>CM067382.1:40401625-42801625 GCA_034510155.1 Eucriotettix oculatus
TAAACGTTTTTAAGGGATAAGAAATTGCTCCATTGAAGCTAAGTTTAAAATACAAGAATAGAAAAATATCGTCTAGCCGCAGGACTCGAACCCAGGACCTCCCGCTTGGTAAGCAAAAGGTCAACATTTTTTCCATTATTGTCTTCTAAACGTCTGTATTTAAACACTTTATCTGTCTCACTAAACTGTACACATGTTCAAAATTACGAGTGGATAGTGTCGGTTTGTTGAGCTGGAGGAACCAGTTCCTCAACGTTCCATAACTTATTATTGATTCCTCATGCAACTCACACAATGATTGCTGGTGTATCATTCCTTCCATTCAAGAGACGTACACTCTGATCACAGTCGACGGGTCGTTCAATAGTTTCCATCATTTCTAAACCTTCTAACAAAAGGGAAATGCTGCGTTTGGGTTCCGAATTAATGATTGAAGTGATCACGAATGCTCAAAATCGTAACTGAAAAGCTTGAGCGACAAAACACTGAACTCGTACTTTCTTTAAAACAGCCCTCGTAGATTGATTGTGTGGGTATACTGTGGTCTGTGATGCGGAAGGAATAGGAACTCCGGCATGAAGGCTCAATTATCCAGCTGTATCATGTGTGATGTGCTAACACTGTACTTGGATTGAAAATAAAATAAATCTGTAACTTTATATTTTGCTTTTAAATTAAAGGTTAGGAGTATATGGTGGAATATTTGTTGACATTAAATATTTTCCAGTGATCTTCAAAAAGAAATCAACTATGCATAAGAAATTTTTAACGTCCCCAGAACCTCAATAATTCTGATTATGTGAATTTTACCCTTTTTATTTGTTTCCTACGACATTAATTCATCCATTTTTCCAAAGCTGCGTGTTATCTGCGCTTGGAAGCTAAATGAGCCGCGACTGTCTCGCTGGTTTCGAGCTAGTTAGCTCTCCTTTTTTTTCGCAAGCATCTGCCGGCAAGGCTGAATGTGTGTGTTTAACAATGGCTAGTTGGGTAACTCTGTTTAATATTTACGAAGGAAAGCTCAAGCCCCCCCCCCTCCTCACCCTTTGTGTGAACACCGCTTGCTCGCTCGTTTGCCACGGTTGACCGATTGCCGCTCTGTTGTGAGGCTTTACTAACCTACGTCACGGATGAAATTGCGTGAGGGTGTCGAAACGTTGCACGTCGCCCCAGAAAGTCCGAGATGGCTTATATGTATGTTGCTGCAATCCTTTTAACTGATGTTGGGTTTTCTTTGAATACAATCCCATTGATCTAGATCATTTTGGAGCCACCGGTAGTTCCCTTCACTGCTCGACGTCCACTTCCCTGTAACAAATCACTTAGTACTGTAAATTTACAGACTATTGCATCTGTTTAATTATACGGGAAGCTAACTGCTACTGAATAGCCTCAGGACTCGATTACAGATTCCATCAAAAAATTACGTTCAACTTTAAATTGAATTGGTTAGACTGAATTAATGAATTCCGCCCTGCCTTTTAACCTTACTATTTAATACTTATCATTTCATAGTATTCCTATTTACGACACCTCAGTTTCACCCCTGTTATATTGTCTTTATTATAATCTAAACTGTATTTAAAAATTGTGAGCATCCTGAGCGTGTAAGAACAGTTTAAGGATTTTGAGAGGTTATGAAAAAGTAATTGATGTGTACAGAGACAGTTGGTTTTCATTATACTAAACGTAAATATTATTTGAGACAATCACTTCTAAAGGTTTTATTTTAATTAAAATTACAATAAAATTTGTCACTTATTTTAAAAGCAGAGTAGTCTTCATAATCGTCGAATACAGGAATGAACATATTTTTTTAAACGGACCCTCGAGCTGATTTCAGATTGAAATAAGAACAAATAATAAAAATAGGATGTATGTTTGTAATTCTTTATACAAATTCAAACGCGTGTATAAGTTTTTTTATATGAATAATAATTAAAAATCGCGTGTACAGATTGCTACAAAACTTGGTACACATGTTCTTAAAAATCTGAGAAGAAGCATTGGCGGGGCGGAATGTGGAAGCAATTAAAGTTAAAAACAAACATGCCTGTCAGCATACGAAAATCAATGACGTAGCCACCATTGAAACTGGGACATTCCCGTAATATGGCTGCTTTGTTCACTTTTCGATACTTTTGCCCAATAATATAATTGAATACAAACTTAAGAAAATATCGAAGGGTGATAATAGAGAAGATTGCTAATTCTTTACCAATTTTTTATAAACCTGAAAAGTCTGAAATGAGAGACGAAACGTTGAAATATTTAAATTATAAAAATATTAAAAAACTGTCAAGGAGGCTGAAATAGCTCAGTTATTGTATATTTAATTTTCATATAAAGTATTTAAATTAAATAATTATTACGGGCAACTCGGAGAAGTTTTATATATTCTAAGTCATGCTAAACCATTTCAGATGAATTTCACACTTCAATTTGTTATTTATAAATTCTCATTAGCACTTTCTAACGATTTCTATTGTAGTTTAAATAGGGTTACGAGGGTGGAGGAATGTTTCATCGGATCTAGCAGTCGACCTGGATTAGCTCAGTTGGTTAAGAGTTCATCCCGGGAAAGCGGGAGTTCCCGGTTCGATATTTTTCCACGTTCACCGTCTAAAAATAAGATTTCTTGAAAAAGTTCTGACAGTTCGCGTCTTTTCGGCATGAGTTGTCGCGAATGTTTTGCTTCTTCAGTCATCCGCTCGGCGATTATAAAGAATGTCCTGACGTCGATGCACAGTGTGTGGGCTCCATGGCTCACTCAAGCAGTTCAATCATGGATGTGTCTCGGCTATATTTCATTCCTCTGTTCCGTGCGGTGTAAGGCACCTAGACAGCTTTATGCTCGGAGGTTAAATTGCCGGTAGAGAGAGAGAGAGAAGGGGGGGGGGATGTGCCTGTGAAATATTGCCTCTCGTGTCTGCTCTGCTGTCCGAAGCCACTGCAAATTTTATGCAGATTACGTGGTGGTAGCTGGTGGCCTGGGCAGGTCTGCACCGCCGAGCTGCAGTTCCAATTGATGCTTAATGGTGGAATTCCCTTGTCCACTACACATCGATCCAAAGATGGGCAGGTTTACTGAATTCCCGGCCGCAATTAAACGACCATCCCCCATTACGCGATAATCTCTAACAGGATTTCATCTCAGCCGAAAACTGGTAGATGCGAAATATTTTAGAGGAGGGTTTACCTTACTGATATACCAGTTTATCTCCGGAAGTGATTAACGTTACGACCATTTGGTAGTCAAAAACTGCTAATACACTGGACCTTAAAATAAGGAAGATATTCGAAAGACTGGAAAAAAATGGAATTTAGGTATAGAGAATTATTTAAGTGGCGGGATGTAGGTAATCAAAACAGAGAGAACTGTATAAAGAAGGAACCAGATAAAGGAATAATGAAATAATTCTAGTAGTAGATAAGGAGAATGCTACAAACTGTTACAAGGTTAAAGGATGTATAGATTTGATCGAATGAAGGATTCCACTGAAAATTCGATAGAATGTAAAGGGCAGACATATTAGGGGCGTATCTGATAAGTGCGGATATATAAGGAAGGTTAATAGCTTTTATGAGATAAAATAGTATTAAGACCAATAAGTGACGTATTAACTTAGGTAGATAAAATTAAGAATAAAATTGGGATATTTGTCGTTAAATATTCAAAGTAAAGTCTAAAGACCGTGAAACTAGTATCAATATTCTGACTAGACTAATATCACGGAAACTATTATTACCCTCTCCAACTACAATAACCTATAAACGCGTATAGGTCATTGGGAAGATATTGAGATACTGCACTAGGGAAGGATGAAATTTGAAATATATATATATATATATTCCGCTGTGTGTGAATTCTTCTCCTCCTAAACGACTTATTTGATACACATTTTTCTAGATTATCGACTGAACGTTTTTTCCAAGCTGGTTCTTCAGTGTACATGAACGTTTTTAAAACTTTCTCTCAACACCAATTTACCTTTCCATTTTCTCTAAATATTCTGCTAACTCAGTATTACTGTGTAAAAGCTTCCAATCCTCAGCGTTTCGTCTCTAAATTCCTACCAATTTCTCTTACATGTAATCATGGACCTCAGTCGTAAATTTAAAACGAAAAAAATTAATTTCACGATTTAATATTAAAAAATCATGTTCTTCATACGTATGAAGAAATTGTTCAATTTAAAATCACTTACGTTTAATTTTACGGCATTAGATGAATCTTTCATTATCTTTTAGACTAATATACAGTTCATGCGAGAGGGAATGTATTATCATGAAGTAGTGCGGTATTTATCACGAACACACAATTCTGAAGCTTTCCCCCTCATTAAATTTCGCGCGTCACACCCCCTGCTTTTTTTAGGGTTAACAGGCTACATGTGGATGTTTATCACTATATATTCCTTGTTCAATAATGATCGTGTCAGAAATGTTGCTTTTTTACATTATAAATTGAATTTATGAATGAATAGGAATTCCCGTATATCGTGAAAAATTTGTATATTGCAATTGAAGTTCTCGCGTTATTATTGTACCCTGAGATGCAAAATTTACTCATAATCCACTTGAATGTTATCTGCTCTCGTGCACAAGTAAAAGTTAAGCAATGATTTATGTATTAGTAGCGGCTGTAATGTTCTGCCGTATTCCTAATGATGGTAGTCGTTACGGTGCAACGTAGCCGCTTGGCCAATCCCCTTTTTCGAGAATTTTATGTCCCGTTTCGTCCGACGACCTACTTCCCCGTAATATTTCTTTTACTTCCTAACAGTATTGGCAGATTTTATGTCTTTACTTCCTGATATTTCTCTCCAAGTTCCTCTTGGGCTATGAATTCAGTCCTACATCTGTATTTATATAGATCCCCTATCTGCAAACACGTTTAGCTTTCTGTGCTGTTTTTGTCGTTTCTTTTTGCTGCACGGGTAAGTGCGCAATACATCGTGCTAAAACAAAAAAGTAAGACTTGACAAGAAACGCCCCTTGTAAAAAATTAAGTTGTCACTATAAATTCGCCGGTGAATCCCTATTTTAACAATTCACATGTTTCTCATTCTAGTCGATTTGTAGAGCTGATAATAACATAATTCATGTTAAATAATAAAATCCTATAAATAAATTCAAGAGATATGGACTGATAAAATTTTTAACGTGCTCAACGCACAAACATTAAGGCCAAAATATGATCTTGAAATTATTTGTACTGATTTATTATTTGACCTGAAGATGTGCCAATGTTAGAAACACAACGTCCTAACGTTATTGAATTTAATTTTATTTCTGACTAACTGGGATGTTTACTCATCTATTTATAAAATCAATATTGAATTTTATAGAGTAAATGTGCACGTAATTAATCATGTGATCGATAGTGTCGAGTATTTGTAGTATACTGTTTCTTGATCGGTACAGGTTAAGGGAGTCTCTTCCTTTAAATGCGATAAAGTCAATATGAGGGTGGTAGATTCTTCACAGTCTGTCGCATGAATAATAAATGAAGCAGTGTTACGCAAGGAAGACGCACAGAAGACGTCGTTAGTCTGAAGAGAGTCTGTACGCGTCCAAGTGCTAAATCGACCCAGACTTCAAGGAAGTCTCTCTGTCTTAGTCTTACGAATATTTTGATGTGGGGGGCTCTGCAGCCTTGCTCCATAATCTTAGCGATTTTGTTACATTTTTTCCTAGGCAGTAATGGTGAAACTAATTAGAAATGAACAAAGCTCTTGTTTCCTCAATCTTTTTGTTCAAAAGAAGCCATCATAAATGGAGATTAAGCACCATTGCACATAATCTCCTTGTTACAATCGACCAAGCATATGCTTATGTGCAGACAAAGCTAGGTGTTAAAAATACAGTACTCAGTCGTCTACTGACGTGGGAATGTAGTTGTAGTGGGTCAGGTCTCAGTTTGACACGTACCAATGTTACGCCAACTTCGTAGTGTAAAACCTATTCTGAAAACATTGATGCAAGGCAGTATATTATTTAGAAGATCAGAGCTAGGTTGAAAAAAATGTGATTGGTAAATTGTTTCTCATCCTGAGCCTTAGGTATACCAGAGTGGAGGAATCAAATCGTCTCGGACTTGCTCAGTGATTAGATTATCCGCTCGGTGTCGCGGAAGGTGCCTGGGTCCAGTCGACATTTTTTCCAATCTCATCTTCTGAATTTAGTTTTATGGCAAATTGTCTGAGATTCATCGAAGCAATTCTTCTCTCTTTCGATTGGGAGTATATTGTTTTCAGTTCAGGATAAGTTGTACGTGACTTTAAAAATGCGGTCGAATTCATTCAGGTTGTAATTACTTAAGTTTTATGTGCCCAAAAAATCTCAGTCTCTTCCGAAGTGTCTTCCAATCTAGCCACATTTCTACATAATAAGGTAGCCTGTCGAATTGTCGTGCAAATTTGTGGCTGTTGCGTGAAGAATCGATCAAGTCTGTTCCATTCTAATTGAGTCGATGGTAACTCTATCCTTCGTCAATCGTCTGTCGCGTCCAGCTAATTCTCCAATTGCGGTGCTTCAGATAGGCACGAGCTCTTAAAACAAGCAGCTGTAAATCCCAGCTCATTGAGACGTTAAGTTGCTGGTGGTTTTGTGAGTGCGTGTCTCTGTTGTGGTTAGTGGTGTGGAAAATTACCGTCCAAGCTGCTGTCCTAAGCTGCTACCTCAATTGGAACACGTGACGGGTCGAAGGTGCAGACAAGCAAGCATAGTGAATGTTTTCCTCGACGTCTTACGTCACACAGTCAGCTCTGGGAAACACATACGACCTTGCAGTCATCATTCCTCGAGATGCTCTTGTATGGGAATGCCTGGATTAGTCACGTCGTTTTTCATCCTCATCGACGGCCCGAGGGCTTTGACGTCACTACGAGGAAATACGTTATTATGTTCTCTTTCAAATTAGGACAGACACGATTTTTTTAAAAAAATTCTTATTTTAAATTTAATATTTTTATTTGAAAATCTTTTGCTAATTGATCCCTTAAGATTTAAAAATTAAATTATCACACAACTTAATAACTAATATTAAATATTATAATAGTTAATAAGTGAAAATCGACACCCTATCCAAACATGTTTTACAATAAATTATTAAAAATGAACTTTTTTTGATGAGATGAATATAAAATTTCATCAGTCCGAGCTCAACTATTCAAATTTATTACCCATAAATTCCAGGCTGCGCGTGTTTCTTTTTCGCGTTTAATGTCAGGAACCTTTCTGTTTGAGCATTGATGAATTTTAAGGAAACATATATTCTGTTAATTTTCATATCCTTAAATCGAACCCGCGGTGGGGTTTCTCATTGAAGTTTTCGTATTTTTGTTTTATTATTATGAACGCTTTAATCAATCATTGATTTTTGTTTGGTGTATTCATGCTTAAAATTTCAAACAGTCTCGACATTACTGCGTGTAAAAACCGATAACCGACTGTAAAATAAATGTATCCTTCCGACTTCAAATTCTAGACCTGAAAAGTTTTTCGTTACAACGGGAACGTCGAGAGTTAGTAAACTGTTATAGATGTCGCTTTCTCGTTATCCTATTAGTTAATTCCTGTCGAATCCGTTCTGCGTATCCCGATTTTAATTGGCCTTTGGATGGCAATGGTGAAGAGGGAGAAATTTTCCAAGCTTCGCGTCGCTCTGAAAAGAGCTTTTGAAGCGTGGCCACACCTCACTCACCCTCACAACCCTCAACCCTTTCCCCACCACAGCCCCTTTGACTGAGCACGTTCCTTTGCAGGGAAATCCAATTTCCCGTAGCAGACCGCGGTCGCCCAGTAATTTGTGGAACACACGGGTATGAATCGCGATGAGAATTTGACGGATCTTTTGTACAGTTACGCTTTTAGGATGGTCCTGTTCTGTCATATTACATTTTATCTTCATTTATTAATGTCGGCAGCAGCCTTTTATTTTCTCAAACTTTGCGTTCCCTAAAAGATTGACTCACAATGTGACTTCGTGGTCTCATTTTACAATATTATGATTGCCAGTCGTTTCATTGCTTCTCTATCAATGAATGGCCCTTAAACAGACGACAGGAATATTTTTCATCTTGCATCAGTATTTTGGTCGCCTTCAACTTAATAATTTTATCTGAGATTTTATGAGTGCATTCTTTTATAATTTCAGCTCTACGATTCTTTATGAGATCAATTTCAGCATCTCTGTTCCATCATTTATATTAAGGTACTGATTGTAAAAAAATCATATATTCGACAATGGGGATAAAATCCCAGGAAATTTTGGAACTGATGAACTCTATAATTTGCATAGCGATGTAAATACATTTTTTATTTGACGTTCTTGAACTTCGTCATTCCAATTGTTTTTAACTCTGACTCTGTTTTTTTGTGCGACATTTCATTTGATGAAATATTGTTTCCTTTCGGTGTAATTCACAAAATGGTGTGAATATTGTGGCTTGAACCACCCTGTATAATTTATTTATTTAAGAACTTGCCCGTTGCTGGCCGGGTATTAATTTATATTGCAATATTGAATTCTCAGCGGTTTCCATAAAACCGGAGTAGTCACAAATCTCGGATGATTTCGTGTTAACGAATATCATCCCCTCCACCCTCTTTTTGAGGCTGGAGTTACACGTTGAATGTCAGAATTAAATTCAGTGGCGTCCATACCCTCGGAATGGACACATATTGTTTTCGCATAATTTTTATGAGGCGCATTTCCACCCTCACCCTGTCTGAAGTTCCCTCTCTTGACGAATGGGTTTGAAATTATACACAAATAATACTGGGAGAAACACCATAAATCTCGTTGACCGCGAAAAATATTTAATCGTAAAAAACGGTCGTTTATGCACGTTTTAAAATTCAACCCCGCTAGCCGACAGGTTTTTACTCGAGTCGTAAGGAAATGTGAACGAAATTTCTCCACGTGTTTAAATATGAATGCTCCCCCACAGTCAATATTATTTATAAAAAGAACGACTTCAAATAAGATCATTTCAGATTTAGTTGAACACATTTCTTTTTCTTCTGTTATTTCTATTATCTGCTATTATTCTTATCATGCTTAACGAAGAAAGGCTTGTTATATATTTTTGTTTTTCAGGCTTTATAAATATTAATGTATAATGGATAATGTTAGAAGAATAAGTTAAAACTTCAAAGTATTGATAACCATTTTCTCTTGAATGTAAATTTTATTATGCATTTCACACTTGCTCTTTAATTTATTTTTTCACGTTTTTTATTTTATTGTTATCTGACTTGTCTAATTTTTGATTTATCCTATTCTCATGGTTACATTTTTCTATTTCTGCTTTCTATGTTGTGTAAATTATATTTTGTAACTTATTGTTTGACTTAGTTTTTCAATAGAGGATTAACGGAATCTATGCATGGAAATCAGCATTTGATTGTTTCCATGTTTCTAGTATTACGGTGATCGATTTATACCGACTGCATGTTAGGGGAAAGAAGGGAGCGAGGGTGAGTTTGCAGCACTACATGACAGCGGGCAACAAACCCATCTGGATATGTAATGGCTGTTACTCGTTCGTGTACGAAGTGATGGAATAATGGTGACATCTGCCCCGGTCATTCGGGTGCAATCAGCATCATTACAAGCAATCGTGCTGTTCGCCATCGCTCATTACACGTAACGCTTCGATTGACGACCAATTCGTCTGCATGAATTTCATATCGCTCAGAATCAGATAACGATCTAGGTACAAATCTATTTTTACAAATAGTCAGCAAGACATTATTAAATCTTCATTCAAAGTGTTCTAAAGGCACGTCTAGATAAACGGAGATGAAATATTGTATTTATTATTGTTACAGATGCGCATTTGCTCGGTGGCAGTTTTCATGTTGAAATATAATTTACAGAATTCCCCCCCCCCCCAAAAAAAAATTAGAGCCCCATATTTGCCCCTCACTTTTCGGTATTTATGATCTTGTTTTTAAAATCAAAATTTGATATAGTGTTGTTTCCAAAAACACACCCAGAACTCTGTTAGTGTAAATGCGTGCATTCGGATATATTCGTCCAATCTTGGCATACTTCAGTCTTATTCTTTTCTACACTTGACTGCAGGCATGTGAAATGAGAGAAGATTAGAATATACCGAGTTAAGTAACCGTGTGGTATTTTATTGAAGTATTTTTGTTCAGAATTCATTCAAATTCCCATATTTTGTTCCTCTAAATAACATCATAACACGCTGGACTTTATTCTTCTGAGTTATCACTAAATGTTTTGCTATTTATATCCAAACCAGATATTTGAAGATCAAAGGCTGCACATCAAAGAGTTACAACAATAAAAACTAGTTAATGCTAAGTGGCCTCTTTGGGTTTAAAAATGTGGATGCAATGTTAAAGAATGTATTATAAAAAACTATATAAAGATATTGCAGTTCATACTCGCTGTTTGTCACATTTCACTAATTTTCTGCGTTCTTTACGAGTTTCTCTTTCTTTAAAGGTAGTGAATGGAATAATAATGACGAGTTTTATTTCAATTTTTTACCGATGACATCACCCGGAATGTGCTGACTTGAGAAGTGCAGCTTGGAACGAACGAACGTGCCTCCAACTGTAAACACGAAGGAGTAGTGTGCGTCTGTAAGAGATAGACGCTTGCTAAAAAGCAACAACTTCGTAAATCAGAAATACTAAATCCAGCATTTTTTATCATTTATTTAAAAAGCTACAAAGATAATGATTTATAAATGCATACTGTAATACATAACTTTCTAGGATGTACTTCAAAGATTGTTACATGGGGCAAACAAAACGGACATTAAAACATTTGTTACCTTGTGACAAACATACAATAGAAAATCGCTGTTGCTTGTACCGTATTCTATTGCATTCTATTGGACTGCAAAGTATGTATTTAGATTAATGCGGAATTAAGTATCTTTGTTGGTTCACGGCGTTTCTATTGTATGCAAATATAGTGATCATTTGTCCAGTTTGCCAGCCCTTGACCTCCCGCGGGCGTCGAAACTGTGCAATTAGGCTAACAACGGAGCAAATCCAGAGGCGAGGAACCGAACAACCACGTGCACACACACACAAACACTCTGACAGAAACTTCCTCTTCCGTCTAGTCAATTAGGAACACGCAGGCTCGAGAAAAGCAGTTCCCAATCGGTCATCAAGTAAATCAGACTCAGAGCACAGGTTCAACACCATGTCTTCTAACACGATTTAAAATCCCATATTAATATTCCAAAGTATGTAACGGAGACAGTTTTTAAAATACGCTGAACCAACGGGGGAAGGAAAGTTAATTGGAAAACAGAGTGATTGAATGTAATAGTTTGCAGTTAAAGTGAAGAATTAATTAAAAAAAATAATTCGATGCAGTTGGACCGAGTAATTCAGATATATTGAAACCGGCAAGACAGTAAATTGATAGATGGAACATCTTCTAGTTGCTACTAAAAAAATTGACAGAAATATTCAACAGTGTTAATTGGTCAAGACTCAGAAACGTAACTTAGGATTCCCTCCGAAAAAGAAATTTTCAAAATATAATTCTAATTAAAAATAATTTTATAATTGTATTATTATACTTGGTATTTAAATATTTCGTTATCTTCGTGGGTCAAGACGCTAGCGTGGGTACGGAAATTCCACAGGTCGTATCCCTACGTGGTGAAATGCCATCCCTGGGGATTAGGGACGACATAAGGTATTGACATGCTGACGCTACTTCCAGTTCCCAATCCTCGCCAACTTTATATCAAGCATTAAAAAAATATCAGCTATCTTAATTATTTCATAAAATATTTAATTTGCGTCAGACTTTCATGAGTCTGCTTCACGCTTCAAATCTTAACCTAATAAATAAAGATTTGGGATTAATCAAACTTCGTGAGCAGTAACTGCTCACATTTCCATTTGCCTTTCATTACTATGCGGTTTCTCCCTGTACGTTTACCTTTTTAATTCCCACGATAAATCGCTGCGGCAAATTTTTTGCTTCTTGTATTTGAGTTTGATTACTTTTCACTTTAGCGCTGAGAGAGCGAGCTGTTTGTCACTTTTGTATTGGTCTATTAATACACGTTTTGAACGTATCTATTGAGTTCCAATCGTTTACGATTCACTGGCTGAGCTTTGCTGTTTCTCTCTCCGGCAGGCGAGAATTGTGTGACAGATTACACTTCATCGCACTGAGCTATTAATAACGCTCAGCTGATTCTCTCGTACTGAGTCCTAGTGAAATGGCCAATATTAGACCTGGCAGTGACCTATGCTTAACATTACCCACAAATGACTTTATTGTAATATTAATATCTAACTCTTCTCGGAATAAAACATATATAATAGAGTTTTTTCTGAGTATTTACTTCTTCTCGAGTTAAAATGTTAATCGAGGAATCGATGCGTGTGTTATTTGTCAAATTTATTTACAGTTTGTTTGAAAGCACCTTACAGAATGTTAATAATTTATGAAATGACAACCATTAATTTTAACTGCTGCGTCACCGTCCTGTTACTTCCACCTACACACACTTCCGTCCTTCAGTTTATTATAGCAACATTTCAGCTGATTTATAAAAAAAAATACGATAATTTTTCAAATGAGTTTTGTATAATTGAAAACAAGGGAAATCTCTTTATGTAAATACAAGCCAAACGTAAATTAGTCAAAAGTGCGACCCGCCTAATCTTAATCTCCATAATTTCCTATTATAAGCGAACTATGTTAATACTCTCGATTTAGTAGACCTTGACTTACTAAAATTATATGGAACTTCGGCCAACGTTCTTGAAGTGCCGAGGGGTGATTTTCCCCCCTTTCATAACTTGACTCTTGTGAGGCTAAGAAATTAGCTGTTACCCCTTTAGTCGCTTTCACACCCTCGCTTTGATCTCCAGAGGGGTCAATTAGCACGTGCGAACTCTTGCCGTGAGTGCGTGTGCAGACGTGCGTATGAGTACGTTCGTTACGCACTTCGCCTTTTGACAGTTTCTCTTATTTACAACACACGTCCTGGCTACGAGTCCATTAGAAGAAGTGGAAAGTCCCTTGTATGACGAGGAAGGAGCCACAGGTGGTACTTTCCATTGCCAGGGGAACCCTCCAGCTTTTACTCAATCGAGAGTGCTTTAAGTGAGGCGCTTACTGAATTTCTCCTTCATTATGGATCACTTATCGGCGATTTTAATGGTTTTCTTAACCTTATTTAGTTTTGAATTCTGGAACCTTTTTCATATAGTTTTACCTTCGTGATGATGCACTTGAGTCATTTCATATCCCCTTGTGAGTTCACTGTTCCCATGTGAATTGAAACTTATCATTTTGACGTAAATAACTTCCATGGCAAACCCGAATCTCTTTTCAGCACATACTTAGTTATCAACATACCTTTGTGGATTCTTCCTCAATCCACTTAACAAGAGTGACGATTTCTTTATCGCCGTCAGACTACATTTCTTTGTTTTTGCTTTTCGCGGTGGACTACTGTACTCAAATTGTTGTTTGCTTTTGTGTTCGTTGTCCCTCTCTCCTTTTCTCTTTCCGTCTTTATATGAGTACGGATTGGTAGAAGTTTCGTAATAGGTAGCGTTTTGTTTCAAAGTCCTTTACAGCGGCGGTATGTTCCATGATTCCCAAATTCTTGAGTTAATTGCTGAAACTGAGTGTAATATTTAATTTACTTTTTTCTTCCTTTACGTAGAACTAATTATTGGCAATATTACGGGGCTGTGAGATAATATTTTCTCCTGTAAAATATAACGTAATTAAAAAATTGATTTATTAATGTAGGTGAACATTTTTTGAGACTGATTTAAAAATTATGGGAATCTAATAATATAATTAAGAAATATTTAATTTCTTAACGCACAGAAAATTATTAAAGTAATTTCGAACTTTGCTTATTTATCTGTAAATTTATTGGGCTTAGGAAAAGTATAAAGCTATTTATTCCTGATTTATTGCACACCTGTAAATCAATATCATTGAGCGTGTAAATAATTTTATTTTTAATGTTTCTATAGATTGCATTTTGGATAAGACCGTCGCTTTAGTCTTTTCGTATACGATAATTGAAACAGATAAAGTCTGGCATTACGGACATTAAAGAGTGGTTGAAATTTAAATAAATGTAGATTATTGTGGTATTAGAAGGTGACAGGAACGATTGACGATGTGGGATAATGCGACTAGTGACATTTTATGAAATTGGTGGCCGTCAGTCTTGTCCACCTTCGTAGGTGGTGTAAATCGATCGTCCTGTAAAGAAAAGGTAATGAAGTTATATATCGTGAAGATAATCGGCTAGAGTAACGGGAATTAATGATTGTCAATTCAGCTGTGTTTAAATATTCGTGAACTTGATTTCAATTTGGAAAAGATAGTGCCTCATTCATATGTATTGACTTTTAGTGGAGGTTAATTCCATAGGAATGAGATTGTGAGGTGTGGAATAACGTGGAAAATTGGTGACACTTATGAAGATTGGATTGGAGAAAAAGTGAAAGTCTGCGAGGAAACTAAATGAGCTCGTGTATGGGAACGGTAGCAGTCTTCTTTTCCTAGTCAGAGACATTCAGAGAGTGAGAGAGACATTACGGCTGTCTATAGAGTGACGTGAAGCCCCCGTCGGGCTTGTAAATGTCTTCATTACTTGGAGCCTCTCTAATGAAGCGGGAGGACTTGGCCAATTAGGGCTCTGGGGCAGGAGACTGGCAGGGGACAACATACCACTTCATAATAATAGGAAAAGGGAAGTGTATGGACTACGAATAAGAAAAGGGAAGTTGTTAAGGGAAACACAACCTTTTAATAAAAGCGAAGTGGAATTGTATCACTCAAGGCGAAGGGGAGACACAACTGAAAATATATTATAACCAAACATACTACGTCAATATTGTTCAGAATATTAAAAAATTTTCTAGCGATTATAATTGCCATGACAGAGATATAATGAGAGTTGATGGAGTGTAAAATTATATACACTTCCAAAGAAAAGGAAATTGGATCGTTATTGGACAATTTATCGTATAATTGACGCGGATTAAAATACCCGGATAGTGAATTAAACATTCTTGCCGACTGCGTTGCGCGAAGTTCGAAATATGGGCGTGTAGAGTTTGCACTTGACTGTTGAACTCTGTTGTACTTAACAGCTGATTCAGAATTGGCCGAGATCCAAAGATGCCACAATCTCGCGCAACACTTCGTTGGTAAGCAGAGCGGAACTCTGAGATACATCTCAGGATCTGATGCAAACATGCATCTGACCCGGAGCTTCGTGCTGTGAACGATGTTAATCTTCATATCATGACAATGTTCGCTTGAAATCTTGCAGTAAACAACGATATGACTGCACGTTAACTTTATATTTTCTTTTTAATAACAAGTCCTATTTTTTCTTTTTATTAGAATTTATTTCTGACTAATTACTACTTCAAATATTCTCGACCCGAGTCTAATCTATTTATCTTTGACGCTAATTTAGGACAAGTGAATAAATTTTGATTCTGCGTCAAATTTTAGAAGACAGGATAAGAAAAACCAGGCCTATGTTCGTAGCATTGCTAGATTTAGAAAAAAACCTTTGATAATGTAAACGGGAACCCACTACTAAGGATTTTGAAGATAAAAGGAGTAAAATATGGAGAAAGAAGAGTTATCCATAACCTCTACAGAATGTAGTCAGCAGTAATTAGAATTGAAGAGCAAAAATTTTTTCTTAGCAGAAATCAAGAAAGGAGTAAGACAAGGTGCAGTCCGTCGCACATGCTCTTTAACTTATAAATAGAACGGACGATGAAAAAGTAAAAAAATAATATGAAAAAGAAATCGTTCTGCAAGAAGAAAAAAAATAAAAATCCTAATGTTTGTAGATGATATTGTAGTGTTATGGGAGTGAGAAGAGGAGTTGGAAACCATAATAAATGGCAGGAACGTGATTCTAGAGGAAAAATACATTATGATTAATAAAGGAAACCCACGATAATGGAGTGTAGTATACGAAATAATGGACTAACGAAGGGTGTTAGAGTGGGAAGGGATATTTTGAAGGAAGTTAAGGAATTCTGCTACTTGGGCAGCATAATAACTAGTGATGGCAGAAGTATAGTTGCAGAAACGAAAAGAGTGGAAGCTTTCGAAATGTGGTGCTATAGGAGAATGCTGAAAATCAGATGGGGAGGATAGAGTAACTAACCAGGAAGTTCGAAGTAGATAGGGGAAGCGCGAACAATATGGATGACGTTGACCAAAGAGGAGGGATAGATTAATAGGCCACGTTTTGAGACACGAGAGTCTTGTAAAATTAGCATTCGAGGGAAGTGTGTAGGGGTAAGAACAGAAGAGGGAGGGAAGGGTGGAATACGCTAAACAGATCAGGAAGGATGTGGAATCCGGTTTCATCAGACCAGTATAAAGGCTGAATACATAGGACGTTAAACACCGTTTAAAGATCCAAATTATTTCCGCTTTACAGCTTTTCAAGTAAATTAAATTTGTCCGCGATAATCCCGAATCCAAGAATGATGTTTTCGAAGAAGCCTGCGAGGCATTGTTGCAGGACTGCGATTGTTGTGTTTACCGGGCCAGTGAATGTCCGTTGTTCTGACTTCCCGTAATTGAAAAAAACACGAGTCAGTGACTGAGACGAACGAAGTAGAGAAGGAAGCTCTTAAACCTTACGAATAATAATACTAGTCACAGAGCAATCTCATCCGTGACTTCATTACAATGATCATTCGAATAATGCCTGAGAACTATGAAATTGAACGTAAGTCTACTTTCATGTCATTTACAGATTTACTATTCGTCCATGACCACTGTAAGATTTTTCCTTTCTCTTATTACAAAGCCCGAGTGTGGTGACCTTACTTCCGCCTCGCCATTTTCCGATTTTTAAATTAAATAGCAAATTGAATCACACAGAAAAAAAACCTTTTTGAAATATAAAAACGACACTCATCTCTACTACAGATGTTTACAGAATTAAGAGCGAGTTAGAACTTTTTAAACAGATGAAGACGAAAACCATATTTTCTTCTTTTTACTTTTCCTGTCGATCTGAAGGAACTCGATCACGGTATACGTACAATGAGCTAAGAATGCTATAGTATACATCGTGAGAAATAACAAGTCGTATTAGATGCGAAGTAGGAGAAGGTTTTGTCGTGAGGCGGGAGGGTCACTTGGAAGGAAGCGGGCGTATTGCTACTATCGGTTTTAAAAACGTTAATTAAAATTAAAGGATCAGTATGAAATAATCTCAATCGGACCATCTGCTCTACCGAGCTTTTCCATCCACAATATCGCCTAGAATTAACTAAATCACATTTTACGGCCTAATTTTAGGGCTTAATGATTGGAAAATTATTTATTACACACATACAGAAAATTTAAATAACTCGGAAATGCAAGATAATGCACTATATATATATATATATATTTATTAAATGTTACGAGGGTTTTCATTATATGAACACCCTTCTCTCGTTATTGATTTAAAGGAACATTCTCGTCGATTTTTTTTTGCGGCGAAATAATTAAACTGCACGGCAGTTGTGTGGACTAAGAATGGAGAATGGCCAGAAACAAAAGGAAGTCCTCACAATGGGCTCGAATCCTCCCTGTGAGTGACTCACAGCCCTCCCGCTTCGGACCACCTGTTATCATCCGGAAAACAGCATCCCCTCACCCCGTCCAAAAGTCCACCCTCCCCTCAGGAACAAATCACCCGGCCTAAAGGCGTCACTTCACCAATATGGAGGAAATCAATTCCACCATTTTCAGGGAACAGAAGCCGATTCTAGCAGAAAGGGATGAGGCTACAAAATTATTTGACTTGCGGCAATAGATATTCTCAGAGAAATAAATCCTAAACCTACAGGATAATTTTAGCGCTGTATTTTTTTTTAAAAACCATACATATAAAATCTGCATTTTTCACGCATACGTGCTCAGTATCTATTGATTATAAATCGGCTCACTATTCCAATATGAATTATTTACCGCCATCATTTACACATCTGTAAGCCGTCTTGTGGAGTAAAATGAATATTAATCAACACATGTCCATTTATTGGAGAAAATATTTCTCATAGATTGGCTTCGTGAAGGGTGAAATATCGTCATTAATTCCAAAGATAAAGCTACTAAATACCGTCCATTGTAGTTGTTTATTACAGCACGCTCGCTATTAAGGGTAACAATTGCTTTCTGTGGCACCTGAAGGGCTCATTTGTTCTAAGCGCCCACGCGAATCAATGTGTGCAAAACTGTAACTGGACCTGCCTGCAACATTTCCTCAGTTCCTTAAGCATCCATTTTATAGAGTTGTGCAAATATGCTTATAAAAATTTGAGATGGTAGTACCATAATTCCTCTTGGAACATGGGTGACCAACCTTTTGCCTACCAAGCTTTGACTGACGAGTTCAGATGACTCGAGCACATTTCATACCTTCCTACGTTCATGGAAAGGGGTTTGCAAATAGATACGAGGATGGAATCTGCTTCACATAGGGGATGAAAGGGAATAACTTTAACGCAATTAAATTAATTAATTTAGGTTTGATGAAACACCAATCTACAAAAATCAAGAATGATGTTCCCGTGATAGCTTCATGATGCTGACAGACAGTTTGGACTACAGTTGTTCGCACTGAGTCCGAGATCAGGTTGGACCTTGGAATTGTCTGTTCTCTCTGTTTGCCAGAACTGTTATTAAATTATTCTATTTCTGACTTTGGGCTATTCATTGTATTTATTTATAACGCAATTATAACTGTACAAGGCTAATTAACAGTGTAAAGGTACAAAGAAGCTCAAGGATTCAATGCTCCACTGTTTATCTTCCAAGGCGCCACGTTTGGCCACCTCTGTCTTGGAATATAAACCATCACAGTCTCATGCTGAACAAATATTGAGCAATATTCTGGAGGAAGAACGAACTGTATCGCATATTCAAACAACACAAGGTCCGACCGACGTTCTTATCAGTCCCGACACAAGCGTATTTCATCTTTGCTAATATTTCAGTGCTCCTTCAGTAGGGAACCCTGATTATCTTCGGCTGAGATTACGCTTGACACAACTAATTTGACCCTTGCTGGTACATGCAATGAAAATGACTGCAATTGATAGAATTTTCCAATATCTTCTTTTGGGCTTCTATTAAATAATTTCTGCTGCTTGAACAAATTGACTGTCTCAAAATTGACCTCGTCCCCTTCATAACTATTGAAATTATTTCATTGCTGTATAAGTTTTAAGGACTCCTAATTCATATTCTGGCGTGTTTTTTTCACGTTTACTAGCTCGCTTTGGTAGCGAAAAATTCGAGAAAGTTTTTCATACGTGAAACTCGAAAAACCCTGAAACAAAATGAATTAACTTGAAAACGGTAGAGCACTAATAATTTTCATTGAACTCTTTAATATCAGTTCACCTGTGGATTGAATCAAAAGAAGCAAAGAAGCGAATATATATCAACGATACCGACAGAAGACTGCAGCTATTTCATTTGGTGCCGGCTGTGACAGTCTGTTTCAGGTTTCTAAACATTGGAGGCGATGCTGAGACGTTCCGCTCCTGGTTGACTGCGTCGGGTTCATCTGGCTGGATGGAACACGCTTTAACCGAAAATTAGTCGGAAATTTTTCATTTCCTCAGGACCCAAGAGTTAATACTAGTCATAACTACAGATAACATCGGAACAGTTCTGTTATATTTCCTCATAAAAATATTTATTTTGAAAGTAAATGTTGACGAATGTAACATTAAGTTTGACTAAATGGTTTATTTTACGTAATTATGTGTACAGACCTCATACGTGCATTATTAAGGTTACTCACGACCGTCATTGTTTTAATCTTATTTTATTTGTTGCATGTCGCTTGCTTTATGGCCTTTAGTTAATCTGGCTTTATTGCCGACAGCGTGCGGTTTCCTTCAGGAATTTCACGTTACATGTTTATCACTGCACCTCTTGAGCTGCTTATCACTGCGTTTATAATTTCCTCCAGCAATTACTCCGGCTCTTATCATCTTCAGGGCTAAATTAGGTCGCTGCTCCTATTACAACATTCCCCGTGTTATGGACTACTCCATTAATATGGTTGCCCTAAGTAAACTTCTGTCCGCATGTATTTCTCTTCCTCTCCGTTCACTTAATTGCACCTTCCTTCATTCTGCACCTTGCTATTAATTTTCATTGAGTAAATACCGTGTGGAGGATGAGAGATATTTTCTTTTTCATAAAGTCCAAATTAACATAATGGAGAAGTTAGATTACACTTAGAAATTATTGAGCTTACTCTTGATTTGTCATTCAAGCTTTCAGTTCTTTTTTAAAAAAATACTATGTCCGGAGGACAACTAATTTAATCGATATTTCGATTGTTTTAATATATTCACATCTTATTATATTAATTTCAAAATAAAGAAAAATTCCACTTGTCTTGAAAAATTACTTATTATTAAGAGGGATGTAAAACTATTAGTTTTATTAGTCATATTAGCTGAATATTTTGCATTTCAATATAACTTGGTTATAATGGAGCGAGGACTTTTCCGGTATCAAATTTAGCAAGTGTTTTGGCTTCATATTATAATTAATTGAAAAAACAACAACCGGAAAAATCAAAAAATTATTGTAATACCTAGATTAAAAAACAGCCGCAATGTATTTATTCATAAAATTGTAAGATTCGAGAGCTTTCGATCTTGAGTAAGAATCATTCATAACAAAACATAAGGGTAATCCTGAAACAGGTAACAGCAGATGCGGGGAAACCCTAGAAAACCTGTACCAAGTAGGTAGGTCGGGCTATTGGGTACTATTCTCACGTTCTTCCGAATGACGGGAGATGACTTTGCTGTGGGGTCGCAGCATTCCCTTCTCCGTGTTATCACCAGTTTTAGGAAGCAGCTAGCCGATTGATCCAGTGGAAGCAGCGGACAACTCTTACCGTATGCCCAGTATCTTCCACCCTACTATAGAGATGAAGTTGTTTCGTCACGTAAGAACCTCGAAATCTAAGAGAGAACGAAGGATCCCCAAACGGTAGGCACTGTCTACTCTCTGTGGAGAAACACCAGCAAGAGAAAGTTTCCTCAGGCATTCCTCATATCTGCCGAGTGATCCAATGGGATCAGAGGACAACTGTTTCATAAGTCCCAAGCTCTTTGAACCAGTACATACACATCCTAAAAGTACAAGGGTGAAAACATTGAAATTAGAGAAAGAACACGTGTATTGAACATATATTAAAGAGTATAAGTAAAACGAATGTAGCCATGAGCAATATTAGTACTATCGATTTATCGATTCGATTCAGTCGTCAAGTATCAATAAAGTTGTACCGGCGTGTTAAAATTATAATTATAATAAAGAACAAAATTACAATTTACAATTAATTTTAACTCGAGTAATCGCAGTTCACTGGACGACGAGAAATATTTATCACGACTTAAATCCCCAGAATATTTTATTCTTATAACTTTCTTTTCTATTGCAACGAATTTTCTTGATCTATCATGCTTTTCTTTAAAATTTTAGAATTTTCGTTGGAGCTCATAGATATATTTAAAAAAAATATAATATGAAGATGATGCAATAAGTAAAGCCTATTTTTTGTCTTTTATTTTTCAACACAATTAATTGCCATTTACAGAGCATAAATCCACAACATTAATGCGTAGTTAAGAATTCAATCACAGAACGCTGCTTAACACATATGGTAATGCCAGCCATTTTTCAAGAAGGTGCAGTGCTGCCACCTGTTGACTTAGGAAGATATTACTGCAGTGGATTTGAGAAGAATGCTTGAGGAATAGAGCCAAATTCAAAAATTTCACATAACTAACTTATTTAAGGAGAAAAAAAATAGGAGGTTTGACTTATTGAGCCACCCTAGTATTTTCAGTTGGAAGTGTGAAGATCAGTCACTTCTTAACATAACCTCATTGAACACATCTTAATAGCTTCTCTACACGAATATCCTGCTTCTTCCTCTCATTTTAGAAGACCCCCTCGTATTTTAGTTTCGAACAAGTCTTTCATCTTGGAGAAAAAAATGGATTAATAAAGTGTGCCTCTAAATTGGTAATAAACTTAAATGGCTTCTTATTCATTTATGTTATAGAACAAAATTGATATACTTTATAGATTTATTCCAGATTTTTGCTTTAGGTAATATTTTATTCTTTTGATGAGATGAGTTCCATTGAAAATAACAGTCTGTATATTTTCTTTTGCCGTTCGGGAAAGTAGTCGCTCCTTGTTCAGTGTTTTGATATCGTATTCTTTGATTTCTTAAAGAATGAAGTTTTTTTTCATCTTTCTTCCGCATTTTGCGTGACATTCTGAACGTTCTGTCTCTTGATCACGGAGGTGGTCACAGCGGTCCATGCTCCAAGGCTTGTTTTTTCTCACTGGACACCAACCGAACCCGTTATTAGCACCTGCTACAGGAGCGAGATGGAGAGAGAAATTATGTAACTGGATTCTGTGCTCGGCCAACAGCTGGTCTCTACTCTCTTTTTTATTTTATTTAATCGGAACTGACCTCACCAAGTTACGTCACTGACCTGTTACCAGTGGAGCAGTTCCCCAACGATCCTTTCTACGTCGACTACTGTGACTTAGAGTGACGAATTTTTAAAAATATTTTGAATTGCTGATACCTTGTGAAGAATTTTGATTTTTTTCGTCTTTAATTTTCCGGTTTTCTGTGTGTTATCTACTACCAATTTAAACCTGGATGTAAATCATTCATACACATTTATAATAGCATACTTTTAGCCTAAGTTTTGTAATCAATTTTAGGCGATTTCAATCCGTTTCGGAGTCATAATGCCAACTTCAAATCAAAATATTTATTAATATGTAAACGGTAAAAATATTAAATAACAAATTAAAATTATTTTACTGTTTTATAAGTTCTAATGACTCCTAATTTATATTCTGGCTATTTTTATCACATTTATTATCATTTCGTAATAACGACTAGGAAGACTTCAACTCTAACATAAAAATTAAGATGTAAATTTCAGATTCTTACTGTACAACTAAGAATGAGACATTAATGATTGTTCAACAATATATCACAATGTAGAACTATTCCTGTTACAGAAACACAATTTCGATGATAAAGTCTTCGAAAGAAACCAATTATTTCTAAAGTATTTAATTCATACATTCGAAAATTTTAGTAAAGGATTCTAATGTCGTGTGGTTTCCCAGTGTATTGATTTAATAAATGATTGTCGGGTCAGTGGTTTATTAAAAGATAGAAGTTACTTGTAATATAAAATAAATAATTGAACCGCTTGCGAAACGGAGAATCATTTATTATAGTGGAAGAATATTTTCTGCAAACGTAGAGTAATAAATTGGATTCCCTCTTTGAATAATAAAATTTCAATTTACTCAGCAATTACGTGCTCGAAATAGTAACGTGAACAATTTTATAACTAATTTTAATTCACATTTGATGTCAAAGACTAAATATTTTAAAGGTTTATATTTACCGTCTGTTATATATAATAAACACTTAATAACCTTGTAAGACTTTATTATATAAATTTAATTATAAACAACGTTTTTTACAAACATGATACTGTTGTGTATGGAAACCTAAAGAAGGCATTAAAATATGCCGAAACGTTGTTTCTAATTAAATTTATAGAATAAAGTTTTGTACACGGTTATTAATTGTTTAATTGATTAAATATTTAATATGCTGGATTAGAAAATCATTGAATAGGAAATCGACTCTAAGGATATGGGCTATTAAAATATAAATCCATAACAGTACAAATTTAAAATTATTAGGATATCTTATGTCACAAAGTCACTTCATAGGTAAAAAAAGGCAAAAATATTACAAAAATCATACAAAAGTGAAAAATATACTTTAAGAGAAAATATCCACTATTTTATGTGCTTTAGTAAAAAGATGACAATAATACTTGAATAAAGTGGGCATTTTTCTAGGAAATGTTGTATGGGACATAATTGCTAGGTACCAGTTTCACCGGTTGGTTATATTTTGGAAAGAAAAAGTAGAATGTACTGTAAAAATCAGGGAAATTATTTAATTTAAATGTGCCATATTTCTATTATTTTGGAATTTTTTTTCCATATTGCATATCGTCTGTATTTTTTTAACGCAATAAGGATCTATATCCGGCTAAAACCCCCATTGTTTTATTAAGTGAATTAGTAAATTAACGTCTATTTTCACAATAATTATTTCAAGTCTGATTAAGATTGTGAAATTATAATAATAAAATTTTAATTAAATCGAATAAATTTACGACCAGATACAAAGCTTTTATTTACTTGAACTCCTGTTTCTTCAGCAAATTGGGACTTCATCTGGTAATGTTTAAGTTTTATAGAAAAAAATTAAATGAATCATTTTTAATTGTCGGTTTAGGCCTTATTGATAATTCTATTTTTCTTGTTGTTTTTATTTTCTTATTTAGTTGCTTTTCTTTGTCCTCACCTTACATATTATAATAGCTGAATTTCGGTTAATCGTTTGCTTTTAGCAGTGGTTGTCATACTTCAGTAAGGAAATAATTCCGGTCAGTTTTATGTCCCTTCTGAATTGATTCATTTTGTAATGTTGCGTTAATGAAATTGTCTATAGGTAATGGCTATTTTATACGACAGTTTGCCAGCTTTGAAGCCTTGGTGCTGGCTGAGGGATGGAGGGGGGGAGGAGAGTAAATAGTGTTATCTACCTTTAAAAGGCAATGCGGTAACTCACCCTTCTCTCGTCGCCATAACCCACCCCCTAAAACCCTTCTCCATTGTTTAAAGGTCGGCCGACTTGGCAAACATAATAATACCACGCTGACATTAAACCTCTCTCTACAGGCTCACTCGAGAATTTAAGGGCTCGTCGAAAAATAGTGACAAAAAAAGGATAAGACAGTGTCGTAACATTTACCTTTAGAATGTAGACCTGTGGGAATTATCGTCCCGTAAGACTGAAGTCGTCGGTGAGTCGAAAAAGTATCCAAGGCTCTTATACGAGTTTGATCTTCATGTGACAGTAGATTGAGAAAACTACGACCCAAAATTATATAGTCTATTACCAAAAAAAAACGATGTCATATTGTCTTTGATACATATGACTAAATTCTTTTAGTTATCTTTTTACCTGATTTACCTACGGTCCTACATCATTAAGCTTCATACAGCAGACAGCGATCTCGTTCCTACAGAGGCACATGGTAGCCAGTGTTTTTTTTGAGAACTACCACCAACGGACAACCACGATGGGTCGATAATGTGCGGAGGGAAGAGGCTGTTGTGGTTATGATCGATGGATCGATGGAAAGACCGATGAATTCGGACCGTCTAACCCCCCTCTGCAAACCCTGACCCATTCCAATTGCACATCCCACCACCACCCCGAAACGCGCGGGGCTCATTAAGCTTTTCCGGCAGGTAGATTAATTGTCGCGCATGCAACATTCTAATTATGCTAATCGCAGCACTGTTGACGTTTAATAGTGGTGTGATAATAGCGTGCACGTTCTGTAGCAGAGCGTCAGTGCGGATCCCTCCTCCCCCTTACGTAATTTTTAATCCGAGTCATTTCACTTTCACTGATCCACTGAACATAACCTGATTAAAATTTTTAATTTTTCCTACTGCAATTTACAGAAAAGACTATTTTGCGTATGTGTCACTTGTATTTAAAAAAATAGTAATTTCAAATTATGTTGCAAGTTAATTTAAAGCGTTTCACCACTTCCTCAAACTACATTTCATCGAAGAACTGACAGATCAAAGCGACAATAATACACTTATTCTTCTGACTGCTTATTTTATTCCCTACTTTTCCATATAGCCTAACACTTTGCTATTTATGTTTCCTTAAATTAACCAATAACTGTATTCATTAAAATTACATACAAAATTAATTATTTACCTGTTACAAAGCCTAGTAATAAATTGATTTTTGAAGTTCGACCCTATTTTTAAAACATGCAGTACAAAATTATGACTTTGTTGTTAATTATAGTATTTGCGTTATTTTTAAATCTCCTAATAATTTAAACAAAAATTAGACTTTTAATACAAGTCATAATATTTTGTACTAAATTAGCTCTCTTTATATTGTACGCCTTGTACATCGAACAAACAAAACCTTCATTAAAGCTGGTATCAATGACCACAAAAATAATTTGAAATTCAGCGTTAAAAATTATTCAGTTGCATCCAAAAAAATTAATTAAATAGCCATAAATATGTTTGGGAAAATAAAGGAGATTAATGACGGCCAAATTAGTCAGAATTGTAGGAAGCAATATTTATTAACTGGAACATTACACAACGTTTCGTTTCTATCATTGGAACTTCTTCAGGTATGAACAACCTATAAATTATTCAGAAGTTCCCATGATAGGAACGAAAAGTTGTGTTATATTATAGTTAATAAATATTTCTTCCTACAATTATGAGTACAGTAATTTGACTGTCATTAATCTCCTGTATTATTCGAGCAACAGTCAGAATAATCATCACATTTTATTGGAAAAATGTTGAATGTAATTCTTATTATTGACGAGTGAAATCCAATAATTCAGCCATTCATGTGAAGAATGATAATAATAATTTAAATAAAATCTATGATTCGTTATTATAATGTACCTTTTGTCATTCAGTATTAGAAATTTCTTTCTTTTAGTTCTTTAACGTTTATAGTCTTCGGCCGCAATTTTTCAGAATTGAGTTCATTAAAAATTTAAATTTATCTTCCGTTAATTTATATAATTGTCATGTTCGTAATGTGTGGTTTTATATTTAACTTGTGATGTGTACACATCATCCTCAAGGATCAAACGATGACAACAACAATTAAATTTATTATCCCACCTGAAGACGTACGATTGAAAGGAACGACACATCACGTTATTGTCATTAATATGGACTAAATTTTTTCTCGTAAAATATTTTGTTTATGAACCATTAGGTTGTTTGACTCATTCATTATCAATTAATGTAATTATTAATCCATAATCACAATTAGTTAACTTTGTTACGATTAGTCTTCGTTTTTATTTTTTACTTCAAAAAGATCGCACTTCTAGTACAATTGGTTCTTAAAACACAGGGAACGGCTTCCTCAAAAAGTTAAGCCGAGTTTTCTTATTCATTGCAATTCCCTTCGTGCTTTCTAGTTATTACTTCTTAGTTCTTACAGACAATGGAGTATCGATACAAAAACTCCAAATTTGGCTGCAAGGACACAACGTGATCAAGTCAACCAGTCAGGATCGTCACTTGTATAATTTTGTCAATTTTTTAATAAAAGTGTAATTTTTACCTGGATAATAATGTAGTGCTGAAATTGATACATAGAATTATGTGGATTATTTGCAGCCAACGTTTATGCTTTAAACCAACCTTCATAGTGTTGTTTAATTGGCGTGTAAAATTTGATGGCGTCCGCTTCTCTTTCCCAAAATCCTTTCATCCCCGACTTTGCCGATGTTCGTTGTGAAGCGTGTGCATTTGTCTGTGCAATGAATTTGACAGTTGTCCTTTCTACTGTGAAATGATAGCGAGACATTCCAGGTAATAATTTCACACGCGGCAGCTTTGACGGGCGCACACTCACTCGCTCCTGATTGTCGAGAGATTCCCCGTCGTCCATTGTTGAGCTGTCTACCTATTGTTACGATCGCTACAGTTTCCGGAGAAGAGAATAGCTGAGCCAGAGTGAGTGGGATTTTTTAGGGGAAAGAATGAGCTGCTTTTCAGGGTAGTGTCGAGGAGGATTTTATTTTGCGAGTCTGTCGTAAGTGGAGCCTGCAAAATTACCTCCGACTTGAAAGAAGGAAGACGGGTTCACTCTCAAAGTAAATGGCTTCTGACAACCTAACTTTCTGGTTGTGAAGAATGCCGATTGGTCCTTGTTTACATTTAACTCTGGGAACTCAAAATAGGGAACTTCATATCCAGTATTCAATCGTACTATATCTTCAAATAATTTTCAGTACAATTCAACTCTAAACGTATACATTTTACCAAGTCCATTGACATCGGAATAATTTTTTGATTCGTGATGCACAGAGAGCGGAGAATTGGATCCAAAAAAAGCAGTAAAAATGTATATCAATCATTTCAATTCTCTTGAAATTGCGGTATTACAAAATAAATTACCATATCTTTTGTAACCTCTGTAATAAATATGTTACTAGTCATGAGTTGGTAGTTAATTAAGACGGCGAGTGCCATTTTATTCCATCTGTGGCGATACTTATGCTTGAAGTCTGACGTAACCGACAAAGGAAGCAGCCACCCCAAAAAACCGGAGACCCGGAAGCAAGGTGCGTCAGTGCAAATTAATCGCCGGTGCGTAAGTCTGATTTCCTGCTGTACGAACAGCCCTCATAAATGACCCTTAAATATATTGAGTCTTGCGAAATTCAATTCGGGCTACCTTTGGTAATTTTAATGGATCATAAAATTTGTATTATATTGCAATTCCAGTTAATAAATTTAATTTATTTAATTTTTACTTAATAAATTGCTCTTGATTTAAATTCATCCCCCCAGTAAATAGTTTTTCAAATTACAAATGAAATTAACAATTCGCTTTTTTTAAAAAAGTACATATATCATTAATAGTCGTAAGTAGAAATCAATGTTGTTATTAAATTTGGAGAATGTTTAAATGCTATTTTATTTACAGTAGTCTACCCAAAAAAAGCTACAGAGTAAAATTTTACATACTTTTCTTGATATAACATTTGTAGGAACTTTGTCTATTCTGCTTATTTGAATCATGGCCCGCTTTTCATAGAATTTCCTTGACGTGTAGTGGTGGAAGAAATATATACCCAGCCATTTACATTTTATTGCCACTAGACTTCAAGCTTACTCAAAGCGCACAACAAGCTATTTATATCTTGTTATTGTTTTTCTTATAGGTCTCGCCAACTTTACTTCAAACCCTTTCTGCTGTAGCGTTGCACCCCGAATAGGTTTTTTTTCTTCTTCTTTTTCGAGTTTTATGAGTTGTTCGCGTTTACCGTCCTAGTTTTATAACTCGGCGGTGCACTTGCTACGTTATGAGTTATTTTGGTATACATTAGACGTCTAGCCTTAATAACTTCTGACTTTCGCGGAGAGCGAATTTAGGTCTAGAAGTCTTGAACTATAGATAGAGCTATGATTGCACCTTGTAGCATCGGGATTTATTTTCTGTATGTGACGCAAAGTGGTATATTTTATTCAGTACGGTGGATTTATTCTCCAAGTAGCTACCATTGTAAGAGCAAGTATACCGTAGTATATTTACGTAAGGACTATATACAAAAAATCTGTTATGCTATTAAATTAACAAAAAAATCTCTATCATTAATTACGAATAAACTGATACAATGAAACTCAACAATTGCTTTGATCCCTAACTTCTGTTTTTTTAATACTAATATCTTTACTTTATGTCGCTTTGTGCGTGTCATTCAGTAAGCACTATTAAGTTCAACACCTACGGAAAGCAACAGTTTTCAGAATTTTATCACCAAATTTTTTTCTTTATTAGCTAAGTCATTTATTTATAATTTTAAGGAGACAAAAGCTCGTTGTGATCAATAAAAGGAATAAAAAACTTGATATTATAAAGCGTTTATTTTGAGTTTGTTTCTGTTATTAATATTTTTAATTATTTTAGCTACACGTTGGGCGCCATTTACGTGAAAATATTTTTATTAAGAGGATGTAATTTGGAGCGTCATTAAGCAATAATTTTTTCTTTGGGGGTTAATTTTTATTATCTATAATCTTTGTAACAAAAGATACAACTTTAATGAAAAATCAAATATTGTTAATTAGTTTGCTTTACTTTGTAAGGTTTGTCTGTTAAATTAAGGTCGTATCTATTATAATTAGTTCCACATACGTCATCAAATGTAATCTTTGCTTTATTTCAAATATTTAATTAACAATTTAGCAAGTAATTACAAAATTACTTTTGCAATTGTAAATAAACGGAAACCTGGAATCTTTCTTTGAGAGTAATATACTGTTGGGAGATATCATGGAAAATTTCAGTTTTGTGACGTATGAAGTACAAGATATATGACAGTAATTTTATACATTTGACTGAGCTAATCGTCCGGAATTTTGTTGACATTTTCTTCGCAAACTATCTTTATTTTCACTTCGCTTTAGTACAAAAAAATTGGTATCCATATCCTGATATTTATTTTTTCCTCTTATTTTCGCAAGGGATGGTGTCATTTTTTTTTCAAGAGAATAAATTCCACTTTGGTCTATTGTGAATGCTGCTGTAATTTTCGTTAGGGATGGTGATGATACAGATAGATGTATCTGTTCGTAAAGCTGCCCTCCCCTCCTGGCCAATATTGTCTCTGCTGATGTTTGGTTTCCAATTATTCGAACGTTTGCTTGCTTTTTGGGACGGCTTCTTTATGGTTTCACACGCCAAATAAAGCTTATAATGCGTAACTCCCTTTCGCCCTGCAGTAGTAACCCGGTTGCTCTCTCCTAATTTTCAGAGGCCGCCCGCTGGTTACAGTGCCTTTGAGCGCAGTTTGCTCTCTGGCGTCAGTCCGATAATTGCCCGGTTAACTCTTCACGTGGTCGGGTGATGACACTTCATTAGAGAATGTGTGTGTGTGTGTGCGTGTTTATATCAAACGTATCACCCGAAATCAGTGACCGGAACAATTTGGCGCAGATGACTACCCAGGCATCAGAACTTTGTTTTCAAACATTATTGGTCATTGGCTACCTAACTAAGCCAAAAATTACCTTTATTTAAAATTTCTAGACACTAATACAGAATCCCAGGGTATTACTATTTGGGAAGTACATTCTCCGGATAATCTCGTTGACCGACGTTTTGATGGCTTCCACAATCATTGACTGTCGATGATTATCGAAAGAGATCAAACTTTTAGAAACTTATATAATACATATTACTGGGGGGATTCCATTTTATTAAGTTAAACACCCAGTGTCAATGAACTGGGCACAGGTAAATGTTCTTTAATCCGCAAAACTGCGGATTTAACACCTCCGGCTCGCTTATTGGCGCCTTGCTGTCGTCTATGCTTGTTGATGCTGAGTGTCTCCAGTGGGAAATTTCTCAGCCACTGATCAAATAAGATGGTGAATACCTCATGCAATCATTATACTTCATCCACAATCCTAATTCCGGGTTTCTGTGTTCCAAATTTAATTCCTACTTTTGCGCTATTAGCTTGAAAAAACAGATCCTATCAATTCTTCCACATGATAACTTTCACTTTCATTTGGTATTGATTTGTTACTTTTAAGGTAAACGTTTCCGGTTTAGGTTTTTTCTATTTGATTACCAACTATTTTTTATTATTCCTGAAATTCGGCATGGTATCAGCTGTTATTTAATTAAAATACAGAATTTTGAAAGCGTTGTATTTGACTGGTCTTAGTTTTAGTTCCAAACTATCATGATTACAGTTTAGTACGAAGTCTTTCTCCAAAACTCAAGTTTGGGGATATGTCGCTTAGTTTTAGTAATTTTTAAGTTCTATAATTTTTGAATAATCATTGAGGAGTGACACGTATTGATGTTGCAATATTAATATTGTAATATTTTCCACTTGCTTGATAGGAAGAAATTATATAAATTGTAATAGATAATTTTAAAATGTAACAAAAGAAATGAATTTAATTAAAGTTAGACTTTTATTTAACAGAATCGTTTAAATAAATTTAACTTACAAATAAAATGAATTGTTTACTCAGTTTATCAGAAAGTAAAAAAAGTACTGAGAATCAGTTATTCCCAAATGAAGCGACTCAAGGCTCTACCGTGGGGCAGAATAAGAGGTCTTAAATAACTACGGTAGGATGGCGAGTTACCGACATTGATCTGCGAGGTATTTAAACTGTGCGGCTTACAGACCGCGTAAAAGCTGAAGTGGAAACTGAAACCGCGGCTGAAGTCCTTCATAGTGGCTGGCAAGTGGCTCCTCCAAGGTAACGAGATCTGTGGGGATGAATTACGTTACTAGAGGCGAAGATGGTTCTATGAATTCGCTTTTGCAGACTCTCAGGAACTCATTACACCTGACCGTACATTACAACTGAAAACTGAACATCTCGGAACAATGCTCATCTTCATCCACGAAAACTCCAACTACTTCCAATATTCTGCCGTCACCAGTGTCAATAATGTTTCTTATCTACCGCATTTACAGCTGCATGGGTTCGTCACCTACCAAGACAAGAAGACTTTGACTGTTTTCTCAGCAAGTTTAGATTGAGAAGCAACAGCTTGTCAGAGTAATGAATTCGGGTGCCATCTCTTTGTCAACGCCGACTCCACCAGCCCCATAGCTTTACATATCCTGAAGATATTCAGAATGTTATGGGAACACGCGTTGCACTGCATTAAATATAATCTGTTACAACCTGTCAGGTTCTTCTCGGTGAGCCGGTTGGTTAATCATTGGCCTAGGCTAAACTGCGGGTGGGTGCGTAAGGGGTGATGGAGGAGATGTTGATGCTGCAGCCAAAGTCTCGTGTTCCATGCGACGCCGCCGCCGCCGTCCGTGGCCCGACGCCAGAAATCAATAGCAAGGCCTGGCCAGCTCCTCGGCCTAGCTGAAGCTATACCCACTCCGCCATTGCAGTCGGCATCTACTTAAACGCGCCCGCACATGTTGCTTCTCTGGCTTTAGCACCCAACGCCTTGTATACAGATTCTTTCGGTTCCATACACTTCAGCTGCTCTGCAGGGAGTTCTGACTGACTCTTGAAGCGTCACAAGCAGCTCCTCTTCTCCTTGTAGCACTCTCGCCGATCTGTAGAGCTCCTTACTACGCGTACATCCATGAATATGGAGTTGGAAGGCTGTGGAGAAACAGGGGCAATAAAATATGAAAACGTGCGCGTCATCGATCAGCGGCTGGAAAGCAGTCAAGGAACACCTCAACTCTTACACATCCAGGATCTGAAGAAGTCTCCAATGGATTACCCTCATTAAAAAAATAAACGGACAATACCCCAGTCATTTCCCTTAAACATGTCAGTGTAGTAGTGATCACATTCCATCTGTAAAAAAAGCTATAAATGCTACTTTTTTTGCTAATCATTGCTACTGGATACATACACACTAGATTATTTCAGAAGATGTAAGAAGTGTTCTTAGGATAAGTAGGCAACAACTCCGATTTTGGAGATTTTCTGGACAGAAGGGACAGTCGCCAAAGGTGATGGATGTGTGAAGCCGCTATCCTACTCTTTATGTCTACTATACTTCTACCATCCCTAGTTATTACGCTTTCCAAGTAGGAGAATTCCTTAACTTCCTTCAAAGTATCCCTTCCCAATCTAACAGCCTTTGTTATTCCACTGTTTCCCATACTACACTCCTTTATTAATCCTAATATTGAACTCCTTCTACATGACCACGCTCATGCCATTTATTACTCCTTAAACTTTTTGCTTATAGCTTTTTTATATTATACTTTTTATAGTAAGAAATGAGTATATCTTCTTTTTAAATGTACGTTGGTTTGTAAATAATTTTCGCATTCTATAAGGTTCACCAAGCCGTATTAAATACTGCTTTATTGATGGTCGTTGTAGTTCGCTTCTGTTCTTAACGGTCTAAAGTGGTTTTTATATTACAATAAAACCCACTGAGATCCACCCAAAGCTTGTATAGCGTTGGCTGAAATATTGAATCCCGGACAGAGTAACTTTTTTTAGTACACATACATACTGCTGGCTTTTTATTTCACTTCCCGTGAGAACATAAAACACCAGGGACAGGACTGTGGAGGTTTTTTGAGGACGAATTGCCGTGGATGGGGGGACTCGGGGTCTCGGAAGGGAAGCTGCAGTTTCGGAGGTTATTGCGGGGAAGCTGAGATTACATCCCTCAGGTAGCAAACGAACGTCGAAACTGTTACGGCAGGCTTACTCGATAATCTCTCCTATCCCAGAAAATGTCACAAGGAATTTGTGCTCAGTTACGTCATTTTTTAATTGTCTCCCTCATCCCAATAAGGTGAGTTGCGAAAATGATGTTAGTTTATGGTTTTCTAAGCGTATGAAATGTGGTTCAAGAGTGGATTTAAGGGTGAGTACAGACAGCTAGTATCTGACGAAACCCTAGAGACAACTTCAAAATTTTCTCACTACAAAAAATCCTTAAATCTTTTACAGGAATTTTCTATCCTGGAAACTGAGGATACCAGCCATTTCATTTTATGAAAGCTATCATGCTTAACATATAATTACGAGTCTCTCAGGCAATATTTTTCATATAATCAAGAGTTTTTTACAGTTATTACTTAAAGCAGTATTGTACACGTTTATTGTTATTTGACACTTTATTTATTGTGGTTCCTTTAATGTTGATTTGAAAATTACTTCATTGTTCTGTCGTCTATATTCATAAAAATACTTGGCTGTTTTCTGAATAGATTGGTACAGTCTCTCCACTTTGTTTTTTATTGCCATATGACTGGACCTGCGTTGTTCCCGCGATGTTCCGCGTTGCAACTTTCGGCTTCAGCCGCAACCTCCGAAGCCAGAGTCCCACCATCCAAGAGCAAGAACTAGTCTTATGTTGAATTTCCGATGGCTGTATTCTCTGACAGGTCTATCATGAATACAGGTCAGCTCCGAGATGAGTTTGCTCGCTCAGGGACAAAACTCATTTTATGGCGTTCCACCCCCCAGTCCAGTCTACGGCCTAGAACGTAGCAATTAATCTTCGTTGGAGGAGACAATCGCAACCATCTTCTATTCGCGACGTTTCTGCAACATTGTCAGAGCTTTCTGCTTGCTTGCGTGAAGAACGTTCATCTTAGGTAGACGGGCAAAACGTACATGTCTCAATGTAATATCATGTGTCACGCTGCAGTTTTATCTCAATTAAATCGCAGGAAAAACTGGAGGAAATAGTTTTGTCAGAATTATGTTTAAGCATAAATTGTGTATAAACTGTGAGCAGGAAGCTGTATTTTATTTTACTAAATTTCCTAATAAATTCAATAGTGATGAAATGAATAATTACATCATATATATTTTTTAAATTTTAATATTTTACAATAGAAAAAGGAGTACATAAGGAATTTCCAATTTACTGAAACATCACATGTAGCTTCATCTCAGGGTTATTCACAGTGAGGTTTCCCTTCTCCTCGCGAACTTCACCTTCAGCCAATGGTTTCTCTCTGCTGAAATATAATAACTGTAATTTTCTTTTAACAAAAATAAGACATCACTTTGTTCTAATGGCGTCCTATTAGTTATTATTCTAGTTTTAGAGGGGCGGCGAGGTATCGGCAGAATCCCAGTGGTTTCTCAACTACAGAGGCGTTTATCATACATCATTCAAGCTACATCGCATTTTATTCGATCAACAGCCTGATGTGTTAGTGATTCTTTTGGAGAGGGCGTGTACGTGTGTAAGTGATAGCTGTCTCGCCGCCATCAACGTTTGCCTTGTCCTCTTGCTCTCAGACGTGTGTCAACAACGTGACAACCCCTATCGACATTACATCTCGCACACATCCCGTTTCGCAAACCACTGACTCTCCTAAACTGGCCACAATCATTCTATCGTCTTGAGCTGCTTTCAGAACAGGGTCAGGAGAACGAAATATGCCATTAAAGGCAAACTGCTTTGACTGGAACATAAAACATCACTCCAACTTTTTGCTTGGGATTCCTCGCCCTTACGATGTGTACCAAGTGTGTTTGATATTATTGGTCCATGCGTTTAATTTCTGTCCTGATCGTAGGACTGACATAAATAACATTTTTTTCATACTAATGTGCCTGTATTCATCCGCTTCCAGCTATACTTTGGTGCCAAGCACTTTCTCACGGTCCCTGTAGCTGATAACACAACCGTTATAGGTGGTCCCTGTTCGTGTCGCCTAAAAACCCGCGTGTTCAGTAGCGTAAAGTTTATCTGAGAGAGGTGTGTTTAACATTACGCAGACCACGCTGCGCCATATCTGACTTCGGAATTCAGTTAACTCAAATCCCGGCCCCACAGTGTTTCTCATTTTTTGTCCATCAAAGACAAACAGGCTGCTACCGAAACATTCTCAGTGTAAAAGTTGACAACGCTTTAATTAGGAGCGAATATTAGTCTTTGCTTTGATGACAACGTATTGGCAAATCAAGCTCTTTCTTATGGATCTTCAGGTTGACGATAATCTGCGGTTTAAACGTCATATTCGTCGACTTGCTGGTAAACTTAGTGTGTTACTTTATAAAATTATTAGAATTCGGTAAGTGTGCCTTAACACCGCGAAAATTGTTCATTATCCCTTTGTTCCCACTCAAATATGTGCCACAGAACTAGTTGGGGCCAATGCGCTCACATCTTCAAAATATTCAAACTCGAAACAAGATTAACAAGGACATTATGGGCAAAAGGGTGTCAACCTCGTTTTATAAGACTAGAAATAATTAAGGTCGAAGGAATAGACTTAATCTACACTCACCTTTTGTTCTTGTGATAAGACGACCTTGGGTTTTATGGAATAGCCTAGATGTTGCACGTCTGTAAGTTAACTTCGGAATCTCCAGACGTCCTTTCTGAAATCTGTACATCAAATCTGTACCATCCACACAACTACTTCTGTATAAAAACTTTCCACTTATCAACTTCTATCTGCACAACAAAAATCCCTCTCCGTTATTAGTCTCGCCAAAACTCCAATTACCACCAAACGGTTCTTTGATTCACTTTGGTACTCCTCTCCAAGAACCATACCTGTAAACTGTCCTATTGCTGTCCAGTTCTCAGCTTCGAACTATTCATGAAACTTCTTAAGTGTTTATTTCTCCTTCAATCCTTCTTAAATCTGCCCTGTTACGGTTACCCCTAAAATTGTAAGATTAGTGTTGCACGTGAAAAGTTTAGAAAATTCTGAATGGGTTCTCTCTCGCTCGCTCTCCCTCCCTCCTAAATTTTCCCTCTTTTTCTCTCTTTTATTCTGGCTTAAAAACTATTTAATGAAATACAGCCCTCCTCCATCTTCTCTCATCCGCTGTCGCCAAATGTGCCAGCTTAGTTTGCGACCTGTAACTATAATTTTCCAGGCGGCGACTGTGAGCTTGGATATTAAACTCCCTATCTGTCTTGCAAATTCTACGGAACCATCTCTTCCTGCCGATTTATCGCCTGTGGTTCAGTCGTCTCTAATATTTAAAATTTCTGTCGTCATCACTGGCTATTTGCAATTAAAACTAAAATTTAATTGCGCAAAAATACGCCCGTTATATCTATGCGATTTTTCATGACATTGTTTAATAATGTTTTGACCTCAATTTTTTAAGATATACTATATATTATTCTTTCTTATATCTGTAACTCATGTATCATAAACAGTTAGAGGTGCATCTAGTTTGCCTTCATAATTAATGAGCAAAACAAAAAATACCTTTCTTTTCTTTATACATTTACCAAGGCAATTGTCATAGTTTCATTTACCTGTTCAAGATTATATAATTAAACGAGATGGTGTCCGGCGTTGTCTGTTAATTCATTTCCGCTGGAGTATTTAATTCAACAGTATCCTCTTTGTCAACACGCGATTAAACCCTCACATAGATCGTAACATTATTTAAAATTTACCCTTTCACGCCTTCTATCGTCGAAGAAAAATGTTTTATTTAGGATGTTAAAAAGAATGCCGCCGAATGTATAAATCGTAATTCAAATAGTGCACACTTCACATTTGCACAAAATATTATTTCAAATACACTTCATTTGTGTCTAATTAATCGATTGCTCTCCGTATGCACGCAATTACAATACACGGAATCTAAAGAACTCATGAATCCAAAATCCAGATATGTCAAAACAATGCCAAGCTACGACGCAATGAACTAATGCATGTATTGATGCGTAAGTTAAATGCCACAGATTACTGAAACGGTCAGATTGAAAATTTGGGATTATATGTTTTTAAATGAAAGAAATCCAAGAAAAAAATCGGTCGCAAAATTAAATAAAGGTTTCTGCATCCTGACAACAGCGCAACCTACCTTGTCTTGCTATAGCCAAGAACCATTCAGGTGACCCCGTTAAAAAAATAATCATCAAACTCGGTCAAGCCGTTTAGTTGGAGAAGAATTACGATCAGACAAGTACAGGGATTTCATATATACAGAAATAATCCCTCGGCAACTATTCGTTTTCATATTATCTTTTGTCTTTGCATTGAAAATGTAATATACATTCTACATTGTAGCAATAATGAATGTGTCTTCTTAAGTAATCTTCGTCTGGTAAGTAAAAGACTTATTGTGTGTTCTGAAGTAAATGTTTGATAATAAACTTAAACGCCCAAGAAATGAAATACATTTAACGTCTGCGTAAGTAATGTTTTATGCAAGTAGTGGTTGCAGTTTTATCAGAAATTTATGCACGTTGCGTCGCGTTTCGTTGCCTTCGTTATCTCACCTGTTAATGTGCACGGTTACGGCTTTAAATATGGCGTAATGCAAAGTTTTGTTTTCTTAAACCACAACTTATAGTGGTCAGAGAATGTTACCGTTAAATTGTTACACGTCTTGAGATAGTTTTGGTCTTATTTCTCGGAATTGACACAGAGATATTTAGATGAAGTCTTATGTTTTTATAAAGCGTCTGATGACGTTGGGCCGAATTTTTATATTTGCCTTTAGACCACGTGGAGTTACAAAAGTAAAAAAACGGGGGGGGGGGAGGATTAGTTAATAAATTAATTCCAGCAACTTACTCGTAACTTAAGAAAGTGATTTTTAGACCCTTTAATTGAATATAAAATGTAATGTATGAATTATGAAAATTTAGTTTTGGAAATAAACGAAATACTACACAGAAACAAGGGTGCTATATTTCTAGTTACGCTTTACTCGAGATTACTTTATCGAAGTAGTTTTCTTTTTAATTTTTCGACCTGGGGCTTGGAAAGAATTGACTGGAAAGTAAAGGATTTAATATCCAGTTAACGCCAGCCATCAGTGTTCGTATGGTAATATTGGTTTCATAGTTTACCATGGTAATTCCCCAGACTGCACTCTGTTTATAAACCTGCCTATTTAGTTATGCATTGCTTCCCAGACACGGCACGTTAACAATGGATCTCTCTCTCTCTTCATATCTGAACATCTTTATTAGGCGTTCTTTGACCTTCTGGCACTTATAACACAGCTGTTAGTCGTAACAATGGGCTCAATAATCTGACTTAACTAACAAACAAGAGTGTAGGGTTACGTCGCTCTGTGCCTAATGAGGAATGTTTTAACAGCGATGTTTTGTCATTTAAGTGGAACCCGATATTCGGCCGAAGTCGAAATACGGTAGAAGCAGAATTCTCGTGGATATTGGAGCATCGTAAACATATAAATATAACTGAAGAGGCGCATAAACTCGTGTAATATAAATTAAAGAATTTTTATTCATGATATTGATTAAAAAATAATTTTGCATTTAAATATTTCGTATTAAGACTGTATAATTACAAATATATTTTAAGAAAACGCGGGAAATAAAAAAAATTTCGAAGGCACACCCTAACTCAACTATGAAAACCATTCTCGCTTACTAGTATTGCGTGCATTCTTCGACAAACCTTTAACAGAAATTCTTTGTGTTTCCTTAGAAGATTAAATTTTACTTACTCAATTTTCTAATCAAAGTCACGAGTCACCACAATACTGTGTAATACATAGAAGGGAAGGGAGTTTTATTATTATTTAAGTTAGTATTTTTAATTATTGGGGAAATTATAATTTGAAGAAAAATATAAATAATAATGAAAGAAATGAATTTAAAATCAAAGTAGACATTTATATTAACAATAATGACGTTTTATCGATAAAACTCGTAAAATCCAGAAGAAAACAATATGAATTCACGACAATCGTAGAGCAATAATTAATTTACATACTAAAACTACCCAATTCTCAACAGCGGCCCGCAATTTTATGTTCTCTCTGCTCCAAAACTTCTCTCCATTTCACCTCGTATGGTTCCGAATTTTTCTCCTCCATTTTCCAATACCCAATCGGCTGCAATTTCAAATAGTACCCTTAGGTTAGTATTTACTCAATTGCAGCGAACAGGGAAAAAAATTGGCTGCAGATGTGAACGAGTGTCTTCACATATCTTTTGTATTAATTACGCGCAGTAGCCACGCGTAGGTTTTTTTCGACTTGACAGAACCAAATCCTTCTTTAATTAGGGACGGGCGCCATTTATTTTAGAGATTGACACCCTTTGTGAGTAAAAGTCCCCTTCCGTATTGTCCGAAGAAGATCCCTTTCCATTGTCCGAAGGAGGGTGTAAGCGCTGTCTGTCACGTGAATACCACGCAAACACACACTCACACAACATATGCCTTAGGCTTTCCGACTTTTTCTCGCTTTCTTATAATGTATTACAACTGTCTGATATATGAAATATGACTCATCTGTATATTTACGTGATACCTGAATACTTTATACTGTTATTTCACCAATTCATACCTGTTTTTCGATTCAACATGTTTACTTTACCAAACTCGACCATCCAAAAAAAAACATTATTGCTGTTTTGATCAAGCTTTTGTTTGAATAACAAACATTCTTATTTGTATTTTACTGCTACTATTTTTTGCTCAACGCCATTTCCCAATGTCTTTTTTCTGCTGCTTTCTCTTGATAAATAAAAAATAATGTATCTTTGTCGTCCCATTTGCGTTCGTATGTTGCTTTTACTGACATTAAAAATTCACTTCACTTTCTTATTATCTCGGGAAGAAGTTTTCTTCATCTGACTTTCCTAAATTCATATAATAAATTTTATTCAATGACTAACAATTACATGATAAATATATGTATAAAGGTTGCCTGTATTGTTTATATATTTATTAGTAAAGCTACAAGTACTCGGATAGCAACGCACTGTACTGTTCCTCTTTAGCAGAAAACCCGAATCCATTCCTACCAATTCAATTTCCTTTATTATAAAAATAAAGTCTCTAGTTATTGATATTATTTATTGATAAAAAAGAAAAGTGTGTGATTTTTTGTTACAAAATTATAAAGAAAAATTCTCTGACAAAATAAGTGGTAATTCGTGGAAAGAATATAAGATTTATTTCGGTGAATCGGGAACGATGAGCGGCCTGAAATAAAAAAATACGATTGAACGAGTTGTTCTGATCAGATCACTACAAAGAACTGTTTTGCCCTCGACTCTCTTAATTTGTCGCTACCTAATCAGGCATATTGCATGAGCGCGACGAAAAGAAAATTGCCAGTAATTCTGTTACTCCCCAAACATTATTCATATTTCAATATAATATTATTTAAAATTTAGGTGGGGATACGAGCAACTACGGTGTAGGTCTAAGAGCTTGGGAGCCGGTATTCTCAATAATATATTACAGATTGGTGTCTGGTTTTAAATAATTAGAATGCAGTTTGGGTTCCAGTGTTCTGCATTGCCAATTATAGTTTCCAAGTCAGTCGGGTTACGATGGAAATTTCATCACGACTGTTGCGAAATAGTTTGCGTTCCATTTGGCGCTACCTGCCCCGTGGCTCTTGCAAAGTGCGAACGAGAATTCTCCGCCAACACCCCTCGTTAATTACTGCCCTCCGACGTAAAGGGTTACGGTCATAAATCGCTTCACCACACCCATTTCAGGTTGCCCGGTCCTACAATAGCAAATTAGGACGTATCGAACCCTCATTCTGATAGCGCCTTAAGCTTACGCTCATATATTTTGTCCTAATTCTGTCTTTAAAACTTATAATGACGAGTGATTTTTCTGTCGTATACAATATTAAATTACTAAACTGTCCTACTCGTTGTATTGAAAGATAAGGGATGTTATGTGTAAGATTCTGGAAAAATAGAACCAATTTTTTTTTGGTGATGGTATGAGAAATTAATTACGACTCCAAATCGTTCAGTACCCCGTCCAGACGGAAGACATCTAAAATTAAATGTCAGAGCATGTATTCAATTGCCTGAATTGTTGTGCAATAAATGCGGACGCATTATTCGTCGAGCAAGGCTGACGAGATGAATCCGAACCTTTTCATCTCTCACACATTGTCCAGCCTCCACGAATCAGCGCCCTTAAACTGTGAATGAATATTTTCGGGTGGTGCTTTGTCTGATTTAGAGACGAGACGTGTGGATAGGGAGTTAGAATGGAGAAATTAAGTAAGGAAGAAAAGAAGGGGTGATGGACCGACGTTTCGAACAGCTGTTCTACATTCTCAGGGAGTAGGCAGCATCAGTTCAGTTCAGAGTTGCGCTATCACCTTTGTACTCTGTCAATGGAGTTGGAACTTCTCAATTAAGTTTGTGCAGAAATGTCTTCTTAATTTAATCGATTCGCGTGCTCCGGTCAATTCTCATCCCATTACCCAGATCGGAATTATTTTTTCTGACATAAACTGTAAAATATAAATAAGGTTAGAGGGGCTAATTTGTTATTATTAATTATTTATTTGTGGTGATTCATGACCCGTACATTTATTGGGTAAAGCAAAAATAATTTAGTTTTTGTTATTTGCGTACACAGGATGGAAAACGAGGGTGGTTTGGTGAGACCGAGTGGGCGGGAAACGTCGCCGTTGACAACATTATTTATTGCCTGGGGTGCATTGTGTTCGACACTTGGTCCCAGGAGCTGGCCTGAGAAGGTCGGAATAGGAGAGCAGTGGCTCAACAGGCGTCAAAGTTAATTTCGGCCTGCGTAAAAGTTAATTTCGGCATGTTCAAGAAAGAAGATTCATTTGTAGTACGGAAAACAAAAAGATAACATTTGATGGAGATTTAAGCTGAAGAAGAGGCGCTAGAGGAGACATGTTCAGCAAAGGAACATCCGGCAACGGCAACCAGGAACGACGTCACCAGGCCCTTGTTAACATCTGGTAACGGCATTTTTACCCGGTTTTCCACTCAAACCATTCTCATTTGATTCGCGATTTTAAATTTCAACTATATCGTTCGTCACCCGCGTTCCCGGGAGCAGCCATTTAGAAGCTGCGTAGATTCTTTTTTTTGCTTTACCGACTGAGCCAATTTGATGTTCGTAAATTTATATTTTTTTCACTAAAATTTAATTTGACTTATATTTCTTTTGGAAATTTGATAATGTAATATTATAATTAAATGGAATATTCAAATTAAATATACTTTTTATTATTATTTAACAATTCCTTGTTATAATAATATTTTTGTTGGTGTAAGCAAAGCCTAACACCACATATTATATACTCCGCAGTTGGGTGACAATCGTGATAGTTAAAAAAGGCCCATTTTATTGGTCATAAGGGATCAATTTATGAAGGGTTAGAAAGATAAAAGAAAAAGATTTTATTAATGATTTTGAATTTAATAGCAATAAAATTTAAAATTCAATTTTCAAACAAGAAAATAAAATAAAATGGTTTACAAATGATGAAGGCAGCATTAATTAATTTATATTGATACTCTTTAATAATAGGTTATCTGTGGAGTGAACTGAAAGAGGTTAAGTTTTTATATGGCAAATATGTCTTAAATATCAACGATACCATAGAGGACTCAATCTGCATTCTCTGATAGCGTTTTGGAAGTGACTGAAGCCGATTCAGGTTGTCTGCATCGGATGATCTGGCTGCATGGATACCAAATTGGGCGAAAATAGTGGAAAATTCTACCAAAATCTACTTCTGCCGAGATCTCAGGAGCTATCGCCAGCGGCTCACAGCCTCCTTCCACGTCATCCCGTTTGGTCCAGAATTTTACTCCTCCCTTTTCCAATAGTCAATCGGCTGCAATTTCAAATGGCACCCATTATGTGGTATTTGCACAGTTACAACTGATAGGATAATGTTCATCTCTCGGTTGTAAACAAGTGCCATTACACATGTGTTTTGTATTAGTTACACGCAGTAGCTGTGTCTAATTATTCGTGCCTAGCTTCCGACTTGACGGGAGGAAGTCTTTCTTGGATTAGGGACGGATGAAACCTATTGTCTGTAAAAGATCTTTTCCGTATTGTCCGAAGAAGGGCTGATTCTCTTCTGAAAAAATTTAGTGCAGGCCTTCAGACGTTTTCTCACATTCTTTTAATGTAGTACAAAACATCATCGCAAAGTCATGAAACTCACGTTAACAATTGCCAATAGTTGTTATTCGGAATGGTGTACGTTGAAAATATAAAATTAAATTAATTTCAATCATTGAAAATCTATTAATTGAAATGCGGAGTCAAATTTGCGTTTTTAGAATAATAATCATTTATCAAATTAATCTCGTCAGGATGGAAAGCTATTGTTTTTAGGACAGAGAACCAAATACCGTGATGAATGATTAATCTCCAGACACCAGACCCCTCCTCCTCCTCCTTCCTTTTCATTTGGGAAAGAGGAATGAAAAATCACTTAGTCTGGAAGGAGTCACACGTCATTACTCTGAGAGCTGAGGCGTCTGGGGTTTAGACGAATCATCTAAACGTGGCCATAAACCTAGTTGTGGCGCCACTAGGCGTAGACAATACTGTCGGGAACCTCGATTCTAAGGCAATATTTAACGAAGATGGCGGATATCGGAATTGTGTTTCAGAAACGAGTCGTCTCTTAAGACTTTTGTAACATCATAAGAAATTTTCGTCGGGAATTCTGTAAGTGGATTGGATTAAAAAAGCTGGTAGCTATAAAAATAATAAGCGTATTTGAGCCTTGTGTATGTTTCAATTTCCCCTATAATTTCGCCATTCTAGTAAAGTAAAACTATATGATGCAGAGAGTGATTTCATAAACCTGATCGATTGCTTCCCTCCTTTACACACCACCAAAAAAATTATTTTTTGCGGAAATATACCAAAGATTGTTTGGACCATCATTATTTTTAATGAATACAATATATGAAATCAGTTTATAAATATCGATACGTACATTCACGCGCAAAACAGCAAGTATTTATAATTTTATATTGCCAGTCTGTTACTTATTTAAGTGGTACTCAGCGGCGAATTGTATTTATTATATTGTTATGAACGCTACTACTCAACGTAAATGTAATTAATAAAATTAATTAGGTAATGGGATAATTTTATTAAAATATGAAAAACTCAAAACGTATCTCTGAGTGGTATTCTGGACCTTATTGGCTCGGTATGAGCAAGAGTAAGACATCACGGTCGTTTCTTATATCGCGAGATATTTCCCAGAAACATAATCCTCTGTTCGGGAACGATCACAGTGCGTGCGGTCTCTGGAGAAACGTCGGCAGCTACCACAAATCTGAATTTGATCCTATTGTAGTAAGAAAGTCTCCAAATTATCTTACAGAAAGCATATTAGATAGATGAGATTTTTAATTCAGTGTTTCTCCCTTACCTCGTCAAGGCGGTTAAATTCAATTAAGTATGTATACGGCTCCCTCAGTCAAAAAAACTTATTCGATAGTCTCAAAATTGTGGTTTCGTTAATAAAAATCAAATAATGTTTCTTAGTTACTCTCCAGATAAAAATAAATTTAATTTTGGGCACAAAATAAGGAGGTTTTAATGCCTCGTCTCGGAAACGTTTTCTCTGTCAAAAATATATTCATGGCACAAATTGAATAAAAGTATAATATGTAACTTTCTCCGTTTTGAATCATTATAATATATTTGTAGTATTATAAAAGGTGGCTGCTAGTGCATATGTGCTACAGCACATGAATTAATTTAGGAGGAATTATTTGTTTTTTAATTATAAGGAACTCTAAAATAATAGTATTTTAAGAGAGTGAATTTCTGCTTCGATTTCGAAGACTCTAAACTGTCCCAACTTCCTGCACGTTCCTTCCCGTATATATCTTGGCTACATTCTTTATAGCATGAGAATATTGTCTGTAATAAGAAATACGCATGCGCAGTATTTCTGTTTTAGCCTCCTGCGCGTCTAAGATCCAGCAATAATATGAGCTTCCAAATGCACAGCGCCGCTAGAGCTAGAGCTTCATCAGGATACAGTTTTAAATGTTTTTGACGAATTAATAAATAGATTTCTGTTTATGAACTTGTGGTTTATTTGGTTTAATCAAAGTTTATTAAAAATAAAAAACGTTTAACAGGCAGCATTTCGAAGACTTGCATAATTCTGCTAAAATTACCGTACGATCCTGCATACGATGTTCCCATAATATTTCCCATTAAATACTCACGAACCGCTTCTGTTTATAAACTTGATTTCAATTAAATGAAGATATTTTATTTAAGAAATCTCCAGTTTGGTCCAGATGCTTAGTTTGCCTCTACGATGATACCGTTCGCCGTTGGTTCCGCTTTGGGGGACTGCAAAGTGCCGTATGACAAGTTCTTTTCTTGGGGAACTCTGTCTGCGCTTGCAGTTTGTGTCAGTCCAAATCGCTTTACGATGTATTTCTGTCTGCTTGAGGGACGCATTCACCCTCGTATTCTCTCCCCTAGGCCATATAGAGAAGTTGATGTCTCGTTTTTTTCTCTAGCCTGTCTGACGTTGTGAAGGGACTGGGATGCTCTTACCACATGACGTCATGATTCTGTCTGCGGAAGGGGAGGAGCACCATTGTCCTCTGAATCTCGAGAGGACTATCACAAGGGCATTTAGTAGCCAGAGCTTATCATAGCAGGACAACTTTTCTTCAGTTATTTATTATGTGGAGGTGAATTTAATATGTATCTCCAGCAACAAATAAAACAAGAATGAATATTACGTTACCTTAAGTCGACTGAAAAATTGAAATATGTATTAAGTTGATTTGTAGCTCCAGTCTCCAGACAACAATAAAATTTCAGTCTCCATGAAAGTTAGCCAAACATTAGACGACTTCTTCAGTTAAATCATGTTTCGTGTTTGCTATCCGAACAAAGAGTTACATTTCTTAAAATATAAATTCGACTCCCAAAGTCAATTTATTCATTGCTCTACAAGCGACAGCCGATTTATAAATAATTATTATTGCTAATTTGTCAGCAAACAATAATTATATTTATTTAATCTTTTACAATGTTTCGTCCATATTAGCTGGTTAATTTTAAATATATACACTTATTTACAAATGCAGATAATTTTGCATTGTCGACTGCGTTCAGCAACGTTTACAGCCGAAAATTTTTATTAATTATTTTATTTAGATTAGGCGAAGAGTGAAAAATATGGACGACGTTGACCAAGAGAAGGGATAGATTAATAGGCCACGTTTTGAAACATAAAATTAGAGGGAAGTGTGTAGGGTAAGAATAGAAGAGGGAGGCCAAGGATGGAAAAGCTAAGCAATTTATGGAGGATGTGGTAATAATGCGGAAATGCAAAGGCTTGCAAAATATAGGTTAGCAGACCATTCTAAGGACTGAATACCACAACAGCATCATTAAATAAATTTCGTTTGCTGACAAATTGACTTGATTTAGGGGAAAGCTGATTTAATTCTGGTACCAGCTGTCGAAGGAAACCAGAGACAGCAATGCTTCGCATCTCGAAAAATTCGCTCTGCCAAACTGAAAACAAAATTATAGTTTTAATGACGCTAATATGTCATCAGTCTTAAATAATACTATTTTAGATTTATTCATAACTACATTATTAGTTGCTGTCGGTCCAGAGTCAACTTCTAGTCAATATTATTTTAAAATATAGTTTTTAATTAAGGTCTCAATATCGAGTTTGCACGTAACACAATAACACACACTACTATTGGTTATAGACGTTTATTTATTTAACACCAAGAGCTGTACAAAGGCTCGTACTGCGAAAGACTGCATACGCTTCGAGGTCCATTACAATTCATACATTACTGGAATATTCCAGAAACAGAACATTCCCGAATCAGAAAATGCTAGAAACTAAATGTTAGCAAATAAAAATAAAAGGTTGCGTTGTGTGTGACTCAGACTCCACATTTCTGAGCTACGGCTGCAGGTTCCGAGATGTGGCAATATATATTTTGAAACCTTATATTGCTATGATGTTGTATTTAAAAAAGGCATATAATTTATAATAATTAAATGTTTGAAGAAGCAATTAAAAAATCTATTAATTGAGACTCATAAGACGTCGGGTCATTGAAATTGTAAATTAAAAGAAAGGATGTCTCCATAATATTAGAATATATAAATTTTGGAACTGCGTTTTAAATAATTGCAGTATACATCCAGCTACTTAAAATCGCCACAGGCCTTTGAGTTTAAGAATTGATTAAATTCGCTAAAAGGGAAACAAAAATCATCACTAACAATTTATTTCTTTCCACAGACATTGGACTTCGACCGAGACGGTCTCACAAAGATGAAGAAGGCCATCAAAGCGATACACAACTCCGGAAACTGTGAGTACTGAAACACCATTTCATAGATACAAGACTCAAAATTACAATTAAATCGAAGCGTAAGATATAGCACCCAAATTATACTCGATTTGTTTTTATCATCGTTTGAGGACATATTTTTCAAATTATCTGCAATCGTTTTTTCTTAAATATTGTTTAATTCTCAGGTTTTGAATTATTGGAAAAACTCGTCGTTGGCAGTCAACGAATACTCCCGATTTACGTATATATTTTACATGTTTCACTTATGGTCCATAGTTCAGAATATTCCATTATAACTGTGATCGATAAAGTGACAGTAATTCTTCATTTTTTGCAATTACTGCACGCATAACACAGGGTGAGTTGCTAATGTATTTTGGAGGCTAAAGGGTGAAAGAATCGGAATGTAGAGAAGAGAAAGAAGGTATTTCGTCTGCATGTATGGGAAGTTAAAGTATTTCGCGAGTCTATTTCAGTAAATTATCCTCTCACAGGATTGTAGAGTATTAATTGAGAAATGCCAGGAATGTAACGCGAGCAAGGAATGTGGAAAAAAAATCTTTCTCATACTTTGTGCTAGTTTATGAACCGTGTAGTTGAGGAGCTTTTCGTGTAAAGTTTTGTTTCATTTTACATTAAAACTCTGCTCTGAAGACTTGAGAAATGCGTCAAAATCGTAACTGAGGATTGTGTAGTTTATAGTTAATTAGTGGTCTTTTTTTGTTTGGCGACACCGAACGTACACAACAGCGCCCAACACGTGTATTTTACACACCTTCAGTCACGGTCATGAAATTAGGTAGGTGCTCAAATATGGGTGGACGAAGTGAAGTGAGGTTATAACCGAAAATGCGGAGTTTCATACCTCTGCGTTGTCCAGACTGAATTCTAGCTAAATTCTTTGTTTTTATTGTAAAGAAATTGGCCATAAGTAAGAAAAAATATAATAAAACTATTTATAAGAATATAATTTCACAATTTATTATCCTTCAGCATTAAGGACGTTGTAAAAATTTTTTTATCGTTCGCTTTGCTACATTTTTCTGACTTACGACCAAATTATGTATTTATTGTAAAATTAAAATTTATCGGATAATATAATTATTTACGTTAAACAGTATTAGTCTTCCGGGGCGTTTAAAGTCGACCCCAAAAAATCAATCGCTTAGTTTCCCGATAGAAAAGGATTTCTGCCACGTGCCAATTCGAGAGGTCGCAACTAAACTAGGAAGTTCTAGGTAGAATAAGAGAAGAAAGAACAATATGGAGGACTTAGACCAAGAGAAGGGATAAATTAGACATGATGGTCTTGTAAAATTAGCATTAGAGGGGCGTATGTCAGTTAAGAACGGAAGGGGGAGGATCGGATGGAATACGCTAAGCAGATTAGGGAGGATCTTGGATGTGCTAATTATGTAGAAATGAAAAGGTTTACGCAGAATAGGTTGGCAATGAGGTTTGCACCAGACCAGTCTAAGGTCTGACTACAACAACAACGTGTCGATTTATTTGACCAATGTAATCAATTTATTCAGCAGGTCAATAAATCAAAAGTTACGCCATTCATATGTAAAGGTCGATTTTTTCTCCAATCGACCGTTCTACTGCTATTTTATTTAAACATTAGTTTGTCACTTGTTACACGGGCTGAAGATAAGAGTAACGATTCAATAAAAGCTAATTTAATAAATGAAAATTTACAGCCAATTTTGTCAACAAAAATTTGAACAATACTTATTTAAAATAATTACGACGTTTCTTCCGTCTTTGTGGGATTCATTAGGTAAGCTTTTAAATGGGCAAAACTATTACAGAAGTGGATAATTTTGTGTTGCGTCCAAAGACTTCGGCCACAACCGTCGTCAACACAAAATTATCCACGTTTGTAATAGTATTGTACATTTAACGATTTACCTGATGAAGTCCACAAAGTTGGATAAAACGTTGTCATAATATGAATTAAATTTTTTGATGACAAAATTAGCTATAGTTTTTATTTATTATACTTAATGTCGTACAATTGATTTTTTAAAGTTAATATAAATTTAAGGTCCGGGGTGTGAAGTTTAATTTTGACCGCGTGGGAGTTTTAATTGCTGTTGTTAAATGTATTGACATTTTTTTCGGGTATTTCATTATTTAATATCTGTTATTTATGCGCCATGTCTTAGAGAAAGGAATCCCCAAATGGTGTACGATTCGTAACATTATTTAATGTATCAATTGTTCTATAAAGAGGTGCCGTATACTTTTCGATATCATTGGGATATTTTTAGTACAGCGTGCCATTTTGCCGTGACACCTCAAGCGATGACCACGGCTGTGCTGATTCCGATGCGTACGTGTGTATTCGGCTCACGTATTACGGGTCTTGATAAACTGACTGTTTCTCCCGAGACTGGGTCATACAGTTTTCATCGCTAATACCAGGAAGTGGTCGACATAAATCCTAGCTGGAGGTTGGGTCGTAAAAGAAAAGAAATTCAAGCAGCAGCGAGGTTCTATCCATTGTTGATGTGTGCAGTTTCCTCCTCAGACTCACTCGACCTCTGGAGGCGCCATAATCCTCCGTCTCTATCGATTATGAAAGTGAGAGACGTGAGAGGCAGTAATCCGCGATTAAATCTCGCTAATGAAATAGCCTTGTCGAACGCCAGCCTTCTCAGCCTCCATCCGCAAAAATGTATGCTTATCTTAACTACACCTGTGATGGTGCCTTGCCTCGCACTCGATGACTGCGATTAACTGAGAATGTATTGAGATACCAAGAAGCTGGTTTAAGGGTCATCATAATTAATTCCCGATATCTGAAGAGATTAAAGAACCCTCGTAAGATTCTAATTAATACATTCTTTTTTATAAGCACATTTCTCCCCAAATAGCTTAACAAGTAGAACGAAGAATTGATAATAATATAGAAGAAATCGAACAATTTATTTCCCTTTTTAATAGGCTAAATATTTTTAGAACAAATTGATGTATTAGTAAATTTTACACACACATGAAATTCAGGTCATTCATTAGCCTGGAAACCACATTCATTATTAGTTTGCTGCCCACAGGAAGGTCTCCAGTTCCTCATGTTCTCCGTTATCCTCTTCAGGTATCATACCCTTCACATCTGTTAATATCATATATTTTTTGTCTCATTCCTCTCACTCTCTCCCTGCGAACCAGTCCCTCCATAGTCTCCGTCAACAAGCGTGCCCTAACCAGTTCCTCCTTCTTTTCCTTAACGTTTGTAACAGTCCTCTTCTTTCACCAATTTATCCTTTCCATCTTTCTCCATATCCACATCTCGAAAGTTTCCAGCCTTTTCTCATCCTGTCTTCTTAATGTCCACGTCCCTGCACCGTATAATGCCACACTCCAGATAAAGTACTTTGCCAGTTCCTCATCCAGTCCACAACATAATTTCTTCTCCTATTAAAAGTCTGCTTCACCACGTCAATATGTGGCTTCACTTCTTTAAAGGAGACACCTTTCTGATATTCTCTTTCTCTATCTTATTTTTTGTCTCTTTTCTCCGTATACCCATCATCATGCTTTTCTTTGACGTGTTCATCACAAGGATATCTCAGATCGTCCAACATCTCATTTAAAAATTTTCCATTTTCTGTCAATAGTAACAAGTCATCCCAACATCTTATGCATTCTATTCTCTTTCCACCGACACATATTCGGCTTTTTCCATTTAAGAAATTTCCCATAATGTCTTCTAAATATATGTTGAACATCTACCAAAGCTTCTTTCTTCTGACATTTCATTTCCAATTTGAATTCTTATTTTCCGTTTTAAGTAAAAGTTGTCCATTAGTCTTCTTTACTTCTCATCTTTTCCTTTCATGTTCAAAATATCCATCCATTGCTCCCTGTCAAACGCTTCTTCCAATTCAGTAAAAACAGCATATATTTCTTTACTTTTCTTAATATATCTCTCCCTTACGATTCCCAAGAGGCCGATAGCATCCCGTTTTTCTATCTTTTGTCCTTATTGATCTTCTCCAATCTCTGTTCACTTTGCCATTCAGCCTTCTGTTCAGCACTCCTAGTAATATTTTGGCTGCATGAGAGATTAGATTTATATTTCTATGCTCTTCACATATATCTTTTTTATTATAAGGTCAAGAAAATCTTCCGGTCTCAATATGTAGGTGTTATTTATGTTCTTCCTCTGTTTTCTGAACTCCTTAGCACATTAATTTTGCCTGTATTTCTATTTTTCACTATATATTTCCCTAGAAGAAAATGGTATGTATGGTCACCAAATGGAAGAAAAGGAAAAAACAGCGAGGTCTTGTCAACAAAGCACGACGTTTAAGGTAATACTTGGGGGCCAGGGAATGAATTAAATATTTCAGAAGAACTTAGAAGATTTATTTACATATCAATCAGCAACAGATATGGGAAGCAACAGACTAGGTCAAGTTCTATCGAGTGAGTAATTGGGCGACCGACGATGGTCGCATCAGTTTCGATTTCTCTAGAAATGTCTTGGAAGTACGCGTGTGGAGAAAAAAGTCACTGGCCGGAATCAGGAAACTAATATCAGTTTTATTGTTGCTGTGATCCAGATGATTGCGAAATTTTGAGATTTAATCATGTTATTTGAGGTCCAACACAAAGAATGTTCTAGTTGGAGTTATGGACCACTTGAAGGTCACAATTAGTCGATAGAAATCGAGTAAAACCAAATATTTATTATAAGAAAGTGGTAAATGTAAGTGAAATCTCGTTGTTATGAACATATTCACAATATTTCTTTTAAATCAGTCTCAATAATCTTAGAGTTTGTTAGTAAAAATTATTTATTTCAATAACATTTATACTACGCGCTGACAACCGAAGTATACCATAAGCATCTATATGAAAAAAATCAGGGTAACCAAAATCCTTTTATTAACTTTTGTTGACAAAAAAGAGATATTTGCTATAGAAAATTTTTAGTTTTTTAAAAAAAATCTTTATATTGATGATTATGCCATTTTGTTTGCCGAAAGCTCCTTGTAAAAGAATAAGCGAAATTAATAATACTTATTATTAGATTTGTTAATTTAAAGCCAAAGGGGATCTAATTACATAGATAGAGAGTTCAATATCAGCCATAGTAAAATTTTATTTCTTGAAGATTAACAGTAAACGATATTAGTCTGAACGTGTGCAACTTCGGTACTCTGAGCATATTTGGATAAATGGATCATTTGAGATTTTTCTGATAAGATCAGAGCTGTAATAGATCGCGCCGATCGGTTGTTTCAGTTCCACGTTGAATTTTTTCGTTCGTGATACTTGTAAAGCTTTCCAGGCAAATTGATTTGGCTGATGGATTCAGCGGTGACAGCTGTCCGAATCGACGTCCGCGCTTTCAGTAGGCAAAAGACGAATGGTCTTTCTGTGAGGAGTGTCTGTCGCCTTCAATAACGACTTCCTCCCCCCGTCATTACGAAAAGAGGGTGTGGCCGCGTCCTTCAGCCCTAATTACACAGATATTTCATCCACCGTACCTCCTTGAACCGTCGGAATTTCCTCATCATTTCTGGAGAATATGAAAGGCGAAAGGCACGCTAAGGCAGGCTAAGGTGGGTTCACGTCATAAATTAATCAACTATCCATGAAATGTCATTAATAAACTGACCCCGTCTCAACTCACCTGCTCCAAGTTTCCTCTTTTTCAATTATGTTCAATAAGTTCCCGGGATAACTGTCTGTAAATAAATATTTTTTTACAACTTGACAGCTGAAATTACAGTTATATTGGAAAATTACATCTCAACTATTTTGTCACTGCGGCGTCTGTTAATGGAATCATTTTGGAACTACGGACTTGCAATGTTAATTTGGCCCATCTTTACGCTTCTGACCCGAGTCAGTATTTTCTGAACTACTTTCTTTGCATCACAATCTTAATTGAGATATGAGTAAAAATCATACTACATAATAGCAATATATGCATTAATATCTAAAGTATATTTTGAGAAATGTTTTAGCGTAATAATTTTTTTTGTATGTACTGTAACTTGTAAGTTACAGCCTCGACCCAAGGGCGGCAAAGTCGTCTTTCTTACGGCCACACTTGTTTGTTGCGCGTAAACAGTGCAGCTATAAAGCATCCACGTCATTTCGTGTCGTGGTTTGAAGAGCAGACGAGAGTTAATCGACGTAATTTGATTGGCTTAGGGGGGAATCGCGTGGCTTTTTCGTGAAGATCGCGGAAGCCAAGAGTTTAAAGTAAAATTCAGTAGCCTGCGAGTTGCGGTAAAGGGAGGACGCGGTCAGGGGATCTCAAAGATTCGCGACCACGTGAATTAGGAGTATGAGCAGCCCTTAGGAGATGGTGAAGAGCGGTCGTGCTTTGGTGGTCTCGCGATGAGTCGCTAACAAACAAGCCACAGATTCTAAGTGGTGCAGCAATCGAACTGTATTTATCTTGTCGACGAGTATTGTGTTGAGGAGTGTTCGGCGAGCTGGCCGAAGACTGATGATTAGAATTTAGAATGTGTATTGACCATGCCCTGAAGTAGATTATCTATTCTCCTTTTCTAATTGAATATATAGTGTGTTAATTGTTTGAATCTTTTGGTGTTTTTCTGTGCAAAAAATAACTGACGCCCTATACTGTAAATTGTACGACGGAGGACCCATTACGTTATAGTTATAACGCAGAGTAGGAAAATACATTTTTTCCAATTAATAAAACAATTTGACATTTTTATAGTAACGTGAATATAATTCAGTAAATGTACACAGATATTATTTCAGCGTTGACGTATCTTTCTCACGGTTGCATTCGCGTGTCACGCAACGTTTGAAAACTGCAACGTCGCAGCTACTCACGTGCTATCTTTCTCTCCCGATTAACAGACTGACGCCCTCGTCCCTCTCTCGTTCACCGCCTCGTAACTCTGTCTAAAATACGCACTTCCTTGGGGTGCGAAGTATATATGTTTATATCTGTTGCTTCACTCCCCGCGATGCAGTACGCACGTGTACAAACAATACTGTAGTCAGTGGCGTTCCATTAAGAAATAAATGGTCAAGAAGAAACCTGAAATATTGTTTCCTCTTTGCCTTAATCTATAATTACTGTATTTTTACAATAGACTGGTTACTGGAAATAATTTTTTTACTGAAAAGTGTGCTTGTCGGTGTCGCTTAGAAACGCTAGTGGGATTTCCGTAGTTATACTTCTTCTGACGATAAGAGAGAAGAAATTAAATCAGTTTGTTTATCCAGTTGTAAAATGATTACAGGTGTCCACAAGACAGGATTTTTTAACATCATTTTCTTACGTTTTGTCACACTACCATTTGCTTTCTTTTTCTTTTTGTATTTTCAATCGTTGTATAATGAATATAGCGGGAATATTAATTATAATGTTTTTGATCGTTACAGTTGACAGCAAGTATTTTTTTAGTAATCGTTTCGACAATCACGAGTTCTGTATTCGATCCCCGGTAGATGACTGTTTCTTTTATCACGAGGATTTTGTTTCTTGTATTTGAAGCCGGTTGACCTGGACCTTGCCCGGATTTGAGTGTGTGGCGTGTGATCCGGTTCCTACTCCCAGGAAGAATCTCCTGGTCCTTGCGTAATTGATAATAAGGAGAAAGCCAAAATGGCCCTACGGGCAGGTGTCACTGGTCCAGTTTTTAACCCCCCCGGGCGCATCTACCGTTAGACTCAGTCGGTCAGTCGCAAGAAAATTGGACTGTAAAGTCAGCTTAAAAATGTTTGAAAAAAAATGCATTATTTCCTTCATTTTTCTCTGACTACCCGTGACGACTGGAAACCATAAAAGAAAGACTGATTTTAGACTTCATTCTGGATTTTCTTGCAGTCTACTTTTTCAACGACCAAAAATAAGTAATCCAAACTTTGTATGTTTATTTATTTATATTATTATTTTCAGTAATAATGTATATTTTTGGAAAGCTTTAAGTTATTCTCCACTTGAAATTTGTCATTTGTATTTTTCGAATTATAAAAAAATAACATTTCTGAAAAATCACAATCTAAAGCTATACTTTTTACATTATTCTATGTAACATTTATTACATTATTTTGAACATTACTTCTTTTATTTATAACATTGTTCTTAAATTTTCAGTAGAATCTTAATTTTAAATTTACCCTTAAAATTTAAATTTATTATCTTCCTCAAATTTTCACTTACTTTACCGTCGTACGGTAATCTCGTAAATTAAGTATTTTTAGCTTGTTCATTTTTATTTTCATTAGTTTTCTTCTTCTTATATATTTATAGTTATTTATTCTTTTTGATATAAGTTTATTTATGAAGTTTAATGAGTTAAGATTATTAATTATATTTTTTCATCATTTTAATTTATCTTTATTTACAGTAATATAAGAAACATGTTAAGTAAAATATTACTGTACAAAATTGTTAAATTTATATAGACAATTTTTTTCCAATATCTTTTGGAATATATCTAGGGATTGTCAATGTAGGTAAATAACCTTCTAACCGAAAATATACAACGAAAAAAGTGATAAAGGACTCGGTTTCTGATATTATAATGGGCCCTAAGGATATTAATCTGAGATAAATATTCCGATTTTTTTCAAGCTTCAGGTTAACAGCTGAATAGGTTTCAGCATGAAATTGATGTACCATATGGTGTTTCCCGCAGAAAACAAAGACAGAGAGGCAGTAGCGTTTACGAAGCGGACAAAGAATAGGGAGAGGAAGAAATTTATTCAAAGCTTGATCGAACGGAACGGAATAACGATCAAGAGATAAAACAGAAGCAGCGAAAGACCGTGTATAAGAAAGAAAGGTGGGAATTACAATGACCAAATTACGCCCCAGTATTTCACCTTTATTGCTTTGGAAATACACCGGTGAGGGAAGATAAATGTTAGGAGGTCTGGGGAGGTTAGTATTTGCGTGTGAACGGAGAGTTCCAAGGAAAATAAACAGCTTATCAAGTCTTCGTGTTGATATTATAGAATCTTTGCGCAATGAACTTAAGAAATGAAATGAGTGGAAGAAATATCTACTGCGTATTAAATACGGTTAATTAATTATTTGATACGACAACACAATTTTCGTGTCTCGTTGTACGGACTAGCTCTGTGGCAACCGATTTTTTTAAAAGGAGGTTTCAATCATAGAGTGGATGATCTAACTTGATTGGTTATTTTCCTCCCCCCTTATTCAGCAGAGTGTCATCAATCAATACTGTCTGTATTTGCATAATTTATATTTAACTCATAGTTTGTTGGCTTCTATATTTGAGCCACACATCTTGTAGTGTACGGAAAAACGAATAAATTGTGGGTTATTTTTATTGTCTTTGAAAAATTTTCTTTAAACTATTCTCGCGTTGGGAACTGGGAGGTCAAGGAGCAAACAAATAGAGGCAAGATTAGCTTGGACGATATAGCCCTATGATATGTAAATATCTGCCAAAAGCTAATGTCAGCTCTCAAGATATTTCCAAGGTACCATAATTCCCTGAGATAATTGAGACTTGTGGGGTTCACGGCTTGCAATATCATTGGTCATGTTCATCGAGAGTTCGATATTTGGTGGTTGAAACAGCTTTTTCACCGAACTGGCGAAATTATCTGCGTTAAGTGGGGAGAGATAGGTGGTAGGGGATATAAGGACAAGTTGCTATGCAGTAGCAGAAATGCTATCGGACGGCATAACGAAAAATTCAGTGATGTATGGGAGGTGAGGCAGTAATGTGCGAGACCAGTAAAGTAATATTCGTGCAGTTAGGCAGATGAGTTACTAGTTGACCAAGAGATTAGCTTGAAATGAGGACGAGAATCCGTTTACCAGCCCCAACCTGATACCTGCAAGTAATGAGCAAACAAATTGACGTCAGTTTCATAGTGACACAGTAATCATTATTTACAAGTATTATGGCCACGGTATTTTGAACCCACAATTCCTTACAAGAAAGAAAAATTGGTTTTTGTCATAATTAGAGCCGTAATTTCAATAAATTTTGTATTAGAGTATTATTTACTCCAATTAAATATGTAACTATATCTTACGAGGATTGTAGTTGTAGGCGTAAATATTAAAGTAATTTAAAAATTCCTGAAGTTAAACACATTACAGCTTGTATTCTGGATCAATTTTCATCTATTTATTGAATTTTACTTTTGATTTTATTTATTGGTTCAGTCAAGTGCCGGTCCTTTACCCTATTCTCTGGTGGAAATCAAGTGCAAACCACTGAATTAAAACGGGTTCACTATTCTTAATATATAAATTAATGAAGAAAACTTAAAATATGTTCGCCGTTCCATAAGTATTTATGTAGGACCATAGAGCCCAGGGAAATTTGTATCTGTTTTGTGTGTATAGAGCCAGAGAGCTGAAGACTCGATAATGAGAGGAAAATAAATCCGTTTCTGATACCTCTTTATTTAGCTCTGTAAATTCCGTAAGTCTTACCAGAATAATATATAAATCGTGTACGGTTGCTCTTTGCCAGATTCGTTATTTAGAGAAATGTGGGCCTGCAATCATACAACCTAACAATTTGATCAAGGCGTTTGAGACGCAGTGGATGGAAAATTGCCGACAGGAATTCTAATCAAAGAGGATTCGCATACTCCGCCGCGACTCGTCCGTGTCTAATTCCAAGTTACGTCTCAATGTCACCCTCCAAGTAATGTTGCTTGGCAACACCGTGGTCCAACAAATCTGTGTTTGGCAGAGGGGAAGTCAGTCATGTGCCGGCAATTGGAGAAGGAAGAACAGCTTCCTGATGGAGACAGATTTGCAGAGGGACGAGACTGCCAGACAGACTCCATCTATCAGTTAGTACAAACATAACTCCTGCGTCTGAGCCTTCAAGGAAGGTTCATCAGCGAGACTTAACTAATCGATTCTGGAATCCCTGCGGTAAATAATCTCGCCTCGACAAACAAAGGAATACGTCTCAGTCGGCGAAGGAAAATAAACTGCACCTCCAACTCGAACTTTTAGACAAAAATAAGAATCCTAATGAGAAATGCGAGCGGGCGAATTACTCTATGCTTAAAATACACTTGTTTACGCTTTTGCTGCTCGGCGTGGGCGTGATGACATTGTTCACTTCGTCGGATGAAATTGCTAGTGGCGAATGCGAATTGTTTACGTCGTAAAATATATAGTTGCTGTGTTCAATTACGGCCAATTAATTGCTGACGACGGCAAATGCAGCTGATGAATTGTGACTGCAAGTCAAATTGCGACATATGAATTCGGCGCCGCGTAAAATATGAATTAAATTCTGAACTTAATGCGAACGAATTAGTTTGATCCGGATAAACGCTTCGATTAATTTGTTTCAGTTTGACTTACTCCCTCGGTATTATGGGTAACGTATTGATTACTCTGATGGACTGATTCATGCTCGAATATAATCTAATTTTGATTTAACGTTTATTGAAAAGCCTAAGATGTCTCTAAGATCTTTATTGATTAGAGGTAACGCGAAAAATTAAAAAAAAGCGAAATATAATAAAAATCCAGGATGGTATCTGGATGTGTTTGAGGCATTTAGACGGGAATGCTGCGTCACTACAGCATCGGAATGCCGTGAAACAAGTACCTAGAGACCGACCTACTTTTTGCAGATTTCCTTTAAGGGTTTCTTATGTTTTTTTGTTATTTGCTAATAAAATATATTTAATTAATATCTCATTTATTTAATTGAGAATTATTAACAAGCTCTGTAATATTTGACGAACAACAACTTTTAATCAAATACTGTAGTACTCAATCTTTATATCATCTCCATGCATCACATTTAGGCAAATGCCATTCGTGTAGGTTCTTTAAACTATATACAGAAGTCACATTAAACACTTAGCTGCCATATTCTCTCCTGCGTAATATATTCATTTGTATAGTATATATAGCCAGCTTTTAGCAAAACAAATAACACCCCGTAGTTTGAATTAATTTTAAAGACATAATGACAATAGGCATAAAAATTGGTAAATCAAAGGCCATGTGGTTATGTGACATGGAGAAAGCATCTTAAATCGACAGTTGACCTCCAACAATTAAAAAATGTTAATCACTTTGACGTATTGAGGAATTTTGATGGTTTTCGCGCAAAGGAAAATTTTTTATAAGTAAAACATTATTGTCAGGAAGAAAACTGAACTTATCTGTATTGGTGGGATAGAAGACACAGGCTACGCGTGAAAACTATCTATTATGGTGATATAGAAGGATGACAAAATATGGTAACAAATGAAGAGGTATTAAGACGATATATGAAACTGACTGATTCCGAGACATGACGACATGCCGTCGTTTCAAAGGAAATAACTCTTTAAATTCCCCAATAAAGACTGTGTAATATAAAACGGGTTTTCTTCTTTGGATGTTGGATTGAAATACGGGATTAGTCTTTTTAATTTATGATCAAGGAAATAAATATTTTCTGAATTTTGTAACCGACCGGAGAGAAATTTTTATAACTAGTCCATTCATATTTTTTTAGTAAAGAATGCTTAATATAGATTAGTGTATTTATTCGGATAGAATGGCGGTACGTGGTTACTTTTTTGATGATTCTATTCTAGCATCCCGATAATTTGGGTGAAATTTAATTTAAAATGAAATGAAAATGAGTAACATTTTTGTCTCTATAACGTGAAATACGCAACAGAGCGTAGCTGATGGAGCCTGCAGTCTGTTATCCGTTCCCTTGGTATTAATTAGTCTGTGAAGTTTGGACGGACGCAGCAGCCTCTTCGGGGAAATGTTAGCCAAGGTTCCTCCGACTTAAAAAATCGCCTGCTGACGAAGCTTTCACCTGTGCAAACTCCATCTTGTTGCCGCCTCCCCGGTAATTACTTTCCTTTATCTTTCCACGACAGCGAAATGAGGTCTCGCCCATTTGTCGTCTTTCTTATTGTTTTACCTTGCATCGGATATCTCCACGTTTTGTTCCTTCACAGAATAAATTTTCAGAAACAGAAGGAATCCTTTCAATCAAGCTCAGGTTTAAAGGTTGTGAAAGTGAATTAAAAGATTAGGATAGGGAAAATCTCGACAGAACCGGGAAACTCTCAGCTTTAATGAAATTTTTGCAAGGTGAGAGACGAAACAAATTGAGAAACAAAGAAAGGGAAATAAATCCATCCACACTTGGTGATGGTCGTAATTCAGTATGGTGCGTAGTAATTTGCAGTCACAGGGAAAATAATTAGGAAACGTGGGGTTACAGGTGATACATTCACGCGAGTTGACAAATTACTTTCCGGAGCGTTGTTTTACTAACAGGTTTAAATTGGTCATTTCCTGTAGCAGGAAAAAAAATGTAATTGGATATGAAATCTCGTTCCTGAATGAGAGGAAACGGCTCTTATCAAAACTGCTGCTTTGTGAGCGGAGGGAGAGAAAAATTACTCTCTGTTGGTAATTGCTACAGCAGCCAGCATGTATTCAAATAATTTTCAAAGACATTGACTTACCGTGGCTATGGATTTCGTTGATCGGTATCGATGGAATTCTGGTGCATGTGGTCGCGAGAAAGGTCGGAAAGTCCTCCGCTGGCAACTGTAAGTTTGCATCTGGGTAACAGACGTCATACTAAAAAGAAAATTAAAGTCATCAATTCATATTTTTAACCATCCCCCAAAAAGTATGAGAGGTAAAGAAATAAAATTATTTCTGGTGGCTTCGTTTATCAATTTTAATAGTTCCTCACATCTACTTCCACATAAATTCAATAAGATAAAATTATACTTTTTCCTGAAGATCGTGTTCCGTGGTATAACTGAAGACACTACGAGTTTTGAATTTTTTTATTTCCAATCGATCAGTTATGGATTTGACGATATACACGTTTAGTAATTGGTGAACTACTAAGATATATGCCAGGGTAATTATTTCTAATTTTTAGACAAGATTCTCTTTGAAGTTTGCTTCAATACGCTGATACTGTCGTGATGGAATGAAAATTAATTTTAAATAAGCTAGTAAATTGAATACATCTTGCCAATATAGCGCAATGTTTAATTTAAAAATTAAATAAATTTTTAAAATGTTTCTGACGTTGTATATTTTATTTATCTAAATTAACTACAATATTAAGCATTCTGTACGAAGTTTCAATAGATATGTTGACAAGGCATCCTTCCCGGTGAAAACCCGGAAAACAAACTCGGCCATTAACTTGAAGTCTCACAGGAGTCTCAGTCCTTTGTCTGAAAGGATTTTGTGACTCGGCGAAAAGCCCAGGTCTTCCGGGTCAGTAAGGTGGTTAACCCAAAAGATAGTTAGGGGTGGCCCCTCCCAAATTTTGATTTTTTGGAGAGGAAGGGTAGAGACGCCAACCGCATTGCAGGACCTGGGGAAGATTGAAAAAACGGGGAGAACAATGAGGTTATTAGGAGAGGTGAGTTCGAGGTGGAGAGAACCTCGAAAAGCCAGAGGTGAGAGGTCTTTGATTTAGTTAAGTACTGAATTAAACGAAAGATACGATGTTTTCCATGCAGAGTAGCACTGAGGAGCCGAAGTTGTTCGAGATGTAGTCTATCATTCATTTGACCGGAAAAGGAATGGATCAAGGGATTATGGGACCATTTAATGATTCTGTGCGTGTAGGAGGAGATACGGAGGGGAGATATGGCGCTAATAGAAAGTTCCACAAAGCCGCTACCGTCGCTCTGCGCCCATCCTCCGCATTGTTGATGATCCATAGATAGAATTTGTCCTCCTTACGAGGAGCGGACGTTATCGACTTCGCCAATCGATCGTTTGCCTGGACTTGTGTTTGTGTGTGTGGGTGCGTGCGTGTATGCGACTTCCGACCCGACTGATGCCTCATTTCACGGTCGTGAGCTGTGATTAGCCTCAGTTCTCGTCTCCCTCGCCGTGCCTTTATTACGTTGCGGCGTGTCTCCTTACCTCACTGCGATCGCCTCCTCGCCTTTGATGTTGCCTCTACACCTACGTTGCTTTGACGAAGAGCAAACAGCTGCCTGCTCGCAATTACTCCCGGGGTTAACCTCTCGTCCTTCAAGTTCTCAACTTTTAATAAGCGTAACTTCGCGTGTTCCAGTTAATCGCCGCTTTCACTCGTACTTTTACCTTTGACGATTCATTTATTTATCACATCGAGTTTCTCAATATATATATATATATATATATATATATATATATATATATTTCTGTATATTTAGCATAGTACATAATTTTAAATATAATTGTTCAAAGTAAACGCTACATACATACTCCTCTCATTTCTACATACGTGGTTTTGCTCTTGCAACGGAATACAGAACGAAACGCAGTTAAGTGGTGTAAATGATTAAAAATGAGAGCGGAGGAATTGTGTAGCAAATTATTTGCGTTTTTAAAGGATATTATAGTTTTATTTATATATATTAAAACAATTTCTTATTGGGTACTACGTAATATTTACAATTATACATATGAAGGGGAATTACTGTTTAGTTATTAACGGGAGTTTTTAGGGTTAATTACTGGGGTAACAACGTGTAGCAAAGATTTTACGTCTTTCGGGACGAATCTGTTTGATCTTATTTCGTCTCTTGACCTCCTCGTAACGCATTTTTCTACCTCCAGGTCGAGTTGTGAACTTTCCCTCCGTCAACGGAAAGGCAATGGATCTGGTATTCCTCGGTGTTTTTTGGAATAACCTGTTTTTCTCCTTCTTCTCTCCTGCATCTAACACGCACTGTTTGTTACTTCTCTCATCTCTTGCTTCATCCTCCCTTTACTCACTTCTCGCCTCCCCTGCCTCGTCTTCCCTTCAACTTCCGAGCCTTCTCACGTCTCAGCCAAATTGTTCTACTCCCCTTCTCTATGAAGAACGCTACCCCACGTAACGCGTGTTCACCAATATTTATAAAAATCCTCCGTCAAAGAGGAGGGATGTCCTTGGGAAATTTTTTGGGGTTAATGCTCCTAGAACGAAGAACAACTCTAATCTTTGGACTTCCAGGCCGACACGATCTCTGAATTTGAATCGTTGGAAAATATAAATGTGAAAATTGGCGAGAGGTCCTACTGCGCTACATTGGGAATCCTGGGGTTCTCGTCTGGCATCTAAAACCTGTATTCTGTTATTTCCAGTTTTCCTCTCCAACATCTAACATCAACTTATCCTCTCTGGTCATCCGCAGGTGTTTTTAAAATCGTTTTATGCCACGACTAAAATTATCGCCTCTTCTTCTTCTATAAACCTCCATTCATAAATTTTCATTGGGGTCTAATAAGTCTGTCTGCCTTGCAACGTATCTCACCAATTGCTTTCACTAAGTTTGCTAAGAGTTCTTTGTCAATGCATGGTTTGTTTTCACATGGCGGTATAATCTCCCCAGCATACTTGTCCCCGATCCGCCTGTTCCGTAGCATTGGCGCCTGATCCACTTATCTGGGAAAGTCAAAGCAAATTCCTAAGCATTGCATTATTTACAGTTCAAGCAAAAACAAATTAAATCCCGTAAAAAATACAATTTACCACACCTTTCACCCAACACGGTACGTCGCCTGGCAATTCCTTCCGTCTAGCGCTCTATGGCTAAGTGATTTCATACATGCTGTATTATTTGCTGTTTAAACAAGTAGCGTAAAAAGTGCAATTTACAGCACATGTAAGCAAACTTGGTACGTTTTGAGAAGGATTAGGGTCTCCGTTCGCTTTTCCTGGCTTAGATCCTGTTTGTTTAGTAATCTCATCAATTGAACTCCTCCCACTAGTCTATTTCATCGTTTATTTTCAATAAATTATTTAAAAAAATAATTTTTTCTAGTTTCGGTTAGTATTTATTTATTGTCGTTTCTATGACCATGTGTGGTTTCTTTTCTTCCCTTCTGTCGTCTATCGTTATATGAACAGTGACGAGGCTATTTCTCCATTTTTAATAACTCTGTACAGTTCCCCTGCGTTTATTTCTCTTCTGTCTGCTGCATCCTTTCTACTGCCTGCAGTTATTTTAGGTGCGGTCCTTGCCCTTCTCTTCATGATGGACAGGAATACAGCGAGAGAACTTTGGTAGGCTGTACCGGAGCACGAAGCACTTAGCCAGATGGTTAATTATGGAATGTGGGGCCCTAATTGGAACAAGTGCTATCCCGAATTCTTCCACTTGGCGGCGTCCATCCAAAGGCGCAAAGTGCGAGAAAGCGTCTTGCTTAATCCTCCCTCTAAACGGAGGATAAAACTGTTGGGCATCAAAAGAACCTTCTCTTGTAGTGAAAGTAAATAAATCCCCCTTGGTACAAAAAAATAGAACCTTTGAAACTAAGTTAATATTTAGAAACGTAGATGACTAAAATAAATTAAATAAAGGCTGAACTTCAGTTGAAGCAATTCTTCTCTGTTTGATTTGATATACATACACCTTTGATCAATTTACTCAATGTCCAATCTTTACGAATTTCCTAGCTAAGGTTGTAAAGAATTTTATTGGTAAATTGTGTGTGAGCCGAGTCAGGTTTACAAGAATGGAGGTCAACTTGAACTATCTCAGTCGTAGAGTACCCACCCAGAAAGCGGCAGATCCTGAGTTCGAGTCCTGGGTCGACATTTTTCTATTCTTATCTTCTAAATTTACTTTCATGACCGTTGGACTGTGCTTCAATTACTTTAGTTTCTACTTTTTAAGTTGTTTTCCTTAATTTACAGGACGATCCTTTCTTGGTTTGATACATAAAATTATTTATCTATTCGTATTTATTTTATTTCTTTTAGCGAAACTTGATATATTTGTTATTTTACGCCCCTTTTGTATCATTTAGTATTTTTTGTCTTTTAGCAAAGTCTTTATATTCCCAGATATTTCTGTTCTTTGAATGGCCAAACAGTGTAGATGTATCAGTATTAAATAAAGTTGTCTGACTATTTAATTAGTGGAGATAATTTATTTCATTATGAGGCGTTATGTTGCTCGATTATTGTACACATTTCGACGCCCCTCCCCTCACCTTGATAATTTTCGTCGCCATAAACTCGTGGCTTGTTGATTGCGCGGTGTTGCTTCGGAAATGAGAATGAAATTGTGGAACCCTTCGGAAGGACGCAGGAATCGCGTCCTTCCCGGAAAAGGTTTCCAGCAGCAGGAAGTGGGTTCAGGGGTGTCAGAATATTAGGTACGCCCCTCGGTAACCCTGAAGGGGATGTTTGTCCTCACGGTGGTTGTGCGTCTCTCTCAACTTAATCACTCACACTGCTGATTCGCAATCACTTCCCGCTCGTCCTCATTCTAATCTATATAACGATATTGTTTTAGTTTGTATATTCTATATGAAAATTTAAATTCGTGTACTTACTGCAACAAAACTTCGTACACATAATCTTTTAAATTTCCGAAAAGGGCTGAGGGCGTGGAAGGAATTGTAGTTTTTTAAAAAAATTATTCGAATGCACGATTACACAAAAGTCTTTATTCCTTTAAAATACGAAAGCATGGAAAGATAAAGATAAACAATACGTAGGTTTGTATATTTCCGTTCTATGTACAACCGAGAGATTTCAAACTCGACATTTACCCAGTTGTATACTAAAATGTCAACTTCAGAAAGAACAAATGGTGAAAAAAAACACAGACTAAGTGTTATAAATTATTATAATTTAATGGACTTGTTGCCTTTTACAAAGACTGATGGAATAATTTGTGTGTGGATTCTTGATAATCTTAGGTAATGTGTGTTTTTTGAATTTTGTGTATTAATAATAGTTACATACGACAAACAAATCAATTAGAATTTAATAGATTTGATCGAAGCCGTGAGAAATTCAAAAAATTAATGTAATTACACATAACTAATATTTCTTAATTTTTTTAAAAAATTTGTTTTTAACAGTGAACCAAAATTCATAATTTAAGCTTTAAATGTTCTACGCGCTTTTAATAAATATAAGTGGTGTTAAAATTTAATTTCTTCGAAATTAAATAATTTGTGATTATCCTAGCAATTAAAAAGGGAGAATTTTTCTTCCTCGAAGTACAGGGAGTACTTTTAACCGCGTATGTTCTTGACTCTTAGTGCACCACTTTAATCACTGATTCACGTTTTCGCTAACTATACTAAGTATAATGCTATATTTAGACTTTTTTATTGAACTGATGGTTGTCGTTTATTATTCCTTAAATTAAGTTTATCATTGATTTATAAAACTGCGCAATATTCTTAGATTATTTACTAAAAATAGTTTCATATTTTCCCCATATTATCCCTGTGATTTAGGATTTTGAATTTAAGAATTTATAAGTTTTGAAGTCAATAGATCTTGAAGGAAGCTTAAACTAACCTCTTTTCATTAATGATGTACGACATTTATTCCTCTAGGTTGTCTTTCTCCCTACCGAATATGTTCCAGACATACTTAAACCTAAACGTTTCCCAATTTTGTAAAACATTTTATTGAAATGTGTAAGACCGTATTCTGCTTCTCTTTGGATCGTTTTAATTTGCGCAAGTTCGCAGCGATAAAACTTTCTCCCTCCTATCCAATTATTGCTCTTCTCTTTCTCCAGTCTCTTATCAACTTTCATTAACGTTCTTTTGTGTGCGAATAAACGTTTCGCGTAATTACCCCTTGCATTATTATTTGAGGTAAATATTTTTCTCGTAGCTAACGGTAATTAAATTAATAAGTATCGGGGAAATTCCCTACCTCATTTTATAACAAAGTCTTTCAGACGCCTAGCTTTTTTTAGAATTCGTTTATTGCAGCATAATTTTAAAGAGGAAATGGGTTTATCTAATAATTTCCTTAAAATGTGCGGTTTTTTCAGTACTGAACATTTTTTCCTTAATGCGCCATGTAATTGCATTTGAAAGAAAAAGTCTATTCGTTCTCATTCTTTCCGCTTTAAAAAATGCAGCGCATCTTAATATTTAGTGATCCGTGAGTTTTTAGTTGAATTGTATCTCGTCGAACTTCTTAAACACAGACCAAAGAATTATTGTTTACGCCCCGTGGCGGTGGTACGATGTTCCGATTGCTATGGTGATTTCAGATGACGAGAATATCGATAGTATTTATGAAAGAGAGAAGGAGCATGGGCCGCTGGATTAGAAGCGCTAGAGGAAGAGAGATTTGTCGATGTGACTTCTATCTTAGCCCGGAAGTGAGTTAATTGGCGTCGGAAAAGCTATCAAAGAAAAGACTGTAGGATCAGGATGACCGGTAATTTTACTTGTTTCAGGCTCGTGTTGGTTTGGATTTTAGTAAGCAAACGTTGAAAGTTCCACCCAGCCCTGGCGGCTTACATGCCTATAATCACGACGGAAATAGAAATACGGCGTTCCCTCCCCGTTTGTGAAATTCCACCACAGCAAAACCATTTCACGGGAGAGGGGGAGTTGTCCGGAAATTAGCCTGGAAGCACTCATCGACCCCCCCCCCAACCCCCTTCCGTATATTCCACGGGTTAATTTCATTCCATTTTTCTTTTTCAAAACGAATCGTCTAAACCTCTGCACTTCCCCGTCAATTTCCGTTAATGTAAAATAAAAAATATTCTAAGTTTCTATTTTACTTCGAAATACTGCATCGTCTGTTTTCCTTTAGTTCAGTGTCTCAAGACGTACATTCGAGCCCCCAGAATTAAATTTAGGCAGGGTCATCCCATGCCAAACCAACTCAAAAAAAACACAATTTGACTCCCATGATCTCAGATCTTAATTAAACTTGGCATGTTTGTTTCGGAAGGATATAATACATTTTTTGTCTGTGTCAAATGGTTTTTATTTTACAGCTTCCTAAAGTTTTTGAAATTACGTGGTTTTTACGGATCAATTTGTTCTCCCATAGAAATTAAAATAAACATTTCTGATTTACCAAGCAATGTAGAAGAATTTTTTTATGAGAATACGTCAATATGTAAGGAAGCCTGGGAAAAATAAACAGTATCTACAATTGTCTAAAAAAATCCTGAAGTGTTGAATTGTTTTGATGAGATACGTAGTCAAACGCTAAGTGGAATATCATCAAAAAGGAAAAGGATATTCCTAAACGTTTTTATTGATTTTATTCTAACGATATACACTACCACACAAAAAACAATAAAATTAATGTATTTTTCACTCCATTATTTTTCCTTCATAGAAAAAAAATTGTTCAATTCACGGTTTTTGCTTACAACATATTAAATAAAATGGTTTCGTTTTGTTTTTCATTTTAGTCGTCGTAATTTATTTCAGACTTCTCGGGTTGCCACGTGGTATATATATATTTAAGATGTATCACAAAATCAGATAAATTTCAATACCATGAAGTTTTATAATCTGTATACTGATTACACGACTTTCATTCCAACGTTTCATTTGATTGTTTTTTAATGTATGCTTTCTTGTGTGAACAAATTTTGCTAAGAGTAATCATGTATGTCGAAGACTGGTAATCAAATTTAATTAACATGTCAATCTCATATTTTTTTTAAATCTTATTTCTCGGGTATTTTATTCGTAATACTGGAGTAAGGCGGGAAGGGAGCAAGTGTGTTGCCTAGCTTTTAGGCGCACGAATATTGCGGCGAAATTGGGAGCTTTCATCCCACTCGGAAGCCTGCGTCGTGGATTGATTCGTGATTGCTTTTCTCTCTCTCTCTCCATCTCTCTGTGTGTGGCGCTAGTGCATTTACAGTGATTTTTCTCTCCTATGCCATGTAATAACAGTTTACTCATAGTATCTTCATCGAGCATCTTATATTACAAAATCGCTATCGACATATCCTTTTATTTTCCTTTCTTTTTGATTTAAACATTATATATATATTGCGCTCCTCACAGCTAAGAGATTGTGAGAGGAGAATAAATAACGCAGAGAGAGAGAGGGGGGGTGAGTTAATTTTAAAAAGAGGCGACAACGCCGCCTACTAAAACCTTGTTATATCTGTCTTTGACTCGGTCTGGTAGCCTCGTTAAGCTCTTTCACACTTCTGCTTTCATCGTCGAATAACAACTTCGCAGTTGCAGATATATATAAAAAATTAAGTCTCGGCTGCTATTCATTAGTGTGATCTGTCAACCTCTGGCGTATTCCTGCAGACGTGGTTGAATTTATTTTCCGCCAGAAAAATTTGTTTCACTTCCAGAAACATTTTCTTAAAATATGATCTGGTTTATTTCTCCTCTGAAAATTTAAAATGATAATTTTACTTTGAGAAAGATGGCATATTTTCTCCGCAATAAATTTCGAAGCAGTTACTATTTCGCTATCCATATATGACGTACTTTTGATACTGAAAGACTTTTGAAATTAATTAATTCCAACAGTTCCAGTCCCAATCACGATAAGTTTATTCGAATCTTAGACCCAGAAAGTGCTTTTAAATATTTAAGAGCAATTATATAATTTCAACTCGTAAATTACTGTCTACTAAGTTCACACTGTGAACAAATAATTTTGAATTAATTACTAAATTAGGAATCAACTACTTAACTAAATGATTTCGAAATTTTTAGTAAATATTTAAATTCAGATTAAGTACTAGAACTGTCACAGATTGACTGAAATTGTATATTTTATAAGGACTTAAAACCTTCCCGGTGGATATTTTCAATAAAATACCTTATGATGGCGTTGCTGGGTTGAAACTGAATAAATTTCCAAGATACTTCCATGGAAGGTGAGAGGTCGAAACGTCTTGGTTAAATTTCTGTTATAAGCGAGTGGAAACCCGAGAACATTTACCACACAAGAAATTTTTCATCGGAAATAAACTTGAAAAATTTAAATCCAAATTGTAAATTTACCAATTAAATTTAGGTATTAAAAACTACAGCATGTTTGTTCCGTACGAAAGTAAAGTCAGACTGTGCTATCGGAAATTAATTTTATTTATTTAAATTTCGGCCCCCGGACTTTGCTGCGATAACACGAAATTTTATATTTCAATTAATGAACTGAGGAGGTAAGTAAAGAACGAAACGTTTTAATTTAATCCAAATTTTTCTATTTCAGACTTTTGGGTATTTTTTGTATTTTATTTATTAAAATATGTCCATAAATTGAATAAAATATGTTCAAAATTATTAAACGGGAGCCAATTTCACCTTGAAGATCTTTCCTATGCCTATTATAATTTCGACTCTCCACAGAGATAAGTCAAAATTCACGTCAAAGAAGAAATATATTCTTAAAATTAAGGATTTAAGACCGTTTTGTAATTTTAATCTGTTTCATCTGAAAGGAACTAAAATAAGGGATGAAACATTGGGAAGTTTTCTGGCTTACTTGAAATTGAAAATATTTTTCTAATTTTATATTATGCTTATTTTGATTGAAATTCTAACACTCAGGCTTAATAAGTCGCCAAATTAAACCCTTGTATTATTTTAGAAGAATTTATTTCAATACTAATTACGGTTGACGATTTTATTTAATTTCGGACGACGTTCCTGAATGTCTGACTTTTCTGACGTTAAGAACTTAGTTATTGAGGAACCAAAGACATTACTTGAAGGCTTCAACGTTAAATTTGTTAATTTTAATTCTGAGAACGTTTATTTCTAGATGTTCGTCATATACTTAGAAAATATTACAAGCGTTTCAATTGTTAATCTGTTGAGACTTGAGATGTTAGAAATTAAATAAATTAAAGGTCAATTATCAACAACTAATAGACGTTATTGTCTATGGTTATGAAAATTAGGAATGCTAATCGAGCATTTGATCACAAGCAATAAAGCCATCGAGGTGTGTAATATTTCGCTTTAATATATATATACGTAAATATTTAAAACGCAAATTCTATTTTGCACGGCCAGCGCTGTTCATTTAAATAGATATCTGCTCGTGAAAGAGAGTGCAATTAGTGTTAAATACACAAATGTGAGTGGGTTGATGTTGGCTTTTATTACTTTTTACCGGCCCCAACTCTCCGCTGAAGTGTGAGCAGTTGTGGTTTATTTGCAGATTGGATTATTTTGACGTATTAAATGCGAGGGATTTTTTAAACCATTAAACAACAAGAGACTATAATAAAATATTCCCTTCCATCCCGTGAACACTGCCAAATATTTTAGACTGAGAAAGTAGAACATACCTGGTTTCAAAATAGGGACATTTCACTCATTAGCGAATTTGGCAAATTATATAAATTGTTTTGAGAAATCAGCTCAATATTGTTCATTTTTTAGCTAACTATTATTCGGTCTCCTAATTAAACTAGATTTTCACGATTTCTTTTTCTCCACCGACCAACGTCACCATGACTTGCCTTATGTAGCTTATCTTTTATCATTATTATTGCATTCAACCTTCATATTATGAATCTGAATTAAGAGTTGCTATTACCTCTGATTAGACTTCCCCTTCCCATTCAGTTTTAAGCGTCCTACATTTTTTAAAATAATAATATTCTCAACTGCTACTATTTCTCTTCATGTCCATTACCGAAAATGACTGAAAACCAATATAAAATTATTCTGTGTAGTAATTTGTCCGCCATAACTTTACTTTCTTTAGTTTTCAATTTAAAATTCGTTTAAAATAATGTACATCTAAAAAGCTTTTTCATCGCTTTTTGTTAATTGATCTTGGTGATTAAATTATAATTTTCTCAGTCTAGTTTAAAAATATGGAATCATAAAAAGTATCTAAAAGCATATCAAAATGTGGATAAAACTAATTTCCGAAAAATAAAAATCTGCATTTTAATATTTAGTATCAAACCTATTACTCTTTTATTTTTTGTTGAAACATTTTACCAAATAACATTAATAAATGATTACTTTCTTTATTTTTTGTATTATCAGTAACTGTAAAAATATTATAACTGTACTTATATTTATGTCTCATTTTAAAAGTTTTTGTATTATTTGTAGAGAAACATTTGCATATCTTCACTTAGTTATGTAATGTTGAGGAATCATCAAAAACTTACTAGTTTACTACACAAATATTTAATTTTAATTATATACAACAATATGATGGCAGCCTCTCGGGTAAAATATTGTATTTTGTTAGAATGAAATAATCATATTCATTTTAATGCATACAATAATCAAGATTGATGCAACTAGTGCACATATCTCCTTAACAAAAATTACTGCAATTGCTTAAAGATGAATTGAATTGTTTTAAAATATGGGCAGCTGACGTTCCAGTAAATCCACTTTCATTACGAGCTTTTACCACATTGCTTTTATTTTTATAAATATAAATCGTTTCCAATCATTTTCGTTTGTTGACATGTATGCATAATTCTGATGCGATGATTTTAGAATGGGTTTTAAAATTATATAATGTTTTGACGTTGAGTATGTTCAAACTGTATAGTAAAATAGCAATATCAACATTTTGGTCAATTACATGTGTAAGTTAGAGAATCAGGTATAATTTTTTTTCAATTAATTTCTCTCGACGAATAATATTACAATTAATTTTATAATTATTTAAATACATAATATGTAGTTTTAAACAATGATAATATTGTCGAAAAAAATATTCTGACATGAACTATATTTTGTGACTATTATTTGTGTGATTATGTATAAATAATTTATTCCTAAGTAGTCTTTTCCCAGAAAGGTGAAATGTCTAAAAAAAATTCTGCAGCCTAATATTGGAGTATAAACAGTTTTCCCGATATAGATAAATGGATTCTATTAAACGTAGCTGAATATGTTTCCTAATAAGCTCTTTATCCACAATATGCTTTGGCCACAATTCGACGTCTCGTTTTTAAAGTGTCCCATCCTAATTCGAAAACTTTATAATCACCCTGTCATCATTGTTTCGCATACCCGTATCGCCTTATGCCATATAAGTACATACCTGTAAAATATTTATTTGTATAGTACCTCAAAGTTTCCATAAATCTCATAGGAGAATCCGTCTGATTCATAACACAAAGGGAAACTTTTCCGCTCTGGCAAACGCCACACTGTTTACATGTCTACGGATGAGGCCTTGGGAGGTTATTAACAATTCAAAAGCCACGTACAAAGAACAATGGATACTGCAAGGTGCACTAATAGACAGATTCTTATCGTCGTTCGCGCCCGTGTAAACAGTTTCCATTACTGTAAGTGAACGATAAAGCCTTACGCTTGGTAACGCGGTTTATTTAAAGACCAATTAAGAGCGGACGACGAAAGAAAATTTGTAAAATGCTTGCGAAAGACATCTTTGATAAGTTTAGGAGAAATTTCACGCTGAACATTTGCATCAAGAATAACGAAGCTTGTAAGTTCTTAAAGAAAATGTAATAGGACGAAGGGGAGAAGCTGCAGGAAATTATCACAATTCCAGAGGACGGGAAGTAATAACCGAAGAAGCGATTACTTACCTCCGGCCAGAGAACTCGTTAATCCGTAGCAGATGTGTATTTCGGCGAGCATATGGTTGTGGTGGTAAGCCTGACTGCAATTCCTATTTCACATTGTGGCACGCCTTACATATATGAGGGGGGATCTAATAAATAGATAGGTAACTATTTACTTAGATTGATTTATGGGTGCCACGTGGTAGTACTAACACGAATTAAGATTTAAAAATTCTACATTTATGCCAATAAATAATTCAAAAGAGGTATACATAAGAAAATGAGCTAAGTGAAAATATCGCCGTCTTCTCCAGCATGATATTCCACCCCAAAGGTACCGAGTCACCGTGTTTCGGTAATAAAACTGGAAAAGAACTGAAGCGTCGCAAAAGCTCCAGGAAAGAAGCGTCCAACGCCTTACCAAAACAGGATCTTTGCCACTAGACTGGAAGCAACGTCCGGTTCTTTCAGGCACGTTCACACATCTGCTCCTCTCGCCGCCACCCAAGATCGTCAATTATGATAAAAAAGTGTCTATTTCGTTCCCTTTCCCTTCTGGCCTCGCCGTCGACCCTCTCCCTTTCTCGCACAGTTCACCTAATCTTTCTTTCTATTTTTCTAACATTTCAGTAGTTTTTCCTTTGCAAAGTGATTTTAAGTTGTTTTCTTATTTTCTGTATTAAGTTCGTATGTTAAAATAAAGCTTAATGTTTTTCTAAATGATTTCTGAGCAAGAATCTTCCCCGACAGTGAATTGTTCGTGTGATGTCAGCACTTCGCTCGTCTTCTGGAGGAAGTTTCCCAGCACGAAGGTTTAGTGCAGCCAGCGACTTCATTTAATTTCTGTCTGAAAATAGAATCTGGTTCCTCCTCCTACTCCTCTTAGCCAGTCGTGTTATTACATTCAGTGGCGCTGATAAACGCTTCATAAAAACGTCCCCAAAGCAGTTTTCAGAATGGGCCAACTCACGTTTAATAAAATTCCGTTGTTATTGCAATTATAATTAGAAAGGGAAGTTTTGTGTACGGAACGTTTGGAATCTCTCGCACGTCTTCGCATAAACGGGGCCTGTGAAAGTTTTACGATACGCGGTTGGCACAGTAATAATATCCAGGCGGAAAATCCTTTCAGCCTTAACGATTTTTTTTCTGTCCCTTTTTTTTAGTTTTCTATGCCTTTGTCTTTGCCCGTCTTTCAGGAGGCTGTCGTAAAGTTGTTAAAGCGTGCGGGAAATAAACCACGAGTGAAACACAACAAACAATTCACATGAACTGCCATAGCGGCGAACGCAATTAGCGACATTCTCATGGAAACACGTTCCTTAGTTTTCACTTCACCGTTACATGTCGACGGCCTTTGCTCGTCTTTCGTGCCGCTCTCCTATGACACTTTTCGTACCTCGGAATCCCTTTACGCGTTTTAATCCTTTAAAACCAACATCGACGGCTATACCATCCTCCCGGTTCCCATCTATATTAATCTCACTCGCAATATGATCGCTTTATTCTCTTCGGATAGTTTCCCCAATAGCCATCAGAAGTGCAAATACCAGTTATTCGCAATCCATTGAGATGTCAACATTCTACCAGCCTTTACGCATTCCGCAGATCGTAGCTAAGCTGCTTCCATTATATTGCGAATAAATAAATAGATGCTTCAAGACCACTCAAGTATATGAGTCTACATCAACTTCATTTGCCGAGATCCTTCCTTAAATAATATTTTACTGAGATTTTAATTAATGATCTGAAGAGGTCCCGAACGTTTTAAAATTAAAAACTCGTCTATTTCTGATTTTTGACCACTATTTTTATCTTATTTAAAATACTAACTCAAATAAATATTTGAAATTTCAGGATTATATTTGTAATAGACGCTAATTATTCAGACTTTTCAATACAATAGGAGGGATGGTAATTATGATTGTACATTGGGCAAATTGCAATTGTTATTTTTGGTGAACAGGCTACATGAGGGTGATCCTGAAACAGGCAACTCCCCTTTAATAGCATAGGAAGGGAATTGAAAAGGGAGGATGCGGAAGGTAGAGCAAGGTAGCCAAGGGTTAACTAGGGCCCCCGGGCTATGGTTTAAGGATCCTACCCGATGTTTCACCTAAAGAGATGCAGGGAAAACCCTAGAAAACCTGCATCAGGTAGGTCGGGCATTGGGTACTATTCTCACGCCCTTCCGAATGACGGGAGACGAGTCTGCTGTGGGGTCGCAGCCTTCCCTTCTCCGTGTCTCCACCAGTTTCAGGAGGCAGTTGGCCACAGTGGATAGCAATAAAATAAATATAATTACTTGACATTGTTGCGAGAAGCAACATTAATTATTACAATCGTATTGAATGATTAGATAAATTGCGTAATGAATGTGTTTAATTCAACTGGTGTGTAAGTCTGAGATTTTTTTATGGAATTATCATTGTAATTAAATGGAAGGAATAAATGTCTTCAGTTCAATGATAGAATACGGGGCAGTAAGTTGGGATCCTTGCAGAGCGGAGCACATCACTAACCAGGATAAAATTGAGAAACGGGATGAGGTTTTGTGTGAGGACGAAAATAAATGAGAATCACTCGTTAAAAGGAAAAAAAAGGATATACTTGGATCACTCTACAAAGCTTACACGGACGAACCGGCCTGGTCAGAAATAAGGGAGCGGCTAAGTATGGCTAAATTTTTCTCTAAAAACGGCCACAATTACAAAATAAAAGAAAGGAACCAAAGAACGGTTGTGGGCAAATATTCCTTCGTAAGCAGGGTGATAAGGGACTGGAATTCTTTGCCTGCAAGGGTACTAGAGGCTTTAAGTGAGAATACAAATGTTTTCAAAAAGTAGTTAGAAACACAGAAAAGTTAGGTGCTTATTTTGTACTAAAAGGACGTGAAATATTTAAAAAAAATTATCTGTAATTTATCTTTGTTTTTTCAAATCACCTTTGTACTTTAATTTTATCAGCAAACTGCAATCGGGCAAATTCACACCTGTATTCGTAATAAATACAATACAATACGCGGAACATACATATTCACATACATACAAACACCCAGTTTTATTTATTAGATTTTTGGCAACCTTTCCCATTATAAGTTTGTTTTACAAATTTACCTTTTATGTCTTTCTACGCTGTTTCCCGTGTACGATTTAAATAGGCTTTGGGTTGACAACGACTCGCACCCTTAGTAACTTTTCTCCCCATATTTTATTTTAATCCAGCCCTCGATGAAGATATGATCTGTAGTATACGTTAATGTCAAATAAGTATAACTATTAATATTATGATGCATCTAACACAGTATTATTTAGATACAGAATTTTTTTATTTTTTGTATTAATACCACGTTTGTTAAAAAAACTTGTAATTTTGTATCGACTTGTTTCTGACGTATTTATTTGTTAAAAATGATTAATTAATCAGTTTTATTTGAGTAAGTGGCTCAGGTGTATCGCTAGTCCCTCACGCTGACCGTTGTTACATTTAAAGTGACGCGTTTGAACATCGTTTCCCTGTTTGCTTGTGTTGTAGACCGTAAACTGAGGTTTGTCCTTTGTGTTGGGCTGCTTTATTGGCTTGACCGAGGAGGGCGGGTCCTACTTACTCTGTGTTTTCCAAAGAAGGGCGTGTCAGAGCACACAACTCCTTACCAAACTACAGAACTTTATAAACAAAAAAATCTGTGATGCCTGCATTATAAAATAAATTATTATAATATTACGAAAACACGTACCAAGGAGGAAAGTGCTATAATTGAAGAATGGTAATATAATTACGAATTTGAGAAATGGATGGATACTGCGCTAGATTTTTAATTCAATGATGAAACTTATTAAATATTTAAGATAGTCTTATAAATAATCAATTATTACCGAACATTTATACTGTCGGAAAGTTTATATGATGTATATTTTACTAGAATTTGAACTGGGGTGTCATTAGTTTATTGGTGGATTCCTCATATGAATACGTCTTACGCATTTGTTAGGTCCTTTTTAAGACTTGGCCATCTTAAAAAAGTTAACAGTGTAACAAATTTTAAAGTTACCTTTTCGTCTTTCGTGAAATGACTCGCCTTTTTTTGCGTTTAATTGCCTGGAGGGATTTGCCTAAAGCTTTATAAACTTAATGTAACACTCAATATATATTTTAAGTTGAGTATAGATGATCATCTCAAAATACGATGACGTGACGTTTGGCGTAGCCCGCATTTCCGTTTGACAATAACCTTTGTTACTGCGACTTGACGCTTAAAAAATATACTTTATTAGATTCAGGATATGATGGACGATGAAAATCTTATCCGTCAAATGATTAGTATAGGGTGTGGTAAAAAGGCCTTGGCCTTGTCTATATATTTGGACGGTAAAAATAAAATGAACGTTTTTAGGAAGGGTTCTAGCGAAGCACGAAGACAACCTCCTTCCTCCCCCATGTTTTCCCTTCTCCTGCTGTCCATCTCATAATATTATTTTTCACGAGGTGTAAGGTTGCTCGTTGATTGTTGCAGCGCACGTGGACAACGAGGTTTACCTGTCCAGAGCTCTCGAGAGGCTGGGAGCCAACGCACTCAACAAGGACCAGGAACCCGACATCGGAGCTGCCTTCATCAAGTTCGCCGTCGTCACCAAGGAGTTGTCGCAGCTCATGAAAACTCTGGTAAGCAACATTCCTAGCCGGAAAAACCGCGAGCAGCTTCCGAGTGAAATTTTACTCATGATTTGGGTATATCCTAGTGATTAAATATGAAGAAAATTAACTTCAAAATTAAATTAAATAGATAATACTACTTACATCATTTAATTAAAGACTGACACGAGACTCTAGTATATAATTACTACATGATTTAGTTTGCACAACAATTTCTGGATGTCAAGTCTCTTGGTTGTTCGGCGTTTAGATTACAACTCCTTCAGAAGTCATATCTCTCTCAAGCTATCTTAGTTATAATATTTCCATTTAGGATGCTATCTTAGACCTGATGCAGGTTTTCTAGGGTTTTCCCTGCATCTCTTTAGGTGAAACACCGGGTAGGATCCTTAAACCATAGCCCGGGGGCCCTTGTTAACCCTTGGCCACCTTGCTCTACCTTCCGCATCCCCCCTTTTCAATTCCCTTCCTATGTTATTAAAGGGGAGTTGCCTGTTTCAGGATCACCCTCATGTAGCCTGTTAACCAAAAAAAAAGTCGATTTTAATTACTACTCCAAATTTGTACTCCTGACTTTTTGGCTCTACTTCCCTCTTAGCAATTTTCAGAGCATTTTCGTAGGTCTCAAGTTTCTTCCACCGAAGATGCGCTTTATTGGCGTAATATTTGCGTCAGGTTGGAGTTTCCTTTTGGGGTCGACGCTTAGTCTGTACGCAGGTTGCTCGTTGATCCTCTCTGCTCTTAAAATAGCATTTACCACTTCCACAAGACGTGGCATGCTGGAGCCAGGTCTTTACCTGGTTACGTCCTTTTCCCAACACACTACATTAATAAATCTATTCAATTCATTCTATCATCTGAAAAAAAAATTACAAGCGTTTGAGTACATTAGAATATAACAGAATTGCTCCAGGATAGGAATCAACTGTCAAAGTTACATTAAATGATCATTTTTATGTATTATAAACAATGCTAGTCATGATTTGCTTACAAATAGTATAATCCAACTGTATATTTTTATTTCGTTTGAAACTTTCATCATAAGATTATTAGTTTGGCACAATAATTGCGTCTGTACAATGCTTTCTAACAATGTAAAGGGACTTCTCGTCGGAAACAGGCTCAACTTTTATTCGTCCAAAGCGCCAGGTTTGTTACAGAGTATGCTGTAATATATTTACTGGAGAGGGTGGGGAATTTAATTTATTATAATATGATATGCCCCACGTTGGTAGACAATTTGTAATGATAAATTACTGGTGGGATTGGGAATTGAATTTTATTATGTATTAATGTATTTATTATTAATAAGAAAAGTCTAATTTAACTTTAAAATTCGGAACTTAATATAAATAAAATATAAATGGTATTTACAAATTTTCAAAGGAAACAAATAAATTTGTATGAGACTTTTAAATCAGGGTTTTCAAGCTCGGTGGGAAGCTATTTAATTCCAAGCCAACAATAAGCCGTTATTCTGAGATGACTTCTGTTGACTTCCTCTGTAACAATTGCAGCCAGTATGAAAAATTCCAACTGCCGGGCCTAAAAACTGCATGTGTGTTGCGTTTCTCCGTGAGATCCCAAATTTTCCACTGAAATTTCGTTTTCGGCAGAAGCAACTCCCTAATTTTTCACGGCGATCCCCCCCTTTTTTTGTGAATGGACCTCTCTTGCACACTCAAGCTGAAGGGTCATCCCTTTGTTATAAGGAAAACAGATGCACAGACTTAAAGTTTCTTTACAGTGCTATCCAAATTACAAGTCTTCTGTGCTCTCCGTGACTTTAGAGGGTTGAAACCTGTAACTTAAAAGACAAGGAGATACTGTGAGACCATGTGAAACATAATTCGCAGAAAAGAGATGGAATAGTTTGGCTGGTTGCAGAGAAATAACCAAGCGGCAGTACTCCTCCCCTCTATTTTTTCCTACTGCGCATCTGATACGACTTGCTATTCCTCGAAGTCCAGGGGTGTTTTAAAAATTATTGTAAAAAGAAAACAGTTGAACATGCAACATGTCGAATATTTTTTAAAGTAGCAGCAAAAGCGAAACAGCTTTCCAGCCTTGCCGAATAATTCGCTGCCCGGTTCACAACCATCACAACGGAAAAATTTTCTTCTTTGTAAAGAATCGTGCGGTGTGTGTGTATATTCGTTGTGGATGCAAGCGTGATGAGTAGCAAGGGGAATTGTGTGTACTCTAGTTAACGAGACCTCTTTTTTTCCAATGAGAGGCGTGCTGTGAAAATTACTTAATGACACGGCGAGTTCTGGCTGCATTGAAGTCCCTGGAGAGGCCTTCATTACTTACAGGCTTCGTCGAGGTCTCTGCCTCTCCTCAAGTGAAACCACTTCGAAGCGCCATCGCAGACAAGTAAATTATTGTTGCGGAGGATCTGCAGGTCTCTGGCCAAAAAAATAAATAAATAAAATAATGCTGACGACGTGGGAAGAAACGCGTAGTAATCGACTAAGTTAGAATTATTGCTCAAACCGTTGAGTAACGAAACTGTTATTCACACGATAAGAACAGTATCAGATATTAACAGTTTAATTGCTATCAAAGTAATGTGGACAATAAATGCCGGAGTTGCATTGTTTTGTGTGTGTTATCAGTTATTTAGTGCTTATAAATGACAAGAATCCTTAATTGAGTGAGTGTCATCTGTCTGTGGCTCTGTTGCATCAAGCTTTATTGTATTTCTGCATAGACTGTGAATAAAACATTGTTTCTGTTTCAGATGCAAAACATCAACAACATCGTAATGTTTCCCCTGGACTCTCTCCTGAAGGGAGACCTCCGAGGAGTGAAGGGCGATCTGAAGCGGCCCTTCGACAAGGCGTGGAAAGACTACGAGGCCAAGTACGCCAAAATCGAGAAGGAGAAGAAGCAACAAGCCAAGGAGGCTGGCCTCATCCGAACCGAGGTCACTTCAGCAGAAATCGCTGACGAGATGGAGAAGGAGCGTAGAGTCTTCCAGCTTCAGATGTGCGAGGCAAGAAAACTACCCGATACCTCATAGGCTCATTCATTTGAAAAGATCAATAACTTATTTTGGTCTAATTTTGATTTGAATTAAGATAACCATACAATACTTGATCACTATTGATCCTACACACTTATTTCCTTTAACATAAAATATAATTCCTGCTTACCCCTATTTTATATCTTTGAACTTCGGATATTAAGGAATACCAATTACATTTTAGGCAATACAATAGCCCAATAATGTTTAAAATACTTTTCTCCATACAATTTCAGATTTCAATTATCTGCTATTAGTTATTACAAATTTACAAAATTTCGACTAATGTAAAAAAACACAAAAAATAGTAGGCAAGATAGTCAGTTAATATGAAAGAGGGTCTTAGAAAGCAAACAAAATTTGCCAAAGAAATACAATCAAAAATATCATCCAATTCATTTGTACAAATCACAAATGTAATGAAGCTTCCACTTCTTTCTGTCATCTAACTTTTCTTCGGAATATATTGAAATGAAATGATTAGTTTTTGTTTTCTTTTCTAAAAGCAAAGCATAGTGAGGGGTTGTAACTGTATTGTCTGGGCTAATGAAGTGGTAAGACTTAATGTCAGATACTGTGAAATGTGAGAAGAAATAAAAACCCTACAGTTTGCTGATGATATTGTAGTATTAGGGGAGTCTGAAGAAGAATTGGAAAGCATAATAAATGGCTTGAACACTGTCCTGGAGAAAGAGAACAATTTGAAGATTAATAGAGGGAATACCAAGGTAATGTAGTATGGGAAACCGTGGAATAACAAAGGGTGTTAGATTGGGAAGGTATATTTTGACAGAAGTTAAAGAATTCTGCTACTTGGGCAGCATAGTAACTAGGCATCGTAGAAGTGTAGTAGACATAAAGAGCATAGGTAAGGAAAGCTTTTGAAAAAAATGGGAATTTACTTATGGGTAATATTAGTGTGAATATAAGGAAATAATTACTAAACATGTTCATATGGAGTGTAGTGTTATATGAGCGCAAAACATGGTTGCTTTAATTTTTACCATTTCTTCTTTTAAAAACAACAACATAAACTTTTAAATTGCCATTTTTATGAAGAAAAAATACTTGGAACTTCATAAGTATTTTTATGATTGTAATTATATGATATTTATATGCTGATCTATTGATTTTTCAGTACCTGATAAAAGTTAATGAAATAAAGACAAAGAAGGGGATAGAACTGCTACAGCACCTTGTAGAATATTATCACGCACAAACAAAGTAAGTGTCAGTAATTAAAACTAAATTAAAGTTAAATTAAACCTTCAGACACACAATTGTACCTGTTTTATACAATAAAAAGTGAAACAAGTCGAAATATTAATGTAGGTAATTTTGCTGTGTGCATGTTTAATGGCATGTTCAATCTGTAATGAGAATTTCTTATGAATTCCAATTGGAGTTTTGATAATTTTTAAAATTTATTTTTACTTCTACTTTTATTCATTATTAATTATTGTTATATGCTAAAATAATAAAAATATCATCTTGCAGCTATTTTCAAGATGGTCTGAAAACAATTGAGCACTTTGGCAGCTATGTGGCTGACTTGTCAATTAAACTGCAGAAAATAAGGCAAAAGCAAGATGAGGAAAGGAGGCGATTGTCAGAGCTCAGGACGTTGTTACGCAGCGCTCCAGGACTTGACAAAGAGGTAAGCAGTTCTAGAAGATGGTTATATATTTAAACTACACAAACAGTTAACCAAACTGGCAAATAGCCAATACTGACTCTTGGATACTATAAAAATGTATTTTGTCTTTATATAGATTTAAATGGGCAGTGGAAGTTATCTCTTGTATACTAGAAAACACAAAAATAAGAAATTCTTCAAAAAAATTTCTCCAGAATTACACCTAGAACAACATGCCAGTATTAATTTTATATGAATATTTTATCAAAAGATATGAAATCAAAGATTCAGGTTGTTGTGTTATTTTTTTGTAACCTGATATACTTTATTGAGATTAACTATCTCTTTCTGGCATCATTTACTCAATTAATATATAAATTTCACTTGACATTTCTTTAGTCATAAATTTATTGCTCTTTTGTGCAGTCTACCACACTGAGTGGTGTTGACAAGGGTGGAGGGTACTCACTACACCAGCTGCAGGGGGACAAGCAACATGGAGTTACACGAACTGGTCACCTGCTCAAGAAGTCAGAAGGCAAGATGAGACGAGTTTGGCAGAAGCGTAGGTGTCGTGTGGCTGCTGAAGGTTTCCTGGACATCTGTCATGCTGATGAGAGCAAGCCTCCAACTCGGGTTAACCTGCTTACCTGCCAAATCAAGATGGTTCCAGATGATAGGCGGTGCTTTGACCTCATATCATGTATGTGTTATTTGTTTTTCAAAGTTTCTCACATGTGTATTTAAAATTTAAGCACACAATAGCTTAGAGTGAAACATCAAATAATAAGGTTTTACCCAATAGGGGTGCCTGTGGGAGTATTGACTCGCAGGTATATCTCCCCAGATTGACTACGGGGCTCACCTAACCATGTTTTTTCAAGGCTCTCACATGCCAAGGCACCTTCATCTGTTTTAGGAGGTGCATATATGGGGGGTCTAAGACCTTGGGTATACAGTAAGAGTTGTCTGCTGGTCCCATTGAGGATCAGTCGGCCAGCTGCTTCCTGAAAATAGTGTTGACATGGAGAAGGGAATGCTGCGACCCCACAGCATACTCGTCTCCCATCATTTGGAAGGGTGTGAGGATAGTACTCATAAGCCTGACCTATTTGATGCCGGTTTTCTAGGGTTTTCCCCACATCTCTTTTAGGTGAAACATCAGGAACTGTCCTTTTGGCACACAAAGAATGTTTGAAAATATTATAGGTCATTGGTATCTTCTTTTATAAAGCAAGAAAAAAGTTGGTTATAGAGAATTGTTTATTTTAAATAGAAGGTGATTTATTTCTTTAAATTTAGCTCAGAATAATATAAAATTCATTGAGAAATTCATTAGAACTAAGTTTTCTTGGGCAACCTATTTACAGACAATAGGACATACCACTTCCAAGCAGAGGATGAGGCTGACCAGCGGGCCTGGATGTCTGTCCTCGTGAACTGCAAAGAAGGTGCACTGATGCGGGCATTTGATGACAGTGGACGGGGTAGTGGAGACCATCTGAACCCAGGTCTCATAGAACTGCAGCAAGCTATTATACGCTTTGTGCAAAGGCTCCCTGGCAATGAGCGTTGCTGTGATTGCAGTTCACAGAATGGTCAGTGCCATAGTATAGATAATAAATTACTATTTTCATATTTTATTTATTTTCCTGTAGTATATTTACTTTGAAGACCATGATGTAGATTGTTTTAAAATATATCTTCTTCTTTAATAAGATAATATATTCAATACAACAATTATGCATATATATTTGTTTAACTTGTGTTACCTAATGCTACTTATAAAATTAGATTTTATTTAGCTGATTAATTTTCCGTATCAATGTGATTTTAGTATTTTGAGATGATAATGATTTCAAACATGCAACTTATTTTATTTTGTTATTTTTTTAATAATGGTTTAAGCATTGAAACCCAAACTTATTTATCAAATTGGTTTTAACAGATGCAACGTGGCTTTCAACTAACTTTGGGATCATAGTTTGCATCGAATGTTCAGGAATCCACAGGGACTTGGGTGTGCACATATCCAGGATACAGTCATTAACTTTGGACAATGTTGGGACCTCACAACTTTTGTTGGCCAGGCACATGACCAACAACATCTTCAATGAGGTTATGGAGGCTAATCTCCGTACATCAAAACTGACACCGAACAGTTCCATGTGAGATATATTTTCTATAACATACAATTGTCCAACATATGTAATAGACTAGTTCCTATTTTATGATGTTATTCTTGATGGTCAATATTTATATAGAGATGAATATTATAGTGCTTATAGGAAATATATGATGTGAATTTATTTAACGTAAAGATCTTAAATGTAAGAACCTGAAGAAACTAAATTAATTTGAAAATATTCACAAATTGCAGATCAATTTTATAATTATTGGCAAACAGTACTTTCTTATATTTAATTTATTGTAATATTATTTTTGTAGTAAGCCTGAGGAAGTCTCAAAATGGAGATGAAAGTTGCTTTTGTGAATAAATAGTGATATATTTAATGCTGACTTTTTGGCCATCTTTTTATTTGTTGTAAATTTTAAAGTCAGAAAAGTTTGTTGTATTTTTCTTTTTGTTATTTTAGAAATTCAAATATGAAAATTAATTAACTTTTAAATAAAAAGTTACTATGGTTATCAATGTACTATTATAAATTCTTTTTATGCTAAACTTGACACTATTCCCAAAATATAACCATCTCATAACTCTCTTAGATGGCTATAATTTTCAAGTAAAAGGCATTAGAAATGCTTCAATTGAAGCTCAAGTAAAAAGCATATAGCTAAGTTTAGAAAAACAAGAATGGAAATATGTCAACTGGACCCAGGACTCGTACCCAGGACCTCCTACTTTCCTCGATTCCTGGGTTCAGTTGACATTTTTCCACACTTGTCTTTCCAAATTTGCTATAATTTTCTTTATTTTGAACGTTTAATTTAATTTCAATCATCACACTCCATAACTATTATAATTAGTGAATTGTAAAATCTATAAATATTTACTACTAAGTATAAATTATGGTAAAGGTAAATTCAAACTTATTGTGTCCCATTTCATGTCAGATTATCTCTATAATATGACAAATATGCTGTGGTGGGAGAGGTCTCTTAACATTACAAATGACATCACTATGAGTCTTAATGGTGTTCTAGGGAGGAGAGGTATGAGTACATTCGTGCCAAGTATGTAGACAAGAAATTTGTAGACCGCACATGTGCAGATGAGAGGGACCGCCTGAGTGAGCTGGAGCATGCTGTCAACAATAAGAGCTTGTACAATCTGCTGCAGGTCTTTGCAGAAGGGGTTGATCTTGCAGCACCCCTCCCTTCCAGTGTAAGTAGACATTAATTAATATTATCAAGTTTACTATGCTTTATTGATGATATTCCTTGTTCTCTCCATATAAACTATAACACGTAGTATTGTGATTGAGAAAAATATTGTTTTCAGTATCAAAGTTAAAGTGGTGCCACCTACATATGTTCTACTTATTTTGGATGCTTGTCAACTGTTTGGAGCTCAACACAGAAACAATAGCAGTGTATTTGACTTGTAAGATCAGCAAATAGGATACGTTGGGATGTGGATATTTTAGGATAGAGATCCACATATGGCCAAGGAAATGTTTAATATGTTTTGTTCTATTCACCCCACCACAGAAATGCCTACTAAATTCAATGAATAAAAGGTAAACAGCAGTCCAACACATAAACAGGTTGAGGAAAATCTACAATGTACCAAAGTACAACTCTTGATGGAGAAATCAGAAGCAGTATCAAGTATGGGTATTGTGATGTCTCAATTCTTACTGGCACAAATAAAACTAAGCAGCCAGAAGCCAGTTGCATCAAAACAATAGTCCAACAGATCGCTCTTCTCCATTTGGTGCCTGATAAAACATCGTTCATATCCAACACACACTAGTGCAACACGCGATGTTGCTCAGAAAGTCAGTGTTGCTGTGCTGAACGATTGGAAACACAGAGTGAGCAAGGAAGGGCTCTGGCCGATACGAGCTCAGATTCACATCAGCACCATCTGTGGAAGAACTAAGAACCTGTCATTCAACAGGCACGAACATTAATTATTGAATTATGTTCATTTTAAAATGAGTCCAATAATAATATAATTTTTCATGTCTATATATTTGTACAGTTATAATATTGAAATTAATATTTGTAATGACTTAATCTGTATTGTTGATATAGGATGTTGGTGAAACTGCACTTCACTTGGCTGTGACACGAGAAATGGGTGGTTCACTACATATTGTGGACTTCTTGGTGCAGAATGTGTCCACACAGGCCCTGGATAGGACCACAACTACAGGTGCTGATACGGCACTTCACCTGTGTGCCCTGCATGACCGGCCAGAGTGTATGAAATTGCTGCTTCGTAGTGGTGCAGACATGAGCTTGAGGAATGCCCTTGACAAGACGGCCATGGATATTGCTCAAGAGAGGGGCCATCATAGCTGTGAAGAGCTGGTAACTAATGACAAATCATTTTTCTTTTCACAATTTTATACAATAATCATAATAAATAATAATCAATAAAAAGTCATGGGATATTACAATTCCTAAATCTTTGAGGTTATTGTTGCTAATGTTTAGATATTATCTGTAAAAATTATCAAATGGACAATTATAGCTGTTTTAAGAAATTTTAGAGGACTTTGTGGTATTTAGATAGTTATTTAGAAGTTACATATTATTTATTATTATTCTTCCTTGGCTCTGCAGCCTATTAAGAGCTGACATTGGACTGTCATATACTTAAATTATTTCTTATTGAGATACTGGTGCTGTATATACTTAAAAGTTTACCTACTTAATTTCTGATTCAGCTACGCCATGCCCTTCAACGACAGAAGAGCCACTTCGACAATGTGAACATTGAGTGGAATCTGTCACACGATGAAGGGTCAACTGACTTCTCTGATGATGACACAATTATTGATGATAGAGTAAGCAGTTATATATTAAAATTTTCATAACATTAAAAACATATGCTTGTTCCTCTAAGCAGTGAAATGTATGTTCATATAATTGCAGAATGGTTCAATAACACCGGAGAAGAAGACTCGTTCACGGCCACCCAGCTTTGCTGGAGGTGAGTCCCCCGTGAACCTGCGCTCTAGATCCTCCACCTCCGACAGTATCAAGTCTGGTTCCAGCCCCAACAGCAACTACCGACAGATGCCGCCCCCTCCCCCACCTCAGAACCGTAAACCTGTAATTGGTATGTATGGCTCCTCAGTCTCTGCCCGCAGCATTGTGCACAGGCTGCTTCAATCTAACAACTTAATACTAAGGGCATGTGTAAGTACTTACTAACAGAGCTGGGTTGGAGCAATTGTGTATATTAATGGATCTTTGAACTTGTATTCTGTCCTCTTTGTGTTTCTTAACATCCTTGTACATAATCTAACTACGTTGTCACCATTTGACAATGTGATGGGCCTTTCTTAGCCATTACATGCACTTTTAGATCATATAGAATTGTATCCAATCCCTGCAGTTTCCAGTTCAGGGACAAAAACTTACTAGCTCATTCCATGTAATAAATAACTTCATTCTGATTTAGTTGAAGAAGTATTCAGTTGGAAAGTATTACCTTGTGCAATGTTGATCAATTTGAATGCTGCTTTGCTAGTTATTTGTGTGTAAAAACATGTATATTTATTTGGTGAAACTCTTTATCAAGGCCGGATATTGGAATTATCTGTGACGTTAAATTCATGATAACCGGATTTCCATTATGTGTTGTTGTCTCTTTCTGATATATATTTGCTCTAAAATATTAAAGAAATGTATTTTCTTTGTTGCCCTAGCTGTCATGTACATATGAAATTTAATTTTTTATTCATTTCCACGGTGTTCATAAAAATAATATTTATTGGATATTTCCATGAACTTGGTTTAAATATTCTAGCAATTTCTTCTAGACAATGTTACTTAGTTATAGCTGCAAAGAATGAATTTCCATGTGACAAAACATTTTCAACTCATTTATTTACTTAAACAGATATCTCAATCTATGAATTAACAACTTGATTTACAAGATTTAAGAAATTCAATTTATAATTTTTTTCTATTTTTATTAAACCTTATTGAAATGAATGGAATCAGTTCATTTGATGCAAAGATTCTCATTTTTAAAATTAGCTTACATATTACAACTGTAACTTAAGTGAATGACAGTGTTCATATGTGAATGTGAGACAAAACTGCTTTAACTATTGTTCTGGTAGATTTTTCTTTTTACTTGATCTAATTTTGAATGGAATTTGATACCAATGCTTTACAAACATGAATGCAAGGAATGGCTGACAAAATATGCTTTCCTTAAACATAGTAAGTAATTCATTAATGAGCTTCCTACAACACACACTCATACATACCCAGATTATCAAATTTATTAAAGTTAAAGCAATATTCTTTTGTATTTATATTACAGAAAAGACTCCTGTTAGGCATTTGTTGTTGATATAAGCAACAATTGAATGTTAATATTTATTGAGCTTTTAATAATATTTCACTAAATTTTTGGAAATATTCTTTCATTTATATGACTTAAAGCATTGTTTGATGCACCATGCTTGTCACATATTATTTTTATTGTACTATCAATATTACACATTATGATATGAAAGTAGTTAAAGAGAATAATGAAGTCTAATACAAAAAGAAAGAAAGAAAGAAATAGGAAACGTGTTTGCACACTGGGTAAATAAATATGTTACTTTTAGTGATATATTAAATGTATTCATACCAATTGAATATTTGAAAATTATTAAACTTTAATTTTCCCAAAATTTTGATATAATTTTGAAAAAGCTTATATTTTATTCATTTTAAAATATGTATGTATTATTGTGGTACTTTGCTTTGTATGAAATCAAGCTAAAAATTTCAAATGGAAAAATGTACCAATAATTATTACCAATGTTTTATAATTTCTGTGCACTCTTTATTGCACACATCTATTTCATTTGACACTGCTGACTCACGCTTATTTAATAATTATAACATGTAATTTGACTTAAATACAAGCTATTCTTGTGTATTTTATAATTTATATAAATATGCCGGCCAGGTTTGTAACTAAACTTTTGATCACTTAAAAACAACTGAAAAAATTCCACCCAAGGAAAGGTGTAGTTTCCATTGTAGTATTGACAGCACAAATCCTACCTCAGTCCCGGCTGAAATTAGGCACTGCCCATCTTGCATGTAAAACTTAACAGCATGCCTCAGCAGAAAAGACTGACAGTGTGGTATCTCTGCACCAGCGCCCGTACCCAACGCTCATGGGAGTCTGAAGAAAAGGGCTGCACCATTGCCACCAGCTTCCAACATCTACGGGACGTTACCAAATAGTCACAGCCGGACGCCATCAGATCCGATTGTCCCCAACAGTCATGGTTACCACACCCTGAACCACCACAAGCGGTCTCCGTCAAGTGACTCGGGCGTTGCCACTAGAACGGCCCTCGTCCTAGGTGAGTGGCTGGGTGACCTCGTCTGCCTGCTGCATGTGTGCTCAGCTATAACAAGCCAGCACTTTCTTTCAGTTCAAATACAGCCAGCACATATGGAAAGTAAAGGATGAACAGAAAATAGACCCTTCTCTATGACTGGAGTGCTAAAAAATACACATAGTTCTGTATTTTCTTACTTGTCCTAATTTAATGACTGCACCAAACACCATGAGCCATTAACATTAAGAAATTTCAGAACATACAGTGATCAGTTACAAATCAAGTTTTATAAAATTTTGATTTTGGCTCAGAGGAACTATTGTTATTAATATAAAATTCACTGTGATACTTTCATTATATTGAAGGAAAACTGTTAAAGCTATTACAAAACATCCCATAAATCATACAAAAAATCAGGAAATAAATTTAATTAAGTGTACTAAAATGGCATTTCTTTCAACTGTTTCAAAAGTATATGTACAGCAATATTAATTATATATAAAAGTATGATTGCTACTACACAATGTGCTAATAAAGAATTACAGGCCACACAAATCTTTACTTGACCAATGTTTCTCTTCTGAAATTCTTTGTTAAAGCTATTTATCAATTAAATTTTGTGAACCCTGAAAATATTATATAATTTAAAGTGTTAATGCACAAAAACTAAATAAAAAGACAGGGAATAATTCAGCATATAATTTTATTACTATTTAATTAATATAAATATGATGTTTCGCTTCCCTTTTGAGATTTCATCATGCATAAAATTTAGCAATTCATCTCCTTGACTCCCGTGGCCACAAAAATATTAAATTTATTGAAGTATTTATATGAGAGGAATTACTAAATTTAATGCCTGATGAAGTCTCAAAAGGGAGACAAAACATCGTTTACATTAATTAAATAGCAATAAAATTATATGCTGACTTATTGGTCGTCCTTTTATTTATTGTGAACTTAAAGTGAGAAAACAATGTTTGAGTTTATAAACAAATTTTACTGTTTCAATTGAAACTAACTTTTATTATAAATTAATTATTTAACTATCAACATAAAAATAACTTTATTGAAATGCTTTGTACAAACAACAACTTGTATTATTCTACCTTTCTTTTCTACCTTCTTGATAAAACTCAAGAAATGCAACAACATGAAGATAAGTGTACTGATATTAAGTTTGTTTGAAAAAAAGGATTTTGATTTTTACTTTGTTGTTTTTCTTAGAAACTAAAGACTTCTGTATCTTTGTAATATCTAATTGTTTCAAAGCCTTTCTTCTGAATGTTGTAGCAACACTTGAATGATTATTTATATATTATTAACTGTGTGTTGTTGTAGTTTGTTATGTTGTCTATTGTAATAATCTGTAGGAATGTTTGGCCAAAAAAATTAGTGTTTGTGTTAATAAACTAGTTCCTATGACACTAAATTAATGAAATGATCTTTTACATAAGACTTTGAGAATATTCAGTTCTATTGAAGAGAATAGCTTCTTATTAATACAATAATGTAATTATCTGACATTCATAAATTTACAAATAAACAAATCAGCCAATGTCAGCAAAAAATGGATTTCTTCGAAGTACATAAAGTAATCGATTTCCAACTAAAGTTAACTACAGACAATAAAATTAAATACAAATTATAAATTTGAATGACCAATAATATGTCATAAAATAAATTGTACAATTTTGAAGTAGATTATTTAAAGAATACAGACATTTTGATTGGATAAAAAAATACTTCAACAAGGTGAGAAAATTTTGGGCCTTGGACCATATCCAGTGACAGTTATGACTGGTGTTATTTAACAATGCATTGGAATTGTAGACAATTAAAATATATTACAATGATAAAAAGGAAATAAATAATGAAATACTACAAAAATTTATATTGGTTGATTTATTTATATGTAAATTTTTAGTATTGTTTTTATGTTGTTCTCATATTTTGTTATGTTCTAAAATATTAACATTTTCTGTTACTATGAAGAGTATTTCAACTAACAGTAAAAATCTTTTCACATATTTAATTTTTTACAACTTAATTATAATTTAGTACTATCCGATGTTAGATGGAGTTTCAGAATTTTTATGTTCAGTTTTATCTTATGTAATATTTCAAGAGAGAAACCAAAATAGTTAATCCTAGACAGTCAGTTATAACTGTACGTTTTATGACAACATTGGGAAGACATATTGTAAACTAAGAAACAAAAATTTAATCCTGGATACAGGATCGTGTCAACTACTTTTGAGGAGTATCAGATTTATAGTTTTTAACCTATCAAATAATTATTTCACCCATATAGTTTGCAACTTAATGGAGCAAAACCGTTAAAGACATGGAATTTTATTTCCAACAATATATTTTTCAATGCACTATCAGAAAGTTACTCATAGAAAATTCTAAACTTATTTTAACTCAATATCAATAAGTTTGGTCCTCATTTCAATCCTTCTACAAATATCTATGTGAAAATTGACACTAGAATTGCCCTTTATGATATGATGGTGTTTGCAATCCCCATTTAATTCCTATATTAATTAATTTGAGGTTACACATGCATGTATAATGCCTGCCAAGTTTTGCAAATAACAATTTCTTTTATAAAGTGAGAACATGAATTTTATAAAAGTAAAATCTGCTTTTCTTCAATTATTTTGCTTTAAAAAGTTTCTTTTCATATTTTAATTAGAAGGTGTAATTTTATTCATTCTTGGCTTTGCATGCTTAGAAGTTTGGACTTAAATTTGTACCCATTCATACAACCACTCATGTAATATTTTATTTATTTTTGAAGTGTTAATTTTTATTAAATTTCCTCATTTCAGTTATTTTATAATATGAAGACTTATTTCTAGTCTCTATGTATTTCATATTTCCCCTATTACAATTTTCTTACACCTATATCTTTATATTTTCTTCGTATACCAATTATTTGTTCATAAATTTCCATTAGCATATGTATGATATTTACAGCTGGAGCCAAACAAGTATTACCTCCTGGTGAGCCTCCATCCCTGAAGAACCTCAGCACAGCAATTGACAAGATGAACAGTTCAGTGCAGAGGCCAAGAGGCCCTCCGCCCCCTGCTCCCAACGGCAGTAAGCTGGCCAATGGCCGCTCAACGGAGAGCATCTCGTCCATGTCGTCAGATATCGAGTCTGGTGGGAGTTCGCACAACCCAGTTCCTCCTCCAAGAAAGGTAAGCGGAGAAGAATGGAAACATGAGCACAGTCACTTGCTATTGAATACTTTGGCTTAAAGTGTCAACTTAAACATATAATTCATTATTCTGGAAAATACCTTCGGCAACTATAAGCTTGGGGTCTGTGTAGCTAGAACTTACAATTTTTCAAAACTCTGGCATCTGAATACTAACACTTGCTCATATTTGCAGAAAAAAGAAAGGTCACGGCTAGAAAGTTATGCAGAAGAAAGTGATCTGCACATCTCTTTGGTAATCAGTGCTGTCTGTTGTTTTCCTTTTCTTGCTCATGTCAGTGTCAACTTTAATGCATTTGAGAGGTGAACAGGTGTGAGGTATTGGATATAGGCAAATCATAATTCTGTACTGTTAAGGGAACATGTTGACTTATCAGCTTCTGTCTTCAGTATTATGAATAAATTCCATAAGAAATGGAAACTGTACATTGAAACCATACTTACTGAATGTTATAACACTATAACCACTGCCGTTATTCGTGCCATTAATGCAGACAAATAAAATATTTAGAATGAATCAAGGCCAATATTACTTCATATCCAGATTAATGAGTGTTTTCATAATTTTCAAATATAAATATACAGTTCCAAGTTTTCTTCCCAGGTTAAATTAAGCTTAAGCCACGATGTTTCAATGGCATACTCTGCCATCTTTTTCAAATGAAAAAGGGCAGGGTATGCCTACGAAACATAGTGGCTTATGCTTAATTTAACCTGGATGGAAATACAAGAACTGTTTATCCAGAATGTACACCGTGAAAATATTCAATCTTTGATTTTCGAATATATTCAAGTGAAATTAGTTACAATTTTCAAATTTATAATGTAAGACTTGATGCTTGTATAATCGCAACCTAATCAGATAATAACAAGCTTTCAATTAGTTATATCAATTTATGACATAAATATCAATGATTGATTGATAAACAACATTAAAGTTTTATTTACTTTTATAGCTCAAATGGAAACAGAAATAAACTGATAAATGAGATAATTAATTCATTTTTCATAAATATTTTGTAACTTTCAGATAGAATTGAGTTGCTTCAAAATTACAAAGAATAGTGCCTTGGTCATTAGAAGTCATTATAAATGTAATATACACAATTATAATAATATGCCTCAGTATTTTATTATGTACACAGTTTGTTAGAAGATTGTATAAAATTCTCATTTAAGAAATAAATTATGCATTAGTGATAGCTAGTTGTCACAGAGGCATAATTTAGGTAAATAAAATAAATTTACTACCAATTTCATACAAAGTTTTCATTTAATTAAACCAACATTTTGTTACCACATTTGGGATCAAATATGGTGATGAACTGTTGGTTCTGTTAAATAAACACTTTGTCTGTAATTGTTCATAAATTTTTTTGATTTATTTATTGTGGAAAAATACACTAATTGGTTTACTATTTAATTTGGTTAAATTCATTTATTTTTTTCTATAAAATCATATGATATATATGTTCTGCAATCCCCATCTGACAATTAATGAACATTTTGAATACAGCATTGTATTCTAAATACTGTATTTTTATATAACCTTGAGATCATTGGGATTGTTTTGTAAGGATGAAATTATTCTCATTAAATACAACAATTATAGACTATTACAGCCACGTGTTCACCTCATCATATGTAGAACTACTAAACCATGTTGCAACTTCTTTGCATGACTACCAAAAGTACTCTTTTAGACTGCATAGTAACATGTTCTTTTATTTCACTAAAATTTATTTTTATTTAATTAGATGGGACCTTTATCTGATCGCCAAAGGAAAACTAATTTGAGGTAACTTTCTTCAAATCTGTGAAAATTGTACTGTCATTGTCTTGCACAAACTCAATGTTGGGTTATAATGTTTCTATTTGGAAAGTGAGTCGGCATAACCATTTACAACATATACAATGAAAATTAACAAATTAGGTCTTTTCTATCACTTATATTGAATATCATTCAAGAATATATATGTGCAATTGTTTGTTTGCCTGGAATGTCATTGAAAGTAGTCGGGAAAAAAGTTTTTAGTTAAAAGTAAATATTTAAATAATATAAATAATGATATATAAGACCAAGTAGATAATGAGGGAAATGGAAAGAATGAGAGTTAAACAAGTGGTCTTTATGCCTGGTAGAGTTGTAGACTCTTGATTTATGTAATACCTTCCTAATATTAAATAGTTTGTTTACTGTTAATGATTTTTTTCTCTCTATGTCAATAACTCTGATCTTAATACTCTCAATCACTGTTTCTGTTCATAGCTGTAAACTTGTTTCATTTGTCAACCTATTTAGAATTCTTCCTTTCGCTTTCCTAATCAGGCAATAGAACAACAGGATATTTTGATTTTTAGTTTTTTGGATATTTCATTGTCTGGTTAAAAAAGAGAAGAAGACAGATGAGAAATGAATCAGAGAGAAGGATATCAGGAAAGAGAAACCAAAACAAACACTTAGGTTTTTTTGAGAGAGAGTGATGAAGGATAGCAGAGAAACAAAAGTAGAAAGAAGGATATCACAGAGGAAACCAAACAAACAGGTTAGGTTTATCCTCATGAAAGTGACACAGTGAAACGTCCAGCGGGAAAGTGGATTACGAAAGAAATTAAAGTAAGAAAGCAGAGTAGGAAAAGAATTTAGAGAAAATAATCCAACATTTTGAACAGAAAGGAAACTAGTTTATCATCAGGGCAAGGAGATCATATGCTTAATACGAGAGGCAGATTTGAGTAAGTCTATGTCCTCATGATTGTACGGTCTCTTGTATATTGCATCCGATCTCCTCTTCCTGATGTCAAACAGAGTTTCTCCACTTTACTGTTAGATGTTTCACTGTATCACTTTCACAGGGATAAACCTAATCTGTTTATTTTGTTTCCTCTCTGATATCTTTATCTCTTGTTTGTTTCTCTGCTATCCTTTGTCACTCTTTTATGAAAAAATCTAACTTGTTTGTTTTGGTTTTTCTTCTGTGATATCCTTCTCCCTAATTCACTTCTCATCTATCTTTTTCTTTTTTACTCAGCCAATGTAATATCTGAAAAAAAAGCTCAATAATGATATTAACTCACCAACTTCAAAACCAGGCAAACAGGATATTTTTTATATAGTATGAGACAGTTAATTGGCAAACTTACTAAATCCTTTTAATTTGTAATCGGTATATGATTATTAAATTAAATATTAATCTTGTCCAAATTGTACAACTAATGCAAAATGTAATACGACCCTCTACATCAAGTTTCAGACTTTATTTGAGATTTTTATTTCTGAGAATGTAAGTGGTTGCTTCACTTTCTGACTGATTGGTCTGGTTGTTATTGCTATTGGCAAGTATCAGCTATTTGTTCTGTCCTGTTCTTGTGGAAATCTTGTCTTATTGAAACAATTTATATTAGTACAAACATGTACTATGCATAATTTCATTATGGCATTTGAAAACTCTGGGTCTAATATTATTAGGCTACTATAGGGCTTTTCAATAAGGGTGGATCAATGTTGAAAAGGAATAAAACAAGCTGTGTATGATTTTATTAACAAAATTCTTTTTTTTTAATTTGAAAGCCCCATATATGCCCTTTCAAGTAAAAAAGCATTTCAGAACATAGTTTTCTGACTTAAAAATTTATTTGTTTTACTTTATTTATTTAAAAAAGAATTTTGTTTATCAACATTGACCCATCCTTTTTGAAAAACCCTATACTAAGGTTGATAAGGAAAAAAACATTATTTTAATCAATTATTAGTATATTATCCAATTTTAAATTTAAAGAACATGTTACCTATGTACTTATTTTGTAAAAGCTTTAAAATCTAAGCCTGTCAAATAAATCAAATGCATGTTTCTATAATAATGGCCTACACAGATAAGTACTGCATGCTCTTTATTAGAAACTGGGGGTCTTGGGACTTTCTGAACTTTAAATATCTTTATGTTGCACCTCTTCAATGCCAATCACTTCTTTGAAAATGATAATAGTCTGCTAATAGTTTCACAAACCACACCAATTTTTTTTTTCAAAAACTGCAACTGTTTATATTGTTCCTTTCCAAATAACTAATCTATATAAGACCTTGTCACCTCAAATATCTAATAAGTTTTTAATGTTTAATTAATTTGAAATAAAATATTGGTACATGTATTATACAAATCATTACATTCCAGCAGTGCCACATGTTTTAAAATATTAATTGCTTACTCATCCATTACAATATGCCAGTTATTGTGTTAAGATAAAATTTTCTATAAATTCTTCCTTTCAGCCATGTGTATGACTGTCTGAGTTTTACATGTAACTGTAACACTTAACAGAGAGAAATTCTTATATCACTTTGTACAAAAATGTTTCAATATTTAAGTTAAGGTTTGGCACCATTTTTAACCTTCCCAGTCTTTATTCTCTGTACCCAGTTTCAATTAATTTTTTTTTTGTGTATTGTCACTCCAACTGCAAGGACTGTACACAATTAGGGAAACTTATATCCATATGTCAGGGGAATCACAGTGGTCCTCTATAATTCAAAATATTATTTGATACATTGAATAAAAAGTGATCATTCATTGTTTGGTCTTTCCAGAAGCACACATAATCAAAGCAGTTGAAAATCATAAGATCATCCCCTGTCACTCAACACTTTTATTATTGTAAATATTATAGCTGTAGGACATCACTTTAAATGGTTTAGAATTTCCTATCTCATGCTATGCAACTTTAACACTATTTCAACATAGCCAGGAAAGAGGGGTAGAGAACACATGACTTACCTTAAATTAAAGTTTCTTTCACCTATTTCTTTTGAAACAAAGATGGTTACATGCAATATGCAGAGAAACAGAGTAATTGTTAGTTAGAAATACACACTGTGGTATTCGTTCGCACACAATAAATGTTCTTCAAGACAGTGCGTGCTGGTCAACCGACTCACAGACCTAATTAGAGTCAGTTAGAATACAAATTCAGGGAAAAGGATCATTCAATATAGTCTTAAATTTCTCCATTTATTTTTAGGCGGTCCTGCTTTTTTTATATCCTATGAACATTTAAGAAGCTGATTACATCATATTTAATTACATGCACAGGATAGTGGACTGTAAAGAAATTTAAGCTATATTACTCATTATGGTGTCCATATTGTGTTAATGTTGTATTTCTTGTTCTTTGGAGTGCAGTGTTATGCATGGAGTTGAGAGTTTTCAGCGTTTAATTACATAATCAGATAATTGTTTGTGTGTTAATAAATACAGAAGCTAAGATGTTTTTTGATATTGTTCTAATATTGTGTGGAGTTTATGTGTATCATAGCATGAAATAAGTTTTGAAATGCCAGTTGTTCTAGAAATTATGGCGTCTCACTCACAAGGTGGTGGTATAATACAATAGAATATTGGAGACATGAGATTTGGTCGTGTATGACTGACGCTATAGTTTCTATGGGCTGCTGGCTTTGAAATGACTAAGTCTCCATACTGACCCCCGAGCAGCCGTATTTCTTCTGTCCCCTCCAGCCTCCGACGTCCTCCGCTGCCCCCGCGACCCGCCGCTGTCGTGCCCTCTATGACTGTGAGGCGGACAACGATGACGAACTTTCCTTCAAAGAGGGTGAAGTGATTGTCGTCACCAACACGCAGACAGATGACGACAACTGGTTGGAAGGTGAAGTGGAGGGACAGCCGTCTAGGAAAGGAATGTTTCCTATAAGCTTTGTTTATATGCTCTCGGACTGAAGAGTACAGTCACAATCATTCTGTTTTCAGGATGCTCTCTTTTTATTCAATTTCTATAGGTCTGACCAAATTATTTTACCTTTTCATTTATAGTGTGTGACAAATTAATGAGCCTTGTTTGTTTCCCTTTATTTGTTACCATTTTTAGTTTTATAATTTGGGAGACACACCGTTTCAAGAGGAAAAAACATATTCTGTATATAGTAATTATTTATTATAAGAACAATATTATTTCACAGAAAAGTTTGATTTATTCGTTTGAAGGATTGAGAGAAAAATTATTAAACAAGCAAAGGAACTTGAAGTACCTTTATTAAATATTAAATAAATTCCGGTCAAAATGCCGGTGTCATATTTGAAGTGCCATAGGAGTTCTACCAGACAACCTGTGTTACTCATAGACTAGTCATTAGTAAAGGTTACGAGAAGGGTGAGTCATGTATAAAAATGAAATGATAAAAATGTAATATTTTGTAGCAGTATTGTAAAAGGCATTAAAATTGAGTGTGGTTGAGGAGTTATTTTGTAACTCATATGAAGAGAGTGAAGTTGATAAAAAGTTTAAATATCATATATTAAAAAGTAAATTAATATTTGAAAAGTTCTTCAATTATTGGGAGGATGCAGTAAGAAACCTTCCATTGCATAAGAGGTACCTTGTTAAAGTGAAATAGTTGTTGAAATGATTCTGTTTCATTTATATATCTGTGGTAATAATGTATAGCCAGAAGTGAAATTATGAGAATAATTTTTTTAATTATTATTGAATAGTTTCTCATTTTTTTATGTTCCTAAATTTTTATTTTATATTTTCTATAAAGTGATTTGAGTCATAGCTGTTAGTACATTTTGTAACCGTACGTAGGTGCTAAGAGATGTAGACACAAGGTGCTCTAAATGATAATAATGATATGGCTTTCATAGCTTTCACTGCAAGAATTAGACATTTGCCTCCTGAAGAAAACTGCATTGGCCAAAATAACCGAATTAATTGGAATACCTATGAAATCCACTTTATTTGTAGACATTAACATTTTTTATGTCATTAGTTCACTTCTTACAGTTGCACTGGAATAATATTTACATCCTCTGCCCAGTTAACAATGGAGGCTAAATGTCTAATATATTGTCACACATACGAGGATCGCTTTTTAATGTTATATGTAACAATACTATTATAAAGATGTAGTAAATTTACTTTGAGAAGAAAACCAAAGAATTTATAAAATGCCTAAATTATATAAATAAATATATGCACACATATTCTTCAAATGTACAGAAAGAAATGTATTATAGCCTAAATTTACTATGATGTATGTATATAAAGGAAAGTAGATTCTGAAAACTATTTTAAAAGAAATAAATATTGTAAATAAGAGACTTAGAAAAAATAAATTACAGTTTTGTTTCATTTCTGAGTGATAACCCTCTTTTTTTGTGTAGATTATTGCATGGGTAAACTTATAAAATAAGTGATGTATTGTTAGTAGTTGTGAAATATTTATAAATGGGACACCCCATTATATACACAGGAAGCTTAATATAAATTTTATTATATTAATGAAACTTGAAATTGATTGATGCTGAATACTCTATTTATAAATATCATCTGTAAAATACAAATTGTAAAGAAAGGGACTCTTTGATACAGTATTATATTTTAAAGAAATGTATAATGATATTGTCTACTTTATCATGTAAATAATCAACTCTTTAAATTAATTAATGCAATGATAAATTAAACTTCCATATGTCTAAAAATAACCTCTTACATTTCTAGATCCTGAGTTCACGTAATAATATCTAAAAGGTATATTACAGTATGTTCATTTAACTTTTCAGTTGGATTTAATAGTTTGTTGCTTTTCCACATGTAAGAAGGAAAAATACTAATATGTAAGAAAGCTATTAAAAGTCACAGTCAGTAAGGTCCAATAAAGTGGTCTTTATAATACATTTAATTGTTAATATGAACACAGAACTGTGTATTTAAATTTTCTGAACTGATGTTATGTCAGCCCTTGATAACTATAATTATGTTAATTTCAGTTTAATTTTTATTAACAGTAATTATTGTTTTTATACCTAGTAAGTCATATTCTTATTTATCAGAAATTTATTGACACATCTCATTTCCAGTATTTATTTTCATCTTACAATAATTATTATTCTTATATTTATTTATTGTTGTATTGTTATTATTTCTAGTATCTAGTATTTTAATAAAACTAATCTCACAAGAATTAGTTACTGTGCAACAAAAGTTTCATCAGAATTTGTAGTAAACTGAAGAATACAAAGATCGTAACCAATTTAATACTGCACAGAAGCAGATAATAGCATAAAATTGGCAAGCTGCCAAAGAGGTTTAAAATTACAACAGTGAGGATAGTTTGAATTGGTTGGGTGACAATAAAAACAAATTTAATGTTAGTATAAAACTTTACTGTTTCAAAAACATTTCAAGTTATAGTTTTATGGTACAATAACTTTGATAAGTGGAACATGATTCATTCATTGGAATATATCTCAAAGACATATCAGAACAACACTATTTGTAAAATTTTACAAAGTTATTCTGATGATTACAGAACAGATGTGAAACTTTGCAAGTTTTATCTCATTTATTCTTCAGACTTTGGGAAACCCAAATACTCGGTTATATAATAAACTTGGCAATATGGCTTTCCTCTATCTGATGAAGAATATGTACTCAAATTTTTTATACAGTATAGTTCAGAAAGGTGCCAGTAGTTACAGCAATAGTCAATGACAACATTAAAAGTATTAACTATCCAAAGTGTGAACTATCCATTACAAAATAAACCAAAAGCTATACAAGGCTTGCAAATAATTTCACCTATTGAGACATTTTATTACTTTACAAAAAAAAATATAGCTATGCTGTTTTTAATCCTCCTTTTGCTAACATAGGAAGTTTGGATGCAGGAATATAAAGAAAGGATTTAAGTTTCTCTTGGTGAATTGTTTGTACAAACAGTTCTAGGGCTTTTGAGTGCAATTTACTTAAAGCGACATTTTGATGACTGACTCTATCAGTGAAAAATAATGATAATAATGACAATTAATGCATAACTTATAAGTATCGAAATTTAAAGTATAAACAAATTTGTTCAGTACAAAGGTTATAAACTCTATATATTCTCCTGAAATCAATCGAATTAATTTTTTTAATTCTTTTGTTTTGTACCAACCCGCTTAATGTTTAAACGGTAAGCAGTGTTTATGTATTGTACGGAAATAAAGGAGAGACTGACTCTATCACAAGGTGAGGGAAGAGACCTTATGAATAGGCAGCTTCACCTCAGACAGTCACTTCGCCAGAAGATCGTGATAGAGCCAGTCATCGAAATGTCGCTCCACGTAAATAAATTCCACTCGGTTAGAAGCCTGAGAACTGTTTGTACAATATAAAAAAGGTTCAATGCGCTGAACAAAGGAAGAGATATACAAAAAGCAAATATTAATTGTTGAATCGGTACAGTGACTGTAGTTTTATATAAGGATAAGAAATTAAATGGAGTGAAATGTGACGAATTGGAAAGTGTGAAGAGGAGAATGCTATAGAAGAGATTAAAATACGGAAAACTGAAGTAGTGTATATGAGGAGATGAAGGATCATTACCGTCATGCTGCAATAATGATATTTTGGTAAGCAACTTGCATCACTCTTGGCTCACTTTGTATTCCATAACTGGATACCAAACAACTTAACTATTTTTCTCCTGTTTACTAAAAGAGCATTAAAATGTTCTTTTGAATTATAAAATGTGTTGTTACATTTCCTCATAATGTAAGTAGATATTTAAATTATATTGATAATACATGAAGCAAACAATTATTTACATAATTGTACAAAAATATATATGATTTAAAAATATTGTTTGCTCATGAATGGCCAATGCCTTCTCCTTATAGTTTTAAAAGCAAAATATTTTGTATTCACAGCTAAAATGTTAGCATCACTTAAACTAAACTGTAGCAAGTGGCTGTAAATATTTTTTGAATTGCTAATTACTATTACAAATTTTTCATCACTTTTGAATGTTCCAATACTTAATCTGTAAATCAGCTTCAAGGAAATAATTTACATTATAATGTTTGGCTATATTATGAGATGAGAAATAGCAGGGGAAAATGTATCCAACAGCAGTTATGATAAAAACAGTATATTTACCATTAACTATGTCCGTAGGCACATTTTATTTTGAGGCCAGATCACACAAGAGGATGCCACAAGCTCTGACAACCTTCATAGATGTTCTTCAGAAACAGTTTTCTTCACTAACAGAACTGTTTAGCTACTGACTTATACAAAATATCTTAAAAATAAATTTAGCATATTCTAATTTGTTATTAAAGCTCAGAGAAATACAATCTAATTTTTGTTTCCCCATAAGCTTTCTATTATTGATTTACCTCTCCATAAAATGCTAGAATATCTCACATATTTAACCCACATTAAGTTGTCATCTTATAGGATTTTACAACTTATAAGCCACAGCATACTTGTTAGACATTGCAGTTTCATTTTATCCAAAATATTCTACCATTATTCAGGAACACATAGGGCAGTTGAGTGTACATTAACAAAACACTAAAGAAAGCCCCTAATTTCTTAATTCAGATTAAATGAAATTAGATGAATAGAATTAATATTTATATTAATGACAATGAGAAGAAAATTACCTGAATAATCTACAATGAAACCAATGATTTAGCAGATGAGGTCTAAAATCATTCCCTTAGAAGTAAATTCGACATAATTATAGTGCTCAATAAACCAATTGCATTTTTATAATATGTTAGTTTTAACATTTACAGTATCCGCAGTGTCGTAACTTGAGGTTTGATGAGTTAATTAGTATCCCTATCTTTTTCAAATAATAGAACTGTGAACTGTTCATTCTCAAAGCCACTCATAAATTTAAGTTTAAGCAATAAATCAATTTATGGCATTTTACAGATACTTTATTTTTGTAATTTAGACAGTAACAACATTTTGGTATATATTCATATCTTCCTCATGTTTTACTACAAATTATTGTAATATCCCAGCACCAATGGCACACCTTCTTCTTTGGCTCGACAACGCCTGGGCCTACTGTCGACTCATCTTGCGTGTCACATTCTGAATTCAGAATGATACATGGTCAGTTTATTAATTCTTCAGCAGTTTTAGTCCTGGTCTTTGCAACCATGACAGAACAAACCTCCAAGTCCATGCCAGTATTTGAACCTGGGACTTTTGGGTTGTGAGGCAGCATTGTTTTTGGTGCTACAATATTATAATAGTTTGGAAGAAAGCCTGAAGAAGGTATGAATATATACTTAAATGCAGTTACTTTCCATATTAAATAAATAAAGTGCTTATAAAATGTTATAAATTTAAAATTGATGTAAAATAAAAACTTTTAAATTTCAGCAAAATGTTACGATTATTCAAATCGTCACTTTAGAAGATGAGAGATTTTCAATAATATTAGATATTTGATTTGTGATAAAAAAAATACTAAGGTGCTTGTTAGTCAAAGTAGAATATATTGTCTTGAAAGTGACACATTGTTTTCAAACGTAGCTGTCACATATTGTCCTTGACAGCTTGTCAACATTAAGAAGGCTGTGGAACCTTGATAAAGGAATTGTATATAATACATACCTTTGCACACTTCTGGGAGCAAATTTGAACAACGGACATAATACGTGAGTCAGTATACTTAATTGAACCATAGCACCAGGCTTCTATGAACATGTTTTACATTAAAATGAAATAAAATTCTTGATCAATTTTAGAGAGTATACTTAATAATTTAAAAAGAAAAAAATATATATTTTGGTACCTTCTGGATTTTTCTGTTATTCATAACAACATAATTTTACAAGAATGCTCTTGAAACCAAAATATTATCATCATGACTGCTTAAGTGTTAGGTTGTAGAGGTGCCTCAAGAGAACTTTAAAAAATTGTAATGATTCCTGTAGTTATAAAATATATTGTACCTGATAGTGTTAACATGTAGTGACTATTAGGCAAGTATTTCTCAGATGTATACCATCTGTTTGATACTATTTCAAGTTCTAAATATATTCTTGTAAAATTATATATGATAAAACACTATTTCTCTGCAGAAAAAAAACTGAATGTCCAAATAGGAACTGAAATGTTTTTTATTATTATTTTAAAATTCTGTGTTTATAGTTGCACCAACAGTGAAGGTCATTTGTGATTATCTATAGAGTAACTGGTTTACTGTTTAGTCGAGTTTGATAGTTAGGGAACTTGAAAACACACACAACACAAACACACAGGCCCATGCCAGGAATCAAACCCGGGAGCTTTGTGATGCTAACCACTAGACCACAGAGGTGACCTTTTTATTATTATTAAATATACAGTCTGAAATTGTTCAAGAATTTCATTTCACTTGAATCATATGTAAAAATTAAGTCTTTAAATGTTTTAGTTCATGTTCATGTAAGGAAAAGGCCTACAGAGCTAAAACTTTTCCAACTTGTAATAAAATTATACTGATATGAAAGGTTGCCTTTATGTCTCTCTTTGTTTAATGAATTGAACATTAGAACTATTTCATTTTATAGTAACTGCTTTTACTTTCTACTATTGCAACTGGCAAATATTTTGCAGTGCTCCTGAAATTTATAAAATTATCCATTTTATTTGAGTGTAAGCAAGCAAATGTTTGGCATGGTGACATGTGGCTTTTGATCAGTTTTTTATTTCTGGTTAATTAAAGGAAAAATTGGCGTGGTTGTTAAACAAATCACAGTCGAGTTGTTAATTATTGTACTAATTGTTATCATGACTTCCTGGCTTTCGAAGTCTCGTCCGAGGAGTAAAGGCCTAGTTTAATCCCCAGCTCCTTGGGCTGCCACGTGGAGGTCCTGTAGGGGAAAGGGTTAAAGTGAAGCGGGGATTTGGAAGGACTCCCTTGCTGTTTCACCTGGGGATAAAGACCCAGGTCTCTCTGTCTAGATGGGGACTTGACGGGGGATATGGCTACCGGTGACTTTATTTTGGAGAATGAGAAAGTCGTCAGGTCCGTCGAAGTTCTTCTCCGCATGGGACTTTTGTCCTTCTTCTTGGGTTTCTGCTTGTCGTCGTTGACGGACAGAAGGCTGAGAGACTTGTAGAGCGGCGACAGTCTGCCTTTGTGGGCGGCGTGGTCGAGGAGTTCGAAGGACGGGCTGTCCTGCGCCAGGAACAGAGAGGCGGGCCTCTCCCTGCCCCTGGAGGGCGACGCTGTGTACCTGAACAGCGGCGAGCGAGGGGGCGAAGGCGACCTGTTCAGCATTTCCGTGACCGTGGGCGACGGAGGCCGGCTTCCGTGGGAGAAATCCGACTTGGAGTCAGACTGGGTGATGTGCGGTAAAGTTCGGTCCTCCATCTCAGGCTCCCGGCTCTCAGTGGTGTCAAAGTGAAAGAACTCTTCAAATCTAGAGCCGCTGCCGTACAAGCTTGTCTCGTCGCCGCGACTTTCGCCGACACTTTCCTCGCAGTCGAATCGATTAGCCGGGGTTTCTAAATCTACTCTACCGCTTATCAGATCGTCAACTTCAGAAAACTTTGAGATTCGAGATTGTTTAGAACTTTCACTTTCTATTTCAGATGATGTTTTTCCTTCCTTAACATTTCTTTCACTTAGAAGACTTCCGTGGGTTGAATATTCTGAGATAAACCTTTCCGTGCTGAACTTCTCTGTGAGCGGGACCAAATCGTCATTCGGGAGGAACTCCGTGACAAAATCTCTCTGTTTTGACGGAGGTTCAAGCTCTGGTAACTTTAAGGCAATGAATTTAGAACTGTAGTTGTTAAGGGATAAGCTGCTATCGTCAGTAAGATCTGAAACCCTATTGCTCCTGAGGTATTTGTCATCGTCAGAGATGTAACTCGTCAGGCCAGTCATAGGGAAGGATGAAACATCTTTTGAGAAAGGAGATGATCCCACCAGTGCTTGGTCTCGGGTGTAATCAAGACGACCTGAAACTTCCGGCGACGGTGTTCGGGACTTTTCTGATTTTTCAGGAATATTTATTGAACCTTCTGAAACTGTGCCGATGCCAGACAGATGTGAGTACCTGGAAGTTGAGAAGAAAGGAGAAACTTCACCTGGAATTGTTTCTTTCGAGTGACCTCTGTAATACGAATTAGTTCTTTCTTCAGGTGATTTGGGTGAATTGGATTCCACTTCTGCGTCTTGGGAACGGGTTGCAGATGCTACATCGAAGGTCACGTTCTCGGCGCTGGTGGACGACGGTACAGAGTCTTCCTCGGACACGTTGTTTGAACTTTCCTCGGATAATCTTCTGTTTTGACACTTGAGTATCCTCTGTAGGATTTCCGAGTTTTCTTGAATGATCTTGAGCGCCCTCTCGCTGTTGCGCCGGCCGCTGCTCATCCTCTGATCCAGAGACAACAGGTCGTTCATCACTTCCGCGACGTCCTCGTCCTGCTGGCCAGAGCCTTCCTGGCTCCTGTCGTGGATCCCGTGTAACCTCTGGTTGATTTCCATGATGGCAGACATGTCGGCGTCATATTCGCTCGTCCCCGTAACCTCTTCGGCGTTGGGTGGTTCAGTCTTATTTGTTTGGCTTATCACAGGAGAAAGGCTATTGTCACATGACGCGATATCGATGTCCCTGAACGGGATATCTTGAACTGATGGAAGGTGAGTCTGAGGACTGCGCACATCTGGGGACATCTGTTCTAAGGCTACAAATGCTGAGATGGGCTCTATCAGAGGAAGGTCAGCATCGGCACCTGAATCTTCCAGTGGTGACTTTTGGTCACCGAAACTCACAGAGTAACCACTACTACTTTCTGACACCCTGTCTTCTGCGGTGTCAAGCCTGATGCTTGGAACTGTGTGGTCTACTTCTTGCACTGGCAGTTCTTTTATGGGGGACACAGACATGAGGGTGGGACCTTCAGGTGCAGCAGGGCTCGTGCCGCTGGGAAGGTGAGGCGACTTGCTGGGGATGTAGGAAGATGCGTCGCTGAGGCTGGTTGCCTCCTCAGAATCAAAGTCACTCAGCCTGTCTGGTTCGTCACAAAGCTCTGTGGAAGTGCTGCTGCTGCTGCTGCCGCTGCTCCCTGAACTAAGTACCTTAGCTGTCTCATTCTCTGTGGAAGAAGTCTCCTCATCTGAAACATATGTCCCTCAATAAAAAATATGCATCATCATAAAAAGAGAGTTATCGTGTTATTATATTTGAACATAAGCTTGAAAACCAGTATTCTTTTAGAGAAATCAACAATGTGAAATAGAAGAATATGTTTTTGTCAGTTACTGAATAGTGACAAGGCATGAATTGCAACAAAAATTAAGCAGTAAAGTATGATGAGAAGAGTGAAATCACATAGAGATGTTCAATGATAAGAGCAAAAAAAGTTTATGGTTAATTTTGCGTTTCATAAATAAATAACAGTAACCTTACAAAAATTCAGAAACTGAAATTTAATACAAAATTAAACAAATAAAATGTTTTAGCCCCAAGTTAAGTACCTATTCAGTTATATATAATTAAAAACATCAATACAGAAAATTTTGTACTGTTATCACAAGATCCAGGACAGTTTACCTTAATTTATTTAAATTAGTCAGATTAAGTTCCCCATTTTATTTATAATGTATTAGTCGTTTAATCACAAGTGTTTTCAACATAGATTGTTGAAAGTTCTTGTGATTGAACAATGATCAACATAGATTGTTGAAAGCTCTTGTGATTGAACAATGAAGTTTATTATTGAAAAACAAAATGAATAAAAATTTTAAGTTTCTATGTAAAGTAGAAATTAAACAGAAGAATACACATAATGAAATATTGCTTTTACATGTAACCCAGATTCCAACTAAATGTGAGTATAGCAATAAAGGTGTGATGAGAATGACATTACATTACAAGTAAAGAGTAATGCCAAAATAATTTGTGTGAATGCTCCAGGCATTTAAACGAATTACTATTTAATTAATACGAGTAAAACATAAAGCTTAATGTGAATAATTTTCAAGTTGAATTAACTGGATGCATTCATTGGAATTAACTCTTTTAATAAATAATATTTTTAAGAGTATCATACAAGAATAGATACAAACCTTTCCGCTTCTTATGGCCCACTGCGTCTTTCCAATGTAATGTTTCTCCCTGTGCTTTGGCAGAAATCTGCTGGTTTCTCCCTTTTCCCTTTGGTATTACTAACTGATCTTGAGGACAAAGAATAAAAGTAACTCTTACTTTCTTTACTCTGTGTTGTAAAACAAAAATTCTGAAGTTTTTTTAATAAAAATATATTGTAATATAAACTAAATTACATGACTATAAATAACTTTCAAGATATAATTAATAAAATGAGAAGTGTTCTTTCATGTGTTACCTATTTTTCTTCCTCTCAGTCACCTTAAAAGCTAGTGGACAATTTTTCATATTTATTGATTACAATTGTATTTAAAACTGAATAAAGAAAAATATATATTTTTTATCACTAGTTAGTATTCTCTTATTATCCTAAATTATAATTCACTAGTGACCTTAGAAGTATTAATTTGAAAAATTATTTCAGTATACCCAAATGGTTGGTCCTATTTGTGACCACCATTTAACACACTTGCACCCTCATCATATTTTTGAGAATTAATTTTCTAGAAGCAGAATGAACAGATTCTGTTAATGCATACCTTTTGCATCTTTCCTGAAGTTTTTATTGTTTACTGGCGGGGGCACAGCTCCTGCTGGAGGTCCAACTCTTCTTCCCCTGACGTTGAGCAAGGCACTCTTTCCCAGCAGCAGGTGGTTCATGGCGACTGGCGTGGGGGCGGATGGTCCCATCGTCTGTCGTGTACAGGCAGCTGTAAAAGTATCAAAGGATTACTCTAAATCTACAACTTAAAATTTGAATGTAAAATGTTGACATCATCATAAAATTGAAGCCTATTTTGGTTCAAAAATAAAATTTGAATTTAGTATTATTTTGTTTGAGTTGAATTCATGGGCAATCAACTGAGTACTTATAATTCACAACGTTTTTACAGAGTGCATTTTATAATAATTATGAAGACCTTATGAAATAATTTTTTATGGGGAAGCTATTGGCTGAATACTCCAAATATCAAATCTGCAGATTTCAAAGGTAAATCAAAGTTGATTAAACACAATGTTTAAATAACGTCACTTAATTTTTTACTTTTACTGCAGATTATTAAATTTTTCTAATATATACAGAGCACTGATTTTTCAATAAGTTTACAACAATTTGTTAAGCTAGGGTTTACGGCCTCATCCCCCCTGCCCTCTCCCTTCCCCTCTTTTCATACGACGAAATAAAAAGGGGACATAACTCTTTTTAAAAAAATATTTTATGCCAAATTAAATTTTTTAATAATTGAAAGTTTTTCAATTGTGTTATCACCTGTAAGTATTTGACAAAGGCTTTTTCCGGTGAAGATACTGCATGAATAAATACAAAAAAATGGTCCAGTCAATTTGTCAACAAATAAAGATTACATTTATATGCTTCGTCATATAAAAAAAAATACGTGGCAAAGGGTGGATTAGTAGCCACATCGTTGTGAATCCAAGACCACAACGGTGACCACTCAGCCATCGTGTTATTCCTCGGCTAATTACATTATAGTGACTCAAGAATAATAGCACTGACGACTTTTATAAAACAATACGTAAATTCTGGATTTTCGTAATCCTTTCAAATCGTGAAGATAAAATGAACGTTTGGCTTAGGTCGCAGGAGTGTTTGGACCACGAACGAAGCCTGTCTACGCCTGCACGTGTTGCAGATATCGAAAGACAGTACAACCTCCATTACTGTTATGCTCCCCTGTTGTATGTACTTATAAAAACGCTCCCAAAACTGTTCTCGGAGAACCGTAAAACCTCCATTACTGTTATGCTCCCCTGTTATAATACCAATTCTTACGCAAAACTTTTCCAGTAATAATAGGATAGTAGAAGATGCAAGGAGTTTAAAACCCTTTAAAATGACTTCTTTTCCAACAGAATTTTTGCTGTAACACTAGGATAGTAGAAGAAGCAAGGAGGTTACATTGTTTAACGCAAATAGAAAAAAATAAGTTAAAAATTCTTACTTAAGGTTGGATTTGAACACAGAAACCTGAGGTCAGAAGAGCACAACGCTGACCACTCAGCCAAATCGCTTCATGCAACCTAGCACCATTAATATATCTGAAGATGGGTATTAATGTGGACTTGTATGAATGAAAACATGAATGATATGTAAGCTAAAAAGTCGTACGACAGGTTGGATTTGAACGCAGGAACCTGTGGCCACTAGAGCACAACGCTAACCACTCAGCCATACTGCTTCATGCGAACTGGGGCCATTAAAATATCTGAAGAACGGTATTAATGTGGACTTGTATAAATTAAAACATGAATCGACAGAGACATTAGGACTCTCTATAGGTGCCATACTGAAGTAAAAACAGAAACCTCGTCAGGATCCGAACCCATTGGTGAGTAATCCGAAGTTCATGCCTTTAGAATCTCAGCCATGTGATGCCATGCAGAAGCATGGACAGAAACCTCTCATACATCAACATGAAACGGTCGTTTTTATTAAAAATTCAGCATACAGAGTATTGGTTTCTTCTCGAACTTCTGATATTGTCAGAGTCTTTAACTTACAAGGTCTGTGCTACAGTAATTGATAGCGAAAAAATACAAGACATTTACAGGATTCGTACCCCAAAAGGAGATCGAGGTGGGACGGAAAATGATACTTTAACGACCTCCGCCAACACATCACATTACTCAAAATTATTCAAATTATCCTGAAGAGCCATAGTAATTCAGACTTTAAACATGTAAACAAAGATAAAAATGCAGGCCAAAGGCTGGGTTCGTAGCCACATCGTTGTGAATCGCAGTCCACAACGGTGACCACTCAGCCATCGTGTTCTTCGCCAGCTGATTCCAATATAGTCACTGAAGAAGGGTAGCAATGAGGACATTTATAAAACAATACGTAAAATTTGAATCTTCGTAATCCTTTCAAATTAGGGAGGTAAAATGGACGTTTGGCTTAGTTCGCAGTGGTGTTTGGACCACGAACGAAGCCTGTCTACGCCTTCACGTGTTGCAGATATCGAAAGACAGCGCTACCTCCATCACTCTTCTGCTCCCCTGATGTATGCACTTATAAAATGATCTCAATACTGATCCCGAAGAACCGTAAAACCTCCATTACTGTTATGCTCCCCTGTTATATAACCAATTTTTAAACCTTCCTACGTTACAGACGAAATTTTCAGTAATAATAGGATAGTAGAAAGACCAAGGAGGTTAGACGGTTCAAAATGAAATCAATGCCAAAAGAATTTATTTATGCTGTAACACTAGGATAGTAGAAGATGCAAGGAGGTTACATTGTTTAACGGAAATAGAAAATATAAGTTAAAAATTCTTACTAAAGGTTGGATTTGAACACAGAAACCTGTGTTCACAATAGCACAACGCTGACCACTCAGCCATAGTGCTTCATGTGATCTGACACCGTTAATATATCTGAAGTATGCCTGCAATGTGGACTTGTATAAATTAAAACATGAATGACATGTAAGCTAAAAAGTCGGACGACAGGTTGGATTTGAACACAGAAACCAGTAGTCAGAAGATCACAACGCTGACCACTCAGCCAAAGCGCTTCATGCAACCTGGGACCATTAATATATCTGAAGAATGGTATTAAAGTGGACTTGTTTAAATTAAAACATGAATGATATGTATGTTAAAATGTGGTACGACAGGTTGGATTTGAACACAGGAACCTGGGGTCAACAGAGCACAAGGCTGACCACTCAGCCATACTGCTTCATGCGAACTGGGACCATTAAAATATCTGAAGAACCGTATTGATGCGGACTTGTATAAGTTAAAACATGAATCGACATAGACATTAGGACTCTCTATAGGTGCCATACTGAAGTAAAAACAGAATCCTCGTCAGGATCCGAATCCATTGATGAGGAATGCGAAGTTCATGCCTTTACAAGCTCAGCCACGAGACGCCATGCAGAAGCATGGACTGAAACCTCTCTGACATCAACATGAAACGGTCATTTTAATTAAAAATTGAGCTAACACAGTATTTGCTTTCTTCTTGAACTTCTGATACTGTCAGAGTCTTTACCTGACGAGGTCTGTGCTACAGCAGTTGATAACGAAAAATGCAAGACATTCACAGGATTCGTACCCCAAAAGGAGATCGAGGTTGGACGGAAAAATCGTACTTTAACGACCTCCGCCAACAGTGCAAGTTACTCAGCTTAATTCAAATTATCCTCATGAGGCACAGTAATTCAGACTTTAAACATGAAAACAAAGATAAAAATAAAGGCCAAAGGCTGGGTTCGTAGCCACATCGTTGTGAATCGCAGTCCACAACGGTGACCACTCAGCCATCGTGTTATTGGTCATCAGATTCCATTATAGCCACTGAAGAACGTTAGCAATGAGGACATTTATAAAACAATACGTAAATTCTGAATCTTCGTAATCCTTTCAAATTAGGGAGGTTAAATGGACGTTTGGCTTAGTTCGCAGTGGTGTTTGGACCACGAACGAAGCCTGTCTACGCCTTCACGTGTTGCAGATATCGAAAGACAGCGCTACCTCCATCACTCTTCTGCTCCCCTGATGTATGCACTTATAAAATGATCTCAATACTGCTCCCGAAGAACCGTAAAACCTCCATTACTGTTATGCTCCCCTGTTATATAACCAATTCTTAAACCGTCCTTCGTTACAGACGAAATTTTCAGTAATAATAGGATAGTAGAAAGACCAAGGAGGTTAGACGGTTCAAAATGAAATCTTTGCCAAAAGAATTTATTTATGCCTTAACACTAGGATAGTAGAAGAAGCAAGGAGGTTACATTGTTTAACGGAAATAGAAAATATAAGTTAAAAATATTTACTTAAGGTTGGATTTGAACACAGAAACCTGTGTCCACAAGTGCACAACGATGACCACTCAGCCATAGTGCTTCATGTGGTATGACACCGTTAATATATCTGAAGTATGCCTGCAATGTGGACTTGTATAAATTAAAAGATGAATTCTGCGCCGCAGGAATTTTAGTACTTGACGTTACAGATAAAGGGCGTTGCTGTTATGTCGACATTGTGACTCTCTATAGGTGATATACTGAAGTAAAAACAGAAACCTCGTCAGGATCCGAACCCACTGATCTGGTATCCGAAGTTCATGCCTTTACAAGCTCAGCCACCAGACGCCATACAGGAGCATGGACAGAAACCTCTATAAAATCAACATGTAACGGTCGTTTTTTAAAAAAAACAGAGCTCACAGTGTTGGTTTCTCCTTGAATATCTGATATTGTCCGAGTCTTCAACTTACGTTGAGTCTGCGACCGCAGTTGATAACGAGAAAAAAATAATGTTATTGACAGGTTTCGTACCCCAGAATGATAACGTGTCTGGTCATGTAGCTCGTGCCTCAACGACCTGAGCCAACAGCCCATGCTGCGAATTGCTCATTCATTTTATCTGAAGAAGCACGGTAAAATCGTCATTAAACATGAATGGTGTATGCTGTTCACCATGAGGGACTGTGGTATTTGCTCTAATAGATAGATGGCGTCTGAGGGTAGTTTGTTGGACTACAAACGGGAATCTTTCTGGGCACGGAAGCTGACGAAACTGAACCATCGTGGCATTGGCCATGGGAATTTGTACGGAAATGTAAGAATGTCTTCTGGTTCTCGTCATGGCTTAGTGGAGTAAAATATAGAATCTACCCGAGGTTTCGAATCTGTTGCCTCGTTATAAAGCGCGTTCTCACCTTTTCATCCTCAACCACAACACTTCTCACAGCTTGGCACCATGAATCTCTTTAATATTTACATTTAGCTATCGTTGATAGTTGCCACGTGGCTGAGTCTTCATTGTCTCGTGTCGTCACTGTCTCCAATTCCTACATTTGCGTTATCAGCAACGCCGGCTTTCGAACACCAAAAATACTAACGTGCGTGTTCTGAAGAAGTCGCGCCAACGACGTCAGCCACGAGGTGATCTCAAGTATCTTACTGACGTTACAAGGTTGCATGTGTTAATGCTCTACTGTTAACTTATTATACCACCGAGACTTCCAAACGGCGCTTCACGCGCATCAAATTTGATTTTGTTTCTGTAAGTCATTTTTCGTCGAGACTGCAAATTTGAACGATAACTACTCTCATAACAATAACGTCCACTCGTTAATTTCGTATTTATTTCAAGCATTTTTACTCATTTCGGTTTGTAAGCGCTTTACATGCCTGAAAAGTCATTAAAATGTCAATAATTACCACCACAATATAAACGTAATTTTTTAGGGAATATTTAAAAATACTGCAGACATTTTAAGAGCGTCATGTCATTTGATTCTTTTTCTGCAAGACAATTTCTGTTATCATAGCGTTGTTGGTTATTTTCCCCACCCTTTGTCTATTTTTATCTTTCAATTTATAACATAGCCAGTAATTTCAGTGACGTAAATTAGTTGGTTAGGGTAAGGTTGGAAAAAAAATAAAATTTTAAAGCATAATTTTTATTTTAAATACTTAAAAATACATAACTATTTTTATTGGCTAAAGAATTTATAGGTTATCTACGGTGCGCATAATGGGAAAAAGTTTCTCGGGATTCCAGCCGTGTAACGTTTCGACGCCTGTCCACGTCTCCGTCTTCTGTGGTTTTGCACATTCTGCCTGCAACGTGTGTTCGACAAGAACACTTGGAAAGATTTTCTTTCTTAATTTTTTTAATTCACGAGAAGTGAACGATACGTCGTGTTGCCTTTAGTTTGATTGAAAAATTTTTATATCTGACTGTTTGGCTATTCATTTATTTATCTAAAGTCAAATAAACTCAATCATAAAGAAATATTGTAGCATATTAATTGACTGAAGTATAATGCAAGTGTCCTCTAACAGCAGAAAATACTAATTTACTGATTAAAGCAATCGGAAAACTTTTTTTGCCACGGGTGAAGAAAATTAATTTTTCAGCAAATTAAAATATTATGCTAAATACACTGTATTATTAGGAGGTTAATAAATAAGCTTCCATTTTGTAAATATGATTTAGTAGTAGTGCCCATGAGTTGAAAATTCTTAGGATTCCATTAATCAGATTGCATAAATGCAGACATTTTAAGACAAGGATTTCAGCACAGCCCCAATATGCAAAGGTGTCATACTTGAGCGGGTTGCGGGTGCGGGTAACCCGCTGCGGGTCAGAAAAACACATGTATTTAAATGCGACATGTCACACTTGGACGGTTGCGGGGCGGGTGCGTTTACCCGTCCCGCAGTATCCTCACCATGCTGCGGGCGATAATTGGATGGGGAAAGGGTTTACTATTGGAACATCATCAATTTTATAATCTTAATCAAGTAATAAACTAGCATCATCGGTAAACTAAACATTTTGATTTTAAAACTTCAATTTGATAATACTGATTTATTAATTTTAACTCGGGTTATTTCTAAATTTTGCAGTATATATTAATAACATGTGAATTCTTTCAAGACTTACGACCTGATTAAGGCAGAAATGAATACCAAAACGTATCATTAAAAAAATAGAAAACAAAGTTGAAAGTCGAGTTCGAGTCTCTGTCAGAGGCGTCAAGCATGCCAAGTGGTCTAGAAAAAAAGTAAATAATTGCTCATCTTATCAGAAAAAAATTATTGGTGCATTCCCTCGTGTTAAAAACTAATTTTCTTTAATTTATATTGTGTCTGTTACAAAAATGGCTGACGTTTATGTTGTAGCGCGTTCGCAGGAATCTACGATTTTCTAAATTATTCAGACTGTGTTGTTGTCTTTTCAAATCAACTGTATCGTGTTCAGTACATTCGGGCCTACAAATTAAACCTCTATTTACGTGCCTAATAATTTCATGTACTTTGTGTAAAACGTAATTGTGCATACCAAAGAAGAAACATTTTGCGAACATCAATATTTTTCGTGCTTCTACATCTAATGGTGTAGTTACTTTATATTTCATTGCGCTTTTCTAAGAAAATATTACATAATAATGCAAAAATAATTATCACAAATAGTTATATAATATATTATGTTGATATCAAAATAGTTTTCTTAGTTTAGCGTGTCTAAATAATTAATTATATTTAAGAAATTCAATACTTATTTTGAAAGTTGAAACTTATACTGTAATTTGATACTAGAAAAAACTATCAAATTGAAAAATCCCATTGTAAAAGGACGTAATTTGTAAATGGTATGTAACTCACCAATGGTTAATATAAATAGATAAATATATGTAAATGGACGTAATTTGTAAATGGTATGTGACTCGCCAATGATATATATATATATATATATATATATATATATGTAAAAGGACGTAATTTGTAAATGGTATGTCACTCACCACTGGTAAATATATATGTAAAAGGACGTAATTTGTAAATGGTATGTCACTCACCACTGGTAAATATATATGTAAAAGGACGTAATTTATAAATGGTATGTCACTCACCACTGGTAAATATATATGTAAAAGGACGTAATTTGTAAATGGTATGTCACTCACCACTGGTATATATATATATATATATATATATATATATATCAGTGGTGAGTGATATACCATTTACAAATTACGTCCTTTTTACAATGGGATTTTTCAATTTAATAGTTTTTTCTAGTAAGAGATTACAATATAAGTTTCAACTTTCAAAATTAGTACTGAATTTCTTAAAAATAATTAATTATTTAGACCCTAAGAAAACTATTTTGATATCAACACAATATATTATATAACTATTTGTGATAAATATTTTTGCATTATTATGTAATGTTTACTTAGAAAAGCGCAATGAAATGTAGAAAAAATAATGAAAAATAAAAATAATAATTATATAAAATTACATTATTTTCCTGAACTGGATTAACATTACATTAACAATTAATTGATACAAAACTGTAAAATGTGTTTTATTCTATCATTTTTAATGTTGATTTAACAGTCATGGTATTTAATTTCGTTATTAAAAGTGCGTCTGGTTATCGTGGTGAATTACAAGCGAGTATGTTTCTTCAATATATTTTTTATCGGCTCCTAAATTTTGCATTATTTTGCGGTGAACTATTTGGTTCTGGGTGATTGTAAAAATATAATATGTCCTTTTTTTGATTTTGTTTTGTTCGTTTCCCCAAGTCATCACTGGGCTTCATTACTGTGTCTATTTTGACGATGCTGTATTCTGACATTTGAACACAGTTTCTGTTTGCGTTATAGAATAATAAAATTATGTACTTATTTTAATTTTTTGTGAATCATCCAGATGTAATACGTCCCGCACAAGTATGACGCATGCTTAACGAAATTAGTGTTTCAATCCCATAAGCCGTCCCTCAAAACAAAAATTTCAAAATGATAAAAAATGGTGTTGAGGATCGTTTAAGTTACGATACGAAGTTTGAGAAGTTGCATCATTTTCCTTATATTATTTGTCTCCCTCTCCTTTCCATTTTCGTTTTCTCTATTGCGCACGTTAAGAGTTGTAAAGGAGGGGGTGAGGGGGATGTTATTTATTTTATCCACCAAGGGTGTAAGAATCAGCGGTTTAAGGGTTCTACAGCTCTGTTAAGCTCACCTCCATCTTTTGCGGTAGATTTGGCTGGCGTTCCATATCCGAAAAGTGACAGTAATGGGGCAAAAGTTGGGTTCATTAATTAAAATATGCATCGTAATTGACCAGTCACAAGATGGCAGTAAGCTTGTGTGTAAAGTCCTTACCGGTGAGTATGATGTGTGCCTGTCGCTGTCTCTCTCTCAACTTTGCATACTGCTGCTTCAGGGCGGAAATGTCGAGAGCCAGCCTCTCCTTGTCCGGAACGTTACCAGAATAGTTCAGGGTAGGTAACGCTGGCGGATGTTCTCGGTGGACCGAATCTGTAACACAAGTAATAGCTCCTGTAGATTCCACATATTCACTTTCCAGTTCATACCTATATAAATAAAATGCAACGTAAGGTTTGGGTGTAGCAGGCTACACGAGGCTGATCCTGAAACAGGAAACTTCACTTTAATAGGATTGGGGATGGAGCCAGGGGTTGATTATCGTCCTCGGGCTGTTGTGTCAGGATCCTACCCTGTGATTCACCTAAAAGTGATGCAGAGAAAACCCTAGAATCAGATAGATCGGGCATTTGGTATTTCACCCACGACCTTCTGATGCCTCCATAAAATTGGAGGGATCGTTGGTCCAATGGAATCTCTTGCCGTATACCGAAGGTCTGTGACGCCAAGGCATGCACCCTTCAAACTGCTCAACGTCGTCTCAGCTTGTGGAAGATTTTATTTAAAAACCTTGGCATAGAGTCAGGGGAGTGGGAACCCAGTAGGAGAAAGTCAGCACTGACGGACTTTCCAGAACTCATCTCGATATTCCCTTATTCATATGATACTCTTTTTGTAGGTGTAACAGGCTACATGAGGGACTGCGAGTTATAAGGTGTGAAAGTTTTTTTGTGTTCAGCGAAATTAATCCCAGCCGACGTCCTGTGGTGTAGTGGCTAGCGTTGCTGCCTCACAACCCAGAGGCCCCGGGTTCGAATCCTGGCATGGGCTTGGATGTTTGTGTTGTCATGGTCAAGAAGACCGGGATTAAGACTGTTGGAGGATCGATACGCTGACCACGTGTCACTCCAAATTCGGAATGTGTCATGCAAGATGACAGTCCGCAGTCGACTCGGTAGGGCAAGGCCCTCAATGGGCTGTAGAGCCATGGAGAAAAAAAAGAAATTAATCCCAAAAAAATATTGTCGATATTTTGAAGATTTACGTTCATTCCTACCCCTTCGAGGCTAGAAATGTCATATCCTAAAGACATATAGATTGCGAATGCATAGCTCAAAGTTTAAAATTCATGAGATAAATGTTTTCATCCAACACAGTAAAGATGTTCCAAAGTAAGGAACGACACGTCAACGTGCAGTACCGTCTAAATTTTTGCTTTAATTAAAATTTAATTTTGAATAAATGACTGATACTAATTTAAGTCACTGACGTCAGATAATCTCAATTATTAAGAATAAGTAAATAATCCATGCGTGTATTTGTAAATAATAAAATATTTTTACTTTTGCAAAAAAAGTATTATTTCAAATACACTTCATTTGTTCAATATCGAATTGATCGATAAATAATTCACTGGACGTGTACGCAATTATAACAAACAGAATATATCAGAACTCAGGCATCCGCAATCAAAATGCCAAAACAATGTCAAGCTACGACGCAATGAACTTGCAAAGCCAAAGGCCAGCGATTATTTGAGACGGCGAGGCTGAACAAAGTATGAAATAAAATGGCCTGAATATAAACAGACAACATGTAATACTTACCTGAAACAATGTTCCTTCTACCAACTGGTTGACCTTATCAAGAAAGAAACTGACAAGGTTACCTCAACCCTTCTTATAACAACAAAGACAATCAGTAAAAAGATCATCTATGAAAAATTGCGAAATAATCTAATGTTAATAATTTCAGAAATAAGTCTACATTTCTGTTTTCAACATCAAGGATTTTTACGTCAGTCCATTTAAAATTTTGATCACCAAAGAGATGTTAGTTTACTGATTATATTTTTTATATGAGATATCCAAAACAATTTAACTAATTAAAAACGATTTTCTGGATTTTGAAAACAGCTCCATCTACCCGGTTTAGGTGGAGAACTGGGAACGCACGTACATAAATAAAATGTTAATGGGGAAGGAAGGCAGAATATAAAGCTTAATAAGCAAAATACAAATTATTCATATCATGACGTTTCGACATTGCATTAGGACGACTTCAAGTATTGATTTATTGGAAGACAACTCTGGACCGCATACTAAAAAGTGACAAATTTATATTAATAATTTTGCTATTCATTTATCAAGTATTTTATTCTGAATTATTTCGCCATTAACATTTATATTATATTTTTGAATAATGTGAGATAAATTTAAATTTACTAAACATATTCTTTGGAATTAGCAAATATGTTCCCAAGTTATTGTAATTTGTTATAAGCAATACTTTAAAAAGGTGGTATTTACTCATTGAAGTGGAATCTAGCCAGGGCCCTCTATGGTACGAAGCAGTGACGCTAGCCACTAGACCACAGAGGCTGGCTCACGTCTGATCTTTACATAAATTAAATAACAGAGAATACTAAATTTTGAAAAGGATTTAAAAGGTAATACTTAATAGTTGTAATTCTTTTCAAAAAATTTATATTGTCTGTTATACAAGTCGTTATTGCTATCCAAAATTATATCACTTGATTGACTCATGATAGAAATTGTAGAACAATCATTATGTGGCGCAGTGACATCTTATACGCAGAGGACTAAGAATATAGCTGTCATGAACTGCTTTTGGGAAAAAAAGGTATTTTACCTTGATTAGCCATATTAATTGAACGCATAGGAAGGGAATTGAAATGGGGATGCGGAAAGTAGAGCAAGGTGGCCAAGGGTTGACTAGGGCTCCCGAGTTATAGTTTAAGGATCCTACCCGGCTTTTCACCTAAAGATACGCGGGGAAAACCCTAGAAAGCCTGCATCAGGTAGATCGGGCATTGGTTACTATTCTCACGCGTTTCCGAATGTCGGGAGAGGAGTTTACTGTAGGGTCGCAGCATGTACCGTATTAGTACAATGTCAACTCTAGTGTCAAAAATGGGCCATTGAAATGCATTAATAATTAGTTTAAAGTGTTAACAGAAGGGAAAAAATATTTTATAAGAGGAAAGCTTTATGTTCTACGTGTGGTTTTTTTTCGAGTTACCTCTTCTCCTGGGAGATCTGAACACAGTGGATATTCCGTAAGCCGCGGCGACTGCAATCTTCTCGTCGTCCTCGTCCATCTCATCGTCGTCGTCGCTGTAGAAGATCTTGAGGCCTCTGCGAGCAGCGGTGGAGACGCTCTGCGTCCAGGGAGTGATGTTGTACAGGTACTTGTCTCTCAGCTCTGGCAGCTCGGGGAAGGGGAAGGGCGCCAGACTCACCACGGTCTGTAGGAAAAACAATTCATACAACAAAATAAAAAAATTTCCCCACGTGTATTTGATAATTTACTTTTTTTATTTTCCTGCTATAAATATGGACGGACTCCAAGTTGAAATATAAATTTACCTTTGCCCGGCCTTTCCTTAATACCGCGTATTTTTTAACGTAGTAATTTATTCCACTGCCAACGGAATGTATTATTTATTTCCCTCCTAGCCGAATCTCCCCTCAATACTTTGAAAATCGCGCCTCTGACCATTCATAATCTGCCAATGATTTGATCAGCAACTTGCGAACAACCCCAAATTCGGAAGCTTGATTTTGTTATCTGACGAGGCCACATTTAACGATTGGGGCTGTGGACATTTAGAGACACCAGAACACGTGTTTTTCAGTTGCTCGAGATTTTCATATGGGAGACGAGCATTAGAAAGCGATATTGGAACTTCAATAACACCGGAAAATTTGGTACCCAATATGCTGCTTTCACCTAATAACTGGAATAAAGTAAGCGCATAATGCCTCTACAGTAATTCAAAGATTAAGAAATTAAGCAAAAGAGAGAAATAATAATGTTTAAAGGAGACAGAGAGAGCTTGACGCTACGGCTGCTTCCTGTGAAGTAATGTCTAACGACGGTCCCACAGGAAAATACACAGTCATCGTTGGAAAGGGAGGTGTTTTTAGTGGGTAGAATTCCACACTACTATCCAGTGCGGACCCTGAGATAGTGTCTTTAGAAGATTTTTACCTGTCCTCGCAAAAAAACACTCGCGTGTCACACACACGCACTACTACCAAAAGACATCTTCTTTTAACATGGTCTGGTACTGTCGTGGATGTTCTTTTCAATCATTTATTTGCGTAATGGCAGCGGTGAGAAGGGAGGCGGACTTTTAGAAGTCCATTTCTCAGGGTTTTTTTTCTCTCTAATAGCACAGTAACGAAGGGTCTCTGACAAAACTTCCACTTCTCTTACACTATTGTATATAATAAATTTCTCAGTACATGTAACGATTTTTCTAATAATCTAATGCTTTAAAAAAATCCTTCTTTTGGTAACTGACACTGCATCAATAATATATACGAAGCTACAGTTCATAACACAAAGTTTAACTTAAATATTGATTACATTTCCAAAATTGTTATTCGTATAAGCTTTAATCACAGTTTCATATGAAGGAAAGGTTACCGTTAAAATATAATAATTTATTAAGGAACGTGTGACATTATAAACTTCAAAATAAATTGCGACGCAAAACTGTCTTATGACGATTTCAAAACAGAGCATCTATATGTATCTAAAAACATTTGTCAGTGCGACAGTATGTATAAGCGTCCAAAGTACTGGTCCGGATTTGATAAAATTTGGTACACATGTTCCTCAAGACCCGAAGCTGCGCATGATATTTTTTTAAAATATACTGAAGTTATATATGTGGAAAAAATTGAGAAACATACACGCATCGAGTTCTCCTAAAGTGAATGCTGGTTGCCAATATCCTTGATCTACATTATTATATTTATTTTTTAAATAATAAACAATTCGCGTCATAATGTCGTTGGTAAAAAACTTACTTTCTGAGAAATAATAAACTTCTTTGGATCGTCGATAGAATGTATATGTAAATAAGTTTTATTTTTCGCATCAGGCAAATTTTTATTTTTATTAATCGATGATTTGTAAAGAAATGAAAATATTATGCATTTTAAAGTAACATTCATCATAGATATAAGTTTTATTTTAAAGAAACTGTAATAACAGCAATACTGTGTACACGAGAAGAACAAGTGAAAACGTCAACGAACCTTAGTTTTTCCAGTTTTTGAAGGTGGTTTTCCGTCTGTAGTAAAGTTTGTACTCAACTTGAAGGAACGAAACCTATCAGTCGAAAATTCCATTATGGAACCGCACTGTAAGAAACTACTATTTTGACATTTTTTCGCCATTTACACAACCTAGCATTGAAAATAGATTGGTTTTGACAGCAAAAATTGACTGCAGTGTACCCTCAATTACTGTAATAAACTTATCTTTAATTACATTCATGCTTTATTACTTATGCGAACCCGAGCAACACCCGGAACGTCATCTAGTATGTTCTAAAATTGAGTAACCAATAACTTAGCAACTTCAGTTCAAAAGGCTGAAGTATCTGGAGACTATTACATCGGAATTGCCTTAGTTGTACACTTATGTTAATTAATTACAAACTAAAAAAGTTACGTAAAAGCGCTTAAATTATTATTCTTTTATTTATTTTCATATTAGAGAAAGAATTTCACTCTTAAATGGCTTCGGAGAAATTTATTGACCGAGATTAAATTTCTCAGAGGCCTATTCCGCTCTGCGATGTGTTTTATTTCAAGTTCACTTAAATCTATACACAAGCGGAAATAAAGGGGGGAATTAAAATTCACACAAGCATTAAAAAATAATTTAGTGATATTTTTGTCCATGTGCATGCATTACTTTATTACTCGATTTAATTTCCTTTTATAAATATTGACGGATTTCAACACTTTATCTGAGATTAGTGTGTCTGATTAATAACAGTTATTTTGGTGTTTGTTTAATTGTTACAAAACCGGAGCTGTGCTACATTTATTAAGAGAGTTATATATTTTATGAGTTCTGCATGTAAAAGAGAGAATTTAATGAAAAGTTTGCATCGTTTCTTACAATGTCGTCGTGGTTACAGGCTGCAACTTCATTACTCTGTAGTAATTAATAATATTTTATATTTTTAGTATTATTGAAAATAATTTACCATTATTACCCAGTCGCTTGTTTGATACCTGAAATTGACGCGACTTCTATATAACCACCTGATAATCCCACACAGAGCTGTTACCATGGTAACGCATATGATGATGGCAACGTTACTACTGACGTCGTCGTGACCGTTATGTATGCATTATAAGCTAATAGTATCTTTGAACTATGAGACATAAATAATATAACGAATTCAGAGAAAAGTCCGGATTTTATTTTTCATTTTGCTCAGTTAATTTTTAAGGTTAACTAACATCTGAAATAATAAAACGAATTAAGTGGCCCATGAAATGGGCATTTTCCATTCCGTAATTAACTGTTAAACAAATATTATTAAGCTTCCTATTAAATGATCGTGCAGTCGAATTATTTCTACTTTTTTTTAAAAATATTCTCTCGAGTAATTGTACTTTAATGATATTTTGCGCTGGACATACGTGTAACTCAATTGTGATACCGTGCGGCGGTAGAAATTTAAATGAAAACCATTCTGTTACGGTTGTTGTAGTTTTGTTTAATTCCGACGCTCGACAACGCTGTACATGCTAGGGAAACAGTTTGGGAAAATCGTTAATTCGTTTCGGATAAATTTTGGGTTACGTGATTACAAATTCCAAAAAAAAAACTAGAGGATCAAAATCGCAGTAATTTTGCCGAAGTGCAATATATATTTATCTGCTGTAGAAGTTTAATGCTAAATTCTTCATAATAAACAACCCACAATTTCCCAGTAAATAGAATAGTTTATTGATTAGACGACTGATCAAAACTGAGGCTCTCTGGTGTTTCAACGTAAACCAACGTTTAATAACGTTAAGGATGTCAAGTTTGACGTACCTTGACCAGGTTGTTTGTGTCCATGAGGCCGAACTCGAGCATTTCCCTCGTCAGAACTCCCATGATGCTGTAGAACTCATCAGCGCTGTTGACGGCCAATATGCGACTGTTGGTGAAAATGGAGAGATGTAATGGCAAATTAAATAGAATTATGGAGACTCAGATAACAATAAATTCAAATAGAAATCAGAAAAACCTCGAATCCTTATTAATTATGTTTTCCAAAATTGTCACCTTCCCATTATCATTTCCAAAAACGTCGCTAATATTCAACCAATAAAATTTTTGAAATTGTAAATTTTACAATTATAGCAATTACCACTTGCAATTCTAACGGGTATCCAAAAATTAATAAACGTTTTGTGGAAATCGCGTGCAGTGTAATTTACTAAGCAGAAGAATTCAACGAGTCGTTTAAATGTTGAGCGAGGGTGAAGGAGGTGATGACATTTTATTCTGAATCCTCAGCAATATATTTATTTGTGATTTACAGTATATTGTCATAAATATTAATGACAAACGAGTTCTGGCTCTTACATGAGAAGATGCTGTGGTGAAATCTCTACGATGTTTGTTGAAAAACGGTGACGTATCAAATCTCGCGGACTACGTCTCGATTTATTATTTTATGTTGGTACACATGCTCCCAACATGTAGTTTTCTTGTGAGAGATATGAAGGTTAGACCTGTTTTTGGTGTGCTTGGTGATTTTCTTGCAATAGTAAACAATGTATCAAAAAATCTGTATTAAATTAAGTGCTCCAACGCTTTTGAAATGTTGACTGTGGCTCTTGACGAGTCTACTTGGAGCAAAAAAATGTTTGTAAGTTGTACAAGTTCTTCACAGAAGGTCGAGAAGATGTCAATGACGATGTCCACTTTGGACGCACCAGCATGTCAACAACCTATGGAAACGTTGAAGCAGCGAGGAAAATTGTTATGGAGAATCGTCGACTCACTTTCAGAGAAGTTCCTGAGGATGTCGGTTGGCTCGTGCCATCAAATTGTTTCGGATGTTTTGGACATGAGACGTGTGATAGCGAAGTTCGTTCTTAAATTTCTCAATTTTGACCAAAATAATTGTCGCATGAGCAACGCTGAGGAGCTGTTGAATGACGTCAAAGACAATCCAGATTTGCTAAAAATATTCATAACTGGTGAAAAAATATGGGTACATGGTTATGACGTCGAAACCAAAGCTCAACCATCCCAGTGGAAGCAGCCAGAAGAGCAGAGACCGGAAAAAAGCGCCCCTAGTTGGGTCAAATGTGAAGGTTTTTCTCACTGTTTTCTTCGATTACAATGGCGTGGTGCATCACGAATTCTTGCCATAAGGTCGTACGGTCAATAACCTTAAACAAATCGTTACTTGTTCGTGATGTGTCGTCAAAAACAACACCGTAGTCACGCCCAAGCCACCGTATTCACCGGACTTGATCCCCTCAAACGACGGTGTTTTGCCACGAATGAGGACCAGATCGCTGGAAGTGATCAAGGCCATACCGAAAAGCACATATCAGAAGTTCTTCGACGATTGGAAAAAACGCTGACAAGTGTATTACATCTGAGGGCGACTAATTTGAAGGAGACAGAACAGATATTTATGAATAAATAAATATTTTTCGAGAAAAATAATAAGTTACTTCTATTTGACAAGCTCACTGGCAACGTTCCCAGACTCGACCGTGAGATGCTTACCTCTCTGAGGGGATGGAAGCGCAGCCATCTAGGGGTTCCTAAATCTTCTAGCAATTGGGGGAAACCACCAGGTCCACGAGTTTAGTCCGGTTTTAGCATTTCCAGCGAAGACATCACCTTCTCTCAAGGGCTCCTACCACCGTCCTCATTATCTACTTGTATTATTTTATAGACTGCCATAGTCACAATAAACCTAGTCTTCTTTACTTTGTGAATTCATTCGAAACAATAACAAACCGACTGTCAATCGTTGACCGTCGTCCAATACAGTTAACATTTTCTCATCTCTACCAGAGATCATTTTCATAATCACTTATGTAGGTTACTATAAAGGGTAAGTGTGCTTACTCAGCAAGACCGTCCCAGATGGCCAAGGCCGTTCTCAGGAGGACCTCGTTACCCTCTAGAAAGATCAGGTCCCAAACTCTCAGCACGGCAGGTTGCGGGAGGCAGTTGGAGAAGAGCGTCAGGAACCACTGCATGGTGAAGACGTTGGTCAGAGGAGGCTCGTAGCTAGTTCCTGTACAAATTAAACGGCATAGAATTTATTAAATCATTCAGGTGCTAATATATAATCTTTATTGCTAATATACTTCCAATTAAAGAGTGGTATGACTAAAATTAATCTGTGACTAGTAATATTAGTCATACATTTCATTCAATCATCATCATTTCTGAGTCTTGACCTTCTCAAGGATCCAGTGCCTCCTTCCACCATCTCTCAGTCCCAACTCTCTAGCATCTCTATCCACCTCATCCCTCCATCTACGTCTTGGTCTTCCTCTCCCCCTTCTACCCTGTGGCTGTGTGGACCATATCCTCTTCAGAATCCTCTTTTCTCCTCACGTGTGTTGCCCATCTGAGTCTACTTATCTTAATGAATCTTCCAATTTCCATATATTTAAATAGGGCATACAATTCCTGGTTATAACGTTTCCGGCAGACCCCGTTATCACATATGGGGCCAAACAATCTTCTCAATATTTTTTTTTAAAAGCACTGTAAGATGTGTTCAACGTTTTTCCCAGTGGTCCATGCTTTATATGAATTTATCAAGACGAGCTTTACGAGGATTTTCACTGATCTTGACAGAATTTGGCTTTTTACGCTTTTAAGTAACATTTATTGGCCATATTTATTATGCTTTATTTCATACGCTGTGTCCATCTGTACTCTTGCCCCCAAATATGTGAATCGATCAACTATTTCAAATGTGTACTCTCCTATTTGAACCTCCTTTTCTTTAGCATACTTTCTATATATACTTGCGCTCTGTATTACTATTTTGAGATACTTTGTTTGTCTCAGTTGCCTACTAACTTACCGGAAGCTCCGTCGTTGGCTGAGAGCTGCAGACGCTCCAGATGGCGCGAGAGTGCTGGAAGCCGTCGGCTGAGTAGGTCCCTGAAGACCGCCATGTCGACGGAAAGTCCCCGAAGGTTGTTGGCAAAGTAGCTCTCGGGTAGTACGCCTTCCACCAGATAGATCATCACCTGGGGAAATTTCATTAATTACCAATAAAATTGTTGGAAGAGCCTAAACGCTATGTAACTTGTTACTTAAAATCCTCCTTGCTAGCATAAAGAGACTTTTTCTGAGCTAGAAGAAAATTAGCGGAGGTTGATTTGCAGTTTTTTGGAACAAATTAATTTATCTGATATAATGCAGTGCTTATCATTAAAATACGTGTCGAATTAAGAAAGATTGAAAGTCAAGAAAGTTGAGATCTGATTCTATTCTACCTGAAAATCTTACACAGTTGCGAAACTTACAAGAGATCAACACTCCTTACGTTACATAATTAATTATAAATAGGAAAATTTTAATTGCGTTACGTCTTTATGTATTTTGAGTAAACATTCAATAGAAGAGTAACGACGTCATCACGTCGGGTAATTATTTTTAAAAACTATTTTTGTAGAACTACTAAAACTACTAAAATCCATAAGGAACTTATGCACATATATTATTTACGGACATTATTTAGAACTAGCTATGCTAAGTTCGCGGCGGAAATAGCTCTGTTTATTTTATAGTAAAAAAGAAACAACAGGTATAGAATTTTGACAAAGTTGAATTAATTGAATATATATAAAAAGAACGCTATCATTTATTTATGTTCGTTTCATGGCAAACCTTATAACTCGAAGTTGGGTTTGAACAGGCGCCGCTTTCACACGTTTCGGAGCCAATTAGATACAAACTTCCACACAGACAGATACTTTAAAAATATTTTTATTTTATTTGCTTTTAAAAATGAGCAACTTATAAATATTAAAATTAGCTTAAGTAAAGCCAATTGTTTGATCCAATGAGTTTATTATTTCTCTGCTAACAATATGTTAACAATAGATGGAGTGAGAATACTCGCCCTCTCCCCCCTCTCATTCTGCCAATTACGCTTATAATAACAAAGTGGTAGTGATGAATGCTATAGGAACGCCTATAGGACTTAATACTCGAAGTTGGTTTTCACGCCAGATTTCGCGCGGCAATTCAATGGATTTTTATTAATATCTTCTGAACTCTGCAAGATATCTAAGTGAAACATACACGAAAATTTAAGTTAAAATTCCTGTTTGGATCCCTGAAATTTTCATTGAATTCCGTTAAACCGTTTCGGAGTACAGGAAACCCGGATTGACTTTTTAGAAACTTAGACGCACGTTTGCCAAGAAACCTTCCCGTAGAATTAATATTTATATTTTTAATATATTAATTTCTTCTGCAATATATCGAAATTAAATATGCACGTATATTTAGGTTAAATGTCCCATTTTTAAACCCTCAAATTTTTATTCAAACCTTTTGAGCTGTTTCGGAGCCTATTCGAGACAAACATACAGACAGATACTTCAATTTTATTTCGTGGTACAGATTATTTGTACGTTTAACTGTGTCCCGGTTGCCCTCTCCCTTTCTAGGGGAAATATGGAATTAACTGCCTAGAAATTTAAATTCGTTCTCTGCACCACCTTTAAATCTGATTACCAATCATAGTTTGGGCTTTACAGAATTTTTAAGCCCTAGGAACCTCCATTTTATTTTTCTGTTCCTTGACCTTGACAATGGCAAACATCTGCTCTCTGGAACCAATCATTCTTTTAATTTCTCTGTCTTACACAATTTAGGGGATGAAACAGGAAAATGTTTTTCCCATATTACAAAACGAAGCTGAGCCTTTCTTTAACGAAAAGCTAACAAATACGGGAATGTTTTCCGGGTAGAGGAAGATACCCCAGCATCATTTTAATTGGCGTAAGGCAACCTGGCTTCTTTCTTCCTATGCAAACTCTCCTCCATTGTGTTCAGTTCATAAGCGTTGTGCTATGAGAAAGCTCAAGGATCTTATGACTATTCGTCTTTTAAACCATTTTAATTGAAGAGAGCGACTGTGAGTGAGTGAAATAGGAGAGAGAAAAATCACTGCATAAATGCGAACGCTGTACCGTACATTGTCTTTAGATTTTTTTAGTAAAACATTTGTCATGATTTATAGCATTCTTATTTCAAAAAAGCATTAAAATATTTTTAATTTAAGTAGAAATATGACGTTATTATGTAGAGAATTTTGATAATTGAGCCGGTTTGTTTAAATAACTGCCCCCTGATAAAACGGCTCTCATACCGTAAATTACTGTAACGAGTTAGTTTATTTCTCATTACAGATGTATTACACTTGGCAGCTTTTACATTCGTTTTGACGTGGTTGAAGAAAGCTTTACCAGTGGGTGATGGTGACGTGACCCAGATGTGCGTTACGTGCGCTGTATTCAGTAGCACACTCTCTGAGAGACATAAATATAAGACCAGGCGCAGGGATTTAATACTTTGGCGCTTTTATTCCCGTGTTCTGAATGGACAAAAAGCGAAACGTAGCCAGTCACGAAAGGACAGCGTTGTACGAAACCGTTGAAATGTAATCATATTTTTATTAATATAAATGGGTAGCGACCAAAATATCTCAGTCTGTTAAATAATTACTGAATATTGCAACACGCAAACGTAGTTAATGTCATAATGGTCAGTGAAAAAAAAACAAGTTCAGCCAATATCTCGGTTATTTTAGAACACAAAATCAAGTTGAATGTTGTCCAAATATGAAGAGAAACTTCATCTTGTCATTACCGTGCATTTATACTAAGTTAAATAATCCCTATATATGATATACCTGAGTAACACTCTTCGTGAAACGCCCAGATACACATAGGTTACGCTCAGCTTCGTCAAAGGAACCACGGTACAGAGAGTAGACATGAGTTCAAAGTAGTTCCCTCTACTTTTACATATTTCTATAAATTAACCTATATTTTTTAAATTGAAACTTACTATCATCACTGAAGTAAATATCAAACATATCTGTGCTAATTTAATAGATTGTTAACCTAATTTATGAACTGAAAATTAATCTTTCAAACCAAAATACGAACATATGGGAGGATGATGAAAATTTCATCCGAAATATCTTCTTAAACTCTTTAATTTTTTCTGTAACGTCAAGTAACGACTACAGATTTCAAACTACATTCACCAACGACAGACATAAAAAAGTAAAACTAAGATTTTTTAATAATTGTAATTTAATAGAATTTTTGTCCATTTCGTAAATGAGAACAGAAGAGGGAGGAAAAGTATGGAATACGCCAAGTAGATGAGGGAGGATGTAGGATGTGGTGGTTATTCGGAATGAAAAGGTTTGCCAAGATATGTTAGCATGAAGGGTTGCATCATACCATCTTATCTAAGGAAAGAATACCAGAAAAAGAACATTTGGCTGTTTTATTTTTCCATTTAAATGTTATTATCGTTTTCAGTTATTTGAAAATGTCAGGCAGTTAGAAGATGAATAGTGGTTATTTACATTAATCTAATGTAACAGAAGGATATGTCAGAGTTTGTGCGTGAATATTTTGATGTGTCATATTTTTCTTTCTATATTGAGAAATATGTTTATCCTTCTTTATACACCGAGTGGGACACTACAATAATTAATTATTACGTCACTTGCACACGAGCAAGAGTTGCGGCCGTATAGCTTTAAATATCTCCGGTTGTTGGATTCTTAAGCTTTATTATTAATTAAATTCTCGTAGCTCAAAATAGCGTAGTATTTTAGTCCGCCGGTTGACCAGGCAGACGCCCACGCGCCGCGGTACTCGTGAGGACATTGCGTGGGCGAGCGTCGCTCACCCTAACAATGGTGCTATCGAGTTAGCGAGGACGCAGGCACAATTAACATCCGGACACTGATTGCAACGCACTGCAAAACACGGTTCGGGACACCTGCCAACAACCACACTAAAATATTAGCTCACGACAGATTTCATCGCCATCAGCTTCAGCATCCATTGTCTCTTGATATTCATCAATTTTTTTTCTGAATATCTGGGTACCCGGCGATGTCCTGGATATGCTTAAATATAACAAGCATTTTACTTAAGTTATGATACTTTTTGTTTCTCGCGAACGTCGTCGCCGCCGTCGCACGCATACACTCAGGCTACGTAAGGCAAAATGTATCTTCTTCTATATGTCATTAGGGTAGGACAGATAAAAATAGTGTCGATGGAATGAAAACTTTTATATTTGGACCTTTACCTTTTGTCGAGATTAATGTTTAATAACCTACTTCAAAATTTTAAAGCCCCGGAGAAATTTATTTGTGCGTAATGAAGTTGCAAATGCAATCATGAAACGTAGTTGTAATTGATAAAACTTTAATAAATTCAAAGATAACGAGACTTTATAACACAATAATGAATCAAAGCCACAAAAATTAAAGTCAATTATAAATTACTGATCTCACAGAATTTAGTCATTATAAAAATAAATTAAACTCATATACAAAAGATTGTGCCCATTTTTCGAGAATAGTCATCAGAAACAACAAACAATGCATGTTCTGAGAAGAAAAATTCAAGCAATTCATACTCTACAGTTTTAAAATCATTAAAAATAGTAAGCCCCAAAAAATGGCCAAGAGTAAGAAATGGAATAATTTAATTTGAATACGTTTCGTCTTCCAACTTTAGGGACCTCATTAGTTTTTTAATGAAAATATTACAAAATATTCTGCAGCAGGAACTTGAACTCTTGTAATATTTTAATTAAAGAACTGAAGAGGTCTCTAAAGTGGAGGCATGAAACGTATTCAAATTAAATTATTCTATTCCTAACTTTTGTTTTTTCAGATAATTTAATGACTTTACTAATAATTACAAAATGGTATCATTTGTTACATAATTTGTTCTTACTGATGATTATGCCAGAAAATGAACAAAAAATATGTTCGTAATTTTGTTTGTATATATACTAAATGTTGTGACATCAGTTTTGTATTGTTGACGAAATAAGCTGATGACTTTAATTTTGGTGATTTTGATTAGAGCTTCTATTTTGCCTGTAAACTCGAGGTTTTAATTTATTTTTAGATAATTTTTTAATGTGGCACGTAACTCTAAATGTAGATACAATTTCATCAGTATACGTCAATGACGATCCTTAAATTTTATTAATAATTTTCTATAAATTCAAAACTGTCATAACGTCATAAAAATATTGGCATCGCCATCAAGTAAATGTGTAATTATTTTCACATATTCCTTGAAGAGGACATATTCGAAACCCTTGCAGAAGACAGTCAGCAGTAATTAGAATAGAAGGGCAAGACAAGAAAGCAGAACTTACGGAAGGAGTAAGACAAGGATTCAGTCTGTTACATATGTTCTTTAATTTATGTATAGAACAGGCGATGAAGAAAGTTGAGAAATGACTATAGAAAAGGAATCACTGTAATGAGAAGAAATAAAACCCTAAAATTCACTGTAATGAGAAGAAATAAAACCCTAAAATTTGCTGATGATGTGGTAATAAGGGAGTCAGAAGAAGACGTGGAAAACATAATAAATGGAATGAACGTGATCCTGGAGGAAGAGTACATTATGAGGATTAATAGAGGAAAAAGTAAGGCGATGGATTGTAGTATGGGAAACGGTGGAATAACAAAGGATGTCAGATTGGGATAGGATATTTTGAAGGAGGTAAAGGAATTCTGCTACTTGGGTAGCATAATAACTAGAGATGGTAGAAGTATAAAGGGTAGGATAGCAGATAGCAGGGGCAAGGAAGGCTTTCACAAAAATAGGAATTTACTTCTGGTAAATATAATTATGATTATTAGGAAATCATTAATAAAATGTTTATATAGGCGCGAAAAGTTGACGGAAGGAGTTGCAGAAGAGAAAAGTATATAAGCTTTTAAAATGTGGCGTTATAGGTGAATGCTGAAAATCAGATGGGTGGATAGAATCACTAACGAGGAATTTCGCAACAGAATAGGGGAATTGAGAACAATATGGAGGACGTTGACCAAGAGAAGGGATAGATTCATAGGCCACATTTTAAGACATGAGGGTCATGTAAAATTAGCATTAGAGGGAAGTGTTTAAGGTAAGAAGAGGGAGGCCGCGGATGGAATACGCTGATTACGGTGGTTGTGCTAGTTATTTATAATTGAAAAGGCTTGCGTAGAATAAGTATGCAACAGTACAATTTCAGGATTGAATACTACAAAAGCATTCCACCTTTTACGAAAAACCAATTGCAATTGGTTTTTAATAAGGATTTTTACACACACGTTAAAACAAAAGGCAGTTGGTTTTCATAAATTTTATAATTATTTGCCTCTTATGAGAGTTAGTGGGATATTATTATGAAAATAGAAATGGATAAAAGGCAATACGGATCATTCATGGTTTGTTTCTATGTAGAATAATATCACGTAATGTAAATCTGGTATTTTAAAATTATGATTACAAAGCGAGATAAAATACGTGTGCTAGGTTATTTTTCATGATTTCTTTAAATTGTCGGAGTGTTTCATTAAGATAGTGGGGTTGGACGCAAAATTAGTGCTTACGGCAGATTTTTTAAAATCTCAACAATCGATCGGCTTATAAAACTCGTAAAACATGCAAACTATATTTTTAAACCTCTGGTCGGATTTTTGTTTTGTTTTGCAAACTGCCAGCTCAGCAACTGCGTGTTTACTCCGAGGACTGATAATGCCTCGCCAGGGTTGCTTAAAGTTCAAATCCACAAGCACGGAGCACATTACCACTCGAGGGAACGTAAGTACACGTGTTCCTCTGGAAACTCACGTTTTCCTTTATTTTCTCTATTTACTTTCTCATCTCGACGAAGAAAGTTTAAGTAGAATATTGAAAAGGAACGAGAAGAAATAAAAACCCTACGCTATGACGATGATATTGTAGTATTAGGGGAGTCATAAAATGCTAAGAAACCATAATAAATGGCATGAACGTGGTCCTGGATAAAGAGTTCAATATGAAGATTAATAGAACGAAAACCAAGGTAATGGAGTGTAGTTTGGAAAGTGTGGAACACCTTGTACTTTGTCATGAGAACACTCAAGAAGGGGAATGCGAAATCAAAAGAGTTGGCATATTTGTCATTAGTACGCCCACTTATGGTATATGTGCAGCATGCTGGGATCCGTACAGGATAGGTCAAATAGAATCTTTAGAAAGGGTGCAAAGAAGGGCCGCAAAATTCGTACAAATAGGACCTGGGCATGGGAAGCGACTAGGGTGAGATACGCTACAGACAAGAAGAGAAAGAGCTAGGCTACACATTTTTTACAGAGCTTTTGCAGGTCAAAAACCTTGGCAGGGAATCCGAGATAGAATGAAAGAATCGACTCAGAACGGGAGGGGAGGAGTGATCACCTGCTTAAATTACAAGAGGTTGGAAAATACTCATTCCTAAATAGGACTATTAATGACTGGAACAATCTGCCTGCAGGAGTGTTTGGGGAACTTCCTCTAAAAGAAATAAAATTTCGACTCAATCTGAGTTTAGTGTAGTGTAGTGCAGTGAAGTGATCAGTGCTGCGAAATCTCTTAAAATATACTACAGTGAAATATATTACCAGTTTTTTTTGTTTTGTTTCTTTTTTTTAATGCAAAAACAATACTGTTCTTTTTTTAAGAAAATCATTCCTAATAATATAATTTTTTTTTGGTTAACAGGCTACTTGAGGGTGATCCTGAAACAGGCAACTCCCCTTTAATAGCATAGGAAGGGAATTGAAAAAGGGGGATGCGGAAGGTAGAGCAAGGTAGCCAAGGGTTAACTAGGGCCCCCGGGCTATGGTTTAAGGATCCTACCGGTGTTTCACCTAAAGAGATGCAGGGAAAACCCTAGAAAACCTGCATCAGGTAGGTCGGGCATTGGGTACTATTCTCACGCCCTTCCGAATGACGGGAGACGAGTCTGCTGTGGAGTCGCAGCATTCCCTTCTCCGTGTCTCCACCAGTTTCAGTAGGCATTGAATATAATTATACTTTCAACTGTAGGTTAAATATGGTCCTTACGACCAGTTTATTATTTATTGTTTAAGTTCTATGTATCTGCCACCCGGCATCTGCCCATTTGTAGATTTAAGAAATACATTACAGTACAGTGAAATAACAAAGGGTGATAGATTGGGCAGGGAAATTAAGGAATTATGCTCATTGGGTAGAAGCATAGTTGGCATAAAGAGTAGGATAGCACAGGCAAGGAAGGCTTTCGCGAAAAAGAGGAATTTACGTACGCGTAATTTAAGTTCGAATATTAGGAAATCGTTACTAAAAACATTTGTATGGAGTGTGGCGTCATATGGATGAGCAAAGGTAAAGAATAGAACCCTTTGAAATGTGGTGCTATAGACGAATGCTGAAAATCAGATGGGTGGATAGAATCACTAACGAGAAAGTTCTAAACAGAATAGAGGAAGAGCAAACAATATGGAGGACGTTCACCAGGAGAAGGGATAGATTAATAGGCCACGTTTTAAGACATTAGGGTCTCGTAAAATTGGCATTAGATGGAAGTGTGTGGGGTAAGAACAGAAGAGGGAGGAAAACGATGGAATACGGTAAGGAGATTAGGAAGGAAGTGGGATGTGCTAGTTATGATGAAATGAAAAGGCTTGTGCAGGTATATTTTTAGGACTGAATGCCAAAAGAACTTCTGATCTTAAGAGGACGCACAGATAAAAGGAAAAATAGGCACTGTGACGTCACAGGAAGAAGTGCAGGTAGTTTAAGAAGACGAGAGACTGGGAAAAAAAGTTAACAGTCATTCATAAACGGTTCAACACATTTAGTATCGGAACAGGAAAAAGTGATTTAGTATAATTCCAATGTACAACAGTTGGTTGGAATATCTAAGGGTAAGTATTGCGGGACAGTATCACTACAAAATCTCAGTGCATTTGAGGATGTTTGTTACCTTGACCGAGTCCGTCTCTGAGCGGTCCATAACCTGCAGGATGAGGGCCGCCAGCATGTTGAAGCCTTGGCAGTAACCCACGGCCTTGTTCCATCGGGCATAAGCCAGAAGGACCCTCTTTAGAAGAGCTTGGTTCTGCTCCGCCTCGGCCCCACAGAACAACGAACAGCCCGTTCGGTGGAGGTCCTGAAAATAAATTCACGTTCAATTGTAGCTATTTATAAGTAAATAATTCGTCGTGGTTCATTTTCTGACGCTTCTCCGTTGTCGTTGCATCGGATATTAATTACGTAAATATTGAATATAATTAAGGGGGAATGCAAAACCTAATTAAGGGGAGAAAAGAAAAAAATTACCTTACGGATAGTAGGACGTAATTATATATATGATGATAGAAAAAGCTTCACTTATATTGATTTACGTAAAATTAAATTTTTGGAGTAATTATAAAATACATGTCGCGTACTTATAAGTTATTTGTTTTCAGTGTCATTTTGTTAATAACATAATGAAACATCTGATTCAACACTATATTCTTAAATAACAGAATACATAGTTGAGAAATCACACTATAAGAAAAATATATAAACGAACATACAAAATCTATACAAGAATATTGAAAATTCAGTTATAACTAAATTTAAACTATCTCCACTTAAAAGAAGACGTTAATGATTTAAAAAAGGAAACGGACGTGGGTAACTCGAGTAGCGTAATGAATCAAAATAAGAAGTCCTCAACTTAAATTTAATTTTCAAGATGGGTAAAATGTTTTATTCATTCTGGAGCTTTTCAACAAATCCTTTTTTTACCCTAACACCGAAAATGTAAGCTGATATAAAGAATTCATGTTTTCCTCTATTTTAAAATTGTAAAAGTGAACTATTCAAATACAAATTTGATAAGTTACAAAACAAAATTACTATGCTAAAGGCTTTAATTTAATATCTGTGGTATATAATTAAACAAATTGATGACCTTGTACAGACTTTTATTATATAAATTTACTCGTAACAACGTTTCGGCATGATTTTATGCCTTCTTCAGGTTTTTTCTCCCTGTAGAGGAGAAAGTACAGAAAATAAACTCTAAGGCGGTGAAATTGAGACAGATTTTTAAAAAAATTATGGGAACAAAAGCTTAACAAAAATACATCAGAAGTCAAATAATAAGTAGAGATTCAAGGCAACAAGTAACACTTCAACTCCTTTTCCACACGTAATTATTGCAAGACTGAATGTTGGTCAGGAATCTGGAAACTTACAAAGAGTAACAGGAAGCGTCGTATATTTAAGTTATGAGAGGGAAAGGAATTATAGATAACACTGAACCCAGTCAAACTGAAACATTAAAATAAAAATGATATATAAAGTAAAAAAATTAAGAAAGTAACGTATTATAAGTATAACTTAAATTACTCGTGTCTTTTTTTGTATTGAGCGTGTTCTTAGTGGTTCTAATGTGTATCATTTCAGATAAGTTCCTTTCTATAAATTTTGTTCTAAATCAAGAATTTCAACCTTTCCAGTCAAATTCGTGTTTCTTCTGGAGCCTATATGTGGTGACTACATTATAGATCGTCGTTTTGTAATTTTTCTCATCTTCCTTAAATCTAGTTTGTAACGCACGCTTCGTTTGATCTATATAACATTTTTGGCAGTTTGGCGCCCCACAGTTAATTTTGTAAATCACGTTATGTTGCGAATAATTTTCCAAATTGTCTTTGCCCTTTTGTTAAACGAGTAAATTTATATAATAAAGTCTGCACAAGGTCATCAATTTGTTTAATCAAAATTAATACAATTATTAAATTCCTCCTCTCAAAGATATTAATTGTAACACAATGAAGGTCAACCTGTCGGCTGGTGAAACAATCTAATAAAAAATATCTTTACAACAGGGGAACAAATTGAAATAAGACATTTTTAGAGGTGAAATTAACTGATTGTTAAAAAGTAGTCAAGAAGTTTACATATTACCAATTATTAAGGCCGTTCAAACAGGTTCAAAATATTATGGTTGATCTATCAAATGTCAGAAAAAATTTAGGGAATTGTATATTTAACTGTCATAAATTCGTTGAAACAGTTTAAAGACAAAAATTTTATATTGCCAACCTCCACAATCTGCATTTAACATCAGTGTATCCTTTTCAGTAGAGGGTCTTGAACAGAATTTTAGTAGTTAGAAATATAACTATGCTAAGTATTTTTTAATACAATTGTCTGCTTCATTAATTTTATATCTGAAAAATTTAAATCTAACACAGTCAGGTGACTGTTTCAGGTAATAAAGATAACACAGTTCGCCTCTTTCTGCTTAAGTTGTTTGTACTGACTGATGTGGTAGAGTAACTGCACTGAGTGATAGATGAGTATCTACAATGTTGTATATGCTAGCAGTAGGATTAAGTTACATAGGCAACAGCCTCCTAGGAGAAGTATTCAAAGTTTCTGAGATACTTTTAGGCATTCCGCACATAACCCAGCTAAATGACTGTGTTACTGTGTGTCCCCCAGCTTTATCTGCGTAGAAGCACGCCGTCTTTACGACTGCGGACCAGGAGCTATCAAACTGTGATTCGTCAGCAGTTGTAAAAGGGTTTTCCTAACGACCCTCAGTTGGTTCCGCACCAGACTTTCCGATCGTGAAAGGAAATCTGAAGTCAAGGTGATATATCAGCCCATGGACAATGTCATTGCTTTCGATCTTGAGGGAAACTATCTGAGAAAACTACTTCGATATGGACGATAGTTAACACTATTGATTCGTATTTTTACTTAGGGTCGGTCAAGCGAATTTAATTCAGGTTTACCAAAACTGTTTTATAATTTTGCATTGGGAAAATGTAGTTTGAAATCGACTCTGGTTACTTAAAATATAGGAAAAATTTAAGAAAGTCTTTCGTATTTTGGTTAGAATATTATGTTTTAATTCATAAAATAAGTTAATAATCTATTGAATTAACACTAATGGGTTTAATGGAAGTAAAAGTTTATACTTATATTTACTTCTATGATGATATAAAGACTCATTTCATAAAATAGGTTAATAGTGTATAATTTAAAAATTAAGTATGAGTAGTCTTAACTAACTACTTTACTTTGTATTCAAGTGTACTCTGTACCGTGGATTCTTTGATGAGGCTAAAGCCGAGCGTACCCGATGAGTTCAGAGATTTTCACTAAGAGCGTTACTGCAACAATCAAACATAACTGCTCGGACTTTTGCGGTCAAAAGAAAGGAGTCAGCATTTGAACCAGGGGCAATAAAACTTAGACTCCACGTCGCGTCTTGCATGTTTCCCAATTTTGGTGAAAGTTGGCGACATCAGGTGGTGTATTTCTCCAACTAGAACCATAAATGTTATTGGCGTATATCCATTCCTGACACTTTGGTGATATATGGAGGATATTTTAAAAAGGCTGACAGATTTTTCGAGTGGATATAGATTTGGACAGAGTTTTTGAGAGCGGTGAAACGGGAGAGATGGCAAGACGATTTTGGGGAGAGATTTCGAGCAGATGATCGGCATCCTTGGACAGGAGGATAAACGGAAATTCTTCCTGAACCAGGAAGATAGCAGCGGTGGCTGTGTTTTGGAGAGAGGACGACCCAATTAGGAGTAAGTTGCTGGAATATGCACTAAGCTGACACGTAATTACCCCTGTGACACTTTGCTGATTTTCTGTGCTGCCAGGTCCGAGTAGATTTGTGTACAATATTTTGTTCTATGAGAAGGCCCAACATATGCGACCCTGAGGTTAGAGATAGAATTGTTTAGTTTTACGTAAATTATTTGTATCATTTTGTAAATATATATGTAGTTTTAATTTAAGAAACGATAACCAGCATAAAGATGGAAATATCAAAATGGTCATTATTAATTTATTTATGTTTATTGATCAAGAAAATTATTTTCTTATTTTTATTACAAATTATTATTATTAGTATCCCACTTAAAATAACTAACATCCCCCTATATTCATTTCATTAGTCAGTACTATCCCATTCCGGATCTTAGCGATTGAGAACAGACAAATAGACGACGGTGTCAGAAGTGATGTGCCAAAATGAATAGCACGAACTCCATACTGCGGCACAGCTGTATGACAACGTCCATTGAATTTGAATTGAAAGCATAAAGATGAGCTTAAAGATAAAATCGGTTACCTTCTCAAAAAAAAATTATAGTGGCATCATCAATCGTCAACTTTAAGTTTGTATGTTAAGGATTGATCTCTATTTATCGAACGTCTTAAAAGTATTATTTAACGCTGCTACCGAGATCGTGTTATTCATCGTTGTGAATTTCTGCCATCTGGTGTATGAGAGGGGTTATCGTAGAAAGAGAGAGTGTGCGGATTGGCCGTACGTTTCTGCTCGATTAGGGAGAAGAAGGGCGCTGATTTCATTTGGCACGGTGCGGATCAATGGGGCAGGATGGCTCCGAGGGATGCAGTCTCCTTTACTGGGTCAATCGCCACATTGACGCCTTCAGGGAGGTGACTCCATAAAGAGCTTGTCAGCTCACGTTCACAGAGTTTGCAGGCGCGCGGTACGCAAGAGAGGCTCGGCAAAATATTCATCTCGCAAGAATAGTGATAAGACATTAAAAACAATCCCTTCGCAATAAGTAAATTCCTTAAGAGTTATAATAAAAAATATATATCTGCATTAAATTTATAGCTACGAACAATACAGGTGACTCCATAAATACATACAGGGAAATAACTGGGGAACAAGCAGCAGCTGCTCTCCAAACTGACTTAGATACTCTAAGTACATGGGCTAAGCGAAATAAAATCAAAATCAACAATAGTAAAAGTAAGGCGATTAGTTTTACTAAAATGCGCGTTCAATATGCCTTGATATATAAAATAGATGGGGAAACAGTGATCGAGGAGACAAACTGTAAATACCTAGGCATTTATTTTAACAGTAAGCTGGGGGCAGGTAAACTATGCTACAAGGAAAGAGTGGAACACCTTGCACTTTGTCATGAGAACACTCAAGAAGAGGAAAGCGAAATCTAAGGTGTTGGCATATTTGTCATTAGTACGTCCACTTATGGAATATGGTGCAGCATGCTGGGATCCGTACAGGATAGGTCAAGTAGAATCCTTAGAAAGGGTGCAAAGAAGGGCCGCAAAATTCGTACAAATAGGACCTGGGCATGGGAACGAAAAGGTAAAGCGACTAGGGTGGGATACACTACAGACAAGAAGAGAAAGAGCTAGGCTACACATTTTCTACAGAGCTTTTGCAGGTCAAAAACTTGGCAGGGAATCCGAGATAGAATGAAAGAATCGACTCGGAACGGGAGGGGAGGAGTGATTACCTGTTTAAATTACAAGCAAGGAACCAAAAAAATAGACGTTGGAAAATACTCATTTCTAAATAGGACAATTAATGACTGGAACAATCTGCCTGCAGGAGTGTTTGGGGAACTTCTTCTAACGGAAAGAAAATTTCGACTCAATCTAAGTTTAGTGTAGTGTAGTGAAGTGATAAGTGCTGCGAAATCTCTAAAAATATACTACAGTGAAATATATTTCCAGTTTTTTTTGTTTTGTTTCTTTTTTTTCAGGCAAAAACAATACTATTCTTTTTTTAAAAAAACATTCCTAATAATATGATTCCACACTTATTTATTTATACTGAACATAATTATACTTTCAACTATAGGTTAAATATGGTCCTTACGACCATTTTATTAATTATTGTTTAAGTTCTATGTATCTGCCACCGGGCATCTGCCCATTTGTAGATTTAAGAAATACAATACATAAAAAAGAAAATTTCATCAAAATCGGTCAAGTCGTTTAGGAGGAGAAGAATCAGGAACATACGCACACCCGAATTTTAAATATAAAGATCAGAATGAAAACACCGAAATCTAGTCCGAAACGCTCATCAGGCGGTTTTCTCTAACCAGTGAACTAGTCCTAGTTGACGCCAGAAACCGATACGATATTCCTCCGTCCTGTATACATGAAGCTCAGGCTCAAATACAATAGACTAATCACAGAATTCACAGCCTAATCTAGGAACTAATTGAAGAATTGATTAAAGGTGTCTGGAGAATATTTGTTTCAATTGAAACTCAGTCAAAGACCATGAAACTAAATGATCTTGGACTAGACACACACTTCACAACCTAATCTAGGAACTAGTTGAAGAATCGGTTAAAGGTGCATAGAGAAATTTTGTTTCAAACAAATGGCGAGTTTCATGAATACGCGACTAGAAATCGTTCAGCTCTAAGGTCGGACAAGCATCGCCTTGCTCTACACCAGAAAAGTATTCACAATACCGGGATAATTTTATACAACAGCCTTCCGCCAGAGGTTAAAAATAGTACCTACAAAAGCATCGTGAAGCAGAGTAAAATGATTCTTTTAAATGGCGCGTTTTACTCGGTACAGGATTTTCTTAATCGTCCTTCTAGTATTTAAATCAAGGTTCCTGCAAAAAGTGTTGAATGAGCTGCCTTATAAAATAGCACATCACATATCTTAAAATTTCTATTCAGTTTTTTCTGCTCTTTTGTTTGTTTCATGTATTGCCTGGAGCTACGACAGAGGGAAGGACAGTTTCCTGGTCGCAGAGCTCCAAGTAGTTAAAACTCCATTGCGTGTTCCTCAGTGTGTGCTTGTTTGTGTTTCCCAGTGTGTGTCCGTGTTGTGTTTATATTGACTTTTGTCTACTAATTTATTTTAAGTTTATTTGTCTTTAATTATTCACTTTATTTTGTTCATTTTTAATTTTTAATGTATGACGGATCCTATTTCCTCAATCGAGGATTAATGGAAACAACAATAAATCTAAATCTAAAGACCATTAAACCCGGATCAGGTCGAGATTTTCCATTATAATCTTCTTAATTTTATTTTATGACTTTTCTTTTCAATTTCTCTAGAGTGCATTAAGTATATCAGAGCAATTTTATTTGTGGTTGGTCGGTGTGCTAATATTAGAGTTATTCTGGAATTTTCATTATTACTACGAGTAGGAATATCAGTTTCAATATGGATTGGTATTGGAATCTTCGTATTACTTTCGAGGTTTAAGATTTACGAGGGAACGTCTGTGTTATCATTTTTTGCCACGCAAGAAACAGCTCATCAGAAAAGCTGCAAAGCATCATGTGATGTTCGCTGTTTCAGCGTAAGTGGGTCACCACCCTAGCGACCTCTATAAATCCCCCGCGAGGACGATATTTCGAGCAAGCTCAGGGTCTTGTTCGCTCCGATAGCTTCGTCGGTAAGTTATCTTGCCTGTGTGGGTGTGGAGGCATCACTGCGTGGGATGTGACGACCACTTGTAGCGGCACTAAGCGAACACGCCTTTATGCCAGTGAAATCTTTGGGTTCAACACAAACTGATCTGTTCACATTCACGCTGGCATAACAATTCAGATTCTCAGTCAGCTATAGTCAGCCGATCATTTGACAGTTTTTACTCATTGTCTTTCTCTCAGTCTGTCATCTTCAAGTTCATTTTGGAACTAAATATATCTTCGTATGACTATGAACTAGATGGAAGCTGCAAGACGTCGCATTGTCCATGACCCCGAACTGTCATTGTTGATATTTCCTCTTTCCACTACCCTTTCTGGGAAACGCCTATCGAGAATATCTGCATATTTATTTACATCTTCGCCGTTTTCCCACTCCATCCCCCCTTCACCCACAAATACTCTGGAACATCAGCTTTTTTCCCCCCACAACAGCTGCGATGCGAAGAGAGATTGAATCCTCGAATGGGTGAGGGTTCGCCTCTAACGCTCCCCGCATTTTTATTTACGATATTGCGGCAAAAGACATTTTGAGCGAGTATTTCATTCTTCTTACCCCCACTTCCTTCTCCACCAACGCTCTGCAAGACAAGTCGAGGAGGCGGCTCGTATATTCGATGCGAAGTGGCATACTCCAATACCATCTCTTAAAAAAAATCCCTCACACGCTCGCTTTGTGGCTGATAGCTGGAAACATCATGATAAAAGAAGCTACGGATGCTTTAGTTTTATGTGACGCTTAACCGAGGCACTGAATCCTGTAAATTCTAATAATACGATCAGTGACATGTAACATCATTTCTTTAAGATTAATCCCAATTGATTGGTAAAAACAGGATATTTCTTCAGATCTTAAAACCAGTCCTACAAACATTTGGACAACTTACCATTCACTTCATAAAGTAACCAAACCATCTCCACAATTATTTTACTGTTACATCGCAATTTTCTTCGTTGTCGCAGAAATATTTGATATTACAAGACCGTCCTTTATTTCCCATAGTTCATCTATATTGAAAATTAATTATAAATTTATGATACCAAGGTAAAGCTCATATTATTAATGGGTTATATCACTGTTTTGAAAAGGAAAAGAATTTAAAAGTAATTTTATAGTTACTGTTCAAAATCTCAACCCCTAGGGGAGATGAAATTCCAGATATTGACGCGCAGGAATAAAAATAGAACGATTGGGAAACTTTGTTCAATATTACTTTTATAAGAAAGGAAGCTCCAGAAAGAGTACTTTATCGAATTAGTTAACATAAGACCGCAGAAAACTTCTTCTGAAACAACAGATATTCCCAATAGCAGAAATAAACACAAGATCAAAGATAACCTCTTATGGAAACTCATGTAAAAGTTTATCAATTCAGAAAAAGCAACTTTACATTGGATATTATATTGGAGATGGAAGTAATCAAATTGAAATAGGAATGTGCACCAATATTTTGCATTATAGTTATCGTTTTTTCTTATAATCGCTCTCTCCCACTCCCTCTCGTCCTTTTAGCCCTCCTCTTCTCTCTCTCACTCTCCCTCCGTCCGTCCCCTCTCTCTATCCCACACACAAACACTCATATAATTTTTCATATCTCAACTACTGCCTAGTCCTTGCTTAACATTTCCCCTTTTTTCCCTTCCTTAATCTATTATTTTTGGGTAATTCATCCTGTAACTGATTCTTATAAGTTGAGTTTGCCAGTTTTTACCTTTTTGTTGAAGAGAAAATTAAATTTTGCCTTATACAGTAGTATCGCTTTCCGCACCGCACGAAAGTTTTAGTTTAAGGAATTTTTTACTGAGCCTTAATACAAGTAGATTTAAACATACGTAATTATATGCAGCTAAAGACAACTATTTTACGAATATATGCCATTAAAGAGTTAAAATCTCAGAGTTTTGTAGATTACCTTCAGTCGAAATGCTGAAAAAATTATAAAGTCACAGATGTAAGACGCTAAAAACAAGAGTTCATTCACAAGGTGCGGTGAGAAATTGGTCAAGTCGGCTGCCAAAACTTCTTTATTGACCATTTACAATGTTCCACTCTTATTTACTATCCTACAGTACTATCCAGTAAAAAAAGGGGTATTCAGTTCTACCCCGCTTTGCCGTTCATCCCCGACTTCCCCTATATTTATACGCAAGCTTCTGCACATTTCTATGATTTTATTTGGCGTCTCCTCTTGCGTGTAGCTATTTATTCCATTATCTTCCTTAAAAATGTTATGTGATGCTAAACCAGGGTGATACAAGTACTTAATACATTCTTGTACAGTTTCCGCAAATAATTTTATACTTAAATTACACATTTTTTATCTGTTTATATTTATCAGCGTCCCTTTTATTCAGATAAATTTTTCATTTCAGTGGTTATATGAACTTAGTGCTTGTTTAACTCATCTATAGATTTCAAAGTTCCGTTCCCGCCATTTGCTTCTTTTCTGATTAAATATTTATATTCAAGTCCATGGCTTGACTTATCAGAGTTTATAGGCCCGACAATGGAATGCAGTGGCTCCTCGAATTGGCATCTGTCGATATTAAAGGTTAGTTTGAAGATTATAGTAAGCAGTGAACCGAGAACATGGTATAAATATGGCGGCGTGAGGCGTTAGGTCCGCTCGGGGGCTTTCTTTGTACGTATTTCACGGTCTAAGTGTTCCTTTCTCACACACAGGGATGGCCGACGGCGGCACACAGAGGGAAACGGCTGCTCAAAGCAACAACAAGCAAGTAATATGTCACTGTAACGTAAGGGAGTGTGCTGCGGCTATCCAGGCTACCGGGGACACACAACCCCTATAGCTGTTACAAGGTCACATGCAATCACAATATGGTAACGAATTTACTGCAACTGAAATAGAATTAAGTAATTACTGGATTTAGATGTCACATTATCCCAATCTGCTTCATGACAGCGAAAAAAGTTACTATTTTCAGATAAAACTCTAATAATTTTTTTGCATTCAAATAAGGAAGAAGAAAATTAGCAACAAGTGAAACTGTTCTATAATTAATATTTATGAGATTTCGATTGAAAAATATACTTTTACCAAAAAATGAACGGACAATTAAATTTTGCAAATTTGGAAGTAGAAAAAGTATTTGTATAAAAATAAACTATATTAAATACAAAAGTTTAGAGTGACATCCTACCATTCTCATTTTTAAAAATTTCTATTGATTATTAAATATTTATTTTAACTATATTTCTATTATTTTTACGTTGTCGTAAATAATTTTTATGTTTCAAATATAAATGATACAGTGAAAAGGTTGTTTTGTTTTAGTATTGATCTTAGCATTTTTTTATGATTGTATATTATAATATTAAAATTCCTGTGTGTCCAATATAATTTTTAAACAGTCATTACAGTACATTTTATATACTTCATTACTTTCTTCTTTAACGGGAATTTTATATTTTAGTTTAGTTAAATAATTTCTTATCTTATTTTCTGGTTTTAACCCAAATTTTATTTCATTAATGCCATTATTTTTAAATAGTTTTAGGTGTATATTTTAATGTATATTAAAGAATAATACTTTATATTATTCTTTAATACTTTATATTATTATCTATGTTTTTACTTGTTTCTTGTTCAACTGCCTATTTCTGAATCATCAATATTATTAAATGCAAATGTTTTATTATCTGTACTTAATGGTTTAAAATAATGTGTGATATTATCTTTTTTATAGTTTTCATAATATTAGTGTGTTTATTTAGTTTATTACTATTATCCAATTCTTTTATTCTTGTTATTATTTGTTTTGTCTATATTCACATTATTTTTCTTATTCATATTAGTAAACCATAAAGTATTCATCAGTTTGTTTGGAATTAAAATTTGCAAACCTGGCAAATTAATATAGTAAAGTATTTCATAATTTTATTGCAGACAAATGGCCTGTGATGAATAAGAAGAAACATATTATTAATCAAAAAAGTTATTATTATTGTTTTTAGTTTCCCTAGAATACATCATAAACGGTTCAGTATTTATCAAAAGACTGGTCTAAGTCAATAATAATATACCGGGAAAGTATACGTGATTTAAATTATTTTGCTGTTTAATGTTCAACATTAATTTCTACTATCACAAAAATTGTAACGTTTTTTTCCTTAAATTTATATAAGAATAAATTTTAAATGAAGTTTATACTACTTATCGTTTAAACTTCTTAAGGAAGCAAATGGGTGGTTCAGTACCTCGTAGTTTCATTGCCCGTTAAAACAGATATAATACATATGGATTGCTATTTTTGCACACCAATGGGTTTTCGATTATATTAATTTCAAGAAGTTGTACGTGCTAGTAAATAGAACAATGGATATGAAAAACTTTGACTTACAACAATAAAATTTCGTTTTATTCCATTATATTGGCTATAATTTTAATGTTTGCTCCCTTTGTACAACGTTCATTGACCTCCAAAGATTCTCTTAGAATGGTTAGCTCTGTCAGACTTCGTTTACTTGGTCCTCGCCGGTCGAGTATTATGGGACCGCCGTTTCTACAGACCACGCGGTCGGCTTTGTGTGTGGTGTACCACAGAGGAATATGTTAGACCCCCGCGAAAATTATTCATACTATTAATTAGCAGACTCTCCCATTTCGGTCGACCGTTAAATCGTCATCATGAATACATGCATATACACTCCATGATGCTGCAATTTACACTTCGATAAAGGTCAGCGAATGCTGACGAGTACACATTCATACCTTAATCCCGCAGCAAACGATATCGCCGAATCAGCGAAGGCGAAATAAAAATGCTCATTTCAATATCGAATAATTTACCAACAACATACAACAGCGAAGATGATAATTGGAAAGTCACGGAACGTTGACGTTTTTATGTTGTATTTCGGTCAGCAGCATTTGGACTTTATTATCTGCATCGGCGAATTTTCCTGCTTCCAGCGCTGTATAGCCTGTCTGTGATTTATTTCTCATCCGTTATCATTAAGATACTTTAATTTAAACACTTTTTTAAGGTACGTTTCGTTGTTGTCAGTACAGTTAAAAGTGTTTTTCCCATATAAAAGAGTTCATAAAACGTATATCTACATAAATAAAAGGTGATTTTGGCGGCCCGAATCTGTGTTTATATACCCGAAATTGCAAAAAAGGTTTGAAAGGAGGTCTAAGGTTTCCCTTAAGTGTTTCTAAAGCATTCATTCGATTTCCGTGAAATATTTGTGTTACGCGCTGATCAAGCCAAAGTTTGTTTCTATCGACCTTTCGAAATTTTCGGTTTTTTCTTTCCCTCCTCTCAGGTCAAAAACATCCAACGTCAATTACATCTGCTCTAAGAGTTTGTTCATTATGATTTCCTAAACCATCTATCCAACTGCCATAATAGTTTTTAGTGTATTGTAGTCTTCTGACCAGCGAAGGTTTCTGTCGATCTTCGAAGATTTAGGTTCCTTACTTCCATCTTTGAGATCAAAGAAGGTCTCATCTTATAGAAATTAGATTATGACCTCAAGTAGCCTGTCAAACGAGATAACTAAATTGCAGTTTAGCATAAAAAATACTTAAGTTTAACGATCATTTTATTTAAAGTCCTGACACTTTTAAATTAGTTAATAATAATGTAAAATGTTTTCAAGTCCAGGAGAAAGGCTTCAAATGAATATCTGATACGGAGTGTGATGCTAAATTTTGGAGGCAAGACCGGACTCAGGATTCGAACCCGAGAAAGCAGGAAGTCGACATTTTTCCATTCTTGTTTTCTAAATTTAGCATTAACCTCCTTATCTGAGCTTCAATTGAAGTGGTTCTCCTTGACTTGAATTCCATGGACCTTTGATCACTTAACGCAATGTCCATTCTTCACTATAATTCGTAGATATTAAGTGGTGAAGAATGTGGTTAGCGAATTGTAGGTGAACCTAGCTTAGATTACGGGAATGGAAGGATGTCGAATCGGTCCTCGGGACGTTCAATAGGACTGGCTAGGTGGTAAATCGGGAGGTCCTAGCTTCGAGTCCTGAGTCCGATTGTCATTTTTCCATTGTCTGTGTTTTCTAAATTTAGCAAAACATTTTATGAGTCGCAATGGAAATGATTCAGAATTACAACTCTGGAGCCCAAGACGTAGTTTTCTGTAACTAAAACTCGAATCGTTTATCGGACAATCGCTAAAAACCATTTAAAGTATCATTATTTAAATAAAATGTTATTTTACGCGCTATAGTTATAGATAATTAAACTTGACAGTAGGGTAAAGACATTATTTGAAGTTAATCGGACCGAAGAGAATACATCTACTAATGATACTTTTAATCAATTAATAAGAATTTTAAAAGTTTTATGAATCACAAGACAGATGATTGAGGTACGTTATATAAAAACTATGGTCGCATATAGCCAATTTTATTTTTCTAAGATGTATATATGTATATACACACATTATTTCACTGTAATCATGCTGAAATGATGATTCAAATATCTTCTCCTTATAAATATAATTTACATGTTTTGTATATTTTTCTGTATGCATATGCGTATTTATGGTATCTTGACTCGATTAAGATTCTGAGTCATCATAAAGTAGGGGGCGTGAAAATTGAAGCTCTCGCTTAAGGTTTAACACATGTTGACAAAGAGATTACTGTCGAATTAAATATGGTAGCGAGTACCCAGCTATTACAATATATATATAACGTGTATTTACTAAGTCTCCGTCTTAGTTTTATTCATATTACAGTACTGAAAAAATAATTATCAACCTCTGTCTACATCTGTATCGTTATACTTGTTTCAGATCACTCGTTTTATGGTTGAGTTTTTTAGGACACTTTTGCAAGCTCATAAAAATATTCCGTATTATAATTGAACACAAAAGGCAATTCTTTTCTCCAGCATATTATTTTCAAAACGCTACGTTTGACATAACATAATTTGAGTGTTGTTCGGGCGGTATTTGAGTGTTTCTAGTCATGAGTATCGGTATGCAATAATGTCGCGATGCCAAATTGTCAAGTATTTAGGCTAGAAAGTTAATATCTGAGTTATTTTCCCAGTTAAATTGCCTAATTTCATTTCGATATATCCGCTTCGGTTAGCCCAGGATGTAGCAGAGGCATCATGTAACGTTGTTATTGTGGCTCGTAACGGAGCCAATCGGGTAGAACCCAAGTGAATTAAAAGCTGGCAATTTGCAGCAGCAGAAAGCAATTAATGGGAGGGAGGGCGGGTCCTAGTGTATTATAGTGCCGCGTGTGTATTTGTCGGGAATAATCGAGCGCTTGGAAAACCACAAGCAGGCTTTTAGGTGCGCCGACAGATTCGACCGGATAAATTAAAACACGGCACGTGCAATGCATACTACTCTCTGGAACGTCGCAGGCGGAAAACATTCCAACGGAGTGGAATCAATTTGTTGGATTACTAATCTAGAATATTATGTATGTAAATTTAATGACTAAAAATCATAATATTGCGAAGAAGTGAAAACTTGGTAGTATTTAAAGGAAGGCAGATGGGTCAAATAGTCAATAGGTCTAGAAGACCAACTCAGGTGCTACTGAAAGGATCATACACACACAATTAGATATTTAAACGCATAATTAGGCTGAAAGGAGAAATCAAGGAAGGAGTGACTCGAGGATGCAGTCTGTCACCCATGCTGTTTAACTTATATATAGAACAGGCGATGAAGAAAGTTAAAACGCAATGTGGAAAAGGAATCAAACTGCAACGAAAAGAAATAAAAACCTTACGCTTAGCCGACGATATTGTAGTATTGGGAAAATCAGAAGAAGACCTGGAAAAGGTAATAAATGGCATAAACGTGGTCCTGGAGAAAGAGTTCAATATGAGGATTAATAAAGGGAAAACCAAGGTAATGGATTGTAGTATGTGATATAGTGGAAAAACAAAGGGTGTTAGATTGGAAAGGGATATTTTGAAGGAAGTTAAGGAATTCTACTACTTGGGAAGTATAGTAGACATAAAGAGTAGGTTAACACATAAAAAAGAGAAATTTACGTACGGGTAATATAACTGTGAATATTAGGAAATAATTACTAAAAATGTTCGTATGGTGTGTGGCGTTATATGGGTGCAAAACTGGACAATAGGGGTTCCAGAAAGGAAAAAAATAGAAGCCTTTGAACTATGGTGCTATAGAAGAATGCCGAAAATCAGATTGGTGGATAGAATCACTCACGTGGAAGTTCTAAGCAGAATAGGGAAAGAGCAAACAATATGGAGGACGTTGACCAAGAGAAGGGATAGATTAATGGGCAATGAGTGTTTTGTAAAATTAGCATTAGAAGGAAATGGATGGGGTAAGAACTGAAGAGTGAGGCGAAGGATGTAATTCGCTAAGTAGATTAGGGAGGATGAGGTTGTCATGCAGAAATGAAAAGGCTTGTGTAAGATAGGATAGTGTGGAGGGTTGCATCAGACCAGACTTAGGACTGAATACCGCAACAACAACAAAATTAATTTTTAAAGTTAATGCATAAAAGTGTTTAAAAATCACTAAACGATATAAATGATAATGAGTACTGCCAAAGTTGATTAATTTGACTGTTGTACTGGATGTAAATAGCAACAAGCGACAAACAGCTTACTGAATATTTGCAGACAAACAGTCCGACTAATCCTTCTTGTTTTCTAGTACATTATTTTCATTTTGTTTTTGTTAACTGTTGTATATTTAAATAGCTTTATTTTCGTCACTACTTATTCACGTCCGTTGGGACATTTCTAAGACTTCCCCTGCTGCGGAAGAAGCTATGCTTTGTGATATACTCCTATATATAACCCATCGTCTCCATTTCCCCTCGCTTTATAAGGCTGCTTTCAGGTCTGCACATTTGAGTATTCTTCCAGTCGCAAAAATATTTCTGTATGTAAAATACGAAGCTCGTTACAAGTAGTATGCAAGGAATAGTTCAACCATAAATATCTCAAAACTAATTTTAAAAAAAGTTACAAGTGAATCATAAAATAAAAATCACTTGTACTTTGTCAAGAATATGTTAAATTTAGTAAACGAAAGAACTTTCGGCTTTTGCCATATTAACCTTAATATTGCTAATTTAAAGCCTTAAATATAAATGTACAATATACATTTTTCAATCTAAATTACAATGTTAATATAGTATTAAAATATATAAGCAAATTAAAACACAAGCTTATATTCATAATTAACCTTATATGTACAATTTAAGGTACTTACACTACTAAAATAAAACCTTGAAGAAAGTGTTTTATTATCTGACTTATTAACTTCTAATTCAAATGAATTAACAGAAGTTACTTTACTACAAATCAGGATTAATAATATTAAACTTTTAATTTAACTAAAAAGTATCTGAAAACTTTTCATTGAATTAATGAATTATCGTTTCAAAGACTTCTATAATAATTAAATCTTTTGGAAGCCATCGCCGTGATTTAATAAGAATCAAAAATTTACACTTTTATAATTAAAAAGTTAAAAATACAGACAACAAATTACGTGAATAATTAAAAATCCACTACATAACGTTCCTTCAAAATATTTCTTCCCAATCTAAAAACTTGTGTTATTCCCCTGTTTCCCATACTACACTCCCTTACCTTGGGTTTCCCACTATCAAACCTCATATTGAACTCTTTCTCCGTTCAAGCCATCTATTAGAGTTTCTAATTCTTCTTCTGACGCTCCTAATACTACAATATCATCGGCGAAGCGTAGGTTTCATATTTATTTTCCTTGCAGTATGATTCCTTTTCCATATTCTGTTTTAACGTTCTTCATTGCCCATTCTGTATAAAGTTAAACAGTATGGGCGACAGAGTTTATCCTTATCTTACTCGTTTCATGTTTCTGCTTTCCTTTTTGATATTCAATTCTAATTACGGTCTTCTCTAGATATTAAGTATAAGCTTTCTTTCTCGATATTTTGTTTGTGTCCTCTTTAAAATCCTTAATAGTCAGTTCCAGTTCACATTATCAGAGACTCTAAAATTAGACTCAAAGTCAATATTGCTTCTGTTGTCCCAACATTCTTCCTAACTCGCATTCTATTCGTTGTTCCATCCTCCTTTATACTATTTTCTTTAATATTTTGCATGAATGATTGATTAATTTTAAGCATTGTGTTAGAATAGAGAATTCGTCTATTAAATAGTATTTTGTGGTTGGTTTGTTTTATAAAGTTAATTATATTTAAGTGTCTTTCAATAACCGCTTGGAGTACTCAGGTATCAAAGTGAGTTTAATCCAGTTTTTTTGATTTCATCTGAAGAACTGCATTCAATTTAAGTCTACTTTACTTCCCCTTCTTTGTTTATATTTTACTTTGCCCTTCCATCCTTCTCCCAAATCAAAGCTGAAAACATCCATAGCTCTTTCCTTCCCTTTCTCTGAGTGTCGTAATGCTATTGAATAGTAATGTTATATCAATTTTAGATGTTTGAGAAGCGGAAGGTCTGAAGGTAGTACTATTTTCTGTGTAGGATCCATATACAAAACAAAACCTCCAAATCGTCATGCCGAAAGGTCTTGATCATCTGGCTTGATCTCACGTCAACGTGGGTAAATCAGAACAACATTTCAGCAGTAGTCAGTATTGATGCATTCTCTGAATGCTGAAGTCTCTCTGTTACTGTAATCTTAAATGTCAGCTTCCCAGATCCTCCTTAGCTGCTTGAAGGTCAAGACGGTTTCCCGCGGTCTGGAATGAACTATAAAGCCGTAGTCTCGTTGCAGATCCCCGTCTGAAAGCAGGCAGATTTGAGAGTGTCTCGGGGAATCCAATTTACTTGGCGGACTGCTGACAGCAAAAAAGGAAAGTGGCCCCTGTATTCAATAGCTTAGACGAGTAGTCTGGCCGTCTGCCAGAAAGCCTTCCGCATCATAACGTCGCATGGAGGCAGAGAAACGCCGTACTCAACCTGCTGACATACTTTCCAAAGAGGTTTTTTATGACACGGATGTCTTAATAAAAGTGAATTACTCGGGTAATTGTGACAAGCATGGCAGTGAAGCGGGGTAAATACATAGAACTGGTCCACAAAATCACTTAATTCCCCTAATAATGGAAGGTGGATAATATTGTTGAGGTCGAGATGAAAAGAAAAAAAATCGCAGAATACGACGGTTTAAAAGTTAATTCTTAAGCCCTTCATTGTAGAAGCTACAAATTAAAAAAAATTATATAAAAATAATGACATGCAGTAAGAAAATAATTAATTTTATTTCGTTTTAGAAACAGAATTTAAACTCGCTACATTACTGAGACGCGAATGTGAGTAATGATATCAAGGTATATCATACATATATATATATATATATATATATATAAGTATTAGCTAACTCTACTATTAGCAAATAACATTAAGACAAAATTATAGCAATTACCATCTGCGGTTATAGGCGTACAATTGCAGACGTTAAATTAATACTCTCCATTTTCTATGATATATTTAACATAATTAACTTTAGTCGGATCCCTCAATTTAATACATAGTTTCACATCCAAAACCTCTGAGAACAACAACTGTGTTCTTCAAAGCTTGCTCCTTCTCGTTTGCTACTCTCATTTTCAATAATCTTCTCTTTGAGTAACAAGCATTTCTCCCCGTCTGTCCCTTTTGGGGTAGGTATTTTTAAATAATTCTCGAGCCAATTACTCCTGAATCTTCAAACTCTTTTTTCAACTCAGATCATGATGAAATAGTTAATAAATGATTCGAGAGATGAGTTTATTAATTATTTTCTTTCTACTTCTTCATTGTATGGTCTGCTTCTTAATTATATTAGCCGCAATCTAACACTGAGACTACTGATTTTCCAAGAGTATATATGTATGTGAATTATTAAATCTACAAATGGGCAGATGCCCGGTGGAAGATACATAGAACTTAAACAATAATTAATAATCTGGTCGTAAGGACCATATTTAACCTATAATTGAATGTATAATTATATTCAATATCAATTAATAAGTGTGGAATCATATTATTAGAAGATGAATTTTTAAAAAGAAAAATATTGTTTTTGCCTGAAAAAAGAAACACTGGAAATATATTTCACTGTAGTATATTTTTAGAGATTTCGCAGCACTGATCACTTCACTACTCTACACTAAATTTAGATTAAGTCTAAATTTTCTTTCTGATTAGAGGAAGTTCCCCAAACACTCCTGCAGGCAGGCATGATAGCTCAAAATACGGTAATTTATGTTACATATTTTATGAGCAACAGGAATCAATAAAATGGCCGAAGAAAGGAAGAAGAGAAATAAGTAATAATTGTAAAATATGTTTTAATTCCCTGCCTTCGTTAGTTTTCTTTACGTCTACCAGAGGTTTAGGGCGGAGCCTTTCTGCAAGTAAATGATTTTCTCGCGTCCAACTAGTTAGCCTGTAGTTTGCATGAGGCAGGTGTAATTTACGTGTTACAGAACGGTCCGTGTGTAATTGTTCAAAGTTGCAAGGACAGCCTCAATGTCTACGGCTCGTGGTCACGCTAAGTTACTTCTGGAATGGCTAAGCACAGGTCCCGTACAGTTTGCCTCTTAGGTTGAGAACTCTTCTGTACTTCCCTGAATATATTTTTTTCTACCTTGCCATGAGAAACTGTTTTGTGAAACACTGCATAAATCGCTGATAATTAAATAGTGACGAATGTATTTCTTTAATTACGTGTTTCTGTATTACTAATATAAAAGTATAAAAACTTTGTTAATCTATTTGCAGTTTAATGCAAATGATGTGCCTCAGAGGAATAAATATCTTCCCTTTTCAAAATTTCAATTAATCTGGGGGTTTGTAATATTTGTCAGAAGAAAATTAATGGTTAGTCTTTAAAGACTAGTTTAAATGATAGGCACCTTGGAGATATTTTTTTAAAAAAATATGGAGATTAAAATTTAGAACATTTCAAGAATATAAAATTCTTCAACTTTCACCTATACTTATAAACAATAACACTACGAATGTGATCCTCATGTAACCTGTCACTCTCAAAGAATAGTCACTAGAGAGATATCGTTATTATTGTACAGCTAAAATTCATAACAAAGATTAAAAACAGTCAAAAGTTTATCTTTAAGGCAATTTATCTTGGAATACAAATGGAGAGAAATATTTCATGATTCAAATGGGCCTTCAAGAGACTCAACACAATTTTAAATCCGCAAAGGTCATAATTTTTTATGTTAATTAGATGTTTTAATTAATTTGTTAATGTGAATAAGCTCTGGAATCATTTTAAACGTAAGCAAATAAATATAAAAAAGTACAATATCACATTGAGTATTCGTTACTGTTATTTAAAATTATTCATTTGATTTAACTGCAATCCAATTATCTACTTTGATTCAAATAATATTTATTTAACTTTTAAATGAGTTAAATCAGCCCCTTTGTCTGGTTTTATTTTAATTTAGATATTAAACATGACAACGTTTCGTTTCTCATTTTAGGCCGAATGAGTCGCGGAGTGAGGTTCCATGTACAGTTAAATTTTTACCTGAAGAAGTCTCAAATGAAAGACGAAACGTTGTAATGTTTGATACTTAAATTAAAATAAAAACTGACAAAGAGGCTGGTTTAACTCATTTATTGTATATTTAATTGGCAGATAAGCTATTTGTTTATACAACTTTTGCACTTGTTTTTTATATTTATTCAGGCAAAATGATTATTTATTACTATATTTAATTCTCTTTTCTTATTGACAATTAAAATCATGGCCGGTCAAAAATTGAGTAAATATCAAAAAAATTTTGGTTATTAAAATTATTTTGTATAATCCTGTATTTCCCTTCAATGTTAGAAAAACTATTCATCATCATATATATGCAATTACGGTTACGTTATACCAGGAACGTATATAGGAATAGTAATAATGCAGAATTAGAATTTTCTTATGTGAAATATAGAAAAACGACATTACATGAAGTACGGTACCTTAACAATTTGCACCCCAAGTTGTTCGTCATCGGGATTGCTCCACTCGTTGAAGCAGAGCCGATGTGCCTTACTCCAGTCCACCCCCGTGGCCTGCAGATGTCTCTCTGCCAAGGTTAGCCAAAGCTGAAAAAAAAAAGAAATTAAATTTTATAAAAGTCACAGAAAATGGAGAATTTTATCTGCTGTTATGTTTGAAGAAAATCCTCCTGAGGAGAATAATATTTTCTCTGTGCGATAAACAAAAATTTTCATATTTTAGTGACTTGTAGTATTTAAAAGCGCGGAGAAATACCAGAATATCCAAGATCTGCAGTATAAAAAGCAATTATAATTTTTTTATATTCTAATGAATTTTAGTATTTAGAAGCGTTGAAATATATGCTTAGGGGAAGTCGGTGCGGAACGGGATAGCGGGGTAGAACGGGATATCATCTTTTTTTACTGAATAGTGATGGAGGTTAGTAAATGTAGAACATGTCACTGGTCAAGGGAGAATTCCCCTCAGTCAACTTGACCAAGTTCTGACTGCGCCTTGCGTATGAAATTTGTTTGGGCGTCTTACACATGTGACTTAATAATTTTTGCAGCATTTCGTCAGAAGGTAATCTACAAAAATTCCCGGCTTTTATCTCTTTAGTGGTATATATTCGTGTCTTGAGCTGTATTAAGTTACGTATAAGGTTTAAATCTGCTTGCATTAAGGCTCGGTAAAAAAAGAACCTTAAACTGAGACTAGCGAGCGGGGCGAAACGGGTTGGGCGGAAGTTATACTAATGTATGGGGCAAAATATTGTGCGTTCCTTAATAATAAAAAAAATATGGAAAACTAACAGACTCACCTTATAAGAATGAGTTAGTGGATACTGTGCCCAAAAAGAATCAATAAAGAAAGAAAAGGAACGGAGAAAGGGAAAAATTCTCTTTGCGAAAGGAAAAATTGATAAAGCGATCAACCGCATGATAAATAAGTACAAGAAAGAAAACACAAAAGTTGTTAAAATTTCTGTTAAATTAAAATCAAATATAGTGCACTAATTGTAATTAAAAAATATCCCGCCCCGTTCTTCCCCGAAGAGTGGGGCATAACGGGAATTTTGTAAGTCTCTTTTTAAAAATTCTTCAAAAATCTAAATTCATTGTTTTAAGTTATATTGATATTAGAATAAGTAAGTAATAGAATAAACAAATGTTTTATAATTTTATGGAGTCTTTTTTCTTTTTCCATATTTTTACAAAAAAATTGTTAAAAAAATAAGAGCCCCGTTCCGCTCTGATTTACGCTGTATTTTACAGAATAAATAAGACTTCCTCTCAGAATTGTATGATTTACTTTTTAACATATTTGATTATATATATATATATATATATGTTTCTCAAACTGTCCACATGGATCTATTCCATTCACAGCAAATTATTTATCTGTTTATATTTATTAGTGAAGGAGAATGTATGAGGTACTATGAAGAAAAGTTTTGAGATCTTCTTGATTATTTCGTTCAATTACTAGAGTGAGAAATAATTTAGAGCTTGAAGGCGATAATTATTATAAATAATTTTTTTTGAAAAATATAAAGACTAGAGTACATTCTTTTTTTATCTTGTCATGTTCTTTTGAAATGCACGTTGAAATTCAAAGGGGAAGGGTCAGAATGCCTTCCTTTGATGCTGCTTGCATCGGCCACTGTAAACATTGTCTCAGTAGCCCCTTTGATGTGGTTTTCAGGTGATACTCTATTGCGCTACGACCGTCTTAAAAACCAGATCGCGACATAATCTCTCCAAAGTATTGAATATACGTTGCAGATTCTTCATACGCGATGTTTGGCTACGATCAAACTCGTAATGGACCGCTCTTCTGATCTTAATTTAATCGGTGCAAAGACTACTCAATTATCAATTCTTGATCAAACTGACAAAAAGTGAAACTTTTTTGTGTACATAGTGATATTAGAAACATGCTGATGTTGGAAAACTATGTAAAACTGTTGAAAAAAATTAATCGTACGATCAAAACATCATAAGTGTAATATGTTATCGGATCCATAAATGTCCAGTGTAAACATTTGTAGGGCCTGCTTAGGAAACGAACAAGAATATATCAAGTGTCGTTTACAAAAGAAAAGGATGAGAATAGTAACGTAGTACATCGCAAATAATAAAAGGATTAATTTGAGAGGAACCACGTAGTGAATTGACATTTCGCATACCTGCGATACATTGAATTAAATATTTTTCTCACGTGGTGTAGAATTCCTTCCCTACATTTATTAGTTTACTCAAGTAGACGTCTACGTTTACACACAAAAAAGTCTCATGTTTTGAAAAGTAAACAGTACAATTTCAGTACAAATTAAAAAATTAACTTTTTATATTTTCGTTTCTCCTTATCAACGATTTTACACTTTCGTTTACAAAAATGTTCTTCTGTTTCAGATTAGATATCCTATTTACGCTTTGTAATAATAAACGTGTTGTTCATCTCAATATTATGTTTTATCTTTCCACTTTTTCCTTTTTTTATATAAAGGCAGCATCGTCTGCCTGGTCATTAGCGACCACAGTGACAATTATTTACATATTATTATACTTTTTTTTATTTTTGCTTGATAATAAATTTAAAAACGGGTAAAGTACAGAATAATGAATTCTAAATGCAACAGTTTCCGTTCGTTCGTTCGTTGTTTTTGCGTGTTGTTACTCCGCATTTCCTTTATTTTTCCTTGAAACGCAATATACCTAATGTAACTCGACATATCAAGTTGCGTGCGTCAAGTTCCTTATTTTTGTTTGGTTTTATTACATTATTCTTTAACTTGCCCGATTTTCGTGACGCCGTACTAATATGTTATAGTTTCAATGAACTTAACAATCAATGCATCAGAGAATTTGTTGGATACATTCTCACTATACATTTTCTCACATTTTCACTGTACCTTTTACCGCCGCCAATATTCTGCTTTGAACGAGGTAAGTGATTGGAACGTCACAAATGAAAACGGTTTCCATGATTTAAAACTGAACTGAAATTTCTGGATCGTCCCCAAGTATCGAGAGGAAAGTGTTCCGCAACTGAGAACAGTAAGAGTGGAGAACGTAAGTATTAAATACACACCGCCGGAAGGTCGTTTAGAAATGTAGATGAAAAAGTGTAGCCCTCCAGTTAAGGGGAAAGTTTGAAGTGAAACGTTTCGGAACGACTACCAGAAAGGAATGAATGTAGGTCTTTACAACATATTGGACGTTTTCCAGAAAATTCATCTCAAGCAACGTAGTGCCAAATCGAGCAAAACATCAGTACGTGCTAAATGGGTGATAAGGGATTTAATACATGTGAATTCACAAAGAAAATATTGTTTATCGTCCCTTCTTTTTATCAGTTTTTTAATCGTCTATACCAAATTTTCTGAAAGGTAACGAGCCATTTGAAAATAAAAAGAATTTATATTTCGACGAATGTTTTACATTCCAAAACAAATAACATATGACAAGACATACATAAATTTTTGGAATTTGAGTAAGAAAAAATAAATCACAAAAATTTTCTGAAAGGTAACGAGCCATTTGAAAATAAAATGAATTTATATTTTGACGATTGTTTTACATTCCAAAACAAATAACATATGACAAGACATACATAAATTTTTGGAATTTGAGTAAGAAAAAATAAATCACAAAATCTGAAATTTGACTTGGTGTGTTTTACCTAATACACTGTTACAACTATTCCACGATTTCCCAGTATTTCTTTCTAGAGGAATGTTAATAAAATACGGTGCCATGAAAGAAATGTCGAGTCCTACAACGCTCCAGCAAGGTATTGTCTATCTGAGCACTCCTGTTGGAAAACTACCCGAGCACAAAACCCTTGAGTCGTAAATGTAGACTTTCTGAAAGGGACGTGATCACTTGGGTTAGCCAAGAGAGAGGTAAGGGTTTTCCAGATGGATGAGTGGTCTCCAGCGTAGGAGAAATGGGGTGTGTCTGCCACGTGGAGGGATGCGTCTACCAAGATAAGGAAAAAAAAGCACAATAGACGACCGCACACCACGTCAGGGCAGGTCGTAAGGGTGGCAAGCCATCCTAGGGGGGATCGATGCAGCTCGCCTGCTTACATATTACGTTATTACTACGAATAGAAATAGGGGAAGAATAAATATTAATGCAGGTCACTACGCTACACACACGCAACTACAACAACAGTGAAATCGAGAAATAGGGCACTTTCAAAACAAACAACACGCACGAGTCCACCTGAATATAAACGAGTAAATTTAATCCAAATCTTTCCTCTCTTCATCAACAGTAAGGCTACGTAACCTTAATTATAAAACGCCATTCATGTACTTTTACTGAGGGAGGTTGGTAAAAACCTTCTCATTTTATATTGAAAATAATGGCGGCATGAAAACAGTGTAATCTCGCCAAGAAACTTCAAAAATTGGCCGTCGCAAGGCTCCGGGAAGCATGGACTCTCGTAAAAATGGAGGTAGGGATTTACATGAGACATTTGATGGTGGTGTGGCTTGAGAAGTATACATGTTTGGCAGTTGGTGAAAGTAATTTGGTAGCAGTGTGGTGTGGCTTCTTAAAGAGGATTCAAGACCGATATGACGCTGAAAGAGCAGCCTCCAATTTTCTCTCACAATTTTTCCATAAAGATGTGGTTTGATTTTAATTTTTTTTAAATAAATTTATAGGCAAGCAACATCGAATTTTTTTTATTAAATATAAAACTATGACTACAGCTAATTACACCATTTCAAATGTTAACAATGGTCCGTGGTTTAGTTTAAGGACACTACCCTTCAAACACATGAAGCTATATTATTATATGACCGAAAATATGATTTGTTACTCAGTGTGTGTGGTACTAGGTTCGAGTCTCCGTTCGCAACTTTTTAAAAGGGCGACAATCACGAACAGGTTTTAAGGCCAGAGTTTGGGGCACATAATTTTATTTTCAAATCTAAGAACGTAACTGTAAATTCGAATGAATATATCTCATAATTAAAGCAATTTCGTACTGATAACTCAATATCTTAAATAATTTCAGTTACTTCCTCGGACTCAAGAACTTATTTTTGTTTGTGTCTCCCCTTGAGACTAATGCTATTATTCATAATCAAGGAAGTTATTAGGATGATTTTATGGTATATATAGTCTACTGTTTTAGTCTTTTTATTATACTCATTGATAAATTGTAGAATAGAAACATGCGTTGCGTTAAAGGAATGTTGTATTTACAGAAACTTTGTAACGCATTGTGGTAAATTTAATAACTTCAAAATAAAGTATAGTTTCAAAATATTTATATTAAGTGTTACCCTACCAAGAATATATATTAAAGGATTTTCTAATAATATACCCTTAGGTTTTCAGTTAGTCTCGATGTCTCAGTAAATAACAGTTATTAATACTGATACATTTTTTTTCAAAAGGAGCATTCGGCATAATGTGCAATATTATAAAATCCAAATTATATTAAAATATTTTCAAAAAAGTACTCATATTAACTGGTTAACACATCATAATCTATAAAAAATAAAAATGAATTATTTTTTAATGAGAAAAACGAGAGCAACTCTAATATACTGTATTGTTTGGGAGATTTAGCTAATCATGTGTGGACAACTCCACCAATATTGCAGAGAGGGTAGACAGGAGCTCACTTTTACTTATTTTTTTTGTTAATTTCTAGAAGTATTAGAAAAAAATTAATTACATGTAAACAGAGACCCGATTTTATATAAAATCGGAGTTGGTAAGTGTTGGACGCATATCTGATAGTCTGAACTATAAACTTGGTATTGGTGAATATAGTTAAAAGATAATATCTGATTTTAAGGCAAAGAGAGTTGTTGTTCGAATAATCAGTATATCACTTCTTGTTCTCTTTGAAATGTATAATTACGTAGATTTTGTTTATCTAACGATACTTATTTGACATATTTACTTTAGTATTTTTCTCTTAATGGAAATACTAAAAAATAGTAATTAAAATTTATAAATTCTCTATTGATTTATTTACTTTTATCACACTTTATTTAAATAAACAATAATCTTAGCTTTTTATCATTGTGTGAAATATTTTATTAAAATAAATCAGAATCTTAGAATATATAATTTGCTACACGGTAAAAAGAATTTCCTTGGCTTCATTATCCTTTAGACTATAGACTGGTCCAAGAAGGCTGGTGAACATTTATCACACTATTTTTTATTCGGCGACTGACTTTCTGCGCTCCACCCACAAAAACCCCTGTTTAACTATTCCTCGACTGGAATCAGAATGAACCAAAATTTGCATATGGAAATTACCCAAATTTAGGTTCCGCGGCGTTCAGGTGATGAGTGGCACGTAATGAGGTACGCTACGGGATAATCGTTTACGGCCGCTGCCGAGTTTACTATCACAATATTGCCTCATCCGCCATTAAGTACGAAAATAAACCCCGGGACACTGATAGCGACAGACAAGAAGCGTGATTTACTTCATACGTACACTCGTAAAAAACTAATAAACCACGTGGATTTTAGACAGCGTTTTCCCGGAGTAACAACCCTTAAATCCTGGAGATACTGATAAACGGTTTCTTAAAAATACTTAGATTTTACTATCGCAATGACGAACTTGTTTGTTTCAAGAGGTTACTTAGTTATGAGGTTGTGACACTAAAACGGTATTATTTATACTGAAAAAACAAGATTTCTCCAATAAAATCGACCAATTTTTCAAATTTTTGTAGTTGTAGACGTGTAACGAATCCTCGTATTCGTGGTTACCACATACATTATTTGCGTTGGTTGTTGAACGCATTCCTTAAGACGTTTGCTATACAGGTGAACAAACCCCTCATATTCATATTCAAAGGCTATCGTTTGTCTACCTGTTAGGCCCTAACAGACAATTTAATTTCCCACTTCTTACAGCGTGTAATATTGACTGTATTTATACACATATCAAAATATACATAAGTGTTCGAACCTTCTGATTCTTACCTGATAAGACTCAGAGACTTAGAGATAATCCTTATATCTCATTTCCTTTCCACGTTCCGAACCAGCATCGAGTGAAGAGTCAAAACCAGACTCTCTAAATTAAAATAAGGATCCCTACTTTTCTTTTTGTTTACGGCTCCCCGAGGGCCTACTTTAATAATATTTCGAATTAGTTTCTGTCGTTACGAGGGTAATTATTTGATCAAAAAGATGCCAAATTTTAGAAGACAATCGATCATTATTACATATTTATAATTAATTTAATTAAAGGGACTTGAACTCAAGCATTACATCCTACTTACTTCAATTAGAAAACTGCTTACTTTCACATACGTCCTACATTACGTATCATTCTTTGTTACAGCTGTATATTTCTGAAGGGTTTTCCACTTGTGACAATAAAGACGTTTTACGAATAAAAAATTGAGGAAAATTCCTATCACGTCTTGAACGAGGATAATTTACACGTTTCGTAAATATTGACAGCCAGAGATAGCAGGAGGAGTCGTACGACGTGCTTCGATCTAAATCCTATAAATAGCTGCTCCGTAAGCGCCACCTGATGTCGTAAGATTCCACGGATCTTTGAGAAACACGATGCTACAGCTTTAGTTCAATTTGGAAGACTGGAAAAAAATAATCGGAGATTAGAGTGTGCGATTTCCTGTATTTCAGAATCTGCATCCAGAGATCTTTTGAAGTTTATCAACTATGTTATTGACAAGACCATAAAGGAAATTATATAAAATTAAATTAATAACGAATTGAAAGGAAAAACAAAATTTTATTCAGTTTTTACAACGTTTCGGCCTGACATTTTGGACTTCACTTGGAAAATTTTTCAGGATTCTTAATTCGGAAGTACGCCACTCAACTTTAAAAACAAAATGTTCAAATATATTGTTTCTTCCCGGCCTACAGCCAAGTTTCTTTCGGACCTCTTTTTTTTTGTCTAAGATAATATTTAACAGCATACTTTAATTACATCTGATGAAGTCCCATAATGTCATGAGGGAACCGAATAAAAATGGGATTTTTTGTTAATTGTACGTTAATTTAATTTTATGAAATTATTATGAAAATGAGTTTTAAGTGATATATTATAAATTAAATTAGTGTTTGGTAAATTTCTTCGTTTCAAAACTCTAAAATTAAAAATAATAATAATTTTTTTTGGATAATTAGCTACATGAAATAAGGAAACTCCCCTTTAATAGTACTCGAAGGGAATTGAAAAGGTGTATGTGGAAGGTAGAGAAAGGTAGCCAAGGGTTTACTAGGTCCACCGGGTGATAGTTTAAGGATCCTACTGGGTGATTCACCTGAAAGTGTTGCAGGGAAAACCTGTACCATGTATCTTTAATGGTTCTGTTTGTTTCAACCCTCAACTTATTTTCCATACTGGTCTGAACTTGGTCCCATAACCCAATAATGAAGAAATTAGAATTTTAAACCCCATGAAAATTTGGCTCAAGATTTTTTCCGTCGCTGTTCCAAGTTTTCAAGGTGATTGAAGAGAAAGTGTTGGGGCAGTTGAACGTGATTAGATGAAAGTGATGTGACAGGGTTTATCATAAAAGCTATATTAAGTTACAAAAACAGAGCGATACGTCAAAAATTTAGACGAATGGCAATCGAATAAAATTTTGATATAATTAAGAAATAAAATGTGTGTTTTTTTAAAAAAAATTAACAATTATAAGATGTGCGATTCCCAAAGTGTGCCATAAAATACAAATTAATTATATAATATTACATAATTTCACGGCCCAAAAGGGAACTTCCATAGTTTGAGTAATGCACGGTATTAAGACAAGTTACTTGAAATTAGGGCGATATCAAGAACTATGTTTACAAGTAACAGGAAAAAATGTTAGAATACGTTTAATTAAAACAAAGGTTATGAATAACATGATGAAATCGAGAATGAATTATCAGAGACCTAACGATTTAAAATTAATTCACTTTAAATTGTATTTTTATTTATCAAATGTATATAATACCAATTTATTTATAAAAAAAAAGAAAAGAAAAATGACTAGCAGAAAACGATAATGGGTTCAAATTCCTAATGGACTCACGAGTCGACCTTTACGTTGAACTCAGCAGTATCTGAAGCTCAGTTGAATTTCCAGTAGTATTAAAGCTTTTAGTGCGTGACATGCCAGATTTTTTTCGGAGGTGAGTAATGTGACATTGTCTTCAAACGTACAGAAACTCGTTGGCTATCGTCGCCCAATCACAATTACGCCCATGTTGCACGTACACAAGGCGTGTCGTAAGCAATTACTCTTCGTTATTGTCTGTTACCACATTAATCCTCTTTAACTTAATAACGGAGTAACCGTTTCCGAGGGAAAACAGAGTTGTGTGTGTATGTTGCCTGTTAACTTCAAATATATGGATTTATTGAAGCGGTAACTGCGAAAACGGGACGAACAAGTTCAAATTATTCAGCCCAGTTTCGGAAACTGTAATGTAATCTTTAGTCCTTGCAGGCAGAATTAAAATGAAACGCGGCGTTCGTTCCCTTCACGGCGAAGTGAATAATTCAGTCTCCGTCTCGTCTCGAAATGTTTGCGTTACGATGAAAAATAAATAAAATAAAACTGTATGAAGGAAGAAAAATTAAATGAAGTTGAATGCTCACAGCTCGACACCAGACACAGAGGCTTCATATTGTACACTAAATAAAACTATTTAGAAGGAAAAATAAGAGAAACAATAAAGGTTTTTGCAATAGGAAAAAAAATCTGCAAGATATGGTTATATCGTCCGTTTAAGAACAGTTACCACCAAAAATTTTAGAAGACTGGATTAGAAATGAAGCCTACGTTCATGGAATTTGTAGATTTAGAAAAAGTCTTCGTTAATGTAACTATTAAGGATTTTGAAGATGACAGGAATAAAATGTTGTGAAAGAGGAGACATCCATAAACTCAACAGATGGCATTCAGCAGTAATTAGAATCGAAAGACAAGAAAAGAAAGCGGAAAACAAGAAAGGAGTAAGACAAGGATGCAGTCAGTCACTCATGCTCTTTAACTTATGTATCGAACAGCAGATGAGGAAAGTTTAAACAGAATGTGGAAAGGGAATCATACTGCAAGGAAAAGAAACCCCTAAAGTTTTCTGATATTATAGTAGTATTAGTGGAGTCAGAAGAGACTTGGAAATCATAATAAATGGCATGAATGTGATCCTGAATATTTAACAGAGGCAAAGCCACTGTAGTGGTTCTACATCCAACATCCTCCCTAATATGCTTAGCGTAATACATTCATAGCCTCTCCATTAGTTACATAATTCGGTTCCCCACCCCTGGGTAGTGGGGGTGGGTGGACAGTTATGGTATAATTCAGTAGTTTTAGTAAGAATATCCAACACATTTAATTTAATTTTGCAGATTAGGTGTTATTTCTGAGATATCCTTATTTTTCAACGAATTTTTACCCATTTTGCATTTTGTCGAATACAACGCCGTCTGTGACCGAAATACGAGTAATTTTTTATGGAAATCCGAATCTGGAATAAAAAATGGAGTTTCTGATTTTTTTTAATATTTCCCCCCTTACCTCCCAGGGGGTGGGGATAGGGGAGGGAATTGAGTTTCGTAACGTTAGACGTCCCTCGCTGAGACGAGCATTTTTTATTCACTCTTTTTTTGATCCGATGTGTGGTTCTCGAGATATTTCAATGTAATCATATAAAAAGAACACCCTGTATAACATTTTCCTCGTCCTTTAATATAAATAAAAATTGTGTCGTTAATTTATTTTATTTCATGGAGCTATTTTACGTTTGTATTCTATTATTGCTCATCGTTATGGAAAACGTGATATTTCGAACTGGTCTAAGTTGTTGATGATGAAATTTTTTTGGTCATTTCTTTGCTAAATATATTTGCGTATATTAAAGAAATAGTGAAGTTATATGAGCATTGAGTACATCTACAAGTACGAGTGTTTGTAAATATGGAGTTAAAAATATTGATAGAAGGTTTGCGTAAGTAAAGGAGGCAGTCACTACTTGTATACAGTTTCTTTTGTTGCGAGTTGATTGTGAGGGGCTTTTCAGAGGTAAGGATTACACATCATCCCCATTGTGTGTTGTGTATTGCGTCCAATGTTGCTGATCACACACAGCATTGTGTTGTCTACTCTGAATCGATAGACGTGTTCTAGCCACGTGGGGACTCAGTTCGATCCTACAACACTGCATGGCAGACAGAAAGAGAGGGTAAAGGGAGAGTTATGGCGGATATTAAAATATATGACCACACATCGGGGGGCCGTTACTGTGCTCCAATTCACCCGATCAACATTCTCCACCTGCGTTGCGTGACGAATCCGAACATCAACCCCGTTTCACTGTTGGAAAATTTGTCATTCTGTAATTACCAACGTTTATTCCTTTCACCATCCTGAATGGAATCTCGATTACTCTAAATGCTATCGTATGCTGTGCATTTTTTATATAAACTGTTATTCGTGACTGTCAACGGTGAAATGTACAAATTATTCTTCCGACACTTTCATTCTTCGATAAAAACACTATTGTGATAAAGTCAACTAATCATCTACACAACACAGTATTTAAAAGTGTGACTACGACGACAATGACGTTCGCGAAAAACACAAAGTATCATAGCTTGCATAAAATGTTAATTATATTTAATCATTATTTACTATTTTACTTTCTTATCTTTCTCGCAAAATTGGACTATACGTCCTATCGTACACACTTTATTTCTTCTCATTTTTGAAAAAACACTTGTCGATAAATTTTCCGCACCGACATTCACAGTTTTGAAAATTTACCTTCGCAATTGGTAATTACAAAATGGCTGTCATTAAATAACTCTCATTAAAGACAAGATAAAATATGAAGTAAATTAGTCATGATAATTATTTCCTTTCGTTTTTGAAAAGTCTGAAAGGCATTGGAGTTTATTTATCATTTCTATACGAGACTAATGAAAAGGAATTTTAGTAAAGAAAGAGAAGAGCAGGAATTTTAATGACTACAAAATACTGAACGATTTATTGCTCAGAGAAAAATTGAGCCACAAAATAATACTTCCTGGATTTGATTCGTCAAGGTCTCTAATTATGGGAAATTTGACCTTGGGAAGCCTAAAATTATATAAATCTTCATATAAATGTGCGTATTTGTAGATGGGCAGCAGCAGATAAAACTATAAAAGATTTAATATGTGTAATAAAATTGACTGTTTGTATGTACGAGTATGTTTGTTTTTTATTTCCACCTCTTGAATACAACTCTACCCGTGCACTATTTAGAATTTTCTGCAACGGTAAGGTTAATAACAGATGATTCAACGAAAATCTGTGTCACTGATCTATGTGTGTGTGTGTGAAGGCGTTGGGGGCAAATTGGTGGGACAAGGAAGCGCCAAGTGCCGCTAGGAGGGACGTGACGTTCCAGAACAAAGGCAGGAAGCAGTCCCTCCAGGCCGACAGGACTTCACACCCGCAAACAACGCAAACTTCCCTTCCCCCCTCCACTTCGCACACACAGGGGAGCCACTCTGGTGCACAATTACTTGATTATCACAAGATCACTTATCTGTATGCCATTTTCATACCATATTAAATTTCCTCTCGTTTTAAAAAAACAGTAAAATAAATAATAAGTTGAATACATTGTCAAAAAAGAAAGTACTAAACCGTAAATTAATCCCCAAAACATACAAAAATGTTTAATTCCAGATGTCAACATAAGTCTAGATTACGAATAACACGCCGTAAGAAATCTGATATAAGAAAATATCCCGTGGTTTTGAGAGTCAGGAACGTGAAGGAGTCTGTATGGGAAACTAAAACTTAAAATAATAATTTATTTCGTTGAAAAGTATTAAAAAATACATTTTATCAATCGGAAAATTGCGCATATTACGACTTTATGAAATTCAGTGGACATCGCGTTGCCAATTACAGAGCGGTAAAACTATAAAACGAATTACTAGTATTTAAGACCATAAAGACACTACAAGTGAGATAATTTTTCTTTAATTTACCAAAGTTTCGGTCTTATTGTCCATTCCTTCCACATGTAAAAATTAGTATATGCAATAAAATAAAAAAATAAAAAACAATCATATATTTAAAGGTCTTTTGATAGTTAAAATTTTATTTTATAACTAGCTATGACCGCGATTTCGTTCGCACGGAAACAGCCATTTTCATTTGTCCTAATAACGAAAGTACGGTATCATCTTTTTATGATCGCTTCACGGCAATTCTTATAACTCGCAGTTGGTTTTGAACAGGTCCCACTTTCTGAATTTGAAATATGTAAACTGTCATTTCAATAGAAAAAATTTGTTAAACACAGTATCTAAATTCTTACGATCAAATGATTCATCTACATAAATTACACCAGAATGAATCATTGCCGTCACGTTTTCAACTTAATCCTAGTTCCAATTGATTAACAATTGTCTTCACCTCGAGTTATATTAGAAATTGCGGTTCTTATCAAAACCTCCACCCACTCCTCCTGGGTTAAATTTATGTGCCTTCAAGATTCAATAATGTCCCCGAAGACGACACGCGATGCAGACGTTAAGGAACAGTGAAGGAGGTATTTGGGGAAACGAAAGACAGCAAAAAATCAATCTATTCTGAATCCATTGGGTGTATCGGAAATAAATACCAGAATCATGACGATCCTGGGTCGAAAATAAATTCTTTGACCCCGTCAGACAAATCCGCCTTTTTAAGAACGTCGTGCCAGTTCACCCTTACTATTTTATGTATCATTTTTTCATAAATTATTTTACACATTGAAAATATAGTGAAAATTTAAAAGAAGATTAATTAATAAAATATTTTTCTAGTAGGAAACAAGTAAACAATTGACAGAATGAACGAAAATATTGGTGTGATTCCTGTCTGAATTACTGATGAAACCTGCAATATACTTTATTTTAACTATTTATTTAATTAAAATAACTAAGAAGGCGCTGAATATCAATTTATTACAATTTAATTAACGTAAATACGACGTTTCATCTCCCTTTTGAGACTCCCTCAGGCATTATTGACTCCCTCAATATTATTAAATGTATTGAAGTGTTTATGTTACTTAAATATTAATACATTTATACACTTACTTGTTGGCCGTCTTTTTATTTATTAAAAAATGAATGTCAGATAATTACATTTGTATCTATTTAATTGGCGAAATTAATTTAAGTTTCTTCTGATTAGGGTTTAAAACGAATTACTGTGTGATGCAACTAATTTCATATTATAAAGTAATTGTAGACTCATTTTCTGCAATAGTTTTCCTTGGCACTATGCAAAATATGAAACTAAATGTAATTATCAGTTAAAATTTGTTACAAACCTATATAAAATCCAGTAATTTCAAAGATTTTTATTTCTTCACATCACGTATAAAGAAGGAGTTTTCTTACACATTATAATTGATGTGAAGAAATAAAGTTTTTATTTGAAATTACTAGACTTGTGTTGTAAGTTTTCAGTGTTTTAATAATAAATACAATTTTAAAATTAATTTATAAAAATGAATTAACAGTAATTATAGGAAGTGAATTAATTTTCGTAAGTAGAACGTTTTATTGACAAAAATACTGGTAAAAATCAAATTTGTAAGTATACCTCTATGGGAAACAATAATGAGTAAAATCGTTTTCCAACTAAAGTACTAAAATTTTCAAATGACTAAGTAATGGGAAAAACCTGCTTATTGATTTAACGTAAAAAATTGGAGTTGGAAATTTATGATAGCTCAATGTTTAAAAATCCTCGGTTTTGAAGATACTGTTTATGATAGCCTTCGTAATTATTGTCATTGTATTATCTCCGTGTTTGAAACGTGTCCTGAATTATTTTATTATAACCGAGTCATAAAGGTTTTAGTGCTAATTTGAATAAAAGGCACACGCCACGATCTAGATTTATTCCATAGTATGGACGTGGAATAATGAATCATGTTTACGTTAAACATTTTATGTTTTCTAACAGGATTTTTTTTTCATAAATCAGATGCTATTAAGCGACGTACACTATGAACGCATTTCGTTTCTCTGAGTTCATGTGGAGGAGGTCGGGGCTTCATTAAAACCGAGCTATTCGACGTCATTAGGGACATTCGTTACAACTGAATCGGAAATGTTTCTACGAGAAAATTCTGGCTACGCTTCCCCCCTGTTAGACCGACTAAAATACGTGCATAAAACGGTGGCTTCCCTGTTAAAATCACTTAGTGGGGGAAAAGAAATAATGATTTACTTCCAACAACAGACAATGGGTGCCTAGTTAACCCTAGGCCGCCTTTCTCTGCCCCAGATACAGTTCCTTGCATATACTATTTAAGTGGTGTAAAAATGAAGATTAGATTGGATTAAATTTATTTATTAAAATCAATTAAGTTATTAAATTTAATTACAGGGGAAATAATAATTTGAAAAGTAATATACTTCCCAACGTTAATTTAAAAATAATATGTATTAAATATAACTGTTCTTGAAATTTTAAGCACTACATTAGAGATACTTATATGACACTTTTGATTCTTTCCAATTCTATTACTATTTTAAATTTCCTGAATATTTTGATAAGAAAAACAAAACATAAAAATTAGTAAAAGTTGCTGAAACTTTGTGTGGTATTTATTTTATCACTTTCCTGTCTGTATTCTTCTCTATGCAATTAATTTTATTTCATTTGGAAAATAATAATTATCAGACTTATTTCATAAAGTTATGCAAAATAATGATTTCTTATTCTTCTTTTACATCTTTGGCTTATTTGTATGTGTCTTTCTTCAAAAAGTCACTTGAAGTTTTATAGGACATTAGCAAAGAAAAATGTGAAGAGTTTTAAATGAACCAGATGCAAAGAAAGACGTTTCGCAACACTAATCACACTTTTTATGGTTCAGTGAGGCTCGAACTCTTATAAAAAGAGTCGTTACCGGAACTCTAGTTGATTTCCGACTTAGTAAACTGTCTAATTTATAGTACTACACAAAAATTAATTTGAAAAAGTATTGAAAACAGTAAATTAGGAGACAGTCTACAACTAGCTTCGAAAATATCGTGCGGTAGAATAGTTTACCAAGTCAGTAGTAAAAATACTAATTCTGGTAAGTAGGAGGGAAACGCCAAAAAAGGAATTGTGATGTCTCTGTCCAAGCGAGTTGAACTTAGAATTTCGCCTTGTCTTCGAAACAAATCGAGAGTTGGCTTGCTTCGGAACGCGTGTGCGTAATTTCTTGGTAATCGTTACCCTCCCACGCCAATGCTCGATTCCTTTGACACGCTCAGCCTGAGATAGAATTACTCGCCCACAGGCCTGTGAAGCCAAAGGCAGAGATTTTATGTTATTTCAGACGACTGGAGGACGAATCCCTGTGGGGGGATGTCAGTAAATACAGTAAGGAGAAATGGGGGGAGAAATCTGAGTGTCGGATTGGAAGAAGGGATGAGAGGACAGCCATGTCAGTCTAAATACTGCAATGTGGAAAACAGATTTTCTTTTCACGGAAAACGAACCAAATGGACACGAAATCATGTAGACTGCAGATATTGCAAAAATTGCCTAAGTGAAACAACGTGTATCAAACAGTACAAAAATAAATATTTATGGCTAAAAAAGTTACTTATTGAAAATCTCAAAATCATGTTCAAGTTTCTTTCTTAAGATCCTTGTTTGAAATACGTACAATATGTATCAATAAATAAAATTGAAGTTCTGACTGTCCGACTGTCTGTCTGTATGTTTGTCTCGAATAGTTTCCAAAACGGCTAAACGAATTTCAATTAAAATTTGAAAAACTTAAATATTCGTACATATTTCATTTCGATATATTGCAGAAGTCATTAATATAATTTAATATAAATATTAATTCTACGGGAAGGTTTCTTGGAATACGTGCATTCGAATCTCCAAAAAGTGATTGCGGATTGCCTATACCCTTGATCTTTTTATTCTCCGAAACGGCTTAGTGGATTTAAAGGAAAATTTCAGGGATTAAAACAGGAATTTTAACGTGAATTTTCGTGTATGTTTAATTTCGATATCTTGTAAATATGAATGTAAATATTTAAAAATCCATAGAATTGCCGCGCGAAAAACAATTGTGAGTTATAAGTCCTATTAAAATTCCTTGAGTTTCTAATTAATTTCCTACCATTCGACTATTTTACACCCGGCCAGTCACAAAAAACCACACTGCTTTCCAAGTATCATGGGCTGTAGTACTTCGAAATTATGTCCATGTTAAAGAGTTTTGTCACTCATCGTCGAAGCTATATACTAAAAGTCACTTTACGATTCGTGTCACTCATAATTTTTAACTACGTCACAACTGTTCTACACCACATAGAATTATTATTTACTATATAATGGCGTGAATCATAAGTAGCCTCACTCATCATTTGCAATTTAATTTTGACTTTTATAGTTCATTATTTAATTTTCTTTAATTTCGATATATTGCGTCATTTATTTATAAATTATCCCAAGTATAAATTAATTCTGCTAGTCTAATGTCAAACGTTATAATAATATAATAATGTCATATTCCGTGGATACTGTACAGAAACTCAGATTCAAGGATGTGGAATTAGTCAGGGTGATCATTTATTCCATTAATACTGCGTGTTAACTATTAACAATCAATTTATTATGACTATACCATAAACTTGTGAATATCTCATGCTAGTTATTTATAGTCGCATAATAATAGTAATATATTATGCAACAACATACGAAGAGGATTGTGATTAATAGTTCAGGATGACTATATTTACATTATAACATCACATATTCTTCCATAAATTAACATCTGTAAAAAATTAATATTTTGCAGCCTTTCGACAGACGTTTAACTACAAATTCACTCGCTTGTAACTCTTTAATGGTATATATTCCTAAAATAGACGCATTTAGCTGCATATAAGTTATGTATAAGGTTTAAAACTGCTTTTATTAAGTCTCGAAAAAAAAAATTAAACTAAACCTTGCGTGCGGGGCGAAACGAAAGGCAAAATGTTACGTGTTCCTCAAGAAAAAAAGGAAAAACTGACAGACTCACCTTATAATAATGATTTACAAGATTCTGTGCCCAAAAAGAATAGACTAAGAAATAAATGGATCGGGAAAAAGAGAAACATGTTAGCGAAGACAGTTGAATTGCAATTAAATTTCATTACGAAAGGGAAAATCGATAAAGCGGTCAACCGTACGTAAAATAAATATAAGGAAGAAAACACTAACGGTATTAATATTTTTATTAACCTAAAATTATTTTACAAATTGTAATTATAAAACGCCCTATTCTGTTCTACCCCGGAGTCAGAACAGTTACTTTTCCAAAATTCACCATAAATCTAAATTCGTTGTTTCAAGTTCTATTGATATTAGATTAACTAAATAATAAAGTAAACTAATGTTTTATACTTTTATGAAGCGATTTTTCTTTTTCTAAAATTTTACAAAAATTGTTAAACAATTTATTGTATAGGAGTGATATGTTTTGCTTATGTATCTACGTGGAAAGGCTGAAAGAATATATTCTTTATTACAAAGGTAATACATTCCTGACTTCTGCCTTTCCACTTTTATAGATTTTGTCGAACAACTCCGGTTTTTCAGTTTCTGGATCTCCGTGAAGCATGTCTTGAGTTTTATACACACACACTTTTATTATTATTGCTATTATTCAGAATGTTAGTATTAATTTGAATGTTGCATAATTTTTTATCAGCGAATGTTAATCTTTTGTTTAAGCGTTACTGTGCCGATGAAGTCAAGAAAATAAATCTATATAAATTAGTTCCTACTTTCTGTAACTGTTACTAACAACGACTTCTGTCGTTTGTTCACGAGAGTCGCGAGTTCTGTTCTCGTCAGTATGCACTGAACTTTGTTAACAGAGTACACTAAATTCGGACAGCATGTGCACCCAAATAACAAAGTTCGCTATTGGATTATGGGGGTTACCTTAACACGATTACTTTACCCTCCATTCCCAATGCAGGCTCCATTCCGACAGGACTCTAGCGGTTGGCTCCTGTGACCACCCAAATTTATTCAGAGAACACTTCCCTTGCATGTAGTCAAAAATTTGTATTAAACTCTACGTATGGATTTTCTTTTAGTCAAACTCGCAATACTGTGGTTATGTGTTCTTCTATTCCAACTATCAGACAGGCGAAGAATTTTTTATTAATAAGAGTGTTAAATCTGGACGGGGCGAACAAAGGTGTGAAATGAAGCGAGGATTTCAGTCAAGAAATTTCACTAAACACTGGAACATGTATTATTTCTAAAATACTTAAACACCCTGGCTGCCTAAGAATGGAAAGCTACAATAAAATAGAACGTGATAGGAATTGAGACGGATAACTGAAAAAGGGAAAGCACGTACCGTGGGACAATCACTAGCCTTTGGCAAATCATAATCAATTTAATTTTTATTTTATTATAAAGTCAGTCCAGTCGCGTCTATCTCCCACCAATAGAAATTTAATAACCTGATTGAAGTCGATCATCACACAATTAAATATAAATTATGACTTCGACGTGGTTAAACCTTAAGTCAATCGACGTCTTTCATATTATTCACAAAACGTTATTTATGGAATATCTGCAAAGAATTACATTTTCAAAAATTTAATTCATTAATAAATATAATGAATTTACTTGAAAAACAACGCAAAGGAGTAAGCATAGTCGATTACCGAAATATCCACTTCTTAAATAACAATTAAAATTTGAAAGACAAATGATCAAAAAAGGTTAAAACAATATAATTATTAGCAATAGACTTTGTAACAAAATATCATCTTTGGTTAGGGCAACTAACCAGGACGTTCTAAGGGGAATAAGGGAAGAAAGAACTATTTGGAGGACTTTGGCCAAGAGAAGGGATAGATTAATAGGCTACGTTTTGAGACATGAGGGTCTTGTAAAGGTAGCGTTAAATGGAAGTGTGTGGGGTAATAACAGAAGAGGGAGGCAAAGGATGCAATTTGCTAAGCAGATTAAGAAGGATGTGGGATGTGGTAGCTATGTATAAATGAAGAGGCTTGTGCAGGATAAGTTAGCATGGAATGTTTCCATCAGACATGTCTTACGTTTAATACAACAACAAACCTAAAGATATACTTAGTACTTTTGACTGTCATAATGTTGTCTATAAAATTTCTTGCATTAATTGTTTTTTGCTACACTGGTCAGACTAAAATATCTCTGACAATTAGAATTAAGAAACATAAATCCAATTTAATTTTTCCTTTCTATAAACAAATTCCTAAACATCGTGGACCAAATCACTCATATAATTTTGAGAAGACTATTATTTTCGATAAGCAAACTAATTTCAAGAAAACATTCCTTTCTGAAATGTTGTATATTAAAAACAATAAATTTAATTTTGGCATAAAACATAATTGTTAGCAATTAAACAAATTAAATGATGTATTATTAAATTGTCTTTGTTAATTTTATCTTTGTTTTAAAATCCTCAATTGGTTTCAATTATTGACAAGGATCACAATTGATGGCCGAAACGTCTATAGTTTAAGTTGAAAATTCTTGTTTTTTTTCTCTCTAAATATCTCATATTCGGGCTGTTAATTCTTAATTTGTTTATATTTACAGACTTTAATACAACATATTTGGAAAGTTAAATGAAGGTATTGCGTATAAAGCTTTGTGAAATGGGATGATTTCTTTCAATACATCCTAAGTGAGGGTGAATTTTTTAATAACAATAAATTTGACTTATTATTAAATATTATCTATGTACCTGAAGATATAAACATCCGTAGCTGATGAATTTTCTTTTTAAATTTCAAAGATATTACGCTTTAAAAGCTGTACAACGATCTCCAAACAAAATTAATTTTCTCTCTAATGGAAAACTGGGAAACTTTGTTTTTCTTTAAAATCTTATATGAATAATTATAATTTCAGAATATTAAAAACCTTAAGCGAACCGTAAGGTGAAAATTACACATGGCGCCTCTGCGTGACAGGTACAGTCGTAGTTTTTGTGTAGCTTTCCCTGATAAGGGCCTCGCTCTGTTGAATAGTCTTCCTGGCGCCCTTCCTCCTCATTTCTGCTGACAGCTACGTGATATTCAACAAGCAGTTAACAGATAGTAAGCACTTATTTCTGTCTGAATCAAACATTTTATCGAAAAAATTTAAAAGCTGATTTTTTTGCATTAATATTATTTGAAAATTAGAAAACTGACCTTGCTTTTTATACATTTACTGTAAAAAAATATTCTTGTCTTCTTTTATATTCCTAGAGCTCCAAACTCCGTTAGCAGTTATGCCAGCGATTTTTATCTCGGGCGTCAGTGCATAATTTACCTAGCCGCTAACAACATATACAACATCCCTAATGAACAATCTCATGCAATTCTAACTAATTGAGGGTAGCTAAATGCAAGCGCCATTAATTTTAATCTCTTCATTGATAGATTTTAAAAGACTCTTTTTCTATCCCTGACTTTATTTCAATCCATATTTTATTCTTCGCTGTTAATCATTATGTATTTATGAGTTTCTGATTTCAAACGTCAACTTAAGGAGTTTTTTTTACAGTTCGTATATTTATCTACATATCAGCTCCATGCCCATCTTCTTGTTATGAGCCAGGAACGTGAACCGAAATTTTATGGCTATTTCAGAGTGGGCGAGTTCCCCCTCTCTGATATGGTGACCACCAGAAGGAACGCCCATTAGAAACATAATTATCTGGAAGTAGGTAATAAGATGTTTTCCCATGTTACATGTAGCGAATTCAAGTCACTCAAAATCCAGTTTTAAAAACTCGTTCTACCAATTGACAACAATATTTTTAAATGATAATGATTCAGATATGACATTAAGTTTGACTTATAGAATATTGCACATGAAGCTTTAATTATGAGTTATGGTCACTGTACCAATAAATGAAAACAGTCGCGAAATATGCTGATTCGCCAATAGATAGATAGTAATTATGTACAATTTCGTCAATGCTTTGAAATTTTAACTTGAAAATATTTCGTCAGGTTTTTCAATTATGGATTCACAAAATTTTTAATTCAGAAACAACCTTATATTCTCAAGAATTTTCACGTTTTGCCGCCGGCTTTTCCAACTAACAAGAAATATATTACTTTACCTTCTTCTTCCTTGGCTCTGCAACCCTTTTAGGGTCTTGGTCTATCGGGTTGGCTTCGAATTGTCATCTTACCTGACACATCACGGATTTGGAGTAATACATTGTCAGCCTATCGATTCACCTGCAAATGACTTAATAAATTTTCATCACACTTTGATATTTACTGACGTTTTTTTGAGTGAGGAAAAGTTGAATTTGAAAGCATAATTATGAGCCGTGTTCGGTGAGTCATGTTACGAATTGAAAACGTGCTTCTAAATAAAGTATAAATATACTGAGTTACATATTTATTATAAAAAACTTTCGATTTGTTTTTTTATCAGTTGTTCCCGGTGTTTGTATTCCACGATATAATAAACGGCAGTAGCCAAATATAAACATAGCAGCCATATTACGCGGGATGAAATGTGGTGAATTTCTCAGAATTCTCTGCTTCCATGAACGGTGACGTCAGATAGTTTCACATGCCTATACATACACATTTTTTTATCTTTAATTTCTTCCACGTTTTATGCAAGCGGTTCCCCATCCTCACCCCTTCAACCAATGTTTTTCTAGAATTTTTTTAGGAATACGTCTAAAAATGTATTGCAATCTGTCCACGATTTGAAATATGCATGAATATTACGAAATACAAGTGCTTTTTATTATAAAGATAATTAAAATATATTTTGTAGTAGTTACATGAGCAGGAAGGCATTTGGACGGTTGAGTTTGATTACGTTCACATCTAGATTAAGAATACCTGTGTTCGACTGTAAACATACATGTAAAAGGAAGTAATACTGACTATTTGTAATGAAGCATTATAAATAATTTTTGTGCTTTAAATAATAAGGCCAATACGTAGAACTAACAGTGTCTTGCTCATTGACCATGAACATATATTTTCCTTGGGCGGACAGGTGAGGAAAGTTTTTTGTCAGCGACATAAAATGTTGGCAAGTCTGTTGGCCGCGGGATATGTTGTTCCGCTGAGTGGTATTTTGATGCTGAACTTCCATCTCAAGGAAATACATTGTAGGTTGAATGAGGAGTTATAGGAATATACTTGGAGGACTCGTCGAAGGAGATCAAACAATATTTTGACTTCTTGAAATTCAATCGTTCTTTTAAAGTCGTAGGACTAGTTTATGATTCGAATTTAGCTGAAACGGCATCGCAGAGGTAAGAGTTACGACGGAGAGAAGAAATATTTATTCAAGCGACGAGAATATTTTAAAGGAGCATCAGTCACTCACTAGCAGCGGGAAAATACTGCACTCAGATAAACGACATGGTCGACGAATATCGAATATGAATTATCAAGACTGAAGTCACTCGCATTGTATTTGACGTTCCATCCTCCTGCATAATATTTTCCTTAACACTTTGCACACATGAGATACTAAACTAATTGTCCTGTGCTGTTCGCACTTATCAGCCTCAGTCTTCTTTGGTATAGGGATAATTATGTTGTTTCTATAATCTTCCTGTTTCATAGATTTCGGAAACAATCCTGAGTAGCCGTGATATCTCCTGATGATCTTTTCAGCACCACTGTGTTTTATAAATTCCTGGCGTTTTACCATTGCACCGATATATCAGTTCCCTGTCAAACTTTCGTCCCCCAACTCTTCATCATTCACATCCTCTGCTTCTTCTACTACTGACTGCTCGAGATTTCCACAGTGATACACCTCTTCGAGATATTACTTCTTCTTTCCGCCATTTCTTCTTTATTTAGAATTGTCTTGCTATGTGTTACTGCTTTTATAAATCTTTCACATTAATTATCATACCTTCTTTGAATTTAAACCAAGTCCTCTTAGTCAGCTCTCAATTAAAATTAACCTAAGCACGTCTAATTAATTTCTAAACGAATTGAGAATAAAGACAAGACGAGAACAATGAAACTAAAATAGACTGAGTAATTCAAAACGTGGTTAATATTTTCACTTCTGGAAGACGTAGGCGTTTATTCTTGAACTAATTTACCTCACGTCTTCCCTTATATAGTGAAGCAACAACTGCTAACATAATCGTCTTGTTGCTGAAAGAAGCGAGGTAGCCAATCAAGTCCAGGTTCCCGCTGGTAGCAAGTAACGACGGACAGGAAATTAAGCGGCAGTTTAGCAGGTAGCGAGTAATGAGCCGCCATTGTCACCAGACCCTGGCTTCATTAAAGTCTTTTCACAGAGCCGAAATACCGGCGCCTCGTCAACACCAAAGTCAATCTCGCGACGCCTCCTGACACGTGGATACTATCACGTTCCATTTACGAGGCAACGAGACAAGAAAAAATTGCTACAGACAACGACCTGAGATTACTTTCAATGCAAGCAGTGTCTCGGAAACTACAATACAATAGAATTTTTATTACATCACCTGTTGATTGAAAATAGTTAAAATATAAACATCAAATAAGAGTAAGTCTCATGGAGGCAAAATTTGAGAAGACTGAGCCTGTAAGACCTCAATTCCTAAAAGATAGTGCTGAGTGAGTTTAAGAAAACATCATGAATACTATCCCTAAAACAAATTTTCTTCTTTAAAAATATAACTAAAATAAGAAACACCCCTAACATTAAACAAAATATACTTCATTCCTAATTCGAAACACCAAGTGTTTTCCAATCGTAATACAAAATATACGTGTAAATTAAAAATGTTAAATTCAATGTAAAAAAATAATTGGTTTTTATCGTTTAAATAGCTAAATAGGTTTCTTTTGTATTAACATACAACTTTTCCAGATGAATCTGTGCGTCATTTTATATTAAAAAAAGATTTTCTACTTTTATGTTATATCTACGAAAAAAACTGGGATTAATTTATATTGTCGTTGATTCTATTCCACAGACGAAAAATCCCCAAGCAATCATAGAAAAATAATTTATAGTTTGTTCATGAGAAAAATGGTGAATGATTACAGCAGTAAAGTCAGTATGTATTTTAAAAACATATTTTTATATTATTGAATTCATTACGCATACCTTAGTTCTTACAAGAATTTGTATTCAAATATTATTTTTTGTTTTATTTTCGAGCTGTCCGAGATGAATAGGATTAAACTAAAAATTCATAGATTTCAAAAAATTAAATTTGGAGCTAGGATTAATAAATATATTTTGAAAACATGCAGTTAGGTATTACCAGTAAAAGGTTTCTAGGATGAACGAAAAATTTAATGCGAAAAGAAAACACAGACGTACGAACTGAAATAACGCAAATATAATTTGTTTTTGTTACTGTTATAACTATATAAATAACTAGCTGAGGGCGCGGCGTTGCCCGGAACACTATTAATACCTGGTCAATACAAGATCAAAAGGGCAAGGAAATATTAGCCGTTCTTCGTAATTTGAAAATTTCCTGAACCTCCATCCCTGCCCTTAGGGGTATTACAAAGAAAACGTGTATCCAGTTGGGTTTAAATTGGTCCACTCTTTTATATTTGTAATACGGAACATACATACAGGCAATTTTATTATAGAGATTAATATTATGAAATTTTTCTGTATTTACAGTTGAAATTGAAATAAAATTGAAATTACATTTTTTAGTCCTTTAGTGCTTTTAAAATAAATGGGGTACTTAAAGGCTTGTGTACTTGGTGACTGTACTCTTTCTCCTCTCGATTTCATCCACCTCACCGCGCTGCGACGCGATTTATTGATAGGTCAAGTCTTGTTTACGTTGTAGCTTTTTTTTACTTGTCTCGAGGAAGAAAGGTGTCCCAGCTGTATCTCGAAACCACACACCATAAACCAGAGTTACGTTCCGCAGGAGTGTACGATATAAATAACACGGATATGCGTATATGTGCTTAGGGCGAAATGTACAGATTATCGACGGGAAGGGGAGAGAGAGAGACAGAAAAAAAGTCGCTTGTTTTTTTTCCCGACAATAGGGAACATTTTATGTTTGAAAAAAGTTACATATTTAGTTTTCCAGCGTTTTGAAGTATACGTTTAAGGAGAACAATGAATATCAAGATTCTTAGGATAATTTAATAGACACAGAATAAAAAATAAAGGTTAAATAATTGTAACAAACAGATTTCAGGCTTAACAGATTTGAATATAAATTTGACGATTGGAAACTAGGCAATAATCACACAGGGAAAGTGAATATAAATTTTAATTTATAATTTATAAAATGTTATAGAAAAGTCAATAACAGGTAAAATATTAGTCAAAATAAAATGCATTAAAAGAAAAGAGTACTATTTTAAAGTAGTAAGTGGAAGAGAAGAGAATGAAAGAAAATTTAAAACTAATGAAGCTTCTTAAATTCGACATTCACTTTAGTCACCAACCATTATCTTACAATATCCTGTTATGTTTCTCTAATGACGTGAATTTTAAATTGTTTATAATTACGTTTTATTACTATAATTGACACTACAAAATTATGAGGGCACTAAACACGTTAATACCTGAGAAATAAACTCAAGAACATTAACGAAAGCTGAGAAAAAAATAAGTGACAATTATATATTACGTTCTATTTTATTAATCTCTTAATACTTTAAATATTTTTGATTTTGTGGGACATAAACTAACCTATTTATAAAAATAAAATTTAAATATATGAATTTGCAAATTTTTCTTAAGTGGGGTTATTAGGATCACTTGGAGGAAGACGTTTGATTGTAATGTAGTTATAAATTGACGGCCTCAAGATTGTGATTTACATAAACAAAACGAACACCATTGTTAGACTCAAACAGGAACTCTAAATTATCAACCCCGTAAGAGCTGCCTTAATGGAATGAATTACTGGGCGGGAGAGGGGAATCGAGGCATAACTGAAAACAAAAACTTTCAGGCGAAGATTAAAAACTCTGCGGGAGGCTCACATTACATTAACGAACATCGCACAACACTGCAAGAAGAGGAAGGGAAAAATTAAACATTTGGCTTCCCTGAGAGGAAAAAATTCCCTCCAGTCCTATGAGGGTTGACGGAAAACAGTGCGAAAATTAGGCGCGGAAATTGCGACGCCTTCAAACTCACTTCACATGCAACACTCTGACTATTTTATATTTCATAAACAACTCCTGCATTCAGCAGTAAATCAAGTGAAAGTATTGCGACGGCGAATTACCATAACAAATATTTTTTACTGTTATAAATATGAAAATTATATATGTGTGAAAGAACGTAGGTATAAGCACCGAGAAATAATATTCACATAACAATTACACAATATAAGGTAATCTTTAACAAATAAACGAATTCGTCACTTCGCAACATTAAAATATGCTGGGAAAGAATGGAAAACTGAAGTGGACAGATTGGGATACAAACAAAGGACGTCTACGAAGAATATACGAATACAGATCCGAATTGATAATAGTATTTACGTGGAACTCAAACTGTATCGGACTCATACATCAGAGTTACTGTCTATTACTCTACACCATTAAACGTAATAGGACCTGGAAGGAAGATAACTGAAGGATATCAAAGAAAAATATATTGACTTTTAAAGAGGAAGCTAATGTTGGGCTTAAAGAAACTTGGTGAAAAGTCTAAGAAACCCCAACCAGATGCCAATGTAGGACTAACAAGGTGATACTCAAGTGGAAGTAATTGGTTTGGTTACACTCGTAACATACGAAAAGGCTCCAAAAGGAGTGGTGTATCAGTTTAGGACAACCTTTGATCAAATTTCTAAACTAAACGAACAGTTTGTATTGTGCAATGACTGCAGTTGTATAATATAAAATTATTAACAAAGAATTGTTAGTGTTAAAGTTGAAAGCATTTCAGTAAAAAAAATTAAATAATAATACTGGCATCCGGAGATCATAGTTTCCGTTTTCCATGATTTCGCAAATTCTAAGTCAATTTGTTTCTTTTCATAGCTGTATAAGACATTTCCTCGTTGAGAAATGACGCTAATGGTCAATTGAAGCCGACGCGACAAATCACAGGATCCAGATATGAGAGTGGATGCGGTTATTCGAGTGGATGCCTTAATGCTAACTGCGCAACTACGAAGGATAATAAGGATTTGTTGTGTGACGCGAATGAAAGCTTCTCTCGCCAGATGACGCGAATGCTGCAATTTCTCAGCACAACGGGCAAATCTCCCTCCCACCAGCTTCAATGTCTCGCTAAAATCAGCTCCTTTCAGAGAGGCGACGATCGAACAGCTCCATGCATAATTCTCGGTCTTCATTAGGATGCAAATATTCCGCTCGCCTACAGAAGAGGCGAAAAAATTAGAAGATTAGACTTCGTACTTTTGTTTCCTCCAAGACTGAAACAAGTCGAAACGGAATGCTAGTCACACTCTCACTTTCATCCAGTTCATTAAGAATCTAAATATATTTTAATTACGTAAACACGTCAAAAAGTATAAGCCCCACACACGAATGGAGGCCGTTCATGCCATCCATGAGGAAACCCTCTCTTGATCGTTTACATAAATGCTCAAAGCTGCTCCTGGACTTTAATGAAGCCATCGTGGTAAAATAGAGAAGCTTCGCTGAGGTCATTCCAATAATAGCGTTGTCGAGAAATTTTCCTAGGAATCCACAGTAGGTGAGAAAAAGCTCAAGACGGAGCAGTCAATAACTTTGTCACCGAGCTTAGGAAGTTCCTTCTAACGGAGCAGTTTGCCATCGTAATTACGACGTAGCAAGTTCTGGAACTTAATTGTTCGATGTCGTATAGCGTCAGAGCTCCATTGAGTCGATTAGAGGAGAAATGGAGGGTTGAGTAGGTGGAGGATCTCGTCACTTGTCAAATGTTGTATTTTAAAAACTCCTATAGCATCGCTTACAGAAATAATTTAGTTTCTTAAATTGCTTTTAAAATGAACGCGTATTGAATATTTTAATATTAGAACGAATTCTGCGATTCCTTAGTTCCAGACAGTAAATATAAACACATTAATAAAAGAAGTTTGAATATATGATTCGGAACCACTCCGAGATATGTTAAATATCACCTGTGTTCTGATAGGAACTATTAAATAAATTTAATAACAAATATAGGACAATTACAGGCTATTAAATAACCTATCAAAAACACATATATATTTCTCCATTCATAAGCAATCTACAGTCTCGAAACAAAATATTAGCCCAAAACGTCGTTAAATTCGAAGTTTTCCAACATTTTATGTATTGTCACGAGTTCAAATTTTACATTTATACCAGATATGCTTTATATTAAGTCTAGTATTACTGTTATGAATGAAAAAACTGAAGCATGGAAACTAAGCAATTACTATGATCGTTTTCCATGCACCGCGCATAATTTTCTTTGAGATGAAAGGAATAATTATATGTATTTATTAATATTAATTAGAGGGGGAAAATAAGGCCACAGGAAGTAAGCAGGTAAGGACCAAGCTCCAATATGCACTATTTACAGTATTGCCGTCCAAAGGAGAAAGGCAGTAAGTCTAAAAAAAATTTTAGAGAAATCAAACGGTACCGTTTTATTGGCCTTTGACATTTAAATAAACCCTTATATATACTATATATAAGAAAACTGGTGGCTTACCTGAAGTGTACAGATGGCAGACACCATGTAGAGTGTCGAATTATTAAATTTTCGGATGCAGAATATAGCATAGGAAAACATTCCGAGTGATGGCCACCCGCCGATATATATATATATATAGCTGCCATTCTAACCCTGAGATGAGATTATTTTACGTTTTACTTAATAATAAAATATTTTTGCACGTATTCTTTTGCCAATTTTTTGTTAATATTTGATGCGTTTTACTGTCGAGAAACTATAAGTAAAAATCAAAAACCATATTGAATCATTAAACCTAACCCATAAAGATATTTCAGAACAACCTTTACGCTAACTTCTTTCCTTTCATGTTAATATCTGTTGTTATTTATTTTGTTTATAATTATTAAAATGTTTCTCATAATGCAATATTAATGTTAATTGGACACTTGATGGAATCAACAAGGTTCATAGAATCCTCAAGTGATTTGCATGTATTCGGTTTCTTTCAAATATTAAATTCATTATTATAGATTTCCCGTGATAATATTGTTTTTATAAAACAAACACTAAAATTTAAAGGTCCAAGGAAAATATTTTAAAAAATATATCAGATGATTGAACGTGATTTGTTTGAATTACATTATTTACGTACTGAGATTGAGTGGGAATCTGTTCCTTATAAAAGATTTACTCAAACATATTTAATGTAACTATTTTTCTAATAAACAAGTTACAAAAAAAGTAATAGAAAATTGGGGAAACAGTAAATTCACTGAAAATAAAAAAGTAACTGTTGAATTTGAATCGCTTTCTAGTTCATCTTTCATTGCCAAAGAAACTAAAAGTCACAAATATTTAGTGCAAGGAAATTGTACCTTCCTCTTACAGTTCAGTTTATAATATAAAAAATTGTCCACGTTAAGAGATGTCCACTATAGTATATATATTTAATTGTTTCAGCCTTTATTATAGTCGAATTGAATATATCTTAAATTCGTGTAATCAGTTCTTGGTGCCCAAGTTAAGCTATAAAATTTTCGTATTGGATTTAATTTACTCGTGATGTTATTTCTCGTCAGTAATATTTTCACTTAAGCTAAACTGAAATTGAGTTTCTAGATTAACAGGAAATTTTCGCCTAAATGCTCTCACGCAGAGGCAATTATCGCAAGTTGGACAACTATTATCTCTCTCTCTCTCTCCAGCTCATGCTGCCTGCACACAAAATGCAGCATAAATGTGAGGACTACAAAGGGAAACCAGCTTCCTAGTCGCTGTAAGCCATTTCCTCCTCGTGAACTAGTAGGAATAAACTTGTTAATTATATCTCAGGCGAAACTCTATACTCTGACTATAGTAGTTTACTCGCAAAAAAGCATACTGGGGTATACACACAATTGTCAAAGAGGACACACGAAACAGGCTTTACTAACGTTCACATTAAGGTTGGACTCCTTTGTGAAAAGCTATGGAAATTTTTTTAAAAAACATATAATACGATTTTACAGTGCGATTCACAAAAAAAATATAAGTATGAAAGTACTGCCATGAAAGGATAACGGTAAAAGGTAAAAAATGATGTAAATAAAATATTATAATTAAAAGTGTCAGCTTTTGTTCACAACTAAAACCTCATTACATAAAAGGACGAGATAACCATTACATTACTTATAGCTTGTTGCAAAGCTATATAATTAATATTCTTTATCAAACAGTTTATCTGACAATTAATAAATGAGTTAAATAAGCCTCTTTGCCAGATTTTTAAATTTAAATATTAAACATTACAACGTTTCGTCTCTCATTTGAGACTTCTTCAGGTAAAAATCTAGCTGTATATGTAACCTCATTCCATGACACCAAGACCAAGATTTCGGCAAAATGAGCCATGGAGTGAGGTTCCATGTACAGCTAAATTTTTACATGAAGCAGTCTCAAATGAGAGACGAAACATATAATGTTTATTATTTAAATTTTAAAAAATTTCAAATATGCTTTATTGTTTATTACTTTTATTTCGGTTGCTAAACAATAAAAAAGGCATATTCTAGGCGTTCATAAATCTTAAAGATTTCCTCAGTTCAGTAAATTTATCTGGCTTAGGAAAATAGGACAACATCATTCTGTCAGATATTAACTAGATGGTTCGTGCGAAAAAACAAAAAAAAATCCTGTGGCGGCAATTTCCACTTTCCACAAAATTTGTTCAACTGTTTCACGGAATCGTGAAAGCTCTGTAAGAAAGATACTTCAGTTTCTGATTTTACGATTTCTTCATTTTGTATTTTGTGTAGGCTGCCATTTTAAGGCTCACTCATTCAGATTCGATGTCCTGAATGCTGGTTTAACGGCGCCAGCATCCGACGCCGCGTAATTCACCGAAGTACAGCATTTACTGGGAAGGTTTTATCGAGGGATGCGTCTTCCCTCTTGACTACCAACAATAAAGCACAACCATTACCCCGGGATATAACTCGATTTTGCAAGGGTGACAATATTGTCCTGGATTTGATTAGGATTCAACGTCTGCTACTCTCCAGGTGCCTCACTCGAGGGAATTATCAGGAAGTACGGCAGTTAATACATCATCATAAAAATCCAATCTTATTTGCACAGTGCGTGTCGCAAATGGACTTTGGTATCCACTTAACAAAACAGTAAGTCGTGAGATTTTCTATATAATGAAGATCACGTCTCTTTAAAACTATGATCCTACCAAATGTGAATGGAGAGAAACGTGCATAATAAAATGGCGAATGAGTCAAATTTCCAAAAATATTTATACGAAAGGGTCAAATGGTCTGATTTTTGAAGAGAGTGCCCCGCTTGACCATCGAGAATTATGATGAAATTTTGCGTGTGCATTGTCCCCAATGAACATTGGTAAACTCTCACATCCTACAACGCAATATTTGTGGACATACTGTAGTTTTTTAACTCTATATAGGTACCCTTCACGCTATGACTCTGAAATTTCAGCAACTTTGATATGTAAGATCTCTGGCAGTATTTCATTATAAACTAAAACTTGTCCAACTTTTGCGCTGTTTTAAATGTAAATATCAAGAATACTTTGATGGATAATTTTGCAAATTCGACCGCAAAAACATTTAGTGTGAAAAACAAATTAAAAGTTTGGCTTTTTATCTCTCTGGAAGTAAAGGATGAAAAATGTGAAACTTTGAACTTAATAACTTAACATCACAAGGTGACTGTAAAATTTAATTTATCTGCCGCTCTTTACACATTGAGTGTATACTTGACGAATTTTGCAAAAACGCCAAAAATAATGTATTTATAGGCTACTTGTGCATGTATCATACAGAGACCTAACTGTTTTGAACTTGTACTCTTCAGGTACATAATTGCACGGGAAGTTAAACAATCAATAAAACATTGCAAGGCAAAAGAACTTCACCATGAAAATAATTTCATTTTACTCTAGTATCTGGTCCGGAAGGAATCGACTCGTTTCCAGTATTTTTCCTCTGATCGGCCGGGAAGGAATCGGGCGATCATTATGGCCCTCAGTAACACCTGGAAAATAATCGGGCTATACCCAAAAATGGTGGATTTTTCTCTGCTCTGTCTGTTTCACATTAATTTTGTGGCACCCTTCAATGTGGCTGTATTTTATTTAATGACACCCCATTGCACCACACCCTAGGGTTTCAAATTAAAGGTTTGGTTTAATTTGCTCCATTCGTTTCAAATTGGTTCATATATATATATATATATATAATTAAACTGGAGGGGGATAGTAGACTCTTCTGTGCTTACAATCTTTTAATACGTTCGTTTAAAAAATCATACATCAATATATTTTTGATCGATTTCAATAGCATACGAAATGTGAATTAAATTGTATTGTTGTAGAATAAAATTTTTATTTCTCACATTGCATGCACCACCCGAGGGGAATTGGCTAGGTAAAATCCACCCACTACAAATTTGGAGACACTCACCCTACGCCGGAACTCAGGCGGGATTCCCCCAGGCAGGCGTGCCACCATGCGCATAGCGTCCCTCCATTGGTTGAAGCCGCTGTCTCCAGGACTCGGCGCCACGCTGAAGCGCATCCTCGCGTCTTCACCTGCGGCAAAACGTCTCTATATCAAACAGTTGATTCATTTTCAGTTAAAGTGAGACTTATAAGTTTTAAGCAGTTACAAGCTAACATCGTGGTTAAAAAATTCTGCAGCTTAAAGTAAATTTTATTATAAGGTGAATACAGATTATGAAAAGATTAGGCGAATAATTATTGAGGAAAAATACATAAAAAGTCTCACAGAAAAATTACGAGCACAATTTAAAAGTTGTGCCAATTTAGTATTGAATTCCAGGATTCAATAGCATGTTAGTTAAATATGATCGGACTTTTTTTTAAGAAAATCCTTCAGAAAATCAAATGTTTTTATTCTTATAAAATGTTTCAGGTATAATTTCACCAAATAAAAGGTGAATACTTCATTATAGCTTGTTTGAACGTCAATGACGTGACTCCAGAGATACGATCCTATTTGAAGGAATAATTAGCTGATACCATCCAATTCTCGTGTATAATTTTCTACATCTTCGGTTTTATGATTTACTTCCTCTATTTTGTATTTGTTTCTTTCTGTTCTACTTAATTTCTTTTACACATAATTTTGTAAAATTTTTGAAAATATTGTCAATATTGACAAGGACCACGTCTGCTTTACATCCAATAATTTCTCAAGTGCCGGTTATACGAGTCGTTAATTCTTCAATTGTATTTCTTGTCACAGACTTTAATTGTGCCCTATGGCTCGTAGCCCTGTCTTACCCCAACAGTGCTGATTTCAAAGTTGCAAACAAAATATGCAAAATTTGGTTGAAATTGCTCAACGCTTTTAGATTTGTATGCGGAACAAACACACATACAAAATTTGAGGTTCTCTTGAAAATAAACAATTAATTTAATTTATAAGAACTAGTTACTTGATCTATCTATTTGACCCGTGTAGCGCAAAATAATTTGTAAATTTAATGAACGTGTTATTTAAGTAATAATATATTTTAAGTGTTTCTCTTTCGAATACCGTACATACGCTGCGCCATATAAATTCGACGCCTTGGCCCGACCTACCTGATGCCGATTTCTAGGGATTTCCCTGCATCTATTTAGGTGAAACATCGGGTAGGATCCTTAAACCTAGTCTGGGAGCCCTAGTTAACCCTTGGCTACCTTGCTCTACCTTCCGCATCCCCCCTTTTCAATTCCCTTCCTATGCTATTAAAGGGAAGTTGCCTGTTTCAGGATCACCCTCATGTAGCCTGTTAACCCAAAACAAAAAAAAAAGCTCACGGTCTATTTTATTTTGCTTACCATTATTTTTTTTACTTAAAGACGAATACGATGATCGAATTCCAACTTAAGCTCTATTACAGACTTTTAAATAATTCCTATGGCCAAAAGGATTTGAGGCGTGGGACACGTCTGCTGAAATCGATTAATTTTTAATATGGACAATATTTAGGTCAACGCTGAAAGTCTTTGTCCGCGTTGATTCAGTTTTCTCAAGTTTATTACGCTGGAAATGCGCATAATCACGTCAGTTTTGAATAACTGTCGTTTTGACGAGGAATGTAAAAGGACGACTGGTGTTATATTCAGTCTACAAATAGCCGATATATAAAATTGTAAATTAATAAAATCTTGATCAAGTGAGCGAATTTCATCACGGGATTGAATTCCATACAGCATAACACAACAGTAACAGCGAATTAGATTACAATCAAACATAGTGTATTTCGCCTGGAGCAGACGAAGCAATTATTTCACCCATTTTTATTTTGGCGTTTCTCACTAATCAGATTATTTGCTTTTTAATTTCTGCTCCCCAAACTGGCGATTGAATTAGTTTGTTTTTTATTTGTGGCGGTTCGTTTTCATTGTAAAAAAATTCATGACCGTTTACTCTGTTACGAGAGTGCTTTCCTACGTAATCGGCAGATTGTTAAACATGTTCAAAATAAATGGGATTTGCTTTAATCTGCAACGTTGACGGTTAGTTTGAAAGCTGAGAGAATAGTGTCATTTCGTGCTGCCTAACATTCGACTCTATTTTTATACTCGTCGGAAATTTTTAACAAATCGTATATCAGTTATAATAATCCTACAATTGATAAAAGTTTTCATCATTTTTGTTTCACAAGTCCCGGTCTCTGGAACATTAAACGCACTTCATCTAACTTTTTTTTTTATCTTTTATTCTCCCCATTGTTTAGTATTGTCCTTGTTGTACTGATTTCAAAATAACATTCGAAAACTCCATCTGTAAGAGGTTTCCCAATAATACATTTATTCGCTTTAACCAAACTTCCTTTCGTGAAATTAGAGAACTATTTTACCGCTCTACGTGGTCTGAACGAAGTGGATTTTAGAGAAAAATCAAATTATTAAAAACAATGCTTTCACTTTATGTCTCGCTAGTCTTCTCGGCCTATTACTTAATATATTATCTAGATTGATTGGGTATTTATTTCAGTAGAATTGTGGAGTCAATCGTTTCTACGACAAGGACATAAACATCTTGCATGTTTTTTTCACAAAATTTAAACTATATTTCAGGTTTTCTTTCTGTAAGCACTAATTAATTTTATTTATATCTCTTGTTCACCATTATTATCAACCGTAATTTTAATTTTATGACGGAATCTTAATAGTCAGTGCTTACTAACTGTTCATTTTGGTATTTAATATCAAGAGAATTTGTGTGTGCAATTGTTTGGTCTGTTAGAAGAATAGTTATTTTTTAGGAACACAATACAATAGCAGAAGTTGAATACTCTTAACTTTCCTTTCAAAGTGCATGAAAAGTATTTAGCACCTAAGTTACATATACCTGAAAAATAAAAGGTGGTTTAGTTGTAAAATTATATAAATATCAAAATTCTTTCAATCGCGTCCTTGGAAACAAAAAATTCTTCTGAGAAAATCTGTTTCGTTGTAGCCTGGAAACTGCTTCAAGAGTAACCGCTGTGATGGCTTGGAAGGTGAAATTTTCGAACAGCGCCGAGATAAGTTGCGTAAGAAATGGAAAATATAATTGGAAAATTTTTAAAAGAGAAATAAAAGATAAGCAAAAATAACTTTTTAATGGAAAAAATTATATTATAGACGACATATAGAAATGGAAAATATAATTGGAAAATTTTTAAAAGAGAAATAAAAGATAAGCAAAAATAACTTTTTAATGGAAAAAATTATATTATAGACGACATATAGTTCCTACTTGGAAACCTCTTGAGATTCATTTAATCTGTTATGTAAATCATTTTTATCTCATGAATTAAGAAAATTAAAAGGAAAATTATTCAAGAGATAAATTATTTATATATTAATTATAATTAATTTCTGATTATTAAACTGTGTTATTCATGTCACTGAAGTCAAATAATTTTAACTAGGAAATAATTATATTACTCAAAAGTAATTGTGGTAATTTCAAGGAAGATAATGTAAGAATAAAACTCTGAGATTTTCTCTTCAATTCCTAAATATTGTTTGTAAGTTTGGTTTTTCTACGATTACCAAAATTATACAATAAAATAAAATTTTGTTTCCTGAGGATAGCAAGAGGCACAAAAATTGATAAGTTAGAGTGTTTTAAAGAGTGTTTCCATAGTTGTTCTACTCGTATCTGTGCTTGCACCAGAGCAGTAACTCCCACGCGATGTTATTTTAAGTTCCACGGTGGATCCTCCCTGGAGGATGTTGGCGGTTTCTTTCCAGAGTCCCCTTACCGAACTCGCATAATTATATTTGCTTTCCACGTCCTCCATTAACGACTAAAACTTCCTGGACCAATTTCAAATTACTCATAACGCTAAGAGCATTTAAGTGAAGAGTTTGTCAACAAAAAATAATAATAATCATAACGTAATTAGGGAATAGCGGGTTCCTTTCGAGTCGCGGAAGCTTTCAATTACGCAATTTTTTTATTCGATGAAGGGGAAAGAATTTTAGCCTCTGAGGAAGAAGAACGCCAGTAAACTTCCCCGCGCCTTTTAACTGTTAATTATAATTAAGCACCGCATTCAGATAATGCAGATTCTCCTTTTGTTCGTAAATTTCATGTCATTTACCGTCAGATTATACAAAACAATTAAAGTTAGTTTGCAAACAATTTATTTCTAGAAGGGATTATCTTCCCCGGCTTTTTTGGTCTCTGATGTTAGAGAAACTTCTCCCCATTCACCCTTTCCACTGCATCCGCTGCTGGATTGAATCGTATCACTCGCGTTAAACCAGAGACGTGCGAATCGAGTTCACGTGTTTTACATTTCCACAGACGACAGTGATAAATGGGCCTTGCTTGCACTGTTTCATGCACTCAGCTCCGACACGGGCTGCGATTGGCCGACTGCGAACCGCGACGCGAAAGTTTCTCACGGGTTTCTCTGCGAGGAGGACATGCGACATAACGAGAAACACGTTTCTACAATCCCTAGCTCTTATCTTACACAAGTAGCTTAATTCCTTAAAAACCTTCCCATTTTTTGTTATTCCACTATTTCCCATACCTTGGTTTTCTCTCTATTAATCCTCACATTTTACTCTTCTCCAGGATTACGTTCATGCCATTTATTATTGTTTCCAAGTTTTTTTTCTGACTCTCTTATCAACGGCAAACCGTAGAGTTAAAGCCATAAATTGAGAAGGAGGATTAAATCAGTTTCAGTGTTATAAAGATACGAAATGTTGAAGGGGTTGTATTTCACAATTAAATTAATTGGTGAAACAAGGCGAGTATAATTGGGATGAAAAAACCTCATGCAAACTATTATAGTCATTAGGGACTACCATTCGATCACCTTGAACTTGATATTTATGACAACATGCTAGCAGACTATAGTTGTAACTTTTCTAATAGCTTGTTATGAGCCAGGAAAGCGAACAAAAATTTTATGGCTCTTTCCGAGTTGGTAAGTTTCTCCTCTCTGATCTGGTGAGGAGGTGAGACAGTGTGTGCTTTATCTTTAGTATGTTCCCCATCTACTGCAAATAGGTCGTTCTTCCCTCTTAAAAAAGTATGCATGAGTAATCATGAAATTAGCCGAACGGATTCTGGTTAACAGGAGGAAAACATTACTTGGATATTCCGGACCCAGAGAGCCTTTTCCACCATTAACGTTTTTATTCTAAAAATTTCCTTATATCACGTGCATAAGATTAGAATTTACATATAATAGCATTAAATTGGGAAATAACTAGCAGTGTTTCAATTAACTATTATAATCCCTAATTCATTATATAAATATATTTGTAGTTCATAAAACATATTTTTATACCTGCAGTGATCTGTTTCACTGTTATCAAATAACACTGTCCACACTTTTAGAAGCTAAACAAATTTATTTCATTATCTTTCAACACATTCTGTATTTACATGTAAACAGTAGAAGAGTTTTTTACTTCTTTTCTTTCTGTTTTTAAATTTCTTTGATTTACCTAGAAACGAGTTCCCTAACGCAGCTCCAAGAAACAGAGAAAGCTCTTTTTCTTCTTCAACTTGCTGCGTAGTTCAAGGAAATTACATTACCGCAGGGTAAAAGTAAATCCCCACCAGTTCAAATGGATACGACGAAGGGATAAAATAAATGTATATTTACGAATGTGTTGTAATTTCATTGTAATTTCCTGGATAATTGAATTGTGGAGGAATATAGGGAAGGTTTAAACTAGGAAAACGGGTAATCCATTTTATTGTGCTGGAACTTAATTAAATTCGCTGTCACAGGAGAGAGAAGAAAAAAACAATTTCACTCACCAGAAGGAGTGCCTCTCTGAAGTCTACAAATATTGACTCTGGCTTCGAGTTGCCAAGGAGCTGAATACATGGAGACTGGTTGTCGCCTCAGCTTCTACCAGATATCTCAGAGATAAATATGTGGACGGCCATGACGGTCGTCGAAATTTTGACCTCCCTCATGCCTTTGGGGCTTATCAAATTTCGCAGTAAATTTCTGACTCAAGTTGAAGTACTAATTCAATTGTTACAAAAACTGTGTATTTTTAATACGTGCCCAATGTACTTGGGGATTGTCCGCGGTATTTTTGGGTCTAAAAAAACACATTGTTGATGTACCACTCTCGGCGGAAAAGTCAGTTGTTGGTGGGACTTGAAACTAGCCGGAGGTCCGTATTCATTAACATTGGAGAATTTTCTGATTTAACATGACCAAGGTGTTGTAATTTTACGTGACGGCATTGTTCCAAATCCATCTTCTCGTAGAACTTTGAACGCGTTTATGTTGAAAATGATTCATGAGTACGATTCGAGTACAACACGGTGACTATTACGACAAATGTGTAAATGTAGAGGGTGAGTTTGTGGAAAGGTAAGGTAAGCTTCACTTATGTATGGAAATAATTTTTTAAAATTTGTTTTGAAAGTATTTATAGCAAAACGGTCGTTACTTTGTGGATCACCCTCGTACCTCTAGTAACTTTTAACTTTGAAAATAAAGCTTAATTTATTATCAATATAGTACAGCAGGAGATTATCAGGCTAATAACAATTAAATACTACGGCACAATATTCTTATATATGTTGGAGCGATCCATTGGACCCCGGTTAGTTGATGATCTTAGTTAACTGTAATCAACATGGTCCAGAAGCTGAGGAAACTTACAGAAGAGGAGGCAATAGTTCGTGTATAGGAAAGGGAAATATTAGAATAAATTCATCAATCTCCGTATGGATCAGGTATAAAAGATTGGAATGGGCGGGCCACGTCATTCACATGGAAAATAACCGAATTCCGAAAAAGCTGTTAACCGGTAAATTTGATGGAGCGCGACGAAGAGGAAAGCCACGGGCAAGGTGGGAGGAGATGGTGGGGAAGGACGCAACATCTCTTCTCAGAGCACGGACATGTAGAAGAGTATGCGCGAATAGAGAAACACGGAAGTAACTAATTGAGGAGGCAATGACCCTAATGCGGGCTAGAACCCCATAGGAAGAAGAAGAAATACAACGGTTTTGATCATAAAATGAATTACGGATGGATTTATGCACTTTCAGTTAAATATTATTTATTTTATTCCATAATTTATTTAGCTGTATGTATGATAAGGAGAAATGTGACTTGGTGTCACAGTTTAAGATGGCCAATAGGCTGAAAACTCTATTATATGACGTTGCAATAAATGAACGTAGGAAAAAACTGAGGACATTTTGTTGACCTGACAATTTACATTCAGTAATGACTATCTGGGGACTATAAATTTCTATAAAAGAAATTGACCTCAAGAATTCTTTTTCGCCTCAAATATGAGCCTTTATTACATATAAAAATTGCACCCCCCCCCCCCAGGGAGTCGTTCGGAAGTTATGCGCGTACATACATTGCGGAGATTCATTTTTAATACTGTTATAATTTAATCTTGCTGTAAATCATGAAAAATAATTTATGGTTAAAAATAAACATCCCCTTGAATAGTGATAATTCAACAATACAGCTGAGAGACAATGGTTGCATAGCTACTCTTATCTGAAAAGCAGTTTCAGACTGCTAATGAAAAATAGGATCTTTATACCGTTTCTAAAAATCTTTTTTATAAAAAACTTGTCCTGGAAGTATCACACAACAAAAAAAGAATTTTCCAATTTGGCACAGTCTTTATTACGGAATACTTACGAAACATTTTAGATGAAACATTAATATTACCCTTTTTCGTATTAATTCAAGTAATATAGAACAATATAAATCTGTTAAAAGATAAAAAACCGAATTAGCCTATCAAAAAGCATTGGCAGAAAAATCTGCAGTGAATCTGGATATTGTTGTGAAATAAGTATTTTAAATAACAAAAAGGTACCGGAACATCGGTTTACGTAATAAGAAACTTGTCTGTCATTATTTCCTGTAATAGATGTTCATAGTTAAGTTCAGAGTTATGGAAGAAAACAGTATTTGGTTTATATTATAACTACTGAAAATGGTTTTAATAATTTCTCTAAAAAATGTATTAAATTATAATTTAAAGAAAGGATAAATTTCTAACCAGGAAGAGTAATTAACAAATGTGGCCCTGACTTCCCGTTATCGCCGTAAGGTATTACGTCACATGAGATATGCGACGTCATTGTTCATAATGAATCAATTTCTCGACTGAAACCGTATAAATTCGAAATTTATTTGCCGGCCTTAACATCGAAGCTGTCCAGGTTGATATAAAGCAGGAGGCACATCGAACCGGAATGAACCCATAATTCATAATGAGAATCTGCTGCAATGGATAAATCACCGATTTTGTTAGTAGATTGGCGCGCGTATTGATTAGAATAAAATAAAGTTGTTGCGAAACACGAGGCGCAGTGACAGGGCAGACGAAGAGACAAGCCGAGCGTGAAGTTTCGGTCCCTAGTGGAAATTAAATTCTAAATCCATCTCCGGCGAAAGACAATTACCACAGAATGAGTGGGATCCGTTCATTTCTTCCAGAGCAACGGCCATGGCGTGGCCCCATAAATTTGAGGATCAGGACTCTATGGGCATAGAGTAATATATTATGTGGTTTTGGAACGTGGCCATTACCAACATAAGGCGTATTTACGTGTCATCCCATTCGCACGGTTGCGCAGCCATAAACGGAGACAGCAATTGCTAATAGTAGCCATCGTCACGGAACAACTTTACATTAACGTAAAACAACCAATGTTGTTTCCATCTCAAACGGGAAATTAAAATACAACCTTCAAGGAAGGGAATTCAGATACCGAGTTTTCAGTTTTTATAAAATGATTCAATGTACGATTATAATTCTAAACGATACTTTAATTTATTAGCAGTAACTCAAGATTGAAATCACAATAACGTAATATAAAAATAATTTTTCACTTAAGACTACTTAGTCTTAGTAAAAATCAGATTCTGAACTTGTTCACTCAGGAGATGAACATATTTTTTTATATCTTTTTATGCATGCAGTATAACGTTTCTAGGAACTTTTAATGCAAAGGAAATAAAGAAACACTTTTAAAAGTCTTTTAGCATAATATTATTGTTTGACTAGTTTCTGTCTTGCTTCTCCTCAATCAAATATGTGAGGCACCATATTCTAAGTCTTCTCTGTGTTTCGGGAGAGTAGATTATTTTGGTTAGTAGTTTATTTTGGTGTCTTTCAATTCGTTCAAAGTAGTGTATAGTTAGTCATTTGATTTCCTTAGCGATGGACGAGATGATGAGATCCATGAGGCGTTGGTGTTTGTGCGGAGTATTTTTAACTGTATTCTTTGAATTATTTTTTGATTCGTTGGCTTCGTGTATCCCCACAATTCTATGTCGTAAGTCCATATGGGCTTAATGATGCATTTGTATAATAAAATTTTATTTTCTAAATATAGTTTAGATTTTAATCCCATTAACCAAGACATTTCCCTTAATTTTAAATTTATTTGCTGTCGTATTTTTTGGACATGTTTTTTCCAGGTCATTTTTGGTCTAGATGTAAAACCAAACTCTTGCCTTCATCCTTTATTGGAATTTGAATGTTATTTAAGTAGACCGGACGTCACACTATACGTCTTGTAGTGAATGTAACTTGTATTGATTTGCTCTCGTTTATCTTGATTTTCCATTTCTTGGTCCAGTTAAGTAATATGTCCCAGTGGTTTTATGTGTTTTGTGTTGCGACTACCAGGTCAACATTTATGGATAATGAGGCTGTATCATCCGAAAATGTAGAAATAGAAGTATTGTTTGTAGTAGGTAGATCAGAATTATAGCTCAGGCAGAGGAAAGGGCCCAACACACTACCCTGAGGCACCCCTGATGGTTGGTAATTAGAGTAGCTGGAGTTGAATGGCTCTGTCGTGTATGGTCTCAGGAGATGGTAGGGAAAGCTGTTTTGATCTTGTATAGAAGTCCTTTGTGACAGACCTTACCAAAAGCCTGGGCCACATCAAGGAAGAATTTATTTTCTTCAAGGCTTAAAATTGATTTCTGTCAATGCTGTGTTTCTTATTTAAAATTAAAAAATACAGTTAACGTCATCCTCCCTTTTCAATTCATTTCCTATGCTATTAAAGGGGAGTTGCATGTTTCAGGATCATCCTCATTTAACCTGTTAACTCGTTCACTGACACTGACGTAATATAAAATGATTGCGAGTGCCATCTTCCTTTTTGATAAATGATAAAATTTTCTTTCGGGGTATGAGTACAAATCTGTTGTGCTAGATAATCTTAACCGCAAAAATTGTTTTTCGTTTCATTGTTTGACGCTTTAAAGCGTCTTGGTCAATGCGAAGGAATTTCTACTGCGTAGATCAGCATGAATGCAAAACGCCCAAAAGCGTCAGTGGCACAGATGCAAGTCTAAAGAGTCATCGTCAGTGAACGTGCTAACCAAAAAAATAAAGAATATTGCTTCGTTTCTGGAAGGCCAGTTACCCATACAAGCAAACGAATGGAGAGAAAATACTGGGAGTTACCCCAGCAAATCGTTGGTAAACACGCCGATAATGAACGTTGCCAAACAATTACGATCATTTCAGAAATTTTATCGACCACAACAGAAATTGCGTAGCTTTACAGTGGAATGGAACTGTAGTTACGAAAATAATTTTCTATCCAGAGTACTGGGAGGTCTCTTTCTCGTTATGTGGCATCTAAATTATGTATTAGCACATACACTAAGAATACTGATAATATTAAGAGAAAGTAAATTGCAAAGGACTGCCCAAATTATCTAGTTGCGTCTCAGAATAGTTTTCAAACCTATTAGTAATCCATTCATCACGGTTGGGAGAGTAGTCTAGATTTATTTCATTATTTCTCAATTGGGTTGAAAATTATTTTCAGTCAGCTCTGAAACAGTCCTCATTAATCACGTTTGCATGGTTCTCGCAAGTCCTCAGTTGTCACTAAACTTCGCGGACCTCTCACCTTTTACGGGTTTGTCAACACAGAACTGTAATCTCATTTGTCAATTATTTAAAAGCGTCTGTTCGCCGAACCACTCCTTCCTCTTGTGTGTGCGTTGACCTTTTACACTCACCACTCGCAGGCCGCAGGTTTCGAGCTGAAAGGTCATCAGCACAACAGGAGTTGTCCTGGGGCCTCGAGTTAATGACGCACGTCGGGGTTCCCCAGGGAATTGTCACGGCGACCAGTTGTGACAGCTCGCTTAATTGGACCCAGATACTTGTCATTTGCTTTGTATGCGTTTTTTTCATAATTCGATGGTAACTGTCAAGTCCAGGCTAGGCTGAATCAAGTAGATTTTTTTGAAAAAAAAACATATTTTGTTCAACATTTCCCCCAGATACAAAATAATGTGGTCTTTTTATAGGGTAAATATGAAGAACTATAAATAAATCATGTATCCCCCTTCCTATATTATTAAATAGGACTTGCCATTTACTGAATCACCCTCATGTAGCCTGTCGCCCTCCACCTCCCAATCCATTTAGAGAAAATATTTTCTTTCGTACCGTAGGCCATAACTATTCTGAAGGAAGCTTATGTTCCCTGAGTTTAGATATTAGTTTGTTACTTAACATCGTATTTACCAACTACTCCGGGCGGTGTTGGATTTGCGCAGTCAACCACACTGGATCACATCACAGAGAATCGGACAAGAAAGCCTGTTAAATCTGAATCTGTTGCCACTTTTAATCAGGGTCCACCTCTTTGTGTCATGGGAAGATATGAGGCATTAGAAATCACTGTAATCAGGACATAATGCAACAAAGGGTGAATTGGAATTCCTATAAGCGTGATCCAGAATAGTTTTATGTGTCACGTACAATAAACAGACCAATGGCAATGATATACTGCAGGAATGGAGGGATAATATGACATGTATATAAACAAATACATGCAGACTAAGCACATGATCGACCAAGAAAATAAATATTCGAATCAAGAACTCCATTAAGTTTTTTGAGTTTTATCAGAGTTTGCTTTAAGCCGCTAGTTAATTATATAATTGGTCATGTTATTTTAATCTTCTAACGATAGTGCTGTTGAGTTCTCAGTTGTGGCCAGGCGTTGGAGTGTCCATTGATCGGCTTTTTAAGAGGGCACAGCGCCAGCCAATGGGCAGACTTTAATCGGCCTGAGTACTTACAGAACTGGGAGGGGTAGAGAGGGCTTGAATAGTGTTACGGTAAAAGAAAAGATGAAGGAGAAAGAGGAGCAAGCGTGAATTACACGCAAGGCATGGAGGGATGAGAACAATAGCAGAATAAACGCTGTAGATCAGATTAAGAAGAGGAACGCTACTGAATTATTTACGGAGTCGGCTCCTAGGATGGAAAAGAACTAGACATAAAATTTAAAAACAACGAATAAATTTAAACTTTCCATCTCAGCTATGCTTAACAAGCAGATATGCGCAATAAATCCCATTATCATGTCATTTTCATATAATTCATCTTATTTCTGTATTAGAACGAAGATACGGAATAAATTAATACTTACTTGTTTGTTATAATGTTTCTGTTCCATCTCCCGTCTATTAGTGTCTGGTAGACGTAATCCTGTTTTATGGTAAAATCGACGCAAATGTTTCCACCTCACTAAAGTAAACTATAGCACCTTTACCCAGCTAGACACTATCATCAGTATTTTGCCGTCGGTATTTTGCACAGTGCGGGTATCATAACCGTAAATTATAAAGTACCAAAAATTGCTGTGGACCAATATGAACACCAGTATGCTATTCTATGTTTCAATTATAACTTCCGGGCAACCTGAGCACAACGGAACTGCCCTATCCCATGCTCAACAAAATTAGACGTGCTCTTTGGTGGTCGTGCCCATTTCCACGCATGCTTTTACAGGGCTTGGTTAATAAAACATGAAGCGAGAAATTAGTAGTTAATTATGCAAGTTATGCGGAGCCCAGCACCACTTATAAAGGCAAATGAGAGCGGAGTACTTGAGGCTTGTTTTTCACAGATCAGTACCCTTAAATGCTTCTTAAAAGAGTTAACATAAAATATTTTATGCTTCTACTGGTTAAGAATGGCGAATCAGTCACTGATTGAAAATCGATATACACATTACTATATAATAATAATAATCTGTTAGTTTTCCTTGCATATATTAATTAACTACATTATTATTATTGTAATTATTATGACTTCCGACAAGCCACAGGGTGTTTCCCTCAAATTTCAGATCACAATTTTAATTAACTTCTCTTTTTTAATTTAAATTGCCTATACGTGTTTTTTCAGAGTTTTGTAGTAGAATTAGATTTATTTTCATCTCAGTGACTTCCAGTAGTAAGCAGTTCCTTCTCAGAATGTGTCGGATCCAAAAGAGAATTTCTCAGGAGAACTCAATACATAACTCACAACTTATTATCATTATCGAACACCACATTTCAATTCATTTTGTCCAAATGTACATTATAGCTACTCTCCAAAATAAGGTCCTTACCGAGATCTGTTCTATTGTGAGTAATCTATTTGTGTCGATTATAACTTTTTGATTTACTATTGATTGTTTACACCTGAAGAAGTTTCAATTATAGGATCGAAACGTAGTGTCATGTTGTAGTTAATAAATATTATTTAAATTCTGGATAGTTTGACCGTTATTATTCTCCTGTATTATTCTAGATATAGTCAGAACAATTATCAAATTTTATTTGTGATAATGTAATTATAATTTCATTAAATATTGGTTTTTCGGCCAATATACGTTAATTACGTTTATGCAAGTGGGATTACCTTCAGATCGTTTTTATAAGTTAAAAATTGATAACAAAATATTAATGTAGTCGTATATTTATAAATGGAATTGTTAATGTACTTTTTAAAATTTATATATATTTTGGTTTTCTGTAGAGATGAACATGGTAATACTTCCGAAATTCTAGGTTTAAAAAAAATCATATGTCTCTCATGAAATTTGTAATTTTTTTACTTTAGCCTTCAACTTTTCCCATCACATTCCAAGTATCAGATCAAATGATTTCTTTCTGCATCAACTTTTGAAATTTTGGAACAATTTCTGTTTCTGTTCCATGGGAGTTCAACATTCCGACCTTCATATTCGAATTTTTTCACCACGGAGATCATACGGAGTAACTAAATAGCTCTGTACAATCACGTTGTCCTTTAAAATTTCAACATTTATAGTCAAGAAGCGTTTCATATCCTGAGTGCCGAAAAAGGCAGGACCAATATGATCAAATATAATTCTAAATGAATAACTATAATAACCTTTATCATATTTCCTAATGGGCAGTAATGAAAGAAATCCTCGGATCTGGTTGGAATAAAATCTAAATCAGTTTTGTATCTAGCATTATTTATGATTTTCAAATAACTTGTAATTAACATAAAAACATACATTTTGAAATACGAAAAGAGGCTACATTCCTCAAAGACGGAAATATATTTTTTTAGAATAAGAAATGTTGATATTTCTCTAGATTTAATTTTTGTCTTCACCTATGATACAACGGAATACCCCAATAATATTGCCTAAATTAAATTAGAAAAATATGTTCCATCAACCGCAATAAATACTTAATACACGATATGGGGTGCATTACAGTGCATTACAATTTAAGTGTGAAGATGCACGTCAAACTAACGCCTGTTCCAATATTGTGCTGGTGTTGACAGGAGACTATGATAGAAAGTACCATCCAAACACTGGTCTGTCAACACCGAGATTAATTGGTGTAGATGTTTACAAATCACTCCGCACTGTCACACTAGCGTCAATTTAAACAAACTGGTCTGGTTTAAACAATAAACGAATTACTCGTATTTATCGGAAGACACGCGGACAACCCAAACGAGGCCAGAAATGTTTAGTAATTGAACAGCGAATGTATCAAACTCGGTTATGTTTATGCAAATAGAATAAACACTGCGCTTTGATCGTACCTCGGCACTTTGTGGTTGGCCAGGTCTTAATTAAGAAATAATGGTGTCGAGCCTATCACAGTCAAAAGAGAAAATTAGCCTTTGAACGGTAACACCGACTGAGAAAATACACTCCCAAAGAGGAATAACGGCAATGGTATAATACACATGAACAATAAAATAAACATCATCCAAAAAAAAAATCAATAAAAGTTGACACAAAATAAATTTGATTATTTTTAACTCAAAATTATAAATTTAAATAAATCGTTTACAATTTTAATCATCCCACTTTGAAACTCTTCACCGTCGAAATTATAACTCCAATTCTTTAATTTTGAACGTCGTTACCTTCAACACGGATATAAATAGCACAGCTCATTTCATAAGTAAAACTTCTCAAACAACAACAGGAAGGACATAATAATTGGAATAATTTATCACAAATATAACTATAATTGTTCGGTTTTCATAAAAGATATACTTTAAAAGGTCACGATTTTTAAACAACTGACCCCTTTTAAAAAGTACACGTAGTAAAGGAAACATTAGGGTTTTCATGTTTTCTCTTTGAAATTTTATTCATATTTAACTTTATCCTTGACCGTTCTATAAATAAGTTAAACAACATGCATCTTGTATTGCTTCTTTATTGATTTCTTTCTTTTATTGCCCTTCAATTCTAATTACTGCTGACTGCCTCCTATAGAGGTTATGGATAACTCTTCTTTCTCGATATTTTATTCCTGTTATCTTCAAAATGCTTAATAGTGTGTTCCAGTTTATATTATCAAAGATTTTTTCTAAATCTACAAATGCCATGAGCGTAGGTCTGTTTTCTCCTGTCCTGTCTTCTCAAATTAGAGGCAGAGTGAATACTGCTTCTCTCGTCCGTACATTCTTTCTAAAACCAAACAGATCTTATCCTAACTCGCATTACTTTTTGTCGTTCCATCCTCCTATATACTATTTTCGTTAATATTTTGAACTAATAAGATACTAGACTAAACAAACATTTCAGAAAGAATATTAATTTTGTTTTCTACAAAATAATTTTTATTTATTTTTTGGAAATTATACTTTATATCGTAACTAAATATTATGTTTCCAAAATGAATAGTGTTTTTTTTAAGTTTATTTTCTCAGTGTCTGTCTCTTTTGATTAATTTAACATTTTATTTAACTAATTTTAGAAATTCGTAGCGACTCACTTGGGTATTAAGGTTTTGTATGAAATACATAATTTCTCAATTAAAATTTACCCATGTTCTATTTGTTTGCGAGTATTCGCTTTCCAGCTTCCCTGTGGTTCTAAATAGTATAATACGTTCCGCAACATGTACCTCCATGTTCGATTCCCCTGAGAAATATGGAATTTAGCTTATTGGCGAACACCGAGAATGTAATTGCATGTAATGACTCACATGGTGTACACACGTGTATTCTAGAGTTTCCCAAATTAGTGGACTGTAGTTTCTATCTTTAGATTAAATTCAATGTTTGAGCAAGCAGAATGTTACATGAAATACGTCATATAATACGACATTATGCAGCGCAGTAAATGAACTTGGCGCACTTTTCCTCTCCATGTCTTCCTTTACGGACGCTGAAGATAGTCACAGATAAAATCATCCAGCTGCGTTTTTTTTATTACATCTGAGTGGCTTTTATCGTTTGGTTCGTTTAACGTGAGGTGTTGTTGTAGGCGGCCTCGATATTAATAGCACTGGACGATTTTACGATTCGGCGCGCGGTGAAGCGATACGTTAAAAACTGCAGGATGGGTGCGATTTCAGCCTCCAGCTTTTAATTAATATCAGTTGCGTAGTGACGTCACCGACTTTTCCGAAGGGTAGGAAAAAGAAGCGTTTATTAGAAAGTGAAATAATGGACGTTTCATAAAGAATTTATTTTATTGTTCGTGTATCTCATTCCGTTTTGGACGACGTTTTTAAGGATACAAAAATATAAAAATGATTTTTTACAATTAAACCATCAGAACTAATTAAAATTATATTATCGCATCGTTTCTACTCTTATTTTAACTTCACCTGGTTTAAATTAAATATTTAAAGGTGATATCACTTAATAACAAAAAGTTTTGAATTTATTGGAGTATCATGAACGATAATACCGGAAGATGTTAAAATAGGTACCATTCTTTCTGATACCTATATACATCACTGACATTTTCACAGTTTATTTTTAACCTCATGGATATGTGTGTAATTATTAGTTATGGATAACCAACTTTCATAAAAAGGCTTAGCCTGATAAATATATTAATAATTAAATTTCTAATTATAATAAATCATTTATTCTCGTTTATTGCCAATTCCTTCAGGTTAAAAGTAAGCTGTGAAAATATCAGCGTGGATTTTATTATGATTTCCGAGAAGAATATGCACAAATGTCAGTATATTAACATTGGAAAACTTGGACTTTCAGATTTAATATAGTTCTTTAAAAATTTCGTATTTAAAATTACCATTTGTATTCTAAGTGAAGATCCTTAATTAATACCGTCCTCATAATACATTTTATTGTATTATTTGCCTTTTTAATTATCAAATTAATGTATGTTTATTACCAAAGAAAGTGCCTATCATATCTAATTTTATTTACCTTGTCTTATGCCATTAATATTTTTTTCCTTTTGTCTTAAACGTAGTTTTCTTATTATTCACATAAAGTTTTTCTATTTTTAACGTATTTATCACTAACTGGTTGCCCGGTGCCACTGGATATATATTTGTTATTAGCATGACAAAGTACTGAAGTTGACCAAATATCTTCGTCAACATGGAATTATACCTTTATCGACAATAATCTCTTTGCCTACACGTGATTAAATCAGTCTAGTCTGTACGATTTCTAATACCGAACCAGTATTAAATGTTACTAAGAGTCGCGTATCAGCTGCTACGGCGGCGACGATGATTGCGAAAAATAAAACGTATCATTACTAAAATAATTATATTTAAAATATATAATTATATCGCTTGACAAGCTACGTGAGGTCATAATGTATCCTGTTGCAAGTTCTGTATGTCTTGACGGTAAGACTTTTTTTGGTCTGAAAGGGTGACGGAAGGAACTTAAAACTTCGAAACACTAAAGAAAACCTTCTCTAGGGTGAACAGATCAGAGTACACCAAGATTTCATGCGTAGGATGAATGGGTAAGTAACTCATGAGGGACAAACATTAAAAGTCACAGCGCCCAGGGCGCACAAATACACTTTCTTTTATTTATATAGACTAGGACCCACATAAATGTGGTGCTATAGGAGAATGCTGAAAATCAGTTGAGTGAGTAGAATCACTAACAAGTAAGTTCTATATAGAGTAGGAGAAGGGCGGAAAAATGGTGGACGTTGACTAAGAGAAGGGATAGATTAATATGCCACGTTTTCAGACACGAGGGTCTTGTAAAATTAGCTTAAGAGAGAAGTATGTGCAGTGAGAATAGAAGAGGGAGGCTGAGGATACAATACGCTAAGCAGGTGTGCGATGTGCTAGTTATGCGGAAATGTAAAGACTTGCCTAAGGTAGGTTAGCATGGAGGGTTGCATCAGACCACAACAACAACAGTATTCACATTTTATCTGTATTTCGTTAAACACTCGACTGACTGGACAGAAAAAGAAAAACAGGGTGATAATGAATTACGTAAATATTTCTTCCCCGTTATATTTCAATATTGATCTGGGGAACACGAATTTCGTGGTCATATATTTACAGTGTAATTTTTTCTAGTAAGCCTGTTGGTTTTGTGTGCAGAACTGCGGGTGACCGTTTCGTTGGCTTCTGTAGTCCGTATTTTGGCAGTTAGCCAAGGGATTAGCCCCGATGCGGCGTCAGGTGCAGCCAAGCGTCTTGCAATCCTGCGACGAAGGCGACGCCGCGCCGCCGGTAATTAGAGCGTCTCATTAACGCACAAGATTGCGCTCGTCTCTGCGCTGACCGCAGAGAATTGTATCCGCTCTTCCTTGCTCATAGTTTGATTCCACACTCAAGCCTGCAATTAGTCCGGCTTTGATGCAGGAGAACTACTCTCCAAAGAAGTTACAAGAAGAAAAGTCCCGCCTAAATAGTGACATGTCTGACGACGTGCATAGAAATTAAGTCAGTAAATAGTCATTAATTTATACTATTAATTCTAAATATATTATTATTATTAATCATTCGAGATTTATAATCTATGATCTTATAATTTGTTTGGCTATAAGTTAAATCGTGTAATTCACGCTGCTGGATAGGTGAACTCGGGTTTCTTATAACGACATAATTTTTATAATGAATATCTTTTCTATGTACCAAAACGCAGATCTATGGAAAAGGGCACAGCTATGAAATCACGTGATGAAGACAAGCACGAATTGGATGTGTGAAAGAATGTGTGGAACAAATCCCCAGATTTGCCTTAGCGCCATCAGAGACTGCGTAGAGCTCATTTTAATTATAATATTAGGGCTAGATAAGATTTATTAAAACCGAAGATGTAAATACATATTCTAAAACTTCGAGACTAAGCTTCCCACTTTTGGTAAATATTGGGGAGGCTGTTTAATACTTCGCAGGAAGCGATTTTGTCTCTCAGTTCACTGTTAACTTCATTAGTTACCTTATTCGAAAAACCAGAGTATCAAATATTAACCCTTGAAATTTAAATACTCTTCATATGGCTCGGTGAAAAACCTTAAACTAAACCTTGCGTACGGGTTAAAACGGGATACTACTGTATAAGACAAAATGTAACTTGTTCCTAAAGAAAAAAAGGAAAAACTGGTAGACTGACCGTAGAAGAATGCGTTACAGGATGTCGTATCCAAGAAGAATGGATAAAAAGGAAATAATGTTAGCAGTTGCAATCAAATCTCATTGCGAAAGGAAAAATAGATGAAGTGGTCAACTATACGCAGAATAAATATAAGAAAGAAAACACTAAAGATGTTCAGGTTTTTATTAATTTAAATTTAGTTTTATTGTTCAAATTGTAATTACAAAACATCCTATTTGTAAATTTCTTTTCAAAAAATCGCCAAAAATCTAAGTTCATTGTTTTAAGTTCCATTGATATTAGATTAACTAAAGAATAGAACAAACTAATGGTTTATACCTCTATGAAGCGATTTTTATAAACGTTTATAAGAATCGTTAACCAACAAGTGTCTCGTTTCGTCCCTACTTCCACTAGTAACCAAACATTTTTTGTATTAATCTACCAAAAATTTTGAAAACTATTTATTTACAGTGCATAACAGAATAGGGAGGAAATATGTGCAATTTTTAAAATATAATTTTCAGTTATAAACATGTGAAACGTTTGATTGGTTTCGAGCTTTCATTGTCAATTAAATACAAATTTTTATATATGAAATTCTTCAACTTTGATAATAAAGGTACAATTTTATAAAATTTATATTTATTACTTATGGTGGGTAGGAATTTATTACGAAAATTGGTAAAAGCCTTTGTTTTCATTTGTGTAGATTTTCAGTGTCTCGAAGAAGTCGTTATCTGCGATACATGGCTTATACTCATTTGTTCATTCATTTGTTTATGTGTGACAAGATAATAAATTTAGGGATCTACGGGAAAAACTATAATTTCTCAGATCAGTGTTTCATTTAGTAGAGACGCGTCAACGCTTCTAATATGGAAGCGCGGCGGGCTCGTTGCAGTTTCTAACTTTATAATTGCTTCATAACGCCCGCAGTAAAATACCAAGTCGTAGGTTGGGTCACAGACAATCCACGGCATAAATTAATTTTGTGGTAAACTCTACCACACCCAAAACCAAAATAATAAAAAAAGAGAGAAAACGGTCAATGGAATCGGAGTGAAGTGCGTTCGAGAGGGTTTGAAATGATGGATCGCAGCAAACGCCGTAAACAGAATAAATCAAACACTGACTCGTCGAACTGTCGGTCGGTTTCAGGGGATTCAAGCGAGGATGGTTTGTTGTTCGTAAAACACTGGGAGAGCAAATAAATGTTTTGTACGCAAACATAGCGTAGTTTTATCTTCCAAGCAACGAGTTTTATATTTTTCTTTTCTGACAACGAATTCCGAAAAGCAAACATGAAAAGAACTCAACAAGTACTTATTTCAATAAGTTTAACAATGATAGTAAAACTAAACATAACAGAGTAATTAAAAAAATAAATAAATTCACAATCAAATTTGATAAATATTTTAACATATAAAAAAATTCTTGTTACATGAAAATGAGGAAATATCTCATCAAATAGTCAATAAACAGAAAACGTTAAGTGATAAAATAAATACCACACAACTAAAAATCGTGTAGTCACGTGATTTGTGATATTTAAAAATATCAAGATTTTTTATCACATGATTAAGTCGACATGGATTACAGAAATGGTATGTGGGATCCATATCATCAGATAATTTTGTCAGTTCATTGGTTAATTCAGAGTCCATTTATTAATTTATACTACTTACTTTCTTTATTATGACATTGACAACAGACGTGTACTGTTACTTTTAAATATATATATTTAGAAGGCTGGCAATGTTCACCGCTTCTCGCCTCGGTTTACATTATATTATTTGGGTGCCAGGTAATTTTACTAATGAAAATTACCAAAAGGTTTTTATTAAACAACAACAGTCCATTTATTTGAGCACTGCGATAAAAGCTATCCAAAGGGGATTGTCATCATTCAATATAATTTCTACACGTCTTGTCGTCGTAATTAAAAACCATAATCAAACTCAAATTCGTGTTGACGTCTCACTACTTTCATTCCGTAGCGTGTTCGAGACCCTTCACTTATATACTTGGTCATGATTCCTCGCGATCCCACCAACATCTTTAATCCATTATAGTTGGTCGACGACTGAATAATATTTATAGGTGATTGCACGATTCGAGCGCACATCTATAATTGTTTGTTTCTTCTGTCGGCAAGTCAAACGGAGCCGAAAACAAAGAACTCTCGACCACCTTGGCTTCCTTTCAGGGACGGAGATGTAACTATATATATATATATATATTCATTACTTGTTTTCGAATTATTATGACCTACGGTAGAACAGACAAAAAATTGTAATGAATATTACTTATCGTTTGTAATTTTCTAGATCATTATTTGTTTTACGAGAAAAATTTACTCGTTATATATAAAGTAGTATCTGAGAAAACAACTAACAAGTAAACTAACAGCGATGTGCTTGTTTTAGTTGAATATAGTAATTTTTATCACATGCACGACAAACGATGACAATTAAATATTGAGCCATTCCTAAAAACTCTAAGGACAGTTTTAACGTCAAAAAATAAAAGCTCGATTAAAGTGAATTTATAGTAAAACTTTGTTCTTTTATGTACCGGTATAAAACGAATTGGATTACTTGTAGCGAAAATGAAGCCAATGTAGAAGGAAATATTAAAGAGAGTGATAATTTATGTCCCTAGAAGTATCGTTTAAAAATAAGTCATAAAATTTTTTATGGAGGCCCAGCGCTGAATGTGGAAGGAAACAAAATCGTAAACAAAGAAGATTAGAAACATAATAAAGTTCGTGCTATCACAAGGTGTTATAAAAAATGCAATGTAAAATGAAGGTTTGTTAATAGTCATTCTGTAAGACAATGGTAATTATTTGAATTGACCTTTTTATTATAGAATAGTCGGTTGTGACCGTAAGGACAATTGAGGTATTACTGAACACTGATGAGTAGCAAATAATTTATTGGAACCAACCTAATGGATTTTCCTAACTGTATTCAAACTTTAAGAAACAATATGAAATGTTGGGTGAATAAAATCGGCGTTCTCCTTCCTGGTCGTAGTAAGTTGCGCAACGCAATCGTTTAGTATTAATTTCTTCCCTAAACAGATATATATATTATTTATTACCTCTATTTAATAGTTACTAAAAATCCAGTAGTTTAATGAAAATATCATCCATCGACCAACGTAAAATATCCGTCGGTTGCAAGTAATAAAAAAATTATCTGTAGCGACTCGTCTTTAAAATGAAAGGATTTTAGAATAACAGTGATATCTGATTTCTTAATATTAATATTTTATAATAATATCTGCTACTCTGTTGAGATATTATGTTAACTAACGAACAACATTATTGTGAGGAATGCTGATAATCTAGCGTACTTGATTGATTGAGGTCAATCATTCACGAGTGTGCACATACAATTGCTGATAGACAAAAGAGCGATCTCTAATTACACGCAAACAGATTCAGACAACCATATCGTAGCTTCAGCCTTACAAGTACCATTCAGGGGCGGAATAATCTCCCATCTCCATAGCAACGTGGCGGAAAATGGTACATACAATGTTATCCGACCCGACCAAATACTTGTTATAAAATACATTGAACCCAGGATTCTCTCTTTGTATTCGTTTACGAATATTTATAAATATCAAGTGAATAGCATCAATAAAACATAATAAATTGACACTGTAATTCACAATATCAGAGGTACTCTGATTTACTGGATCCTGATATTCTCTTCAATGTTTTCATGCTGTAGTATGACTAAAAAGGAAACACATCTTTGGCGGGGATGCGTGACGTCTCTGGACGTCTGGTGGAGGTTATAAAAGCGACGTTTTATGATTATTAATTCATAATATACGGTGGGAGACGATTGATAAAAAATATATATTCATGGAAATTAATTTTGAAGCATATAACACTTCACTACGATTAAAAACAGCTCATTTCGAAATTTTGTCAACTGTTTTGGACAACTTAAAGATGGTTAATATATTTTAGTGAAAACATAATTATACCCATATCAAAACAGACTGTGGCTCATAGATGCGAACAGCACAGGACAATTAGTTTAGTATTTCATGTATGTAAAATATTAACGAAAATAGTAAATAAAAGGATGGAACGTCAAATAGTTAGGAGAAGATAAATTGGGTTTTAGGAAGAATGTAGGGGCAAGAGAAATAATATTGACTTTGCGACTAATTTTATAAATGGGATAAGAAAAATCCGGCCTACGTTCATGGCATTTGTAGATTTAGAAAAAGCGTTTGATAATGTGAACTGCAACACGCTATTAAGGATTTTGAAGACAACTAGAATAAAATATCGATAAAGGAGGCTAATACATAACCTCTACAGAAGACAAACAGCAGTAATTAGAAAAGAAGACCAGGAAAAGAAAGAAGAAATCAAGAAAGGAGGAAGACAAGGATACAGTCTGTCGCTCATGCTGTTTAACTTATATATAGAACAGGCGATGAAGAAAGTTAAAATGGAATATTGAAAAGAAATCATACTGCAAGGGGAATAAATAAAAACCCTACGATTTGCCGATAACATTATAGTATTAGGGGAGTCAGAAGAAGACTTGGAAACCATAATAAATGGACGTGGAGAAAGAGTTGTATAAGGGTACAATAATTAAACTAATAATATAGCAGAGAAATATAATAACAATGCAGTATCAAAGTTATATTGCAATACAGAACTCTGCTTTACCATATTAGTAGCACCACAATAACTGTGCAACCACAAACGGATTTATCACTTTGGTGAGCCTGGTTTATAATTATTTGTGAGCAATCAAAGTACCGTGCACGTATCTATGACTTAAATAATAAAATATTAGGAAGGGATTCTGATTGAAACTGTTGCATACGCAGCAGTATATTGAAACTGTAATACATATATGACATATTTAACTGCGAACTCAAAAATAAACATACTAATTAATAATTTATCTTGCGATTCATGAAAAAACCTTAATTAACATTTATTTCTAATAATATTATAAATAGTACCCGAGTGGCTGTAGTTTTGGAATAATTCTTATAAAACATTTTCATAAGAACTGAAACTGTAAGGGGATCAACGAAGTTATGACTTTTTATTATGCTTGTTAATTTTTAAGAATTAATATGTGTACTAAGATAAATATATTTGCCAAACTGTTTAAAGCAAGCTAAAAGTCATAAAGGAATTGTAGATTTACTAAATAGTTATAAGACAGAACAATGGCTCATTTCGGCGATAGGCACGTCTAAATTTTCATCTTCAAACTTCTTGTTTCCTTAAAATTTGCCAAATGAGATTCCAAATTTAAGAACGAAACGTCATACTGAACTAGTGTTAATAAAGTTTATATTAAATTTGTTCTGACCGATAGGCTGATATACTATTTATTAATTTTAAAAAGTTAGATAATGTAACTAATTGTAGATTTAGCTTGAAATTGTACTAGTCTATACAAAAAAAATGTTTAACTGAAGAATTTGGTTCCAAAAAATTGTTGACAAATTGACGACAGTGCAGTATGTTCCTGAACTTTGGTTCGAGTATCGATCTGAACGCAACTCGATTAGACACTCTGCGTAAGGATTCCGCAATCCTCAGCCAGGAAGGTCTGCATCGGGAAAAATGGGAGATAATATAGGTCACAGACGTGTCCTACTAGTCCCAGGTAAGGAAACTACAGACGAAACCTTCCGATGGTGTCCATGCACAAATTTACCCTGAGGTAACAGGTAAGCCATTGCCTATATACTGTATTGACAAACAATTATCAATTCGTGACGAGAGAAATAAACTGCTAATAGATAAATTAATTGTTTGGGTATCCTTCGTTTCAAATGTGATAAGGAGATATCGAGGATTTACATTTGGTTCACTTTGGGCGTTAGGATCGTGTGAAATGCCAGAAATCGACGAATCAATTTGCATATAGAAGTTCAAGTAAGGAAGAGTACAGAAATTGGAACTAAAGAAAGTTGTAAATGGAAATCCTCAAAATAATTGAAAGTATGGTGGCAGTAGAAGAAAAACTTTGAACCACTCAATGTCGACTGTCTGAAAATAGGCAGGAAATATACCGGTGTCAAGAAAAGTACAACCGAAATCATTTCATTGTCAACGATGGTCAAGTATATAGCAGATCAGATAATTGTTAGTTTTTCTTACGATTGCGAATCCAAAATGTTCTGTAATTAGTTACCTTGAATTTAATTACTTCAGATAATAAATAACTGGCGTCCTGATATGTATAATATTAAAAACCTTTGTCAGCCAGTATATATGTGTCACAGTTAACGGCGTACAAATTACTGGTTCGAATTTAATTAAATTTGGTACATGTGTTTCTCAAAGCCCAAAGCAGCCTATTATCATTAAAAAGTAATATTTTAATTAAAAGGTTTCGTGTTCCATACACTCGTCGATATTGCATAAAGTGAATCTTTAATACTATGTATTTTTAAAATTATTAACATTTAGCTTCGTAATCAACTCATCGCTGGCAGAGCTAACAAACTTCTGTGGATCGTCGATTCGATATTGACGTGAATTAGTTTTATTTTTCGCGTGATGCTAATGTTAATATTTATTTATTTATTGATCGTTTAAAAATACAAAAGATAATGCATTTGATAGTGAGATTCACCACAGGTTAGAAGCATTAAATTTAATTTAATTTAATAACAACAATATTGTACATTTTTTCGGAATTTTCCGCTTCTAGCAAAGTCCATAATCAATTGAAGAATTGTCTCACTGAGGCCTATCAGTAGGTATATTTATTTCCAAAGTGGACCAACCCCCGACCCCTGAGCTTCAACAAAATAAAAAATCTTTATTTTGGAACCCCTACAGCTTTAGGCCCTGTAGTTAGAAAACTGAAGATTTTAGAAAAATTTTGAGGACACATGGTGGATTGAAAATTCGAATCTTTACAATTTTGCTCATATTACCTTTCCTTCTCAGACCACTGTAAATGGATCAAATACACCTCTCTGTAAAAAACTACCATTTTGACGATTTTTCGCCATTTACACAACCAATGATTTAAAATGTTGGGAAACATATAAAACGAGTGTTTACACACCCCTCTAGCTACAAATTATCCCTCTGGAATAGAATTATGAATGTAGTGTACCCTCAAGTACTGTAATAGACTTATATTTAATTACATTCCTTCTTTATTATTTACGTGAGCCCGAGTAACGCCGGGCACTAGTTAGATATTAAAATACGAATGTTTATAACAGACTGTGTAGGTTTTGTTTCAGAATAACTCGAACCATCTTCCTATTAGCGGAAGTTCCATTAGTCGGTTACTGGTAAAGCATTACGGTTTGCCATACCGGATGGAACTTAATGACGTAAAATATCCCACAAGAACTCGATGAGACTCTAAATATTTACGAGTTGGAAAAACATTCTATTGTATCCTTCCTAAATTCAATGGGTTATTTTATTATCATTGGGCTTAATCAATTCATTATTTTCAACTTATATAATTATATATGTTAATTTACTTTTTTAATTGGAGGTCAAATTAATTAACGTTTTTTAGTTTCTCGAAGTGGGATATATTTTTCTGTTAAAAAATTTCCTCTTTTCAAGTATTATTCAAATGACAACAAAGGCCATTCTATATTCCTAAAATTAATATTAAAATGAAAAATTATTAATTAAATATTCTTTGTCGTATATTGAAATGAATCGGTGCAATCCATGAACTGATTATTACATTTCCAAGTAAAGAAAAGTAATTTAAATTTTAAATTGACGTCAGCATTTCTTCTAAACCGTAGTAAATTAATATATACCCCACGGGAACATTTTTAATCCTGGGAATTACAAAACAAATCCTATTACTGAAATTTCGTTAAAACTGTTCTCATTATCGACATGAATCGTAATACCACACAGGAGTCTGCTTATTAATCTGTAGCTACGCTAACGTTCGCAATTCGCCAAAGTCGTTCTCATTTTATTGCAACGTCATCTAGGCTCAAAGAGGTAGGCAACGCGGCGGTCGGTATATCTCTATGTTAACAAGTCTTCGTTTAATTTCTCTGGCAAAGATAAATATGCATAACATCGTCAGGGACAGACCATTAATTTCTGCTTTCACGCAATGTTCCATTCAACATGACTAGAATAAAGAAAAATAATACGGAATGAAAAATATTACCACAGTGATGCTGTATCTGAATAATTATTTTCCTTGCCCTGTCGCACGGTCACTGTTTTTTGACCTTGCATTATACTCTTAATCAGTGAAAGGCTACAGTTTTATTGATCGGCGCAGTTATCATTGAAAAAACGTAATGGTCATGGAAAATTCATGTGCCATAAATTACTCAGCACAACTTCAATTACAAACTTTATATCGTTGCCATATAGATCTGCTTGCCGGAAAACTAAGTTCAGCTTGCTATTCTCTGAGAACACTAATGCAACACGTTGACAAAAAGTATGTCAAAATGGTTTACTTCGCGTATTTTCATTCAATTATGAGCTATGGCATCTCTAATTGTGGAAACTGCTCTAGGAGTAATGAAATATTTAAGTTGCAAAAGCGTGCAATTAGAATACTTTCTAGCACGAATTCTAGATCGAATTGCAAACCTTTCTTCAAAAGTTTGCAAATACTTACTTTACCAAGCGTATATATTTATGAAATATTAAAGTTTGTAAAGCGAAACACTAATTTGTTTCAAACAAATGGCGAGTTTCATGAATACGCGACTAGAAATCGTTCAGCTCTAAGGTCGGACAAGCATCGCCTTGCTCTACACCAGAAAAGTATTCACAATACCGGTATAATTTTATACAACAGCCTTCCGCCAGAGGTTAAAAATAGTACCTACAAAAGCTTCGTGAAGCAGAGTAAAACTATTCTTTTAAATGGCGCGTTTTACTCGGTACAGGATTTTCTTAATCGTCCTTCTAGTATTTAAATCAAGGTTCCTGCAAAAAGTGTTGAATGAGCTGCCTTATAAAATAACACATCGCATATCTTAAAATTTCTATTCAGTTTTTTCTGCTCTTTTGTTTGTTTGTTTCGTGTATTGCCTGGAGCTACGACAGAGGGAAGGACAGTTTCCTGGTCGCAGAGCTCCAAGTAGTTAAAACTCCATTGCGTGTTCCTCAGTGTGTGCTTGTTTGTGTTTCCCAGTGTGTGTCCGTGTTGTGTTTATATTGACTTTTGTCTATATACACTTTCTTTTACTAATTTCTTTTAAGTATATTTTTCTTTAATTATTTACTTTATTTTGTTTATTTTTAATTTTTAATGTATGACGTATCCTATTTCCTCAATCGAGGATTAATGGAAACAACAATAAATCTAAATCTAAATCTTGCATCCTAATCGAGTCCTCGAGAAAGAGTTCAATCTGAGGATTAGTAGAGGGAAAACCAAGGTAATGGAGTGTAGTATGGAAAACAGTGGAATAACAAAGGATTGGGAATTGATATTTTGACGGAAGTTAAGGAATTCTGCTATTTGGGAAGCATAATAACTACTGATGGTAGAAGTGTAGTAGACAAAGAGTAGGATAGCACAGGCAAGAAAGGTTTTCACGAAAAAGAGGAATTTACTTATGGATAATATAAGTGTGAATATTAGGGTATCGTTGCTAAAAGAATTTCAGTATGATCCTTTCCTTTCGGGGCAGAAATTGTATGAGATATGTTTCCAATATTGTAAAAAAATTCAGGAAACATCCAAAGGAGTAAAGTCAAATTGAGCACTACAAAAATTAATTTTAGGATTGTACTGGAAGATAATAATTAGTACCAAAAGGCATTGAATGCAGGAATTTCAATTCTAGAATTGAAACCTACGAATCGTATGAGAAACCAGTGATGCTGTTACCAATCATGTGAAAAGATTAACTGACGAATTAAGTTGATTTAAAACGCTCAAATATTTGCATAATTATAGATCAATTAACATATGCATATCCAAACGCTTTCGCTCGCACCCGTGGGTCAGGATTTAAACACAATTTGCATACCTAAAGGGGCACGGAATAAAACGTTCCCTATTTGTATTTGTTTCGCTTTTTACGTCACAGGGGCAGTTGGGCCTGATACTGAATTCAGCTGAAGCGCTTCTTAAACGCTGGCGGAAAGTTGGCGGCTCAGTATTTATTCTGTGTGGAGAAGAAACTCCTGGAAACTGACCTCAGGGCTTCGACGGAAGCTGCGCGACAGCTCCATGGGGAATTCTCAGATGCTTACGAGGTCGTAAAGAAGTGGGACTACACAGACACATTCTACTCTTATCAATCACGGCGACTCCAAACATCCACTAGATAACAACCTACCCGGTTTCAATACACGAGAATCGCATAAACTAAAGATAATAGATTCAATGCATGCCAAGTGGTACTGTAGCAGTTGCTTGACCATCTTAGACAAAATCATATTTTACTGGTGAATTCACTTGCATTCTGGTAGTTCAAAACATTTTTTTTTCATTCTGTCCAGTTAAAAACTTGTGGCTGTTTTTGTTTCAGACCATTTGTTTTTTTTGCGTCTGCACTACTAGTGTATTCTATCATCTCAAATAAAATATAATTGACTGTTAGCGGTGTGGTTGATGCTCTAGAGAGATAAACATTTGTGTATATTTATTAAGTAAATAGAAAATATTGATACTTATATAAAACTGTTATTAAATTAACAACTTATTTCGCGCTAAACGGCCCAAAAAGATAATCTAATAAAATAATTTCAATTTTTACGTGTAAAACGATCCAATTTCGTATATATGTCGGTATGTTTTTTGATAATCCACATACAAATCTAAACGTGTTTCGTTTTAGGACAAAATTCTGTGCGCGTGTTCTTTGTGAACTGGAAATCAGCGCTATTTGGGTGAATCCCATTTAGGTGTGGGCGTAACGTTATATTTTAAATATACAAAAATCGGCTGATATTTTCTGGGTTATTTAATTTGATACTGACACTATTTGTACCTAATCTGAACCACTTTCACACAGACAGGTGTCACTTGTAAACAACAAGAAAATTATTGAGTTTTTCTATCGAAAGCGGTATAATTTGTGTCACTGAGTCTTATTCTGACATTAAACAGTCCGGTTGAATTGTAATTATGCCCCTAAGAGATGTATAGAAGGGTGTAAATCAAATTCCGCGTTCTAAATACTTCCATATTGAGGAGTTCGGTGGAGAGTGGAAAAATCAATAACATGAAACCAACAGATACAGGTCTCTAATTCTGAACATCAACCTGTACTTCAGTCCCACAGAGTCTGGTGGTTGGTGATGACGGAGGAGGAATATTCCAGGGTCATGTACCAGGCTATTATAATTTTTTTTAAAAAAAACGTGGAAATCTGGGCACCCAACTATTTTTCAAATAAACAGCACAGTAGTTCCTATGTAAAAAATTTGCACTTTCTTACGTAACATTATTTTTATGTAATCTGTGTAGCACGACGTAATCGTTGCGCATGAAGAAAATTCAATTTCGTATGTTAGTTTCTGAAAAATGAAGATTTTATTTACGATAAATAAATTATCAATGTCTTCTAGGATACACTTTAGAGATTACAATTACTTAAAACTTACGAATTTGAATTACAATGTAGTGTAAAAGTTCAATATAAATTTAAACTTTGTGATGGAACACAAAGTTGGTATAGTAACTCAAATTTTAAGCTGGTGTGGCTTACAACGAGTATCCTAATTACCATTGATAGTTTATGGAATGTAACAACAATTTTGGAGGAAATAGTATACGATAATTACATTGACTTCACTTGAAATCGATAAATTATCTGTGTTACACAGAGTACATTAAAAATAATATTGGGTACTAATAAAGATTTTATTTTTAGAACAGAATGTAATAAATACAATGCTGTTTATTAGAAAATGGTAGGAAAATTACCAATCACTTTTTTCTGTGCCAAGTTATGAAATCACAGTACACTCCCATCATAGATAAACGAATTGGAGCATTACATAATATATTTTCTCATTGAATAAATAATTCTTGGGTTTCCACCCGGATTAAATGGAGTGAAAGGTTCACTTGAGAACGATGGCAGAGTACGCCATCGAAACGTCGTGGCTCAAACTCTATTTAACCCGGGTGGAAACCCAAGAATCGTTTATTCAGAATATACACCGGGAAAACCTTCGATCTTTAATATTTTCTCATTGTTTTAACACAAAGAAATTCAAGTAATACTTAACTAAATAACAAACGTTTGATTTAAATGAAGTAATATTGTTTAAACGTAGAGTATATGTATCTTTGAGATGAGTTGTCGTTATTGTTTTGAGTCCTAAGACTGGTCTGATTCAACCCTCTATGCTAAGCTATCTTGCGCAAGCCTTGAGATGAGTATAAAATAGAAAAGAAAACCTTAGATAATGTAGATTAATTTATCAAAATTACGTTTCATTAGACCGCAACGAATTGCAAAATGTTCCATAATACACGTTGTTCCAACTTCTTCCAGGAAGGTTGCGGTTCGCTGTAATTAGCGCGAGAAACTTACACCAGATGTAATTAAAATAGCAACAGAAAAGACACGGGGCGGAGGGGACAAGCAGAAAGAAAAGGCTAATGAGTCTAGTGTCTTTCGCAGGTATCTAAGGATAACTATCTTCACAGATTAAAATACTTCAACAACAGCGTTAGTTAATTTAGATTTCTTTACTTAAAAAAGTTACCACTGTATAATCCCGCATGAAAAATATTTGCAATTCATGTCTCAAAATTCGTAATAATTTTATCAGTAATTCTAGTCTGTAATCTAGGTCACAATTTTTTAATTAACATACAGCCCGTAATTCTTCCTCTTCGTTGGCTCTGCAGCCCATTAATGGCCTTGGCCTACCGCGTCTACTGCGGACTGTCATCATACATGACAATTCCGAATTTGGAGTCTGTATCGTATCGATTCTCCAGCAGCCTCAATCCCGATCTTCGTGACCAAATATCCAAGCCCGTTCCAGGTTCCGAACCCGGAACCCCTGTGTTGTGAGGCAACGATTCTAGCTCTAGACCACAGGAGGTTGGCATAGGCCTCAATTATAAAATATTGAAGCAACAGAATGTTGTCCCAAAACCTTCCCCAATTACATCTCCAGCGGTTGAGCTCGAGTGTCGTTGATAAATTATAAGCCTATATTACATTACTTAAAATTGCTGAGATAAAGTAAAACGTTTGTGCTCTTCAAACATCCCGGATTACTATATTCTACATCATTATTATTCACCTCCATTTGGCCTTCTGGATTCTTTCCAAAGTATGTGTCTCAATGCTAAATTTCGTCTTTCCTTAGAGCCTATTTGCTTCTGAAAGAAGTCAGGGATGCCGAAGAATACCAAAATGTATAGTTGATCATGTAAATACTTCGTATAATTAATTTTCATTCATTGTCTCCTAACAGAAATGAATTTATGTGGAGAAGCTTAGTTGTACTCGTCTGGTAATTTTCTTGATAGTTATCACAGTTAAGGTGACCATAATGTTACACTCAATGATTTTGACTGAAAAGTAGGCATTAGAGCCATAGGGGAGTTTATGAGGAAGGCAGTCTTAGAGGTCGTCTAGACGAGGTTCCCACAATAACCGCTCTAAGAAGACACAAACTCCAACACTAAGAACGGAAATGGGGCTGCAACATTGTACAATTAAGGTCGAGGACTACTAACAGCCCCCAGATGGTTAATTTAAGACGTACTCCGACCACAATAAATAGAACCAGCAGATGAATGGACTGTACCGAAAATTCCTACAGGAGTAATTTCCACAGCACGGCAAACTGTAAGTGGACCATATACATTGGCTATACTACAGACTGAGCAGTTTCTACGTAAGCTTCATGGAGCAGCCTACCTTTGATGATCCCCATAGGGGTTTCAAGGAAAAGACGAGTCTCTTGTCTTACCTCAAAGTCGAATCAGCCCCGTTAGCAAGTGCTACCTAACACAACTACTGGCAAGAAGAAGCGGTAAAGAAGAAGAAGTGTTTTGGAAGGTTTCTTACCGGAGGAGGCGGCGCCACTGCCGACAGCCAGGCTCCTGAGGGACTGGAGGAAGGCGCTCATGGACCCGCGGTGCTGCTCTCCGCGCTACCTGGCGGCACAAGGTCGGTTATCCCGTAACTGTCTCCCATATGACATATCACACCTTGCCTTTGCTAATTTCGGTGTCACATCCGACAAGAATGGCGCCACGTATTTGAGAAACTCATTGATTCTAACTACGCATTCACGGGAAATAAATTAACTTCTTTACAACGGTAGAAAATAACATTTCCCTGTTGTTATGCATACATTCACAATACTGAATTACACCAATTGATACCAAAAATTTTGTTTGTTCGCTATCAACACAAGTATAAATTAGAAATTCTTAAAGTAGTTCTGTAAAGTTTTTCTAACACTTCTGTCACAGCTCTGAGACCTATCAATCAAACGATGTTAATGCAACTCTCTTCCATTCTTTTTTCGTAATTGTCAGTCACAGTTGCGAGATTAATGAACGTAAAATTATCAGAATTAAAGTGATACTTGCTCTATCAGCTGATTTCCAAGTTTGCCAATAGACCTGAATAAATTGTTCTCAATATGATGGTGCTTATAGATTTAATTAATAAAAATAATAAGTTAAAGCAGGGAAAGAAGAAAATTTAATAATGTTTGAAATGTGCATCGTACGTATCTTGTAATTATTTCTTTTATAATTCTCCACGCGTTCAATATTGAATTCGGAGCACATGCACATCCATTTTTATAGATTTTACTAGACTTTATTTATGAAAGTAATTAATGATCGTCACGTATTCAACGCAGTATTTAACTATCTTTTACATGTGCGTTGTTTCATGTTGCACAGACTTGGTGAAAAAATTGTTATTTCACAAAATTTTAGCAATAGATCAATATTCTAAATTCTAGGCTTTCTGAAAATACATTTTATATCTGTTTACAGAAATAACACTCAGCATACTTAAAAAAAATTATTACAAATTTAATGACTCGTTTCTAATTTTAATATTATATTCTCTATCAAAAGTTGTTAAAAACCTGAAAATGATATTTCTTTAATAAATATCATTTGGTATTTAAACGAATCTTTATTTAAAAGTTCTGTGATCTGAATCAGTGACTTGAAGTGATTCCAAAGTTGTCTGTCTGATATATGTGACTTCACCTAGAGCATTTAGTTTTATTGATTGAAACACGAACTTATAAGCACAGCCTCTATATTTTTGTGAGCAACCTTTGTGAGCATCTCTTCAAATTGTTGACACTGTAGTAAGAGCGCCGTTGTTATTATCCACATCCACCCCTCCCAGACCACGGGCTTACTGAGACCCTCATCTCAGGACACGGATGATTGATGGCGTTTTATAAGGGTGGGAAGTGGCTTGCATTGATCCAGATGCTAGCGGCATCTACTAGATAAAAATATCTTTTGTATCAAGACGACATAATTTAAGTTGGGAATAATAACTAGGACTGGTTGTAGTATACCGTGTCGGTTACTGTTGACGAATGTATTTTATCTATTAAATCTATAGAATACCTCGTTGTTTTAAATGAGATAGATAAAAAATTAGAGTGGAGTTTTTCAGAAAGTTGAATTAAAATTGTTAGGAGTAAGTATCTTTGACTAATGAACGATTAGTAGCATAGAAAAGTCTATTAAAATAAATAATCAAGATAAAATATATTTTACGTGTATTTACTCGATTTGAGCGAGTATTTATATTTGGAATGCTTTGACTATATGTCAGTTAAGTCCTGGATTGCTGTAACAAAAGTAACAGTATGCATGATATTTTCATACCAGTTTCCGTCTAAACGAAATGCCAAGTCTTGGAATGAATAAAAGATTGTTTACAATCAATGCTACAGCCTGTAACCAGCCAGCCAGCTCGCAGCACATTGAAATTCATGTTGCAGATTGCTTTCACTTAGTTGGTTGACAAGCAAACAAACGGGCAAACAAGCCAACTAACTTCCTCCCTAAGCCAGAAACAACACGGGTAGTCCTTGCGCTCCACACGTCATCAAACAATGAACTCCAGACGCCCAGAAATAGTCTCACGTGTCACGTGCTTTCCAGTTCTCAACAATGCACTCGTGTCTGAAACTACTGTCATTGCAACTGCAATTGAAATTATAGAGAAACTGGCCCAAGGTACTTGGAGAAGTGACTATGAAACACTAATTATACTAAAACATAAAATTAAATTATTTTCGACCTGGTTCTTCCAAAATTATACTTAACACATTAAGTTAAAATATGAACGGTTTTAATTACTACTCTTAAAACTCATGTTTCTCTACAGTTTGTCTTGTATTGAACTTACAAATTCCACGGAATGAAAATTTTGGAATGTAATTTTAACGTCCATAAATATTATTAACAATTAAATCGGAGAATTTTACAATTCCCTTGAATGAAATTCCGTAAATAGGAACACTAAATTACAACCTATATAAATTTCACCGTTAATATAATAGTTAGTATAAGGCTTGACAATATAAACTTTTAATTTTTGAGTCAGTAATTTTTTCATATAAAAAAATATTGATTTCTCGGAGCGTACTCAGAGTATTCTTTGAATGCCTCAGATAATTTTATTTAGTTCGCATTGTTGTACCATTAACGTATGAATTTGTTCTCAGAAGACAAAAAAAGTGATTATATTAAATAAAAATATATTCAAAGCTTTTCTAACCGTCAAATTTTCTTATATTAGCTCTATTATATGTTCTCAAATTCAAGAATCAATGCACGTTACCGATTCAAATAACATTTATCAACCATCTGGGAAGTGAGTTATTCGCTCGCAATATGGGTGAAGATTGAGTGGTGACCGAATGTTTTTCTATCGTTTTAAATCGAGTAGAAACACTAGACAAAAACGGTGTAATTTATAAACTTCCCCTGGGCCTGACAGCTGTCTAATATTGAGGATAGCGAGGCCAAGTTACCCTACTTTCAAGAAAAGACTGACGACCTTAATCGGAAACGCAGAAGACCGATCGCTGAAGCCACTGGATCGATGCCTTTTTCTGGACTCAAAGCCAATAACATGACGATGCTCCAGACTTAAATTAGTAGTTGAGCTACTTTTCCACACAAAAACTGAGTCTAGGTTAAGAATACAATACCTAAAACTATTAAACCAACAAACAAAACCTTTCTAAATTTAATGACTTCAAAATAATATTTAATTTATTTTAACACAATATATTTAGTCTCGATATTTGTAACAAGCTTCAGCTATTTTAAAATCTGATAATTAAAAATGTATTGTCATGTCTTTAAACCTATTGCTACAAAAGTATTTCTATATATATTTTAAAACTCCTTAATACATTGCAAATATCAAAACGAAGCAAACATAATCTATATTTAAAATATGTAAAATATTAAAAACCTGTGTTATTTTGTTTTTAAATTAATATTACAGAAACGACTCAAAATTACTATTTAAAAGCACGCCATAACCTTAAATTGGGTACATGGATATTCCTACAATCGCTATTTTGGTAATTTGTTTCTAAATTTTGTGTCTTTTTATTAACAGACTATAATGAAGTTACTCATATGGTACTTAAGTACAAACAACGCTTTTCATGAAGTCAAACAAGCATATTCTACTTCTAAAAATAATAAGTATGTTTGTTATGCTGTTCAGTCCTGAGACTGCTCTGTTGCATTCTCCATGCTAACCAATTCTACCCAAACCTTTCCATTTTTAACATCCTCCCTAATCTTCTCTGCATATTCTATCCTTGGTCTTCTGTTCTTACCTCCACGCACTTCCCTTTAAAGCTAGTTTTACATGACCCTAATGTCTCAAAACGTGACCTATTAATCTATCCCTTCTTTTGGTCTCTATTCTCTTATTATGCGTAGAACTATTTACTGTATCCACCCATCTTTTTTCTATAGCAATTCGACCAAACTCCTGCTATCAGTCTTCACTAATTTCTACTATATCTAAATTTAACCTTTTCATTTCTCTTATTAAATTCTCTAATCCACCTGCACGCTTTAAAATTCTTATATTCCTCGCTCCGATTCGTAGAACGTCACTCTTTGTGTACTTGATGACATCCTTCCGAGTAGTCCCTGCCTGGAGATCCGAATTGGGGACTATTTTACCTACGGAATACTTTAACCCAGAGGCTTCCATCACCTTGTTATGCATTTAGCGTGCATGTCCGGGGGAAATTAAAGACACGGCCGTAGTTTCCCCCTTCTTTCAAAGAAGTAGAATATGCTTGTTTTATTTCATGAAATTCATTCATTTTATAATTTAGTATCGCCAGAGAAACTTCATTACATTGTTAATAATTGTGATCCTAGTTAAATGTAATATTGTTATTTCTCTTACGTAAACTAGAGGACTGACAAATATTCTCAAAGTAAAAGTGGTTACACTTTGTCAGTATTTTTGATATTATTAATTTCCTAATAACGTATCAGTTGTTTCCATGTATATAATATAATATTCGCATTCATTTATTACGATTTTTTCCTTTCTGATTGTGGTATAATAAGCTGTATGCGAATATTGGTCCAGTCTTTTTAATGCATTTACTTAAATGGATCTAAAATTAGCCGACATCATTACCTCAGAATAGCGCGTAGGAAAAACTGCGGGAGATTTTTCTAATGGATTTTTTGTGTAAGTGGTGCTGTTCTTTTATTAGGGCGGTATATGAGCGAGCCATTTCGGGAAAATAATCAAGGGCGTAAGTGAATTGGAAATCCGATAATTTGATTGAAAGTCTATTGCGACGTCATTTTATTTTGTACTGCTTGAAATGGTTAAGTACTTAGTCATCGTGGAAGCAATTTTAAGTTATTGACGGTCATAATTCATCATATTTTCGTCGGAATTAAATGACAGTTTTTGATTCAAGAGATGAGCATTGTGAAAGTTGATTGGAGAAGTGGTGTTATGATACGATTCGCCTGATTCTTTAATCAGAATGGGAGGAGCAACACGAAAATAATATCAAAAACACGTCTGAAAAAAATTAGAGGGCCAAGGTATGTCTTTATTTCGATTATTATAAAAGGAAAGCAAGCGGAAATAGGAGATTCGTCTTTCCACAAATTTGATATAGAGAAAAATACCCATATTGTAGCTTCCTTTGAATGCAGTGTACAAAGTATGCTAGGCCAGCAATGTCTACCGAGCAATAGAGAGATACGTGGGAGTCCTGTGGGAATTGCGGACAGAGCGCTTAGTGATGACCGGGACTGCAGTGTGAGAGGAGAGAGAAACAGAGAGAGAGAGGGAGATTGCTGCGGCTGGCCTAGTTAACAGACGCTGCACTTGCCCTGGCAGAGAACAGGAGAAAATGCCTTTCGATGTTGACCCCCAGATAGTCTATAAGTAAATTGTAACGCTTCTCAGCGTAAGAAATACAATGTCGGTCTTGAATAGATTTTGTTCTTCTGATAAACAGATGAATATGGCACGTGAGGCCGAAAGTTTCTGTTGTTTTGATTAAATTAAATAAATAAATAAAAGCAACTATCGTTATTTGCATGTCTTATATGCGTTGACAACGGCCGCCATCACTCGCAGTCGCCATTACACAACAATGAACTCGCTTGTCTCTCTCTCATTGTCGTCCTCTTGACGCATTACCTCCCCAACATCATTGTCGTCCTATGACGCGTTGCCACCGCAACAAAACCAAATAATTCTAAAGGACATAAATTGTCCACAGTTGCATTAAAAAATCCTCCATTAGCAGGATTCTTAGTTCACTGACAAAATTTTATCTTATTCCAACTTTGTGATTCCCATAGTAATGCGTAAACCAAAACACGACTCGAATTCACAACGTATAGTGTTTCTCAATAAGGAGCGGGGGTCGATGTTTAAATTCTGAAATGGAATAAAACAAGTTGAATGTGAGGTATTAACTAAATTCTTTTTATTTGAAAAGTTCGTGTATTCTCTTTCAAACAAAAATCATTTTTTAATACCTCACACACAGCTTGTTTCATTCAATTTCAACTTCAACCCGCCCTCATTAAGAAACCATATAGTATGTAAATTAAAGATACAAAAATTTCTGATTTATGCCTTGTTAAAAAAAACTAGCAGTCACCTACGTTGCTGCCTCTCCTCTTTAATAGTATATAAAGTGATAAAGAGAGGGCTGATCCTATTGTATGTGGAGAGCTCCACTGGAAATCGGTGACCCCAGTGACCAAACTTGTAATTCTTGTCCTTCCTCCATCACGACTTTCCTGGGGTTCTTAAACTAATTCAATTTTTATTTTAAAAAAGTGGGATTAATTTGTAAAGGTTAATGTACTTTTTTGCATGATCGTTATACGTTAATTCCTCAAAGTGTTTTGTCTCTTGTTTCTAAATGCAAGTGAAATTGATGTCGAAATGTGTCTAAAAGTCTTTCTGTATAGTTTGGATTATCCGCAAAAGACTCATCTCAAAATATGTGAACTCCAGGACAATTGAATTTATTATTGATAAAAGCTTGTTATTATGCGGCTTCAGAAGTTTGATGTATAATGATACCTATTTTACCAATAGGTGCTTATCTGGGTTATTTAAATTAAAATTATATTGTAATTTCATTTCGATCAAATATTTGTGCCTTTACTTCAATTATCTGATTGAAATTATTTATTATATTCTGTTAACTACTTCACAATGATAAAGTTAAACATAAGTTTATGTTAAAGGTTTTCATAATGATCTGCTGAAATCATTTTAGCATCCTCAGGACATTAGAAATAAAAATTTCTTGCATGTGCCAAAATAAATCTGCATGTTTAAAAATCTCCCTTATTTAAAAATTGTTAATATTACAATCTTGTCATTAATTTATCATTAAAGTTACTATATTATAAATTATGACTCCAGACGAATTAAAAAATTGTATTCTTTAATATAATTAAATCAGTTTCGTATATCAATTTTACCATGATTAATTAAAAACAAAACGTGATGTATTTGTAACATTTAAGTTAGTTTTAGTCATTTTCAAATTGAGTTTAAATAATTTAAAGGCTGAGCGAGAATTACTTCATTAATTTTCAAACAATGTCTTTAAAAAGTACTACTGTTCAATATTTATTAATATTAGGTAATTTATTAATATATATTGAAATTCATTACCAAATGATTTATGTTGTAATCGAAGAATTACTTCCTATTATAAACACAAAATTCGTCATAATTTTCAGATGTGATGTCAAAGTGACTGTATTGTCACTTTTTTGGGTCTGTATTGTCCTCTAAGGAAACAAAAGAAAGATCTAAAGTTTGATGAATGTTTTGGGGAGAAAGTTGTCAGTGGAATCGCTTTTTGTGTAAATGTGCTGGAGGTTGGGGTTGTTTTGGTGCTAGCTTGACTTATGGGGATGTTTTCTTCAGCAAGGTGAAATCTTAAGCTCCAGGAGTTCTGGGAGTCGTTAAGTGGAGCGTAACTTGGAAGTTATTGTGAGCTGGAAATTGACTGAAAACTCTCAAATTCCGGTGACTTAGCGAAATAGTCTCTCCTTATCAATAAGAACTTGAAAACGACTACCTCGTAGATAATAGCGAATCAAATCATAAAATTCAGTACAAATGTAAGTAATATATAACTTTTTAAACATAAAATTTAGAGTTAGTTTAATAGAAAAGAGTTATATATTCATTTTTTGTTAGTTTAAATGCTTATTCATTCATATTTTTCTTGTTTTGTATTTTTCATGTTTCGATAAATCTGCAAACACAAATTTTACATTAGAGTTACAGTCGGTCTACTCTAAGATATTGGGTGCGCTAGGTATTAGGAAATTAAAAGGCTTGCGCAAATTAGGTTAACATGGAGGGTTGCATGAAACCAATCTTAGGACTGAATACCACAACAACAACGAGCGCCAGCTTCGTTACTCCTTTAGTCAGGCTGACGTGGCAAATCTGATAATAGTTACCAGCGATGTCTCTCGTCCCCAACCAAAGACTCTACACTCTCTCTCTCTCTCTAATAATACATTTGCACAAGTATATATTTTTTTATAAAATCGGCTGTGGTCACATGCTATTAAACATTAGCCACGTTTATTGTCAATAAATATGAGGCTTTACCTTTTAATTCAATAATTCAGAATAGACAAAAACTTATGACACAGAAATTACTTTAAAAATTAAGCGGTATGTGTAATCGTTCTGAAACACTTTCTTGACTAATTTACGCCACCTAAGTTTGTATTAAAAAGCGTCTAAGGTAATTCTTTCACGATAAAACTTTTCCCACTTTCGTATCAGTCAACCCGCTCCGAAAACGATTCTACTGGAAACTTTTCTCCCTTCTCACAGACGAGAAATTTGTTCCCAGTTGAAAGTTGTTATCTCGTGTTACAAGTGATACATTACGTGGCAGAGTTATATAAATTAGACATCGTAATAATGTTATTATATCGATACAGGAGAACCGTGGACACAACGCACACATTAGCCTATATATATAAATATTTTAACTCATAATTGGAGGATTTTATCTCATTATTTGAACTGCGTGATTCCAATGGCATATTAACCTCCTAATTAAGTAGTATTTACGTACTATTGTAACAATAACTATTCATTTTTGCTCATTAATCTACATATTACATTATTATTCAAACATTTAGTAAAATTACACAATTTAAAAAGAATATTCAAAATTATTTTAAATTTAAACACTATTTATTTTTATAATGAACCACGAAAAATATAAGTTATATCGATAAAACGTGAATATTAACATTTAAATGAACAAACTTATTATTTAATAAATAATATTGATATTATATGCAGACAAATCAAAACGACCCATTCACAGACAAAATATAATTATGGCTACGTTCTATCGTCGTTTTTTTGGTTTCATCAGGTCAGGATTTGGACTAGAAGAACTTATAAAAATAATTAGAAAATATATAGTAACAATATTTCATGTTTTAAAATTAATCAAATTTTCAGACTTAATTTATTAAGCTGAAATTAAATATTTTTATTTAACTAATAATTATTTTAGATAAATTAATAGACTGTAATAATTTATTTTTGAGAACATGTTATTTTAAAATTTGCAATTTTTTTTAAATCAATAACCTCGGCTGAAAAATTCGTAAAGGCAAAGACTAAACATAGAAGCAAATAAATGAATAAAAAATATTTAATCTGGTGATTCGATGGTATAATTTTTTTAGAAAAACACTCAATGATAAAATTTTTGACTAACCTAAGAAAGTTGGAGTACAGTCTTCCAAAATCCATATTATAAAACAAACACATAATATTTTAGTAAATAATCAGAACTAATGTGAGATTTCCCCACATATTCCTAGATTCCGCACTTAGATGAAACCTTACGACATGAAATCACTCTTTATAAACAGGCTTTTTGTGCCTCGCTGTGGATAATATCTTCCTTTAATACACTCCTTTAAAAGTCCTTAGGATAATATGGAAGAGTGTAAAGGTGAGTGCTTCACCGCATAATTCATTAAAGGCTCTAACTTCCACCTACACTGCGTAATGTATCAAGTTGGTGCCCAAGGAAGGCTTTAAGAAGGATAAGTACTCCGTAGGACGATTTAAAAGGATTAACAATTTTCTTTCCCTCAGTATTTAAAATCAGATTTGTGTTAACACGCTTATAATATTCTTTCATGAATTTAATTCAGTGCACCTTCTTGGGTATGAAACAATTAGAAAAAACTATAGTACTCCTATAATTAACTGCAGCAAAAAAAAAGACTTACATATCTTTCAGTTTATTTGGACGTTATTTATTTATTTATTTATTAAAATGAATTAATGTTATCTATAAACTATTATCATTCAATATTTTTTTGAATCAAATAATTTCAGTTTAAATATCAGGAACCTCTTTTAATTATCCCTCTGATAAATCCATCCGTGAGCAAAGAGAACCATTAAAGCTAGGCGTCTGACTTATTGATTGATATAGATAATGCAAATTAAAGAGAAGATCCGCTTAAACGAATGTTATAAAAAATAAAATCTCTTTACTCTCTCCTGTGTCAAACCCCTCAATATTACATATCAACTTAACGGTTTTCCCTTCTCAACTCCCTTCCTACACTATTCAAGGGGAGTTGCCTGCTTCAGGATCACCCTTATGTAGCCTTTCTAACAGAAACAGGAATAATATTTTTCTGTGAAAAGAAAGAAAAATATCACTAAATATTTTATCTGACAGTTAAATATATAAAAAAATTAATCTGCCTCTTTGTAAGTATTTTTATGATTTAAATATTAATTATTACGACGTTTCGTTTCTCATTTGAGACTTTCAGGTGCTAAAAAATTACATATTGATTACTTTGGGTGATATTTTATTAAACCTTTTTAAAATAAAATACATGTTTTTATACTTACAAAATTAATCCATTTAACAAATTAACCAATGTAATCAATTTCTAAATTCTTTAGTACCTGAAGAGAGACGAAACGTCGTAATGGTTGAGCACAACATCTTATCAAAGTGTCATCGCAATCGGATGATAGTAATTTAATTACCAAAAATTTCCTTGAAGAATGCATTAATTTTCATCTTTTAAGAGATTAATATTAAATTATTCTTTAATTATTTTTATTAATTAATAATGGGAAACGTTTGGTTCTTATACACTTATACAATAAATATGAATAAAGCGTAAATTATCATTTTCGTAATGGTAAGGTTTTTTTTACATTTGACAAGGGAACAACTGTCTGTCTCTTAGGACCTCCAACACAATCAATCCTTCGTCCCCGAGTAAACAGCTGGACGCGTTACTGCTACTCAACTTTACGCAGACTATAATTGCACATAAAGTTTCCTCCATAAACGTAAAATATTCGACATGGTCAAATTAGCGATACTACACTAACACGCATAGGCATTTAAAGTCAGTTAATCATTAAGAATTATACAAAAAGGAAAGTAAATATTTCATTAAGTAAACTACTTCGAATCGCATTAAAGGCTCCGTTGAAATTTCAACGAAATTCAAAGAAGTTTGCAACAACATCGCTAAACCACCAGGCTTGGCTTTTTCCTGTCATTTTAAGTGCGTATTTTAAGTAAAAGAAGAATACAGGTATCCAATTAAATTAATTTGGAATTTGTAATATAAAAGATAGTTATGACTATCCTTCCACTATTGTTTACAATATTTTACTAGAGACAAATTGATTCTACAGAAAATAAATAACCACCATCATTTTATTATTAAGTAGTGTCTTAGTAGATCTAATAACGCAGGATATAATTGGAAGTAAAATGGTTATAAAAATTCCAAGAGTCCCCTTTTCCGTTGTCTATGCAAATCTGTATATTTAAATAATTATTCAATGACAACATGTAGTAAGAAGATTCTCCAGTTCGCTCAACTCATCAGAAATATCTTTTCCTTCTTCGAGTAGCATAGTTCCATTTTTTTACCCCTATGGTCAACATATTATTTCTCCACTACTACATTTCCTTAATAATATTACAAATCAATATGGCATTCTATAATTAACAAATAATCATCAAAGAATCAGATTATCACTATATTTTTTAAGACTATGGATACTTTACAATGTTTCGTCCACAAATTTGGAAATTCTTCAGGAGAAGGATCAAATTTATTTTGGTGTTACATACGGACAATATTTTACTGTGTCGAATAACATACCAATTGTTGACTTATTAACTGAAAATGAATGCGGTGCATTTTTTTAAATTAATGTTTATTTTGGCATATAATGAAGGATAAGTTATAACAATGAAAGGAAAGAAAGTGTTGCAATTGCTGCAGATAAAATATTTGGAATACAAGATGAGACACTCTCCATTTATTTCAAGAAAATTTTTGAAATGAGATTGCATTTATTTCTTGCTCTAATGGGTTTTGTATCTAACACACAAACTGCACACCATAAATTTAAGTTTCGATTGATTTTATATGATAATAATAATAAAAGTCAGGCCAATTTTAACGAACAGCACACTGAACTAGAACAATTACTGACATATTTATGTCAAAATTTTAGTTTTTCAATAAATTGAAGGTACATTACATTCACCATAATTTATAATTAACATTAATATGATCGGAAATTGATTTACAATTTTGTAAAATGTGATGACGAAAGCTAGAAATATCGGAAAATATATAAATCTGAGACAGATAAAATTAACACTGAAGTGTAAAATGAATTAATTCACGAGATTTTTATATTTTGCCTTACAGGTATAAAATGATTTATTTTTTTCGAGGGGTGTCTATAAAATTTACCCGCCTGTCATTAGCATCCCCATTTGTAGAGGCGAGAGATGACGTCTTGTGATCATTTTCTGCTCAGCAGGAAACCCGTTGCGCGATCGGAACACAATTAGCAGCACTTTGGTAGCTCAGAGGAGGTCCTCGGGGTTTGATACCCATTCCACATGTCAGTCTCTAATTAAATGTAGCCGGGGGGATCCTGAATCAAGAGCCGAAACATCCACAACTCACAATAAATGCTTGGTTGGGAGAGATGAATCAAAGATAAGGAAATTGCAAAACATAGATTCAAAATCTCCATACACTAGAAACAAAAACGCTTAAAACAACGTTAATACATAACGAGAAAAGTTAGTGATAAATGTCCAAGAAATTAATATAATTGTACGTAAGAGACAAAGAGGGAAGTCATTTGGTCTGAGTACTGATACGTTTGCGCAAGGACAGAAATATGTCAAAGCAAAACTGGAAGCATGTTATAACTTAAGTAACAGTTTAGGAAACAGAACTACGTCTTCCGAATGTTGTTACAGACAGCTCTGCATTTCTTTCGTTACTCATAAATACTTCAAATCAGCAGCACTTTGGTCGTATAATTTGTGCAGCCCGTGGCGTGAACGGGTATTTTAGATTACCATCAGACTTTTCGTGCCGCTCCATAAATAGCTTCTTAGCAATCATCAGGTTCAAACGGCATTTCATAACGCCGACCGGAATGTCTGGATTCAAAAGAAACGAAACTTGCAATAACACCGTTCGTGACGAGGGGTAAAAAAAGTTTATTTCTTATCTGCGATTGTAACTTGGAATTTATAGCCGAGTCTAAAATAAAACGCCAATTACGTCTCGCCAATATTTTGAAGGCCATTCAAGTTAACATTATTCTGATGGAATATTTTCAAATATTCCTAAAAAAAGAGAATCCAATAATACAGCCCTTTATAAATGTTATTGTTAATTCAGATTTTGTTTCATCAGTAATCTATAGCAATAAATAAAATTGAAGTATCTGGTGTGTGTGAATTTTTTACTCTAACAGCGTTCCGAAACGACTCAACGGATTTCAATCAACATTTGATTAAAACACGATTTTACCTTACATTTTCATACATAATCATTTCTTTAACTTGAAGGCTTCAGAAGATATTAATACAAATATTTTGTGAAATTTTGGTGTTAAGCACTGATCATCACCAGAGACGTTTTCTGTTAATCATTTGAAAATTTATGTTCATTCTTTCACCCCTTTCAGGTACAAAATATCTTACCCTAAATATTTTAGAATTTTCAGAACGATAGAATGATAATGGCTGTCGGGGTATTGCCCATTCTTTCAAACTTTTTGAGTTACTGTGCTTATTTAAAGTACGGGTATATTTCTTAACTCGGTTATAATACTAAGTAATCGAGTTAGTTACGATGAAATTCAGATCTCATAAAACAGGGGACGTACAAGGTAAATTTTCAAAAATGTGATTGTTTAATCACATGCTGACACAGAGATTACTCCGGGAATTAATCAAATTACGGTTACCATATTATTTTCTGCCGATTCTGTGACGGCTTTGTGTAGGGGGGGATGAAGAAGTGAAATGTTTAAAAGGTCACAAAATTTACTTAATGCGTTACAATCTGCGTAAGAGAGAGGGCGAGCGTTCACACTCCATCTATTATTGTAGCAGAAGATTTTATTGGCATTGTTTCTTCAGACACAAGACTGTCAACATGTGTTCGCTTTTAGTTTCAGCATCACTAAATATCCATCAAAGACTGTTTTTCGCGGACAAAACCGAGAACACGCCTCGCAGCCGGGGACAGAGTTTTAAAACCAAAGATTGACTCCGGAAAACGGGGACGGAAGGTATCCCTAAAATAATTTCATCCTGGGCATCGTCGGGTTTCCATATATCTATAGAATTAAATTTAATTAAAGTGTCTGTCTGTAAGTTGGCCTCGAATAAGCTCCAAAATGGCTACAACGAACTTCAATGAAAATAATAATAATTAAAATTTTACCTCCAATTTTAGAGTATTTTTCATTTTGATATATTTCAGGTTGTAGAAGACATTAATATTTTTAAATGCATTAAATTTCCCCGTGATAGCGGGACCTGTTCAAAACTACTGGAAGTTGTAAGAGAAGATGTGAATGTAATTATTTGTAAATGCCTTGAATTTCCGAGCCAAAACGAACTTTACCAAAATTATGTACCTGTTGTTTCATACATTACAGTTATTTCATGGTCCGCGAGTCGCATTGGTGAGAATATACTTTATAGACTGTAGAGAAATACGGGGCAACATTTCAGAGTTCGTTTGCTTGATGACAGCGACGCTGAACCATAATCACCAACGATCCAGTTCGCAATTACTGAAACCGCAGCAACGGTATTAACCGGATAGACACTTGTATTACGATAAAGTGCGTTGCATTAATATCGACTCGATCCAGAAGCGACGCTTCTGAAATATGCATACCTCTGGAGCCGACGAGACGAATACGTCACATCCGATGCATTTTAGTCTCGCCGCCACTTCCGTTAAGTGATTCCAAGCAAACTTCTACAAAACATCAAATAAAAGACAAAGACCTTTCGGCACCCACATATTTATATACGACCGCTAAATGAAGAATCCCTTCAAAAATGTCAAAATAAGTTATCAGGTTCATTTCCTTCAAATATGAACATAAGGCATTGTGCCTTATGTCAAAAAAGTACAGTTAACTGTCAATTATAAACAAATTACAACTGTGAAAGAAATATCCTTGGTTTCCAACAGGGTTAAATATTTATCATTACACGTCGTTTTAATGACTCACCCTGCTATTGTCAAGTGACTAGCACTTACTTATGTTTAAGTTGGAAACGTTGACAATAATAAATATTTAACCCAGTTATAAACCAAAGAGTGTATTATTCATGGTAACACTGTCAAAGTTCATATTGTCTTATGTTAACGCAGTGATAGTAACTTAAATTCGAATTAAAAAGTATTTAAGAATTTGCAGACAACACTTTGAACTAATGCTACAAAAACAATAATAAATTCTTCATATTCCTACCTCTATCATTTCCGATGTATAGGTGAATATTTAAGCATAAATAAACTGAACTAAAAGTACTTCTTTCTCTTCGGTAAGAAAACGGTACTAAACAAAGAGTAATGAATAAATCAATCACTGAAATTAATATTACACTTCGTGGAAGCTACAAAAAATTAAATAAAATCAGAATATAATAATTATTATTATTTGTTTCTCGTAAAATATGTTTATCTTCCTTGGAAAAAGCATTTCACCAAAAACTTTCGATATGTCAGAACTGATCTTAGCATATTTGCTATCTTATGCAAACCCGAAATTTTGCCTCCAAGCTCCAAAAATCAATCCAAAAATTTATGCTTTTATTAAAGTTGTGACTGATTTATAAACATTTGTTTTTTTATCATTGTACTACAGAATTTTGTGTCAAATAATAATTTTAAAACTAAAATCCTTCAATACTTTTCTTTAAGTTACACTTTTTGTACCATGATACAGCCATAACATGAATTATTTAATTTGTTTTGTTTATTTTTAATTTCATTAAGTTCCTAGTTTTAGTAATTTATTAATTATAAATTCTAAAGAGTGAGTATTATTCATTAAATTATTTTTAACATTCTTCGCATTTTCTTGTAAATTGATACTATAAAGTTTTATCATTAAGAATTAAAATAAGAGCCATTTTATTATGAATTGAATAATTTGCTAAAACGTGTAAAGCGCGTCATTAAAAAGTTGGTTTCCAGAGACAGCTAATTTTAAAAATACAATTTATTTTAGAAGAAAGACAAGAATGGAAAAATGTCAACTGGACCAGGGAATCGAACCCAGGACCTTGCGATATCAAGCCGCAATTTTAAAAATACAATTTATTTTAGAAGAAAGGCAAGAATGGAAAGTGTCAACTGGACCAGGGAATCGAATTCAGGACCTTGCGGCTTGATATCGCAAGGTCCTGGGTTCGATTCCCTGTTCCGATTGACATTTTTCTATTCTTGTTTTTCTTCTAAAAAAATAAAATAAAAATTAACTATATGCTTTACTGGGCTTAAATTGCGCATTCCCACTAACTTAGTTTAGAATACAATTTATTCTGAAAATTAGAAATGATTATAATTTCTTAGGACTAAACAAAATTAAAATTTTGGCACAGGGAATGTACATTGGGCATACAAATTTTAAGGAATATTTTAAAATCCACCATTTGTTTCCTGATATGAGACGTCCATGAGACAAACTTCTAATACGATCGGATCGATGTAACGTGGATACCTGCCTGCGGATTTCAACTTCGGAGCCTGCTCTGAAGTTCACCACAGTGTCAACCTAACCAGTAAAATACGTAATTAAATTAACTCCTCGCCGAACTACGAGTATTTCACTATCGTCGTTTTATGACGGCGCGGCGGCTTTCGAAGTAGACGAGCAACTTGTTTACTAGTGTCGAAGCACCGCTAATAAAACCCCATACTTCACTCGCTCGCTGCTCTAAATTCCAGTTATGACACGCACACGACAATGTATTCATTATGTTGCGCTGACAACTCTCGGAAACGGAGAGGTAACGTGTCTTCTCGGATTAATACTTTATAAGGCGAATATGAACCTCGTCACGACGAGATCCTCCTGTGAGCGTTCCGAATGGCTTTAATGAAAGGTAAAAATTTAATAAATGGTGGAATCAAGTTTCTGGTGACTTGGTGACATCTGTACTATACACAACTACCGGTTCATAATGAAACTGAAAATTATTGTTTTTTTAATTTAATCTTTGTTTCTGCTTGAGAATTTTTGATTCTCAATTTGCCACAATAATTGTATTTTCTATTTTGTAGAAAACCTTGTAAAATAATTTTCGAATCTGGCAAAAGTTAATGGTCTTTTTCAATTTAAAATCACGAGGTAGACGTCTGATTTTCAGCAAGTTGTTCTAAATTTCTAAATCTTTTATGCCTTAATTTAAACTATTCTTTCCGTGTATTCATGTGTGTTGAATTTTGGAACATTTCAGACAGTAAAACATAGATAATATAATATTTTATTGATAAGATTTCTTTGTGAATAAATATTCGTTAAATGTACTCCGACACATTAGAAAACATTCGAATTCACCAGAAAAATCTACATTCGCTAACAGAAAAAACCAAACCTGAATTTGAAATAAATTGTCGGAATTTACTGGTCCCAGTAAATATATTTTATTCCATTATTAATAAAACTGATAGAATTTAAATAAGTGTTGAATTAACCAAAAACAATCGTCAAATAAAATTTCTATTTTCAATACGAAGTCCTCGACTATCTTGTCATTTGCAACTCGTTTAAAATGTTACGTATATATGAGTCAAAGTCGACGACGTCTTTTCAATAACAAAAATGTTTTTTTGATAACTGGCCACATGAGGATGATCCTCAAGCAGGAATCTCCCCTTTAATAGTATAGGAAGGGAATTGTAAAGGGAGGATGTGGAAGGTAGAGCCCCCAGGCTGTAGTTTAAGGATCCTACTCGGTGTTTCACCTAAAAGATATGCAGGGAAACTCCTGCATCAGGTAGATCGAACTATTGCGTACTATTCTCACTCCCTTCAGAATGACTAGAGACGAGTTTGCTGTGGGGTCACAGCATTTCATTCTCCGTGTCTCCACCAGTTTTAGAAGGTAGTTGGTCGATTGATCCAATGGGATCAGCGGATAACTCTTACAATATTCCCAAGGTCTTCAACCCCAGTACATTCACCTCCTAAAATAGATTAAGATGACTTGGCATGTGAGAACCTTGAAAAAACCAGAGAGAGTACACGGAATTCCCAAAGGTGAGTCCCGCAGTCAATCTGTGGGGAAAACCTGCAAGGTAAAACTCCCACAGGTATCCGCCCCCTATAAAAAATATGTTAATTCAAGACTTATGTGATATTTACTTATAAAACTCATAAGTGAAACCTCGCGGGAACATCGAAAGTGCATTCCTGCTAAAATGACGTCTTCCGCGTGATAAAAACTTCAGCTCAATACAGAATCATGAACGTGGCCTTAAGCGCATGAAATACTTGTAAAGCATCGACCGAGAATCAGATTTATGTACTTTTCGTATTGTTGTTTATATTTCTGTTGCTCTGCAATGTAATTATCGTGATCGTATGAGTTGGTGAAATCATTAATTCATTCTTGCAAATCTTGGGAAATGATTAACTATTCACCACTCACCATAGCTATATTTATAATAGAGACCAGAAAAATTCTAAATAATTAATACTCAACAAAACGAGAGAATTGTTATTTGCACATGTTATTTTGCACGTAAGAAAAACAAATAAGCAGTGGAATAACACGGTTTTCATCTTTAAAGAAAAATATTTTAATTAGTATTTTTCGTGTGTGTTCCTAAACGTGTAATTGATAACAACATTTAATTTAGTTGCTTTACGTTATGCCAAAAAACGTATTGTTACGCAGAGATTCGTTTTCCGCAAAAATACGTAAGCAGAAAGAATAGTATTTAAAATTGAATCTAAAGTGGAAGGAGTCTTTGGCCATGGCGATCAGAAGAAAAGCCGCAGTAGTGAAACCAAAAAGAAAAGCACGTAAAATATTAATAGTTCTCTATTCTTATGAAAGACGTGTTCAATCTAGTCGAGTAGCTTTGAAGAGTGTTTGTGGTTGGTGATGAAGTAAGGAATACATGATGAGAAAAGGAGGAAACTATATTCAGGCGGAGAATATTTCAAAAGAAGAAATAATTGGTGTTTGGTGTAGTAACGTTTTAAGACACGTTTAAAGTGCAGTAAGCCATCATAAGTTACTTAACACCATCCTTCAAATATATTTTCTACTTTGTCTCCACAAGACGAACTGTGTCAACGCTTCGGAATGTTTTCAACCTTAAAATTAAGTCATTCGTACTGCTCCGTTTCCCTTTTTCTGTGACATTAAAGTATTTCTTCTCTAATTAAAGCAAGTCGGGTATATTCCAGAGCGTGTTCAGAAAGGAGGTCACCTTACTTTAGCATGCAGCCCGTAAACCTATTCAAAGACCCTGTTAGGGGTGTGTTTAGTGACGTGCTTGAGTCAGACCCACCTCCGTTCAAAATGTACAAGGATAGATTTATCATAGAACAACTTTAATTACGATGTAATCAAGTAAAAAATAAATTAAGCCTTATCAGTGAACTACGTCTTCCACTTTAAATAGTATTACCTAATTGTTGCAATTTAAAACGTAATGCAGACCTGAATAACGAAATTATTTCTAAAAAAAGCTGATAAATTCCCTCGCTGATGCATGTATAAAATCAAAAAGCTTACGAAAAATAGATAATTGTAACTATACCTATTATACATCGAACATAATAGTCTCCATGATATATATTAATTTAATATACATCGAAAATAATAGTATTTTAATACAATAACATATTACGATAGTACGTCGTAATAAATACAATATTTTTAATTGATTATTTATTATTTTTAGAATATGTAGTCGTTCTAAAAGTTTGAAAACATTAGTAAAACTAAAAAATAAAATCATTATTAAATATTTCGTCTGTAGAATATGTCCATTATCGTGGAGAAAGAAAACATAATAAATTAAATTAAAAGGAAACGCTATATGTTGATAATGTAGCACAAATAAATTATTTTTGTTTACAAATGTAAAGATTTTATATTTATTGGTCCCTCTAATAACAAAATTGTATAACATCCCATAAATTGATTTATTCCTGCGTTTATGTGTTGAAGTTCAATTTTAAAATTTTTTAACTCAAGAAAGTAATGATTATAAATTTCTGAAACATGTATCTGATCTCTCACGTGGCGTCTGTTTACTGGAATCTGCCACCACGGACGCTGATTTACTGTTGTGCGGGAATCGCCACACCGTAATTTTAGGACTACAGTAATATCAACAATATCACAAAATAAACGAAAAATAATTAAAGCAGCTGGAAAATTATGGTTCAAGCTTCAAACTGTCCTATAAAAAGATTTATATAGTTAGATGAGAAATTTAGTTTTATAATCATAATTTTAATCACGTAAGAAAAAAGGTAACAATTTTTTTATATTAAATTAATATATATCATGGAGACTAAAATTGAAGGGAAATTGCAAATGTAAAAATCATGTGTTTAAAACGTCTGAGATTCAACTCTCAGTACACTATTATAAAGGCTCAAAACCGTTCTGAGAAAAATAATGAGCGTCATTACTACAATATAAAATTATGAATAATATAAACATAAAATATTTCTATGTAATTTAATTAGCTGTATTACGATAAAAAAACATACACTGTTCCAATAAGCATTAAAACAACCATTCAGTCTGTTTATAACTCAGGCTTTAAGAGCCGTATCAATTAATTTTTTACAAAATTCTTGCAACATAACGATGCCGACGAGAAATTACGTTACAAAATTTTATATGCAATTAATCGGAACTGTCCTGTAAAGAGACGCGTCAATTTTAGAATTTCATAATAATGGAGAGAAAGATAATGAGACATAATTAGCAATCCAATTATGATGAAACGCACATCCAATGGAAAGTAGTAATTCGTTTATTAATATTATCCTGTGACTTTAATAAAAAACATAATTTGGAATGCTGGTACATAGGTGGAATTTTTGCACCAGTAGAATTTAATTTTAGTACGTAACTATTGCTGCGGCACAGACTATACGTTTATTGGAAGTAGCGTTTCGATATTGCTTTCGTGTGACCCTTGTGTAACTTAAAATTTTGTGCGATATCGTTTTAAATGGCAACCAGGGAGATAAATTTAATCATAATTTATTGCTGAGTCCTTCCGAGAAATTTGTTAAAGCGACGCATTTTAAACGAAAGACAATGTTTCATTTTTTCGTTATCACAACTTGTGTCCCATAGGTTGAAAATTAAATTAATACGTATTAAAAATCTGATCTGATCCACAAACTCTAATAAAATAGAAATCATATTAAAACTTCTTCACGTAATAAAATATTCGTTATTAATTCAATAAAAGTCGATGCAAGCTTATTTTCTACTATACATATTTGATTCTGAACGATCGATTTTCATAAAATATATATTAATCTTGCACTCGGATTTCAATTAAATACACCTTATTAATTCTCAACACAGCAAAATTACATTTCAGTGTTATTTCTATCATGCATCACTCCTATAAATTAATAACTGGTTTAATTAAAGTTTATAAATCCCAGAAATAGAAGTTACAGTATTATTTTTACAAGAATTTCTAATACTAGTTAATAATTTGTATATTTTTTCTCGAAACTGTTTGCATTTAAAATGAGGTTTAACTTAAATGTGCTGAACACTGTAGTGAAACGAAAAGAAGGCCGCATGGTAGGGGAAGAAATCCATCGTTATTGGGCTTTAGAATGAATCTTTCAGAATTTATGTATTTCTCTACTTTCATTTTGCACGCGGTGTATTTTGGACGTTTTGGAATGACTTGTGTAAAGATTATATTCTACATCTGCAAACAGTGCTTCGCTTTAGAGGGAACGCAGGCATATTCATGTCGTAATTAACCGAATTATTTACTTTTATTAGCGCGATGTTTTTTTGATTTTTTGTAATACGGTAAGCTGAAATGAAGCAGAGTTTTGATATTCTGCGTTGATAATATGAATCATGTTTCACTAACCACAGTAATGTTGATAAGACCCGGATAGTAGTTTTATTCTCCTTTGGAGACAGACGTTCGTTATGTTATGTTTTTTTATTATTTAGATGCAATGTATTGAATTTTGGAAACTGATATTATGCTTTGAAATTTGTGTCCCACCAGATGGACACTAAAGCGCGTTATTACTTTCGTGCGAGCGTTGTTTACAGTGCGGATTAGCGGCGTGATTTGTCCCGAGCCCGATAAAGCCGTTGTTTACCCGCGTCTAGTCACGTGACTACGGTGCGGATGCGCCTGACTGTTCGCCGACCCGCGGAACACTGACGCAAGATGGGATGTCTACACCGCACAAGCTGAGCATTCGATACTGCACACATTACGGAGAAATGTAGTAACGTGAAAGCAGCGTGCACATGTCTTACCTCGTCTCCTCCTCGACATCATCCCATGCCGGCCTGCCGCTCACTGCGCTGCCGTCCCCCGGCCCGCGCACTTAGAGCCACGCACGCATGCGCATAGCCTATTGATTGCCCGGAGCGCAGCGCTCGCCAGCACGCCACGGCAACGCTCCTCCCAAAATTAACTCTCTCACTTCCAACAGTCGGCGACAGTGCACTGACGACGTCGCACTAAGGACCTGGCAAGCTCACGTCCTGAAAACAGCTTAGCAGGTCTCGAATCATTTTCAATGACCATTGGTTTGCACTTCAATTAATGCTTACCAACCACAAGTATAACAATCGTAATTGAACATTCATTTCCTTATTGAAGTCGAAACAAGACAAAAATTATTCGCCAACAATCAAAATCATTTACTTTACCATTTAAAGTTTGACATAACGACAGCTGTCTCAGGTGCGGCCCTAACAGGTAGGAGAGGTAGGTGACTGCGTACCGCGGCAAAACTTAGGGCTGGCAAAAGAGCCAGAGCTTGAGTGGGAAAAAAAGCTCAATATTCTGACTGAATATTTTTCACCTGCATAATTACTACTTCAACAGTCAACGTTCAAGTAAAATAAATTTATTTTGCATTCTTTGTTTAGGCTTCCGGAGCTTTTGATTTCAATGAGTCATATTCAACTTTTCAAAATTGTTACATTGAAATTAATGAACCATGCTTCAAATCGAAAACGTATCTCTGTGTAAATAGATTGAAGTTAAGTGTGTAAAAAAATTAATTACCTACTTATATGGCACGAAAGTTAATTGTAGTAGATTTAAGTAGTTATAGGCAATAATATGATTAATTTTAAATATTTAGGAGTCATATTGAATCAAAATTTTTAAATGGATTATCGTATAGATTTTGTAAGTTGAAAGATAAGTAGAACGTTAGGATTTTTATACAGAATAGGAAAATTTTAACTAAGTAATCTAAAACAGTAATTTATAATTATATCATACTTCCAATTTTTAATTACTGTTGTTCTGAGTTGTATGGGATATCTAATAAATGTATGGACAGATTTAACAAATTGCAAAGTAGGGCATTACGAAACATCTTATGTAAGAATAAAATATTGAGCGTAGCAGTGATATTAAGATAAATAAATTAGATTTTTTCAAAGAATTTGAAATTTTTCATGCCATTATATTTTTGTACATATGTATCAATAATTTGTTACCGTCCTATTTTATTAACTATATAGCTTATAAGTATGGTTGAAACACTAAAATGTTAAAAGAAAATAGAATTAGACGTAGCTATAAATGGTTAGATTTAAAACAAAACGGTATATTTATTAAAGGCATGAAAGAATTTAACGAGTTACCAATATAAAATAGGGAATGGAAGAATGTTAGTAAATTTAAGGTTTGTTTACTTAACCGTTTGAGTTATGTAATGTGAACTGCATTAATGAGTTCATTTTTTGATTAATAAATTCATTGTTATTATTGTTATCTTTCTAAAGGCATAACTGAAACAAATTGTGAATGCCACATTTTTAGTGGTTAAAAGTCATATGTAATATTTCAATTACAGCACATTCACAGGTTTTTTAATCAAAGTTCATTTTATGCTTGTGCAGAAAGTTTCTCCTTTGGGTTTCCCAACGACGGAAAAAATTCAAAGGCCAATTCATATCGCATGAATGATAGTTGATGCTGAAAAAGTAAGTATCATACTACGAACCACTGAACTAAATAATTATCATCTTTATTCTTCTGAAGTTGTCTCAACGATACGAGAAGAATGGTAGTATCAGTAAAAAATACGTACTACGTATTAAACATAAATAAAATTAGTTTTAAATAAATTTGAACTTAATAATTATTAATAGCTATATTTGTTAAGATAATTTTAATTATTTTTGTCATTAAGCAAGTGTCTCTGACTGTTGTTCTTCAATTTGATAATTATCTTTGCCTTGATATTGCTGTCGTATTTAGCTGCGGATTGGAGACAAATTAATTAAAATATTCAATAATTGTTGTCTTCATCAGTGAACTGCGGAAACATTAATAAAATATCAGATTATATTGTCCGCGTAAAATAAGAGACACAAGTGCAATTTCTGACCAGAATTAATTAATTGCAATGAATAAATGTGGTGGACTCCTTAATTATAAGTTGATTTAACGGCAGGTTTCCAGAGATGTTGTCTACTTAAAATGCAAATAAAATAATTAAATTACAATAAAATAATTCGACTACCGATGATATTAGAAAATGTTATTTATTTAAAAATTCAGTTCACAAAATACAGTTTTATTCTTTTGGAAGTCGTTTTGAGGTTTCCTATTGTCTATGGTTTTACAACGGAGGAGAAATAAAATTTGTTCCAAAATTACGAATAAATAAATTAGAATTGTATTATATCATTCACATTTGCTATTGTACAAGTCTCAAGTTAATTCTGTGTTGCTTTTATCTGAAAGCTCATTGATTCAATCGTTATTCTTTTAACATGTAAAAGCCATCAAGAGACATTATATTAAACTGTGTAGTTAAATAATGCTGCCAAATTTCATGGGAAAGTACCCCTCTTCCTTCATAACTTTCACTAAGCTATGTTACCTGTTCCGAGCTAGTGACGCATTTCATCAACGAATTCGATCAGTATGTAAATGAACAGTTGTCTTTGAAGTTCTATCGCTTTTGATGGTCCCTATACCTGGCAAAGTTCATAGTTCAGGGCAAAAAACATACTATCACAGTCCTTCCAAATAAATAAAAGTGGATATTTCACCTTCCCATTACACAAAATCAAACATCGTGAAAGATGCATATGTTGTTTAAGGTACTGTTAAAGGGCGTAATGAATATCGTTAGTATTTTTAACCATGACTATAAAAAATAATAAAATTAAGAATTGATCAATAAATTAATAAAATTGTTAAATAAAAGAAAGTAATTCTTAGTCATTCTAAATTGACTCCATTTACAGCAAGTAACTAAATTTTCATAGTAATTATTTCAATTTTGGTTCATCTGGGGGTATTTTAAAATGGCCGCCCATTTCATAACAATTAATATAAGGTATTTTTAGATATGTTTTAAGTGGCACTATTGTTTGCGTATCTATATACTTAGTAAGTTTTAAATATACTCTACCATTACAATTTAACGGTTCCATAACAAGTACTTTATATCCCTACTCATCCATCAAAAACAGAAAATTTTCAATATAAAAATATTCATTTTTCATCTAAATTAGATTTATCAGCAATGTTTACAGTGAAATGTTTATGAAATATCTTCGTATAATATTTTGCATTGTATCTACAATTAAAGTAAATAAAATTAATAAGGTTATTAAAATTTGATGGACGTACAAAAATCTTTTATACGATTCGTGGAATCACACGAACATTGTTCAATCGAGTTTAAAAAATATTCAGTTTATTATTATTGAGCTCAGATATATCTTCAAATTATAACTCGCAAATTGTATATAATTTCTGGCATTTGATTTATTACAGAGTTATTATCATTATTAAAGCAATGTAGCACGTTAAAGGGTACAATTAATGTTATTTAATTAATAAAATTAAATATATGGACCGGTGAGCATCTTAAATTAGTCAAATCTAGCTCTAAAAACTTGAATTAGGAACATAAAATTAATTTAATAAGAGTACCTAAAAGGTTTTAATTATAATTTAGAATTCTACAAAAGATAACTCTTAAAGAAGAAAAAGTTATTTCTCAAAACTGCTAAGTAAAATATTATATATTACTGTTAATAATTAGTTATAATAATAAGAACGCCAACAAATTGAATGATATTTATGATACTTTATTTTAATAAATATGTATAATATATTCGTTATTGCCTAATTTGGCTTTTACTGATATGCCTATACACAAACGTTGTAAATTGATATTACTTTATTATTTATATATTAAAACTTTTTAATTTACTTTAATAATGTTAAATGAGATTTTTTATTGAAATACAAATTTGACAACGTATCAAAAATTTCATTTTCAAATCAATTTTTTAAATATTTTTGTATCACTTGAAGACGTCTCTATATAAGGGATGAAATTTTGTTATCTGGTTTTAAGTATGAAAAATTAAATAAATAACTAATTGCATAAAAGTTTTCTCATTTTCTAGTATATAATTTATTTATTTTGCACAATGTTGGGTTTATGCTTGAAACATGCTCCTTTATTGAGCTTTCGAACTAGCTCCTTTGTGGGAAAGAAGTTTTGTATTCCTAGTGTAGTGGACTGCATTGGCTCGAATCGTGAATTGATATGCGAACAGTACGTCAAAGGGATTATGGGCTTTTGCAATGTTCCGTTTATAGTGCCATGTATTTCCGAACACCTCAATCTAGTTTAGCAAGGTTGTCACAAGAGGGGTTTGAATTAGCTTTTGCCAGCATGGGACAACATTTCGGCAGTAAATACGTTCGTTAATATTGTTTTAACACTTAATAATAACAAACGTTAATTATAAATTTGCGTACCCTTTTTTTACCCACGTAAACAAATACACAGTACTACTACTTTCGAATAATAAAGCCGAGATAACGGTAATGGACTAATTTTATTTAATAAATTTGTTTCATTTGCCCTCAATTTTGCTGTATTATATTAAAAAGCTGCAATATTGTATCAATAAAATATTCAATAAGCAATATTCTGGATTGCTTTTATTTTTCTATAGTTGTTACGCCGTTTTTTAGATAGAAACTGTCAGTTTATTAAACAAATGCAATCTGCACTATTTTATAAGTCCACTGTAACTTTTATTAATAATATGAAAGAATTCAATATTCTCCTACATATTCCTGCCTAAATTGTTTAATCCTATGGCTCTATTTAATTCCAAATTGGGTCAACACATCATTACTTATATAGTTTCCCTCTTTATTAGTAAAAATTCTGAACTTCAAAAATATCCTTCTATGAAGTATTCTTTCCATTACGAATAATATTCTTATATGAATGCTAATAAAAGTTTGTTTAGACAATTTTAAGGGAAGTCATGGCGGACGGGATAGCAGGGGAGAATAGAATACCATTAGTAAAGAGGGGAAGAACATTGTAACTGGTCAATGAAGTAGTCCTGGCAGACGACTTGACCACCTTTTCACTGTACCTTGTGAATAAACTTTTGTTTTGGCGTCTTACATCTGTGGCTTTACAAATTTTGCAGCATTTTGACAGACGGTTATTCAGAAACCTCATCGCTTTTAACTCTTTAATAGAATATATTCGTAAACTCTGTGTCTTAGCTGCATATAACTTACGCGGAGCTTTAAATCTGCTTGTATTAAGGTTCCGTGGAAAATATTAAACTGAATCTAGGAACAGGTCACTACACCATATGGCAAAATGTAATGTACCTCAATAATAAAAAACTTGCAGTTTAAAGTTATAAGATTGAGTTGTAGGATGCTGTGCCCAAAAAGAATAGATTAGGAAAGAATGGGAACGGGAGAAAAGCAAAAAATGTTAGCAAAGACTGTGCAGTTGAAAAAAATATAGTTTTGCGAAATGAAAATAGATAAATCGATTACCATACGCTAAATACGTATAAAAAATTAAACACAAAAGGTGTTACGATTTTCCTTTAATTAAATTGTATTGCACTTATTGTAAATATAAATATATTGTAAATGACTTTGCGTCTAATTTTAGAAGACAATATAAGAAAAAACAGGCCTACGTTCATGGCATTTGTAGATTTAGAAAAACCCTTTCATAATATGAACTGGAACACACTATTAAGGATTTTTAAGTGTCAGGAATAAAATATAGAGTACAAAGACTTATAGATAATCTCTACAGAAGGCAGGCAGCAGTAATTAGAATTGAAGGTCCAGTAAAGAAAGCAGAAATAAAGAAAGAAGTAAGACAAGACTGCAGTATGTCATCCATGCAGTTTAACTTATATACAGAACAAGCGATGAAGAAAATTAAAACGGAATATGGAAAAGGAATCATATTTCAAGGAGAATAAATAAAAACCCTACGTTTTCTAATGACAATGTAGTATTAGGGGAATCAAAAGATGACTTGACATGTACGTGGTCCTGGAGAAAGAGTTCAATATGATGATTAATGGACGGAAAACCAAGGTAAAGAAGTGTAGTATGGGAAATAGTGGAATAACCATGGATATTAGATTGTGAAGGGATATTTGAAGGAAATTAAGGAATTCTCCACCTTGGGCAATATAATAACTACGAATGGTAGAAGAATAGTAGACATAAAGAGTAGAATAGCACAGGCAAGAAAGGATTTCGCAAAAAAAAGAAGAATTTACTTACAGCCAATATAAGTATAAATGTTAAGAAATCATATTTAAAAATGTTCGTATGGAGTGTGGCGTTCTATGGGTGCGAAAGGAGGACGGTAGGAGATCCAGAAAGGAAAATAATAGAAGCTTCTGAAATATGGTGCTATAGAAGAATGCTGGAAGTTCTAGAGCAGAATAAGAGAAGAGAGAACAACATGGAGGGCTTAGACAGAGAAAGATTAGATTAATAGGCCACATGAGATGAGGGTCTTGTAAAGTTAGCATTAGAGAAAAGTGTGTGGGGTATGAACAGAAAACGGAGGCGAAGGATGGAATAACTAAGAAGTTTGGGAGGATGTGGGATGTGCTAGTTATGTGGAAAAGAAACGGCTTGCGCAAGATAGGTTAGTATACAGGGTTGCATAAGACCAGTCTTAGGATTGAATACCACAACAACATTGAAAATACAAAGCATCCTATCATTTTCTGTCCCTGGAACGTGAAATTTGTAAGTTTCTTTTTAAAAATTAATCAAAAATGTAAATTCGATGTTTTAAGTCATATTGATGTCAGATTAAGTAATATAATAAACTAATGCTTCATGATTTTAAAAGGCCTTTTTATTTTTTTAATAATTTTATCAAAAATATTTAAACAATAAATGTCCCGTTTCTCCCCAACTCCCCCAATGTAAAATTTTTATTTGCTAACACAAGTGTCGTAAGTATGTAAATATTTATTTACGTATCCATCTAGAAGCAAACAACATTTGCATGTATTACGTGCGTCAGACGCAACATTCATTAAATTTATTTCTCTTAATTACGGAGTGTCAACCGCAACTGAGCAGACATCACGTATAGTTAGATGAAATAATTTCGACCGCCCAAACGGACTGTTTCTGACATACGTAATATGAATTTGCGGCTGCCATCCTGTATGAACCAGCTTCAGACCACGAACACGTCTGTGGTTGTCAAGTGCAAAACGTCCTTTGTCTAGTGGTTACATATTCCTATTTGAAATATTGAGAGTATGTCGAATATATTTTACTGTAATTTAGTGTAATATTTTCAATGGATGACGCCATACATTTTAATTTTTTAGTTCGCCGGTGGGCTCATATGCTGAACATAAATACAAATGAGAAAAAATTGTCCTCGTGGAACTTACGTTCCTAGTTCACCCAAAAACTTTATAGACTTGTGAAAATATCAAAATTTTCTGGAAGTTATTGGCGCCAGATAATTTTAAATAAAATTGCCAAAAAATATTTTTTAATTATTTAATTAACTCCTTCCCTGACCTGTCTTGGACGAGTTATCTCGTCCTGAGCAAAAATAGACGCGACGGAGTTAACTCCTTTTATGTCAATTTTTGATCTCGACGATATATCTCGTCTGCTTCATTGAAGTTCATAGTTTTGTAGCGGGAGTGCCTGCCTGCGTATTTTCTTCACAACGCATGATTAACTTTAAACTTTTTTTTTCGATTTCTAAAAGCGGAAAACTTCACCTAATTTACGTAATTTTTATGCTTCGAAACGTATGCTATTTTTGAGATATTATTTGCAGTGAACAAAGAAGTACTTTTGAAGCATTTCATAAATAACTACAATGAATTTTTACACAGTATCTGGTAGGCCATCTTGCTACTCTGCGGGTCGCGCGTTCGTATCTTGCTATTGGAAAGGATGTTGTAATGTCTGTATTCAGTGAAGAAATTGATTTGAAATTTTTTTTATAAATACTATCATCAAAATTTTTATTCCTTAAACTTCGAAGTAGCCGGCCGAACCTCCTAAATAAATTACGCTCCAGCCGGCTGTTCCGAAGGTCGCGTGTTCGAAACCGATTTTTATAAACTGTCACAGTAATAAAATGTCATATTAACACAAAAATACAACTACAAATTTTTACTGTGGACAAATTTCATGACTATATTGTGCAATATTTAATTTAGTTTTTATGCAAAATTACGTGAAAATTTTTATAATTGATATAATAAGAAAATATTTTAAAATAAACAACTTTGTAAAACACTTAAATGAATATATTTTACTTGTTACCTGTAGGTGATTAAAAAACGTAATAAAATATCTTGAAATTTTTTGTCGTATTTGTTGAAAAATATCCGACAAGGAAGGGGTTAACAAGAATGAGACATATAACAACAAATCCCGGAGTGGCTTTTCTAATTAATTCAGTTCATTAATTTTTTCAACTGAAATACATTCACAGTTCTACGAGAAGATATATTTGTTATACATCGTTTTAAATTATAAAGCAGTAAATATACTTTTGGTCATGTTAAATTTGAAACTTCTACAATGTTGAAGAATGTAGGCTTACGTTACGTTTCAAGTACCGCCAATGACTGACTTTTCCACCACGTGCAGCCCACCAGCAATGTCAGTTTGATTTTAGTACCATCGAAAATGCTTGAACTCAATGAGCACGTTTTGAATAAATACGAAGTAATAAATTATATATATTGTGAAGGAAAATACTGAACTTACTTGTTTTCTCACATTGACGTCTGACCTCTGTCGCGTTACCACCCCCCAACAAAGACTAACTAAAGGGACAAAAATTAACTACAATTATTAATAATATCTATAATTGATAACTGGGAAACAGGGACTAGTCTCTCATAAATATTTACGTTACAGTTAAAGTGAGAAGAATTGCTTCAAATGAATCTCAGCCAAAGTCTATGAAACTAAATTTAGAAAATGAGAATGGGAAAATATCGACCGGACCGGGGAATCGAATCCGTAACTCATCTTCTAACTTTAGTTTGATGGCTTTTGTCTGAGTTTCAATTGAAGCAATTCTCTCTTTGAATTGAATCTGACGCACCTTTGATCAATTTACACATTGTCCGTCCTTTACCGATTTCCTAACTAAGGTGTGAGGAACGTGATTAGTAATTTGTGAGTTAAGCTTATATTTACTAGAGTGAAGGATTGTTGAATCGGATCTGAAAGTCGATCAGGACTAGATCAGTTGGTTAGAGCTCCGTCGGAAAGCGGCCAACATTTTTCCAGTCTCATCTCCTAAATATTAACCTTTTTACTTTTCTTTATTAATTATTTAGAACATTTTTAATGCATCTACAACAGGCCTTATCTTCACAAGCTTACAAAATTACTTTACAATAATGCTTCTATTATTATTTTTTTTTACAGTAATCCTAACTAGAACGCCCTGGAACTATTTTAAAGAAAAGTACTAAGGTGGATACTGGGCCCAGTTAAGGACGGGGAGAGTTGGAGATAAAGATATAATCAATGACACAGCAGTCTCCCTATGGATCAGGTTTAAAAGAGTGGAATGGGTGGGCCATGTCATTCGCATGGTAAATGGCCGAATTCCAAAAAAAGCTGTTATCCGGTAAATTTGATGAAGGGCGACGGTGAGGAAGGCCAAGGGGAAGGTGGGAGGAGATGGTGGAGAAGAGCAAGTGCGGATAGAGAAGCATAGAAGGAACTAATTGAGAAGGCAAAGGCTCGAATGCAGGCTAGAATGCCATAGGAAGAAGAAGAAGGGTGAAGAAGGGAAGGAAGATGAAAAGTAACTGCTATTAGATCACAGCTGGAGAAGACTGTTAGTCTGGCTGTATATAGAAGGGAAGAAAGAACTGGTATTCTAATGTTAATGGAGAGGAAAACTGAGGTAAGTTGAAGCTGCTTCCTTCCTCTTCATACATTGTATGGGTATTTACGAACTAAGATTTTTTACAAGTTTTATTTTTTCTTTTTTCTTTAATTTTTTTACATCAAATTAGAAACGTTTGCCTGCTTGGGGTCTGTAGAGCGGACTGTGTATTATGCAGAAAGATCTACCAGTAATACTGCGTGGAGACCTATTCCTGTCTCCTGGGCTTTTTATAACCCTTATACAGTAAAATAAAAAAGCTCAATCTGTTAACGCGTATACAGGTTATGACGCATTGACGTTAATTAATCACATATTTGTCGGAGCGAGTAAAGTAACAGCACTGTGGCAAACGTATATTGCGAGCATTTCACTGAGGCTTTGTATATAATAACATGAGAACATTCAATATATCACTTAAAGTTTAATACAATAAGCAGGGTAATTTCTGTAAGGCTATTTTCGTGTCATCATGACTTGTACACAAGAAACACCTAAATTAAATGAGACTGTACCGTTATTTACTAATATATTTTTTAAGAAATGTGAGTCCGGATGCCATGTTTAAAAATTGATACTAAATATTTTCCACGTCATCACTGCGAGTGTAGCGTATCTTATGGAATTTAAACTGCTGGATCAGCCCACTTATTTTCACATTTACATTTACGCTGTTAGATACTCTGACGTCAGGCGGCAGCAGCAGCAATATAGGACTGGAATGCCCCATAGAACACACCAGGCAGTATGCCACAGACCATACAACTACGAGCTCATTTAAATTTATTGCGGCCACTACTGTGGTGACTGCAGCAGAACAATGACACAAATACAACAAACACCACTGTTTGCATAATTTTACACTAATTAAGCTCAAATAGTTTATAACTCGCATGAAATTAATTAATAAATTCACCTAAATCATTTATTATTTTTTTAACCTATAAACGTATAAAATGTTGTGAGTCGGTGACTTAAATTATTATGAATTTAGATTTGAAGCTGACAAAAACAAGACTATCCATAATCTATTCCAGACTAATTGTGTAGACAGAACTCTGTGTAGAAAACGCATATTTTGTGATAGTTTTTCGTTTGCCGTTCAAGAGATTAATTAAATTATCTTATATTTGCAATGGCACGGTCAATTCTGATTTTTTATAACTTCAGCCAAAAAATTAGAAATATATTACATGTATTTAGTCTACCTAAATATAAGGATAATTGTATGAATTTTTACTATAAAAGGTAAGAAGTATTGATTACTTGAATTGTAGGTGTAACTAAGGACGAAAACGAGTAACCTCTATCAAGATTAATTGAATGAACTTATTGTAATACCGTTGAAAGGAATGATCTTAATGTGTTTAGGAAATCGGGAGCACATATTCCTGTTTCCGAATTTCAGTCTCTGTTAGAGTTATCTGCGCTACGCGTCTCTAATTGCGCGGATGGGATTGGATGCGGTCAGAGCGGCTCAATCCCCTTTAACCGCTCCCGTAAACCGCCATTAACAAGTTATAACACTGTTCTCGCCTAACTGAGCGCCACCATCCACTCGGGTGAAAATTATGAAATCAGCACTGAGTAGATGGCGCTCCATAAACATCAACGTATTTAATAATAATAGTAATATAATTTTGACGAAGGTAGGGGACATATATTAATTTTTCGATGTAAAAGTCTTGTTATCAACAACATCCATATTTTTGTAGACAACTTAATTTTCATTTTCACTACATATATTGTTATGGTTGTAATACTCAGTCCTGAGACTGGTCCGATGCAACCTTCAACTTATTCTGAGAAAGACATACCTAGCACATCCCATAGTTCCCCTTGGCCTCGTGTTCTAATTAAATTATTCCATTTCTAACTTTTGGAAATTCTTTGTGCTCTATTGATAATATAATTTCTTTTTTATTTAATTTTTGTTTTCCTTATAATTTTATAATGTTTTTGTATTTCTGTCATTAATTACTTTTATATTATATTTGTTACTTTATTTTTCATCATTAGAGGACTACTGTGTCAATACATATATGCAAATCTAAAAATTATATTAGATTTGGTTAAAAATTTTGCGGAACTCCAAAACTCGATTCTTTGGTATTAAGACCCTGTGTATCCCATAGCTGCCCCAATAATCCCCATATATGTAACCTGTAATATCGGACCACAGATATATCAATTTAATATTTACTTCTGAGAGCTTACTAAAGAAGAATAGCTCGTTTGGTAATTATTAATATGTAATAATATTAAATATATTGGTTTCTTAAAATTAAAATGATCGGTCAATATCAATACACTCACAATACTATCGTCGAAAAGTAATTTGTATCCAACTATTATAGTGTTACAGATAAATTTGTATGCATCGAAACAAAAAAATCTACGTATTACATAATTCTTCAATAATGCATACGAAAATATAATTTTCTGAATTTTATTACCTCAGCTTATTTAATAAATTTGTCTACTAGTTGATTATATATTATTTATTGGAAAGAATAAATTTTTCACCGTATTGACTACGGTTTCTAGTAATGCACACTAATTAAATGATTGAGTTATCAGTGAATGCGAAGTTCTTAGTTTCCGCGGGACTGGGGGCACATGGCAGATGCAGTCGTTCCCATTAGGAAAGGGGGCCAGGTGTTCAGAACCCGCATTTCCATTGCCAACTGGATTGGGTTACCTTCTTCCGATAGCCAATAACCTCGCGAGGGAACTGTGTGCATTATAACATGACCGGGAAGGACTCGTAATAAGATATGGGAAAAAAGGTACCTTAAAAAGGCATTCAAATATCGTAAATAGAATTAATTATATCTGTAAATATATTTCCCAAAAAAATATTATTATTAATTTTGAGATGAAGAATTCAACCTTTGGTACAATATAATGTTTTCGTTGTATTGTTGTGAATAATAGGAAGAATAGCTTGGTTAAAATATAAACGTAGCTAATGTAATAAACTTAACCCAAATTAAAAAAAAATAATTATTATTTAAATATGTCTGGCTCGTTACGAGAAACAAAACGTTGATGGCGTCATATTGTGTTACAAAGTCTAACACAATTTATTCTCTTTTTTAAAAAATATAGGTTTTACTTGCAATCAAATAATTTAGTAAATCTGCATGTGACTAAAGTTTACATACTTTTTCACAATAACTATTTAACAAGGTTTAACGAACCATCACAACCAACAATCTGTACAAATAAAACGTTTTAACCATTAGTGAAACTGATTTTTATTTGATATTCACTGTTATAGAGTTCCCAGAGTATTTCCATCAATCTCTGCAGTTTGAGACTCGTTTCTCTCCATATATTTTTGTTTCAAATCAGGTAACCTTGGTTACAATATCCGCCGTCTGATCTCCAGAGACAACACACCTCCACGGCAAAGGTGATATCCTATCTTCCTCCGTCACAGACAAAGATGTTTTTTCTCTTTTTAGACATACTAAACTATATAAAGACAAATGATTTTTATATTGTGTTTAAATTGTATTTCAGATGGTCCTATAATTAATAATTCTCTTTAAAGTCCACCATTTACGAACATTTTCCAAACAAAAAAGTAACTATCATGACACGTGTTTTCCATATCATATGTTTAATAATGTCCCCATATATTCAAATTGTCCATATATTCGAGACGGCGTGGTTCAAACAATTGTAATATTCAAATATTCATATGGAAACATAAACGTGAACATATCGCAATATATTATCATGTAATAAAAATTTGGAAACACTTTGCAAGAGGTGAATTAATTTTAAGTATGATTTTAGCATTTATGTCTACGAAGATATAGCACCTTCATTCTTCTTAAATCCAACATCTGTAGACCTGTTTCCATAAAATGTTTTCATATTGTTTTTCAAGTCCCTAATAATAATAAATTTTGTAACATAATATTAATAATTAATCGGGTTGATGCTTTACCAATAGACGGTATTGTTCGAAGCAAACTTTATCTCATTAACTAACACAGAAAAGTAATTAAAATAATTAAATTTCAGTTCCATTACAGTAGTTTCTGTGCGTTATAAAAGTAATACTCAAATTGATACCTATTTTATTTAACTTATTAAACTGAAATGTTAAATTGCAATGTGTTGAATTCATTAGAGTTGTAGGTTAGTCAACAGAAGAATATAAGAATTTATTTCCAGCTTCCAGTATTCTAATTCCTCCACACAAAGTTCCGAAGTTGTGGCCTTTCACCATCCCCACGCCTTGGATGTTTTTTAACTTCATCGCTATATTTCATCCAAATTAGCGTCAAAATTCGCATTTAATGGCCCATCTTTAGCAACTACTTTTTACGAAAACAGAACGAGTAAGAGAAGACTAACTACGCTGATCCTGGAACTTCTGTATCACATTATCGGAGTCGAGCTTTCTTATCCTTTAATCTTTATTCTAGAAGACGAGATGACAGAGGAAACTTTCGCAGTTGTCGTGAACTTGTGGAATGCGTGTTTGCGAACCAGGAAACGAATGCTCGTCATGCGAAAATAATTTGCACCGCGATATATATTTTTTTAAACGCACATTAGAGCAACTACTACTTTCAGTGAAGAAAAATGTGTTGCTTACCATTCCACTACGTAAAAAAAGACTAACTGTTTTCATAGTTTCGAAATATTTTACGTTATTTTAACTTTTTCATGTTAATGATTCAAACTATTTTGTCTTCCTTAGAGGATTTCTTTTATATTCTTTCTAAGGAACAAGATATTTGAAATTACACACGTTATAATACATTAATTATCATCGCTCTTCGAAGAGATCAAATCATAATGACAATTACCGTACAGTTACTACTTCATAAAAAAATTAAATGTAAAAGGGAGTTCAACATATTTTATTAACTTCGTCAATAAGGTCGGACGAAACGTAGTAATAATTAATTTAAACTTCTATTTTGTCTGTGAACTGTCCGTTTTGATTTATTTTTAATTAACAAAAATAAATAAAAAGAGGGCCTATAGGTCAGAATTTTTTTTATTAATATTTAATTAATAAAAATACTACGTTTCGTCCAACTTTGGGAGCTTCTTCAGGTACCCATACACCAAAAAATTATAAACTCAAAATAATTTCGAATACATTTATTTTAATTTATATTCAATATTACACTTCATACTTTAACCAATTTTTATGCATTTGATATTAATTTTGATTTTATAATTAGTTTGGTGTATAAATATCTGAAGAAGTGGCCTGAAACGTAGATTTCTATTTATATAATAGTAATAAAATTATTTGTTGAGTTACTGACCGTCTTTTTACTTATTTTTAACTTATGTCAGAAAATTATGTTTGCTTTAATGAAAATGTTATTTAAAATATTTTAATGGATATTTGGAGCACGACTTGTGGCCCAAATTATGTTTAAGTAAATATGAACTGATAATATGAGTGACGTAAAGTGAATATGACATATGAATAAATAATTAATTACTACATATCTGCTGATATTAGTGCTGTATTATGACAAGTTAACTCAGTAAAGAAGAGAATCGCTGAGAAAATATGAAAAAGGAATGTAGAACACAAAAATTTATAAAAAGAATTGTTGATGGGTTAATGCGACAATAAACCAAAATGAAAAATGTGTTGATATACTGCAGTTATAATTGGAGGTATCACAACTCCGTAAATGGCCTGATGATTGTGAGAAGTTCTAATTTAACTCTGCAATTGCTGTAATTTGTAACAAGAAGCTTCTCTAGGCTAATGTTACCACCGAGGAGGCGTCCTGTTGCCGCGTCTACGTTTCCAGTGCTGACTACTCGACTCTAACTACTCCAGCATTCGTGGTAATGAAAGCGACGTCGTACTCGTAGCTGTTTATTAGCAATGACGCCGCTAAGTACTTGCTAACTCAACTAGCTGTGGCACCACCTATATTAAAGACAAGTTCAAAAGCAAATTGTGGTGAAGCTTACCCCTTTATGACTTCCAACTTCCCCAGAGTATACTGCAAATATCGGAACTGATATATTACGTTGGGATGACAATTTTCAAAACACGACTTTATTAATGTATTCCGAGGCAAGTCCAATAATAAAGTTTGGACAGACAAATATTTTACGTATTCTTATTGCTTTAATATAGGGTTTTTCAATAAGTGAAGGTCGATTTGAAATGGAAAGTTAATGCATGGGCCTTAAAAATAAAAAACAATATCGTTAATACCTCACACACAGCTGATAAAAGTTTGCATTTTATTAGGTTTTTTAAGAAAAGAAAAAGACGGTATATTTTAATTTTCCCGGGTTGTAACTGAACCTGTTAGTTCTTTAACCATAATAAATATTGGCTCGATTCATATGATAATAAAAAGTATAAGCAATTAATTATCAAATGAATTATGTCAGTTTTCAGTTTATACTGCGTTTCGTCTTTTATTTGGTAATTCTTCAGGTATACTTCAAAATATTGATTACAATGGATTACATTAGGTAATATGTTACAAGATTTTTAAATAAAATAAAAACTGACAAAGAGACTGTCATAATTAAATTATTAAATGTCTGATAAACTACTCATTTAATTAACAGCTTTTAATTTACCGAATGGTTTTATTAAACGGCATTTTGGTTAAATATGATGTAACTTTCATTATCCTTTGGAAGGTTTTCGTTTTTAAAACAATGCGAGGTGGGGTTTGGCAAAATTATTTTTTCTTCATATTTTGATACAAACAACTGAAATTTTGTCTTGGGGCGTTCCTTGCGAATAAAGGGAAATACCCGTGTGTTTACTTGAGAAATATTTTCACCAAAAACAAAATATCCGAATAGGAAAATGAATATGCAAAGATGTAAACTAGAAGACGTGTAATGAAAATGAGCTTAATTTTTCAAAATGAACAAAACGGCTTTCATTATCTCAGAAACGGTTCAAAAGTGTTACGGTATAATCGTAAATAATTGTCTTATTATCAAAGCAGTAATTATGATGATTTTGTTCTCATTTCATTCTTGAAGCAAACAATTGAAATAGGTCGTCATTTACCGATAATACGGTCGTTCGTTCTTTTATTCTGACCAACAAAAAGGAAAAACGACGAACCGAAGATCAAAGCTTCCGATAGATGGTCAATTACCGTTAACGAGAAATATTTGCTTTGTTCACAAAAGAGCCATTGAATTTTGGAACAAATTGACTTGAACACCTTTAATAGTGTGTGTTTTTACAAAGGATTGTCTTTTTTACGAAAACAGATAAAGACTGAAGAGCCTAACTTTGATTATTAAATCTATTGCAGTCGTACGTAATTAATTCATGAAAAAGTAAGGAATATTTTGAATAATATTATACAGGAAATTTTTCTATGAGCTGTGACTGAACTGATGTCATTATAAATCGTTCTGTGAAATTATGCGAACTGCACAGTGGAAACGCCTTCTTTAATTTATAATTGAAGTGGTACATAGAATAAAGTGTTATAAGTTGTCTCTTTTATAGGTTGAAACGGGACGAGGAATTTTTTATTAGCACGGTTTCTAATATACCCTTTATGTTCTTTCGGTAATACCCGTTAACACAATGTTCCCATAGTCTCTTATTGAATGGTGCGTCAACGTGTAACGATTTAGCCGGTGAAATTACACTGGCCTTTACTAATCCTTGTGTCCCAGGGAGTGAATATCACTAATTCCCTCTGGGACTCACACGTCCCGACTACGGAACTGGAAAAGCGATATTCACTTCATAACGCGTGGAAAATCCGCCAGTTGCTCTAACGCGAACGGATACAGTACTTCAGCTTCAAGCAAACCGACGTAATTCAATACTCATGTTCACCTCCACTTTCCACTTCAGAATTCTTTATGTAAGAAGAACTTTTAATCATCAACCCTTCAATATGCCCTTACCATTTCTCCACAATCCTTTTCATAACCTACAGTTAATGTCTCCCAATTCATTTTTAAAAATTATGTAGTTCTACAAATCTTCCAAGTCATTCTCCTTTATTTAATATCTCTAATAAAAATAATTGTTATTAAAAACTAAGAAAATTTTACCCAAACGAAGCGAGTATTTTTAAGTGTACGTAGATATTTCACGAAATATAGTTTTATTTTAGATGTAACTAAAAGTGTTTTATTGTCTAATCTCCGTGATGTTGTTTTTCTGGTATTTTGTAGTAAGACGGGTCTGATAAAACCCCCCATGCTAGCCTTTTCATTTCCACATAACTTGCACATCCCTCATCCTCTCTAATCTGCTTAGAGTATTCCATACAGTGCCTCCCTCTTCTCTTCTTACCCCACACACTTCCCTCTTTGACTCATTTTTCTGCAGGGGACAAACTCTAGAAAAGGGACCTTCCAGTTTGCTTACAAAACAGTTTTCACTTCCTCAAGCTAAATATATTCTAAAGTTTGTGTCTTCATAGTAAATTAATAACGATTCTGAGAGTGTATATAGAATCTCTGGATATAAGTAAAATTCTGGAGGGAAAGGATCATAAATAATTAATTAAACATTTTAATTTTTATTGTACCTAATTTTCACGGTCTGTTTTAAAGGTTTTATAAATAATGTTATTAAATTAATCTGACTTAATATTATAAATAAAATACAAAGAATGGCCAAAAGTCAGCAAAGGAATAATTTATTTAGGAAACGTTTCGTCTCCCAACTTTTGGGACGTCAGTTCATTAATAAAAATATTACGAAATTTAATGTTGCTGCTGCAATGTCCTGGTCGTTTTAAAAGCAGTTGTGGTATGGTCATACTTCATACATTTGTTTTTATTTCTGATTTTCCTAACAGTATGAGGTTAAGTCGTTCTCAGTAACTTCATAGCCAAAATCTTATCCAATTAGTGAATAATTTTTCTTAATATATTTGGAGAATTTCGCTGTAACGTAAATAATGAATTTAACATTGGTAAAATATAAACATATTTTAGACGCACAACAGCATTAAATCAGTGGTTTTGCTTAATATTTTAAGAAATTTCTAATGTTATAGATTTATAACCAGAGTAGAATAAGTCCTATACGACCTTCATGGACTGTGAAAATCAAACTAAAATAGTTTTCTAAATGTGTAAAATTTAACTATAATAATGAGTTATTGAAACTTCAATTTTTACATAGTGCACACACTATGTACATCTTTTGTAAATTATTAAACTTCAGGAAAATTTTCTGTACTGAATGACTAATTTGTTTCATTAATTTTTTAACTAAGTCGTACCAAGAGCTAAGGTCATTAACGACTATTATACCAATTACGGTATTTTATCTTACTTGTAGGGGTTACTCGATTTGGGAACTCAATGACGCACTCAAGCTTTGCCAGGAATCGAACCCGGGACCTGTGTGCTAGGAGGCAATGACGCTATCCACTGAATTGTTGTTTGAGTTCAATTTTAGGATATTACTGTAAGTTATGAATTATATTAGAATACCCGAGGAATAATGTTTTCTATGTTAGAATAATTATTTAAAATCTTAAAAGGAAAGCTTTTGTAAGTTTCCATTGTTTCGTTTGTAATTATAATGAAATGTACTGAATTAAAGGTTCTTGAACAGACACTGGAAGAAATTCTTGGAGAATATGACGCAAGTATGAACTTCATTTTCGAGAAACTTTTTACAGGGCAGTGAAGAGAATGAGGAGTGTAAAATATGCAGTAGAATAAATAAAATTGTAAAAGAGAACTGACAATACGGTTGTCGGATTTGACGGTGAAGGCACATAAATTAATACGCCCGAGGAATAATACAAAAAGAATAAAGAAATTTCATCAAGGTAATTCGTCCTGCAGGGAATAAAGCGGGAACGTGTAAAACGTATAGTCGCCAGCCTGTACTTCGTCACATGGACGACTAAAGTGTCTCATTTCACGCGTCTGCTTCGGGGAATCAGAGCGAGATGAGAGTTATTACTCCACGGAGACACAAAGCTCCTTCCATATCCCAAAGGTAAACATTCTTTAGCGAAGCTTCGATAAACACACTTGCATCGTCCACTTTCCAGGCCATTGGAAAACGTCTCACGGTTACAAAAATAAACTTTTGATAACGGAAACCAAGTCCTTTCACTTTCCTTACACTTACTCACCAAAGAAAAAGACATTGGAAGTGCTAGTAAACGAATTTTGAAAACTATAAATTTATACAATAGCATTCATGTAGGCTCCAAATGGCTCAATTTTCAAACCTAAACTCATCTTCCTACATTACAATCAAATTCTTCGGCCTTAATTAAATACTAACCTGACAAAATACAGTAATACATTCGTTTTTAAAACCTTCAGTATTTGAACCAAAATAAAAAACCTGTAATTATAATAATAACAGTGGCCGAAACTTTTTTAGGTACAATTATCTTTTATCTGGATTAAGTCTTCACAAACAGCTTTCTTGAAGTCTCTATTTCCTCCAGAAAAAGCAGTTCATGTTTATTCCAGTCAACTACTAATTCAAGCTTTCTGTTATTTTATATCGCACATCTTTTAATGATAAATATAATTGATGATTATAAATCCTTGGAACCTAAAATAAATTTATTCCGTGAAAAACTTTCTGATCAGCTGTAAAGTGATGTTTGAATCACGCCTCAATAATTAATAAATAAATAGGGTTTTTACAGTTGATAATGACCTTACGGTAGGAAATTTTAAGGAAATAACACTCATTTTAAGTTTTAAGGATTTTAATCATCAACTACAATTAAATACTTGTATCACTAATTTTATAAATATAATTACACCGTGATTAACATTATGATGCTGTGAATTCACAAAAAGACGACTTTTGTATTTTGTGCGTATATTTCACGTTTCCGTCGATGTAAAGGTAATGTTTCAACTACGTCCACGGGCATTTGAAGGTCTGAGCATTTTACTCACACTTGTAAATCTTTTTCCTTTGATCGTAATATCTATTTCAATATTATCTACAGAACTAAAACAAATATCACATTTCTTACATAAACCATTCAGATTTTCATAACTAACACAAATAATTTTACTTTACTTTAAATTTTGAATTTCAAATATTTTCTATTCAGGAAAGCATGCAAGCTGACTGTCTGTTAGTTTTAGAGAAAAAGTAACTGTACCGCGAGGCCTGTTATTGATATCTTAGACCGTTGATATCTTCTGAGAGTTTTAATGATTAAAGGAAAGTTAAATTACACTTTAAAATAAGGAAACCAGTTAGCTTTGTCATTAAGGAATTGATGTAACGTGACAAGCGTTCGATTGAGATTGACTAACTTTCTCTTTTTTCTATAACTTGTGCATTCAGAACGGTAGCCAACGAAGATTGACTGGAAGTGATTGTGCCAACTCACCCTTCTGCAAACGTCGAACACTGGCCACAAATTTAATCAATGTTTCCTCTGAGGTAGTTCCCTTGCCACAAGTGATCCAGGACAAAACCACGCCCAAAGCACATTCATCCAAGTACAATGGAGGATAGAAACGAGATACCGAAATATAAGATGGAAGAAACGTGTAGCTGTATGACGGTGTGGACAACAAATCACTGAATAGCAGAATACTATTTCCCATAGTTTTTTTCACATCACTCTCTTTGACTGAAGTGGAACATTTTACGTTCAGTCATGCAAGAAGCCTTGACTACAATTTTTGCTTGACAAATTCAAACAAATGCAGGGCAACTGTGACAGCGTCCATTTTCGTTGTTCAAAAATAAACCTTCCACAATTACTAACACTATTCTAAGAGAGATCCCGACTTATAATCCATTAAATATGTTTTCAAAACCTGCGTAACTTATTTAGTACTCATATATATTCGTTAGTGTGGAAAGTATTTCATTTAGACAATATAGGTCTCCTATCTCTACACTTCTCTGTGTGTGTACCGTAGTCTGTAATTTAGGACAACACTCTGAAATACAGTTCAATTATTTTCATATTTTTTTAATGGGGGTGTCTTATCCTACAATTTTTTAATCACTTAGTTTAACTCTGTACTCCCTCATCTCATATTTGACAAAATTCTTGTTCGAACTTTCCCTTCATGTTTGACGTTCTTACGCCTTCTTTTCCATATCACAAACAATTGCATGCTCAATAAAAATCATTTCAATGTTTAATGGGTATTAAGATAATGATGCATGATGGTCAGTATGACAAATACATTTAAATATAAGGGGAATGGTTCGGAATAATTTCACCACTATCGCTTTCATCGTTTCTCCGCATTTCAACTCTTGTTAAAATTATCAACACCATTATCATTACAATCATGAATATCAACAAGTCTGTTAGTATCTTACCATCATTTGTATAAAAATTGTTAATAACTAAATTATTATTCTAATCAGGAAAATCAGATATTAATGTCATTGAAACAGTTTCCGTAGGTCTGAAGGTACCCTTCAGAAATAAATTGCTTTATGTCACCAGCAGCAGCAGCAGATCGCTTATTAATTTCCTGGACAGAGGCGGCCTTTGACAGAGCAGCGCCCGTGGGAATATGCTAATTAGGTTCGATTCCGTCTCCACCCACAAACCCACCCTCTTAACCCCCGTCCATTTACGGCGACCTCGAGCCGCTGAAACACTGCCACACTCATCCCCTTCCCCTCTTGGGAATCAGAAACCCTGTCAGCCAGTCGGTTAAGAGGGCTCATTCTCAAAGAATGGAAACGGTCGCCAAAGTTCCATACCCATATTGTCCTATTTCTCTTGACTGTATCAAAGACAGCGCTGCTTTTCTCGTTATTACCGGAGTCTTTCTGCGGCAAATTGTGTGCTTCGTATCGGATATGTGTCCCATGTTCTGCGAAATGAAAACTCACAAAGATGATTGTGTGGAAAGACCGGAGGAATACCGGGAAAAAAATGGAATTTATTTTCCTAAGCGCGAAGATCATAATGTTGAAACAGAACTGAGTTACTGAAACTATAAAATCAATATGATAGCTGATCTTGTCCGACGAAACTTCAGTAACAATCATAATCTGTTGGGATAATTAATATGCTTTTAAGTGTCAGACAGACCAAATTAGTGATGAAAGGAACATACAATACACTATACACGCGTAGAAAATATTATATTGGTAAAAGCGATGTTACCGCGAATTATGAAACACGAAGAACTACGTCCGCCGTCGCAGAACACGTTGTTGTTACAAAATAACTAGGAAAACACTTTTTTGACTCCATATAAATACAAAAGATACATAACTTGAATGAGTTGTTGATCTGGAGTATTAATATTACCATATTCCGTGGAGAAACTGGGTGTCAAGAATTTGTAATGGCTCAAATTTGTATTATAAGTTTACATTATACATTTATTTCAAATTGGATGTATATTAGCATCAAACTAATTCCATCAGATTATTAATTGAGTAGAAATAATGGCTAAGAAATATTTTTGTTAGTTCTCGTTTGAATTCGTTTTTATCATCATTTAATTGTTTAATACTGCTTGCAAGTTTGTTAAAAATGTTACACTGCTGTACTTTCAATTAATGTGGAGATTAATAATTAAGGACATTTCAAGAAAATATAATTAATTAACTTTCAGATTATAAACAAAAACACAACGTGTGTGATCCTCATGTAGTCTGTCACTCTCAAAGAATAGTCACGAGAGAGATCGCATTATTATTATTAAAATTAAAATTAGCAGAAAGATGATAAACAGTCAAAAATTTATCTTTAACAAAATGGATCTTCGAATAAAAGGGAGAGACACGTTTAATAACGAAAATGTCATTCAGGAGACTTATAACCTGAATTTGCAATCCGTTGGGCTCATAAAAATGTTTATGTTAATTACATATTTTCATTAACTTTTTAACAGGAATTACCGCTGGAATCAGTTTAAATTTTAGAAAATAAATCTTAAAAATAACAAATATCACACAGGATATTGATTACAGTTAATTAAAATTATCAGTTTAATTTACCTGGGCTCTAATTACTTATTTTGCTTCAAATAATATTTAACTTGTGATAATTTTTATACTTGTTTTGATAATCCATTGAGACAAAATTATTTATTACCGTATTTCATCTTTCTTTTGTAACGGCGATTGGTCGGACTATATTGGACTAAATACGAATACATCACGCAGTCTATAATTTTGATTGGTGGAGACAAATTAGTAGTGATATGCTAAACATTGTAAACCATTAATAGGGAAAGATATAGAAACGTGAATCACTACGATAAATAAGATCGCTAATCTTAATTACATCCTCCAGCAATCTATTTCTTTTTCACCGTCCTTCTCGGTGGAGAATATTTTAATATTGTGAGAATTCCGTTCTATATTATTAATAAGCTTAAACGTGTATAGATGAGTCATCCAAATACATCTTATTTCATTAAACTGGTTTTATTGACGTCCTCCTGTATGAGTTTACCCCTTATTATTACGCTTGTACGCGTGCCTAAAATTTATTATCCTGTAGTTTATAATCTATAGTTAGAAGAATTGCCTCGAAACATAACAAATTTCTCGTCCAAAACGTACATTTCGCCGTTGCTAAATTTCCACAACAACAACCATCAAATCCCCCCTCGTCCCTGTTTTGCCGCTTTTATCTTTCATCGTGTGACCTGGAAAGTGACACGGATGGTAATTGTGAGCATCAAGTATTTATGCAATGAATTGCAGTGACGTGTGCCAACCGTGAATTTGATCTCCAATTCAAACAAACGCGGAATTCTGTCTGCAAACACACCGATAATTTCATCAGAGTTAAACACACCAGACCGCCAAATTTTTAACCCATTAGTAAATTCGTCGAGGTGATAACGTAGACAATCCAGTATTTATTCATCCCGAACCTTGTTTAACGGAATAAATTCTGTAATTCTGAAACTATTCCTGGTTACTGCTTAGTAAGAGTAACACACTAAATTGAATCATATCACAAAGAACGGTATTTAGATAATAAAAATTCATGAAACACGCAAAAATAATCAATTAAAAACTAAATTAAATGTAATACGTCAATTGTAATTTAACAGGATTAATCCCAATTTATTTAATAGAAATCTTTCTTCCTCCTCTGTTTCCCCATTTAGTCAATAGTGGTAAATATGAAGACTACTCAGAATAATCCATTCTATTCATTCTAATTGTTGAGACCTATGATCATAAGAGATTAGGGAAATACAAAGCAAGACCTGGTAGACCTGCTGAACCAAACTTTTAGTTTGATGGTCGCCGCCTTTGAATGCCAATTCCATTACTCCGCATTGAGAGAAAGAAAAATCCGTCGCTAACGACGGATTGAAGACGAGTCTTTTGTCCCCCAATATTTCACTGGTAGAGAAGTCAAAGCTTCTTTGCTTACTACTCAGTTTCAGCAGGTAACGAGTCAGTTCAGAGATACGTGAAAGTAAAGAATATCAAGAAAGTGAAAATGGTCAAGTTGAAATTTAGACCTGTGTAATACTTTGGGGGCTATTACTTAAGATGATTAAATCAAGAGAACTTCCTGGAAAAAAAGTATTATTTTCCTATATTGTGAAATAATCCTATAGAAATCATTTTAGAAATATTTGATCCGAAACATCTACAATAATTAAAAATTTCAAATTAGTACTCACACTGAATATAAGCATAAAAAAGAACAAATAAAGTCATCATAGATTCAATTTTTATGTCGGGGAAACACATAAACTTTTTTAAAACAATCAGAAGCTATCGACAGTTAATTGTCAATTCATAAGCACGAAATATAACAATTTCGTTTACAGATCAACGTGTCGTAGAAATTAAAAGTAAATGGTATATTTTTGTACAGATAGAGATTAAATTTAACTGTCGAAATATTATATTTTTTAATGCGAAAGTTAATGAACGTTTCCCTGAAATGAAAAACATAAATCTACGGGACTTCATTTGGTTTTTTATTGGTAAGTTACTGGCATAACAAACGCCACATTCAGACACAAATTGTAACTAGAAAGCCTTACGGGCGACGAAACAAGTTTTTGGAGGGCATAAACAGGAAGATGGTCCAATTTTGAGAGGAAAAAAGTTTAATTATCTCGCTGATGAGAGGTAAGGGGAACTAACGAGACGAAAATGACGGTAACAAGAATGCCGGATGTTAATGGTTAATAATATATTTATCTAAAGGGCTGAGACATGGAAGGGTAAGATGGAGAGGTTCATCAAATAAAGAGAAATAATTCCTTGTGGTAGTTTCAATGAGGTGGAAAATAGAATAAGCGTGTAAAGTACGCTACGAGAACGATTTGACGTTTTCCTTCTGATTGACCAATTTTTCTGTACCATTTTTATACAATTACCAAATTGTGACTGAAGCACAAACCATTGGGTAATTTGTCTGAAATTCATCGCTAACCGTGTGTGAGTATTCCAGAACTGTAAAACACATTTCGAAGATTCTTCACGGAACAGTATTTTACAGACAACAGAACGGTACAGCAATATTTCTTTTGATCCTATGAGTGGGTCGTTACGATGGAGATGATACAAATGGGCCAAAGTCGAAAGATAAGATGGACCGAGCTCTGTCTCAGAAGACCGACTTGACCCATTAACATGAGCTGTGCTATCTTGATTCTCAGGTCCACCCTACCTTATGCAAGTCTTCCAGCAACCCTCGTATCTCTTCCACCAGGTGAAGAGGATATTGTCCTAGACGACTGTCCTGTGGAAATGGTTATAAAACTGGAGGGTACTCACTGCGTTTCTGCGACTTGGCCTGCAGCATTGCTGTTAGGACGGCGCAGTGGCGCTCCTGGCGTCCACGAAGAGCGTCCCGACGCCGGAGTTGGCGCAGAAGCACGGCGCTCATGTGCTCCACGTGGGTCTCCAGGTCCCCCGCCAGGGCGCGCAGCTCGGACACGCCTGCAACAGGTGGCATAAACTTTATTCACCCCTATATTCCATATCATTGTATGAACCGAAAGTGCAAAAAATGTATTTATGAATGAGACCATATATACCTATTATAAATTAACACTGTAACTATAATGATTACGCCTTCAATGAAGCGAAGTTTTGAATGAATGTATGTTTAATATCATAAAATTTACGAACAAAATTAAAACCGTGATAACATTTCCTGGTGTTTCGATAACGGAAACTCCATCGAATAAATTGTTAATCAAATATTAATTAAATATTCTTCTTCAGTCAGAAAATTCAACTATTCTGAAAATATGTATTTTCTAACTTTTCTCTTCAGAGTGGAGTTATATTTATTTCACCTTATCTCACGTAAATAATCGTGTTAACTTTATTAGGCAATATAGGAAATAAAATCAATGAATTTATATTAATTACTATACTGACAATTCAAATATTATTATTCATTCTAGAATGAGCTGTTTCTATTATTTAAGCTTACGTATTTTCAGTCTTAATTACCTTATATTCAAGAGAAATTAACTAATGTTTAACATAAATTCAAACCACCCATTTCATCTTGTTGAAGATGGCGCACGCTCCCTGTGTATCCGAATTATTCCTCTTCACTTTTTGGTTATTCCGTGAAACGTGCACGTGACTTAACTATAATTTGGCAAATTTGTACACGTGACTCAAGTGAAAGCTGGCCCACTTTCTTAGAGGCTCTATCTTGACTTGTCTTATCCAATAAGTCTTGTCACGCTTACGATTAGACGAAGATTGCTAATCCGTTATTTTGGGCTTACGGCTTTCACGTAAATTATGTAACTATAAACATGTTCCGGGAAACGTCGAGGAGATAATTAGAGTGCAACGAACTGTGAGACAATTTGGCTGTTCAGAGTTAACTAAATAATTCTACATTTATGATATTCGTAATATCTAATAACATGTATACTGATTGTTTTATATTTTAGTTGATTTTATCCTTAAAAAATTTCTCTCTTAATAATATCGCCAATAACGACATGAAACGGTATTTTGATTCAAGGTCTCACCTCTTGTGTGAAATAACCGCCATCGCTGTTCTTATTTGAGACAGGGTATAGATACAACATTTTAACCATGCAAATTTTACCGCTCTGCAGTTTTGATGTATATAGTAAATGTTCTATCATTATCTAATATATGTGTTGCGGATTTATCGTGTAGTTTTCTCCCGGATGTAAGTTTCTTTAAAATAACATATTCGTATGCACTTTTAATGAAATTACTTTTAAAAAAGAACAATTTGAATATTATAAAATTCCTGTAAGTTTATTAGCATTTTATTATAAATTTCAATTGGCAGACTACGATATAAATAATTCCCCAGGTATGAAATATAATTAAGGTAATTACACATTGATGGCCCACTATCATAAATACCAGATACGAGAGCTTTGCAGTGATTCGAGAAATATTTCATTGGTTTGTAATAACAATTACTATTAATTTCAAATTGCACTAATCTCTACGCTTCATTGCTAATTATCAATATGAATTACACGTATTAATGTTCTGTATCAAATTTGTGTTGCAAACAAATGGAGTGATTGTTTATTCATGACAGCACAAATAGCTCATTCTAATTAAAAGATACAAATTATATTGAAAATAGTACAATTTTTTCTTTTCTTTCTGCCGTGACCTTTTAAATTTAGCAAAATAAAAATTTAGAATCATAGTTTCTTATTTATCCTATCCCATATTTTCTTAAATGACCCAATAAATAAAAGCATATGATTATTAAAATTATTTTTTGTGTTGAAAAAGCTGTTAGCATTGCCATTATAATTCTTTAATTCAAATACATTTTCTATATAAAAACCTACGCAAATAACATACTTATCAATCTAATGTTAGTAAGTTATTAACGTCAGTGACCAATATAACACTTCTATATGCACCTAAACGGCCATTTTAATCTGATATTTAGTAGTAATCAGTTATGCATCGTAATAATTTTAATATTTGTAATTATTTTTGTATGTGTTAAATTGTATGTTATATTTGTAGGATATTATTCACATTTCGTAATTTGAAGAATCCTAAATTTTCTTAAACATCTCAATGAATGGTATTTACATCAGTCACACAATTTAATAAAATCAAAGTTATATTTTAATTTTGATTATTATTTTTATTAAATTTTGTGTGGATCTTTCGGCATATGCCATAGTCATCTACAATTTTTAATCATTAATAAAAATTACAATCAAAATTAAAATAATATTTTGGTTTTATTAAATTGTGTGACCAAGGGATATTTCAACATTATTATAAATAAATGGTTTGTTGAAGAATTTGTGCATTTAACGTTTTTGTGAAATTATATTTCGCAATATAATTAAGAATATCATTATGACTTTCACATTAATGTCATTAAAAATTGTTGAAATTTGAAATACAATTTTTTTTAAATATATTTTTCTGAATATTTTTATATCTACTAATTATAAACCTCCTTGTTCTTTCAGTAGTACTCACACTGGCAAGTTTCCTTGTGTCCATAGACTGAATCATTTTCTTAATATCTTCCGATGTATTTTCTATATTATATTAATTATGTTAATTGTGACCGATTTATTTCTTTTCATTCATAGAATAAAATCGTTCAGTAAGTTTGGAAAACAATGAAAAATAACAATGTCCTGTCTCAAAAAGCCCCAGTTCTATAACTCTTCACAGCAATCACTTTAGCCAGCAGTGAAAGTACGGCAGGAAGTTGATACGAGAACTGCCAAGAAAGAGAGAGAGACTATCAGTTCTTGGGGGAAAAAAACTTCAAACGTTTGAATAATACGACGACAAAAAATCTAAGGGGATAAAGTGCTGAATAAGGGGAACTATAAAGGTAATCACGCGTCAGAAATTCGTAAATAAATAAATATAGTTATGTCTGATGGACTCCACGGTAACATCTATATATCAGTAACGCATTTACAGAATATCTTTAAAAAATTAAGGTTTTAACTATGAAGAATATTTTAACCGATTTTTTATTAATAGCAACCCATTAATTAACTTTTTTGTAATTCAAAGTAATTTTTTATATGAATGGCAGAATGGCCATTATAATCTATTTTTCCAAAACATTTTTCTATATAAAAACCTACGAACATAATTATCCATATAAAGTTATTAAGTTACCATTGTCAGTGACCAACATAACGTTTCTATACGCACTTAAACTACCATTTTAATAATTTGAAGTATATCTTTTTATTATTTCTGAATACAAATCAACACTAAAAAGTTGTATTGACAGCCAGATTGAGGAAAGTTTTGTAACATTAAGACAAAAAATTCCCTTAAAAAGGAATAAATTACTACAGAAACGTTGTGCTGTTGAATAAAAGGTTTCATTAAAAAGAAATTTGAATTATTCAAAATGTGTTAAATACTAAAAACCTGTAATATTGGTACTGTATGAAGAACGTTTATCTTATTTAACTATGAATAGTTTAACGATTCCAGTGAGTTCTCGGAAAGAGTTTATAGAATTCAGAAAACGTAATTGGATAGAGAAAACAAATGAAACTACTTTTATAATATGGCTCAGAAATTTGAGCGAGAACGGAAAGTCTTGAGGAATTGAAAAAGAACGGACGGACTTCAAATGCATTGACGAAACCAATTTCATTCTACAGACAAATGAAATAAGGGTCTCTTCGAACAGAAGTGTTGAATCAATTACAGCTTCACGAGCCGACCTCGTTTACGTCTTCCTTGTAATAATTGTCCAAATCAATCGTATTATTGTTAAGGATATCAGTCTGAAAAGAGTTTAAAAATTTTATATAGAGACATATTTACCTATGTGTTATACCACATTACGATACCATAATCAAATTTGAGCTCTGTGGTTGGATGTAATTCCGAGATACCGCTGCAGAATGATTGAAAATGAAGGCGACCTTTATTGGTAAGAACAAAGAAATTAAGAAAAATTCCTTCTGGCGCAATAAATTAGCATGAAAATTTGTCGTAAACACAAACATTCTCAAAATAATTTTACAAATTACACCAAGTGGCATACATTAGAAACTTCGGGTACGTATGTAAATTCGTCTTTTTCGCGTAAGCCTTCATGAAACAACTCTTCTAGATATTCCTTTCATCTTTTTCTCCTTTTTTCATCCGCTCTCCTGATGTTCGTGCTAATATATTTCTTCTCTCCGAGTGTTTCTTTGATTTTTGTATAAGCATTCACAATGAATCTTCAACCGCTTTTCATTTCTCCTGTAGCCAAGTCTCTTTGCCTGCTTTCCTCTTCATATCTATCTCATTTTTCAAGCGCCTGTATTGCTCTTTACCATTTTGATCTCTCGCGTTTTTATATTTACGCCTTTCATCTATAATTTTTATTATTTCTCGTGTTATCCATGCCTTCCTTTTGGACTGAGCTATTCTTCCTATTTTTTTGTATCATAACATTGTTTCAATGTGTGTATCGATTATTGTTTATTCATTCTTCTACTGAAATGGGGCTCTGTTTTTCAAGTCGAGTAAATATTTTATAAATATATTTCTTTCTAATAAGCCCTACATTTTCACCGCTCGTTTTATGAATCGCATATGAAACGGTGATTCGAAAGAAATTTTTATGTCTCCGTTTCTAGGAAAAGACTCTGGATTGCGTATAAAAAATCGCTTGTCGTCGGTGAAAATATTTCATGTCTAGGTCCTTAAAAGAGAAGTTGCAGTTGCGTCAGATCTCAAGACAGGTAGCAGGAGAGGGAAATAAATATTTGATTTTGCAGGCACGAGGTAGAAAATCTTAAGCCATCTGGGGCTCCAGGAGACAGGCGGCTAAACAAATCGTCGACGAATGCATGGATTTATTTATGTTAGCATTTCTATTGTTTGAACCGACTTGCCATCAAGACAGCTTATTATCGCGCTGCATTTATACATTTGACTGAGTAGAACAATGTCTGCTTTTCGTGTACGTTTTCCCTGTGCTTATAAACTATTTCATGAGCTACTCAGGAGCTTAAGAAAGAGAACGAATATTCTAACAGTTTTATAACTGACTACACCATGTAAAAGAGAAAACCTACAATTTTTTCAAGAAACAGTAAGGTTGTAGTTAATTTTAAAGTAACTCATAAAAACTGACAATAACTCCTGACGCATTATTTCTCGAATATGGACTCCATTACACCGTATTACGTAACATATTCATTTTAAAATAATTTATTTGTAAATATTTAGCGTATAAAATAATGTTTATAAATAAAACACAAACCATGGCAAAAGTCAGAAATGGAATAATTTAATATGAAAACATTTTGTTTCCCAACTTCCAGGACATTCTCAGTTTTTTTAATTAGAATATTTAAACGTTTCATGTTGCTGCTGTAACGTCCAAGGCCGAGAAAATCTTTTCTTTTTTGTTCGATCCCGGAAGTTGCAGCGGCAATATTAAAGTTTTATTATATTTTATTAAAGAACTGAGTGGGTTCGGAAAGTTGGGCAACGAAACGGTTTCACATTAAATTATTCCATTTCTAAATTTTAGTCAATCTTTGTGTTTTATTTATAAAAATTATTTCTTATTACGAATATTTTACTCTTAAATACTGTATGAAATAAAACGTTACTTTCCTGTTTCGAATACTAGTGATTACAATATTTAAACCCTATTAACTTAATATCAGACGAATATTGAATTATCTCTTCCTATATTTCCTGCACAAGTATTATGTATTGACAGTATTGATTGTATTGTTACGTAACCATTGCCAACAAATTTTAAATTAAAAAGGTCATCATCATTTGTATAAATGTATTCTGGGTTTACATAGCTAAAGATTATAATTTATGAAATAGGAAATTATAGATGAAAATGTATGATTCAAAATTGAAGTACGAAGGGTAAAAAGTTTGTGTTTAAATTTAGCAAAAATACTCGCGTTATCATTAACGCATTAAAAACAGAATAAACTATAACTATGGTATTCATAAATTTAATTTAATTTTTATTACTAACTTCATAACTTCCTTATGATTGAGATTAAATAGTCTGTTTACTTCATTAACACACCTGTGGGTTGTTAATGCGATTTACGAGAGGACCTATTAGTCCGTTATAAAAAATAACCTTGATTAACTTCATTATTCGCGTCCATATTCTTGGAAATACGTTACGAGAAAAAAAATTCGTGTGAAAGTTGTGTTGTACAAGACAGAAGTAATACTTTTCCTCCTGTAGTCGGAACCAAATAACGGTTGAACCCTGGGAACTGGAATGCTTGAATTCTGGAACGCGTTCTTGACCGTATACGGAAAATGCCGGGCAAGGCAAATTTACGGAAACTTCAGGGAAAGTCTAGGTGAGAAAGTTTGTGAGTAAGATCGGAATTTTCAAAGAGATGTCCCATAAATTTCACGACCTGACTCTCCCCCTTTTTGTAAGCAGATGCTGGAGCATAAAGCTCAGGGAGAAGATCTTGGGTTCCTCTTAGAAGACCGGACTTAATACTATACCAACGTAATAAACATTTTATAATTTTCTCCTTTCTCTATTATTTTTTAAGGCTAGGGCTATTTACGTAAACATTTGTGTAAATAAAACGTACACTTATATTGTAATGATGTATAAAAATCTAAGACTAGCTAAATTAAAAAGTACAAGATATTCAAATTAGCTCAAACTAAGTCACAAAATCATATTACTTTCCACAGATTTTCACATTGATTATATTTTGGATTACATATTTATTAATACTGTTCATTACAACGAAAATTAATTTTGTTTCAACATGCTATTGAAGAATATAAATTATTATAATTTTGTTTCTAAAATAACTTTATGGCCTATTGGTTTGCAACCAGTTATTGAGCATTTTCTTTCACCGCTAATATTTGATACATTTTTGGCATATAATTTAGAACCAGTTTGTATCAGACAATTATTTAGATAGGATATAAAATTAATGACAATGAGAATTTTTTTATATCACTCAGTGTATGTTTAAAAAGTTGATATTGTAAATATACGATTCAAAAATGAGTTTTATCTTAATTATATTGGTTTATACACTACTTAAAAATCGGCCTGGCAGTAGTATCCAGCTCAGAGGAATCTTTGTAATACAGTCAAGAGCTTTAAATTCAAAATAATAAGAGAATATTTCATTATATATATCCACTAGTTTTTCTTTTATAATTTGTAAATAAATTGGAGTGAAAAGTAAATTAATTCGAGATAATAACTGGGTTTCTTGATTACGTGGTTACTGGCTAACATCTCTCTCATAATTTAGACTGTGGAAGAGCACAACACTCCGATAGAAACTTATTACGAGCCACACAATGGAAGGAAGCGGTTGCCTGGCCGGTTTTTTGCAACGTAAACGTATCATGTTAACTTATGTGACAGCAGTTTTTATCGTGTCTCTGAATAAAAGTAAAGCGCAAAGTAGGGGAAAATACATTTAACGTGTGCTATCGTAGGGAGCTAAATCCACGCAAAGTAAATTCATTCGCTTCCTGAATAAATACAAAAAAAAAGCGAGTAGTACAAATGCGATAGGAAGATTTTTTACTGTATAAATATATATTTCGTAGAGGAAATGTATTGTTTGAGAAAAGCAGTACTTTCATGAAATATTTGTCACCTCAGCGGTCAATTTTCATGAAGGGAGTTAAATTATTTTTATTGTGGTAGCAATAAGAGATAATAATTTGAAATAAATTATTATCAGTGTTAATAATGGTGTTGTTTTATTGCATACTGTGGTTCATTAAATTTTTTAGTTTGAACGTTATTGCATTACCAGCATTGTAAACTCATCAATCCACAATCAACAGTTTTAAAGATTCTTGGAAGGACATTCAGTGCGCACTTAAATATATCACTCAAAATTATGTCATCATTTTGTATACTATTTACGGTATTTAAATTTGCATTTGGCCAATTATTTTATGTACGCGATTAAATTTTTCCGTGAATATTCAATGCTGAAGCATAATTGAAATAAGAGTGAATGTATGAATGTAAAACGACGGGTAATACAGACTCTGAAATCGCTAAGTCAATTCTGAAGCTAGCTAGCGACTTCATTTTCGCGGAACGTCTGTGCCAATGATGGGTTAATTATGGCGCGAATCCTGCTGCCAAAATTACGCTTATATTAACGCAGTAAGTCCGATGATTGGTATAGGAACTCCTAATTAACCTTATAAATTATAATAGTTGGTTTTCACGCCGGCTTTCGCGTGGCAATTCGAAAGGTTTTTAAATATTTATATTAATATGTTCTGAACTCTGCAAGATATCTAAATGAAACATATACGAAAATTTAAGTTCAAATTTCTTCTTCAATCCCTCAAATTTTCATTGAAATACGTTGAGCCGTTTCGGAGCATAAATAGATTAAGATTATAGGCAACCCGCAATCACTTTGAGACCTTCGTATGTCACTAAATATTTCCCGTAGAATGTTTCATAATAATATCTTATAGCATCACACAACGTAGAATGGATAATTTTCAGTGTTATAAAATAACAACCAGTTTTTGTTAGTCATAGTCATCTGATTTATTTCAGATGACTATGCCTATAACTAGGCAAAAGCTCCTGTTTCAACATTAGAATTGACATATTGTAGAAACATTTTTACAATTAAACTTGCATGAACTAAAAAAACTGTCTGCTAGTTAACTAATATCTTCTTAACCTTTCAATATATATTATAACTATAAATGCACGAAAATTTGTTAAACCTCGCATTTTTAAATTTTAAATTTTCATTTATATCATTAATCCGTCTCGGAACCTATTTGAGCAAAGTTCCAGACGGACACTTCAGTTTTGTTTATTCATATAGATTACATTTCGCAATTCTATCGATCCTCTACCTCACGGTTTGAAAATTATGTAACTATGTATCGTTCTTCTGTGCGCTGGCATGTAATTGATTGTAGAAAACAGATAATTATTCTAAACAAATATTCAAGACTGACGTCTGCCATCCGTATTAATCTGTGCTTAGCAGACCACCAAACCGAATATAACTCAATTCAAAAATGCACTTCATCCGTTTTATAGATTTTAGTAATGAATTCATAAATAACATTTTAGTCCTCTATTTCAGAATCAGTTAGAAAAACTGTAAATCGTGGTGTTTTAACCGGCAGCTCTTCTTATCGACTTTCTCCTTGTTAATTTTCAGCTACAGCCACGTGGAGGAAGTTCATTTACTCCTGTGAAAAATTATCGGTATGCACCTCGTGGCACCTGTTGCCCATGCAAATGAAAGCTCCACCGTCGGCAGGAAATTAACCAACAGCTGTCACAATGTGACGTATATTAAAATTAGGTAACTTGACTCAACTAAAATATTTAGGCTTTACTCCACTGTCTCATTTACAGGAAAAAAATATATCAATACAAGAATTTCCGCTTCTTTGTTCGGTAGACTTGGTATTTAAAACACATAGAAACGAAGATGCGGGCTACAGATGTGAAAATGTATTAATCCGTATTCAAACCTTCACTACTCCCGAACCAATCAACTCTGGAGAGGATTATTAAATGTTCAGTAATGTTAGAAAACTGTTGAGATTTAATAATGTTTTCTGAATATTGTTTGAATACACAATTTATGAATTCGTTAATTCTCTTCTTCTTCTTAGCCATTGTTAAGCCTTAAACTTCTCAAAGGTATCCTTCAAACTATTCCCATCATGAGCCTCTATCCACCATTTTTGTTCTCTGTGTTTTTAGATCCTTCAAAAGTATTCTATCTTATATTGAATCCTCGTTTTCTTCAAATAACTTCTGCCCGTTAATTTCTTACATAGGTTTATACCTTGCATTACCTTACAATATTTACTATTTACTATACAGTTTATATGCCTCACCATCATTGAAATTGATCCTCCATATAATCGCTAACATAGCTTGCGCCGTACATCTTCCTCAAGATATTCCTTTAAAATATTCTCAATTTTTCATCATCGGGATGAACACTGTTTATCCCTAAAATATTTATTCGACGTAAATAACGGTCTATTATGCATATTTTAAATAGTCCATCCCCGCTCCAAGAAACGCTTAGAAAGGCCAACACATAGTTATTTTGTTTTTGTTTTTTTCGTTAAAGACCTCTACAGCATTACAGATCTACCAAGTAAGGTATTCACTGGATCCCAGCAACAGACGATTGTAGGCTGGATTTTGTGGCACACTTCGCCATTACCGACTGTGAGAGTGCAATTCTGGCTGTGGGAATCGAACACAGGCCCGTAGACCGCAGACTCGGATTTAAGGCGCCATTATCAGCGAAACCGTCCTACTTTAATCGGATTTTCCTCCCCGCAACATTTCGTCGAAAATTTCCTGAAACGCGATTGCCCCTTCCATATCCTGCATGACAGTTGACATCATGTCGGGATTTTATATTCAGGTAAATTCTCTCCCTCCGTGCCACCGTTTCTGTCAACCTCAAGAATATAATAACCTTCTGTAGCTAGTTTTCTTTCCATTAATAAATTATTAAGAACGGTATTTACATTCTAGGACAAACTAAAGTACGGGATGCGGAATTCAATTTTATGTCACTTACCCTGTAGCCATTTTTCGCAAAGAGTAATATAAACACAGAAAAGCATTAATACATGGGTTGAAGGGAGCCAATAACTGCATTCACTGGCTAACAAATATTTACGTAAAAATCATTAAGTACCCCCAAAAAAGCTTAGCGAATTAACTAAACTAGAATGAAAATACACTCTCATAAATATATTCGTTAATTAAAATTATGTACTTCATTAACTGATAAATATAATTTGTGATTGGGTCCTTCCAAATCGCTTTTGAAGGCTGGAATATAATTTTTTATACTCAGTGCTATCAGCGAAGACTTTCTGATTCATACTTACTTGGATAGATGTAATAAAAGAAAATTCACCATTATCATTCAATATTTAATATGCGAACAATACACGACGCATTCTCTACACTTTATAATGAGAATGGAACATCTCAGAAAAAATATAAATATTATTTCCAAGAACCTTGACGTTAGAATTGTTCAATGATAATGAAACAGAACCGAACTGACTAGTCATACGGTGAATATTTGTATAGTTAAACAAGCAAATTTCCCCGCTGCTTGTCAGCTAATATTTGACCGTGGGAAACATCATTTAAGGTTCGCGAAATACCATCACGATAATGAGACCGACGTCTTCAATTAACTGTAATCAGAATTCAGTCAACCGAATGCAGTCAGTTACCTTTTCCCTTATTTTAATTCACATTGATAGCATACAAAAAGTTCTCAGAGAATCCGTTTATCTTTGACATGAAGAGATTTTATAGTAGTAAATTTAATGGTAAAATTTGTAATTTCAGCAGACAAGCGTTTATACTAAAATAAATTTAACACCGGAGCAAGGTTTCTACCCAACCTGTGGTCTTAGTGAGATGTTACATTATAAAGTAACTTAAAAGATGGCCGAGGAAACTATTGAACTTATATGTATGACTTTGATTTTTAATTGACGAGCTGTTAAGTTTAAATAACAATGTTCAATGTACAATTTTATTTACATCTAAAGTTTGACGTCCTTCCAATATAAGTAGTTGCCATGAGCCGTCTTCCTTCTCTATATATTATACTGGCATTATATTCTATAATACATAATTTAAGAAATCCTTTAATTTTAGCAATATAACAATAAATTTACGGTTTTCGCCTGTTTTCGATTTCAATGAAACCTATTAGAACGATTTGAAAACCCTATTTCGGTCATCACCTTGATTAAAATAATTTCGGTGAAGAAATTTAAAAATGTCCATAGTATGTTCTTCCGTAGAAAGACGATGTTTTCTGTAGCGCATTTTTATATGTCCTGAAATATTTGCTATTTATGACTGTAATGGTAAAACAAAACTAAATACGGAATTTGGTTGGTCAAAATCAAAGGCAGTAGGCTGAGACTCCGGGAAACCTGGCTGTGACGAGACCTGGTATTTTCCCCAAACATCAGCAGTAAATGGGGTGGATGGCTCCTTCCTATTTCAATTAAATCCTTTAAATTGAGACGATTTCGTCCCAACACGGAAGGCAGACAAATAACCAAATGGAGAAAAATTTATAAAACCGGAATCAAAATAAGAAATCGGATATTAAGATGTAAGAAGTAAGACTTTGATATTGTAAATTCACAATTGGCTGTATTATTATGATGACAAAAGAATATAGACATGGAATGTGATTGATACAGAGGGAGTGTATGGTAACTAAAAGCAGGACCTATGGAGTAGTCTAGGATTGGCCGATCCAGGGCGGCATATAAGAAGATTAAATGAGCAAACAAGGGAGTTTAAAGACGTTCCTTGGTACCGGTACAACATCTGAGGATGAGTAGCGAGTATCAGCGGCGAATTCCAGGCAAAGGAAAAGACGGTAATTACTCTGTTTGCAACCTTTCTTCTGATTTCCTTGTACTACCAATTTCGAGTAGGATTTTGTTTTTAAATTAACATCTATGAGAAGGCCTCTAAATACGACCCGAGAATAGATCTACTGTTTTTAAGGTTAGTTTGTAAGTAATTTACTTTCTATGAATATTGTACATAGAGTTTATTGTCAATCCTAACAGAAGGCGGGCTTCATAAAAAAATTGTTTAATTAATTATATTATAGTAATTAATAAATATAAATTTAATGTATTTCCATCTATATACAATATTCTTTTATTAAAACCAACATAAATCCACATATTCATTTCATCACTATGAGCGTCGCCCTCATTGTTAAATAATAGAAATCTACGGAAAATATGTGATAATTTCATAAAGAAAAATATAAATAATAATGAAGTTCAGGAGATCGGGGAATGACCAATCAGGGACAATAAATTTCACTATGGTTCACTAACCACTCGTAAAGAAGTATGAAGCTAAATATTTTGGGACACACTAATATACATTGTAATAGTTATGACTGCGTGAAAAACCATAAATGTTACAGGTGCTATTTGAACTTAATGAAAATTTTAAGTGGCTTTTAAAAACCATTTGCAAACGTGAAAAGGTCTTACATGGAACCTACGAGATCGTAATCGACTATTTGATAGGTGAGACAGAATATACAAGACAAAGATATTTTTTTTAGTAAATGGACACACCCATATATGGAAGTTAATGGATGAAACCTGGTTGGCATTATAAAATTATACTATAAATAAGACTACATTATTAAAACAAATTTTAATAGTTAATAATGGCTATGCAAGGCGGAAGCAATGAAAAACAAGCTGGAAGAATTCTGGAGAAAGGAGAGGATACACAAGACTACCACAGGTGAAGGTAGAGACGACAAGGAAGAAAAATATTTTTTGGAAGGGGAAGTCAGAGTTATGAAGAAACAGGTGTGCTGTGTTACATACTGTGCATGGTCCCAGCATCGTCCTCTGCACTGATAACAGCTGTCAGACACGGAACAAGTGTGCCTGCAAAGGAAGCTGCGGTACACACACGCTCAAAAAATAAATAGCACACACATGGCGCAACTGTACGAGGATAGATCAATAATTCCTTAAAAATTAATAGACAAAGGACATTAGTTTCGGTTGACTGATTTCATTTCATGAAAAATCTTCTTATATCCCCCGTAGTTTCTCCAAAATTTTCAGAATGTCCATAAAGTAACATTCGGGAACATAGTCAAAAAATATTTTTAGCTATGACCTCGTTCGATGTTCAAATGCGCAAAATGGCCCTCACGTAAATGATGACGATTAATCTAGCCACAACCTTATATTCAAATCGTTCAGTTGGAAATGCATCCTTCCGTAACACAAAAACAATTAGAATAATTATAAGTACTGTTCCTGAAAATTGCTTCACGTTGATTTGTTTTAAAACTAACTGAAAACTAGTGCATGCTTTTGTAACCCAGTTTTGTGCATTGTTGCTGAAACAGGGTTGTGAAAATTCTCGCATGTTGTTGGCAGGCTAGCCGATAGATAAGGTTTCTCGTGCGGCTAATAACAGAAAACTAGTTGTTTCAGTAATAACCTGTAATCAGGGTGTCTTTCCCCATACGCCAATGTACGAAATAGATTTGCAAACATCAAAATCCATAAGCAACAACAAAGTTAAAAAAATTTTACCGGAAAACTCGTACCCTATAGAATTTATTTTTAAGCCTTGCCTAAAATTAATTCATGTAAAAAACATTGTAACATTATAAGAAATAATGCAAAATGTAGTTTAGTTGTTTTATATTGCTCTGACAAATGAACTGACTTGTTTCCTTAAAAATCAAAACACTTACGTAATTTTTAAGCCCGATTCTTTTTTTCTGGTATTATTAAAGGACACAATAATACTACAAACCAATTGTCCACTTCCAATGTTGACTGCTTTGAGTGTAGGTTACATTATATCGGCCAAACAAAACGAACTTTGAATTTTAGAATTAAAGGACCTGAGGCTAATTAAAAACTTTCTACCTGTAAACATTGTTTCAATTTTGCCAACACTTATTCTTCAAACAGAGAACCACATTTTCGTAGAAGAATGTTCTCATAAATGTTACAAATGGAAAATCATCAATAAATTGTTAACATGAAGCATGAGACAGATGACGCGTTCTTTGATCCTCTACTAATTCATCTTTGGTGTTCTGTTTCAAATATTGTCAGTTTCCCTTTAAGAGGCATCTGCGAAAGATTCTTACCTCGCATCGAAACGTCGGCTATCTAAATTTCCTTAATTAGTTCACTCTGTTTTTTTAAGGTTTTTCTTTTAAATAAGGTTGTATGTCTTGTTATTATGTACCACTGACGTTAATTTTTACCTTAAATATTTAAACGTATTGTTCTGGGTTTTCAAATATTATTAATAATTCCTTAATTTCACTCACCATAGAAAGAAAAACTTATCAGACCTGATTACAGTTAAATTTCTTAATTTAATCATACAAGAATAATATGAGACATAAAAGTTCTAACAAATCATATACAGTATTGCCTTGAATACGACCCGAGGTTACTAAATTATCTATAATGGAGGTTTCCAACCGTAACAATAAATGTATTTACTCACTTAATAAAGAACAATCTTTCGAATATCCACTCAACGACATGAATTAGCATACGCATATATAAATAAAAGGAGGAAAATTTGCATTATATTGCTTTTTAGATTTCCTTGGGAATTAAGTAACATGTTTCATAGATAATATATGAAAAAGATTTAATATTATCATCGACTCCTCCACGGTCACTTGATTATATTGTGTTCCACTTAAATGTTATTGCTCTTCGATATCAGTACAGGCACTTATATTTAAACCACTTTTAGTTTGAAAAATTTATTTATGAGGGTGGAAAGGAAAGACTATGTAATCCTTAAAGTCAGTATATAACATTATTTATTATATATTCTCCATATTTAACCGTAATAAATTATTTCATTGTCACCTCTCATTAAAAATGTTTGACGCAGACATTCATATTGCGATGTACCTACCTTATGTCTGCTTATAACATCCAAAATCCTCAATTAATTTGGTTTGAATAAAAATCCGTGAGACAGAGGCACTACTTAAAAAGAATAGGCTTTATACACTAAATTTTCATTACCTCCGATTGCACGTATCGTAATAAATTATATTTTTATTATAGGAATAATAATGAAATAATATTACGCCTACCTTACCTAAGACGAAGCAATAATAGGGAAATATATGGGAGGCAATAAAAAATTAAATCTCCTGCCAGGCGCTAACATTAAATTAAAAAATTCTAGAAACGGAATACTTGGAGTAAGAGAGATAAATGAACAGAATAAATTGATCGAAGCCGCTTTCCTCCAGAAAATAAACTTTTCTAAGAAGCCTGTTAGCGTTGAACTTCGATTGAGGATTAAGGGATAGCAGCTAACTCCAAGCTCTAGCAAGCGCTTTATTTTTAAGTGATAAAAAGAGAACGGATGTCTAAAGAAAGAGGTGATTTAGGAGCTGCAGTTAACACGTTGAAATATATTGTTTGAAATGGACTAAGAAAAAATCGTGTATTAGGTAAATTAATGGATTACGACGCACAATAGCATTAAGAAATTGAAGTAAATGAAGTCGAAGCCGATAAAATATTAAAATTATTCAAATTAGAAATACGCAGGGACAGGTAAACAGATTAAGAAAGAAAATAAGTTTATTCCAAATAAATATTAAATATAAAAAATTGATAGTTGCTATGACTACATCTCAAAGAATAGAGGAGATTAATTACGGCCAAATAAGTCAGAATCTAAACATTATTAATCAACTACAATATGACACGACGTTTCGATCTTATTATTGGAACTTTTTCAGATCGAAAGTAAATTAAAAGAGTTATAATACACACAATTAGCACTTATGATTTTTATAGTTATTCTCTTGTAGCATTAAAAACTCCAAATATGTTAATTACGTAGTATTTAGTTAATTGTAAAATCCATACGTTCCAGAATTAATTAGTTTTATAAAATCAGCTGTGTGAATTGTATCATGCAGCGTTTCATCCGTTCTCTTTTTACTAACATTTACTACAACAAATATTTATAATTATTTCACATTACTCCTTCTTGTTACTGACATCTATTACTGTTACTGTGTTTTTCGCAATGTACTACATATTATCAGCTTATTAAAAACTCAAAAACACATTTATTATGATAGTGTTGGAAAATGCAATGTTTGTATGACAGAAGTGTGAAATATATAACGACGAGTAATAAGGGAAATGGACAACGAGAAACTGCTGGACCACTTTCAACTACCTTCCTATCCTATTAAAGGCGACCTTCTACAGCATGGATCAACCTCAAGTCGCTTGTCACCGCCAGAAAAGTTTTTAGAGTTAATAAATGGTTATAGAGTCAGCTAGCAGATTTTCCCGTAGGAAAATTAGCCCAAAGTCTGCCAATACTGAGGTTTCGTGGCTTATGGCAACCGTATTTCGTAACCAAAAAAAGAGAATAGGAGAAACCAACTCTCACGACTACAACGATAAAGACAAGTTGGAGATGATTATATACGGGGATCCATTATTTTATTTTTAGATAAGGTTCCCATAAGCAAAGACAAATTCGTGTATACTCAGAATTCACAGTCGTTGGACATGCGTTAATAGTTGGCCTATGTACCCATGGGAACAATCTGCCAGCTGCCTCTAAACCTGGTTGAGGCACGGAGTCCGAAAGGTTGTAACTCTAGAAAAACATTATATCCAATCATAGGAAAGATGGAAAGTATAGAGAGACTGAACTAACTGATTCTATAGAGTTTTCTTTGCATCACAACAATTAGATGATTGCCGGAAAGATGGATGAATACCCGTAATATTCTATTTCCTTCACGGAAAAGAAAACGAGTGCATAAAGTAGTGCGTACTTTATACGCTGTCCTTCGTTTTAATATTTTTTTTACAAGAATTAAGAGATAATTTTAATATGGACATTTATTTCTACGTGCTCCGACTGCCTGAGCAATGGAAACTAATTACCTACGTAAGGCTACACCGAACTCCTCGTTTTTTATAATTTTTCCCCGGAGTCCTACCTGCTGCTTTTAAATTACACCGAGCATCTTTCAATTAAATTTCGCGAATAATTATTTCATTCTCGGCAGCGATGACATTTAACGAGTGGGGCATTTTCGTCAGGGAGGGGTTATTAGAGCAGCTCCATCCAGGCTGATGACCTTTGATATTAATGTATCATCCACCCCCCTCCCTATTAAGAATTGGACGCGGCCAAGTCCAGGGATGTAGGTGGGATCAGTAAGCGATATTTATGGTTTTGCGCAAGGTAGTAGAATAATTAAATCACAATCTATTGTCGATTTCGAGACAACGGAGTTAAAATTCCATCAATCATATGATTTTTTGTAAGAAAATGGAGTTTGAAAACGGTAATTTATTATTTGTTGATAAATTATATCTAAAATAACGTTTCAGTCTGTATTTATTCCAATTGGACTGATAATTTCTGCGGTGAAGCAAGTATTGTATGACAAATGCAAATCATGTTCAAAATGTCTTTCACAAACGTTGTACAAAATACTAAATTCATTGACTGAAACTTGTCTCTCTCCACTCATGCATATTACGTAATGCACTTGGAATTTAATCTTCAACTTTTGGGTTTTTATCGACGTCCAGGCTTGCTATTTTAATCGAACTTCCTGGAGTCTTAAATTCGGTGTTGACATTTGTTACCTTACAAGCTAAGTTTTTATCCCAGCATTAATTATAATCCTATTATTTATACTTTTGAAATACGTTTTTGTAATATTTTGGCTTCTAAAGTAGTATACCGAATTTAGACTCGCCACGCTCTTTCTTAAAATAAAACAAATGGCAAATATTACTCATTACGGTTTAGTAAAGAAGGTAGAGAAATGAGACATATTCTATTCATTGATATCTCAAATAATGGCTGCAGAGTTGGGGAACAAAACATTAGCGCATTTAATTTAATTTTAGACGTCAATTCGAAACGTCAAACCAAAATCTTCACCTAATTACACAATACTAAATTAACAGCCGTAAATCAAACGAAATGTCGCAAAACGTTTTCTATTTTTTTAAATCACGTTTAAATTTTCTAATTCTACACTGTCAATAATTTTATGAGCTAAATGTGTTTGCAATTTATCTAGGACGTTAATGAATACGAAATGTTAGCTAATAGTTATGGTACTCTGTGACATTCCTTTCGAGGCGGAAAACATCCACCATTCTGCTTGGGAAGTTGAAGGAGAAGGTACCCAATCAAACAAACATTTATCCATCAAGGCTGTCAGAACTGGACTGACGATGCCATCTGTTGAGCGCCACGCACGATTCAGTTTTAACTGACGATCCCGACGTCATTCGCCCAACTGTTAGTTCTTGGGCTGCAGACGATCCCCATTTCTAGCTCCGCCTGGATTTCCCGAGTGTGAAAACATGATGGAAACCACAAGGATTACCTGAGCGCTTTGGCTGCCGAATTATTAATATTGTTATTTTATTATATCTATTGTGGCATTTCCATGTATGATTTTGTAAAACCTCTGTAACTTTAAATAAGATTTATGATTGTGTTTAAATGAATAGTATTTTCCTTTCACTTGTCAGAAATACGATAATTGTCGACATAATTCAATAAATGGGGTGATAAGTTGTATTTTATTTCTGCAGATATATTACATCGAGAAAAACTGATTAAAATGCACGAAATTTACCAACTAGTTGGAAGATTAGGACAGATGATCAGAGCTGCAATTGGTCGGGAGGCGACCTGCATATGTATGGTAAAAATTTAACTATCTGGATAGCTTCAGTTTCGGTCTGTATGGTAACTGTATGTGAACTGGTACCTTAAAGAGTCGAACATGTTAATTTGTCAGCTTTAGGCTTAAGAACAAGAATTTATATTCCTCTTTGGACATTACGCTCGTTTTTCAGAGCATCAAGACGCTTTAAGTCAGTCCTTTTCCTACGTTTCTTGTTATAAATATCTCTTCATCTTAAATTTCAGTAGTTTAATAATAAAACATAATTTCTTACTGCTGTCATACATAGTAATAGTAGCATGTATTCCAAATTGTTGGCTGAAGTGCCTGTCAGTGATTATAGGTGTGAAGCTGATGTGTAAGATAGTTCGCTGAAGTACGAAACTAATGTTCAAAACTCAACTTTTCACTTGTATTTCACCAGCTAAGGTGCGAGATATGCAATTATGGTATCATAGAGCATGATGTACTCACTGCGCAGATGAAGTCGGCTGCTATGGATGACCCTTGGCGGGAGAGCACAGCTGCCACTGTCAGAATCCAGCGATGGGCGTCGTTGTCGGTAGATGTCCAGTAGCAAGGAGTCCACCAGCCCCAGGACCCTGCGGCGCTGCCTGGGACGAGACCGCGTCTCCTTCTCCCAGGATGCACTCCTGGCCACCACGGGAGGAGTAGTAGGAATCGGCCAGACGTCAGGCTCCGATAGCGGACGTCGTGGCGCCGGGGTTGGAAACCTAGGCGCCGCGATCAGAACGTGACATTGCGCCGGAAGGTGGGACGCCTCACATGCTTCGTTCACCTGGTGGCAGCGCACGCTAATGGCGGGGAAGGCATCGCTCAGCAGGCTCTTCTCAACCTGGCGTCGCTTAACCGGCGTCCGCTTCTTCCGGTATCGCTCCGAGTTGAGGCTGGAATCACTAGCGTAATCACTCGTCTGTACGACGGACGTTTGTGAACTCTCAGTTTCCCACCAGGTCCCGCCGCTGGTCTCTGATGGCGTTTCTTCATCAGGTTCTGTGCCGTTGAGGTCAACAACCTCCAAGGTACCCTCGGACCAGGGTGTGCTTATAGTCACCTGGGTAGCCATTTCCTTGTCACATGGCACCTCTCTTGAAAGAAAAAGCATTCATAAATTAATTTAAATTTTGTATTTCACTATTCACAGCAAAAAATATTCATTTTACAGTACTATACAGAACGTAATCTACGAGATGAGACGGAATGATAGGAAATCATTAGCAATAAAATTCCTGGAATCATTTAAGTAACCAATCCTAGTAACGCATTGTTCCACCACGCAATATTTTTCAAGGAACATACAACAATTAAACAAAACGAATTGAGGTAGAAATGGACGTTTGGTAGGAGAAGGTTTGTACTTTCGTAACTTAAAGTTGGCATCCCCGGGATGAGCTGGGAACACCAAACGGGTAGCTAAAGTTACATTTACAGCATCAAATTTTCATTTAACTATGGCGTTTCCGATTGTTGAATTTTGCACATTAGTTGAACAACGGTTATTTGTCCATTTTTAGCTTTTCAAAGGTAAAAAAGACAGGCTAAAATAATTTCTCTAATGAATTACTGTATTGTCAACCACAGAAATTTTCATAACTGGGCAGAACAGTAGAAAAGTAATCGAACCTCAGAAGATGACTTGCAACGTCCTCCTCGGTCAGTTGAAGTGTCAACTTCTTCACTATAATTCCACATTGACGACATTATTCACGAATACTGAAGTATTACTTATGAATATATAGTAAAAAACCGTTGCAGTAAGTGTTGGCACAGGTCATAACGTTATCAGTAGTAAACTCAAGTACAGCAAAACAAGTGCAAGTTGGGACAACTCAGTGAAGCAAGACTCAAAGATAATGGATATTGAAAGAATGCTGTGAAATGGAATATGACCCTACTCTAAATAAGATTTTAACGTATGATGTAACTTGGGTACACCATTTTGAGGCAGAGTAGAAAAAAAACTGCTACAGCAGGGAGGTCAAAGAATTTGTGGGAAACGGGAAATAGGCTCAAAGAACAAGACTATGTTGAGAACAATTGATATAAAATTCTTACATTATTTATAGAGAAGCAAACAAATTTTGAGATAGTATATTTCGCCTTTTATTGTTCTGGAAGAAAATCTGCAATTTATGACAACAGATGGACGTTTTTATCGTTATGAAGAAAAATATAATACAGCTGTTAATCTCGATCACTTCGTTAATGACTTTTAAGTTTTCAATTCCAATAAAATGTAACGAAGAAAATTAATTTCCGTGTATCATCCTGAACGAAATTCGGATTGGAAGTCTTAACGTGAAGTACGGCTATTTTATCTTTCATGTCGTTGCACATTCTGCAATTTTCATTTACCCTAGACCTAGGGTAAATTTACGGTTTATAACAGCCAGATTATTAATTCAAGCTTTCTGTTGTTGCAGACATGCTCCACGCACCTGTTGTTCCAGCTCGAGAGCAATTTGTGTGGCAATAATCTGACGGCGACAGTAATTGGCTGTTTCTTCTCATCCTTGTCACCGTAAATCGATTATGATAATATCCAGAGGTAACAAAAAGCACTGGAACAGCCAATCACAAGGCAGAGAATAAACCGGAGACCCAGACGCGCAGGTACTACATACGAATATTCTGACTTTTAAATTTAAATATTGACTTACGAAGTGCCTGTTATAATGATGGGTTTCTTAGTTTTATCACCTAAGTTTGACATGTTTAATGTTGATTAAACTCTATCTGTTGAGCTTCAACTAAAAAGGGAGTTCCATTGCGTTTAGCATTTACCTAATTTTTCTCTGGAAAATTGGGTTCAAGATGTGATAAGTAGTTATTAATTTTTGCATCGGCATTTAAATTTAAATAAAATATTCAAGTGACATTCTCTACACCCGTATTACATAAATTAATTCAAATAGTTCCAATTTCTTGGAGAACCGACCCTGGGTTTCTGGAAATTACTAAGCTTACATTTACATAAATAAAACCTCTGTAAATAAAAAAATTTCCTTCACAGACGAATTACTGACTGTTGGAATTATATACGTCCAAAAAAGCGACTCCCGTTTTTAATCATGTTATGCAAAACAGGTAATGGCTTTTCGCGCTTTTATTCTGTTTGTTGTTTTCGTTAATAAAGCAAAGCTATTACACTCGTGCCACTGTGAATTAAGGTTTAGGAACTGAAATTGTATTTTTATATGGAAGTTGAATAATGATATAACAAGTCTACAAATTATTGTGTGTGTTTTTCACTCGCTGGAATTGTCTCTATTTATTTGGCACCCGCATTAATTTCTCCTGTTTTAAATGCAGACCCAGAATTCAATGTTTATTATATATATATATATAAACTATTACTCTGATAATTGTTTGTGACCTGCTTCAATGTCACGTTGGTTAAAATGTTGCCTTTGATGTATTTTTTTCCTGGTATTCCATTACCTGAGTAGAAAAAGGTGGGAATGACAACGAAATGTATGCTTAGATAATAGAATACCCACTTATTACCTATATTAACATCTTAAATATGGAGACTGAAAGTCTAATAAGATGACAAATAGCTTATGGGTAAAAGAAAAGATTCCATAAATATCTATGTCTTACACTGACTATGTGAATAAAAAGACAACTCCAATTAAAATAGAGTAATGGTAAAATTGACTAAAAATAAATAACTGATATTCTTTCACTAACATATATATTGAAAATAATTTAAAAACTGTAAAATTAAATATTAAGTATAAGGAATTAGAATTAATGGAGAAATATATCTGAATCTGAGTCTTAAAAATAATTTAAAACTCCATTAAGAGAAATTAATGAAAACGACCTTTAATATATTAATATTCATGTAAACCGACTTTTTGATACCTATGTGAATCTTCTTCAAGGTTCACAATTCTATTCTCAAATAAACAAAGTAAATTAACTATTAAAAGATTTTGGGTTAACAAGCAGTTCACACGCTAACATTGAAAATTGCTTCCGAGGCACTGAATTGTTAATTTAATTTATTTATTTGAGAATAGAATTGTTAACCTTGAAGAGGGTAAAAATAGGTACCTAAACGTCAATTTACATAATATGTAATATCAAAGCTTTTGTCTGTTAAAGGTCGTTTTCATAAATTTCTCTTAATATATAAAACAGGCATGAAACGCCTATTAATTAAAACTCAATTACTAAAATTTCTTTCTTTATGTATTGCAGAACATTACTAAAAGTTAAGAAACATTACGTTTCGCCATGATTTGGAAGAAGTTTTCATTTAAATTTAGTAAATTATATGTGAATAAAAATAACCGTAAGAGGTCATTTAGATAAAAAGTTTTAATGTTTATAATTTTGTATATCTTATATTGTAAATTGAAGTGTTTTAAAATAATTATTTTGCTATGTAGATGTGTATGACTATATTATCGGCTAAAAGCTCCTTTTTTCTAAATCATAATAATTTTAGGAATGGAGTTTAAAATTAAAATCCTATGGAGTTATACTATATAAATAATATTTTATTGTAACCTTGCTCTATTTTTTTACAACTAAGTGCTTTTTTCGAACATGATCCTTCTATTTTGCTTTTTTCGTGTTTGACGTATGAATTAAATTTTATTCTACGGAATTATTGTTCAAAATATATATCTGAGTTCTTCGTATTGGTTGTTTCCTGAATATTAATATTTATTCCTGCCAACTTGGCTCCAGTAGTCCCGTACGGAATTGCACACTATCAATTTCAGTGATTATATTAATTAATAGCTATGTATCAATATATTTTTACTCCCAGCTGAAAATATTTCATTTCCATGAGATTCTTACGTATTTTCTTTTAATATATTCCAACATGAGACACTGTGATTTTACATAACTGCAAGCGATCGTTGATGTATTCCATGAGACTATTTTTCTTCCACATACAACACAGTCATCTGTGCAAATATTTCTTTCTCTTTGTTTCGTCCCGTTCTATTCAGCTGTATAAAGTTGAGTCACATTTAGTTGTTTTCTTTCCTCCATTTTGCAAAAAATGCATTGAATAATCAAAAGCCAAACCGTATTTTTAGATTACAACATACTTAACTTTGAACATACACCGAAGCTTTGCATTACGAGTTTTGTGTTCTATCAAAAATTACGCTTTGTCAAGAATTTAGAAGGAACGCAAAAAATAATGATAAGCATATAGTGATCGTAGAAATAGTTCTGTAAATAATATATTAATCAGGAACGTAAATTCCAGAAATACTGTTTTTATGTACATACTTATACTTAATAATTGAACCGAAATTATAATCTAAAACGTGGGAAAATACATTTTCACAGGACAATTTATAACACATCAGAATAAATTTATTCAGGTACAAAAATATGAAGCCCAAGTCCTAGGAAATTCCGAATATGTTCTTGCGTTAATGGGAAACGGAATTCCTAATTGAATACCACTTCTCCTTATGCAAAAGCAATTCCCAACAGAGTCTTAGCGAATACGCTCTAGGAAAGTACTTTCATTTTTTTAGTAATAGCCAAATGACAATAATTTGTTCCATCTTAATTTTTACCTCCGAGTTGGTATCACCAATTTTTTGTGCAAAGACCATTATTCCAACACGTAACCACTCTAGGTTTTGCGAAATTCCACAGATTTTCCAAACAAAGGTTTACTAGCAGTATATGTATTTAATTTGGCTATAAAAATACTATGTCGTATTTAAACGTAGAATAATAAGGTTCTTAAATTGACAGTTTTAATAAAACTGGCGCTTCACGTAAATTGAAATATACCATTATGAAAGTAAAATATAATTACAATTCGATTGTACAAACACTTTCATTTAATTGAATATTTCTTCTAAGTTCTGATGAAACTATAGGCCAAAATCACGAGCGCTTTAATTTGGCACATTTCAAATAAACCGTGTGGTTACGCGTAAATTAAACAAAAGTACTATTTGGTCGTTAAAGAAATTAAAATATAAAAGATAATATTTACCGTGATAAAAAGTATGTGATTACTATAGACAGTGAGCTAACGTGATTGTTTAGCATAAAAAGTGTATGCTATTAATTAAACCTCGAGTTACCCGATACATTGGCAACAAAATAAATTGCTTTGCACGTAATTAGGATGGTATGATGCTTTATAAATTAAAAAATTGTCGATTTATAAATTAAATATTTCGCACACTGCGGATTGATTTATTGGCCCATAACACTTTGAATACTCAGTTCTTGTAACTTAAAACTATTTGTATAATTGACAACAACATACAAATTGCTCATTATGTACGACGGGCAACGGATATACACCTACATACCATGTTTACATTTGAAACTTGATTATACACAAATACGTCTAACAAATCTATAAATAAATCTTGGCGTACTACGCACAATAAAATAGTGCAGATAAATTTATTACGACATTAATAATTTCGTATTAACTGATTAGCGATTGAAGTAATTTTTTTACCTCAAAGCTCTGAACATTTATAGGATGAATTGTTGGAAACATAAAATCTTTTTCTGGTCCTTTCTAAACATACGTATGTGTGTGTGGCGCAATATTTTCCTCCTGTATGTGATTTAACAACGGATATAACGTAGCAGTTAGCTTTGCTCGTCGTCGGAAGGGAGGAAAAAAGGAGGCAATCGTGGAAAGCAAACAACCGACAAGCATGAATAAACGTATAAGCCGTGTACAAACATGTCGTAAGTGCAAACAGTAATACAACAATTTAGTTACCTAGAGGTGCGACTTAACATTTTATGTTAAACTTTACGTTTTCACGCGTACAATAAACGCGAATAGGGTAACAATTAATATGCTGTCAAATTTGTTAAAAGTGGACACTTCAGGTCACTTTTATTAAAAAAACACATTCCAAACGTACATCTTCAATTAATTCCACAACACACTTTTACGTTCGACAACTACGTATAAGATCGTTTTTATGCGCTTCAGAAAGTGTTACAATTTATGCATATTAATTAAAGCAAAATAAATAGAACTATTTCTTAGTTGTTCGGGAGGGAAAGGGTAGGTAATGCTTATCCACTGTGGAAATTAATTCTATACTGCTGGAGGTTATCGACTTTACTTTTCAAAAAAGCCCAAAAGTATGCCACCCACGTTTGCATAGTTACTAACGAAACACGTACCACTAATGAGCAAACATTCTGGGTTCATTTATAACTTTCTTGCCATATGTAAGAGATACACACACTGGGCAAATTGCTGTAACAAACTTGTGTTACTTCCTCGACTACTATTCCCTGTTAACCTATTCTTATTGCCTACATCTAAAATAAGTTTGCGTAATGTTAAAATGTTTGGCATTCCCTTTCTATAAATGTTTCAAGAAAAATATGTGACATAAATGTCTCCTCTAATCAAAATTTTTGCTTATTTTGTAATTACTCTATAAATTAGTTCAAACTAGCCTAGGAAATAAATTAGAGATGAACTGACTTCAATTTTGATATAGTCTTTTGTCAATTATACATAAAAATATTTGTATAGTACGTTATATATTCCATAATAATCACCGCTCTTAGGACCATAACTTGTAACTCCAATTAATTTAATTTGACACTATATTTTAAAATATTTAATATACATGAATTTTACACACTATTGCTAGAAAAATGATACCAAACAATCCATAATTTAACGGGTAAAATTGAGTTCCAAGGTTCATAAAATGCATTGGTAATATAATTCAACCTGTAATTAAATTTAATAATATAATTAACAATATAAATTTAGCCAATTAATCTTACTATAAATATGTAGTAATCATAGATTATATGGTAGACGCAGAGTCAGTAAATTGAAGATTATTTGGTGTCAATTTCCTAGGAAATTATGTATTAAATTAAATAAATCTGAGTTCAATCTAAAAAGTCCACTTGGTAAGTAATGAAGAGTGAACAGGACCTCCGGGCCATACTGACTCCCTGCTACCTGTCACTCGAACAGCCCATCCACTATCGCTATTTAATAGTACAATAGCCATTGGCCATGTCCAATGTGCACTCCTAGAAATGAAAAATGCAGAAGACAAATTACACGTTGGGTGTATTGATTTCCATTCCCTGAAGAGCGTAGAACAGGCGTGTTGTTGTTATTTTTAAAATTTATTTATAAAATGCGATTATTAACAATCATAACTCTATAAGTTGGGAAGATAAAGCACATATATGTAAAACACTAATAAGACCAGTGGAAACATATGGGGCAGAATCTTGGACATTGACAAAAAGAATCAAGATGGTCAAAGGAAATTTGAACGGAAGATAATAAGGAGAATATGCGGACCCGTCATGGAACATGGAGAATCCGATATAATGAAGAGATTAACAAAATTATAAAGGGAAAAGATATAACACGAAACAAAATCTTTAAGGCTGCAATGGAAGGACCATCTAAATCGTGTGGATACAAAAATAACAGCGTCAAAAGTAACCAAACTATATTCGACAAGGGAGAAACGGAGACCAAGAACGAGATGTATTGAAGATGTGATAGAGAATCTGAAGATGGAGGCGTATTGTGAAGGAGGCCAAGGCTAAGTTAATTTTTTTTAAATGTAGCGTTAAGGAAATCTTATCCGGTATCGTGCAGTTTATCTCCTTTTAGATTATTGGTCATTTTTTTCTTCTGGAGTATTGTGTAAGAGTAGCACACAAAGCAGGACGGAGGCAATTTTATTTTGATGAGCTTTTTAGTCGGCGGAAGTGACTGGTACTTCGGTTAGCAAATTCGTTTTGAGCGTTTGTCATTTCGAAATCCGTATGTAGGTTCAAATTACCAGCATGCTTCGTGCAACTAAAGGTACACAAGTACTTATTAGAGCTGAATCGACAATGATTTGTGTCCGGCAAAAGGACTAAGCAAAAGTCAAGAGATCCAAAGCCATAAAAGACTGTTCATTAAAGAAGACAGTAGGGACTGGCTGTATGAAATCAAATCGATATAAGACTGAGACTGGTAAATCTTGTTCGGCATAAATGTTTCAAGATATTTGTAAAACGTTTCACAGCCAGAGTCACCGTCACCTGTGTGATTCTCGTCCCAAAATGATAGTACGGCATTAGTGAAATATCTGAAGCAGCTCTCTCCCATGTATCAGACGGCATTGTATACCTCTTGCCCAGTGACTGTATTAACAGAGCCCTTTCTACCCCACCAATGCGTTGTGATGAAAGCCCGATTGCGTTCTTTCAGCAATCAATTCCGTTCGGAATGGAATCGAGCCCCCCACCACCACCCGCCTCCAACGTTTGTCTATATATCAACGAAAAAGAACAGCGATCACCTGGCTTATTAAATCTATCGGGTCAACAAAGCTGCAGGCCTTACAATACCATGTACTGTATAGAGTGCAGGCCAATCAACACACTCCGAAGCGTCCCCTGTGGATCAATGAGTACCATCTCAGTTTACGAGTCAATACTCCGTACAATAACACATCACAATTTACGAATCAATAACAAAATAGAAAAACGGATGAAGGCTAGAAGATTGGATACCAAAGTTTTGTCACTTCAATGATGTTTGGGAATAATGAAACAAGAACCAATTACCTTAAGAACGCCCTCATTTACATGTCAGATATTTCAGCAGGATCAATAACTTCAAATAAAAGTAAAACTTAAATATAGTTTGTAAATAGTCAACAAAAGCATTGTCTTCTATTCTTTAGAAGCCCAGAGTAAGATGTTAGTTTATTTGACATTAATATAATTTTGAAAAGCGTGTGATCAATAGAGCTGAATCCTTACATAGTCGACTTATACCCTCGTTGAATTACAACGGTAACCCCTGACATTATGAATAGGGCGGGAGTGAGCCAATACTGATTCGTCGTTGTGTTGGTCGTATAGAATATTGGGTGCCGTAAAACTAATAGATAATTATAAAATAATGTCCCTATTTTAATGTCATACATCAAATTGAACTTAAACTAGCCTAGTTGTTCTTACAAATGATCTCTGTGTGCACATTTAATTATACTCGGCACAGATCCACTCTAAAATCCAATTCCCCGCACTTTCGTTAACAATTTCGGAGTTAAGGGAAACGACCTTTGTAGTTAGTGGTTTGAAGCCCTGAATTTTGTATTGTACTCACTTGGCGGCTTGGTCTCGTCTTCTCCAAGAGTCCACGGTGCGATAATAGCGCGTGTGCTTATTTAAAATTGTTTAAGTCATTCTTTGATTGACATTCTGAAATGACACTCTGCAACGCTTAAAGTTGATACTATTAACTTTTATAACTGGGACATTATTCTATGGAAATTATCACCGTAGTAATACAAATTGTGGTTGTGGATTAATTAAGTACATGAGATAAGAGTACAAATAATTTTAATGGTCCAGTTATGTGATATATGACAATTTCTTTTGCTGTTAAAATTAAACCCGAAAACTACTTCTCATTTCCATTCCAAAACGCCCTTCGTATTGACTTGATCGAAAATTGGTCTGAGTAGTTGTAAAATATTTTTCACTCGCCGTAAATGGGTTAAGGAAAAATATTACAAGTATTTTTCCTATAATAGTTCTAAAGTTTACTTAATAAAGCAACTTTCGTAATTATCAGTGTATGAAACAGATATTGGGATGATTTGGGACAAACTGTTCGCCATAAATCTATTATTAAAGCAGCATTCCTGAGAATACATTAGACGCTATATTTAACATTCCTTCTATTGGTCACGAATTCATCTAAATATAATAATTATGAAATTAGTTGTCTTTAGACTGGTCTGTGCAACCCTCCATGTTAACCTATTCTGCGTAAGCCTTTTCATTTATACATGACTACCACCTCCTCCTTTAATCACTTTTACGTATTCCATCCTTGGCCTCCCTCTTCTGTTCTTACCCCACACATTGCCATCTAATGCTATTATACAAGTCCCTCATGTCTCAAAACGTGGCGTATTCATCTATCCCTTCTCTTGGTCCTCTAGATCATTAGTCTTCAAAATATAGTAAATAATAGACGGTTATGCTTATATATAGCCATATTTACTGTTTTTATTATAAAAACTATTTTATTTAAGTTGCATTCTTCAATTTATTGTTTCTATTTGTATCATACATGAGGAATAACTGTCGCATGTCATTATGCATGCAATGAACGTCATTACCAACGACCGTCTTAGAAATGTGCTCTTCGGATTGTGACGTAGAACGGGTGTCAAATTTACATTGCATAATTGCTGTGCCTCCTCTTGGGAGGTGTGTTTTCATTTATTACTCCACACTGTATTATACAGGCTGTATCAGCGATATTATTAGTGGCATGATTGTTTTATTGAATTATAAATATCTCTTCAGTAGCACTTTCAAATATTTGTTCTCATTTTATTTTCTTTTTGCGTTGTCGGGTTCTTTAAAATCATGCCATTGAAACTGTTATTTGTTTTGAATTTTTAATGATAATGAAAACGTCTGTTATAATTTTTTATTCATCCTCTTTCTTGTTAGTTCCCTTAATAGCAAAGAACTGGACGATTTATAAATGTTATTCATATAAAATGCTTTGTTTCACCAATAAATCTTTATATATATATATATATTCCATTTCACATTTATCCTTCCATAATTTAGTACAATAGTCACTCAGAATTCCTTTTTCACGTCACTGCATTGTTACGTGTTCATTTCTTAAATACAGCTCATACCACTGAGCACAGGCATAATTCATTTGTGTCGGTCAGCCTAGTTAGAAAATGCCCAAAAGAAATATTCTTAATTGTATGCCTTTATACGGGTTACGCTCCTCTTGTTAAAATATTTATCAGGCTGAAGCTTTAAAGAATAACGTTCTTTCTCACACAATACGTATCAGACTGCTGAGACCTGAATACTGAGGCAATTAACGATTAAATTTTGGGTCGTGTTATAAACTTCCCAACATTATACGATACCCCCGGCGTCACACACGCTGATGTGGTTCCTCCGCCGTGCTTCTATTAAATATTGAGCCTTGCTTTATTCCCCGAGGTAAACAACCTAAAACTCTGTGGTTACAATCAAGTACAAGGAACTCTAACGAACTCCCTGAAGTTGGTCGAGCGACGGAAGGAGTAATAAAAGAAACTTAGAGGTATACGAAATAATATTAGTCGGGAAGGGGGATAAAAATCGTTTATTCCTGTCGAATAAGAAACTAAGGTAAGAAATTAACGATTTGGATTTGACAAAAAATTGACGTCTCTTATGATTGGAACTGGGGGAAATGAATTTTTTAAGTTAGATTATAACAAACTTATTACGTTAAGACTAAGACGAATCAATTTAATAATTGAAATTACGATAGTCACAAAATTTAGGGTCCATTAAATTCCACGGCTAGCTCAAATTAACATTTAACCAGAGACTAGTAATTTATGTGGGCATTTTTTGTGCAGCAGAAACGTAGCCATACTTTGGCACTGACAAACCTGATTTTCCGTGTTAGAAAGCCGCTGCTTCCTTCGTCGGCACCGCTACCTGGGGTCTTCCTTCCAAGAATTCGAGTCTGATGTCAACCCCGAACTCTCTACCTTCTTTCTTCAAAAATTCATTTTCTCCCCCTTTCATCTCGTCTCAGGCCAACTATTCTCAAACCCCCACTATGACCCGCTTCCTCCAATCATATTTCCAGCTTGGCTTACGGTGGTCATCTGATTTCACGAAGGGAGGTTTAACGCCCTGGGCAGGTAACGTCTGCTAATCCCCAGAACTTAAGATGTAGCAAGTTCGGGTAGCTCATCTCCGTCTGAACGGCGTTTGACTGGCATGTTATCGCCGTCTGATTGGCGTCATTAAGGAATTTCTCAACCAAAGTAATTACTGAGTATCACCACTGAATAAATACCTTATTTCCTAAAACCCCGTTAAAATCTGCGTCCTCAAATATAAATACTAAGAATATAATATTCACAATTAGAACCTAGTAATATTATTTATTTTTACCGTGTCACTTTTCCATTAAACATCCTAATTTTCTTATTTGATAGTGAAGTATATTTTTATAATGATAAAGAATTTTTATCGTACTGATTTTTCTTAGTTACTAAATTCCTTCTTTGTATATGGCAGTACATCATTATATCTGTAATTCTATGCTGGACGAAATAATTTTGCGCGATAGGGAAACATTACTTCTGTTTCTGAGTGCCCTTGTTCATAATAATTCAATGTTCAGTTTTAATGTCCCGAGGCCCTTATTTCGGTAATGAACTCTGCTGTGCTGTCCACCGCTTATGCGATTCATATTGTTTGTCAGTGGCGATTCAGAAGCTTGCTATAGCTGTGTTAATGTTGATTAAGGCCCACGGGACAATGTGATAACTATTGTGTTTTACCGGTGGAGTTAATGCAAGTTCTATCAATAACAATGCCCGCCTAAAGTGGATTAAAATTAAACAGATTCACTCCACGCTCCCTCCCTGTCGCTTCCGTACGAGAATTGTGAAGTGAACAAGCTAGGAATGTTCACCATCAAGCTTCGGTTTACATTAATAGTATTTCATGTAATTCACAAAGAAAATTATCAAGAATAACGTGGTTTGAATGTATTTTGATGACGCATTATTTTAAATGTATGATTTGTTAATAAATTAAGCAGACAGAACCTAATTTGAGTGACTACTGGTATTAATTGCTTTCAACGAGAGGGAAATGGGCTTGTCGAGGTCTGCGACTGAATATTAACTGTCGTATGCGGGCTGAACGAGGTGAACCGTTTCTTGAAGTTATATTCAGCTTAAAAATGTATTGGACTCATATGTACAAGAAAATTAAATAACTTTTGAGTCTGGTTACTAATTAATCACCCCAAGTAACGAGATAATCAGCATTAGTAAGTTTGATTATAAAAAGTATGGTTGGGACAGAGTACTTGGAACCCTTGGAAACAGCAGATAGTCACAAAAATTTGTTTATGACTATTATATCTCCAAGATGTGAAATTGAAGTATTGTAATAAATAGTAATTTTTAATATCATATCTTTAAATAAAATTTTTAACTTTATTTTATACATTGAATTAAAAACTTACTTAACAAATCTCTGATAATTCAAGATAAAATACAAACGTAAATCCCCGATATTACATTATAAAAATGTGAAACTAAAACAAGACACCATACGGACAATGAATTTATCGACTCGGCTGTATAGAAGTCTGGCTTCAATACAGTTACGGTTTTATGTTTCAGTTTACGAAGACGATGTTGTAAGGAAGTGAAGCCAAGTAGCTAGTTCGCACTACATTGGAACTCTACGCCTGCTATTGTGTCGTCTTATCAGATTCTCTGGAGTGGAATTCACCAAGCGATGTCTTTCGCAGCCAACCCACAGACTGTTAATGGCCAAGTTCAGTCTGGAGGAAACTAATAGAAGCGAGACATTGCAAGAGGTGAATAAGGAACTCAAAGTGGCTTTAAACTTACTGTATCACGAAGCTAATATTCCAATCTCATACGGTAGCGTACTCTGCCATCGAAACATTCACCTAAAGTGATGCAAAGAAAACCCTAGAAAATCTGCTATAGATGATCGGGTTATTTAGTAACTGTCCAACGGCCTTCCGATGACTAAAACGTTTTTTATTTTTTATAGTAGGAGGCGTCAATCAAAATGTATGTGTGCGAAAGATATATATGTGAAGGTTAGGGAAATTCCCACAAGCCTTTTAACACCCATACGCGGAACGTTACAATCCATTATATGCTGAAATTGCAGAGATTGAACTAGTGCCTGCTTATATTGAGTACAGTACACGTCAATTTTGCCAGAGTGCTGCTTCAGCAATTGCCGAAATTGGCTGCGTATTCCGTTGCCACCGCGAGGAAAAAGAGACAGACAGAACAGACGGTCCTGTGAGTTCTGCACTTGAGGTAGATTAATACAGGCGGCCATTGTATTGATCTTGCCATTGTATTATTCGGCGCCTATAGAAGGCAGCAAGACCCCAAGTGCTGCGCGTAAATAACTCAGGAAAAGACTGGTGCCTAGAAGAAAAAGCCTCAACTTCTGCAAATTAACTGCTGTAACCTTTATTCGCTCCTTTGCTTCTTCATTTAACAATGGGCCTACAATCGTTGTTAGCTCCTTTGTTTCCGAGCTTCTAAGAACAAAAACATTGGTGCAGCAATTGACATCCAAAGTCGGATTTATAAAGGTTGTTCTCTCATCAGTGTTGATTGCAAAAATTATGATTCTTCAGTAAAAGAAAATTGACTGATCTTTATCTTGTGTAGCAGAGAAATTTAAATGGTTTAAACAGAGACAAGCACTCATTTTACACAATGAAATTTGAGACCTTATTACCTTTGCCAATGTAGTTCGATTTCTGAAAAGAATTTTATTTTATCTTGGAATTGAAATTTGTATGTTAATAACTTTTTTTACAAACGTTCAAACTATAACGTTGGTAATACTAAGCTCTGTGGTTTTAAAAAGTAAAAGAAAAAATACAGGTACATAACTTTCCCAGTCAGTAGTAACAGTTACTGCGCATGGCCGTAGCTCCCCAATCGCCTCAACCCTTCTCTTGCTTTTTCTCTTGATTTATTCGTCCTGAACATCTTTGAAATAATATATATGTAATATATATTTATCTTTAAAAAGTACATATGTACTGTTGGTCATTTGGTGTGTCAGGTTTAATTTCTTGTCAGCGTGTCAATGCCACTCTGGCACTCAGTGCTTTCAATTTCACTCTCATATAGAGATCGCACCCACGCCATACAATCTCAACTTTTCTTGACAGATATCCCGTCGAGAATTAACTGTTTCTTGTAACGCGACAACTGTTTCCTATTACCCAAAACATAAGAACATTTAAATATTTCCGGTATATTTCCACTGTCGTCATTTAGACAAAGCTGACAATTACAATGTACTCATCTAGATTTTCGTTCTCAAAAAGCGTAGCTAATCTCATTGTTGTGACTACTTTTACTTTCTTTTCAATTTACTTCATATACATAACAGTATTTCATTTAATTTAATAAATTATAAATAGCAATAAATCACGAAAAACATCTAAAAAATCCAAGAGAATAAGAAATGCTGATAAAACAAATAGATTCATAATGACTTTGATTAGTAGGAAAACAATGAACATGAATTCCTTACAAAAGTAAGGGTTCCTGAGTATTTAGTTACGCTATCAATCCATCGCCTTACTCAAGGAGATTCCCGCTGAGAGGCGACTATAATTTTTTTCTGACAGCTGTAGAAAAATTACGCATCAGTTTCCCTTTTCATAAGGAAGATGGGGAAAATCACGCCCACTTTTTGCACGAGGGTTAAATTACAAGTGCGGAGGCGAAGCTTGGAGAGAAAAAAACCGAAGCACTTCTTTGTCATAAGGACAGTCATTTTTCGGAGAAAAACAGTCATTTACAGATATCCACACATTTTCGTTTCCAGTTATTCAGTTACAGAAAGATAGTTTCCGGTAGTCAGATACACAGTTTAGGCAAATGAGATATTCATTTTCGGATACTCAGTTACGTTATAGTCAGGCCGAAGACCAAAGACTCGTGCAGTTCATTCACTCTGGATGATATTTGCTGAGGCTTGAGACGAGTTCGCATTAGATATAGCCTTAAGTCAACCCGCAACCCTGGACGACAAGCAGTCATCAACCCACTAATGAATCAGCAAACCATCTAGCTATTTTAACAGGAAGGAGGACCAACTGTAACCTGCTGATGTACAAACTTCCATGTTTCTCGTATCTGGACGTTTCATTATAAACTGTCCTTGGTCTCCACATTTTAGTTATTTTTCCTACTTATCCCTGAGATAAAAAAATCATGTTCCCGATAAATGCTAACAAACATCAATTAAAAATCGATTATAATTAAATTTTTTGTTAAAAATCCTTAAACAGTCTTTATTTAAAAATCCGTTATTTATGAATATTAAAATAATAAGTTATTTTTTCCTTTTCAAAATACGTCATAATTTTTCCGCTACTAATTAAAGTTCGAATAACAAATACACATAACAAAAATATTGGTGTTTTCTTTTTTAATTATTTTATTGTTATATATTTTTGTAATTTGAAATGTATTCTTCCCCTATTCTTTAAGGATTTTTAAATTATTTTTGCTTATCTGATTTATACTGGAGCAATGTTCAAAGAAATAATAAAAAAAGTTGAGTGACCCAGAGAATCTGTTTAAAAGAAGGATCAAAGACTGAATAACCAAACTGGACAGAAATTTATTTATAAATAAGTGTTTTAAATTGTACTTAGAAATTTTCACTGTAAACTGGCTTCCATTGGATTAATCCATTTGAACTTCTAATAAATTCATTAAAACCCGTGTTATGTATAATGAGTAAAATAACTGAATTCAATTAATTTTTATCGTATGAAAGAGAAATATATCAATTTTCTATTACCGTAGAAACATAATATGCCAACCTGATGATGACTCATAAATGTAAGTAAAGGTTGTTGATTATTCATTAAGAAAATATCTTTTGAAAAATAATAAAGATTTTTTTAAATGGTAGATAAATTTATTTTGTTTTTATTATTACTCTTATCACTAATTATTATCATCATGTTTTTCATTGGATGTATGTTCAAACATTCGAACCTATATTTTGGACCCACGCGTATAGACGTTATGTTTGGAACTTTTGGAAGTTAACGAACGATTTTTTCGGATTTTGTTGATTTGGCAAAAGGTGTTTGATGGTGTGTCACATGCAATAAATACCACAGGATGTCAAAACAGTTAGTACTGAAAATTACTGCGTGATACTGGTTCAGATGGGTGGCGCTCACTCCTCGAGGAGCAAAGTAAAGCTATAACGAGACCCTGCCGTATTAAAGCGTGACCTTCGTGTATAGCGACGCAGATACTATTAGGGACTACTGCAGATGAAAATGGATCACAGGACTCCTGGGAAGGGTAGTTGAGAATCAGAGAATCCCAGCGACATAAAACATCACCCACTCCACCACCAAAGTTATCGGCCCGCTCTAGGAAGTCGGGATTAGATTAGCTCCGCCAATTAGCGTTCCCGTAGGAAATACTCAGTTTACTACTGCGCAGTGGCTATTACCATATCAATCTCCAAAAAAGCAGGTTACAGGTACAATATCTAAATGGAGCGAGAACAAGACGCGATATGACATGTCCCAGAAAGGAAATGCTGCTGAGAAACAAAAGCGTGTAAATTAATGTTATTACTTACTATTTATTGGAAACCGAGTATGGCACACAGTATAAAAATTTAAGTAAATGTGAGGAATGGGCGTATCGAAACAGCATGTTTATGAAATCCACGAGAAATGTAAAATTTTAGCTAAAATAATAGACAAGTGTGTTTAACACTAAATCACAATAATGGTAAATATTTAAATTTTGTAACTGTCGCAAAATCGTGAAATACGTAGACTTAGTATCAAATTCTTTGGGATGCCTCGCACACTCTCTGGTTTTTTCAAGGCTCTCACATGCCGAGACACCTTAATCTATTCTAGGAGGTCGAAGAACTTGGGCATGTGGTAAAAGTTGTCATGTGTTCCCATTGCATCAGCCGGCCAACTGTCTCCTAAAACTGGTGAAGACACATAGAAGGGAATGCTGCGACTTCACAGAAAACTCATCTCCCGTCATTCTGAAGGGACGTTTCTCAGTTCTTATAAAAAAAATATTATTTATTGGCATCGTTTAAGTTGCAAACTTTAATTTTATTCCACCAAATAATAGGTTTAATAATATTCGCAGTTAATATCGCAGGCTATTTCATATGTGAAACAGCACAATTTGGTAAATCCCATTATCATTTTAAAATCCAAGCATGTTATTATGTTATGGATCCTTATATACGTCGTCATGAATACCGGTCAAAAACAATAATATAATAAATATTTCGGCAAACGGGAGTCTTAGTTTGTCTTTATTGGAATAATAAATGCGACTTCGTTTACCCATTCCCTGTACAACGAAAGTTGAAATGCTCATAGCTAATAACCTGTAACGCGGTGGCGGATGTTCTGTTGGTTTTTCTCTCTTTATCAGTCCTAGAGGAATACCTCTCACCACTTTATCCGGAGGAAATTTCATTCCTGGCTGATAAATAAAATGCGCTAAAATTGCAGTTCACATTTACAATTACTTAAGAAGCGAGTTGGAGAATTGGTGAGGACAGTATACTTGTAAATATAACTATACACGATGACATATATATGAATCCATAACATTTAAACTATTGTTTTGTTTAAAATAAAATTATATTTCTGTTAGAAATATGATGATATAGAAAATTTTCATGAATACGTATCCCTCTAATAAAATTATTTGAAATTGTTTAAAAATACTCATTATGTTAAACTAGTTTATTATTTACCATCACTCTTACGTTTAATAATTCACCTTGACTCCTTATCAGCAGTTTTTCTCTTTCTGTAATCAATTCTTTTTCGTATCATCAATTTTACTTCACTTAGTTTTGCTAAGGCCTATATATTTGCGTTAAACATTCTTGTGCCCTGATATGATTATTAACTTCCCCTTTCCCCCCGAGGACACCATAGTTTTTCCTGGTGTAAACATTGAAACTACACTTTTCTTTTCCTCGTCGTGATTCACATTCACTACGTCTTTCTCCTTTACTCTGTCCACAAAATAGGCAATAGTAACACTCGAAAACGTCCGGATTTGGCTTTCAATAATTTGCTTCAAATATGTCTAAAATTTTGTTTTTAACAAACGTCACATTAGTAATTAATTAAATGAGTTAACGCTTCAGGTATAAAAAATTTATTTGTTTATGGACCTTACTCCATGACTCCTACGGTGGAATTATATTTTTTGGACGGAGTCATGGAGCGAAGAAGTCTCAAATGACAGACGAAACGTAGTTTACTTAATTATTTAAATAAAATAAAAACTGACAACGAGGCTGATATAACTCATTTAATTTTTATTTAAATGTCAGGCATATTTGTTTAATAATTAATTAAGTTTGCGATAATCGTTCAAGAAAATTATTTTAAAAACTGGTATCGTATGGTATTATAAGAAAGTGTCAATAAACCAAATTATGTCATGCATAGATAAGGGATTGATGCATCATGAAATCATTTTGGAGCAGTTTAGACATATATTATCCCATCAAGTATCAACTTTCGGACAACAGACTACAGATGGATTTTTTATGTCGCTGGATGCTAATTCTCCGCCTGTTTCCTTTTTTCCTGTTCCAATACCTCGTATTTCTCTTTGCAACGTTAAGAGATGGTGTTTATAAAAGTATAAACCGATTTTTCACAATTTTTCAGTTATAGTTCTATCATGGATCCTGCACCCAGAAAACAAATACTACTCTTATCATTAAGGAAGTTAAATATTCATTTGGATATCGCCACGCCGATTGATATACAATTTTAATTAAAAAATTTTCCTGTTGGTGTTAATGGATGGAAACTGTTCACAGTGACTAATAAAATCTTAGTCATAGCTGTAGCTGTACGCAGAAACAGTGTTAAGGAAAACATTTGTCGCACCACCAACTTTATTAATTAGTGCATTAAAATGTGATTCTATGTGCTGCGAAGCAGACTACGAAGATGGCAGATTGTTTTGTCAGAAGGTGAGAACAATGCTTATTGTTGGTTGAGCTGGCTCACCTGCAGCACAGGAAGTTTGCCACTGTGGGGACTATCACAGGCAGGTCGAAGGCTTGACAAGTTTCAGCTGCTCCAGTCGAACGGTTCAAAGGCAAAGCACACGCCAACTGCGGTCTCTGATAACAGCCTTCCTGTCACCTCCCCACTACACACCAACTCCCTCCTCCAACACCGCATTGCACTCCTTCTGTACTTCCTTTCGGCTACATTTATTTGTGTAATCCATTCAGCGTTTTTCCTCCATGTTCACAAACTCTCCTGTTGATATGTTACTCGACTGTGTCGTCTACCCCTGTGTTCACTAATCCTACTCACAACTTTTCAGTCATAACTTTTGAAAATTCTCCACCAACAGCTCACTTCTTATACTGCCCTCATTAAATTACCATCAAGCCCCGGTTGCTTCAATATGCGCATCACATCTTCATGTCCAGTTACCCAAAAGGCTACTTATTAATACTTTTTTCCAAAAATTTTCCCACCGTTTTTACCCTGTCTTCTTAATCTTTCAGAAACCTCTGCTGCATTTAATACGCTTCCAGCCGTCACTTCATCGTTTTAGATCTATAAAGTTTCACTACTACAAGTACACTTCAATACATCTCTTCCTCAAACCAAATTCAATGAAATTCTTCTCTGCCGAGTTTCCTATTTTACTGCTTCTACTTTGAAAGATGCTCTTCTCAAGAAATATACAATCTTCTTCACATCTTTCGTCGTGTCGGAACCAGCTCTGATTTCAGATTATCATTTTTCTGTGCTCAACGGAAATGTAATTTTATAATTTGTAGCTTTATGTAATCATTAATCGGAAGCGAACCGTTCATAATTCTTTGAGTTGATGTTCTTGTGGTATTCAGTCCTAAGATTGGTCTGATGCAACCATCTATTCCAAACTATTCTACGTAAGTTACATCACACTTCCTCCCTTATCTGCTTAGAGTATTCCGCAATATGTCCACCTCTTTTGTTCTTACCCCACACACTTCCCCTTAATAATAAGTAAATTCCTTTTTTTTCGAAAGCCTTTCTTCCTTGTGCTATACTACTCTTTATGTCTACAATATTTCTACCATCCCTAGTTATTATACTGCCCAAGGTAGCAGAATTCCTTAACTTTCTTCAAAATATTCCTTCCTAATCTAACACCCTTCGTTACTCCACTATTTCCCACACTACAGTCTATCACATTGGTTTTCCCTCTATTAATCCTCATGTTGCGTTATGCCTCCAGGATCACGTTCATGCAATTTATCTTCTGAGTTGATACACGATCAAAAATTAATTACATTTTACCCTAACATAACCTAAACAGTTCATTTCAAATAATAAAAATATGAGTGGAGCAGATCATGCTAAAAATAATACGATTTTATTTTTTTATAATAATAAAACAAGAAAGGAAACCTGTAACTTATGAAAGAACTTGTTTGACGTTCATATTCCAATTTCCCTTACTTTCCCTACTGTTTGTCTTCAATTTTGACGGTGAATTAATCCACGTTGAGATAGCACGTGCAAACTGAGGGCGATAAAAATGCAAGTCAACAAACGAACAAATTGCACATATGATGCGAAATATATGTCAAATTCGTAAAGGCAATAATGCAGAATTTATTAATTATAGCAATGAACGGAAAAACCAGAACACGACAATTACGCTTTCACTAAAATATTGCCAAAATTACTTAAGATGATGCTACAATATTTGAGTATTCAACAGTTTCGTTCTGTTTGCTTATGAATCGTCCTCATTTTATATAGGCGCCGAATTATTTTACATAACTTCAGGACTACTGCAGAAAATACTAAAGAAATCCTCATTGAGTACTTGATAACGAGAATGAAGGTTTATTGTACAGACGTAAATTTCCATTCCTCGACTGTATTTGGGGAAAGCTGACCGACAGACCGATGAATGGGATCAGGGGACAGCCGCGGAACATACACCATTCAAAGCAACTTGAATGACTCGGTTTGTTGGAACCTTAGTTTAAAATCCTTGGTTTGGAAACAAGGACGGTAAAAACTCAGAGGAAGTCAGCCCTCACGTACTTCCTTCCTCTGCCAGAGAACCTTTTTTGGGAGTAACGGGTTACATGAGGGTGATCCAGAAACTGTCAACTCCCATTTAACAGCATAGGAAGAGAATTGAAAAGGATGATTGCGGAAGGTAGTTAAGGGTTGACTAAGGCCCCCAGTCTATAGTTTAACGATCCTATCTGGTGTTTCACCTAAAAGAGATGCAGGGAAAACCCTACAGAGCCTGCTTCAGGGTAGGTTGGGTCTTTGGGTATTATTCTCACGCCCTTCCGACTGACGCGAGATGAGTTTTCTGAGGGTCGCAGCATTCCGTTCTCCATGTCTCCACCAGTTACAGGAGGCAGTTGGCCGACTGATCCAGTGGGATCAGCGGACAACTCTTAACGTATGCCCAAAGCCTTCGACCATAGTACATACACCTCTTAAAAGAGATGTTGCCTCGGCATGTGAGAATCTTGAAAAAACCTGAGTGAGGACGAGGCATCCCCAAAGGTGAACTCCAGTCAAGCGGGGGAGAAATACCTGGAAGAGAATGCTCCCACAGGCATCTCAGTCCCCTATGCCTCCCGAACTTTTTGTTTGGAGGTACAGGCTACATGAGGGTGATCCGGAAACCGTAAAATCCCCTTTCATAGCATAGGAAGGGACTTGAAAAGGGGAGACGTGGAAGGTAGAGCGAGATAGCCAAGGGTTGACCGGGGTCTCGGGCTATTCTTTAAAATTTTGATTTAGAAATAGAGGAGATACAGAGACGAAACACAGGACTTTCTAGTTTGTAGTAAGACACAGTTTGAATATAATAATTGAACCAAAAACACATTCAGCTTACTAAACTGAAAAATAAAATTAACCACTTTGTAGAGTAAATTCTCAATATGTTTTAACAGATAAGAAAACTACAGGAAACTTCATGAAAGTTGTTTTACAACGACATAGGAAGAGTATTTGCTTAGAACTCATAGGTTTCATTACTCATCTAATATTTAAAACATACTTCGATATCAAGCTTTATGGAAATAGAAAATTGTTATACTAAACTACAAAAGTATACATAAAAGTCATTGTAGTTTGAAGCTAATATAAAACTGTTATTTTTAGCTAATTACTTCCGCAGATTAATTGCGCCTCGGAGACTGTTTACGCTGTAAGAAAACCTAACACGAAAGACACGAAACTCGGTACTGTGTTGGTTAATTTATAGCGTCCTACAAAGTAAACACCTTTTGTGATTATGAGATACCCCGAGAAAATTTTGTTTACTCTCCACGTATAACTTGTAATGTAATTCGTCCTTAGTCTTTAAACGAAATTTTCCCAAACAACCTTCAGCAAATTTCGCCAAGCATCAGAATGAAAAATCACAATAAAATATAGAAAATTCAAATTTATAAGCAATTGAAAGGCAAAATCTCTAAAATAAACATTTGTTTGTAACCTCATTGTGATAATAAAAGCATATTATACTATACTCCAAAAAATATATTAATTAACTCATTATATATATATATACATAATATAATATAAAGGGTGTTCCAAAAAAAGAATAACCCTATTTCTCGAATTCATAACTGTTCAATTTTTATCATGACGTGATTGAACAACGTAGTGTTAAAAAGATGAAACTCTCGAGTTCACGTGGTTTTCACATGAGATGCTTCCTCGAAGATTACCGGCCGTATAGAACAAAATGATTAAGCCTCACATCTCTGGCCTCCAAGTAAATCGGACCTCACTGCATGTGCTCTTTTCTTGTGACGATTTATGAAAGACTCAGTTAATATTCCTCCACTTTCCCTAGAATGGTCGAACTGAGAAACTGCATAACAACGGTCGTTGAAGCAGTAACTCAAGACATGTCCTCTGAAGTGTGGGAACATTACATATACATATTCCTGTGGATTTCAAGGGGGCGTATTGACCACATTTGTGTTGTTATGTGAATCTGTTTATGTATTTACTTTTATTACAAAATGAACTACCAATATCTACTCTTAAATATATTTAAAATGTCGTCTGAGGTGTTATATTTTCTCATATAATTCAGAATTCGCGGGTGTAAATTTCTGAAGTCGAAATACGGTACTTAGAAATATATACATGGCTTAAATTGTCCTAAGGAACGTAACTTAATATGTATACAGCTAATTTTTTTAGGTTGTTGGCGAAAAACTAACGAACCGAATAATTCCCGTGAAGTCTACTTTATACGCAAAGGAAACCATGAAACACATTTCAGTACAGAATAAACTACAATCTTTTTATTTTATCTCCTGGAAGAACCTCTGATATTTTATTTATATTACGCCTCCTTTCGTTCTGCGATAAAAATACAAGAAGTAAGGGAGGCGTCGTGAAAGGTACTCAGTATTTGCATTGTGGGACTCATAGAGCGGCTGTAAAGGAATATTTAACGGGACGAGAACGCGAAAGTTGTTATGCCTCGTGATGATGCTGAAATATCGACAGGGGGCGAAGTATTACAACACTTCTTGAAGAAGAAAGTGCACATTTGGGAAATAAGATACGAAAAAGGCGAAACTGTAATGCGTGCCAAGTGAAACATTACAATATCACATAGTACGAGAACACTGTTTGTAGCAAAAATAAGGAAATTTATATGCAATCAGAGACTTTAGTTGACCAATACAATCGTAACAAACGTAAAGAGGCATACATTTAAGACTATTCAACAGCCTTTATTGAAGTCCAAGGAAGGAAATTAATTAATATATAAATTTGCTTCTTTTCGGTGATTTTGATTGACGCTCTCTCGATCTCATTTATTTTTAATTCTTGTGATATTTTCAAAATTATCCGGTATTTCACCCATTTGCATCGTGATATCTGTTTCCGATACAGTTCGTTGGGTATGACCTAGAATACCATTAACTGTTGAGCGTGACCAACCATACATTCTGATTACGAAGCCGACATGTGGCGATGAATATTTTTAGCTATTTAAATTTTTTAGGAGGGAAACGACCTTTGTTATCACAGAATACAACAGGCTTTAAAATTCACAATAAAGATGAAAGCTCCCCGGTTTTTGTAACTGATTATGGTCATTGTATAAATTAGAGTGAGATTATTATTAAAAGGTGATATAAGTAATAATCATAATAATATTAGAGAACGTAGATTTTCTCGTGAAAGATGCTGTATGAAGAGTGCTCGGGATTCTAGTCGGGTGATGCAATTTATTGCCCTCAAGATTTCTATGGCTGACAGACACCACCATAGTCTTCAAGGGAAGTGCCGTTGAATTAAGAAATGATAGTTTAAATGGTAGCGTTCGGATCCCACACCTTACTCAGGTGGAAATCTGAATCTCTGCTGATCAGCTCTGGTGGTTACAATAGCAACTGCCTCCAGTAAAATACTGTCCCAGAAATGCTTAACAGAGTCAAACATCGTGGTCCCGGTGGCGGTGACACACAAACTGACACGAGGGTCTTGTGAAATTAACATTAAAGGGAAGTGTGCGGGGGTGAGAACAGCAGATTAGGGAGGATGTGGGATTTGTAGAAATGAAAAGGCATGCTAGAATAGGTGGAAGGTTGCATCAGACTAGTCTAAGAACTGAAAACTACAACAACATAGAGACATAATGAGAGGAAGCGAGAGAGAGAAAGAAATGGTTCTACAGGAGATTAACGTGTATATTGAGGAGAATATTGCCCACCAGGACAATATATAATACTGAAGCTGTGGACCTCGTATCATCCTGACAACTGCCGATCCCCTGAAATCTTCTCCCCAGAAACACAAATCGGGCTAACAGGAGCAACGGAAACAGCTTGTATTGTTACAGTGTTAACTTAATTACCTTACAACAGGTACGATGTATTATACTTATTCTTCTAATTCATATTTCAACAGCGGAATGACGTTTCAATGTCAGTATCAATTAATTTAATAATTATATAAAAAGGGAAACTAAGAGAAAATGAAATATGTTGTCGACTACATAGAAATGATCTATTTCCACGTTGTTTGTAGAATAACAAGGAAATGCATGTAACATGAATTTATGAGAGAATTAAACGTAAAAGAGTGAGACCAAACTTCTCTGTAATACTATTACAGCTGTAGCGAGAGGTAGAGATATATAGACATGTCTGAACAATACAAGCAGAACATCTAAGAGTATCGCTGCGTGAAAGCTGATTAAAACTACAAAAGCAATTACAAACTTGGGAGATCCTTAATGAGCTTAGGCTCTCCGAGACCTACCCTCTCTTCAATCAAAATTTTGATCGCGTCATAAAGTGTGACATTTAAAAATTTCTCACACAATACGTACCAGATAAAAAGAGAAACCCGAATTTCTTACACGAAATCGATATATTTAAATTTTCAGAACGCAAATGTAAATAATACTCTTTAACAATTTGGGGAAACAAGTAACTTTTTTAAACGACTCCTACGGACAACTGGATTAATAATTCAGGTGACTGCGTTTTGTATTTCATCACTTAACCACGGTTTGGAAAGGTCCACCTTCATGTTGTATAAGGTCAAAATTTAATACATAACTACACAGTGGATAGATGAACTGCGTTAAGAATAGCCAACACTGTGTGTTGAAGTATCAACTATGATTTGATGGCCTCGCTTAGCTAACGAGGTATGTTTAATATCTAACGAGATAAAGTTTATGGCCCTGTAATGGATTTTAACCACGTAGTGGAAACGTTAACATTTGTTTCCGTGTACCAATGGTCCTTGTTGATTTTTGAATAACTAATTGTTTGTTTTTGTAAGGATGTATCAAAGTACATATACATAAATAAAATGCAAGCTTAAGGGACACAGGAACTGAATTTAGGCCAAAATCTAAAAAACAAAACTATTTTCTAGTTTTTTCATATTAATATGCCTACAAATTCAGTAAACTCAAAAAAGAGGCTGCCAAACAAAAGAAGGAAGGTGTAACATATGCTGCATGACATATATATTTTATTTTAAATTAATTAATTATTACTTTTTTTAAGGAAAATGTGTTCTTCAGCTTCATAATTTATGCTACAAAAATCCTTCTATGCGTCACAAATATCAAGATACTGTCTTCATGCCTTTTGTGCATAATCTAAACGCTGATATCATCAAATACAAATATTAATTTTCTATTATTCAAGTAGTTTAGGAGAAAAATATTGAAAGTGCTGAAATGTACCAATTTTTAAGTAACCGTATGAAGGTATTAGTAAAGAATTATTTTCTCTCCACAGTTTTATTCAATTTCAAAAATAATATTGACAATTAATAAAAGTGACCAGCCCTGCATATCAATGTGAAAAAATGTAAAGTATACTCAAGTACGTAACGCAAGGAACATTATCAAAACTGCCAAATTATGAAAAAAAAATTGAAAATATAATAGCTATAAACAAGTTAACAAAAATATAATGTTGTACTTCCCTACACCTGTATGTTGTTAACAGACAGTTAAAATTTCAGAATAGTAGAAATCCATTAACTAAGGTTTCAATTTCAGGTCCTGTGTTCCCTTAACATAAATGTTCATATTCCACTCACTGTTGAAAATAAAAAATAATGGAATTTTGCCCTTGTAGACAATATTTTCAGAAACACGTCAGCCCCGGCCCATATCAAATGAAATAGTATTGCAGAGTCGTCTACCTGTTAATTAGGTTTATTCAAAGATCCATAACTCTGAGGTCTCAGTGCAGAGCTAATTGGTGTAATTACCTGCAGAGGCAGTGAGAGAAACTCACTCTGTCGTCGCTGTAGTCAGTATAGAACAGCCTAGCAGTTGCAGAATCATGCAAAAAAACGCCTCAATAGATTTTTCTGAATTTTTCGTCACCTTTCGTCATTGCTGCCGGAAATAAAATTGGAAAAATGTCATTGTGATACCTTTACTCCTTCCTATCGATTTATCAGTTTGAAAGTGCCAACTTTGACGTTTCAGCGTAAATTTCTCCACAATCAAGCAAAAGACACCTCGATAGATTTTTCTCAATTTTTCGTCACCTTTCGTAATTGCTGCCGGAAATAAAATTGGAAACTTTCATTGCAATACCTTTACTCCTTCCTATCGATTTATCAGTTTGAAAATGCCAACTTTGACGTTTCGGCGTAAATTTCTCCAGAATCATGTAAAAAACGCCTCGATAGATTTTTCTGAATTTTTCGTCACCTTTCGTCATTGCTACCGGAAATAAAATTGGAATATGTCATTGCGATACCTTTACTCCTTCCTATCGATTTATCCGTTTGAAAATGCCAACTTTGACGTTTCGGCGTAAATTTTTCTCCAGATTCATGGCATTTTTCCAGGTTAAATCAATCTCTTTATGGAACACCCAAGAAACTTTCGCATTTTGTGGAAAGTAAAGTGAAGCTGTATTACGAAAAATGTATTGTAAAAGAAATGTTAGAAGTGTCAGAGAGACAGGACGCGATTTACGAGGTTGGCCCAGGTCTAGCATTCCAAGTAGGACAGGCAGGCAGGCATGTCGGCACCCAGAGGCTTCTTCAATCGAGTTAGAGGAGTGGAGTGCGCCCAGAACATGACAGCAATTAGGAAGTTGCTATCGAGTTTGATGCACCTGTTGCTCCTCTACCGACTCTGTTATTAAGCGAGTTACCCAGGAGGAAACAGTACCAAAGTCAGTCTTACCCAACAACAACTAAAATGTTACTCAAAATTTTTATCAAAAAGGAAAAGGAGACATTGTGTGCATGAATTAAAACTAGAGCCTAACGTTATTACATTATATTTATGCTACCAAACTAATACAAACATGTAATAGAAATATTTTTAGAAAAAATTCAGCTTATTTTTTCCAATATAATGTTATAAATATGTATTAAAAACCAACTAAAAATTGGCATCTAATAGAAACTTATAACCGTCTAAACTATTTACAACTCGTCATGGATTTAAGTTAGCTGAACGAAAAATATAAATTACCTTTTCTATTTGGTACGCCCTTTTCTTACAGTCACGGGTCTATGTACATTCTTCAGGATAACAGTTTTTAGCAAAGTTTCAATGGAATCCATCATAATCATCTGTAGTAAAATTTTATATGTTTATAAAAACGTTACATAAGTAATAAAAAATCTCATTTAATTTCAGTTGTATTATGTTAAGAGTAAAATATTATTTTCATTTCGTTCAGGGTAACAAGTCCCTGTAAGCCCTGTTATTTCATAAACCCTGCAGAAATTGGGAAACTGAATATTCCAGTTACAGTATGTAGCGTATAAGGGCGCCATCTTGAAATTGTGCATCTTGAATCAAAGAATGATATAACAGCGGAAATTAATAATAGAATTAATATGGGGAATATATAGTAACATGGACTACGAAACCAGCCGAAATCGAAATACATAAGCAGTAAAACAAAGATACAACTGTAATAAGACCAGTAGCGAATGCTGGACACTGAATAAACTAATGACATTTGGGCGGAAAATCATGAGAAAAATTTACAGCGCAGTAAATGAAAATGGAGGCTGGAGAATGAGATATAATTTTGAACTACAACATATTGTGGTATAAAACCAGGGTACCCTTTGTTTTTTGTTAACATTTTATTGAATATATTTGAATAAGGCTACTACTATTGATTTAATTGTTTGTAAAATATTGTTGGGTGAATGAATATTGTTATTATGAGTGGACTGTGGCTACAATATGACATTTGAGCGTGGATTATAGTCTCCACAATACGTTTCATTATTGCGTGGATAAATCACGAGTTGAGAACGTGATTCCTGTGTAAAAGATTCTGGAATGTTCTAGAAGGAACTTAAACATTTTGATGTGAGAGTGTGCTCCGACGTAATTGGCTAAACAAGGTCACCTGGCCAGTTTTGGCAAGATGGCTGAAACGGGGTTTGAGGACGAACAAGTCAGTCGGTTAGTGGATCCGTTAGTGGAAGGAAGTAACTTTTGAGTCGGCTGCTAGAAACGATAGGAGCTAGACGTGAGACTCCATGTTATTGTTATTGTTTGCTGCTCATAGTGATCTATCGAAACTGATAGTAATGAATGTATGTATCGTGACATACAAATCAAAATTTAATATTGTGATATTTGCAATTATTCAAACAAATTCATGTATGTGAAATATCACATAAAAAATGGACAACCTCACCCATGCCTAACTAGAATGGTCAGGTTTCTCAATTCCTTCAGAGTTTTTGAAATATCAGGGTGTACTGCGACTTTTGACTCACCCTGTATATTCTATTTACCTGTCAACTATGAAGCAGACATTACCGATGTCATCTACTTCCACTAATTTTACTCAACTAATTTTATTGTATTAAAAATAATAATGCACCTTAATTATTAATAATATTCATTCAATATTTTTCATTCTATAGATTAAAATTCAGAGCTAATCTGATTTGGAAGAAGTGTTTGAACTAAGAGCGACAAGCACAGAATTAGGTACAGTAATAGAAGTGAAGCAAATTAATAGACTGATAAATTGATTTGAAAAAATAATTCTGAAAAACTAAGTAGTAATTAACATTTCCAACAGTATATGACGAACAAAGTTTCTGTTTGAAACATTCATCTTTTCACCGCATAGGGTTTTGGAGTTAGGCTCAAAATGTCGAGGGCGAATTAAACGTTAAAGTATTGGTTGGTTAGTTTTATTGGGTTACGCATCAACTTTGGTTGAAACCTTTATGCCATTGGCCGATGTAAGAATTCCGTGATGGAGGAAACTGAAGTAAATATTTTTATTTAGATATTCACCGAACACCAGCGTGTTTTTAGAGTCTATAAAAATCCATATAGCGTTACTTAATTTCATTTTAAATACTTAGTAAAATAGCTCGCGAGTAATACCTGAAAACTCTGTGATTAAGTGGATAATAGAACTCATTTGGGTTGCGGAAATCATCTATATATTTTTTAAATAAATTATTCCTCGTGTCAGACGAAAATGGATTGATTTCTACATCATATTTCCACATTCATTCAAAGTCTGCAGAAATTAAGTCATTACGAATAATTCTAAAGCATTTTTTCTAGAAAGAATTTTTTAAGATGCGAAGCCGTAATCTGCGAATATTGGAGCGTCGTTAAACTAAGTGGGTTCATAAGAGAAATAAGGTAATCGAATCTAATTAAACTTTGAATGTCATTCGCCTATACAGTGACTTTAATTTAATTTGTAATTTAAATGAATGATTTTCAAAGTAAACCAACCTCGCGGAATTGATGAACCACGGCTTTCTATAGGGAATCATAATAGCCTTAAGAAGCATAAGTGAATAGTATTTTTCTTTGTTGGTATGGCTGGCCAGGGATGAAGTGTTCCTTGCCGTGCTCCTAATTCGTCTGGACGGGCTGCAATCTGTGAGACAAGCTGCCCTGTGGCAGTGAGGATGAAACAATACACACTCCACTTGTTGTTTCACTCTCGTCTCACACAACGCTCGTCATCAATCCAAAGACTAGCACAGCTTACTCGTCACAAAATTCACCATACGGTAAAAAATACAAATTAATATCAAGTTACGACGTAGGCGAATGATAGCTATGGGTATCACGAGTACCGCCAACTATGAATGATAAAACAGTCCATCATTTGAATTTTAATGAAAATAAAATTTGAAAAATCAGAAGTGACGTGGAATAAAATTTATTCAACAATGAAATTTAGAAGAAGAAAAAAAGAGTTGTAAGAAACCGTTCTCAGGAAATGTAATGAATTATTATGTTTCTCTTTCTAAACACCCCGAGTTGTCTTGTGACGTTTCTTAACCGACGTAAAAAAATCACTCTGGATTCAAGAAACAAGTAAATACGTAGCACTTTCTTTGGAATCATTCCTAGTGTTTCCAAACAATGTGATTCTGCCTCCACCCCCACCCCCCTTAAGAGTGCATGACGGAACAGCTGCAAAATTGTCATTGAGGGAATAAAATAGTGGATGGAGTGAGCCTCTTGTTAAATCTCTGGAGACGATAACCCTTTCGCATCTCATCAAACTAATATGTATAATAAGTTTATTTTTGTGTGGATGAATGCCTGATCAGTAGTTAAATACAATGCACGGTACCGAGACCGTATATCTTACTTGACACGAATTTGTGAATATATTAAGCATATGTAACAAAAAATTTCTCTCATATAATGACAGAAAATAAAAGTATCGTACCATATATTCATTACAAAAGAAAAGGGGCTCGCATCGGGCAAATTCACTTATTTGAAACTCTGTTCCCAGAATGCTTCACACGAAGCAAAGATATGTACTTACATAGCTTCAAAGATTACGGAATTAATTATTCCCTTTTACTTTAATAAAATGTTTTAACTGTTACCAAACTTAAATCCGAGTAATTTATAGCAACTTATTTTTAATGTTATATACCTCTCACTTCTATATAATTAATTTACATATGTTAGGAACATGAAACACGCTTTAGATAGTATAATATCTTTCACCATGGCTGAAGGCTTGGCGAAGTCGGGAATTTATCTGGACGAGTTAAACAAAATTAGAGTACTAGAGCCAGAAGTCTCTCAACATACGAGCGAATTAAAAGAAAAGAGTAAAGAATTTGTAGAAGGTGAATGCTATAATATAAAATAAAAGTTTCCATATAAAGCACCAAAATCCTTACACGTAAAAAATCCCAACCTATATTCCTTACACTATTTCTGCGAAGTAACTGAACTGAACTGCACTGCACTATGTACAAACTACTTAATTAGCACCATAACTTTTTTTGTTTGCCTTAAATGCACAGTACAATCTTAGAGTTTGAATATTGTTTATTGTGCCTGTGACATTTCATATACCTGATTTGTTTGAATAAGTGCAAAGTTCACAATCTTAACTTTTAATTTTTATGTCAAGATGCATACATTCATTACTGTCAGTTTCAAAATCATCAGGAAAGTAGAAGGGTTGTATGTGGTATTTCACAAATAGTAATTAGTTTATTACACCTAATCTGCAATATTTACATATGTATCAACTATTAAAATGTTTTAGCAGTATCAAAGGATTCATAATACAAATTGTTTCCCTAAATAGTTTATAAATTACATTTTGTATTACATCTGTAACAATTAACATGAAATCAAATAATATTGAAATTGACATGACAGAGCGAGGAAACCTAAATTCATGAATAGCTCTTTGTATGAAGTCTGATAAATAATCTTTCATATCCTAATTACATGCTATGCAAAAAATATTGTTTACTTTTATGAATTTCTGTGATGGAGCCAAACAGTATGCAGTATTTTTTTTTTTTTCATGTTCTAGCTACAGGTAGGAAGCGAAATAAAGCAAAACCAATGCAACATGTTTAGCAAACATAAAATAGATATTATAAAAGATGACCAAATTAGTACAACTTGAAATAGTAATCAAAGAAAGTGAATACAAATATAAGTATAACTAAGTTTGTCTTCTGGTTGATCATTTTACAGTCCTAAAGTTTTAATTGACTTGCATTAGTTAAGCCATTAGATCAACTCATGTTTTGCACATGCCAATTGATACCAAAATAAGCTTTTTCTGTTAATGAATTAAATTATTATACAACTGTTAAAGATTTGATTCTGAATACTTTTACATTTAACAAATTGTCATGTCAATACAATAAACACTAACAGCAAAATTGGTTAGTATCTTTATGAGGAATTTGTAGCACTTGTTTTTCTATAACAATAATTATTAGGTTTATATGCCATAAATGAACCAAGGTATGAATTGAAACTAAATCTTATTACCACCATAAATGTTTCTTTCACTTGAAATGGTGCACTTCTTATTTGAATCTAATAAATAAAAATGGATGTATGTATATTGTGCAATCTTAAGTGTATACAGCAATTAAAACCAAACTTAGTACATATATGATGTACTATCTAGCGAAAAATATTGTTGGGTTGGCATTTATAATTAACACAAAAACAACCAATGTTGCTGTTGAAGAACTCTTTGGGTATGCTTTGTGCTATTTATTTGCATTTGCAAGGGTGTAGATTGATGGCGGTGGCATAAGAATAATATGAAAACAATCCAGATTAGGGTAAATTCCATTATTTTGGAGCTTCCTAACTTGAATACTGGCATACACCATGCGAATTAAGTTCTAGTCCAGCCTCCTTAGAATGGAGCTTCAGGGAAAAGAGTAAAAATTGCCCATATTTGTGTTGAAGCCACCATTATATCACTGAAATGAACAACGTCACTTGAAGTTTTGAGGTACATTGTTTCGCCTCCTTGAGCATAGGGAGGAGGAGGTTAGAACAGCAAAAATGGCCCATAATAGTGAATAAAGTCATTTTCACTTTAGATGAAAATCTGTCTCCCAATTTCATTTAAAACATATTCAGCCTCAGTCAATATACTGCAGGATGAGAAGAAAGAATTCTTTTTCTAGTCCAATACAAGACTGGGACAAATAAATACATGGCCAATCAATAGTTTTATATCGATTTATAAAATAAAATGCTTTCCTTTTTTAAAAAAAACTTTTAATTGAAATAAATTATAATACCCTACCTATTTCGTTTCTCATTTATCCAAAATACTTCAAGTTTCAATACCATGTTTTCAACCAATTAATTGTATTAATTTTGAAAAAGTTTAAGATTGAGGGCTGGTTTTTATTTACATTAGACTATATATATATTTATAGTTAAGAGAATACTTTTCTAATAATATCACAGAAAAAACCTACCGGAGTTAACAAGAAATTGGTATTTGTTATAACAATTTCCAGATTTGTCTTAATAATTTATTACTATTTTGCCCTACAGAAATAGCAGAGTTTCAAAATATTACAGACGACTTCATAACAATGGTAGATAAACTTGCGAAGGAAGTAGAGAAGGAGAAAATGAAAGCTATTGGAGCTCAAAACTTGCTTAAATCTGTTGCAAAACAAAGGGAAGCAGAGCAGCAGCAGCTACAAGTAAATAATGTTGTTATTAATTTGCTTTTATGATCATGATGAATGGCTAAAATAATTTGTTATTTCCACTAATATACACTATTTTTCATAATGTAAACTAAACTATTTCTGTTACACTTATTACATGTAAAATTGATCAGAAACAGAATATGCAATTCTCCATAATAGTACTTGGAAGGAATACAAACACAACATATTTGTCTGGTAGGTATTTTTGTGTCATTGCAGTTTGACCCTCTATAATTTAGTGTCTCTTGACCTTTAAAAATTATATATTTATTTATTTATTTATAATAAAGAAAGGAAAGAGAGATAGAAAGGACAGGAAAGAAAACTGATATCTTAACTGATGTGTACAGATAGCAGGCACCATGTAGGTTTTGAATTCTTGAATTTTCAGAGGCACCACCCTCTTTATCAGAAGATAAATGATGGTCAGCTGTCAAATGACCCTACATGGTGCCTGCCATCTGTTCACTTCAGGTAAGCCACCAGTTTTCTGTCGCTCTTCAAAAGGAAACACAGGTGCTCTGTTAGTACTAAATGTTTATTTAGAAAATTGAAACAATTTACAGGAGGTGTTCAAAGTCTGTGTCCTGTGCATGATTACCATCATTACATCATAGTTCCATTGCCTGTTGAACTCTGGCAAACATGTAAGGTCTGTTCTTGTTTCATGCAGAGAACTCTTCTTCTGCATCCACTAGTCTCACCATAACACATTACCATGTTGGCTAACTCACGAAAAGTGAAGATCTCTAATCTCATTTGATGATTAAACTCAAATGACTCAATATTGTGCTGTAAATAGGTTATCTCCAAGCATTTTCATTTCTCACAAACATCAACAAACAAACAGGGTGCACACATTCGCATTACATTGATGTACTCACATGGACAAACCTTTTCAACTGTAACTTGTAACTTCAAATGGCACATAAGAAGATATGTGTTGTATGTATATATTAATATCCACTTTTGTTGTTTCAGGCTCTGATTCTAGAGAAGTCAACAGAACTTGAGAGATTGCGAGTGCAGTATCATTCATTGCAAAATACTGCAAGAGCACTGCAAGACATTATTGAAACTTTAGTTCTTGATCAGTAAATTTTTTTTAATTTTCATATTCATAATTATATTTTCCTTTATGTACAGTTTTCTTGTTTAAATCTAATTACTACAGATCTTTAAACTATAATGGTGTTTTTATTGTGCTGTTTTTTTAAAAAATAAATTGTAATTTTTACATCATGATTTTATACAAACCCTATGATAAATGGATAACATAGTTTTATACTTGCAACATATTATTATTATCTTATCTTTTGTCAAGGAAAATCTTAATGAATGGTTCCCAATCCAAAAGCCAACCATTCTTTGGAATAGTAATGATAGCAGAAAAATTTATTTATTCTCTCAAGTTAATTTCATCAAAACCAAAACTTTTAAGCTATTTAGAGAACACCTTATAAGTACAAGTTTTTTTTTACATTCACTGCAGACTGGCAGTTATTTATGAAGATTGAAATAAGTAAGAAGAGCTGATGGAATCTATTTTAAAATTGTCTTGATTTTTATTTTCATTACAATGAATGTATGATTTAGAGGAAGATGTTTGAAAAATATTCACAAAAAATGCACACTGTATCTTTTGCTGTGTGTATATAAAGAATACAGGATTGAAATTAATAATTCATAGCAGAATGAAAGGATATTATCAGGTACTAGTGGCTGTCTCTTCCAAAAACTTTAAGAATAAGCTTCATAATGATTGGGGAAATGAAGTATGTGGAAAATAAATGATCATATACATCAGGGTGTGGTTATGACATTCTTATTGGTTGGTTTATACTCGATAAAAAAATATTTTAATAAAAGAGGAGTAATAATACAAATTTTGAATTATTGTTGTAGAGTTGCCATATTTTATGAAAGTCAAACCTGTACCCCTCACCAAAAAAAATCAACAGTATTAGAGAAAATAGTTATTTTCCTCTCCCTGAAATTTCACTCGCTTCAGTTGCCATGTAGCTTCTCCCTTATTTTAAATTTATATTACATAAGAAAACGAAATAAAAATATTATCTTTGGGAAGATAACAGTCAAACTTAAATAAACTATATACATCGGAATGAAAACAATTTTAACATCTATTTGTACATTTTTCATTACAATAGCCTTCTGCAAGGTAACTTTAGTTTTAAAGTATATAATCATCGGACAATTGAAATATTTGTTTTAAGTATACTGTATACATCTATATTTCTTTTATCTGTCCCTTGTATCTCCATCAGTTAGAATACTCTCTCCATTTATCATTATGTCCAGGTATGGGTATACTCAGATTTTATAATAATAAAGAATTTATTTAGCAAATAAATGCTATCTTTCCTGAAATTCAATTTTTATTTGGGAAAATATAGCATCCCATTTTTAATTAGAAATCTTATTTTAAAGTAGTTTATATTTTCTAAACAAAAATAGTACAATTACTCGGAATAATAACAGTACTGCGAAAACTAAACTACCGCAATATCCTATATACAATATTACCATCACGTGAAGCTTATTCCTAAGATTAAATTTATTTAAATTATGTACAAAGGAAAAATAATTTCGAGTTATACATTTGTGTCAACTTAGTTTTAATTTTTAACGAATTTAAAAACTAGATGTTATTACATGTTATGTATACAGAATCAGAAGCATAGCTTATCAAGGTTCGGGTCATTTGCCGCAAGGTACATTATCGCTGACCAAATATTAGCAATATCTTACGTAAATAAAACATGAATGGTGAAAAGTCAGAAATTGTATAATATAATTTGAAAACTCTTGTCCCCCTACTTTAGGAGATTTTCTCAGTTAATTAAAATATTACAAAAGTCATGATATGCGGCTCCTGACATTGCAGCAGCAACATGAAATTTGCTAAAATTTTCATTAAATAACTGAGGAAGTCCCCAAACTGGGGGGACGAAATGTTTACAAATTAAATTACAGTATTTCTGACTTCCGGCCATTCTATGTGTGTTATTTATAATATTAAGTTAGATTTTTAATTAATTTCTTGCTACGGGTCATCATTTTGTCCCTTTGAAAAGATATAAGAAAAAAATAAACTTTTACATTTTTCATATCTTAACTGAAAATATTATGTATAGAATTTCTAAGATTGACTTTCTTCTCCCTTCTATTTTTAAAACATGCGTATGAAAAGCATTACTGTTAGTAAATAAAAACCAAGGTCAGAGTTCAATAATCGGATTTTTGAAAAAACTTTATTGGGTTCAAAATACTTTTGCTAATGTAAAGTTCGTTGTATTACCGCTACTCTGTATTTACAAAACCATTCTAGCCTTTCCTTTCTGACTATATATTTAAAATGAAGTAAGTATTTTTAAACCCGATTTGATCAGTTAGTTGTATTATATCAAATGATGACATAATATTCGCTCCATTTTCCAATATCAATTTGCTGTGCTCCATTTTTGTCATTCACCAATTTTGAGATTAACACTCCAAATACAATAAATTTTTAAAAAATATTTTCAAGTAATTTAGCATTTTTATTCAAAAATTGAGCACCGTATCTGTAGAAGGAAATGCTTAAAAGTTGTGTATAATAGCTAAAGTTGAAAATCGGACGTGCCGAAATGTTGGTTCGGAACACGCCTGATAATTTGTTGACAATCCTTATTTATCTGGACACTTGGCAAACTCTAATTATTGATTGTTGTGGTGTCCTAAGACTGTTTTGATGCAACCCTCCATGCTAATGTATCTTGCGCAAGCCTTTACGTTTCCGCATAAGTAGTACATCCCACATCCTCCCTAATCTACGTAGCATATTCCATCCTTCGCCTCCATCTTCTGTTCTTACCCCACACACTTCCCTCTAATGGTACTTTTACAAGACCCTCATGTCTTGAAACGTGGCCTATTAATCTATACCTTCTCTTGGTCAACGTCCTTCATATTGTTCGCTCTTCCCCTATTCTGTTGAGAAATTCCCCGTTAGTGATTCTATCAATCCATCTGAAATTCAGCATTCTCCTATAGCACCACATTTCAAAGACTTCTGTTCTTTTATTTTCAGCAACTCCTATATTCCACGTTTAGGACCCATATAACGCCATACTCCATTCGAACATTTTGAACAACCATTTCCTAATATTCACACTTATCTTACCTGTAAGTAAATGTCTCTTTTTCGAAAGCCTTCCTTGCCTCTTCAATCCTACTCTTCATGTCTCTAATCTGCGTCTACTATACTTCCATCATTTCTAGTTATAATGCTTCCCAAGCAGCAGAATTCCTTAACTTCCGTCATATTATCCCTTCTCAATTTAACAACCTTTGTTATTCCACCGTTTCCCAAACTACCCTCCATTATCTTGGTTTTCCCTCTTTTAATCCTCATATTGAACTCTTTCTCCAGGACCACGTTCATGCCATTTATTCGCTCCTAGATAGTTTGCAGCACAAGGTCGCCACTGCTAGCGCCTATCGAGGAGCTACTTCACAATATTCCCACAATGTCATACAGAGGGACCATGTATGTTGTACCGGAGACTTTGAGTGTATGGGCTACAATATATTTAGATGTATATAGAAACAGGAAATATGTAATGAATCTTTAAACAAGGAGACGGAGGATATCTGTCAGAATAATTGTAATTGTATTCGGCCGTCAGTACTAACTTATTCCGCTGTTTCTTATATATAAAATTCGCTACCTACGGCGGTGCTTTTAGCTGATAAACGGCTTCGGTTCCTGATACATAAACGTTTTAAGACTTTTATTAAAAAGCGCTAATAATACTGCCGTATGTAGTAGAATAGAATAATCTGAACAGTAGCTGAATAAAATAAATTAATAAACTTAACGGAAGAATAAAAAATGCCACAGGTTATTAATGAATTGCTTTATAATTATGGGGAATTTTCAATTAAATGGATTTAAGAGTCGAATGTGGCAATTAGGCGAGTAGAAAGGTTTATTGGAATAAATTTTATTCATATAAACTATAACTTTTTAAGAAAGATATTCCATTCTCCGTGATTATTAAATATAATGATGAAAGCAAACCGTGATCGATATGGTGAATTGAATGTTTTAATAAGCCATTTAGAGGAATTGGAATGAAGTAATAATTTTAATGCTGATAGAGAATATAAAACTTTCGTATATGTTTTTTGATAGTTTATTTTCTTTTAAGTCTGATAAATTTGGAACTGGCAATTGATTTCATTAGTGGGAAAAGATTTGCGCGCCATTTTGTCTTTTGAAATGGAAAAGGCGCGCTAGGTGGCAGCGCGCACAGTCTACGCGTGTCATGGAGGTCGGGAAGCCGATGTGAGTAAATGTAGCCATCGGGAAGAGTACTACGTTTTTTTTGGGTTTCGTTCGGCGATTATTTTATCTAAAATGGGAGCGTACCTGTCAGAACCAATCACTGAAAAAGTGTCATCTGATGAATTAGGGGAACGCTTGAAATGTGGTTCCAGTTCCATGCAAGGATGGAGAGTTTCACAAGAGGTATTGAACGATTTGAGTTTCCTCATTATATTTCTACTTGATACTTTTGTGTCGTGTTTTACAATTGTGTTATCTAAGTGATTAAACTTTTTATACTCAATTGTGTAAGTATCTAACCGTATACACGCGTACAATGTAATAAATTAGTTGATACCAATCCTTTTCTTGATGTTTTAAATTATTAAAAAGAACACATTATCATTCTTCATTTTTACTGTCAGTTAATAATTTTCTTGATAGCTGACGTCCGCGTTATTTGAAATTTTAATCAGTTGTAAAAGTTTATAGCCTTATAATTTTTTAAAAGTTTGTTTCGTTTATTAAAATTAGTTGCATAATTTTGAAGAATAAATTGGTGGAAGTTTAGTATGTATATTCTTTAGGAGCGAAGCTGTATGGTGTTCAAAAGTATTTTAACAAACTGTTATTCATATTAAAAGAAATAAGGAATCTGAACCACACACACAGAATCTAGATATTGTTAAATTTCTTTGATTTGTATCTCTTTCATGATGTAGGATCTTGCATTGTTGTAATTGTAATTTTTAAGTGTCTATATCTCCTACTAATACTGAGTGCGCTCAATAATTCTTTTTGTATTTTCCTCACATCAGTATGATTTCTTAGGAAAGTTTAAAATAATGTACATTGGCCCTGGGGGTTTGAAGTATGAACTCTACCCGTAGTTTATACTGTATTGTAATAGTCATAATTTCATATTTCTGCATATCATTAGTGTTTTATGTCCTCCAAATTTACATTTATACTAAGGTTTAGTCTTTAATATGTAATAAGCTAAAGGGGAATATGATCCCTCAAATGTAGAATTTTCCCCCCTCATTGTATACACGTTTATAGACTGATGTCTAGTTGTGCATCAATCATGAGTTAGGAGTGCATAATTGGGGGATATAACTTTACCCGTTCCTGTAATACTTTATTATAGTTTCTGAATGAGTTTGTAGCTCATATACTTATTCTTTCTAACTATTTTGAGGCATGTTTTAAAGGCAACATACCAAAAGGATTGTGATGCACAGATGTTCTTGGTTATGTATAGTGGAGAAATTTTTCATTTAGCAACATTTTAGTGTTATTTTTCAGTACAGTCGAAGTTCTCTGTGTATTTGCATTCTAGAGGAAATTTACACTGTTTTCTACTCTTTGTTACAGGATGCTCACAATTGTACAATTGAATTTGATGATAATGCATCATTATTTGCTGTCTATGATGGGCATGGGGGTCATGAAGTTGCTCAGTATGCGGCTCAGAATTTTCCAGAGTTTTTGAAAGAATGTGAAACGTACAAGAAGGGAGACTATATACAAGCTTTGAAAGATGCTTTTCTTGGCTTTGATGCTACACTGACAACTCCTAAAGTTGCTGCTATTCTACAAAAAATTGCCAAAGGCAAAGAAGAGGGAGATGTTACAACCACTACAGGTTAGTTATTAAACTAATCTGTAAAGCTTCTTGATAGTTCTTTATCAAATTAGGCACTGAAAAATAATATGAATATATTATTTTGATAAATTGGCAAATATTATGAGAGATTTTAGATAAATCAATATATTACACTAAGAAAGAAAGTACAAATGCTTTTTTTTTTCAGAGGATGAAGAAAATGTCAGAAATTTATATGCTGAGGCAGAGATGCCTCTAGAAGAGGTGATGGCTAAATACCAAAAAGACATGTTGAATGCTCGCAACAAAAAGGTTGGGGAAGATGGTAAGCCACTTTTGTCCCCTGCCATTCGACCTCGACAAAATAGGGCACACACTTCTGGCATCAGTCCTACTAAAAAAGTAAGTTGTGGCAATGACTCGGAAGTTAGCAGCTCAAGTTCTTTGGACCAACCTGGTGTGAGTAAATCTGGTGAGGGTTGCAGTGGAAATGGGAATGAAGTGGATTCCACTTCGAGTAATGGTGAGCCAGACTGCTCTGAAGATGTTGTTAAGAATGAGGAAGCTTTGGAATTGCCAGACAGCTCTGGTGACTCTGAAAAAAAATTACCTAAGACATTAGAATCCAGTAGTGAAATTAAACTTGTAAATAAGGAACTTAATGGTGAGGTAGAGACCCCTGAAACTGAATCTCATGGAGTAGCTAAAACTGACAATGAAGATGTCAGCAGCTCTTCTATTCCGCATGAAAATGGTGAAGTTGCTGTTTCTGAAGGGAAAGGCAAGCAAAAGGCTCCAGTCAAAAGCCCAAAGTTACCCATGAGGAAATCAGCCAGGAAGATTTCCGCTAAAGTTCTGTATCACTCGTTGTTGGATGCTGACCAAAGTGACAGTGACTCAGACGATGCTGATCAAACCTTCAGAGGTGTGGACAGGCAAGTTTTCTTTTTCAATATTTCATATCACATGGAAGGTCCAGTAATTTTTACATTTTAGCATATCATGGAGTCCTTTAAGATTTTCTCTTCGTTACTTGAAAAAGTCTAAATACGAGAAAAAGAGAGAGGTTTTGATGTCAGTGGTGCATCCAAACTCCAGTTCCATTTTTTTTGTAATTGGCTAATTCCTGCATTCTTAAAGATATCAGAAAAGGGAAGTGGTTGTGCGTTCTGTAGTGTTCGAGCAAAATATTTGCTATTAATTAATATTTGATATTAGCTTATTAAAGTGTTAAGATTTAATTTTAAACTGTTCCCATGATAAATATTCTTCAGTTAATTAGAGATACAACCTTATTTAACAAAGCTTAAAATTAATCTGTATATTTTTGTCTATATAATCTTGTCCCTTTTTCTCTCAAAAATCCCTTCAATTATTTAAGAAATTTTCTTTTGTCTGTAATTAGTTCTTGAGGTAACAAGGGATTTAATTTGTAATCATTTGTGTACATTGTGTATCATGTATTTTTATTCATATTTAGCTTTACAGCTAATTGAATGAATAGAATATATTTAAATTATGAAAGCACTGAAATAGAAAACTTCCAAGACATTTCTGAATTACTCTTATTAAACACTCTATATGTGCTCAATGTCTTATTCTCACTTTTTTTTCAAGATAATTCAATTCCTGGAAATACTGTTTAAAATTACCAGAGTTGATCTGAAATGTGACAAAATGGTAATTTACCCACTACTGAAATACTTTCATTAGGTTAAAAATACTCACAGCGACGCTTATCATTTCATTTAAAAACTTTATAATTTGGACAAAATAGAACATTTCTTATGGGTTAAGGGATGGGAAACTAGCTTACTCTGCATATTGGATTAAATTTTGGTTTGACTGTTCACTTAAAACTAACCCTTTTGGTGTCTTATTTATGTGTTTACCATTTATTAATTTCTAGGTCTATAAACAGTTTATTTGGAAGGTTCCTGTATTATTGCAAAATGAAGATATTTCTCATTTTCAAATATCTGATACCTGTAATGCTCTATAATTACCTTTTAAGGTAATTCATTATCTTTTGATTTCTGTTTATGTAAACATTTAATCTAAAACTTTAACATTCATAGGTTACACCCAAGCAATAGAGTGGACAAGATGTTCATAAATAAAAAATAATTTCATTTTGCAGTAGTGACGATGATGATGACACAGATGCACATGGGGAAGATGGTGATGTTGAAGATGTGGATGATGAAGAAGATGGCGAAGAAGAAGAAGAGGAGGAGGATGATGATGCTGAGGAGGAGGAGGAAGAAGAAGAAGAAGATTTGGATGTAGATGATGAGGAAGATGATCCTTTTAACTCAAATATTACTGAAAAAGTAAGTTAATAATATTTGCTAGTGTTTAAGCTTTTATGGTTTATAAAAAAATGTTTGGAATTTATTGTTGAATTTTTTTTCTTTTTGTAGCCTGGTGTTAATAGTGGATGTACTGCTGTTGTGGCACTGCTCAAAGGCCAAGAATTGTATGTTGCCAATGCAGGAGATTCTCGGTGTGTAGTCTGTAGGAAAGGACAGGCTATTGAAATGAGCCTGGATCACAAACCAGAAGATCAATGTGAATCTGAAAGAATTGTAAAGGCTGGTGGGAGGATCACAATGGATGGCCGTGTCAATGGGGGTCTTAACTTGTCAAGGGCTTTAGGTAACAGCCTTTTATTTGTTTTTTTTTTTGTTGCAGTCTGTCCATTTAAGAAACAAATTACTTCCAGAGATTTATTTGTAAATGTACAAAATTATTCAGTTTACAACTGCTTATCTCAATATTTTTAATATAAATATACAGTTTTAATCAATATAAACAAGTATAGCATATTTCTTTGTGTATGCCATAATAAATTATTTTGTTTTGCAGGTGACCATATGTATAAACGTAAGACAAAACTTTCTGCTGAAGAGCAGATGATAACAGCTCTGCCTGATGTCAGGACACTGATGATTGACCAAGAGGAAGATGAGTTCATGATCCTGGCCTGTGATGGCATATGGAACTGCATGTCCAGTCAAGATGTTGTTGACTTTGTTCGACCACGTATACTCAAGAACCCAGAGAAACTGTCATTAATTTGTGAAGAGGTATATAAGAGTTAAAATGTTCATAATGTCCTTGTGTGACTACTTTATAGCTATTATGTTACATTATTAAAATTGTGATCTTGCTTTACAGTTGTTTGATCGCTGCTTGGCTCCTGATGAAGATTACAATGACGGAACTGGGTGTGACAACATGACAGCTGTCATAATTCAATTCAAGCCAACACTGACTGAGGAAAGTCGGAAGTCAACCAAGCGAGCAACTTCTCCTGACCCTACAGACAATGAGGGTAGCAAATGTGCCAAAATTGAAAGCCCAGAAGGGACTTTGGTGTGAAGCAAATGCCCAATGCTCACATGGTTAAATTTTTCATAGGCAGGTTTGGGTATGTAAACAATTGTTCATTCACTCTGCCTCAGTTAACTGACTCATGAGCACAAGGTGGCAGATCTCCCCTCCCCCCAAATGTACTGGGATCCATACATGTTATTTTTCATAAAAATTATATGTATATCATAAAGTGTACAGCAGTTGTGTACAGTATTAAAACTATTCAGAAACTTGAATGTTTTAAACGGGTGCCTCTATTCTGAGTGTATATTGTGTAATTGAAAAAAAACTGTTCGTAAAAAAGGTGGCTGTGTTACAGTTTGGCCATGTAGTTTACAAGATGATTAACATACGTCCAGTTTTATTGGATACATGATTTAAAAAAAATAAGTGTTTCCTCTTACCCATGTCAATTTTGTACATTTGGCTCCTTGAGATTTATTTTATCCATTAAAAGTTAGTGTTCTTTCTTTTTGTAACTACTGAAACTTTTATTCACAAAAAGTAATTGTGGTGATACCTTGAGTAATAGTATCTGATGTGAATATTGTTGAAAGAAGTTATTTTAATCAATAAATGTATCAAATTGTTTCTTCTCTTGAGTGTCCTTGAACTGGTACTTATTTCAGGCATGGTTAGTTCTTATGTTAAAATGAGCATAATGCCATGGTCACTCTTTGTTTCAACTATTATTTGCAGAACATTTTCATTTTATACATATTTAACCTCTTTTAACATAATTGTTTCAGAAATATTAATGGCAATAATTTATACTACAAATTGTATTAATGCCAAGAAGCTTTAAAATGTAATTTTCTGTTATATATATTTTATATTAAGAAACTCCATTGAATTAATTACTATTTGTCAATGTTAGTTTTAATCTTTTTTTCTCATTACATTTGTTCCATCATTAAACTGTTTCAGGACTGTCTTTAAGTTGCATTAAAATCAATTCTCACAAACAAAAGTTAGTAACTGGCAATATCTGTCAAACAGTTTTATATATATGCAGTAGATATGGAGAAGCTAATTTTGCCACTCAGTTTTTGTTGTTATTTATAAATTAATCTTTGGCTGAATTATTTTTCATTGTTAACAAGTACAAAATGATGCAGCAGTTGAACTACACAATACATTTTAATGACATCTGTAATCTAACTTCTAATAGAAAAAATAAGACTGATTTTGTTAATTATATAACAATTTATAGTTTTAAATAAAAATTGTCGCACCCAAGTTATGTGTAACATTATTCCATACCTCATGTCACAACTAGGAAAAATAGAAATTAGTGTGGTTCTCGACTAGTCTCGTACATAAGTTTCTTGATCTTTTCTATATCCTGGAATTCTTGATGGCAAAATTATCTTCCCTGTATTCTATAAAATGGATAACTGAGCTCTTCTATATTTAATTATGATATCCTTGTAAGAGGGAGGTCTTAGGGCATCGATGAGAGTAACATTTGGGAATATCATGAGACTTGGCTAATTCTACCTTACTTTTCTTAAATTGTTGATATGACAAACATTTGTACTTTCTAATCTTTTAATGTATTTACATTTAAAATATTAATTTTTATAGCTTTGCCTATAATGTAAATACCATTTTGTTGTTTCCTAAAAAAAATTATAAACATCCACTGGTATGTTTTATAAAGCCAACACAAAAAATTTTGTTTCAGAAACTTGACAGAGAGCATATGTATAAACAAGGATGGTTTTCTTAGTTTCTTATTCTGACTAGGGAGTTGTTTCATGTAGTACTTATTATTTATCCAACTAAAGCAGAGTTTCATAAAATCTCTACAACTGTAGTGAGAATACAGCATAGTTCTACACCATTTTATCTAATGATATGATACAGAATCTTGACAATCTAAAATCTGAGAGGGATAGAGGATATTAAATGCAACATTAATATTCAGTGTCTAATTTATAGAAGTCTGCTTGGACAACGAAATTGGGAAATCCAGATGCAGTGCTAAGTATGACAACATAACAGAATTAGTAAATGGTTTGGTGTTAAGTATATATTGTTATGCCCTTGCAACATATTTTTTATAAAATTAATAGGTACAATTCAGGCAACGAACACATTTTCAAATTAGGAAAAAGTATTTCGGCAAATGTTTGCAAAGAGAAAATCTCTTGTTTGGCTACAATTTGTATTTGGCAATAACTGGTGTAAGACTTGGAATTAATTTTTATGTGATGGTCATACTTTTTAAAGTGAGAGCACCATTATTAAAGGGATTGTGAGATATTTTTCATAGTAGGTAGTAGTATCCAAACATTGGCCACATTTATGAAAAAGTGTCCGAAGTAATATAGCCTCATATGTTTGTCATACCGATAACATTGGAAGAGATCTGGAATTGACTGTTGCAAAAACAATTCAGTGAAGCGATTTACTATTGTGTAAAAAAAATTGTTTGCTCAAAGAAATATGCATCTGGAAAAAATGTGATCCATTTCAATAAATAAAAAGACTACCTAAAAGTCAGCATATCACCATTTATTAACAAGTGATGTTTCATCTCCATTTAAAATTTAGCAATACATCCTATTCAATATAATTGATTTCAATCTATTGTTATTGTTCCAGAGAATTAGCTAGTCATGTCAATGAGGGTAAACAGGAGCTTACTTTTACTACGGTTTTTGTCGGAAAAGTTTATTTGTGGAAAAGCAATTCTGAAAATATTTGCGTTAGGAAATATTTTGCTGTCAGTTCAGGATATGTTGTACGTCTAGAAACATCCATAAAATGTAATGGATTATAAGTATAGCGTGTGTTAAAAAGATGCAGTCGCAGTCTCCATATCCCGTTCGTATGAAAACAATAATATTCTTAACAATGACTAGCGTTTCGCGAGGCCTGTTAGAGGGGAATTACCTCAAACGACAATACATCCCGTCTCCCTTCCCTACTGCGCATGTCAACACGCCATGTACAATCTCACGAACTGTACATATTCATGTGTCATTATTTTAACTGTCCCGGTTTAATTCTGAAACCATTCTTTAATCGGAAGATTTTGCAACCATTATTTGTCATTTTATCGTTGTGTTCCTTGTAAAGGATGCGAAGTTAAGATACTAAGTAGATTTTTTTTAATAGAAGAACATTAGGCATCAAACTGCCCTCATTTTCAACTTGACTCTCGAACAAATAGTACAGTTATTAGTTTAATATTTGCCTTTCTTCCCTCCAGTGAATAAAGCATGAAATTAAATGTTCGTAGTTTCGAGTTATTCGAGACAAAGAGAATTCTTCCTCCATCTTGTTGTTTCATTCTATTTCGATTAGTTTTGACAAACCCCCACGCCATCCTTCATAACAGAAAAATTGGGCAAGAGAAGTGACAGCTTGACTTCACTTCACAAATAACATGGGAGGCTTACTATCCGAACCGGTCACCGAAAAACTGTCTTCAGATGGAAGCAATGGAAATTTGCAGTACGGGTCTAGTACCATGCAAGGATGGATTGAAGTACAAGAGGTATTTTAGAAGTAAGAATAAAAGGGGGTGCGCTGTAGATAAGATTTGTCAACTTTTTAATATATATAAAAAAGTTGTAATAGAAGTAACTAATTTGGGTGAAACTAGAAGGAAATGATGCTTTTGTAATGAAGTTATTGCGCTCACCGCTGAACATTTTTATATTATTAGGTACTGCGTTTATCACAACCACCATAATTAAGCTGCCGCGTCCACAAAAACATAAGAGTTACACTAGAAATTTAAAAAATCTGATCAAATTTCTTACGAATGGAGCGCAAACCTTACAAAATCGGAAAAAGTATTCCTGGTGAACAGTGCAAGGGTTTTCCCATCAGTCGAAACTTACCACGATAACACAAGTTTCGGTGGAAAAGTTGTTGAAGGCAATTAAAATATTTAAATTGTGTAATAGACTTTTAACTTAATTTATAACAGGTGCTTATTTTACACAAACCACATAATTGATTAAAATCAGATTACAGTGGTATTGTGATCCATTAGATCTAGTTGTTATTTTATTCAGCCCTAAGATTAGTCTGATGCAAATCTATCTTGCACAAGCCTTTACATTCCTGCATAACTACCACATCAACCCTAATCTGTGTCACATCTTCCATCCTTGGCTTCCTTCTTCTGTTCTTACCCCACACAATTCCCTCTAATGCTAATTTTACAAGACCCTTATGTCTCATGTGGCCTATTAATCTATCCCTTCTCTTGGTCAACATCCTCCATATTGTACGCTCTTCCCCTATTCTGCTTAGAACTCCCATCTGATTTTCCACATTCTCCTATAGCACCATGCTTCAAAGGCTTCTATTCTTTTCGTTTCTGGAACTCCTATCGCCAAGTTTTCCATCCTTATAATGCCACAGTTCATATGAGCATTTTTAGCAATGATTTTCTAATATTTGCACTTATATTACCCATAACTAAATTCCCATTCAGGATTCATCTGTATTATTACATTTTGAAAGCTTCTTTTCCTTTCTGCAACCTCTTTCATCCAGGTGTCGCACCCATAAAATGCCACACTCCCTACAAACCTTAGTATTTATGATCATATTTTGTATATATAAAATCGATAAAAAACTGAAATTTTTTTAACAAGGCAAACCAGTTTTGTAAGTCTGTTTTTTCTTCAAAAATGTAAAAAATTGAATAATTTAATTTGAATACATTTCGTCCAACTTTCGGGACCAACACAGATGCTGCAGCAGAAACATACATTTTTTTAATATATTGTGTCACCTAAATTTTATTTAATTTATCAAAATGTGATTAGCTGTTATTGAAAATACTTTGAATGTTTTAATCTTTTCCAGAATTCTCACTTCTGTTCAGCAAATTTTGATGACAATACATCTTTATTTGCCATATTTGAAGGTCATGGTGGCCATGAAGTTGCTGAATACTGTGCCCAAAATTTCCCTACCTTTTTAAAACAGTCCAAAAATTACAGATTGGGAAAATTTGAGGAAGCTTTGAAAGATGCTTTGCTAGAATTTGACGCCTCTCTAACAAAACCAGATGTTTTATCCAAATTGAGGAAATTGAGTGTTAAGCACAAAAAGGAAGCTGAAAGGGAGGATAAATTTCACTTGGTACAAGTTTTTATCTTTAATCTTGTAGATATGGAAGTTATCATTGTTTGTGTAATTTCAGCATCTCTAGTGCTCTTTTGCCAATTTGTTAAATAATTGGCCCTTTCCAATATTGTATTGTATAATTCATAAATATAAAATAGCTTCTCTTTTACATACATCTTTGTCTAAAACAGGTTTTCAGTTTTGTTTATTTTTGCTGAATAAATACTTTTAATTAGTGGTATGTTTGTAGGCTGGTGTAACTAGTGGCTCCACTGCTGTTGTGGTTCTTTTGAAAGGCTTCGATCTCTTTGTAGCCAACATAGGAGACTCTCGCTGTCTATTAAGCCAAAGAGGTAAAGCCATTGCAATGAGTGAAGATCATGTACCCAGCAAACCTAGTGAAGTGAATAGGATTATTAGAGCTGGTGGTGATAGAATTTGGGCTATGAAGGGCAGAGTTGAAGGAGAAATGAGAATGTCTAGAGCTCTGGGTAAGTTGACAACTGCAATGATTCTGCAAATTATGCTGGTAATTTTCTGACTCTTCTAAACACTTTTTCCTGTTTGATCAATTCAACTTTTGCCCTGGATTTGGACTAGCTAATATTTAGAGCCTTTTTTTCAGCACAATTGTAGTTAGAAATTTGTTTTAAGTTGTTTAAATTCTAACACTTTTGTTTTCTAATTTAACATTTTTGTTTTAAAAAGTTCACTTGTTTTACTGACCCAATAATGTGTGCTATCTAATTGCAAAATTGGTCATTTCAATAATCTGATTAACCTATTTCTTTAGGAGATCACAGATTCAAGCAAAATCCACAGCTCTCTCCAGAACAGCAGTTAATTACAGCTCTACCAGATATCAAGAGACTGAAGATTAAACTTGAGCATGATGAGTTCATAATTTTAGCAGGTGGTGTGTGGGACTGTCTTACTAACCAGGAAGTTGTGGACTTCGTGAGCTCTCGCATGCTAAAAAATCCAGAGAAACTGTCGAAAATTTGTGAAGATGTATGTTTTAATTTAATTAACCTTTTGTTTTGAAGCATTAATAAGGAAAGGTAGAGGATATATACAATTCAACTGCCATTATGGTGTTTATTGTATATATTTTTCCAAAAATCATTTAGTTTCATAAATGACATATAACTAATAAAGTTAAACAACTTTTTTAACTTATTGTAGGAAGGATTGTTATTTTCACCTATAATTACAGTAATGTAACATATACACTCTGGAATCTGTTATGTTGTAAAAGTGTATATTGTGATTTTCATAAACTTTCATTTCAATTAATTTTTAATGGAATTATAAATTTAATCACTAGAAAACAAACTGGTAATATTCGTGAATTTTGAGTGTTTGTTATTAATATGTAGACAATTCTGTGAAAAAATTATTTAATAAGTCAATAATTTTCAATTTTATACTAACTTATTTTTTTAATTTCAATCGAACTATTCGGGTTTTAAAATATTTTAATTTAATACTATTAGAAGCTTCTATCACAAGTCAATCATCATAACTTTAATGCCTACTTTCTCTAGTCGACTATGTAATCTGTCCATAAAACTGTTAATTCACATGAAGCTTTTGACTTGTTTCAAAATTGTAAATTTTTTCCAGTTGTTTGACCACTGTTTGGAGCTTGAGAAAAGTGAAGATGGAACAGCATGTGAAAACATGACTGCTATTGTTATAAAGTTCAAACAAACTCTAACTATGGATGAAAGAAAGCCATCAAAGCGTACTAATCCTACTTTCCCAGATGACGCTGAAGGTGGAAAGTATCGGAAAGTAGAAAATATTGGGAGTTTCAGTGAAAAACGCCTGAACAAAGTTGATTAAATGGCAATCTATTTTAAACAATTTTAAAATGTTTGTGTTAATTTATAAAATTGGAATTTAGTGATTGTGCACAGTTTCAAATAAATTTGACTTGAATCAATAGGACATTGCACATGGCTAATATTTTATTTGAAGTTAATGTTGAAAGAAATATTTCTCGAAACAGTGATTGAAAAACGGGGCTAAATTAAATGAAAAACTTAAAAAATTTAAGGCACATTATCAAAATGTAGTGTAATCATTAATGAAAGTTATTTATTGAACATGCAACAAACCTGGATTTATGGTGATGAGTAATGAATTGAACTCAAGACATCCAGAGTGAACAAAAAATGGAATTCAAATGTGTGTGCAATTGTGAATAATTTTTAACTTTCTTAATTTTGTTAAAATGTCCTGTCAAACTTTTAGCATTGATTAATCAATAAATTAATAATATGGATACAACTTGTAAGTTTTATAATAAAATACTCTAATTTTAGAAGATAATGAAATTATATTTTTTGTAGTATTACAATCTCTTGATTCAAATTAAGCTAACCTCTCAATCCCTTTTTCCTATGGTTGTGTGTGTTTCATATCTGCACGATTCATAAATTTGGTGGATTAGGAATCGAAAGGTTGTACATGTATGTATAATATAGGGATTCTATAATTAAAACAACATATATTGTTCAGTAAATTTTTAATCCATTTTTGTATCTTCAATGAAGAAGGTACACTACATATCAACTGATTGAAATATCATAATACCTCAATTTTCAGTAATGACTAATAAAGAAAAAATCTAAATTAAAAAAAATATATAATTCTTTAAAGATTCAGTTGCTTTCGGTGGAGGGGGGCATTGAAGTGGTTGTTGTCCTGGATATGTCACTTGCATAATGCAGAGCAGCTTAAATATCTTATACTGGTAGTTGAAACCACTAGACTGGAAACTATAACTTCTTTTTATTGGGGCACCTATGCCCCTTCATGCATATTGTTCTGAAGGAGGAGGCTCAGGCTAACAAAAATTTGGCATGTTATTGCTTCCAAGGTTGTATTTACTAAGTACAAAATGTGTCCTCGATGGTCTTCATTTAAACTCTTATTTAACAGGCTTGTGGGATGGATCATCTAGTAAACGACCTAATTGAAGCTGTTAAGAATATTAGTAAATCCAACATGTTTGAAATAATTTACATTTAAGTGAAATATTTCATTTTTAATTACTTCATCTATGTTAAAATGATTGTAATTTTGTCACTTCCAAAAATATAATTATTGTTAAAATATTTACTTCATTCTCTTGAAATTCTCTCTCTCTCGAGACGTTATGAGAATGATAACAGATCTACAGCAATTGGTGATGTCGTTATCGTGGAACTTCAAATATTGTTTTGCCACACATACAAAAATAATTGCTATTCTCGAATAGTAGAACAGTCCGCAGGATAGCGTGTAATTTAACACGTGTGCATTTTGCGGGAAATTTAATAACGGATCGAGCTTTCGCAACCAATCGGATATTGGCAATGCACTCTCGGGCAACAGCACCGTTTGTGTAATGATTGAAGGTGATTTTACATGTTTCACATATTTAAGTTTTGTAAAGTATTATGTCATTCAAATAATATCTTCTGTAACTGCGCAAAGCATTCTACAATAATGTGCAAAAAAAGTTATAAACTAATATAAATATCATTTAATTGCTTCGAGGACAGAGCCACAATTCATTAAATTAATTTAGTATTAAATGATTGATTATATTATAAACTACTGTGAGGAGGCATTGACAAGTATTAAATAGTACGCTAAAGTAAAACCGTTTAAGATATTCTGACCAAAATCAGTAACATTTGTTCATATAAATAAATTATATTTATTTCTTGATTTCTCTAAGATCTTCATTGTTTCCTCTCTAGTACCACTTATCGCAAAATTGATGTTGCTGCAGGATCCAAAATGGATAAGGGTTTTTGGTGATTCCGATTTTGACTCCGACCACTAACAAGGATTTTGGCTTCACACTCGACCCCCTCCAAATCTCTTGAAATTTTGTACCCAAGTAGCCCTAGACACCAAATGAAACTGTGCAAAATATTAGACCTCATTGTATTTTGGTTCAGAAGAAACAATCCCATGGTCGATTGGCTGTTACCTGATGAACACGTCATTGAAATAGCAAATTTTAATCTGATGTCAAATCAGTTCTAGCGGCCAGATAAGCGTGAAACTTGGTTTACCAACAGAATTTCTAACCTAGAATTTAGTGGTATAATCAAATTAGTAGTACAGATGGCCGATCAGATATCTATCCATGGCAAATTCACCAGTAAATTTTGACCTTGGATTCTAAATTACTCAGCAGGAAAAGATCTATACGCAACAATGAGCACAACAAGCAACATATTAAAAATTACTGAAACAGAAAAACTATTTGTCATATGTCTAGAGATGTTCTACATGGAATTAGCCCGAAAAAAATTTCCGTAGTAAAATTGCCAAATATTGGGAGAATTTATCGTAATACGCGTCACTTTCAATTTGGTTACAAATTGTTATGCTCAGAGTAATTGGCCTCTAAACTAAGGTCTAAAATTAGAAGTTCTATCGATAAGCCAAGTTTCATAATAATATGACCGCTACATGAAACGTGAGCAAAGCTGATCGTGTCAGAGCGTTAATTGAATGACAGCTCATTGAATATGGGCTTGTAACTTTTGAACGAATGAGCTCTAATATTTTGCGCAATTTCAGTTGGGGTCTAGGGTACTGTAGTACAAAATTTCATGAGATTTGGAGATGGCCAATTGGAACCTTGGGTGATCTGAAATAAAATGACCTCAAAAAACAAAAAGTTCTTCTATAACAATTACACCCACTACCCTATGTTAAACACAATAATAATAAGTCAGTGAGCCGGCAGGCACGGAGATCTTGATTTATATAACGTTGCTTCACCAATATTGATAATACGAGATAATCACACAATTTTGTGTCCGTGTATGTTGTTGCGTATAGTTTTTATTTATTGAAATATTAACATGATATTTCCAATTCTGTTATTATAAAACTATACAATTTTTTACTATAGAACTCGTACTGCGTTTAGTATAGGAATTTAGTTTGAATGAGACAGTACAGCCAATATTTATTTCATTTTAGTTCAGTGCTAAACAACTTCCATAAAAGTAGTGGTGGGATTTCTTATATCAAATTCGAGATGTACAATCGAGTCGAAGAATATATAAATTCTTTGGTATAGGTAGTCTTTCTCTGCGTACGCGCGCAAATTCGGTTAGGCTTTTATAAAGGCATGTTCAGTTTCTTGGTCATTCTTTCAGAATTGCGTAACGGTTAAGACAACTACGCCTAGACTTGTCTTGGCTTTGCTTTCAAATACTTTTCCATGACTATATTATTAAATATGGGAGGCTTGCTGTCGGAACCCGTAACTGAGAAGGTATCTGCAGATGAATCTGGAGAGTGTGTCAATTACGGCGTTAGTTCCATGCAGGGATGGAGAGAAAGCCAAGAGGTATTTTGCAAATTTTGATCGTGACTTTTAGATTTACATAATACATACTCACTATTTATGCTGCTTCACTTTTGTGTTTAATATGTATAAGTTTAATGGGGTATTTTAAATTTTGCCTTTACAGTATAAAAGTCTCATGATTTATTCATTACTCTTCACTCCTGTTGTCTTGCTATTAAAATATCCTGAGCTTTCTGTGTAGTCTTAGTTTTTTAAATATGCTGAACAGTTTTTATTATGTGAATAGTAAAATTTTTACACGTATGAAACTTAATATCTTGCTTTAGAGCATTATAATGTTTCAACAATATATTGCTTTCAAGTTATACATTTTTAGAAGTGGTATTTTGGGGGATTAAAGACAATCTAGTTTGAATGATGAACCCTTCTGTAGCTTATCAAGTGCTCATATTGTAGTCAATGTACAGAAGTACTGACAAAATTATACTGGAGACATTTTTCTTATTGGGAGTAATTGTTCATTTTTATTAGTAATTTAGTTTTTGTGGAACTATTTATATGCATGTCTTATTTTGCATATTAAACGTATGAACTATATATGCCACAAGTAAAGCTAGCCTAAAAAAGTTTTTGTGCCTTCAGAATTTTTAATTAAACAATTGTTTCTGTTTTAGGATGCACATGTCTGTTTGGTTGACTTCGATGACAACACTTCATTATTTGCTGTGTTTGATGGGCATGGTGGTCGTGAAGTAGCAGAGTATTGTGCCCAGAATCTTCCAAAAGTTTTGAAGCAGAGTAAATTGTACAGCGAAGGTGATGTTGTACATGCTCTGATTGATACCTTCCTTCAGGTTGATGCTTCATTAACTACGCCAGAAGTTGTGCTAAAGTTGAAGGAAATAGCTGGGAAAGGAGAAAAGGATAGTGATTCGATCTCTGGTAAATTTCTTTAAAACTTTTATGCCTCAAGTGTGGGAAAATGGTTGCTGTAAAAATATGAAATATTTTGTGTAATGATCTATATAAACAAACCATTCTGTTGATTGTTAAATATTTTTTCACTGTGTGTAGCCTTCAGTATTGATTAAATTTTGTTTTATCACACTTCATATTAATCTACTTAATACTCGGTTTGAAATTTTATTATTTCAGATGTAGAATCTGTTGGAGGATTGCAAGAGGAAGCAGAGATGCCATTAGAAGAATTAATGGCAAAGTACAAAATTAAGCCTGTAGTAAATGGTAAAGCAGATGATCAAAAAGATTGCAATGGTACTGTGGATTCAAATGGTGTCCATACAAATGGTTTCACAAAATCTGAAGGGGACTCAAAAGAGAATGCTGATGTTGAGATGGCAGATGACTCCGAATTCAAAACGCCTGTACTGCCTACCAGGAAATCTAAGGAAAAGAGTAATGCAGCACTTTACAAGTCTCTGCTTGAACAGAGCTATAGTGAAGATGAAACAGACAAAAGTTATACAGCTGATGGGTAAATTCATTGTACTTTTATACATAATCAAATGTTAAACTAGTCATTTATTACATTATATGCAACAAATCTATTGTTAAACTTGACTGTAAATGTTAAATGTCTAGTGATATAGCGGATGATGATGACGATGATGTGGAAAGTGATGATGGTGATGCTGATGACAATGAAGAAGATAAAGAGCCTGTAGCCAAGCAAATGCGTGAAGCCAAAAGTGGAGAGGAGGATGTAGAGGATGAGGAGGATGATGATGGTGATTGGGAGGATGTAGATGATGAAGATGATGATGCTGAATATGAGGTATGTATGATGAAAATTGAGAAGACTGTCAAAAGAATAATAAATTGGATCTATTCAAGTTGTGTTTTTTTATTTTTGCGTGGTTTGAAACTTTTTCTCTGCTTTAAGGATATAAACTGTTTTATAAATTTCTTGCCATATTAAATCGATGCACAGAATATTTTTGTCAGATTATTATCTTATTTTAAAGCCATTTTGAAAATAGCTGGTGGCTTACGTAAAGTATGTATATGCAATAGGGCCGTCTATTCAAGGACATAAATTTTTATCCATGTCAAATCTACTAGTTTTACCTCTTCAGTAATTAAATTTCTCTCTTTAGGCTGGGTTCTCCAGTGGTACCACTGCAGTTGTGGCAGTGCTTAAAGGACGAGAATTATTTGTTGCCAATGTAGGAGATTCGCGGTGTGTTGTCTCCCAAAATGGTGTTGCTGTTGAAATGAGTCGGGATCATAAACCAACTGTGCCAGAAGAAGCAGACAGGATTTCAAAAGCAGGTGGAAGTAGAGATATGGCCATGGACGGCAGAGTTGAGGGGGATCTTAGCTTGTCAAGGGCTATAGGTGTGTTGGAATCTATTTTTTTTGTTTACTTGGGATTTTTTATTATAATAATTATTTTCCATTTTAAATGTTACATATATGCAGACATGGAGATTCTTAGAAAAGTTGTTAGTATTTAGTAAGTGAAGGAGATCTTTTGTTTTAAGTTTTTTACATTTGTTTCTTAGTTAATTAATTTTTGCTATATTTCTGTGGAGAAATGACTGAAACATGAGGGCTGTTTAAAGTATTCATATTTGTTTAAAAAATAGCGGAACATTGTTTTTCGGGTATTTTATCTTCATACTGTTTTTCTACATATCCTAAGGATTGCCACCTCATTTTTACTTTCAATAATGTTCAGAACAATTGAATGACTCAGTGTGAAGTTGTATTAATGATTTGTTTCTTGAATGCAAGGCCTGTGATCACTCAGACATTGGGAGGTATGGCAAATCAATATTAAGTGATGGAATGCTGAGGAAGTGAATTGAACGGAACAAAGGTTGTGAAAATGTGTACAATTAGCTGTGTTGTTCAGTTTGTAATTGGAGATGGCATCTTTCTTTGTGGAAGCTACACACAAACTGGCTTCCATAAGTGACAAGTGCCTGAATAATGACGAAGTAGTGTAAGGTGTTGGATAATGATTGATATTAAAATACCTGGAAGATAATGTTCAGTTATTTATTAAAATAAATATTGGTACTTACATTCAAAACACCCCTTGTATGTACAATGCAACAATAAATCATACCAAGGAGTATTTCTTAAAGATTTGTAATTTTTTGTAGGTGACCACAGATACAAGCAGAATAAAGAACTTTCTCCAGAACAACAGATGATCACTGCTCTGCCAGAAGTAAAAAATATTGTTGTTGACCCTGAACAACTGGATTTTATGATTTTGGCTTGTGATGGTATCTGGGATTGTCTATCAAGCCAGGAAGTTGTAGATTTTGTTCGGCCTCGCATTATGGAGAAAAGAGAGAAGTTGTCCTCAATATGTGAAGAGGTATGAATTTACTACATTTTAATAAAACGTTTCACTATTCGGTTACAAATATTATTGGTGGTCTTTGTCTTAAGGATTAGTTGAAATTTTGTATTGTAGTGTGTAAATAAAATTTACATACCTTATTTATTACATCAGAGAATTTAATAGTTAATTATATATTTCCTGTTTAAGTTACTACAAAAATGTTTGTTCTTTCAGTTGCTGGATCGTTGTCTAGCTCCTAAACGTGGAACTGGTGAAACTGGATGGGATAATATGACTGCAATCATAGTAAAGTTTGGTCCAGGGCTTGTCACTGTTGGTCAGAAATCTGCCAAATGTGCCACTACTGTTGTCCAGGAAGAAGAAATGAAGCAAAAGTTGTGATATGAAAAAATGTGTTTATGACGACCAAAAAAAATCCCTTACAAATTGACAATTTTTGGTTTACAGTCGTGTAACAAAATTTTAGGAACTGGCAGTATATACTTGCGCTTTGTAACAATTTTTAGATGATAAAAAGATTTTGTGCATGTGCAAAGTTGTTGGTAATTAATGTTGCCAAGTTTTTTGTATTTGTCTACTTCTGTTAAATACTATTAAGTTTTCATGTGATGAATTATTTTGTGATGTAAATGTTATCATGTTTCCTCTTGTTTGATTTACTCAGTTTTAGTCTTAAAGACTTGCTGGGACTTGTAGTTACATAAATTGTAATTATTTATTCTAATGGAATAAAAATTTAATGTTCAACTTTTGAACTTAATATAGAGTTCTTCTTTGTGATGGGTAACTATTTCCTGTAACATATGGACTTGGAACTATAATTCACTTTCTGACAAACTGAAAAGCAATCTGGGAGTAATTTGCAATTTTTAGTCCATAGTTTCATAGATCCAACATCATGACTGAAATTATTCTATTTGTGCATTATAAACGGATTTTTGAAATTACTTGCAATTAGGGTACTGCTGTAAGTGGTTAAGTAAAGTTTACCTTCTTCTGTGGCTTTGTAAGGCTATCACATGCCTAGGTATCTGCCTGCTTGGAGAGATGTATGTTCTTCAGTTAGAGCCTGACCTACTTGAAGCAAGTTTTCTAAGGTTTGCCTCTGCACTTTTTCCAGGTGGGATTCATAAACGACATCCTGGGGGCCTTCCTCTCCTTTCTGTCCCCCTTCCCCTCGTGTAGCTCGTCACCCTAAAATAAAAATAAAAGAAGGCCTGAAAGTTATTTAAAATGGGAAATTAGCAGGAAGTTGGAAAATGGTCCCAAAATAATTTCTCATTGCTAACAAATAGGTTTATTATGTCTTAACGGGGACTATGTCTTTTATCTTTAATTAGTTCAATCAGCAGAACGATTATATTGCTGTATATTTTATGTATGTTGGAGCCACTGCAGGGAAAACTAGAAGTGTTCTATTGCTAATGTTCCACACAGAAACTTGATGTAAAGTCAATGTATGTTCAAAATTTTATGGTATCAGGTGAGTGGTATTTTTTTATTAATTTATAACACTTTAGTTACATGAACTATATTCATGTAATTTTACATTAAAATCTATTGGAAATAAAGTACAGAAGCTATTGGTATTTTTTGTTAGGTCATCTACAACTTCATCAGCACCTGTAATTTAAAAGCTCTCTTAAAACTGGAGATACAACTGGAATGATCTAGGTGAATTTTTAAAAATAGAAGCTGGTATGTATTTTAATTATATATGTATATATATAAAGTCATTATCTGAGGATTTAACGCAAAGGTGACTTGGTTTATTCAACTGATATTGGTCAATTGTGAAGACGTGTAGAGGTTTTCACTTGCTCAATGTTAAGTTTCATGAGACTTCGAGTTTGGTATGCATTTCACATAAATGAATGTGTATATCCTGTATAAGTTCTGGGCATGAAAACATTTAGTTCGCGATAAGTGCTGCTTTTTTGGAATCCATTGGTTGCTTAGGCCTACTCATCGACTGTTGGAAGTTCTCAATGTGACTTTTTAAATTGGTCATAATTTTAAAAATTATCTGGAGAAAACATTTTGCATATGTCGCAGTGTGTTTAATTGTAGTTTGATATTTGTTTGTGTTTCCAACTCAGACACATTGTCTATGGATTCTGGCAGAGCGGTTGCTGTAGCTATTGTTTGTCGACGTTAATGACAACTCTTTGTAAGCCAGTGGAGCCTGCTCTTGTATGTTTTACGAAATCTCTGCCTGCGGTTTTAAAACCCTCTGAAAAACGTAAATGTAATCGTTTCGTTGACGGACAATACTTCCCTTTGGGATGATCTGCGCGGGATTGAGTTCTAGCGTGGGCGGAGGAGTGGCGTGGGATGTTAGATTTGTCCCCTTGGCCCTCCTAACGCAGATCTGAACAAGATAAACACCCACGTTATCCTCGTAGGACACCACCCACACACAACGAAAACTCGCCTCGAGGAATCTGTCGTTTACAGAAACCAACACGCATCAGTGACTCCTTTGTACGCGCCGAACAAAATGTCAGCAGTCCGATTTTCTCGAGCACGGCAGGGTTTTGGAAAGCGGAGCCATTATCGCGTTAAAGAACTTAAAACAACGATTCAATAAATCAATAACCTGACATTGTCACCACAAATTTACAAACATACAAATCGGTCAAAGTCAAAGTATTTAATGAAGTTCACAATGTTTCGTCCAGATTTTTGGACTTCTTTATGTAAAATTCACATGAAAAGGCGTGCGCAGAATAGGTTAACATGGAGGGTTGCATCAGACCAGGATTGATTACCACAACAACAACATTTCAATTTTTTCCCGAAGAAGTCTCAAAATCTGGACGAAGTTTTTTCTCAGCATAATACACAACAGGAACCTCATCTCCAGTCTGAGGTCAAATCTACAGTTTTGTAGGAACAATCTTCAATATAATTTTCCTTCTGCGTCTGTTATTGAAATATATCGATTTTTTAGATAACGCCATCGTAATGGCTGACCTAAATACTGATATGCACGATTGTTACGTTGAAACTTACATGAAATATCGTTACACGGGCCGTTTCTTTACTTCAGTCTGCTTATTAAGGAATTGAATCTGGTTTTCGGGGGAATATACAGCAACTGTTTCCGTTGAATGATTTAATAGGAGAAACGGCTTCATGTTTCGTCCTAACGCAGCTGCATACGACACTGACAATGGTATTTTCTTCAGCTTATCCATTCTTGTACTCCCCCGTCCGTTGTCCCTCTGGTGCAGCTGTCGGTGTATTCGGGTTCAACCGTCCTACCGAGATAACTGTACCTGGAAATTCTCGATGAGCGTCTCTTTGTTTGGACTCAACGTTCAAATTTTTTATCGCATATTGACCTGGGATTAGTAAAATAAAACTTTTAATCCGGAGTAATTGCCAGATACTACATACGAAGAGTCAATATTACAATAGGCACGTGATTCTCGGATTCCGTTATAGATACAGCATCCAAAGTTTCACAGTTTATTTTTAGCTTTATGCATTCATTTGCCGGTAAACTATATGAATCCTACCCGTAGACTAACAACTAACAAATATGTAATACAACAAGGTGGATGCCCTGCGTTTCCCTGTAATCTATTCGTATTGCACAGCAGCAGCATTTAATTCGACAGTAATCTCTTTTTCAACACGTGATTAAAACCATCAGGTAGATAGCCAAATTTTTGAAAATTTACCTTTTCATGCCCCCTATCATACAATTAATCTGTAATGAATTAATAAAAGGAAACGGTAGAAGCATCAAAATATGTTCACATTTATAATCAAATAACTATTGAACTTGAAAATTCAATTAGTATCGAACTCGAAGGTTGACGTACCAAGGTAAAGGTAAATTGAACCTCAATCGTTGAAGTACTGCAGAAATATTGACGTTAAAATTCAGAGTCCTAATTGAATTATAAGTGCAAGACATACAAGCGGTAAAATACAGTAAGGTGTGTAATTAATATATATAAAACGAGAATTTACTTCAGTTAAAAGCACAGATATTTTTATATATAAAATACCGGTGTGCGCGTGTTCGTAATTCTTCCCTCCAAAACGGCATGATCGAGTTTAATGATTTTTTTTTGTATTTATGGAGTAACAAGGACGTTTTTTTTTCTATAGATGATCCGGAATATGACGCTGTTGTCGAGATCCAGAATTCTTTTTGACTTTCTGACCAATATTTTTTTTGGATTACTCACAAAGTAAACATGTAATCCCAAATTTTGAGGCTGACCGTTTGAAACACTGTAACATTTTACTTACGCATTTAAACATTACCAAGTTCATTACGTCGTAGTTTGCCTTGTTTTGACATTTCCATTTCGGACTGACGAGTTCTTATAATATATTCCGTGTATTGTAATTGCGTGAATACTGAGTGAATTATTTATCGATTAATCTCAAATTGAACAAATGAAGTGGATTTTAAATAATCTTTCGTTGAAATGTGAAAGGTGCATTGTTTCAGTTACGATTTATACACATGTTCATTGTGCGGCATTCCATCTAACCAAAGAATTTATTTCCAGTGTTCATTTGCGCCAAAGCGCAAATTTTTTAAAAAGTGTAACGATATATCTGATGGTTTAATCAAGTACTGACAGAAATATTACTGTCGAATTAAATACTGCAGCGGACTAATATAAATTAATTGCCGGGCTACACCGGGTACTCAGTTAGGAACACTGCAAATGACGAAAGGAAATTAATAATTATTGACATTGCAAGGTAGAAAATTGCAGATTCATTCAAGTATGTATAATTTTCATTATTGTCACTTTCACGAATTTTTTACGATTCTTGACATTGTTAGAGAGAACAGCAACTGTTAATCATTCAATTTACAGAAAAAATATGTATTTAAGTAAAAATAAGTTGATAAGGTTTCATAGAAAATAAATAAGAATTTAAATTTATTAATTTGAAAATTGTGTGAAAATACTGACGTGACATGAGTATCACATCTTGATACGTTTTGGAAAACCTTCTGTGCGCGTGTTCGTAATAGCAGCAAAATAATATGTAAAATTTATGAAATGAAGAGAAAACTCTCATGTATTTTAAGAAGAGTGGCGTTCCCAAATTTAATGTCCAATGGTGCAATAACGAGGATAATTGTATTACACAAGGGCGACGACGGGATTCGGGACAGCGCATGCGTCGCTTCGTGCGTGGGAGTTGAGTAGAAAATTGCCACAAAAACTCCCCGTCCCTCCCACATACCCCGCGGATCCGCAGCCTTGCGTCGTCGTCGTCCGATCTCGTCTATTCTCCCGAGATGGTTACTGTTCTGCAAATGGTGCGTGCCCCTCCAGTTTTGTCCCCCACCCCAGTCCCCCCTATAACACGTGCTGGGACCAACAGCGTCTTCTCACACATCACATGCGTCTTGTTTCAGCTGCGAGTCTGTTTAGGTAATGATTTTATTAATAACTAGCTGGAAACTCGGTATTATTGTTGTATTAGCCCGGTATATTATATAATTCTTGCTCAGCACATTATTAAATTGGCATCGGGAGCGAATGATAATTGTTTCTTCCCTCACAACATTTTTCGCGTCTGAAGGGTCATGCTTACAAAATTTTGATCAAAACTACTAGTCGCTTTTAATATTGTACACAGAAGTTTGTGTACCCCCCTCCTCCTTACACCCCTCTTAGCGGTTGAAATTATACGCAAACATCCAGCGAAAACTATATAAAACTAGACAGACCTGGTTCAGATTTCAGAGAGAATTCAGTTATAGTAAAAAATTAGAAACTAGGATGAGGTCACTGAGGACAACAGTTGATCATCAAGGAATATCCTGGAACCAGCGCCATGAGCAATCCTGACCTTTAGACAACGGAAAAGTTTGGCTTGTCTCGGAGGAAAAGAGGCAAAAAGGATAATTTAAAAGTATAATTTTTGAGTCCAGGACACTAGGGCGTTGATGCGAGAGAAGATTACATTTTCTTCTATCTCATGTTCAACATAAAACTAAAGTATTACGTTTTAGCCGAGATATGAAATAAATTATAAATTAATTTTAACAATGATTTTTCTCTTTTCTATTTTTAATAAATTTAATCTGAAATGGCGTCTAAGGATCAATCCTTAAAAATCAATTACTCTTTTAAATAATAAGTAATTAAATCCTCGTTACAATAAAACACACCCATCCTCCGTTCCCTTGATACTTATATTTCTTATCAAACTTTCCCCCATATTTTCCTAATGTCCTTGGTTTATGTTCATTCTCCCCCTATACTTTGAGATATCCAACCTCAGCCAGTTTTGTTTTTATTCTCAGTTGGTCTCTCCCAACGACTATATTATCATCAACTACGGCATCTGCGGTTAAGGAAGAGCATCTCTCCCCCTTCTTTTTCGCCTCGGCGTTCTTCCCTTGGCTGTTGTTTGTTTTGATGTCCTGCGTGGGCGGAGGATATTCGCCACCATCTACCCCACCCATCAATCACCAAAGAACCTCGTTGTACCCTCCCACTCTCCCTGAAGGACTATTTCCCCTTCGGCGAGGACTGAGGGGTAGCTGCAGGACTAAAGGACTTCCAAAGAAGCAGCTGCAAAAGCAAGTAATTCGAAGTAAAGGCTCTCTCTCTTCGTTAACTTGAATAATTAATAGTACCGCTTAAATTACATTAGTGTCCAGTTAAATACTGTGCCGGGCATGGCCGGGTTCCCAGCTAGTATATATATATATATAATATAATTTATATATATATATATATGTAGTAAATAAATTGGGGGAATATTATTTAATGAAATTAATAATTGGGTTTTAATATATACATTTATTAATTGTAAACACAATAATTTTAATATGGGTCGTGCGTGTATATATTATGTACAAAAATAATTAATTAAAATGGGATTGTATTAAAGATCTCAGGGTATTAATGGTTTGGGTGACCACGTGTGGCAGATTTTCTGTTCGTTGACGACTCTTATTCCCTGTTTCTTGGACTGTTCAAAGCATGGTCCACCTCTCCGCTGCCACATCACAAATCTGCTCTCGCCGTAACTTCTCTGCTGCCAATCTCTTCTCTCCACCTCCTTGTATCACCAGAAATCTGTCCACCACTCTCCTTCAATATCCTCTCGCCATCACCTTGTATCACGATTTAACTCAAAAGTTACTTAATTCACAATTTGCTCTGCTCATAACACAGGGATGCACACCCTCCTTACTCGTCCAACCCGCTCTCTAAAAACATATCTTCACTCAACCATGTCCTTCGCCGCTCTCTAAGTACAACCTTCACGGGAGCTCATCCGCTCCGTGTTCAACCGTACAACTCGTTCTCCAAGTACACAATGTCCTAAGAACTGTCATTGTTTTTCAAAATTTCCGTATAAAGTATTGTAACATGAAGTTACTCCTCTGTTGTCGGCTTCTTTTGAGACTTGCCGACAGGAAGGTATTGTTGATGGCGCGCCACAAGCGTCGATAATTTCCTTGTAAAACGTTTCCGTAAATAATAAAAAAAATTGGGCGTGGGTTCTACTGCGCTACTATATATATATAAATTTCAAATTATTGAAACATATGGAACTGTAATTAAAATTTTTCTTTCATCTTGGCGGATATTGCATTTAATGTGATAATTATTAACAGTAGTAGAATATCATGTTGTAATATCGATTACGTATATGCGTGTATGAGAGAGGAAAGCCTATTGCACTTTACGCCGGAAAATGCGCAACCTGAATTAAATTCAGTAATTAGGGACGTAATTATTGGAATGTAAACGAATGAAAGCTACAGTGTTTCCATTTTAATTGAGTCTCCATTGGTACCAACTTGTGTGATAATAAGCCTACCTCAACTTTTCGTCCTCATTGAAGTCACGAAGACAGCGAGAGAGAAATAACGCTGTAGTTGAAAAAAAAAGTTTCACAGCGATCGTGAACAAATCCAGTGATGATCTCTTAAACTGCCCTCAGATAAGATTTTGAAATAATTTATGGAAAAGTGAAAAATATCAAAGATTTCCTTTTTAAGAAGACTGTGAAATAAAACTATCGCAGTTGTTTATCAGAATTTGTTTTTCTTTTAAGAAATTTTTATTTTATTTTACAGTGTATTTATTCGTTGTAAGCGTTTGTTTGTCCCTCCAACTGTTTGTGGGAAATGCTGTGGCGCGTCTGAAGAGTACTTTTAACTGTACACATTTTAAATCTTTTTTTTTCATATTTTCCGAGCTCGGCGGCGCTAAGACTCTAAGAGGGTTGTAGGATAATTACAGAGAGAGGGAGAGAGAGAGACGAGCGTCGCTGAGGAAACTCACAGCCTTTTAAATAACCCTGTTGTTGGAGGGAATTACCACGCCCACACGGTGATACGCGTTCTCCCTTTATGAATTGCTCTAGCAGTTTAACCCCTGACCTTCTGATGCAAGGGTAGTTACCCTATTGTGCAGTCTTCCTCCATGCGCATGCACTAGTACGACGCCCACGCGACGTCGGAAATTGGAACGGTATTTAGCGAATACGGGACCAATACTACCGACTCCGGAGCACAAAGGAAATTCAATAAAAATGTACGACCTCAGTTTGCACAATTTCCTACTACGAATGCTAAATTTAAGAAATCGAGCTTTTCGGTCATCAATTTATCTGTCATTTCTTTATAGTACGCCCATATTGCTTCCACGCTATTATTAGTGATTCCTTTCACGTGCGGAGACGCCGATTTGAGGCTCAAGACAAGAAAGGTACTTCTTTTTTTCCTCACGTCGAATTATTTTTTTATTGAAGAAGCATAGAATAAGAATGGATCATTATTTAAAACTGAAAAGTTGAATTAGTTACCTTGGGATTATTATTTATGTACGACGGCAAGTCAAAAAGTAAATTCACTTTCTCAGTCAAAACATGATCTTCATTCGTTGCTCTCCAAACGACAAATGCTCCACGAAGATTAGGCATAAAATTATCCAAATCAACATTCAAACTACATCCTCTAAATATGCTTAATCAAATAGACTGTTTTTGTAGCTCTTTAAAAGACAATTAATTTAATTCTAAGCACGCTGAAGACGAAGTAAACCAAAGGTAATAATGTCCAAATTGAGTAAATATATTTAATAATATTAAGAGGAGCGCTTTCTTCGTTTTGACATATATATATATATATATATATATATATATATATATATATATATATCACGGGTGCTTAGCCAGAATTTAATCCGGAATGGCTTGCTTCTCTTCGATGCTTCGTAAGAGCGAGCACACACAAAAAAGGATTAGAAGAGGGAGAGAGGTAAAAAAAGGGAGCAAGGCGGAATATTGTCGCCGTTATTACATTATCCGTAGCAGTAAGCAGCAGACCGGCGAATTAAAGGGGCGGTGATGGTATTGCTGAAAGAGAGAAGACGAGAAAAAATAAGAAAAGACCAGGAGACAAACAGGTCGATACGACAAGCGAGTTCCCCCGCCAGGGAATAAACCTACCATCAAGAGAACACTGTAAGCTATTAACGAGCTCATGGGCTGCAGAAATTAGCATAATGTTTGACATCAGTAGCTCATTAGGCATTAAGAATTAATCCTTAGCATGAGAAAACAGAAACGTCTACGGAAAGGGACGATATTTATAATTCCAGGATATATATTATAAAACATTCTATAAGATTTTGAAGTATCCAAAATACTTCTCCTGTCTGTTATAATGAAGATTTTACAATTGATTTACTGATGCGGCCATTTACAGTATTTCCTCATTTTTGTATCAGTTTTGGGTAAAAAGTCGGTGACCGGAATTCAGTTCTCCGATTCTTTCATTATAACCAATAAAAAAATTCGCCTCTACATTTATCGAGAAGTAGCTGGGTGTTCGGCGTTGCCCAGGTATAGGATGTATTTTTATTAACTCGAAAAATGATCGAATGCTATGAAAATCTCTAGGTCAACACGTGATTTAACTGACACCGAAAATTTTTGACCATTAAATATTGATGGCCTCACACCAACGTAAGTCGGTTTAGGATTGGGGAAGGGGGGGCAGCTTTAAATGAACAGAGATGATGACTGAAGGTTGTCAAAAATTCTCCTGAAACATTTAAATAAGCACAGTACTTTGTAAGAATGTAAAAAAAAATTCTTTGACAGAGTGGAAAATGTATCTGGTGTTTTAATGGAGTTTATTACCCTAAGGTAGTTAAAAATAATCCCTGTATATTACGGTAGACCAAAATACATATCAATGAAGTGAATAATTCATGCGGTTCAATATAGGAGTCATTAATATTCCTGCTATCTTGAATAATGTATCAATTGAAATATTTTCCTTAAGCATATGAAATAAATAATAAAAAATTTTGTGAATAAAACTCAAAGAATGGCCTAAGTCAGAAGAGGAATAATTTAATTTGAATTCATTTGAATTAGTTTCATTTATAATATTAAGTCAAATTATTTAATTACTTTATTTAGAAACTTATGGGTTACATATTAGCATAGTAGGTTCTAAATATTTGAATTTGTTACAAATATCAAATTATATTTTGTATAAAAATACCTTTATAATTATATTTTCTGTTGATTGTGTTATCCTAATCTTCAAATTTGGTTTCTTAGCATGATTTTTAACTACCAAGTCGCCTTAATAAAGGTTCATATATAACGCAATACTAAAAAAAATTAAATGTCAGAAATTACTTTTGACGTTACTTAAACACCCTTGAGATAAAGAGACGGAAACCAAGAAATGGAAAAAAACGGGCTGGTGAGTTAACATTGAATTTTTATGACATTTAGCAACGTTTGAAGTTTTCAATATGATTTAAGGAGACAAGCAGCTTCAGGGGAGAAAATATATTAAAACGTTACCTTCTTGAAAAAATAATAAATAATCCTATAATTTTCTAATCTTACAAAGTTTTATTTTTGTATCAGGACTGCGAATTTCAGGATTAATTACCATTTTCATTTGTTAAAATTGGCAATTATTATGGGAATCCCGTTAATATTTTAGAGAGTTATTTCCCTCTGATGCGGGGGATTCGATGCGAGATCACTTTTTCTTTTTCTGTCTATTAATCTGTTCCTGTTTTTAAATTTAATTCAGTGGAACAATGATAATGAACCCTTTTGCGCGCCTTTTTGTTGTTTGTTTACCATGTGTTGTTTTTGCATTTGTAAAATCAAATTTGCTTTGTTTTATTGTCACTTGACGTCAATGTTTGATGACATGTAAAGCTAATTATCTGTTTGTGCTGAAGCCAGCGGCACATTATTATTACATTCGTCACAAGTGTATTGTTCAAAATTCTGTTACACAAGTTTGGGAAAAGATATTACGGAAGGCAAGTTTTAATAAACCCAAATACGATAAAAATGATAATGAATCCGCGTGCGTGTATTTGTTCCCTTTGTAATTAAAAAATTGCATTCATGTTGTATGAATTATTGTTCTGTGGAACGTGCCTTTGTTGCAAACGAATGTTTTTCCGCTGTAGGAAATCTCATTTGCTTATATTATTCTGATAGGAAATCGTCTATCTCCTTACTGCATTGATATTTTCTGTAGCATTAATTTCAAACTTTCGCCCAGATTCGAATATGTTGCATATCACAATGAAAAAGAGCAGTATTATTAAATGGATTTTTCACTTAACGAAATTTCTAACTCACAGCGACTAGTAATGAAAGGTAAACGTTTTAACTAAATTAATTTTTGGAATTTCGTTTAACTGGAGTTCTGCATAATTTTTACTGAACAGTAATGAATAACAACATTCATGTGTACAAGTCAACACTCACAAGTTTTCTTTTTCTCCACATTCTTAAAATAACTGACTAGTGAATAAAATGAAAAAAAAAAACTTATGAATTTATAGCTTCATATCATAATTTTTATTCTGTTTTGCAGGTATTGTCAATAATTCTACCAGAGTTTTATTTCATCACTCTATAACTCATTCATCATCATAGGTGATAAGAAATTCCATTTTGGATTTTATGGGATACTTATATGTAAGTAGCGTTATTAGTATTAACGGAATAGAAATTTAGAAGAAAAATTTGACGAAGTCTCTATTTGCTCTCTTGTAAATAAACGGAAGGTTTGATAATAATTGACAGTGCAATAAAAAAAATAATCACTTCGTTATGTTCTTGATTTGGAATAACTGGAGAACAATAGTTAAAAAATGAGACTTAAATGATTAATAATACGAACTAAAATTTCTTCAATTATATTGGATGTTGTGGTGAATTTGTTGAATACACTTCCAAGATTTTAAATACATATAAAAAATTCTCTCATTATTGCATTACGAGGGTAGTTCGGAAAGTTCACGGCCTGACAAAGAGACGGAGCTGTACGGAACAATCGTCTCCTTCTTATTAAAATATTCCTTATACCTATTAGATACATTAAAAGAATTTTCTCCATCTTTCTTACATAAGAGAAGTAGCAAGATAAATTAAAAAGCTGTTGAACCAAACTTTTGGATGAAGAGCGTTCATGACGACCAGCAACCAATCATAGAAACCCATATTGCAGTCGACTGAACATTGGGTGATTGGTGAGGGTGTAAATAAATCAGTACATAGTGTTCACAATATTTTATATGAGCATTAGATATTGTAAAAACTGTCAGTATGATAGCTGCCACGTTTAACCCGGTGTAACGTAGTGCATTCCCAATGACACTCTTCTATTGAAAGATAATATGGCTGTCGCTTTCCTATCTTTCCTTACAAGGAAGAGTTGGGTGAAATACTCGTTACCACATGATTTTGTGAGTTAACTGATCCTTGGTCCACCTTATATTTGGCGTGATCTGTGGCACACATCGTCCAAGTCTGAGCAGAGGAGCAATTGAAGCGCTATCGACCAGTCTTCGCTCTCCCTTTCCTCCCTTAGCTACTCTACCTCCTCGACGCTCACCAAAAACAGCTGCTTCGAATTTCGCCGCTAGAGGACTGGAGGGTTCTCGGCCTGGTAAAACAACCATCTCGTAATCAATCAGCAGATCCCAATTTTTATTGTTTCCACAAGGCTGCAATAAAATGCAATGTCCTTACATATGTAACGATGAAATCTTGTATGACAAAAATTAAACCACTTCCGTAACACTTGCGTAACTCAAAGTTTTTGAAATGAAATATAGGCGGACACACGCTACGAATTCCCTGCAAATCTGTCGGAAGGACCAGAGACCTGAAACTACTGAGAGCTGCTCGAGAGGAACAATGGCATTGGGGACGTTGAAAAAGGAAGAAACTGACGATAAATAGGCCATTTAGTAAGCGGCATTATAGAGGCTATTTTGTCTGAAGAGAACCCTAAGAAACTATCCAGCCGATGAAAGAAACGACGGAAGTATTACAGTTGAGAACATTATATAGGCATATTAATCAGCGAACTAAATTTATTGATCATCTGTTCCAAAGCTGTTCTATATTAATGCATACCGTCAACTAACTTAATATTAAATTGTAAAAGCAGTCATCAGAGCCGGTTCTAGTTGGTAAGAATGGTAGGTAACAGCATATAGCGGCAAAAATACAATATCTATAGCGCAAAAAAATTCTGGAAAACATTCCTCCACTCTTAACACTTTATAAGTTGCTGGAAAAACAGGCCTAGGCTCTTTCTTTTAAGAAAGACAGATTATATGATTAGCGTTCTTTAAACTGATTAATTTCCTTAAATTTGCGCTAATTTTGAGCATTTTGTTAATGCTGATCGGCAAAGGAACCTTTCCTAACTTTAAAATAATAAATTATTTCAGGGTCAGGTCTGCTAAAATTCGCCTTACCGGACTAACCATGTTGATTATTAAATTTGAATGGAGTAATAAATTTGGTCTGAAAAAAGTTATATGCGATTTTTCAGGACATAAACTTCGAAAGCGATTGTTTTAATTACATTTCAGACTTTGTATATTATTTAACTAGTTTTATTTATTGTTTTAATTGTATATTTAAATTATCTCTGAAAGTAGCAGGTAGTTGTTTTAGTTTGTTAGTTCAGTGTCGTTAGTGGGGATTCTAATCCCCCATCTGACGTCTCCCCAGGTTTCAACTTGAAACACGAGGATAGTGATCCAGGAATGACTCAATGTTGGACAAACACAAGAAGAAGGACATGCTTTTATGCATGCGGACCGAAACTTTGCTGCATTTGAAAGGCAAATTCATAAATATAGCAATATTTACAGTAGTGGAGGTTTCATGACTAATATAAATACTACCAGAAGGAATAATCAGTTAATGTCACAAAGATAGCGGACAAGTTCACGAAAATTAAAGATTTACCTAACCATCTCAATAGGAAGACTAAACGTAAAAAGTATTAAGAAAACAAATCGTGCATTTTCCTCCTGTTTTTCGGGGATTCCTTCAGACTCTGCAGAGGGGAGATTGATATTATATCAATTATTTTCATGAATAAAATGTCCTCTTTTATTTCTATGAATTACTTAAAAACAAGACAATATAAGATTTGTTTGAGAAAAGAAATTGTGTAAATAATTTGTGAATTTTATAACTATTTTCATTAGAAAATAATCAATTAATTTTTTATATAACTTAAATTTTTATTAGTAAGCAATTTTGTTTTCAGAATATATTTCATCAAAAAGTGTGTTTTATAAGGTCTTCATGCGGAATTAGGTGATTACTTGGTGACATAACACCTTATGCAATAATGATGTTAATATTTTGTAGTTATATTAGAAGTAAGAGCATCGGATGAAAGAAAAAGAGAAGGATATTTAGAAAAACAGGCATATTTTGGTACATATAAAACGTTCTCATCAAATTTGTAAAACCTCTAATATATTCTTTGCTCATTTTTTGATTTAACATCTTCTTGCACTAAGTCCCAAGTTATAGAACATGAAATTTAATTCCTAATCACTAAAAAGATCTCGGCCGTCGCCGTCACAGGAAGTAGTCAGCGACTTAAAATTATCCAATTTTCCATACATGTCATTTACCGGATGCAGTCCACAAATATGGACGAAACGTCGTAAATATATATTGCTTGCTGAAGAATTGGCGTGAGGTTGAGGCAGCTATGCGTAGTAGTTTTATTTTTGCCAACTATCATCTTTGACCACTCTGTGTTTACATGCTGCAGTGAAAGACAAGTGTTTTAAGGTTTAGGTGTTGTGATGTAACTGTGAAATTGTACCAAACGAACTAGACATAGCTGTTAATCCACAATTATAATGAACATCCGACGATGCAAATAGACGCCAACGACTCAATCAACTGAATCAGCAAACTTGTAACCGTGTGACGAAGTTATTCCGTGCTATTTTACACTCGCCGTCGTTCTGTGATTATTAATGCGCACCTAGCTCGGCTGTTGTTTACACCTGCCGACCTAATAAAAAGGAGAATTCTTTACGGTTAATGGCATGGCAGTTGACAGAACAGTCCAGTGATTGTGTGGCGAATATTCTTTTCCAGGACAATACGAGGTTTTCGAGTTACGAGGTGCAAAATTGCTGATGCTGACACGTAACTTAACTGGTAACAAAGGTAAAATATGCCGGGAGGAAAGAGAGAGAGAGAGAGCTGAAGAAGCATCGCATTGTGCTATCGCGCTTCCTCGTGTGTGTGTGTTTGTATCACAACCATACGGACACAATAATAATTTCCAAACAAACATACAGCTAACAGGTTTCTGGTGTTTACGATCGTGCTTTATGCCAATCGAGAGGTTCCATTTATCATGGAAAGCAAATTACGCCACAGAGTTCCAGTTTAGTCTTTGAGGTAGTGAGACTTAGACTTAGAACTCTTGAACTAATCTTCACCCAACAAGTAAACGAACCCGCTGCAGTCATCGCATGAAGGTAAATAAATTTTTTCCTTTTAAAAATATTATATTGAAACTTAGGAGTGTTAAGATTTAGATTTATTGTTGTTTCCATTAATCCTCGATTGAGGAAATAGGATACGTCATACATTAAAAATTTCCCACAGGCATCTCCTGTTCCCTGCGGAAAACTCGCGCGAGTCTTCATTGTTACAATACGGATGCAAATAGGAAACTTCTGATTTTTATACCCACTTTTTTCCGGTGGAAACTTCTTAGGTAGACAGCCTATCTGACGACGATGGCGGAACTTACTGTCGAAACGTTGTGCAAAAAAAAAATTGACCCGGGTTGAAACCCGAGAATTGTATTTGAAACAAATTCACTGGAAAGCCTACGCTCTTTAACTTCTATTTTCACGAAAGTATCTGATAAAATCTAAACTGTACAAACTATCCGGTTTTCTAAAACTTGTGATATTTAACCATACATTTAAAAATGTATGTCTGTTGTTTGTTTATTTATTGAAAATTGTGCTTCATATTTTAACGAAATTATATGTACATTTAATATTAATATTTATTTAATAATTTTTTGTGTCTAGTTACATGAAGTCTACAAAGATGTATGAAACGTTGTGTTTATAATAACTAAATGACAAGTTTGTTTTCTGACACATTTGGCCGTATTTTTATTTATTTATCAATATGAAAGAAATTAATTACTTAACAGAAAAATCAATGTAATCTAGCTTGAGAACCCCTTTAAATAATTTGGATTGATTTTGCTTCAGATTTCACTGAAGTTCAAAGATCGAACCAAACACAAAGCGGTCAAGAATCGCCTTTTTTTCCATGAGAAACTGCTTAGTAGGGTCTTTCCGAATTTTATTTTTAGAAAATGTCATGTCAATGTTTAACATTTCGGACCTCATTATTTTTAGATCAGGCATACTACTAACATAGAATTAAAAAAATTAAATATGGGTTCTACGTTACAAGTTTTATATGTAAGACATGGTTAAAAATTTGCTAATTTAGCATTTCGGACGAGGTAGCCAAGGACATGAATTGCTGAATTTTAGGTTTTTAACCAAGTTTTTATAAATAAAAATTGAAGCGTGGAATCCAGATTTAACCTTTTGTAATGTTATGATAAAATCTCCAAAGTTAGACAAATCGTCACATATTAATTAAATAGCGATAAAATTATTTGCTTATTGGCCGCCTTTTTATTTATTGTCAATTTAAATAATATTTATTAACATATAATTGACCATAAATTTTTTATTCATATATAATTTTCATAAGAAAGAAAAAAACCATTTTTTCATGTACATTAAATATATTGCTTCATTCTCGCCGAATTTGTTGCCTTTTGTGGTTAACAATTTAATTAATGAAATATTTATCTTCAATTATTTGTACTTCCTTTTTAGTTGTTAATCTCTGATTTTTGATGAAACGATTCTGTAAGTGATCAGTAATGTAATTCACAGAACAAATGAGATATTTATCAACGTATTCATCACGATTCTCAGTTTTCTACGAATTCGTGCTACTTTTCCAGGAGTTCATAACCGGGGGTCGACATATAGGCTGTGTTTTGAATTCCTTTTGTTTCTAAAAATGTAGGATTGCTAGCACACAACAAAAAATTACTGTCAACATGACAACAGTTTCGTCACAATCCAAAGATTAATCTAAAGATTAATGTATATATGTACATATATAGATAATTAAATAATCGATAATAAGGTGTGTTTTGATAATATAGTACGCCAGAAATGTCTCATAATTTGGTACGGTTGGGATTAAAACACGGGAATATGTTTTGATGTGCTGCATTTGTCCGTTATATTAGCGGTTGTTTTCTTTGAATACATTCGCTGTTGCTTGTGTAAGGGACGTGGCGCAGTCCTGCAAACCCTCGAGTCGTCGCTGATGGGGCTCTCATTCGATATGGCCATTGCCTGTCCTTTCTCTGTTAAAGGTCGCGGGTTCAAGAGCACCGTAGCGGCATTTAACAAAGCAACAATCGGCGACAATGCGAAGTGGCAAAAGGTCCCTGACCTTCCTTAACTTGTAACAGTACTTGCCCGCTTCAAATTGATCCACCGACAGACAAGTCATTTCTGTTACTATAGTTATGCTTAAAAATTAAAAATTAGCTGAATGCCGAGGACATAACGTGCCCTTTGCAAGTTCTAAGTGCCTTTAGAGTAGATTTATTTTTTGACTTAACAGGGGAAGGAACCTAAATCTTCGAAAGATCGACAGAAACTTTTTCTTTGGTAATCGCCGCTAAATACTAAAGTTCCACGGCAATGTGATGAATGGTATAGGTAAGAGAAAAATTTATAAGTCGCAGTGAGTTTTAACGAAAACCGGTATATAAAGCTCAGAGCGCACAATGACGGGTGCTTGCATCGAGCTCACAGTCGTTGGGCATATGGTAAGAGTCGTTCGCTGATCAAATAGGATCAGTCGGCCAGCTGCCACCAAATTTGATCGAGACATGGGGTCGGGTTTGTTGCGTCCCCACAACAATCCAGTCTCCCGTCATTTGAAGGGAATGGGAATAGTACCAAATGCCCGACCTACCTGATGGAGGTTTCTCAAGAGTTTCCCCTGCATCTTTTGGAGGTGAATCACCGGGTAGAATCCTGAAACTCCATCCCGGGGACCAAAGTTAACCCTTAGCTATATTGCTTTACGTTCCGCATTCCTATTTTCCATCCCTTCCTGTGCTATTATGCGTAGAGACACAAAACCTTCACGTAACCTGGTTTTCTAATAAATAGGAGGAAATCGAGGAGGGTACAAGGAAATCCGTAAGGGCTGACTTCCAGGTGAAGTATTTTAAATTAATCACCCAACAAGCTGAGACGATCCTGGTCGGTTTTTTCTTCTTATTGTTGTGCTTTGGATTATTTGTAGTGAACATCCTATGACGTCCACTGATTGTGGAAAAAAACGAAGCGTATTAGAATTGTTTTTGTCAATATAATAATGTACAATTAATTTTTTTTATTAGTCAATTCTTACATGAACACTTGGCAATCATAATAAGTTCATTTTCAATGTCAGTCAGAACAATGTAAATTAATTATGTGTTGAATAACGTATCTACGTAACGTCAGTTTTTCAAATGAATTAAAATAACGACAATAACAGAAAAACTATCTTATTTTATTTACTCACACGACGTCTCGTCCACAACTTCAGGACTTCCTCAGGTGCAGACAAACGCAATCTGAAGCAAACTAGACATATTTTACAACCATTTATAAATTTAATTCACAATATTTAGTATAGGTTGGTGAAGAAAATTGGTCTCTGTAGTTACCTTCAGAAGGCATTTGAAAATGTCCCGAAACTCCGTATGAATAAACTATAAAAGTTCGCTAGGCGTGTTAATTTAATTCTATATTATTTGTCAAGTTGGATACACAGTGACGTCATCAATGCTTGGATCTCTTGATCGTGGATGTTGTTAACAATTTCCATGGCCCATATGTCTACAATTATTCAATCACTCACATTGGTTTTGGGAAATCATCATGTTTTTAATTAACTTATCTGTAACCAACTGTTGGATTTTTATTTGTGTTTTGATACCAATTTTGACACCTCCTAAAGTCATGTAGAAACTCTAATGCTTACTTTTTATGAATTTGATGTTATTATGTGTAGACCACAGGGGAATTTTTTAGGTTAAAGACGTGAGGTTCTTCATTAAAATAATATCAAAATGTGTAATATTTTATGGTAAGAGAAACGAAATTTTTGTCCAATAATTTCTGCGTCACTATAATCATTTGGAAGTACCGAATGGGCCAAAATATGCTTATAAGAGAGTGCACTACTTGTATTTTCGTATTTTTATAGGACCAATTTTTTTTGATTAACCAACAGAAGTTGGGAACATAGCAATGTTAACTTGGTCTCCGAAGAGTGTCATATCGTTTTATCTCCGTCCTGATTTCCTCTCTTTCCCGCTTAGGTAAACGAAAGACGACGTCTAGCTCAATTTTATGGCCCATGAGCATAATGGCCCCGAGGACGGAAGATGATGTAGCTGTTACCCTGGAAACACCCCACTCTTAGTGTAATCTGCGACAAGTTGCCACGCCATCGTGAGACGTCCTAAGGACGCCATTGCAATAAAAGCAGAGCGGCAGATAAAGTTAGGAACTATAAGGGTTAGGAAGGAGAACCAATATCGATTGGAAGTCACAATTATAAGAAAACCAAACAAAGTAAAAGTAAGTTAAGTCTCCAAACTAAGATGGCTTGGCCATATGTATAGCTATGATAATCCAGTGAGGAAAATTATCTTTGGACGAAAGACAAGAATGGAAAATGTCGACCTTACCCGGGACTCGAACCCCGGACTTCTACCACTGAGCTTCAATAGAAGCATTTCTACTTCATTTTACTTAAAATTGCCATTTTAATGCCAGAGGGAAAGAGAAGGAGAGTAGATCATGAATGAGGTGCCTAGACAATGTAGAAAAGTGGCAAAAGAACCTTGGCGTCAGTAGATGGCGGATTATAGCATCTAATAGGACAGAATGGAGGAAACTGATTGAGACAGCTTTGGCTAGTAACCGGCTGAAGTGCTTAAGAAGAAGAAGAAGGGGGAATAATAAGTAAAGAATGGTCAAGACTTCAAATGGTCTAAAAATGTTTCACAACTCGAATTTACGGACAGTTCTTCCAGTTTAGTTGGTAATAATATCCATGTTGGGCTTTTCCTATTTTGATGAACTAAGCGGTGTCATTGAGTGACTCCGTTACTACTTGTTGCGATATTGCAGCCGACGTTTGAACTTTGGGTTATTACTCCTGCCCCATCGAGCACCCACACGCGTACGCACTTCGCCCACGCAACACAATTTACGTTTGATTCTGCGGGAGCGGCGTAACGAGGGGCTAATTAATTGAAGAAGAGCGGGCTCAAAGCGCCCTGATTAACAGACAGGATCGCCACGCCACTCTCACAGGTGAAAGGATTACTCCAGCTTTCACTAGCGTGGAACCACGTTGTACGTTACTTTACGTCATTTATCCTTCTTTACCGTACTCGCGAATCCGCATCGAGTACGTGCAAACTGGCTCGTATCAGCACTGCACGAGGTAGAAATGTATTTTGTCGAAAAATGCTCGGGGTTAGTTTATTTCAATCCGTTTACAAAATACGACTGTGATTCTTCCATCACAAAGCTCGTGCCTTTGCATCTTAGAAAAACTTTGGTCTATTCTTCTCTTTCATAAGGTCAAATCAGACTCTCTTCACAGTATAAATACATTTTAGGCAAGAATTATAACATGTTAACAACTTCATTAAAGAAGACTTGGAAACCATAATAAATAGCATGAACGTGGCCCTGGAGGAAGAGTTCAACATGAAAATTAATAGATCGTAAACCAAGGTGATGTACCGTAGTATGGGAAACGGTGGAATAACAAAGGGTGTTAGATTGGGAAGGGATATTTTGAAGGAGGTTAAGGAATTATGCTACAGGGGCAGTATAACTGGGGGTGTTAGAAGTATAGTAAACATGAATAGTAGGATAGGACAGGCAAGGAAGGCTTTCGCCAAAAAGAAGAATTTACTTGCGGGTGAATATGAGGAATATTCGCAAATTTGCTTTCGGAATATAATTTCGTTACATTATTATGTGACAAACGTTGCAGCCTGCACAGTAAAATTTATATTCTTTATCATCATTATCTAAATTATTAATACAATCTTTGAGGTTTTTGTAATAAAAGTTAAATATTTCTTGTTGTGTTCAGGGTTTACATTTTAAGTTCTTATGAAACTTAGCGAGCTCATCTTTCCAAATGACTTGCTTTACCCTTCTTAGATTCCAGTTCAAAAAGATTCCTTACATTTTTTTTGTTTCTTTTTATTCATCTTTAACTCAACGCCGTATTTCAAGCGCTTTGAGTAAAGTAAGAAATTACGATTCTAGTAATATGATTTAATTTTTCATTGATTTTACTGGAAGCAACAATTACTATTTTCAATATATTTCGAGGCTTTTGCGCGTGGTAATTAGCGTGAGAAAAATTCTGATAGACGAACATTTTTAAAGTGTGAGGATGTGATTAATCTGAAAATTTACTGTGATTAAAATGATTAAAAAGCTGGGTAATCGAAGTTTCACACGTATTTGTTTATATTCTTCTTCCTGGCCTCTACGGCGCATGTATAGCCTTGGCCTACAGGGTTGAATGCGGACTGTCGTATTACATGACACATTCCGAATTTGGAGTGACACGTGGTCAACGTATCGATTCTCCAGCAGTCTTAATCCCAGTTTACGTGACCATGACGACATCCAAGCCCATGCTACGATTCGAACCCGGGACCTCTGTGCTATGAGGCAACGACGCTAGCCACTAGACCAAAGGAGATTGGCATTTATTTATATTAGCCCGATAAAATATTTAAAGTACTTCCGAGTGGCAAATATTTACCTTGAAAAAAGAATTCATACTCCCGCTTCTCAAAAAAAAGTGTCAAAACATCTCCAGTTCCTAAACACTCAAAGTACTTTAAGAAAATATAAAATAGTCAGGGAACCCTAATAAAATTAGAGTTACTTCTGGTACCTTACGAGACAATATAATTTTCCCAATACCTTTAGTTAACCGAAAATTGTTCTGACCATCCAGTGTTTGCTAAGATTATATCTGGAAACTTGTTTCACCCTTTCCACCTTCACTCGTACGGGTTAAACTACAACTTAACCGGAATGTTGAATGTCAAAATTAAACTCAGCGGCTTCCACAATACAGCCTTCGACACAAATCTCAGTTGTTTTTGTATTCTAGCTATGTAACACCATTCATCCCTTTCCCCCCTGGAATTGTGAATGTCGGAATTAAACTCAGCGTCTTCCAAAACTCCGAAATAGACACCAATCTCGGCCAATCAAAACGGCAGAAAGAAAACAAAAATATTGAAACAGAACTATTTTTCTGTAAAATTTTTGTTTTCTTTTCTTTGCTTTAGTTGTAAAGTACACAAAGTCAGTTTGAATATATGAACGGTATCCTTTTTTAATTTTTGCTTACAATTAAATAATATCATCGGTGACATTTTCATGTTAATACTCTAAATAATACAATAAAGGAAGAGAAGTGAAAAAGTCGTGAATTTGCACATTGCATGATTGCAGTATGACAATTTTTCCTTCAACTCGTTTTAGAGTTAAATGAACGTTTGCGTCTAGACTATAAGAATGAAAAGAATAGCGATTCGTGATTCCGTGTTATTACAGCCACGGGTTTGTAGTTTAATTTCCACCTGTCCTGCTTCGGCAATGTAAATTACCAGGATTGGAATAAAACGAGGTGTTTCAGCCGTCTGAGAGTCGAAAGCCTGTATATAGCATTGCATTGATAGTGACGCATTGGATCGTTTATATGTGAAATTGTCGAAGCCAAAGTTTGAGATTGGAAATTGATACGGGTTTCTTAATTTTTAACTGATAGCTAATTCATGATATAATAGAATGAAATATTGCGGCCTCACAACGGTTCGTTCGAAAGGCCATTTTTAGCAATTTATATGGTTCTTTTTAGAAAATAAAATTAATTGGTCTATTTGGAAATACTAATAATCATTCTATGTTGGTATTGCAAAATGGGCGTTTTGGATGATCGGATGTCTCGTAGAAACTCAGGTCACGCTGTCAATGCAAGCTCCTGTGGTGACTGCGCGACACGTTTGGCCTTTATAGTATAATAAATACTGATGGAGAAAACGTGAACAAGTCGTTTTCAGATACTCGTAGTAGTCAAATATGGTTCTGTTAAATACGAGGAAACACTCTTTCTTGAACTAATTTATTACTTAGAGTCTGCAGTCTGATACTAATATATGTGATTAGCCACCAGAAAAAGTCATGTCACCAAGTTAGGAGTAATGCTAATTGAGTCTTGGAAGGAAAACACAATTTGTGCGTGTTAATAACTATAATATTAGCGATCCCGATGCTGATTTATTGGACTGTCTGGTAAAATCTCCGAAGCTGCTGCAGATAACGCAAGCACATATTTTACAGAAGTGGAAGAAGCCCTTGACCTTTGCGTGGTGCAGCAGGAAGCCTTTGCCGCTATCGGAGGGGCGTGTCCGGTTATCTCCAGCAGCACAAGAACCTCCGCCAACCAAGGGTCAGACTCACACAGTACAGTGATTAATAACCACGCCCATCCACTCGGTAACAAGCAAGACGAATAGACCACCAGAGATTTCTTCGTCAGCATTCGCACATCTCGATAAGCAATCCTACGTAAACATCAAACTCAATAAACAGCTAAGGGCTCAGGGTGGCAAAAATAATTTCCAGAGGGGCTCATAATATTTTCTTTCAAATTATCTGTGCAGTAGCACAACTTCTTGCTCATCCTAAACGTCAAAGCCTGGTCAACAGGATATAATTTCAGAAAGTTATTTGACCAAAGTGAAGGCCCAATGAAGATGAAGAAATTCTATGTACGGATGAAATAAGAATTTAGTAATTGTCAACACCAATAAGTTTCCACATTGACGAGGTTTCAGATCTGCTCTGCTCTCCAATCCGGTGATTGGTCGGCCGATCAGATCTGCCGATGATATCTGCTGGTGTATGGCCACCCATTGGTGCATGTGAACGAAATTGGAGGCCCTATGTTATTTACATAATTTGCAGCAGTGAAGAGGACAAAGTATAAACTAACATATTTTTTTAAATCGAAACAGTAATTATGATTTTCATTGCTAACACATGCAACCATGGTACTTATTGACAATGTTTTTATTTTAGGCATCTCAAAACACAGAAAAAAAATCCTTTACTTTTAATCTCTGTATGTCACCGTAGACTTTATCTCATAGGAAGTTGTGGATAATCACTGTTCCTGCACATTTAATAACACGCGGTGATACTATCTTAGTTTAAAATTCAACGAAGACGTAGTCAATAATTTAATATTCAACGTAAATTGTTAAATTTATTCCTGATCTTCACTTGTAATGAACTGTAACAAGATGATAATGAAAGTGAGTGCGGACGTTGCCACTTTTCCTACCAGTTGACCATTCAACGTAATCAACCCCCAAGCCTCGAATGTTGGCTTTGTTATTTCAACCTGCAACTCGAATCGCCGCAGTCTATTCGCAATAATCTTATTTCGCTCCTCAATCAGTAAGACACGTAGCACGGAGGCGGTCTTCGACGCTTCGGTGGCCGTCAGATGGCAGCTGGTAGCCAAAGAAACCAACTTAGCGCCCAACATTACCAACACCGAGACGGTCATCCGCAGTTCGCCTCCACGCAGCTCTGATTTAGCAGCAGAGATGACACGACGGAAGTAGTACACCATCGACACCAGTGAGAACAGGATCTGGCTCACGCTGAGAATGTTGGCGCCGCTGTAGGTGTCGTTCACCACAGTTGTGAGCCTCGTGAGCGTCAGATGTGCCTTCTGAACACACAGCAGATCCGCTTCTCTTTGCGCCACAGCTGTTAACTTCTGGTTTACCACTGAGAAACGTTGTCTTAGCGTGAGCACCAGAAGTATGAACTGCAGTGTCTCTCCGAGTAGAATCATGTCTAAGTAAACGTCAAGTAACTGGTGAATGTCCACGCTGTATATGTGTTGAGCAAATGTGAAGGTGTACACCAACGGCACGGCTAACACCAGCAAGATCACTCTTCGCCTCGCTTTCGTGTAGATGATCTTTCTTTGCGATTCCGACAGCAGTTGTTGGTCCATCAGGGACAATTGGGACAAGATTGACGTCATATAATCACTCCGATCCAGGAGGTGACTGCCCACAATCCATAAGACTGCCATAGCAGAAATGCTGGCATCTACCAACTCAAAGATAGTATTAGCATGAATACCTCTCTCAGTTTCCTGAATTATTTCGGAGAAAAATGTATGTATGTTGGCGACTATGAACGTTGCAATCAGCAGCGTCAACACTCGACAAACGACACGGAAAAGTTTTCGATCCGTAGACATTGGTGACCATATACCTAGAAAAATGCACGTGTAGAAAAGTGGAGTTAAGGTACTTTCTAAATCACTACAGGACTCCATAGTTCACCGTTATATAGAGTAAGAAATATTAATTTTTCTGAAATCATCACTCGTTGACTGTTCTGTTTCCAAATACACTGGACTAACCAGCAGAGATAGGAGATTCAGTCTGGGGTAATAATACCATTGTTAAGCAGTTGTTAAAATTAATAAATTACTGATGTTGCATCTGATCTGTTAGGATGTAAAAAGATGGTCTTTTTGCTTCGAATCGAATAGACAGCAGACTGTTTCCTCAACGATTCTGCAGCCTTGGCTATAGAATATCCAGTGAGGTTCACCATATGTCATTATCTGAAACATTGGAATTAATTTTATTAGTTATATTGAATATTACTTGATATCAAACATATATATATATATATATAGTGTCCTATGTGAATCATAACTGAATAAGAGGTATTGAATTCTTTTATTCTGGATATATAAGAATTTCTGACCAACACAACGGCTTGTTATATACCCCATTTTCAGACCTGAAAATTAATTCCTAAATTAGCGCCAAATTCTTTAAAGATGAAATAGGACTGCGTTAACTGCGTTGAAAATTAGAAAAAATAATGGATCATCAAATCCTACCGACTTATTTATGACGTTTAATAAATTATCGACTTAACTGTAAATACCGTATTTAATATAAGAAAAATTATACTAGTTGTTAGCATAATGCTGGATAACAGACCTATAGTTGCAGTTAAAACTTGGTCCAATTTATTTTAAATGAGTGCTAGCGTAGTGTAGAACCTGGTTGGGTAATCTGTGAATTCCAGTTACATTACCTTACACTATTTAGATGGCCGAGGTCCTACTTCGAGTACGACCATACGCAGTATCCTGATGGGTAAATTATTTCAAACCAATTCCTGTATAAACCTCCGGTGTGAAAAATCAATTTATATTCATAATTAACGAACTGCAATAATCTTAAAAGTGGCGCCATTAATTTGATGCAATTGATTAGCGATGTTATTACATTAACTCTGACGACTATCTGTGTAATTTCGTAAAATGCGTTCAGTCAGTACACGTATTTCCAAAAATAATATTGACTTATTGTATGATTGCCATCATAAGGGGAGTCTAAATAAACCCACACCTTTATCTATTTTTTATTTGTATAAGAGGCTACATGAAGGTGATCCTGAAACAGGAAACTCCACTTTAATAGCATTGGAAGGGAATTGAAGGGGGAATGTGGAAGGTAGAGCAAGGTAGACTAGGGCCCCTGGACTACAGTTTAAGGATCCTAACCCTTTAATATGCAGAGAAAATCCTAGAAAACATACATTAGGTAGGTCGTGCGACGTTACGCACATTCACTTTAGTCTTTACTAAAGCCTCAACTAAAAAATAAATACATATCTTCATTAGTGTGTCTTCCTCATGCGGCTCCAATCTCAGGGTTCTATTCGTATTATATATATATATATATATATATATATATATTTGATGAAAACTATTAATCGACAAGATTTTTGTTACAAAACGTAAAATACACTCATTTACAACGAAAGACAACAAACAAATAAAACCAAAGAACGCAACCCAAAGATCGTAGCTCTTTCAGCCAATGATTTTCGCTTCACTTTTTCCATGAAGCTTGTAAAATGCTGTCTTTAATTAGCGTGACGTCAACTGGCATGTCACAGTCGGGCTATTTGATGCTATTATAACGTCCTTCCGAATGACGGGAGAGTAGTTTTCTGTGGGGCCGCAGCATAACCTTCTCCGTGTCTCCGCTAGTTTTAGAAGGCAGCTGGCCGACTGATCCGATGGAATAATCTCTAAAAGCGACCATTATTATTTTATGTAGGAAAGAGACCAAAGAACAGATGTGAGAAAATATTCCTTCCAGTTCGTTCAGTAAGGGAGTTTAATGCTTTTCCTGCAAGGGTACTAGAGAGTTTCCCAAGAGTACAAAATTATAAATAATTCCTCTTGTTAGCACTTCTTATCTCATTCTTCAAGCGTCTGTACTGCTCTTTAAAATTTGAATATCTCGTGTTTTTATATTTACGCCTTTCATCAATCATTTTTATTATTTCTTGATTTATCGTGATTTCCAATTGGTATAAGCTATTCTTCCTATTTTCTCTTCTGCTGCTCTAGTCATTTCTTCTTTCAAGAGTGCCCATTTCTCTTCTATCTATATTGTTTCTTTCACCTTTCTCTATTAATCTATTCTTCATATCTTCTTTGAAACTCTGAAGAATCCCCTGTTGTTGCAGTTTTTCTATTTCCCATCGTTTTGTTCTAAATCCTTTCTTGACTTTCTTCATTTTCAGCCTGAATTTCATAACCAGCAGATTATGGTCAGAATGTATATGTGATCCTGGGTACGTCTTACAGTTTAGCACCTGATTTCTGTACTCTGTCTAACCATTATATAATCTAATTGGTACCTGTCAGTGCCCTCCTGCTCCTTTCATGTGTATAGTCTTCTTTCATGATTTCTAATCTGTGCTCAGTGCAAAATTCTACTAGCCTATCTCCTCTTTTATACCTTTCCCCAAGTCCATAGTCCCCAAAAGGGAGTTTAATGCTTTTCCTGCAAGGGTACGAGAGAGTTTCCCAAGAATACAAAATTATTTATAAACAAGATGAGAAAAGTGAAGCAAAGCGAGAATTTGGAATACTTTCATATTGTGGTTTTATTTTATTTTTATTTTATAAAATCTGTAAATTTTTGTTTGTTATTTTCTTATCACCAGGCAAATGCCTGTCTGAAGTAATACTAAATCCCATACAATATTTGAGAAGATGATCTGCGACATACGTGGTTAATCGGTTCCTTGGATTAAGACAATTTGTTGCTTTTATTTATTTATTATATTAGAGAATCAAACAGTTTTTGACTTCATTCTATTTATAATTTTAAAAATCAAAAATATTTTTAACCACTAAATAAATAATTTTCGTATCGCTCTACTTTGCATTATTGAAAATTCTTGAAGATCAATCAGTAACATACTGATAAATTTTTGGTTTTATTTGCCCACTTGGAATAATGCGGTAATTCATACTGTCATTCTGATGTGAAAATTGGTTGCCAATTATTCATCTGGCGATCATTTTCTTCTGCAAAATTGGGTCTATGACTAGAGACTAAAGAGAATATCGTCACCTGGTTACAGCGTCTTGAAGGTCTACAGTAGAAGCTTTAAAATTCTAAGGTCGGTGCTGTCATTCTTCATCCACTGTTTATTGCTAGACTGAATCTGCTCCTTTCAAGTTAATTAATGGCGTGACCTCTGCCTAGTGCGTAGACGTTACCGTAACGTCCCTGAGACTGTTTTTTTCTCATATTTTTTTTTGCTGCGTAGACTAAGGGCGTCCTCCCAGTTAATATCCTAATTACGTCGCGAAGTGTTTCGCAGAATTTTCGCACTCTCCGCTTTCGATCACGAGGAGGCGAAGTTTGGCCTCTTAAATTTCCAGATCCCATTAGTGCAATGAGTTGAGTCCATGCTCTTCCAAGTTTCCCAATTACGGAACGACTCGACAAGTATCTTCACTTATAATTCCTCCTTCCATTCTTTGATTGAAGCCTCCTCCCTACACTGGTTAATTATAACAGACTCTGGATGGTGAGACAAATAGTTGTGTCGTTATTGTGTCGTTCTCATCCTGAACTGATGTAGAGCGTCTAATATCTTAGACCGTCGTGTCTCACCTTCTACATCCTGTAACATTACGTTAATAATATTAAATCTTGTCTCAGAGGCTCTATTCATCTCGGTTAACCAATCCTGTCTCTTTAGCTCTAAACCAGTTACATTTGTAAATGGATTAGCTAATCGGTGCTTCATACTTCAATACAGTGAATTAAAATTTTTAAAATTTAAAAGTAAGTTTAGTGATGAATCTTCCTCATCTTTTAACAAAATGTTGTGAAATGGTTTAAGATAAGTAGTCTTCTTTTTTACATCCTAATTGTTTTTTCTCGTAGCTCATTTTCCTTAAATATCAGTTCTTTTACTATCTTTTTTTCTTGTGAGTTAAATTCTGTGTAAGATTTATTATTTAACATAACGTTTTGCTAATCATCGTATTTTACACTTCAGTGAATTAATAACTTGAAAATAGACTTTGATAGTGCATTTATATTTTGGAGGAATTTTTATTAGAATAGAATTAACCCGACCAACGCGTTTGCTTGGCCGAGCTATAATAGGGTAATTCCTGGTGGAACGGGATACCCTGTTTTTTTTACTGCATAGTTTTGAAGTTTAGTAAATAGAGGTGGAACATGGTCACTACCCAAGGAAGAAATGCCAGCAGCCGACATTTTTTTCGGTTAACAGGCTACATGAGGGTAATCCTGAAACAGGCATCTCCTTTTAGTAGGATAGGAAGGAAATTGAAAAACTTGGTTCTAACTGCACCTTGTAAATTATTTCTTGTTTTGGCGTCTGTCATGTAAGAATTGATAATTTCTGCACCATTTCCACAGAAGTTAAGCTAAATAACCGCTCGTATTCGACTCTTTAATAGTATATATGCGTAAAGTAGATTTATTTATCTGCAAATAAGTTTCAACCTCCTTGTAATAAGGCTCGGTGAAAAATGTAACCTAAAAGTAGCGTGTGGGCGGAACGGGATACTACTGTATAAAGCAAAATGTAACGTGTTTCTCAAGAAAAAAAAGGAAAAACTGACAGACTCACCTTCTAAAAATGAGTTCATGATGCTGTACCAAAAAATAATAAAGAAAGAAAGAAATGGATCGGGAAAAGGGAAAAATGCTAGCGAAGACTGACCAGTTGCAATAAAATATTTTTTCCGCAAGGAAAAATTGATAAAGCAATTAACCGTACGCATAATATATATAAGAAATAAAACACAAAAGATGTTAAGGTTTTTAAAAATTTTATTGTATAAATTTCTATTACAAGACATTCTATGCCTTGAAGTTTCTTTAAAAAAATTCACCATAAATTTAAATTCGTTGTTTGATGATATTATAAGTAAATGATAGAATAATATAAAGTTATATACTTTTATGAAGCGATTTTTCTTTTTCTAAAATTTTCCAAAAATTGTTAAACAATAAGTGTCCGTTCCGCCTATATATTCGTTCACAATATTGACTTCTTCTGTAGTTTGTAACTAATTAAGGCGCTGTATTCCTTTTTAATGTAAATTTTAACCACAACTAAGGAGTTAAATTATAAACAAAATTCCGAGTTAAGTTCAATTCAATATTGAACTATAAAGTGTTCGTCAATGTGTCAGCCAATTACTTACGAAAATCGTGTTTCTGAGTACAGTTTAATACAAATAATTGATTAAAAATAGAGTAATGGGGACTGTTGGATTTTTGCATTTGTTTTTTAAGTGGAGTTGACAAAGGATTTGAAGTAGTCTATGAATGATTTTCGTCTTCGATTCCCTCTCTCTGTCTTCAGCTATCTTACTATATCGCCACAGCATCTCGCCCCGTCTTGTCGCTTTTAATCAGCGACGCCGACGCCTTTGTGAATAATTGCAGATTCCGACGCCCAACCGTCTGGCAAATGCGGACTGCCTCCTGCCAATTACAGGTCTCTACATGCTCCACACTTTTCTCTGTATTCCTGCGTCCCATTTCTCTTTCTTGTCTTTGCACAGTTCTGGTAAAAATCGTGTTTCCTATATCGTCCACCTTTTTGCCTGTTTTTCCCTATCGTATTCCATTAAAATATAGACGTGTTATTTTTGGAACTATTCAATTAGAATAACCCAAAAAATGAAGGTTTTATTGCAAAATAAATTTGCGCTCGAGTCCAACCAACATTTTCAACAATAATTGATTTTCAGTCTCTTCATTTATATATGTTACCCGTCGTAGTTTTACTTCAATTCGTAGAATGTCATTCAATTACCGTTTACAATGTTGTGAAATGGCGTTTATTGGTTTTTTTACGGAAAAAGACTATTAGTAATTACCTGAATGACTAAAAGTAAGCGGAAGATAATGACGAAATAATCGACGAGTTTAGTCAGACAACACAAGTTTCCTAACATGTTCCAAACTAAGCATACAATAATTCCACCCTTTAATCGTTTCAAGGATCCATCCAATTAAATGGCAATATACATCTTTGTATAAAATTAATTGTAAGTTTGCGTTGTTTTGTTGTTAATTGGTCAAACAGGCAATTTTCCATTGATAAACATAATTATATTTATTTGGAAATAATCCTCTTTTGAATTACGAAAATTCTTGAAACTGGAATCTGATTATTACAAAACAATAATATCTGAAATGTTACAAATTAAAACCAGTATTAATTTGCTAATATTAATTGTATTACATTAGTATTTCAATGATTGTTTATTACCTTTTTATTACTCAAAATTACAGATTAAATTTAGTTTTCTAACTAAGACGATAAAATTATTTAATTAATTTAAAAAGGTGGAATGATAGTTAATGCTTTTGTGTCTGTAAATATTACATCGTTAATGTGTAATATAAACAATATAAGGAAATGGAGACTGCTAGCTATAAAAAATAAAAATATTCGTTATTAAACCATTAAACTATAAAAATCATAGAATATACAGACAATCTGTATTGACGGAACGTTAAATTTTTATATTGAAAATTTATTAAAACAATTACATATTAAAGTATATAACATAAATTGCAAAAATGTCTCCATTTGATAGTACAGAAGAAACATAAATATTAGTAACTTCTAATATAATAGATTATAACAATAACGAGACTGTGCTGTGCAAACGTACAAGAATTTTAACTGAACATATTTCATGAATAAATCATACTTTTTATTGGTTAAATTTTGTATTAATGTATCTAGAAAGCTACTATAATTTTATTATTATTACATGATAAAAATGCAAATAATATTAAATAAGAGTACAAAATATAATTTACGAAAGCGAAATATTTAATCCTGGAAATCAATTTTTGAGTTATAAATAACAGACAAAGAATGGCCAAAAGCCAGAAAATGAATAATTTAATTTAAAGACGTTTCGTCTCTCAATATGAAATTTTGAAAAATTTTAATTAAAGAACTGAGGAGCTTCCTAAAGTTGGAAGACGAAACGTCTTTAAATTAAATTATTCCATTTATGACCTTTGACCATTCTATGTGTTTTATTTATAATATTAAGTAAGATAATTTAATTAATTTATTTATAATATTTTGATTATATTTTGGATAAACATTTTGTAAAACGAAAAAGATTATAGTTTCTAGGTCGCAATAATATCTCATCTTAAAAATACATTACATATTTATAAGAAGATCTTTTATCAGTTGCAAAACTCGTAAAGTTTTAAAAGTTATAAATCAAAAAGCTTCGTTTTACATTAAATTATAAATATCAGGCCATGTCCGATCGTCTTCTATACTGAAGTAGTTATGAAAGCTTTTAAATCTTTTCCTGCGAGTTTTGCATGAATAATTTTATTTACTGAGATAAAAGAAATAGTATTTTGAGGGTGGTGAGAGAGTATTTCTCTTCTCTGCAAACACAATATATTTACAGACGGGCACAAATATAATGTTCTTTATCAGTATTTATCTGGATTTATTTGCTTTATTAAAAGTTTCCGTCGAAGTCTGCGGTGAGTATATTACTTTTATTTTTTCCTTTGGTTGTTGTGGAAAGAATGCTTGTGTGTGTTTGCAAACGTGGGCGTGGGGACAGAGAGGGGATGAAATATAGCGCGTGGTACTTTATCCTGATGCAGATGCGAGCGTGGGAGGGTTTTATACAAGAAAATAGCGACGGCGAAGAGTGTGTGTTAGGGGCTGCTTCGTGACCGGACAGTAAAACGACTTCGATGTAACGATACGGGGAGGGACGACGGCAAATAACAGTGCTACGATTCGTTCCGTCACTTATAATGCAAACTAAACGCGATTAACTTTATACGACAGGAAAGGCAATAAAATATAGTAATCCGCGTCTCTCGTGGCGCTAAATAATACGTTCTACGGTTATATGGATTCAATGATGTAGGGTGTCATGTGATGTAGAAAATAAGTTAATATATCTAGAGCTCATTTGTCTGAGTAGTTGGAAGGACGCCACCCTAATAGTATTATTTAGGGGTTTCTGTCTATGTTTACTGTATGTATTCCTTCCACAACAACTGAAGGAAATATTAAACGTAATATACTCACCACGAACTTCGAATAAAACTTTTAATAAAACAAATAGGGTTTCATGTGTCGTAGAAAATAAGATAATATCTCACGAGCTCATTTGTCGGAGTAGTTGGGGGTAAATTAAGTACGTCGTCCTAAGTTTTTAGGGGTTGCTGTCTCACATCAATGTTATGTCTTATGTACGTAAAATTAAGTTTTGTTGACGGCTAAGGGAAATTAGCTTTAAGATCCCGCTGAAAATTTTCTCAACAGGAGTTTCCTGAGCCATGAATAGCAAAATAAAACAATTATTAGTTTCTAAGATACTAACTAACATCTGTTATTTATGATTTCCAAGTTATTTATAGTTATCATACGTATTGAAATAATTTTTATATCTCGCCTTAGCTACCTTGTTATATCTTCCACATCCTCCCTTTTCAATTCCCTTCCTATGCTATTAAATGGAAGTTGCCTGTTTCATATAGCCTGTTAACCAAAAAAAGTGTCAAATTCACACTTAAATGGATGTTTGGAACTATAAAGTATCTTTCCATTTCAGTGAATTTTTCTCTATTAACCAAAAAATGCAATTATTGGGAAGAGAGATCCATGTGGGAGTTTTCTCTTGCAGGCATTTCTCCCCAGATTGAGTGCAGAGCTCACGTGAATGCCTTTTACTCTCTCTGGTTTTTTCAAGGTTCTCACATGCCGAGGCACCTTCATCTATTTTAGGGGGTCGAACAGTTTGGGAATACGGTAAAAGTTGTCCGCTGATACTGTTGGATCAATCGGCCACTGCCTCCTAAATGGAGACTCCGAGAATGGAATTCTGCGGTCCTCACAGTAAACTCCTATCCCGTCTTTTGGAAGGGCGTGAAAATAGTGCTCAATAACCCGAACTACCTGATGCTGGTTTTCTAGGGTTTTCCCCGCATCACTTTTAGGTGAAACACCCGGTAGGAGTCTTAAACTACAGCCTGGGAGCCTTAGTCAAACCTCGGCTACCTTGACCTACCTTCCATAGCCACCCATTTCAATTCTCTTCCTATTCTATTAAAGGGGACTTAAAAACGCCGATGACTTCATAATACGTCACGTATCCGAAGTAAAATTTCTAATATTTTTCTCAGGGTCTTACGTGGTTTCACTTTCAACCAAATAAACAACCCTGCTACCAAATGAATAAAGTTTACATGAATTTTTACTAATATATTAAACAAGTTTTAATGAACCAACACTGTCCAAATAAAATGTTCTTACTCTTGCTGAGGTAATTGTTATTGAATATTCACTGTCTTTTCTCCATATATTTTTGTTTCAAATCAGATAAGCTTCTTTATAATAACCGTCATCTTATTTCCAGAGACAACACGCTTCCCCGCCAAAGGTGATGCTTCCTCCGTCGTAGGCAAAGGTATGTTAGTCATATTAAAGTACATTATAGTAACACATTTATTTTTTGAATAGTTTAACAGCCTAGTTGTTCCTAAAGACTTTATCAACTTTATCAACAGTAGTTATTACACTGTTTTATTCCTGATTTGGAACATCATCTAATGTGTGTACAGCATACTTGAATTTTTTCCTTTGCTTTTTTAAATTCACGAGAAAACTTTTAAGCAACATTTCACATATTTTCAAGCAATGTCTAATATTATTATTATTCAAATTGAAAACCTAATTACTTGTTTCTTTTTTATGTTTATATAAACGTTTTTATGAAACTGAAGTAGGACCGAGATATCGTGCTATTTTTCAAATCTTTAAATTTGAAATTTTATTTTAAATCTTTAATAATGTGGATGTAAATTCATGATAAATCAATCGGTTAAACCGTACTATGAGAAAAGTATTATAAATAAGTTTGTGTTGTGGTATTTATATTACTTTATTATGTACTTTAATATATTGAGACGTATTTAAAAGTCAACACATAATGAGGTGTTTATGTAAAACTTTATATGAATTTAATTCACCGTGAGCCCATTCCCAGTAACTAGTTTAAATGTATTTTTGTGATAAAAATTACTTCTCCAAATTTAACATAATTGACAGTAGTTACACATTTAAATCAATCTGAAAAACAAAATCAATTTAAGCGTGTGCTGTACAATATAAAATATTCTTACTCATTAGGCGTTGATTATTAACTTAACAATATTTAATTAATTCTACAGTTTAGTCTTTCAAATTAACTTAATTTGAACGAAACAACCACATCAGAAATCAATTGCACATTATAATTACACCAAGGAAATAATGAATACATATGTATTTGTAAATCGAAAACATCTCTGAAATCAATATACTAATAATTTTAAAAAATCAGAAAATCCACCTTATTGAATTTAAAGCAAGATATTATTCATAAATAACTATCGTAGGCAAAAGGGGAACTAAAGCTCTTACATACGCGAAGGAAATCTGGATGACTCTGAAACAAGAAATCGTGAGTTGCGGGTCAGTATACATTTACATTAAACAGTGTACTTACCCTATATAGAATTAAAAGAATTAACGAACACTTAACTGGTAGATTACCTATTAAAGTGTCTCAACACTTAAACTTTATAGGTATGTTACAGTAAACATCACTAAATAATACCTTTCTGTTTATCATTAGATAATAATATGACCAAAATTATGCCAAATTACGTGATAGAAATTAAATCCACAGGACGTTTCTGCTAAAGTTTTCGCAATACAATGCTAAAGTAGTGAATGTGGTATTTATATTAATCACTTATTTTTTTGTCTATTTTTGATTATATCATTTGTAGTTGATAAATTTTAAATATTATCTATTTATGCAGATGTGTACACATCAAAATATTATGAAGTGAATTATTGCACTCATAAAAATCAGTGGTCAGTAAATTTTTCAACTTATTGTTTTAAGGGACAGTTTCTTACACTGTGTTTATCATATAATTGTAGTCGGTCGCCCATACTCTTTGACTTACATGTAGAACAGCTGATGAAAGTTAAAAATGAATATGGAAAGAGAATCAAAAAGCGAGAGAAGAAATAAAACCCCTAAGTTTTTCTGATATTTTTTCGGTATTAGGAGTATTCGTATCGGTCTAGTATTTTGTTCTGAGAAAGTTCGAAGACAAAGGTAAATACCAGTTCTTTGAATTTGACCCGAGGCAACATTGGAAAAACGTCTTCCCGGGTTGGAACCAAGATGCCGTTTATTCATAAAATTCGCGATAGGTTTACCGATAGTAATACTAAGCGTACTCATTCGTAAATACTGTTACATGCTCCAGCACAAGTCATTTGAAAAATTTCAACGGTATGGGTAACCGACTTCAACTGTTGGCCGGGTTGCATATGTAGATTTATTTCGTGTTTGAATTTATTCATTACAGTCTATCGTCTGCTTGGGATAGCGTGTTTCATTGATATCAGATTTTCCACGAAGACAGTTTACATATTTTACGCCATTTATTTTTCTTTGCCGCCATAGACACACACTGACTTCTCGGTCGATTTTGTTGACCTTGGTGAATTATTCTCCCCTCTCTGCTGCTATTTATTGGTCATTCCAGGAGAGCGCCCTTTCTGACGGCCGATTGTCGCTTAATAATAGATCGATGACGTCAAGGAAACTGCTTTAGCCAGTGCAGAACTGAATTATGGACGGTTTCTCTGTGCCGGAGAAACTCGCCATTGTTATCGGACGTCAGCAAAGGAAACCGACCCCGGGAAAACCCTCGCCGTGAAAGTCGTTTACCCGACGAGCTATCACTGCGAACATTAAATGGTTACTTACTTAATATAATCTTACAAAATAATCTCATCAAAAGTAACTAAACTCACTTTCTTTTTCAAGTTATTTAAATCCAAATTCATCTTCAAACACAACATAGAAAAAAGGATAAAATTTGTGTACTGCTTTTCTGTATTTAAAAACCAAAATAACATCAACAGTAATACGTTAGCACCATAATCCATTTATCGTTTCATAATTAAATTACATACTACTAAATACAGTATTTTAAGCTTTACGTAGGACAAAATTATTGAAGAAAGGAGTTTGTTTTGAATAATAAAACTACAAAATGAATTTATAAAATAGTTTTAACCTATCTATATATATGTGGAATTTTATGCATGTATAGGATCACTTTACACTTACACCCGAAGAGCAAATTAAAAAACTCATTGCATGTGGAATTTTGTCAAAGAAAAAGATATTTCTTCGAATTGAAGCTCAGTCTGAGGCCAGAAAATTTAATTCAGAAGAGAAGAATGGAAAAATATCGATCAGACGGGGAATCGAACCCGGGTCCACCGCTTTCCGGGTCGAAACACGTCTTGACACGCAAGCAAGCAACCACATTTAACGACCAGAAAATTTAGAAACATCACTGAAGAAAGATGCATTGAATGTAAATTGTACATTAATTTGAGAAAAATTGATTGCTTTTCGGAAACGCCTCGAAGTGTCTAAGTCAGTCAGTAGAGTTTCTGCGCGGAATGCGGACAACCCGGGTTTGAATTCCGGTACGTGTCGACAGTTTTCTCCTTCCTTGAATTTGTCTCTTAATTTTTTTATATTGACGAGTTGGTGGGTTTCGTTATTTTTTTACGTTTATTTTATACAATGAACCATAATTATTTAAGCTTCACTCACTGGTCTGTGATGCTTTTAAGTTTACTCGTTTTAAGCAATTTGACGGGAAGATAATTTGCGTGTTCTTCAAAAAGGCCTCTTTAAATTTTGGACAATTTTACTGTAATAAGAGACCTCATTAGACGATTTATTGTCATGACAAGATTGAGGGAATTAAATAACTGAAAAATGTCAGTCGGTTGACTGTACCGGGCTAATACAAAGAAGTACCATGGTAACATTGATACCCAGCTATATTTTAAATGATCAATAGAATATTGGCCAAATAATTTCGAGGCAATCCAGGACAATTTGAAATTCAAAAATGAAATGATTAATTTTAAAAGATGAAGATAATCAAAATTGGAGTTCTCAATTTTGAAAGAAAACTCTCGTTTCAAAACATTTTAGTGACTGTTTCCTTTTCATAAAATGCCTTAAATTGGTCGTGATATTTTCCCCTAGTGACATGTATCCGTTACACGTTTGCTAATGTCCTGCGCGAGATTTATAGTATTCCCATTATAGGCGTGTAGCGGATTTTCCCTGAGAGTCCGCGGAATTGCTTCGTGCTGTGCACCAATCAATCAACAGGCGACCGCGATGGGAAAAGTTACCGAAATACACGTCACGAGAAAGGGATCTGCTGCTCTTTTGCGAGATACAACAGTTTTGTTCTCGGCCACGCGCGCAAATCGACGGGAATAAATCATTGCGGCGGAGCGAACTACCGACGTCGTCGTGTAGTGTTTAACATCAGGAATAGCCATCAAGCTAAAGTTAATTCATTCTGGAAATCTTGATAAACGGCGCCATTCTTATAGGTCTGAAGGTTATTCGCAATTGCGCGGGTATTTCCAGCAGAATTCGCTCTACTACATTTGAAGAGAAATGCTTTATTTTAATGGAAAGGCGGGTCCCCGTATCCCCAATATTTTTAGCAATTCATATTTTACTAAACCTTTTCTATGCGATCGAGAGTTCCTAAGGTGATATAAAAATTTGGTAATTTTTAGCGTCTTTATTGTTGAACTAGCTTTTTTTTACGGAAAATATGCTTAGACGAAATGAGTATAAAAATATTCAAATAATTAAATGAATAGACAATTTTTAATTAGATTGAACGACGTTTCGTCACTATATTTGGGCTTCTTCAGGTGTTTAATTTTGAAATATCGATGAAAATATACCAAACATGAAAACATCCAAACTTGACCCCCCTCATTATCTGTGACGAATGTAATTGTGAAGCAATGTTATCGTATAAATAATTATTTTCCTTGGAAGTGGTTTTCTCCTGCATGTGGGCCAAAGTTATGCCAAGTTTATGATTCCTGTGAAAGTTATCTTAGTAAGTATAACGCTACGTTCGAGTGCGTGACTTAGAAGAAAGGGAAAGGAGGGACGGGGTGGGGAGGAGGAGTATTTAATTAAATCTTTAAGCAGCCTGCCTCTAAATCAGCACGTAAGTACTCCTTATAAAACTCTTTATACTGTATTTCCCCTCGTTGTATTCATGATCCTACTCTCTGCGCCGAGAAACTTTCTTAACGTCGCCATCAAAGCAATTTATAGATGGCTTCTTCGTTACGGAATTTTATAAACAATTACCCGAAGCAGAGGAGAGAAAATAGGAGGTAGAGCTAAAATCAATATACCTTCAGAAATTTTATAATCTGTTTGTTAATATTAAAATAAAATTTTCTTTATTTATAAGAGTCAAGACGACAAATAACAGCTTATATGTGAATAAAAGAAAGATTTTAATTATGTTCACCCTCGGTACAATGAAAATCATAGGAAGATTATCCAGCTCCGGTATAAGGCAGTCAAATTATCGGCTAATATAATTTAAGAACTAATAAAAGAGAGGTGTACGCTGTCACAAGAATTCCCTATGTCGAAAATGGTTCTGCTTTGCTAAGTAAGCTAAAGTAAAAAATAATACTGAAGGATCACACATACACACCTCTTGAATATCTATTAATGTATGTAAGAACCGTTTAAATTGTACGAGATGATGTCAACCAGCGTTTGTGTGCTGTGTAAGTTTCATCTTCTCTATATCTGATTCCCTTAACTGTATTATTTACTTATCTTCTTATAAATCAGTGTAAAACGTCCTTTACACTTAGGAAACCAACCGCATCCATTTTAAATAAGTTGTCTTTCATAATAAATTACGTATAACTAATTAATGCACTTTTAGAATTACGATGGGTTGCGTTTGGGTGTTTCTAACTCCCAGAACCCATAAAACGAAAACGACAAATATGGGGTTTTCGGGATCACTGGTGCTTATTGTGTCATTTTCGATTTTTTCAAGTCCAATTTCAATTTTAAAAGTATGGGTGTCGAGCAGTCTTAAGTGTCAGGTGGATGGTGGGGACAAAAATGTTTTAAAGATGTCCAAGATAGTACCCAATTGCCCGACCTACCTGATGCAGGTTATTATAGGGTTTTTCGTGCCTTTCTTTTAGGTGAAACGCCGGGTAGTATCCCGGGTTACCTTTCTCTACCTTCCAAATCCCCTCCCCCCTTTTCAATTCCCTTCCTATGTAATTTAAGGGGAGCATGCCACTCAAAAAAAATGTAAATGTGAATAATTTTACGCGAGGACTGCGTTCAGCAAACCTTTCAGTCGGACAGCAGCCTGAAGACAGAACTATTAAGCACCTAATCATATCTCTATAAAATATTTCATCATTGATTAAAAAATTGTAAACTATAAAAGTTTACTGTCTTTTATTTTTTAAACATAATTGTATTCAGAAGATATTCTCAATTAACCTTTTCAGCAGTCTCGTTACTTTGTGAGTGGGGGCTGACAGCTACCTCGCATTTACATGGCGGTGGCGTATCATAAATGGTTTTTTATTTAACATAGGTCGCTAGTCAGAAAATAAATTGATGACAGAATATCACTGTCATAATAACACATCCTGGAGTATACCGCCTGACATTTCTGCAATCAGTATCAATTAAAGTCCTCTAAAATCTGTGCGGACGACATTGTCAGTAATAAAAAATTAAATGTGTCCTGATGTCGACATCCCAGTGCATCATAGAAACCATTGGCTAACTCGATTTACATTCCACATCCCCTCTTTTGGATTGTAGGTAAGGTACATTGAAAGAGGACTTTTATTTGGCGTTGAAACCATTAATTATAAAAATAATTTACGGGCAGAAGTTTTTTAAATTACTACTTCGTTGTGTCCTCTCATTTTGGACTCGGGTACAAATAAATTTATTCATATAATAGAAATTTTTAAGTGTATAGGTAATTTCTCTCTACAAGTCATGACTCTCTTTTAGTTAGAAGGATGTTGGGGAAAAATTGGATACTCGTCCTGAGGCTTTCTAAAATAATATGTGTAAATGGAAGTACTGTGGCTATACAAGTCTAAACTTCTATAAAAGCAACGTAAAGACTTACACAATATTACAATTGCTAATGAATACCTCTTAAATTTGATTAATAAACAAATAAACGTTGTATTGAACAAAATTCAATTTGGTAAATTTTACAGACGCTGACCCTATTGTGAACCAATTGGTGGAGGCACGTCGTGCATTTTAATACTCTACATTCCATAGTGGCGGTACAGTTGGCTTATTTTATAAATAATTATATAGAATTAACACGTAAATTGAAAACGTTAAAAATTAAGTACCCCACTGCAGCTAAACACATTAAAACTTTTTAAGTCACTTTTTTTTTCAAGTATACTAATTACCTATCATTTACTGGTCTAAGCTTTCCTCCCTGATGAAAGACCACAGGGTTTGTTTAGAAAAACTCTCGTTCTGATTGCAATTCTTTTTTTATCAACAACTAAATGGAGACCCGGAGTTTCCCGGGGATTTATTTATGTTATCCCGGTACATTATTTAATTCCTAAAAATACTCCCGGTACAATGGCAGGATTAAATATTTTCAGTACTCTAACATTCTTTTCCCACTTTAGGGATGCATTAAGCATATCAAAAGTCATAATGTAACAGAACGACTTTCATTACACTGGTTTCGACACCAAAGTAGATAATTTACTTGTTATGACTCATTTCCACCTCCACCTTTCAAATGTTGCAAGGGGTTGAAATTGTACGCAAATATTGTCGGGAAAAACAATATAAAAGTAATTGACCTCAAGAATTCTTTTTCGACTCAAATATTATTCTTTATACTATTACGTATAAAAATCCCACCCCCTCCCCCTAGGGGTGGAAGCAGTGTCTTATCTCCGAAGTGTTTTGTTTTGGGTCTAGAGGAATATGGAAACAAAATTTTATCAAAATTGTTCTTTCCTTTAAATTTATTACGCATACGCATAAGTGTGTTTTACTGCGTCCCATATCCCTGTTAGGGGATGAACTGCAACTTAATTTGCATTCTAAATTTTAGAATGAGACTCAAAGGCTCCCACAGCACCGTTTTCGATGCCAAACTTGACTATTCTTTTTATTATTATTTTCAGACGACTTTTTGCGACTGGCGGTACGAACAAGTACTAACTTGACATTTGTCGTCACAACTACTCCCTTTCCAGTGAGGAAGTTATCACCTGCTGGCTGTCATTGTTTTGTTAATATATTGAAGATCTCCCCCACTTTCTCCTGTCTCACTCAATCACTTTTCATAATATAAGATTTTTTTAATAATTTTCTTTTATACAAAACTTGTCCTGACAAAACGGGAAGAACAAAAAAGATGTATCCAATTTGGTACAGCAGTTCGGAAGTTATGCGTGTACATACATTTCAGCGATATATATATATATATATATATATATATATATATACAATTAATGGGGAAAGGTCAGAGAGATAGAAAGAAAGAAGGTGACTTACCTGAGGTTCATAGATGGTAGACACCTTGTGAGGTTTAGAGTACTTGAATTTTCGGAGGCACCGCTCCCTTCATCAGAAAGTTAGGAAGACATTTCCAGTGATCGGCTAGCCGTCTCCTAACTTTCTGATGAAGGGGTTGGTGCCTCCGAAAATTCAAGTACTCTAAACCTCACAAGGTTTCTACCATCTATGAACCTCAGGTAAGTCACCTTCTTTCTTTCTATCCCTCTGTCCTTTCCCCATTCATTGTATTAATTAACATGACAATGTCATTTCCTGACTCATATATATATATATATATATATAATTTAATAACTTAGTAAAAACCCAAAATGAATAAAGTTCATATAATTCTAACAATATATGTTGAAAAAGTAAGCCAATATTTTAACATCACCAAACACGTTCGATGTTATTTGCCAATTATATGGAAACAGATAGTATGTAATCCCTTTACAGAATCCTCTCCCCTCATTGCGCAGATTTCTCTTTCAAATATCAATGTCCCTTTAAATCTCAAAACTAACAGGACAGGCCGCCAGCGATGATACTTCTCCTCTCCACCCAAAGATGATAATCTTCCTCACTTGCTAGACAAAGATTTTTATTTTGTTTTGTAGTCGTACTAAAATTTTAATGGAACAAATAAGGTTTACAATTTGCTTCAGTTAAATTTTGCCACACATTTTGATCACTTTTAGAAGATATGATGTCTTTTGGTCCTGATGATCCTAGTATATTTCTTCTCTGAGTGTTGGAATTGGTCCATGGTTAGGTGTATCTTGCAAGAGTTGTGTGGAAAGCAGTAATGTGAGATGCTTGGGGAAGAGTAGATCTTGACGGTTGTTCAGGTGTAGGTGGAATACAATTCTTGCAGTATTAGGCAAAGAAAGTTCTCTCAATATCTCCAATACAAACTTCCCGATGACAAACACTGTAATGAGTTAAGAACATACATTTAATGGCCAAAATGTTAAGATTCTATTTGCGGCCACTGACTTACATCAGAAACGCTTCGCATTAAACCCGACAATCATGTTACTAAAGCTTAATATGGAACAACGTAGAGGTCCAAATATATATTTTTTTGAGTTGGACAGTTTTGAAAATTTATCGTAATTAAGTTATCATGGTCGAGAAAATAATATATTTCCGAAATTCTTCAAAGAAGCTATTTTCAAATGTTTCCGTTCTGTAGGTGTATTCTAATATTTTTAGAAAGAAGACCTGATTAACCTCCACAACGTCAGCAGTCACTAGCTGCCGTTTACCGCCAATGTGCGGGAACCCACAATCAATGAACGTACTCCAGCATCTGCTCAACCCTCACAACGCCCAAATCTGCATAGAATTCATTTTAATTCTAGCCTGGAAGTTTATTTTACTTGAAATCATTATTACCTTCACGAAGCTCAACGTAATTGACCTTTATACCGAAGCCTGCATAATTACGTGCAAATCAACGGGAGTTCAGTCATTGGTCCCGCTATTTTAGAAGTGAATGGGGGTGACAGCCTCGTGCGCAAGCGCACGTAGTCGATATCGGGTGGAGAGAGCGTGCGTGCAACTGGTTGTAGCGGCACGCACGAGACACTCACTCACCCACACACTCGTGCGTAACGACCTATCCACAACTTAGGCGTGATCCCCACCCCCCAACCCTTATCTTGGTGGCAAATGTGGGCGACCCTCTCTGGACGGAGGCGATCCTTGCTGAGGAAGGAGGTCGACGTCGTGCCGCCGCGGCAGAGGGGGTCGGTTCGTGTCCAGCGCACGCGAGCAGCAGCCCCCGGGGGTGGAAGGGCGAGGGCGGGGGCGGGGAATCCGTGACGTCAGAGCGCAGCAGCGTGGCGGAGCGGCTGGCTATCGATCGCTTGGCAGGGGCAGAGCATGGCGGCCCTCAGTGGTGTTCCCGCGGTGCTACGGTGCGGGTGTCGCAGGCCGAGGCGCAGATAGGAGCCCTTCGCCGCCACCCAGGTAGGTCCCTACCATGGCCGAAGCGTCGCATAGGACACTACGAGGGCCGCTGCGCTCAGCTGCCAGCCTCGGACGACGACAACCAGTGCAATGTTTACAGTGGCCTTTAGCCGTCCCACGGCAATAATCTAGAAAGTAACCCTACTGTCACGCATAACAGTCATTTCCTGGTCGCAAAAAATGCTGCCATTCACTAACACGAGTTTGATTCCCGCTACTTTGTTGACTTGATCGACATCAGACAACAGTACCAAATAGCATTCACCATTCAGAATCGAGCATTTATTCGAGTTAATTGGCATCCACTCCACCGCTGCGGTCGATGCTTTGTTTACGCGGTGTTCCGGACTTCTGTCGTTGAGAAATCCGACTTCAGCCGATGCAGCAAATGTATCCTAACTTATAAGTGAATAAACGTCATAACTGCCGAGAAATATAAATCTATTTGTGTCGACACGGTTTCAATTTAATACTGAGAATGAATTGTGGTGTTCTTCAGTCCCCAATATGAGAATTCGATGACACGGGAAAGTCTTGTCTTCGCTTTATCACTGCTGCTTTTCATGATACTGTTTAAAATTAGTTTTTTTTATTATTACTAAACTTTTTAAATGAAAAAAATCTGCACAGCGTGCTAGTAGAGAGCAATTATTGCTATTTACTGCTGTTTGTTTACCAAGTGCTCTTCCGCCATGACTTTCACATGAAAAATACATTTTGTTAATTAAAAGAGCGCAATTTTTATAAAAATAGCTAATAGCTTTGTTTACTCGTTTATTCCTCTGTACATTATTTATGTTAAATCCACCAATTCGTCTAATCAATTTCTGAACCAATCTATGATAGAAAGCTATTATCTTGAGCTAAATAATAGACTATATTTATTATACAGTTTTATAGTTGCCATAGTAGTTATTTAAATGACCAGGATGAAATTCACCGCCTGGAATTTCAGATTCCTGTTTCGCGCCATAAATATTTACCGTGCTAATCACTGTGAGGACCACTGCAGCATAATGTTTATCTTTGGTTTTAATTTAAATAAATATTCATTGACCACGTGGTTGTATTTTTAAAACAAATTCTCTATTGTCACTGCCACGTCAGTGCGAGAATTTATTAAGAGGAGAAGAAGTCGGAGGTGAAGAACCGGGACTGCGTTCCGATCAGTACTACGGCTGTTGCGGTTTCCTATCCTGATATCTCGGTGAAGGATCCGGGACTCGGGGAATTGCGGTCGGTGCCCGGTGGTGGATTGATATCTGGGGCACGGTGAGGCTCTGCCTCCCGCCGTGGAATGGCGATCGACCACGCACCGGAGAGGAATCCGGGTCAAGGCAGCGACAGAGGAACAACAACAAGTGCAGCGCCGGCCGCTCTGTGCCGGATATTCCCGTAGTATTCACTCACGCATCGCCCAGCTGAACGCCATTGATCTGCTCGCTTCCGCACTGTGACAATTCTCATCAGAGTGACAGCTGGACAACGTGGGAAACGATGAGGCCACTTATCCCTCCTAGCGACAGCTTCAAGAAGCGGCTTAGTAGCTCCGCGCTTCCTCATTTAATCGTTGTGTAATTCTCATTCAAGTGCCTTCAACCGTCGTGCTCAAACTTTTTAATTCCTTCGTACTAAATTAAACGTAATCTTCGCGGGGAATTTTTTAATGTATATTAACGTGATGTATATGATTTATGATTACGCCTCCGAGTAAACAAAACCCAAAGAACAACGTGATAGTAGAATTATTCAAGACGCGAAAATATATTGAAATGCAAATACATGTTTTCCATTCACCCGAAAAATAATTAAATCAATAGTATTTCAATCCAAAATATCATGAATGGGGAAATATGTATTGTAGTAATTAGTCCTTAGACTTCTCTGAGGCAACTCTCCAAACTATTCTGTTCAAGCCTTTTTCTTTTCTACATAGGTACCACATTCCATAACGTCCCTAATGCGCTTATCGGATTCCATCCTTAACCACCCTCTTATGTTCTTACCCCACAAACTTCCGTCTCATGCTAATTTTACGAGACCCTCATGTCTCAAAACGTGGCCTTTTAATCTATCCATTCTGTTGGTCAAAGTCCTCCATATTGCTCTCTGTTCTCTTATTCTGTAACTGTAATAAACTTCACTGATAATTATCTTATATCTTTAACAAACAATTGAGGTAAATAGCTCATAAATTGAAACAAATTATATTATTAAAATTTTCTGTTTAATTTTATTTTTCATGAATATATATAATGTAAGCAAACTTATTTTTATCAGCATATACCATATTTGTCGAGAATTTATTTTTTGTATCTAGTAGAGCCAATATGTATCTTAGAAAATATTAGTTCTTTCCAAGATTCTCTCTTGGTACGGAGATGAATTCTTAAAATATAAAGATGCATTTTTTTTCTCTGTATGACAATGCAAAACTTTTTAAGATCTTTTTGATTCTATACTTATACAATTTGACTATCAATGTAACATGTTTTTGCAAACCTATTCAATCTCACCGTTTTTTAAAAATATGCCAGTGGAAGAAAAACTATTGAGCCTTACACTATATGGAACTGACTAAAATTTAAATTTTGTTGATAAAACTCACGCGTTGTTAATTTTATTTATATGAGCGTATCAGAGAAGTGTTTTCACAAAAAAATGTAATTCTAGTTCAGGCTGTAAACAATTTCATTTTAATGTTTTTTATTTCGTGGTTTTATTTTGATGATAAGTGGTCCTTCCTGCTTAATGTCTTGTCTCTTTGGGATTCAATGTACGGAACAGTTAATTTGTTGTGAGAGTATACTCTGCTAATTAGACTCCTTTGTTACTATGCACGCGATAATAAAGCTTGCGGTGGTGGAAGGTTTTTAGAGGGCTCACGTTGTTAATATCAAGGAATTATTCCTAGCTTGTAGGAATTTCAGTTGTGCAAATGTTCAATGTATTTCAGTTTTATGCTAAAAACTGTTAATATTTGATTTTTCATTAATTTTAAAGTCCATTGCGTTCAAACTTTTGTTTTACCCCACAAAACGTTCACCTGTTTTTTGGTCAATTTCTGTAATATCATGATACTGGATGTAGTTTAATACTCTACATATAATTTTTAATTAATGTACGAAGAACGACAGAAGTTTTAGTCTTATTCCCGCTCAATTCCATTGCCTATATATTATACAAAATATAAGGAAAACACGTTACCTATTAACAGATTCTCGGATATTTTATTTTCTTAAATTTATTCTTTCATTGGCACCAAAGTATAAAATGGAGTATTTATCTTCCGTAATAATAATTAGTGCGAGAAAATAAATATATATTTAATTGATTTCGTATTTTTAATTAAGTTAACTACTTTTACATTTTTCCCTTATTAATTGTTAACGATATATAGAAGTATTATGACCAGTTACATGAAAATTTTGATGACGTTAATTTTTATTATCATCATGGAGCACTTACATCTGAAATTGATAACAATATTTCAAGTTGGCATTTAAATAATGCTTTGTAACTCTATAGCTCTGCTTATGGGTATATTACATTTTTTCTTGTGAAACTGTAATGGAGAAAGAAAAGAATTACAATAAGTGTGCTTCTAATAACAAAATGCATAAATGATTGTAACGGCGCCTAAAACTAATGTTTAAATTGACTCGAACTGTTAAAAGTAGAAATATTTTATAATTAATCCCGGATTACCTGTGTTTTAAATGATGTAAGCGTAGTAATAGTACTCTGTTTAAAATCCGGCTTTTAACATTTGTTTGAGTAAAATCATTACCTTTTATGGTACAATGTTTTTAAAAGCTGTTGCGATGCAACTTTTTCTTTCTGGGAAAAAACTAAAATTAATTTAAACAGAGGTAAAAAAAACAATGTTCTCTGTAAAACTCGTTGTAAATTTATTAAACTTTATATAGCACGAGTAATTATAAAAAGTGTTTGGACATTTGATCCTCAATTTATTATAATATGTGTATTACAAAAACGTCTATTTCGAACTTGAAATTTTGCCAGTGTGTAATAAGGCTTCTTAGGTGTTAAATTTATTTGCTATTATATGTATGAATTTACGATTTCTCTGTAAAATATTTTAATCAAGTTGTGATAAAACCAATACAAATAATTTCAGCAACATAACCTCTTTGGTCTTCTCTGCAGTATATATTTGTAATATCGTTGTTTCAATTTATTTTTAGTGCACATCTGATGTTTTGTCCATAAAATAATGTAAAATTAATTTTTTAAGAAGTTAATTAATTATAAACTGACATCTTGACCATAATATATTATTATTATTTCTCTATTTTATCTTTGAACTGGGAGTGAACCATAGAAAAGTGATAAAATTGTATAGATTTATAAGAAGTATGTATACTTAATAAATTAAAACAAAATTTTAATAAAAATATTTAGTGAAATTTCTAAATAGCTTCTATGTCCTTCGGTATTTATGATGCATTTATTTATAAGACACACAATCCGCCTGCTGATTAGTTGAAGACTCAATTTTCTGTCAGTTTGGCATCAAATCAACAATATTTACAAAAATATTTTCCGAAGCAATATTCAGCTTATCCATTGTGCAATAATATTATCTGAGTTAATGTTTATATGTAGTTTGAAAACACACATTACTGATAACTTGCGAGTTTCATCGCTTTATGCAGAAAACGAGGGAAATCCAGTTATTAATGGCATTAATTATATACTAAAATTGTTTTCTCTACATCACAGCTGCAACAATCTCTGCCTCCGCTATACGTCAGCATATTATTTCTCCGGTTGTCAGTAGAGGGAGATGACGTCAAACTAATATATCTGCGTGTGTATTTGTTATGTTTGCAGATTGGATATTTAGTGATGTATAGCCGATCGGGAAATTTATGCAGAGTGACGAAAACGGTGAAGCGCGCACGTTATATCAATGACGCACTTCAACAGAAACATCCTTAATTCTGAATGCTATCACATACAGTTTCATCTTCCTCCGAAATTTATAACCTCATTGGATTTGTCAATCCATTTAACAGATTATTTTGCTGACGTTTGTAATTGCCATATTAATTATATGAGAAATTGGCCAGAACGTCCTCGTTTAATGTGAGAATATGATTATAAATATATATAAAAAAGTCGGTGGTTTCTCTATAAATCCTTTAAAAAGCTTACTTATCGACATCCTCATTGATACTTATTCATGTAAACATGATTATAATAAATAAATTTTGATTAAATTTCTCACAAAAATTAGAGCTCTTTCTGACGCAGACCCGCAATACAGCCTATAGCTGTTCAATTTTCATCGGTTTTCAAAGGACTGATCCTCTTCTCTCTTGAAATTTGTGACGAATTTGGCACTTTAAATACGCTGAATTTACTTTTTATATTTAACATGCCAGTTGAGTTTTAGTTCAGTCCCCTATTTTTAAGGATTAAAAAAGTCTCATACAATCTTAACCACGTGGAACCATTTCCTCCAAATTTTGTACAAGTTTTCCTTGCAACATAAAATACACACAATAGCGATAAGAAATAATTCGAATCCATACGGAGAGGGTTGAAAAATTGAAACATGCATGAACGACTGATATTTATGTATAAAAAAGTTTTTCGTATTAAATGAGAAAGAAAGATTTCCCCTAGTGTCGTTAACTTATAATTTCAACCTGATTTGGAATGGGATGCAAGTGCCATAGGTTGGATGGTGGTAGAGGTGCGTTACATAAAAGTAACACGAAACAACCGAGATTGTTGTCGAATGCGATGTTATGGAAGCCGCTGAATTCAATTGTGACATTCAGCATGTTGGTTAAGAAGTAATTCAACCCTTCTTACGTGTAGGGTAGAAGTTTTTACAAAACATTGTGAACTTGTTACTTACGACCCAAAAACAAGTACTGTGAGTAATTCACCCCTAGTACTCGTTAGGATGAACAGTGAAATTTAAAAAAAAATTAAAACTGCAGTAAAAGTTTTCGGATCTCTCAGTTTGATAGTTTCATATTTGAAGCTACCAATGCTTTATTTCCGTCTCTACTGTCAAAAAAGGATAATATCCATAGGGGCGGGGTTTTAGGCCTTTTTATGGAAATAATTCAAAATCGACCGTCGTTGCTGTCCATTCCGAAGTTATGGAAGTTGTTGAATTAAATTCTGACGTTCCCGATCTGGGTTAAGTTCTAGTTCACTTCCTATGTGTATGGGTAGAGGAGGAAGGGTTAAATAACTGTAATTTGAAAACAGCCGAGATTGGTGTCTATTTCAGGAACTTTCTAAGGGCATCGGAAGTATTTTCGTCTCATAACGTACCGAAGGATTAAATGTACCTGTTCTCAGAACGCGTGATTCCGGTGAGGACCAAGATGGTCAAGACAGTTTAAACAATGCTACTATCGGATTGAAACATTATTTTATGAAGGAAGTATTTATTTTACTTTGCTTTATTAATACTTCTGATGAATAAAACATTAAATTTAAATCCTTTAACCTTTCCAAAGGGATTCAGTTACTTTATTAGACAATCACAGTCTACGTATGAAGATATTAAATAATATTAGTTTTAGTACTTGAGAGTATGTATTATCTTGTAGTAGGAGACATTATTTTTGTTTTTCGCTTCTTGTATATTTTTCAAACCTTAGAGAAGAAATTGAGTCAATTATAGGTTATTTAACGTTGTTTCTGTCGAGTGATATTAATATAATGTGGAATACTTGGTCGAGACACTAATGAAGCGAGCTGTGTTGAAGCAGAGATGCGATGCTTCTCTGTGTGTGTCTGTGGGAGAGAGAGAGATGCTGCAAATATCCGGTCAAACTCGCAGAACTGGATGCTGATTGAGCTTCCGTCCACATAACTGACTTGACTAAATAAAACTCCCTTCCCTATCAACGTGCTGGACCATGAACTTTCCATCTGAACACCTAGCAACAAACTCATGCAAAGGCACACGCAATCGAGAGGCAAGTTGGTTGGAGTCGTTGGCGAATAGGAAAAAGGAACCGGAAATTTGGGATTATTAAAAATCAAGGAGCTTTTGAAATTTTTGAACAAATAAAACTTACGAAATAAGAGGAAGACAATGCGAGGGTATAAATACTTCATAAAGTATTACTGATGTAAATTACTTTCGGATTTGCTCTAATTGTATTATTTATAACTAATTTAATTATTGCAATAATTTCATTTACATTGTTCCAGATCCCGTCATTTTCATATTTATTCACGGATCTAATCCATCTCATCCCATACCTGTATTTATTTACAATCAGCCGGAAACCTGTAATATTAACTTATAAAAACAGTTCTCCTTTTTCTCTAAAAGTTACTATTTTTCCGCCTTCCTTTTTTCTACTAACAACAAACAACTATCCGGTAGTCTTTTTTTCTTTTCACTATGTCTACATTTTAAATACACGGAGGATTGTCTTCCGGGAAAGAGAATCGTAACAAACCCATATTTAAAATAAAATTAATGGAGTGTAGTTTGGGATAGAATGGAATAACAAAGTGTTTTTATGGGGAAGGAAGAAAAATGTTTTATCTTTCGAGTGCGGCACACGCGCTGCTCCATATAAAAGAGACGCGTTAGGTCGTTCACAGTCAATTTACCTTTTATTAAGATAAATAAGTTTGTTCATCTTTTTGGTAAAAAATATTTTATGAGTAATTACATGAACTTCTACTAAATCAACTTTATATGTTACTGTTATAAAGCAGAATTTCAGTGCAAGAATCACGGTAGTGTGTAGAATTAACATTTATACTGTGATATAAGATACAATTTAAAGACGAAGTATGGGGTGAGAGATTTGGGAAGAAAATTTTACTAATATAGGTTTAATTTGAGAGTGTAAAATTACGAAACGAATTAGCGTAAATATTTCGAATATCTTTAAGACAAGATCGATGAGATGATAGAAAATTAAAGGTCTCGTTAGGTGGTACTTATTAGAATTTATAAATATATCCTCATCCAGTCTGTTACCTTCCCCCTCCCTCCCCAATGAAAAATACATATTCAAAATGTGGATATGGGTTAACGTATTACGTCTTTTGATATAAGGTAATGAAAATGTCGTGAACCTTTAAAAGAATTATGGAAATTTCACATTTAACACTTTGTAGAATGAGTTAAATAGTTGTTCTGGGGTATTTAAGTAGAAGTGCAACACACTAATACCTAATGAACTACATTCATAATTTTAGATTACATTTACAATGTAGTATTTGCAATATTGACTAGTTGGAAATATTTTGATTTAGAGTTTGAGACTGTGGGTCAATATGATTCACGTAAACTCGACATACCAGCGTTCATATTTTTTTGAGAAGCACCGCCTGCTATATTTTCCCCTCTTTTCATATCTGGTCATTAGCATGGAGTCATTAAACCTTACAGTACTTCGCGTGTTCTTCAAAGCGGAACACGCCCCTTTTATAACATATTTGTTTTTGTGTGTGTGCGTGAAAGGCTTTTGAATGCGCGTAACATTTTCAATTATCGTCGGTACTAGACACCTATATAAAAGGGGGAACCTTGAGACAGCGCAAAGTTGAGTCTTTCAATTTCAGTGTTTGTTAATAAACGGCGTTTCACTTCTCTATTGATCAGTTTTTAAGTGTGAAAATTTTCCGTTTCTTCCTGAGCGAATTCAGTAGAAGGGAGTATTAGGAAAACTGAGATTGGACGTTAAAATATTTACGTTCAACGGCTGTGAAAAGAGCAAGTATCAACTTAATCTTTCTGTTGACTCCACTGATGAGGTATTCATGAAAACGTTGCGGACAATGAATAGTCATTTGGTAGTTAAACATTTTCAACACTTTACACAAGGAAAATGATACTGTGAACCTCGGCAATAGCAGTCTTGATAAAATAGTTTATTCAAAAATAAATTATCTGACTTGAAATACAACTAATTTTTAAGCAAAATATTCAATAATTATTTGCTTATTATAATTACAATTACGACGTTTCGTCCATCTTTGAGGGCTTCATCGGGTAAATTTTTAAATAAAAAAATAACCATTACACAACGTATATAATTTTGTGTCGTGGTCGTCGTCCAGTGACGGTTTCGCCCGAATAATGTCAACACAAAGCTATATATATATTGTATAATGTTTCTCTTTTCATTTAAGAATTTACCTGATGAAGTCGACAAAGATGGATGAAACGTCGTAATTGTATTTATATGAAATAAACAAAAATTAAATGTTTTTGTGACAGATTTAGCTGTATTTGAATTATTAAAATAGTTTATCATATTTTTTAACTTTCGACTCCATGAGTCATATTGATTTCAAGGAATATGTTATGGTAGGTCTTGAACCGTATTATTCAACTCATTAGGCACGGCTCAACGTTTCGTCCACAATTGTGGGACTTCTTCAGGTAAATATATATTTAAATAAATTTTCTTCTAATATTATGAATGGATTAAAGTACATTTTTTTTGATTTTTGATTAAGAGATTCAGGTCTTAACTTAAGAATTAAGCGTCGTCACCTGTGTCCAATGGCTGTTATATTTTGCAAAGAAGTAGACAAGCGTTGCTACATCGTCTTATTTCTCCCTCAAAAAACCCTTACGTCATAATAATTTGATTGGATGGCAGAAGAAAGAGTTTCAAGATGAAATTAGCTCTCAATAGTTGTTTATAAGTACAGTAATGGCTATTACACTGGATGTATGGGTATATTAAAAAATTTCCTTACTTGTAGGGCTTTATTTTCATTTCTTCCCTACATTTTGTAAATGAACTTAAAAGTATGGACATGGTTTTTTTAAAAATAATTTTTATTAAGTTAAAATCCAATGATTTAAAGTTAGTTTCTTCGGTTACGTTATGTATGGACATTTTGGTACTTAAAACAAATATCATCATGATATGAAGTTCCAATCTACTGGACGGAGAAATTCGTACGCATAATTTTATTTATTTGAGCGTGTGTATTGTTTTTGTGTGTTTTTCCCCCTCTGATCCGAGGGGAGCGTAAATAGCTGCGTGTATGAGGACCGGATTCATTTTTTGCCTGCCTCTTACCTGTCTGTATTTTTTTAACACACGAATGGCAAAATGAGAAGGGGGCAGGTCCTGCGTAGTACGGAAAATCTCTGACGGACAAATTGGTGTATTCAAAACGCGCGACATTTGGCCGCCGCTGGCGATGTTTTCATTCCACTCGCTGTTCTGACACGGCGAAGGGCTCATTTTTCATCGTTCTGTGTGTGTCGGGAGTTTACTGAGTCGTGCTTAATCCCCAAACGCTGAAGAAATAATCGCGCTGATAACAAGAGCTTACTTGTAAAGAAAAACTGTACCACGGTAGAAAAAACAATACTAGCTGAATTGGCATTTGAGCAACTTGATTTTTCTCGTTGTCAGAGATTACTTTAAAGTAAAAATAATGTTTGGAGGCAGAAATCGATGCTATGATGCTCACAATATCCGGTGATTTTGATTTTGTCGTTTCACAGGACTCGTTTTAGTATAATCGAGCGATATTTATCTAGATACATGTATTTAGAGATGTATATATATGAATACCATTATCACGCCAGAATGAATACTCTAGTGAATAAAATTTAGATGGATGATAAATCGTCGTGAAACAGTTTAAACATGAAATCTGTGATTTCCTATTGGCACGAGTCGAGCATGATATTGTGTAACATCTTCATAAGCAAATTTGCACCTTACGATCTTACAAATATAAACGTTGAGATTTAAGTAAGTGCGACAATTTATCGATAAATTGTGAGTTGGTTGAGAATATATATTTTTTCTTTCTTTCACGTAATAGGTCGTTTTTTAGAAAGTATATTACTGAAAGGAGTTTATTCCCATCATATTAACAACAACGGCCAAGATAAACGAGACCAAAGACATACAGTGATTACTGCAGAGGTTATCTTGCAGGCTTACCCATAAGTAAATTCCTCTGTTTTTGCGAAAGCCTTAGTTGCCTCTGCTATCCTACTCTTTATGTCTACTATATTTCTACAATCCCTACTTATTATGCTGCCCAAGTAGCAGAATTTCTTAACTTTCTTCAAAAATATTCCTTTCCAATCTAACAACCTTTGTTATTCTCCATCACTTTGGTTTTCCCTCTATAATCCTACAGGACCAAATTAATGCTATTTATTATGGTTTACAAGTCTTCATCTGACTCCCCTAATACCACAATTTGATAAGCAAACCCAAGAATTTCAATTTTTTCCCTTGTATTTTGATTCCCTTTCCATATTAATTTTTAAATTTCTTCATCGCCTGTTTTAAATACATGTTAAAGAGAGTGGGTGACAGTCTGCATCCTTGTCTTTCTCCATTCTTGATTTCTGCTTTCTTTTCCTGATCTTCAATTCTAATTACTGCTGGCTGCTTTCTTTATACGTCAAGTATAAGCCTCATTTCTCGATATTTCATTCCCGTCTTCTCTTATTGTCTTCTAAAATTATACGCAAAGTCAATATTGCTTCACTTGACCCTACATTCTTCTTAACCGAACTGACCTTCTCCTTCTTCCTATACACTATTTTCGTTAATATTTTGCATGCATGTGATACTAAACTAATTGTCCTCTGCTGTTCGCCTCTATCAGTCCCAGTCGTCTTCGGTATGGGTATAGTTATGTTTTTAATAAAATCTTCTGGTATTCCTTCTGATCCGTAGATTTCGCAAACTATCCTGAAAAACCATGATATTGCTTTACGACCGATGATCTTATCAACTCCGCTGGAATATCAATTCCTGGCGCTTTACAATTGCTCAGGTATATCAAACTACAACCTTAAAATTTTGTCCCCCAACTAATCATCCTCCTTCTCTTCTTCTTTTATTACTGACTAATCTACATTTCCACCGTGATTCAACTCTTCTAAATATTCCTTCCAGCTTTCTGCCTTTTCCATCCTCCTTCTTTTCTTCTTTTATTACTGACCAATCTACATTTCCACCGTGATTCAACTCTTCTAATATTCCTTCCAGCTTTCTGCCTTTTCTTCTTTATCCAGAATTGGCCTCCCGTCCGCTCTCTTGATGTGTTTCTTCGGTATGGATATAATTATGTTTTGACTAAAATCTCATGGTATTTTACAGTTTCGTAGATTTCACAAAATATCATGAACAGCCGTGATATTGCTTCATTTATATGAATGAAATATAATTAAATTTAATTCCTGACTTATTTTGTCGTATTTTAAATATATTTATTCTTAACCTTAATGTCAGAAAAATGGTGTTTAATTTTTATTCCTGACTAAACGGTCATTGAGCTTATTTTTTTTCCAGTGGAGTTATATTACTATGTTTTATTGGACGCTAAAGCCGTGTAAATAGTGAACATGACCCCGATTGTTGATTTACGTGAATTTCCCACGTCGGTTGGTCTGTGAACTTTATATATTGAGGGTTCACGTACAATAAATAACATGTGGTGTTAGTATAAAAGTTGAATAATCTACACAGGTCAAGTGTTAGAAGAGTAATAAAATATTTTATGCTTTGATGTTTTAGGCCTAACTCAGAAGTTCTTAGTTTGGGGAGAAATGTCTGCGGGAGAATCGGGAGGGTCCTTTCTCCATTATGAGCGCGAGTGCCGGAATAACTGCTTTGGTTAGCTAGTGAATTGTGCTTAATACAAGGAGGTGCTGGTAATTGACCGGCGGAAGCAGTTTTCTGTCGGTGAGAGGCAATTGCGCGTGGCTGAGAAGGGGCGTGCCTGCCACTCAGGCGACGAGGTGTGTAATTAAGTCATCTCCTCCTCGTCGGGTGTCGTGGTAGCGGAAAGTGCGAGGGGGAGATTCAGCGCTTGCACCTTTTAATTTGTCCCTAGCTGTTTGCTCTCTGACAAGTCAAGGGCCGGACAAACACGACGAGCTGCAGTAGCTAGCTAGGCGACCCACCATGTGAGTGAGTACTAGTCTCTCTGCAGGGGCTCTTAGTAACCATCAATTTCTCACAACACACTTACGTACAAGTGGGGCACGTCATCAACGAATACACGGTTACACGACAATTTTATGGTTTAATAATTGCTCTATGAAATACTGTCGTTTTAGCATTACGCACAAAAAGTGACATCAAAACAGAATAATAAAAGGCATCCCCACACATAAAATTGACCACATGATATGAAAACGATGTAAAAATGTAGATTCGGATACAATGGCAGCAGTTTTTCTAAGTAGCTGACACATAAATGGCATGAACGTGGTCCTGGAGAGAGAGTTAGATATGAGGATTATTAATACTGGAGAAAACCAAGGTAATGGAGTGCAGTGAGGAAAACAGTGGAATAACAAGGATATTTGATTGGGAAGGGATATTTTGACGTTAGGTAGAATTTTGCTACTCCGGGAGCGTAATAACTAGGGATGGTAAAAATATAGTAGACATATACAGTAGGAATTTACTTATTATATATATAGAATATAAGAAAATAATTTTCAAAAAATGTTCGTATTGAGTGTGGCGTTATATGGGTGCGAAACGGGGACGATAGGAGTTTCAGAAAGGAAAAGAATAGAAACCTTTGAAATGTGCTACAGGCGAATCCTGAAAATCAGATGGGTGGATAGAATCACTAACGAGGAAGTTATAAACAGAATAGGGGAAGAGCGGACAATATGGATGACGATGACCAAGAGAAGGGGTAGTTTAAAAGGTCACGTTTTAAGACATGAAGGTCTTGTAGGATTAGCATTAGAGGGAAATGTGAGGGGTAAGAACAGTAGGCGGAGGCAAAGGATGGAAGGCTCTCTGCAGATTAGGGAGGATGTGGTTGTTATGTGGAAATGAAAAGGCTTGCACAAGATAGGTTAGCATGGAGGGTGCTTCGGACCAGTCTTAGGACTGAATACCACAACAACACAGCTCCAAAGACTACTGTTCAAAACGATATATTCAGTTGACGGAAGTTTATAAATTTAGAAAAAATAGTGCCAATGGTCTATCTACGACAAAAGAAAACTTTATCAATTAATGTACAATTAATGAATACAGAAACTCTTTCAAATCTCATTTTCTGACTTGAAGATTAAAATCAATGAAAAGATTGCCGATATTCTCACATACTGAGGCACCTTCACCTATTTTAGGTGGTGTATGTACTGGGGTCAGACTTTGGGAGATGTCCGCTTATCCCTGTGGATAAATCGGCCAACTGCCTACTTAAATTGGCGGAGAGACGGAGAAGGGAATGCTGCGACCGTACAGCAAACTCACCTCCCGTCATTACGAAGGGCGTGAGAATAGTACCCAAAAGCCCGAACCAATCTGATGAAGGTTTTCTGGAGTTTTCCCTGCAGGTTTTTAGTTGAAACACCGGGTAGGGCATTTATACTATAGCCCGGGGGCCATAGTCAACCCTTGGCTACCTTTCTTTCCTTCTCATCCTCCTTTTTCAATCCAAGTCCTATACTATTAAAGAGGAGTTGCCTGTTTCAGGATCACCCTTATGTAGTCTGTTAACTAAACAAAAAAAATCAATCCTTGGCTGCCTTGCTCTACATTTCACATCGTTCCTTTTCCTATGCTATGAAAGGGCGGTAGCCTGTTTCAGGATACCCTCATGTGCCCTGTTACCCCCAAAAATAAATTTAAAAACCTTGGCTGCTATTAAACGGGAGTTGCCATTTTCAGGATCACCCTCCTGCAGTCTGTAACCCACCCCTCCCCCAAATTATAAGTACCCGAAGCACAGAATATCCAGCTAATGTATAAACGAAATAATATTGTAAATGTTTAAATGATAAATTTTAAGTTTAACATATAAAATCGTATGTTTCATTTACAGCAGCAAAAATATTACAAGTATAATTTTTAAATGCTGTGGACGTTTGGGAAACGCCCTTGGCATTGTAATTTAACGTCATTAAATCTGACCTTTATGTTAAATAAACCAGTATTGTTCAAAGCTCGATGGCGGGATGGAGTTGAAAATGTTTTCTACATACTAGTAAAATTCATTGTAATCGACGCAATGGGCTGGCTCGTATACTAGAAAACAGATAGGTCCTTATTTTTATTTTCCTAAGACATTTACGTCAAAGAGGGTGCAACAAAACTGATATTTCTTGCAACCCCGTAGAAATATTTTCCACGTTCCTGGGATCGCGATCAGTTTGATCGTTACTGAAGTTCTACTGTACGCGTATGTAAGCCAGGTGTGATGCCGTAGGAAGCCGTGTGGTAACTCTGCCAACCACAACAATGCGTCAAGGCTCTTCATCGTTTAATGGCCGATTAATATGCATCAGCACTTTGCGTACGCAAGGCTCGCTTGTAATAGGCTGTGGCAGACTACTTCTCACGCACATGCACGCGTTCACACTCGGTTAACATCCAACACACTCGGACAATTGTTGGCAAGACCACAGACGCGGCAATAAAATCTCATTCTCCGTGTGACATGTTGAACGACTAATAAAGGTGACGTAATTGTAACATGCATTCTGAATTGTTGTTTACAAAACACGTTTTCGTAATGATGCTGACTTCAAAGGAAAAACGATCTTACGCGACGTGGCCGTCCGTTTTTTTGATCATAATAATCATGATGTAAATGTTTTGCTTTTATTTTCAGAGAGTGTTTACATTTTTATTGTCGTAATTAGAAACAATCGAAATTACAATGCATTCCTAACCTAAAGTGAAGTATGAAATGTTCAGAGAAATAATTGTCTGAAGAGTTGTTCTTCTTACACTTCAATGATAGGACCAACGAAACTTTGTTGATTTTTATTTAAACCACTAAAATTAAGAAAAATCTGGATTGCTCAAATGCAAACTTCTACTTTATGTTATTGTTTTCGAAGTACGTAATTCAGGCATGTTTAGTCTTAATTAACGTTGAAACTATTGAGTATAACTACCAAGTTCTCGCTGAACTTTGTAGAAACTAAAAGTTATCGGTAAGAGATTTTTATGATCATCTGGTGCGTGCTCCAGCGATAATTCAACAGCTTGGGTTACAAGAGCTGCGACATATATGTACGATAGAAAAAAATGCATACGTTTCTTGTTGCCGTTTTATTTTATTTATCTAAAATGGATGTAGTACAATGGTGGTGAGGGAAGGTTTCTTGGTCCATGTAGCCCTGGGTTTATACTTTCGAGTGCGGTGTTTCGTGGAGTTCGAGATAGCCATTTTTATTGTTGCTAACCTTCCAAGATTGTATGTATTTCTTTCCGCGTTTCATTGAGAATGATAGCCTGTGCTCAGATCCCTGAGAGACTCCTCGTGAGTTGCCCGACGAATATTTGGAGCCATTGCTCCCGCAGGAGCCAGGCGTTTGTTACAGAGACTCCGCGCCGTAAAACGATAAAAGCAAAAGTACTTGCCTCCGAGGTCCAACGAAGACGCCTTCTCGTGGTAGACGCTATCTCTGCGTCTGATCTCTTTTAGTTTATGACCGCCCTGGCTTTTCGATCGGCCATCTTAAAGCCGTGTATTTTCCTTTCGATAAAATCCCTGGTCTTTCCCGCACAAATGCGAACTGACGCTTTCTCTCTCTCTCTTCCTTTTTTAATGTTAAGACTACGTATTTTTCTTTCCTTTGACGAATAAAGAGATAGCATAGCCAATTCTTACGGAAGTCCTCCACATGTACAATTTTCCAGGGGTTTCATGCGAATTTACTTGACGCAATCCAGGAAAAAATATTTTATGTAGGAGAATATTCTTTATATAGGATAAAAATAATTGGATCGCAACCACAATGTCGGCCACGTTTAATGATTTCAAGTTTATTTCCAGTTTACATCTCGCGATCTATGCGTCTCGTTCAACAGTTTTATTAAAATAAAGTTATTCAATCAATCATTGTTTCCAGTAAACGAGGATCAATAAAAGAACTTAGAATATCAAATTGACGAAGAACAGGTTTGGTCTATTGATTATTAGATTCATAATCTACTTATGAAATTATAATGCTCGTCGTTTTATGTAATCGCCATTATCCTTATATTAATATTTATAAACAATTAAGCCCTATGCTGATGTATTGCTTTCCTTATCAATTCATGTTAATGTTTTTATTAATATTATTTATTAGGTGGTTGACTAATGTTTTGTACTATCTCGAAGGTAAATGAAAAGCCTCGAAAAGTCGTCACGTAACATCAGTTCTGTTGGTGCGCAGTAGGGAAGGAAGAGGGGGAAGGGAAGTATTGTCGTTTGATGAGGTACTTCCCTTCAACTGACTGTCGGAACGCTACTATCATTGTTAAAAACATTAATTGTATTCATATGAACGGGATATGGTGACTGCGACAACGTCTTTTTAACACACACCATACTTATTATGATGAGTTTCTTAACGTACAACATATCCGGAACTGACAGCAATATATTTTCTAGCGCCAATTACTTCAGAATTCCTTTGACACTACCAAGATGCGTTAACAAAAATTTTCAGTAAAAGTGAGCTCCTGTCTACCCCCATTATAATATGGGCGTGGTTGTCTACTGCGCATCATGTTGACACTCGAATAGCTAAATCTCCCGAACAATACTCTTGTGGTCTTAAGGCAAACCGATCTTTAGGATACTTGATGAGGTAACTTCAATATATTTTCATATACAGAGAAATGGCAACAATATTCCATTTCTGACAAACAATTCTATAATTGAACACGAAACAATTTCGTGAGTAATTTGTTCAGGACTCTAGGACATTTATGAATATAAATTATGCGGTATATTTCAACAGACAAAACTCCTTAGATTAAGGAGTAATTATCAAATAATTTTAATTAGTTGTTTCGTTTACATAGTTTCTTACGCTTTAAAATGACTAAGTTGCGGAAATATTTTTAAATATCATTTCAGCCGTGAAGGTCTCTGGACGTAGTAGAGGGAGCTTAATTTTCTCACTTTCCTTAATCGTTGCGTATTTTTATTAATTAAAAATATATGTCACTATTTTTTACATTTTAATAAGTTAGTTCAATCCTAGAAATTAATATTTTAGCAAAAAATTGTGTTTGTATAATTTTATTCTGTAGGAATTTGTTTACGTGATAAGGTCAAAAAATCTGGACACGTCGGAACTGAAGATAAATGTATATTAATTTTCTGGCATATTAACTGTTTTGTTTATTTTCTTAATTTAGACTAACTAAAATTTTCGATTGATCCACGATTTAATTATGCTTTAAAGTAACATTTTATAGCCAATGAATGATAAAAACAAACTGCTGGAAGTCCAAGTGACGAAGAAAGTTAAAAATTAATATCGAAAGGGAACAGATTGCAGTATTAAGACGATATTAAAAACTTTGAAAACATAATAAATGTCATGAACGTGATCCAGGAAGAATAGTACAATAAGAGGATTAATAGAGAATAGTGTAGTATGGGAAATAGTGAACTAAAAAAGGGTTTCAGATTGGGAAGGGATATTTTGAATGAAGTTAAGGAATTCTGCTATTTGAGCAGGATAACTAGGGAAGAGTAGGATAGCAGAGGCAAGAAGTATTTTCGATAATAAGAGGAATTTACTGACGGTTAATATAAGTATGAATATTAGAAAATCATAACTAAACATGTTCGTATGGAGAATGGCCTTATATGGGTGCGAAACGCGGACTGTGGAGTAGCAGAAAGGAAAGGAATAGATTTCAAAATGTGGTGCTACGGAAGAATGCCGAAAAACAGATGCGTGGGTAGAGTAACTAACCAGTAAGTTCTAAGCAAAATATGGAGGACTTTGAACAAGATAAGCGATAGTTTAATTGACCACGTTTTGAGTTATGAGAATCTTATAAAATTGGGATTAGAGGGAAATGTTTGGGGTAAGAAGCGATAAGGGAGGCATGGTTGGAATATACTAAGCTAATTAGTGAGGATGTGATATGTGGTAACAATGTAAAAATGAAAAGGCTTGTGAAGAATAGGTTAGCATGGTGGGGTGCATCTTACCATTCTAAGGACTGAATGACACAGCAACAGAAGTTAAAATAATTCTTTAAGGTCGAAAACTACATTTTCGGGTAGTAAATAGAAATATTCAAATCTGGGATAGTGTCTTAAGTTATTTATAGAAGAAGGAAAAAATCTTTTATTTGGTACTCTACTCCTTGATAATTGCCTCGGCGCACTCAAGGCCGAAATTTACATTTATAGCGGGTTATATAACAGGTTTTCTAAGATTCCGTTTCTGCATCCCGCTTCTGCTAATCGTCATGTGGGCTGCATAAATGTTCCAGAACTTTGGGCAATGCTCCGCCAACAACTTCGGCTCATACAAATTCATCGAAACCACAGCAACAGTCTAGTGTGAGAGGAAGAGGAGCCGCAAAATATAGCACAACTCCGGAAGAGTTTCAGATTGTTGGCCAACGCTAATTGCAACTCTTTCGAAAGCACAGTTGATATTACGACAGTATGGTGGAGATTCTGCTTAGTCTCCCCCTTCTTTCGGATCAGAGGGCTCCGTTTGCATACCAAATGATTTCACTTACACGAGGGTCGGGATGTAGCATGCAGTGCCGACATAATAATACCGGCAATTTACGCCGCGGCTCAGTTTATTATTCAGAGAGCGGAGTGCCAGGAAAGAGTTAGCCGGAAAAACAGCGGCTAGGTGGAGAAAAGGCAAATAATAAGTAATTGTGCACGGGCTTGCCTCTCGTGTTTTGGGGCAGTGAGGGAAGAGGTGTGTTTCAGATACTCATTACGATACCCTGTTTGGAAATGAATTTTATGAAAGCTAGAATACATAAAACAAGCGACAGAAGGAAAGGAGAAACGAGAAACACCTACAGGATTATAATATGATGAATTGTTTTGTACCAATATTATGATAAGGGTTTTCTTGTAGGGTGGGGTGTTTTTTAATTAAAATTTAAAGGGTAATTGAAAGATAAATGGGGATTTTATTTAAAAACGTTACTAAGAAAATATTTACAAAATTTCGGAGGTACAGTGATCAGATCTGTTATTAATCTCAGGATAACACCGTGGACTATACCCTCTTTAGACGTCAAGTGATCCTAGTTGAATATAGCGTCACTTTTGCCATCTCCTCCGTAGGACGCTCTTCTCGGTGCCGTCAGGTTGACCTCCTTCAAACGTCCGAGACCAAACGCCGGTTTCCTTCCGTCTCATTCAAGTTCCCAGAGAAGAATGATATTTCACGCAGCCTCCTCCTGTGTGTAGAAGCATAAAAAATGGACCTTTTGGATCGTTTTTCTTTGGACCACCAAATCTCATTGGTCGAAGCAGAAACATTGTATTTAAATATTTCGGTGTGTTCTTGCTTTCCGAAATTACACAGGTCATATCCCTCCGTGCCGAAATGCAATTCCTGGGGATTAGTGATGGCATAAGGTCTCGATATGCTGTCACCAATTGCACTTCCCTAAACTTTATATTAAGAAATGAAGAAATATCAACTATCGTGCTATATTCTCTTTAAATTGCACGAGTAATCGTAATAGCTATTTCTAAAGAGGAAATCCAGAAATTTTTTGCTCTTATTTAAATTTCGAAACAGACAAGTAAAAGCTGGAAATGTATTACCTCTTAGAAGATATGCAAAGGTTTTTAGAAATATAACTTGAAACGATGGTATAAGGAAATATGTGTGATAGCATCTTTGACAACTTTACGAAGGGGTAACAAAAGGTTTACTTTGAAAAGGATAAATTAACTTCTAGGACAATGCTAAATAAATGTTAGCGCTCAAGTACTTAAATTTATTATTGTCGTGGTAATAAAGAGATAAGCGAACCATAAATAGCAAATGTGAAGTCTTAGTACGAAAGCAAAGAAAATAAGTCGGAAATAAAATTTGAGAAGATTTATAATATATTTACTGATAAAGTAAATAAATGAAAAGACTACCACTAAGTCTGCACATAATTTATTTAAATCAAATACAACGTTCAATCCAACATTGTGGACTTTTTCATGTAATTATACAACAAAAAATATAAAATAAAAATGAATTTCTAATACACTAAAATTTGTTATTATATGACTTGTCTTCTGACTTTTCATTTATTTACTATAAACTGAAAGTCAGATATTTATGTTTGGATATTTACCGATTTCTAAATCAAAAATATTTATAACAATTGTTAGAAATAAGTGTTAATAATAATAATGATAATAATTGTTAGAGATATTATAGTGACGATTTCCGATGGAGATTTTATTTTCATGGTCAGTAAAGAAAACTTGAAAATATTTTGACATGGCGTAGGGGTGTAAAATAAATTATATTACTTAAATTTTTTGCCATGTATTCAAATTTTTATATATGCTAATTTATGGCTTTCGTATTGATTTTGGTTTATTTCAGAAAAATTATTTTTATATATTTTTTTACACGTGTCATTAAATAATTCCATTGGAGTTTAAAATTTAAGGCTTTAGGAGCGCGACATATATTTATATTTAACTTTCTATTTGTTTGTGATTTTCTATTAATTTTTTTATTTGTGGGATCGGTCACAATTTCGAATTTGGATGGTGTCAAGTGCATGGCTTATTCGATTCAGTTTTCCCCGTCCCGATACTTGGCACTATGTTTCGAGTCCCTCATCCCCGGACCGCGGGACGCCACGTGAATCACCTCTGCTAATGGCTTCCCCAACTGCTAAGCTTCGCTAATTTAAACTCTGATTGGAAACACGGCACCTGCTTGCTTCTACCACGTGCAGCTTTCTCTCAGCTCTGCGGCGGGAACATCCCAGTTACAAACTCGCCTCCAAATGCATTTGCCTTTAGTTCCTGCAGCGGGAACACACGCCGACGTTCCGTACAACTCTAAAAGCTAAAAATGTTTACTCTGAAACACGTACTCGTGCTTCAATCACTCAGCTTTCAGACACGTTAGTTAAGGAGAAGCCCTGCTATTTTTAGCATTAGCGTTGTTTCAATAAATTATCCGAAAGAAGCAAATTAAATAAAAACACTACTTTTTATGAACTCCGACTCAATTAAAAAATTATTAACTTATCGTGGTTTATGAATATATACTGGAAACTGACTTGTGTTTCTGTTTGTTTCAGGTAATTTAATCATCAAACTGTTGTTATAAGGACCTTAACGGATGCTGGGTATGTTTCTAGATAACTAAGGGCATAAATTTACAGTTTCTTCGGCGAATTTGTTTATAATTCTACTGAAGTTTACTATTCACTCGTTAGTCCCGCAGTGAAACCGATTTTCTACGAACAAAGATTTGCTATTGCAGGAAAATGATTTTTTTCTGTAATAAATATTTGTCTGTCGTATTTGAAAAATTGGAAAAAAAGGAAAATGTTGTAGTAGTTGTCAGTCCTGCTACCCTATTATGCGCAAGCCTTTTCATTTCCACATAGCTACCACATCCCATATCTTCTCTAAAATGTTTAGCGTATTCCATTCTACGCCTCCCTCTTCTGTTTTTACCCCTCACACTTCCATCATATGCTAATTTTAGAAGACCCTCATTTCTCAAAACGTGGCCTATTAATTTATCAATTCTCTTAGCGAACGTCCTCCATTCTGTTCCCTTTTCCTCTATTCTCTTTAGCACTTCCTGGTTAGTTACTATATCCTCTCATTTGATTTTTAGCATTCTTCTATACCATCACATTTCAGAAGCTTCTATTCTTTTGCTTTCTGCATCTCCTATCGTCCTCATTTCACACCCATAGAACGACTCGCTCCATACGAACATTTTTAAATATGATTTCCTAACATTTACACTTATATTGACCGTAAGTAAATTCTTATTTTTTGCGGCAATCTTTCTTGCCTGTGCTATCCTACTCTTTATGTCTACTATGCTTCTAACATCCCTAATTATTACGCTTTCCAAGTAGCAGAATTGCTTAACTTCCTTCAAAATATCCCTTCCCAATCTAACACCCTTTGTTATTTCAGTATCCCATACTACACTCCATTACCTTGGTTTTCCCTGTATTAATCATCATATTGAACTCTTTGTCCAGGACCACGTTCTTGTCAGTTATTGTGTTTTCCAAGTCTTCTTCTGACTCCTCGAATACTACAATATCATCGGGAAACCGTAGGGTTTTTATTTTTTCTTCTTTAACTTTCTTCTTCACCGGTTCTATATAAAAGTTAAACAACATGGGCGTCAGACTACATCCTTGTTTTCCTCCTTTCTTGATTTCTGCATTCTTTTCTTGCCCTTCAATTCTAATTACTGCTGACTTTCTTCTGTAGAGGGAAATATAAACGATTTAACATTTGTTATAACCAGTATCTGCGAGTCTAACCTTGCTCTCATATTCATTTATATTTACTCTGAAAATGAATTAATTCGACATAAAGCTCTTCGTCCACGCATTTATGGGCACACACAGACCTTCAAATTAACCATGGTGATGACCGACTCTAACGTAACCAAATAAATCATTTTCCTGGTACGTCACCATAATACCATCTAAAAAATCGAGGATCTAAGACAGTGAAAAATATTCCCTGTACTTTGACTTAAAATTCTGCAGGTAGATTAAAGAAGTACCGTTATTATATTTGAATTATATTACGTAAAGGGGGCCTATGCTAAATTGACGATATTAATTGTATCTTATTATTTACATTTTATGGCTTGTACTTGCTTTAACACAGTGGATTTTCAATGTTTATATTCCTTAGAAAGATGAAAAAACATTTCTCTTGATTTATGGAATCAATTTAAGTTATAATTTTTAAGAATTGTAACAAACTTAAATTACTGTGTAAAATACTGTTGTGAAATAGAGAAAAATTTATAGTAACACGTACAAATACACACTATACATAATAGATTCAATTCTGTCAAGGGTGCGGACTCGTATTCCAACTCCATCATAAAATACACGCACTTGTTTAACATGCTGACAAAGTGGAAGATGATAGAACTAATTCGGAAAATTCTAGATGATTCAACATTTACGAATTTAAACATGTCAGCCATTGCCCATTTATTTTATTCACTTGCTTCTGGGCTGTCTTAAATATTCCATGTACAAGATATTTGGAATTCTTCTGACTCGATAATTCAACATCTTCTGTTTTATTTTCTTTTAAAATAATTGTGTGGATTATTTTCCAATTCTGTATCCAAACGTTCGTTAAATTTTTAATTAGTGGAACTTTATTCTTTTAGATTCAGAAAAGTTTATGACGGTCTTCTTGATATGTTGTTACTGCGATCCGCAAATTTCCTCGCGATTTAGTACACGTGTCTCGGCTCCGTAGTAGAGTGCCTCGTTGACACGTGCTTTGTCACAATTAGTCGCCTCCCAGCGACTCTCGTGAGGAGGATGGAGCAAGGCGAGGGGGGAACAGAAGAACTGGCGGGGGTAGTTTTGCGGCAGGATCCGTCCCCCTCGTCCCGGTCTGCTTTCTGCTGATGGACGAGACATACATCATTGTCAGCGACTCACACACCTGCTACCCATGACAAAATGCATAGTTTATGTCGCGTGAGTGGGTGGCTGTGGACGCAGATGTTTTGGTCGCGTTCAGTTGAGTCTGTGTGCAAACAGATGCCGCATTGTATGGCTTACAGACATCCAAACGCTTTAGTGGACTGATTATGGCGAGAAACTTACTTTAGCAGGCATACTGGATAATGTTTCAATGCTTACATGAAGGTTCTAATTTCATTTAGATCAACAAATTTATTAGTCTGTTAGACCTGATTGCACAATAAATCATAAGGGGAGATTTAAAAAAGACATTCTTACATATCATTATATACAATCATCAATTTTATCTGATATTTATAAAAACATGAATGCATCTTTGTTTGTCCCGTATGCGCTACGCATGATAAATTGTAGAATTCACTCCAGTGACGGTTTCTGTTGATCCTTCCAAGATTTAGGACTTTTCTTCTTTCACTTCAGAACTCACGGCAGCAAAGTTTTATTCAACAGACGGCACGCGAGTTTGCCTAGAATGTTTCCGAATTAGTTCAAGCCCTTTACCATAGATTGCTACTGACTAGCTTCAAATGTCTTTGTTATGTATTGGACTTACTATGTACATCTTATAATGTAATTGCTGGGGTATTGAATTTTAATTTAAATTATAAGAAATTTATTTAGTTAGATTTTAAACAAATTAAAATTTATTAAATGGAATCACCATAAGTACAAAATTTAGGGTGCATTAAAATTTACCACAGCCAGCTCAAATTTATTCAAGGGTCATTTTATGGGCTATTAGTGTAGCAGGAAAGTCAGACATGACGCACTTCTCGATATTAGCACTCACGTATGTTTGGGGAGACTCCTGTGTTGGTACTTGGGACTGGGTTCTGAGAATTACGGCCGCTCGCTCCCGTGGATTTCTTCCTCGACACCAGCAAGTGACATGAGCGGGATTTCACCTTCCACCGTCTTCTTTCAGTTTGTCTCCAGATCCAAAACAAACCATTGAAAATCTTCTCCAGTTCTCTGATTCAAAGCTCCATCCAGACTCGTCAATTTCTAAACTACTCTCGAGCCGCAGCTCAACTACCACGCACTCTTCCGACCTCTTCCTTGTTCAAATGACCTCTCCAGGTCAGCTTCTCCTGCTTCCCACCATGATGCGGATTGCGGATCTGTCCCAGCTTTGCCCATCGGATTTCATACCTAATTTATGGAGTGAGATGTGTACTTCAAAATATCCGGTGTCTAGGAACTGAGGTAAATGTTCTTTAATCCGCCAAATTGTGGATCTGACACGCTCAGGTCGCCGATGTCCAGCCTTGCTGTCGCCTTGATGTTATTTCCGACGGAGGCTCTCCAGTGGGGAATTTCTCAGCCAGTGATTAAATAAAATGGCGATTGCCACATACACTCATTAAAATCTATAAAGAGTATTAAGTAAGTTTGGCGTAATGTAAAAACCGTGAAAGAAGGAACATCCGTAGATATTTCTCGCAAAGGAAACCTGTACGAAATTTGGTCTACTTGTTTTGATTTGTATGCAGAACGTAAAAACAAACACACGTATATACAGGCAATTTTATTATACTGTTTTTATCAGATGTTAATTCTATTTATTTATTAAATAGTATTGATATTGTCACAGTATATACGACCGAACCTGAAATATCTAGCTCGTATTCAATAGTTTCTTACTCTTAAAGGAAATAAATTCCGACATAAGCACGTGCTCTTGCATGTTGATCTCCACTTTTTTTCCGGAGTGTTTTTGTGTTCCGATTGAAGAGAACGTTCTCCTCTCCAAGTGCCACGTGTCTTGTGTTGATATTCGTCACGCAGTGGTCTGTGACCTCATGGTGGGCGCCTCCTATTGATTCTTGCAGCATCCCTTCCGGGAGCGGGAGCGAGGCATCGGCCTCGTAAGCGGAGGGAGAAGGTACATGGGGCGGGGGAAGAAAATTCTCCCTCCAGACATCGCCATCTAAGCGGCTCACCCTCGTGTCCTACATACAGCTTACCGCAACGGGATCTGCTTCCTCTCATCTACAGCGAGGAAAACCGCTGTTGAAGCATTCACAAGGTCTTACAGACGTAGGGGAGGACGTTTCGTGTCCCATCGGCCTCAAAGGAAGACCACTGAACGACACAAAACTGCAGCGAACCGATAAGCGGGTGCAAATATGAATGTACAACCTACAAGGAGACATTTTATTACTTCTAAACATCTACTGAGGAAGAACTTAATTACGTCATTATAAAGATAAAAAACAAATTAGTGATGAAATAAAAATGAAATTATGATAAATGAAAATATTAAGTGTTAAATTGAAATATTAAACATATAAATACATAGTGTAGAATTTACAAAAAAATTATACTAAATCGAACAGTGATTTAACCTAGTTATTAAGGCATCAAATATAATGAGAACATTCAATGCTTAAGAAAGAAAAACTAATAATTTGCTGTATTTAATAATATCATCTACCGGAACTTTGGTAAAGCAAAAGCTTCAAATAAATATTTTTATGTCCTGTACGATGACCTAATAACGACTTTTTGTGACCGTCATGACTGTCTTACAACATGAATTCGGGATTTGACGAGTCTGATCGTACTTAGTGTTTCTTCTCCATAGCCTAAATAAATTAAACAAAAAACAGCCTCTATATAAGACTTCTGTTAATTGGTCGTTAAATTAATATAATTTTAGGGAAACAAAGATACCTAAATATCGATTATGATATGTTCTAACGTCCTCAGAATAGTTGACATAAATGGAAAGATCCACCAAGAAACACATACACAATGATAGGAAACTGCCATGCCGTGATATGATGCCACACACATTGAGATGAAAATCATATTATGTGAAATGTAATTAACACTTTGTTAATGCAAAGGTCATACGTTCTGTGTATTTTGATAGGAAATGTCTCTTAGTTTTTCGCCTCACTGCGCCGATTAATTAGCAGTGAGGAAGAGGAGGAGGGTCCAACTGCGATGACATTCCATTGTAGACTCATTCGAGACAATAATTAGCCTATTGTTGCCGAGATTAAGGTTAATTTCCAGCCAACGTCCGCTGATCTCAGGGGGGAAGACAGTTGTTACAGCACTGCGTTGTGCTCTCTTGAGTGCGTCAGATTTTGCAAAAGTGGATTCCGCGACACTTTAAGAGAAATTCAGAAGTTACAGTCAGAAAAATGAAGTAAATATCTCGCAGTCAAAAAGGAACAGGGAGGGTAGGATCCTTAAGCAGTGTCTGTATTCAGAATTATCCTAATTTAGCCTGTTACCTCCCCCCAAATCAAAACTTTGAACGCTGTCTGTTTTAAATTTTTACTTGTTTATAACTTTCAGGTGAATTAAAATGAGTCAATTCAGTCTGAATCTTGACCTATTGCACTGACTAACCGCTGTTATTAAGTACCTTATATGTTACTTTACACAATGCTTTCGATTTTCAATCTTATTTTTACGGAGAAATGTTATCCACTGGTCACCTCTACCGTTGTCTAATAGACTCTACAATTAACTGCCCTCATAATCATTCTATAGACTGTCGAAAATTATTCTTCCCTAGATTCAAAAATTTCTAATACGAAGCTCACGAGTCTGTTAAAAATGTTCTTCTAAATTAATATTACAGAAATGTATTAGCACTACCATCTTTTTGAGTAAAACGTTTCAGTTGATTTACTTTTCCAGTCCACCATTAATTTCTATTTTCATCCCCCAGTAGTATAGCAGTACCGTTTCTATGTTTTCTCTATGGTATTCAGTCGTAAGACTGGTCTGATGCAACCCTACCTGCTAACATATCTTGCGCAAGGAACCTTTCATTAAATTGTTTATAATGACTTATTCGTTGCCCCAACCTTGTATTCATTATAAGACCTACCCCTGCATTTCCTCTATTTAGCATTTGTGCTAATCACCCTATTCATGCAACCAAATTTATTGCTCTTCCTGCCATCTAACGTATGTCCATATCCCTTTTTATATTTTATAATCTACCAGCACGGTTTAAACTTATGACTTTCCTTTCTGCGGTTAGTAGACGTCTTTTCGATGACATCCTCCTGAGTAGTCCCCACACGGAGATCCTAATGGGGGACTTTTACCTCTGGAATATTCTACCCGAGAGGCTGCCATCATATTGTTATGCATTCCTATGTCACTGAATTTGGGCAATGTTAAGTTGGCCTTATACGTAATATTAAATCCCTAAGCCAAAAATGAATAAATAGCCTTTTGTTTCAAATCTTAGTTGGAAAATACTGAAGAGTAAAAGTAGTAACGTATCGTTAAAAATTATATTACCACCCGACTGAAACGTTATGTACTGTATGGAATCAGATGCGTTAGTTAAAATTTTATTTAGCAATTCTCAATGGTTTTCTGATGTTTATTGAAAATACCATAATACTAACAGAAATAGTTCTCTGGTCAGCCCCCCTTTACCCGAGTCAAATAATTATTGAGCGACGTTTCGACGGCCATCGCACTGTTGTCATCTTCTAGGCGCGTAGAAGATGACGAAAGTGCGCTCTGTCGTCGAAACGTCGTTCAGTACTTTCTTGACCCCAGTGGAAATCCGAGAACTGTTTCTTATATCTTTAACCATTATTGTATTTTTATACAATACAAATTTTATCTTCCCAATTAATCAGATAAATCCTTTCATCTGGTATTTCTTTCCTGTAAAAGTTTGCTTTTTGGTCATTCCATTAAAAAGGCAACACTTTTTATACTTTTTTAACGTTAGAATTTTACAGTCATGATTGACAACGGTAATAGTAGTAGACGACAAAAATCTCCATTAGCTATGATGAGGGATATTTCTAGAATAGAAGGTAGCCTGACAAGAGTAATTCAAAAAGGGAAACACTAACTGAAATGTTTTTTCCACCTCCTTAACTAAACATGTTTCTCCGCTTTCAAAAATTCCTTTGCACTCCTTTCACTTAGAAATATCTTCCTCGACGTTGCTGTTTCACGTTCCAATATTTTTTTCTCTCTCTCGCCTCCTGCCAGCCTGTCTTTCTATTCATCAGGAGCACTTCACGAAAAGCACCCCCGCCTCCTTTCCTCTCCCTCTGCCTGCGTCTCTCTCTACCCGTGTACCGAGTAAAGAAATCTCTGCAGATTAAACGAGACACACATACGCATTCAACTCAATACGCCGCTCTAAGTTTGCGCAGGTGGAAAAGAAAGAGAGAAAATTGAAATTTAAAAAATATACCTAGGTGAAAGATAAAGAGCGACGGCTCCTTTTGTCGAAGCATCCCTCCGCCTCTTCCACGTTCTTTTCTTTTCCGTCGAGCGATATTCAACCGTTTAACTGGCGAGGAATGGAGAACTTGTGACCTGTGACCTTTTTACCATGCATCCACGTCGTCTGACTTGTCAAAATCGGAATGTATAGCTAAAGGAACGAGGGTTGACGGCCTGGTTTCCTCTTAAGAATCGGTCGCGTGTGCTACGAATCACGCATCATTGAAGCTACGCATATGACACCGAGGCCGAGAATAAAAATATTTTCATTTTAGCTTAATTTGTAGGTAACTTCAAGACGGATTTTTATTCCAACTCACCAAAAGTTTCCTTTTTAAAAGGAAAATTGACGAAATTAAAATTTTGGAAACAATGCGAGTCAATAAAGAAAATTATATTTGGGTTCGATTATCAAAGCGACTGGGGTCTATGTTCGAAGGCAATTTTTAAATTAATACCGATATTTACTTAAATAATAACTGAAAATTATTTTCTAGATATTTTATTACGAATAACACAGTTAAATTTTTTCGAAATGTCCAAAACAATATAACGATCCAGAAATTGCGTAAGATAAGTGGGGAAGAAATAATGAGTGACGGCATGGTCAAGTTGTGGATTAGACTGTTTAACGAATAGCTTGATAAGGTGGTCGATGAGCCGCGGTTCGGCCGATGTCCGTTATTACAGGCAGAATCTTCCTCTGACAGCAGGTTTCTCCTCACAAAATGTACACGAATAACAACGGTGACTGGACAAATTGTGTCTGGTGTAAGGTAATGATTCATAATTAAATATTTGAAATAAAAATGTTCCGTTATTTCTTAAATATATATCGGGGCTTGCTTTAAGGATAAAATTTAACAAAGGCGCTCGTAGTATTCATTAACCCTTATTTTGCTGGGGTTATTATTCTCTTCATTAAGATGTCAGGAGCAGTGTGAGATGACGGAATTATTTTTATTTCCCTTAAGGTACAGGGACTGTTAGTTATCTTTGTAATGCACCGCGTGTACTTTGGAAATCGAAGGGTCCTTGAGAATTTTTAAAGTACCGAGAATATTTTTCATTTCCCTAATGAACCGATAATTTTATAAACTCTCTTAAGATAGTGTATCAGGAGATATAGTTACACGTAGACGTGAATTTTAAAATAAATATTATCTGCAAGTCAGCTTTGCTCAATTTGTGGGCGTGCTATAGAAACGTTGTTGCTATACTACCAGGAAACAGACGGGAAATTATGGACGGAACGAAAAAAAAACAAACTGAAACCTTTTAGTTAAGTAAAGAAAAAGGTCGTCCTAATTTTGTACTGTAATTATAATATAGAAAAAATTTAAGACAAGTAAACCAAAACAGAAGCGTTTTTATAATTACCAGGAAGTTTTTCAGTTTCGGATGGTGACCGAGAGTAAAATTTGACGATGTAATCTACGGAATTTCGAAGATCATAGAACATATTCTAAGGTTCGTGAAATGCACTTTATTGTGCTCCTACGACGAACAATAAACGCGAAAATCCTTATGCGCAATATATTGGCTAATTACGTCCAAATTCCACCATAGCTCTTACCCAACATTTGGGATGATCACGTCCACAATCACAGCCAGGAATGTGGTCAGCGGAAACGAAATGAACGTAATTTTGTTTCACAGCCGCTCTAGTGTCAAACGGCGACCTCAAAATCCCTTAGTGGACGTTGACCCGGCTTCTTATTCGTCTCTCCGCGTTTCTTTTCTTTTTCGTCCCATTCCAGGATTCCATTGTCTGTGACAAGCTCCGCGGAATCTACGCAGCGTATTATTATTGCTATTATTTTCCTCCCCGGCTCTGGGAGCGTGGGCGTCGTTTCTGCTGCCGTCGCTGCTGCTCCTGCGTCGGCGTCGGCGTCACCCAATTCAGCGTGGATTAATGAAACTGCGGGCTTGTGCTCTGCATAACAACACAACTCAGATATTGCCTCCAAGGGAACTCGCCTACATTACAATAAACATCCACGCAATATGGGTATAGCGGAAAATATTAAATGAAAATATATTAATATAATTTAATTAATCAACGCCCGTAGGCTAGCAAACACAGCAATGCGCTCGCAATCGACAAATCAGAGACATAGGAAGAATTTGAAAACACAGATATTGGGGGATATTATTTTCAAACTGTTATCCAATAAAGTGAATTAAATTTGATAAAAGAAAAGATTCACGTGAACAGAATAGATAGATAATGAAAGAAAAAGCTAACAAAGACTGCAGTTGAAATAAAAAATCTCTTTACGAAAGGAAAACCTGCTAAAGCTGTCAACCGTATGCAAAATATATATAAGAAAGAAACACAATTTAACACTTAATTAAAATTTAATTTTGTTGTATAAATTGTAATTACTAAACATTTCATCCCGTCCTGCCCAAGGGAGGTGGGGAAATATGTAAATTTATTTTTAAAATTCACCAGAAAACTAAATTCGTTGTTTTTACTTATATTGTAATTAGATTAACTAAGTAATATAATAAAATTATGTTTCATACCTTTATGACAAAATTTTTATTTTTCCAAAATTTTACAGAAATTTTTAAACAGTAATTGTTTAGTACCGTCACTACTTCCCCTATAGACTTTCTCCAGCATTAATCATACCAGACTTCTTTGTCCAGCTATGTGGAATTCATCTTCTCTTGTCATCTGTTTTTCATAGTTAAGGAGATCTATACCACAAATTAGATAATTTATTGTGCTGTTTTACTTGCGGCAAATAATTTTCAATTTGTGGACAATACTTTTTTTAATTTAATTATTACCTTACACATCATGTCGTAGATGTTTTGCTACCAAACGATCCTGTTACTGCTAATGTAAGACATATTGAAAACTACTTTTTTGTGATTGTAATTTGTTTATTGCGCGTAAAAATTAATTATACGACAGTCTGAAAATAAAAATGGAAAATATTCGCTCGTTAGTTTAAAATTCTTAAAAAATCTTTAGTTTCTCCATCCGTCGGATTATATTATTTTAATGGAAGTAATCTATCAGAAAATTGAATTTATTGATGATTTATTTTCATTGCAATGGATATTGCCCGGTGGCAATGCTTAAAATATATTAAATTAACTAATGTATAAAAGTTATCTACGGAAATTAGGAAGTAAAATAAAATACCATAAAAATAAACAAGAAACATTCCGCTCATTACCCTAATAAATATATATTTTTAAGACTAGTAATGGTGTCCTACTGTTCTGTGCACGTCACGGGAATAATGAAAAAAATAAATCCATATGTTTTTAATGATTAAGCAAAAATAGTCAAAACTGTTTCGTATGTTTTTTAAATATGAATACTTTGGAATAATGTAATTAATTTAATCTACTTAATATTATTAATAAAATACAAAGAATGGCCAAAAGTCAGGAGGAATATAATACTTTAATGTGGATTGATCGTTTCGTCCCCAAATTTCAGTTTTTAGTTAAATTTCATGTTTCTACCGCAACAATCAGCGTCGAAATCAAATTATTTCTGACTTTTGGCCACTTTTGGTATTTTATTAAAAATATAAATAGTTATTCATTTTGGTTTTACATTCAGTAGTTTACAAGGTTTTCGCTGGAAAACTGAGAAAAGAGAAAAATGAAATCAACTTGTAGAGCGTAATGTTAATTTTAATTCACCAAACTGATTTATGTGACTGGACGTATTGACCGTAGAGTGAATAAATAGAATTTAATTCAGGCCTTGGTATGCCAAATATGCAGATTCTGAAAATTTTGCCCTTTTTTTGTAACCCGAGTCTTAGATAACGCCAAAGAGTTCAATATTGTAATAAGCCGTGTTTCTGCTTTATATTGGGTCATAGAAAAGAACTTGCAAATCTACTTATTTTATCTCTAGGCGCTTATCAAGGTGTAATGTTCGGAAATTCGTGAGCTGAAACTGTTCGCGTGAAAATACCACAGCACATGTATTTGCATAAACTGCGAAAAAAAAATTCCTATATATCTCGATGGCGAATAAAGTTCCAGCTTTCTGCAACACAGTTGAAAATTCAGTTCGCAGAATAAGATTCACTGAGATGAGGAAAAGCGCGACCTTTAAATGATAACCATTAATTTGAGAACAATACTTAACAAAAAATGAGAAGGGGCCGGAAATTTCGATAGGAACTTTGCATCTTACTCTAAAGGCTAAAAACAGAGTGAAGATTAATGTATATTTGCCAAAAAACATTTGCAGTTGATGCGACATTAAATAAAAAAATCAGAGATATGACAACAAAGGGCTAAAGAACTTGAATTAATACACCGAAAAAGAATTGTTCAGATTCGTGTCGTGATTAGCATTTTTAATGTGTAACATATCAGAAAATAATATTTCTCTAAATTGGAAGTATTGTCAAAATCGAAACAATGTTTGAGATTGATACAAAACTAGATGTTGGGGTTGTGTTTGCACGTAGACAATTTAAAGTTGGACGTATGGTCTTTAATTGTTATATACGAAGTCATGTTTGTTTGGAGAAATAATCATTTGAATAATGAATTTCATACAAAAATTGGCATTTCCGTTGATAAATTTTAATAAAATGATAATTATGTGGCCAAAGAAACGGATAAAAGCATTATTAAACATACGATTGTTTTGTACACCAATTGGTGGGGGACACGTCGTGAGTTTAATAATAGTCTCGTCTGTTTCGTTGGCCATATAATTTTTTTACCACAAATAATTTTATGCAATAAATTAATATGAAATTATCATGAATTATAAATAAAAATCCAACTTATGTATCAACAATAATTACTGACTTTTCCAGTATACGTTATGACGTATATAGGTTTATCCATGTTAATTTTTACTGTATAAAAACATGGAGAAACGTTGTAGGAGTAAGATATTCGAAGGTAATCCATCTTGTTTTAAACTGTTAATAAGACATGATAGTTCTCAATTCAATGATAATTAAAGGCCGCATTTTTTCTTCTTAATTTTACGAGTGATAATATATAACAATGTAGCCATGTTAAGCTCTTTGTGGCAAAGTAAAACTTGTCTAAAATTCTCAAGTATGTAATACAGTCTTGAATATGGACTGGAAAATTACTCAGGGCGTCACGAAAATATAGCAGAAATCCGATCTGAAGACCTGGTTAGTTTCGCAGTTTCCGTCGTGCGAGGTGTGAATACAAACTGACACGAGCCACTGGGCTGAGATTTCGCAGATCAGTGAGCGAGAATGGGGATGTAAAGTCCCAGGTGAATTTGGTGGCCCGCCAGGAGGCGTCGACGAAGTGAAATCGTAAAGAATGCGAGGTGGTTTAAGTGGGGTTGGCGGAATAATGTCGATAAGGGAAGCGTGCAACTTTTATTCGCTGTGCTCTCTCGACGTGACAACTGCGTACTGGAGTCAACCACATTTACGGAGAATAAAATACAGACCTTATCCCGACGTAAAAATTCACGCCAGTCCTTGTCTGCTCCTATACAACCTTCGTATCATCTACAAACTTCCACAAGTTTTATCCCACTTACACTTTGCAAAAAAATGCCAAGTTAATTCTTAATATAACCTTACTCTTATTATCAAAGTACTTCCTTCTTCGAGATTATTTAAGAATAATTCACAGTTGAATAAAAAATCTTCACAATCTATGATATAAAATAGAAATTAACGCATTTTAAAAGCAATAAGGAAATGTTCGATTTTATAAGCATTCAATCAATACCAATAAATAAAATTGAAATGTATGTACGTTTGTCTCGAATAGACTCCGAAACAGCTTAACAGATTTCAATGAAAATGTGAGGTTTCAAAAACAGGTATTTTGATTTAAATTTTTGTGTATGTTTCATTTAGATATCTTGCCGAGTTCAGAAGATAATAATGTAAATATTTATAAATCCTTTGAATTGCCGTGCGGAAGGCGGTGTGAAAACCAAGTGCGAGTTAAAAGTCCTATTAGGCGTTTCTATACGATTAATCCCACTTATTGTGTTGTTATAAATGTAATTATGGTAGCATAAGAGAGAGAGATTGGGAGGTCGAATGTTTTCAATCCATATATATTTGCAGAAGGATTCGCGCCTTAATTAACCTAACTTCCTGTGAAGTAATAAACGTCTTTTGATCGTCGATAAAATGATACGTAAATTGGTTTTATTTGTGACGACAGGTAAATTTTAGTTTTTAATAATTGCTCAATTTAATTATTTTATTATTTGCTCCAAAACGTATGATAGCCGAAACGTATGATACAAATATCTTATTAATTTATATGATTGTGGCTTTTGTCACATCGGCCAAACAAAAACGACTTCAAATACAAGAATTAGAGAACACAAATACAATTTTATGCTGTAAACCTGTAAACACAACCACTAAGAATTGTATTAAGTAAATTGTTTACTTTTTACACTGGGAATATTACTGATATAAAAGATAAATTTCTTAATTGTAAATTGAAAACTAAATATTGTTATTATTCATCTTTATACTGAAAAGTCTTAACAAGTTTTAAGACTTTTAATTTTTTAAGTTCTTTGGTTACTTTCTCTATTTAACTTAAGGTTTAGAACTTTGCTTTAATTTCCAGTCCGTTCGCAATGGCCGTTAGAACATGACGGTAATATGTGCCCAATGCTAATTTAAAAAAGTTATCGGTTGTGTGCATATAATATATAAAACGGAGAAGCCTCGAACCGGGTTGTAAGTCGACTACAATAACTCTGGCGGTAGAGTATCCACCCAGAAAGCGTTCTTCCCGGGTTCGATTCCCGGTTTGGTCAAGTTTATTTTGTCTTGATCTTCTAATACAGTTTCATAGTTTTCATGGCAGAGCTTCAGTTGAAAACATGACTTAAGCAACGTTAATAATTCAGATAATTTAGAATCAAAGGAATCATATTGATGTAAAATGTGTGGTTAGTGAGGCACATTGTTTTTTGGTCCGAAATCAACACCTTATCTGTAAGCAATGTTAATAAATCATAAATTATATAAATAAATATCCAAAGGATTATCTTTATTTAACATTACCATTAAGGAATTATTTAAAATTCAATTTGCTTTATAAAGTCTTATCGTAAACAATCTTAAACGTATTTTATAAGTTAAATCAACACAACCATTATCATTATTAACTAATTAAAAAATAAATTTTTAATATTTAGAGCAACTTTCATGTTTCAGTGATGGTATTCTCAGTGCAGTAGCAGTTTCTTTTAAAATATGTGGTTAGTGAATGGGTCTAAACATATTTTTTTCTGTAAGACATGAACTTTTATTAATAATAAATGTAAAATTGAACCAATATAAAAAGTGAAAGAACGTATTTTTCTCATAGGTTGGTTTACATTTATTTCTGTGAAAGAAAGCAAACCACGTTGCTTTTTGTGAGACACCGAAGATTGGGCGTTGTGTGCGGCCTTTAAATATTAAAATTTCTATTTGTAGCGGCTGTGAGATTCTGGAGTAGGCCGCCATAAATTGTGCCGGTGAAATATCGCCAGTCATTTGGGCTTCCTTGGCAGTCAAAGGGAGGCGTGAAAACACATTCAGTCAGTCAGCAAGGAAGGAAAGTAACGTAAAAAGGTCTGCGCTGTGATTGGTTTGCACTGGGCCATTGTGGCGCTCGGCAAACCACATCAATCAGCTGCTGGAACAACTGCCTCAGGTCAGGGTTCCTTCTCAGTCAGTCGTCGGCCTATCGCTGTCGTTCAACTACTTATCACGTAGCGTCTGATCCACTTCTTCCCCATTTATCAGTCTACTTACAGGCGTATCGTTGTTGACAATCTCTTTCCTTTTGTGCTTTAAGCACTTTGTCTGTAATCCAAGATTTCTTTATTTAACAAACTCTCAATGAAACTCTTTGCACAATAAGACTTGCTGTTTGATTAAAATATCGGCCAATATCGTTGCAGTCAATCGCCGTACAAGGAATGTCAACTCTCAAAATTCTGTAAGATCACTGAAGTTAATTATGCCAAAATCATTTATGTCAAAACCTAATCTGGCCTAAAATTTTGTGCTTCTTATAGATTTTTTAATTTAGAGGATAAATTACTTTTTAATATTCTGATACATTTAACAACCAATAACATATTTTGTTGTTGTGGTATGCAGTACTAGAACTCTCTAATGCAACCCTCCATGCAACGCAAGCTTTTTTTAAAAAAAATAACAGAAATAATCGAACTCCTGTTTCCTTCAGAATTGTATCTGGGACAGTAATTTCAGTTGCATTGTGCGTAAAATTTACAAGCGTTTAGAAAAAGCAGGAAAAAGTAATTTATAATGTAAAGTAAAATAAAATGTAAAAAAAAATTTATTCATATTTATAAACAGCAATTTTGTTACTTAATGCTTGTACACCCGAAGAAGTTAAGAAAATGGGAGAGTAACGTAGTGGTATATTTTATTGATTTGGCGACCGTTTTAGTATTTATTGTTTCATCTGATGGCAGATAAACAGAACTATTAATAATAAACCTTCTTGAATGCGATTGACTGGTTGCGTTCGGTACTCAGTTCAGTTCTAAATTCCACAGATTTTATTACCAACTCAACTCTTTTCTATTAATTCCTCGACGTATATTTCCACTACCATGTAAAAGATTAACTCGAGAAAAACGTAATAAACTGAATTTAAATAATAACACTACATATGTTTTTTCTAGATATTTTTTCTAATATGTGGATTTATAGAAATGAAAATATTTGAACTCTTATCAGATGTGAATTCAGACGTTCTTTGGGCATAGAAATACGGGATAATTTTAATATTGACGTTTTTCATCCTTTAACACTGTTACCACTATACATATTCATGTGAGAGTTGCTCTTCCTCTGTACTGTCAATTCACCGAGAACTTGAAATTCCTTCAGGTGAGCTTTACTCTTCATTCAAAGGCTCATATATTCAGAGGCAAGCCGTCGATTTCGTACTGCAAATACAACAGTATAATTGTGCATGTTGTGGGATCATATGCTTTTGTGAGGGGTCGCCCTTGTATGTTGCGAAGCCATAGAAGATCCCATGATAGACACCTCAATGGAGAGTATTCCCCGTTTAATCAAACCCTCCTTAATGCGCCTAACCCCGCCACTATCCCTTTGGAAAAGTCTTTATATTGATCTCCCTATTTAACGCCCGTGGGGGTGAATTCATGCCTGCGTATTGAAAAACCAGAAGAGGGAGGAATGAGGAGGGGAAAAAAAGTTTGTATCCCTTATACTTGATCGCTTTTCACTTTCGGAACGCAGCAAGCCTATTAATCAAGGGTGCGTTCGGTACTCAATTACCTATGGAGGCGCCTGCAGATCGATCCAGCACTTTCTAATTATTACGAGCTCTGCCTTCCCCCTTCGAATCCCTTGCTCAAGAGGAACCGCTGCTGCCGCCGCCGCCAATATCACGAGCTTTTACTCGGGACCACAAAGAGCGATTCAATGGCCATCCAAATTCAACGGCGAAAGCTTCCCGTCCCTTTCATACAAGTTGAACCACAATATTTTTTCATATAATCCAGTTAAAAAACCACTAGTTTCAAATTCTTGACTTACTTTACAAATAATTATGCGCATTTCATTAATGACAGTAACGTAATGAACGCATGGTTGCCAATAAAAATCCTCATAAACGAAAAAGAAGGATTACAGATTAAATAATTATTACACGGAAACTTTTAATTTGAACCAACGTTGTTAATAATTATGTCACTATTCCTGCTCCCATTACAAGATCGTAAGTTAAAAGAACACTAACAAATAATAAACATTTACTACAGTTTAAGTATGATACATAAACGTTGTTGCCCATGCTCTTTAGCTTATATATAGAACAATCTTCGAAGGAAGTTACAAGTGAATATGGAAAGAGAATTAAAATGCAAAGAGCAGAAATAAAAACCCTAATATTTGCTGATGACATTGTACTATTAGGGGAGTCAGAGGAAGACTTGGAAAACATAATAAATTTCATGAACTTGATCCTGGAGAAAGTACAACATGAGGATTAATAGAGGGAAACCCAATTTGATGGAGTGTAGTACGGGGAACAGTGGAATAAGAAAGGGTACTAGATTGGGAAGGGATATTTTGAAGGAAGTTAATGTTTTTGCTACTTGGTCAGCATGGTAGAAATATAGAAGACATAAAGAATAGGATAGCTAAGGTACGAAAAGCTATCGCAAAAAAGAGGAATTTTAATTCCGTCTAATATATATATATATATATTAATATTATAAAATCATATTTAAAAATGTTCATACAGACTGGGACGTTATATGGGTGCGAAACGTGGATGGTAGGAGTAGCAGAAAGGAAAACAATAGACGCTTTTGAAATGTGGTGCTACATAACAATGCTGAAAATTTTCCTCGAATGGCGGAGACAAATTCCTCTCCAATAAAAAATATTCATCAATAGAATTTGGGAGGAGCATTCACCCTATCCACAACCGATATTTGGGAAAGTATCAGGCCTGGCCTACATCATAGTTCTAACGGAAAAGTTTACACTTCAGAAATCATATACCGGTGTCGGAGAGTCTGGTTTATATTACCCTGTCTGTCACCTCCTTTGACTTCATACCGCCAAATCTTATAGTACAGTGAAAAAAGTACGATTTTTGTTATTTATCGCAGTGTGTACTTTTGGAGAGGACGAGATAGGTGGGACCTACATTCAAGGTGTCAAACCTCTAACCTCAAAGGCCGTTTCTAGAAATGACTCTGTTCACTGTCATTTTTATCCATAGTGTCTTCCCACCATTACGTAAATATTTGCCAGAACTGAATATGTAATAGATTCAATTACTTCAGACTTGATAACTAAACTCTTGCAACCACAATTTAATTCACTGTTTGAAAATTTTCAGGACTCTATAAGAAGCATATATTGAATGTAATTATTTCATGGGTTTAAATAAGAATAAAATTAATTAAAAAATTCGTATTATTTACTTAGTCTTATTATTTTTGTACTTGCATTTTCTATGTATCTCTGTACTGGAATATTTGAATAGAATATGGCAGATCTTGGAAATGTTCTCTGTTCAAGAGGGACGTGACGTTACCAATTTACAGCCAAGTCTCTGGGCTGACCAGTTGCGACGTCGGGCTTGGGAACAGCGCTGTAAAGTGTAGTATGTAGTTGGCCCCGGTTAATGTCTGCCGTACAAGGGTTAATTTGCCCCCGAGATAGACAAGTTTTAAGAGGGTCATAAAGGTAGCCGTTAGGGGTGTTGGGAATTGTGAAAACGACACCAGCCTGTCAAATATACATGCTTCTCTTTTGAAAAGTAGAGGTTAAAGTAAGATTTGGCTCAAGAAAATAGCTGGGTTAATTTGGAATGACACAAGAAACATAGAAACCTGCAGATTATACTCACGCATACACACACTATTGTAGAAGAAAATTATTAAAATATTTTTATAATAAATAGAACACATATGTCACATAGGACCTGACTCGTCATAGGATTGTAAAAGTAGATCAATTTCTTCAGACGAAAAAGAAGAGTGGGAGAGAACAAAGTGAACATTGTTGCATAAACTGGTACTGGAAATATTGAAACACTTGTAACATTCAGCATTAACAGAAAACTCAACCCCATATATTTTTTGGTACAGAAAAAAAGGACATTAATTTCCTTGCTTTTCTATGCTTCGATATATTTAAAATAAATTAATATGTTTTAAAAATAACATTTTTATTGTTCTCAAATTGAAACCATTGTTTATAAAAATATGTTTAAATTTCATAAAGATCAAGTTAATGCCTTAGTTATGTTTATTTAACAGTTAAAAGTGTACTTCAAGTCATATGGACCATTATACTGAGAAAATGAAGCTAATTTAGAACTTTATATTTATAAATATAACCCTACGAGTTTTAAGTTTAATTTAAATAACATCAGTTTTAGACACGGAACCCAACTATCCCAAGAGAATTACATCTGAAATCATCTTATGAGAGGTTCTATTGCGGAAAATAAAGTAAAATATATATGTCACCAAACAGTATAAAAATTAAAAGATCACGTTGTGAATAATAGTTTATAAATTAGAGAAGTGTTCAGAAATTAATTAAAAAATATTTTACGCAGCTGCGCCTGTTGTTTGAGTACAGCTTTTGAATTCTGGGAAGAATAAATTGAATTGGCTCTCTTCTTTATATTACAAAAAAATTTAATAGTTTGCTAATTCCCTTCAGGATGAGAAAAGGAACTGAAAATTATTGAGCAAGACATTGTTTAGGAAACTTTGAAATTTGGAGGAAAATATCGTGTTTTTATTTGATTTTACACATTTTGAGAATTTTTAGGTAATTAATTTGTTCTTTTGAAGATGTATGTGATCCAAATATCCTTCGATCAGTCTTCTTTCATTTGTCTTAAGTTCGCCCTTTCACTAGTTATTTCTTTGTCCCCCACTCCACGTGGTTGGAGTTTTAATCTGAGCTTTGGCCACGATAGGCTAATTTCTTTTTATGCCAACGACGCATTCAAATTTTCTTCCTTCGTCGCCCGGAAGTGGTAACGAACCCCGTGTAACTTCTTTGAGTCTAAGGGTAGGATTACCATCCACTTCGGAGATTACGCAAGTGTGTGTGAGACTGGGAGGTGGGGGAAAGTTTTAAGGCGGGGGAGGGAGGGAGGATATTTCCCGTGGCAGATTACGAAAAGTGAGATGCGGTCCAAAGTTGCGGTTAATTCCCGGGGGGTTGAGGTTCTCCGGTTCTAGAGGAAAAGGAATCAGAAATGCCGTTACTTTGATCGGGTGGATGAAGCCGATGAAAGTGAAAGCTGCCCAACAAAGAAATTAGAAGTTGGCTGAAGAACCGTAACAAATTATCAGTAATTGCGTTATTATAAACTTCGTAACATTTTAGACAAGAGACATGAACTGTCACATCCAATTCCATTAAAGGGATTAATTATCAGCCTTGAACGACCCTCACTTAATACTTCTTTGACACTAGCAGTACCCCCGGTACAATAGTAGGAATAATTATATTTTCAGTATTCCAACAGAATAAAAAATTTCCCGCACTTAATGGTTACATTTTTACTTAAATCGCATATTAAATGTCATAATGTAACACAGCGACTCGCGTTACTTCGGTTTGACACCAAACTCGATAGTTTCTTATTTTCATATTAGCAATTACTATGTTTTAAATTTTACCTGACGCGAGAAATAATTTATGTAGAAATCGAATCGACGATCAAAATAAGTTCATTTTTTCTAATTATGCTGAAACAATAGATAGAAAGTGGGGTGAATGATATTGGAACGCGTAATAGGACTTATAACTCGCAGTTGGTTTACACGCCGCGTCAATTCCAATTAAATCTTCCCGTAGAATTAATGTTTTTTATTCATAGTCATTTTATATTAACATCTTCTGCAATATATCAAAGTTAAATATGCACGGACAGGCAGTCGGACTGATAGAGGCTTCAATTTTATTTATTGGTATAGATGAATAAAATGGCGACACTAAAACCAAACCCACTAACGAGAAAATGAGAGACGAAAGTCACTTTGAGGAATATTACAAACAAATGTCGAAAGAGGTTGAACGAGTAGTTGATGTATTCGAATACCTGACTCCCTGAGAAATAAAGATTGCATTGTGCTAAGGTAAATATAAGTTATTCTGATGACGTGCATAGTTTGGTGGTCAGCGGAACCCTGGGCGCCATATTTTCTGGCAGTCCACTGTTTGACAGCTCCCGAGCGAGCGCAATTGAATTATGAGACCAGGGGGTAATCAGGACACACAGACACCCTCACAACCACACACGTCTGTAAGGGGGTGGATCCGAAACAATCACAACAGTACAACGAGCCACGGACGATGTACAGCAGCACACAGATACAATTTCAATATAAAATGTTTTATATAATGACAGGTTCCTTATTTCCTTCTGCAGCTAAGTTACAAACTAGTTCCATCAACGTTCCATTGATATAGTAAGCCAGAGATTTTACACAATGTATTCATCGTTAATATCTTCAATTGAAAGTGTTAAATTATATTTTATTAACGGGAGAATTAGGAGTAATAGTAAACTATGTTAATTATTCCTTCCAATTCGCTATGAAAATAACACTGGTAATAGTTTTTGCCTTTCTGTTATTACGGTACTAATTTTGTTCCCTTTTCACAAGAATACGGTCGGACCGATTTCGGTGAACATATTCCTTAGTCCCATAAGGATGGTTTTAGTAATGTAAAACTGCGATTAATAAACCTTAGACAAAATGGCGGATAGAAATAAAACATTCAATTTTTTCGAAAAGGAATTTGTTTATTTTACGCAACATTAGCTTAAGGTTTTTTCTCTTTGAAGCCGTGTTAATTTTTTATTTAATATGGTGGCTAGAAACGTCAGTTTTTTTTACAGATCAATGTTCAGATGCGATTTTAAATGCTGCAGTAAACTAATTTAAATTTTTTGGTTTTAAATTGGTCTGGCAAAGTGATTCTACAATATAGGATTATAAAAAGATTGGAATGTCAATTTAATTTTTTTTAATAAATGGAAATGTTGCCTGAATTATGGATCGAAACATTAATAGTGTGTTCGTTTCTTTTTATGGAAATAAAAGTTTTTTTGTTTACTACTGGGCATAGTTTATGAAATAGACGGTAAATACAGTAGTTGATGAGTCTTAATGAAAGAGTAACTACAATTTCTTTTATATTGAATTACGCGTTGTTTCACTTAGGTGACTGTCGGGGGTTGCAGAATCGGATTCTGGCGAGGGAAAGGGGAGGGAGTTCGTTTGGTAGTATTTTATTAGAGGACAGGTCGTTATCGGAGGTGAGGGATGATGAACGGCCGTATTAGCAGCGTCGGGCAAACAGGCTTATTAATGCGCGTCGGATTCTAGGTCGGTAAACAAGCCCCTATATCTATCTGTCTGTATTGGCAGCACACAGCCAGGCATTGCTCGGCCAAAACTATGTTACTTCGGCTTGATTTTTAACTGACTGAATTTCTGTGTATGTTGTTTTGTGCAGGGTACACTTAATCAGAGAATTTTGTCCATCGTTCTAGTCTCACAACCTATGATATTGACGTATTGCCTAAATTCTATTGGTGTTGATCTGTGTAGACAGAAATCACTGTAACTGTGTAAAATAGACCTGAAATAGTGTACGCATTCCTTAAAAAGCTATTTAAAAATACATCATTTTGATATAATAAGAACATTATATTTTTTTGGAGGTGACAGTTGAACTAGCCGGCCACAACATTGCACGTCAGTCACTGAGCTTCGAACTTCTACCAAATTTTTTAAATTTCTCACGTTTTATACAAACTTCACCAAACTGTAAAATAATCCCGGAAAAGATATCTATATAGGATTCAGTATTTTACTTCAATTCCACGCCACTGTAAAGTAGATGAAAAAACATTACGATAGAGAAATATTTCTCTGAATAATTTAAGTTTCATTTCTTTGCCTGTTCCATTTACCTTCAGGAAGGAATTCCTTTACGATGCTTCATCGAAATTTTCTGCAAATGAGTTACTGTATCAGTTAAGTGTGCATCTAGTGCTTGATCATCAATAGTACAATTGTTTTTTATCATCAGGCAGTTATAACGTCGATAATATTTTATTTAACGCTTGTTATTTTAGATTATCTTTATATACAAACTTCTGATGCGTGTACCTTGATAATTTTTTGGATGGTTTTTAGCTACAATTGGTCACCGCAGGTTCCAGAATTTTCTTTTATAAATATCGTACCAATTTATATATTTTTGTAGCACTTTCTCATACAAAAACATATAATTAGCCAGATCGTTTTGAATAATCTGTGGCATTTTACTTACGCATGAATAGATACGCAATATCATTGCGTCGTAGCTTGGCATTGTTCTGACATTTCAATTTCAGATTTTGTATATTCTAATTACGTGCATACTGAGGGAATTCTTTAAAGGTTAATTCGACATTGAACCAATGAAGTGTATTTTCAATAATATTTTGTGAAAATAAAATTGTTTGAATTATTCGGATAATAAATCGGCTGCACCTAACCTCCTAAATAGAAAATTTTACTTTCAGCGTTCATTAGTGCGATTAAGATGAAAGAAAAGTTATTTTTCTAAAATGTGACTATCTATCTGACGTTCTAATCGCGCAATAAATAAATGGTCATTTAATTAAAATTTACAGACAGTAGAATAAAATTTTGAAAAATTTGACTGGTAAATGTTGACAAAATATATGCATCTGGAATATATTTATATTTAATTATTACGTTACTTATAAAATTGGGATTTACAGAAATAAATGATTACAAAAATAAGTAAGGAAGTAAAATATGAAAATACGGAAATGCTGGAATGAGTAGGTAAGAAAGTTAATAAGATATTTCAGGGGAACAGTTATTTCTATCTAGTTATTTCTTATATAATTTACTAAATATATACTAAGGAGAGACAAAATACTAAAATAAAATATGTAGAAATTATAAAAATAATTAAATTAAGTCAGAAAATTTAATACGTAAAAATGATGAAAATTTAAATATAAACGAATGAAATACGTTGCAATTAGTCATCTGCTGAGGGTATCGGAAAATCCATAATTCGTTCAAAAATAATTTAAATATATGGCAATAAATTTACATAAATAATTTTATTAAAACTAAAATCTTAATGTAAGGGTAGCATATTTAAGTAAACCAATCAGCATAATTTAATTTTAAGGACAATTAATTTCACATTATTTTAAGTACTTTGATGGCATTATGCCGATTGGGGATGTCATCAATGGGAATTCAAGTAAACATCATACTTCAAAGTAGATATAGAATGTGTATGATATAATTTCTATATGCAATATAACTTTACATATAGGCTTCATCGTCAACACTAACTTCGTGTTCTTGCTATTCTGTGTATAAATAAACCTTTTAATAATTCATAACTGGGGGGAAAATGTATTTTCGCATATTCCTGTTTAAAATTTCTAAATTTATTTCCTAAAGCGAGCAGCACTGAGCTGTTGCTGGCCGCTAATGTATTCAACCTCCAGGGGGTTTAAATCTCTGAATTAGTTGTAGTAAATCATCAACATTTGCATAATGTGAATTTCCCTGCGGATTTTCTACATAATGGACAGGCGCTGGAGAGTAAATTCCATGTTCAGGGAATGAATGATGCTCTCGTATTCAACTTTTTATACGTTCATTTGCTGACGTCATTCAAAGTGCTTTAAGTTTTGTGCCTCCAAAGTGAGAATTTATTTTATTGCTTCAACTTAGGGGAAGAAAAGCGAAAACTTCAACAGTGTAAATCGTGTGTTTTGAAATTCGTTCCATGAAGTTAAACCAAAATTAACCACAAAATTATTCAGAACCAACGCTATGATCGTAACTGTATACTTACCAACTCGTAAATATACAATTTATCCTGAACTGAATAATATATATTTGTGCGTCAATGTTTTCAGAAAAATTTCAACACAATGTTCGTGTTAATGAAAGCTCTGTCCAAAACCCACAATTGTTGCCTCTGAGGTAATAGAGAAAGTCACAGAAGCGATACATTATAAAAAAGAAAACATAAATGGGCGACGCGAAAAAAAATGTGTAGAAAAATTTATAATTTGAAGGAAAGTAAATAAATAATGAAATACAATTAAATAAATGAGAAATTTATGTGAATATGTGATTTTTGTTAACAGGAATACAGACAATATAATTTCAAGTCTCGGTAAGATATGGATAAAAAATACAATTTCCCATTATACAGTTCAAATAGACAATTCATGTGATTTCATTATTAGCTTAGTGTATTCACATTAATTTTTACATTTATTTTATTTGTTATATTTTATTCATATTATTTATTTAATAGTTATATATATTTATTGTAACTTCATTTATTGGCCTCCAGGTGAACTGCCTATTCCCAGTAGATTAAATAAATACGTTGATGTATATACCTTAACTGTCTTATATTTGACTTGATTTATATTCACAAAATTACAATTATAGATATATAAACATATATTAATGAGAAAAGAAATAATGAGGTTTATACGAAAATATTTGAAAATTAGGAAATAAAAATTACGTAATTCCTTGTCAGTTTTTATTTGGGTTTGTGTATTTATAAATTGCTTAATTTTTAAAGTATGTACATAACAGTTTTACATTATTATAATTTACTTTATTTTTTTAAAAAAAGATACCAAGTGTACGTTACTGTAATTGTTGTTTTAAAAGAACTTTAAGGATGAGATGAAGTCAAAAGCTATGTAATGAAATTAAAATTAGAAATAAATGGAGGCTGCTTGATAAGTTTTTGGTATTTATTAATTACTAAATCAATATTATTACAAAAGTTCAATTGATGTCAAATACTAGGGGTAAAATATATATTAATGCAATTGAATCCATAAATTTGCAAAATAAAAATTAATTATTTTTTAATGAAATGTGTCAAATCTAGAACACGGCATGAGTTCACAATAAAGATGGAATATGGAATAGGTTTTGAATTACGATTATTTCCCTGATATTTTTTGCTGAGGAATTTCATTAAAACTTAGGAAGTGACCATCTCCAGAAAACCATTTTGGCTTTTTCAAGAAATCGTGAGAGCTTTATTCTCCATGCTGTGTTAGGTTGATGTAGTGTGACTATATTTCCAAAAATGGAGAAAATAGAGCCTTTCGTTGATGCTGAGTTAATTGTGTCTGTCTTGAATCGAATAGATTTATTCATTTCTAGTTGAGACGGACTGTTTTTTTTAAATAGACGAGACAGGTGAAAATTCACATCCTGGTCTGCAGTTTTGTTCGTCGAATTGTAAGGTGAACAAATTTCTTCTTAATATTGTTACTAAGTCTATGGATTCGAGAAATTGATAAATTGAATCCTTCCAAGTTAGAATGGTTTTGGGAGCGACTGAATTTCGACTCCTGCCACTCTCCAGAGTTTTCGACGAAACGGGGCAATGTCTTTCTTTCGGTGCTGGGGAGAATTAGCAATGGAGAGGACGACGTCGAGTCTGGAAAGGGTAAGCAGGAATCGGGAAAGCGTAGTAACAGGTAGAGACGGTCGTCTGTTGATTCTGCAAAGTCGTCACGGAAGCAGGGAAGAGAAAGAAGAGGAAGGGTGGAAAGAAAGGGGAGGAAGCCCGAAGAAAGTCTGCAAGGACATGGCAGGCCGTAATCAAATCCGGACGGCAAGACAAGGCGAGGGAGGCGAGGCGAGGCGAGGCGAAGCAGGCTTGCGTGGTAGTCCTGGAGCAGGTGGTTTGAGTTATGAGGCTAATTTTCTCTGTCGAGCTCTGTGTGGTGGAGAACTGTTGCGAAACTTCAAGGCCAAGTTCGTGACTCACCCCTTTCCAGATTAAAAACAACCCCTGACATGCACTCGCCACCGCCTTTGAAATTAAACCAGAAAAACCGCAGGGGCAGAAACTTTTCTGCAAAAGGAGGAGAAGTTAATCCAGACACCAGAGTACGTCATGGTTTTAATAAATTAGTGATATTCCAACTGAGTTCTGTAGCTGCCACGCTGAATCACGTTCCGTTTGGAGCAGAAAGACCATTGTTTCATCCATCCCTCACCTCCATAAAATATACCAAATAATCGAGGCGCAGCAATGATAATCATTCGTTTTCAAATAAAAAATAGCCTTATTAATTTATAGTTATTACTTTTTATTCTATTTATAAACACTAATAATTGGAAAGGGGATTAATTGAATACCGGCAGAATATATACGAATGGTACAGTTGTTGTAGTATTCAGTCCTTGGGCTGGTCCGATGCAACCATCAATGCTAACCTATTCTGTGTAAGCCTTTTCATTTCTACATAACTACCACGTCCCACATCCTCCCTAATCTACCTTTCTTTTCCTTTCCTCTAACACTAATTTTACTAGAACCTCGTGTCTCCGAACGTTGCCCATTAATATACCTCTTCTCTTGGTCAAAGTCATCCATATTGTTCACTTATTCTGATTAGAATTTACTGGTTAGCTACTCTATTCACCCACCTGTTTTTCAGAATTATTTTATAGCACCACATTTTAAAATCTTCTATTCTCTTCCCTTCTGCAATTCCTATCGACAATGTTTCTCATCCATGTAACGTCACACTCCATACGAACATTTTTATGAATGATTTCATAATATTCATACTTTTATTGGTCGTAAGTAAATAACTATTATTGGTAAGCCCTTTCTTGCCTGTGCTATCCTACTCTTTATGTCTACCATACTTCTACCATCCCTAGTTATTATGCTGCTCAAGTAGCAGAATTCCTTCGCAATATAACACCCTTTGTTATTCCACTATTTGTTAAAATCCATTACTATTGTTTTCCCTCTATTAATCCTCATGTTGTACTCTTTCTCCAGGACCACGTTCGTGCCATTTATTAAGGTTTCCAAGTCGTCTTCTGACTACCCTAATACTACAATGTCATCAGCAAATCTTAGGGGTTTTATTTCTTCTCTTTCAGGATGATTCCTTTTTCACATTCATTTTTAACTTTTTTCCCTATATTATAAATTATAATCAATAAAGATTCCAAAAATTAAGACTGTACCATTCAAATACCTATTTCTTGTCTTTACGCGTCTATTTATTTCTCATTCGTATTTTCTCACAGCATAATATACACAATATAATTTGTGGATTTTCGGGTCAGGAATGAGGATAGTAAAAAAAAAGTCATGAATAGTTTCAGATTTTATCTCTGTCCAGGCTTCTACATCCAAGTCAGGAAAGCACCAATCAGAAGAATCAAAATATACACAGCTTGTCTATAATAGGGAAAATGTCTAAAGAATCACTAAAAATGTAGATATCAATATGTCTGTTGGGAGGTAATAATTTAAATGTATTTCTCATGCAGTTTAATAATATATATATGAGTGTGAGACCGAGGGAGACCGTTCACTGTGGGTAAATGCACTGTGCTCTGCCAAAATCTCGCTCTCTATGTGTGTATGTGTCACGTTGCTAATGGATTCTCCGACTGCTAAGCTTCGCCAATTTAAAGTCTGATTGGAAATTCGCCTGCCTGCTTTCTACGCGCGTACCAGTAAACTGTCAAGTTCCGCTTCCGGAATCCATCAAGCTTTAGTCGACTAATCTCCTTCAAATTGAGGTCACTCTTAAGTGTCCGAGTTGCATCGTTTTCACGGGTGTTTCTGAATACCTGCTGAACAAAAGCTGTTTTAAACACAATCTAGTTTGTAACAACGGCAGCTTACTGAAAAATCTCGCCATCAGGTGACACACTTGTGCCTGGAACACGATGCAAGAGACTGGAAATGATTTCATAATCGACCACCGGGAAGAGTCTTTGCCAATATTTTATGTCCGCAATCAAAATTATACCCACATTATTTTTAAGCCTTATGTGCAATTTTTGATATATTTTTATACTTGATAAAGTGGTCTTTTAAATGAACATACCTTTAGAAGTCCAAGTCCATTCTGGAACGGATAGTGGTCTATATATCGACCACGTACTTCGTCCTCTCACTTCGAAAGAAAATAAAAATAAACTAATTCTAACAATAATACATACATATATAAGCTACAATTTATGCAATAATTTTTTTCTCCAATTTTTGACCAATACATGCTATTGGCAATTGAAGCCAATTGGTTACCAGAATTAAGTAGTAGGGATAAAGGATTCCTGGCTATAAAAACACTAAATTACTAGCCGCCGAAAAGATCATTTTAATCATCAGCAAGTGATGATTAAACTAAATAGCTAGTTGGCAAGTGTTGACCGAAACAATAAACTGCTAACCACCAAGGAGATAATCTGAAAGCAGCAATTGAGAGCGATGTGGAGCTTTTGAGATCCTGGACGCAGACTTCTTGGCCGGAGTTTTCGGACAATCAGCCCAAAGCAGACAACGAGATCAGCCCGATGTAAAGGTGTTCCAGGTATAATCACAAAGCAGAGCGCCGCCAGAATGCAGCTGCAGATATCGTCTATATCGTTAAATTTTATTTGAGTTCATATTTTCAGACCTATTGCCTTCTCTTGGTCCATCTCACAGAGGACCCCGATTTTTAAAGTCTTGATGTAAATTTATTGTTATTGGTAAGGTTTTTTTAAAATACTCTGTTCCTTTTATCAAATGCCCTTATAAAGATATTTTATTTTTTGTTAAATTCAGGATTTTCAATTTATACTTTTCTTTAATTGAGCCCCTTATATTAAATTAATATTAAATAATAAATGAAAATCAACCTCCCGTCCCCACTTATCGTTCGAGATAATTGGATGTGTAAGAATCTCGACCTTGGTTTCCAAAGGCGTGTTCCGTTGGTCGGCTTCTTGGATGTCAGTTCTGAGTTTACTTTTGGCCGCAATAACATTGCACGTTGACCGAAGGCATTGATCGTGGGACGAAGAAGTGCTATCTGCGGAGGCATCTTGTCACAATATTTATCCAACGAAGGCAGGCCTACATTTCAAACTCGCGTGCTTTTTGATGGCCGTTTCTGACCAACAACGCTGACCAGGGAAGCCGCCTTAATTGAGTCTTCCGACAAGGATCTGAGATCGTATCTCGTGGTACCGACGGCTATCACAATTAATTTATCGTTTCGACCGGTCGGAATGTGCACAAGAAATAGCGCCACCTAGCACGTGTTGGAACACGTCGTTGCGTGACTGAGCGAGTACTCGTGTTGACGATTGCCACGTGTCTATCTCGGGGGAGGCGACCCCGTCGCTGGGAATCATTTTATGGGAATCCCGTTCAGTGCATCCTTTTTTAATAGGTAGTCCATTCTCCATGACGTAAACGAGTTCGTGTTTTTAATCCTATTGAGGATAGTGGTCGATATATTAACCACCAAAGTTCAAAAATTATATTTTTCATTTTTAAGACTGACCCTAAGCAAGCGATTAGGTGTTCTTTAATGTATTTAAGTTTTTAGGAACCCATTTTTCTTCATCTGAAGTTGTTAAAATTAATTTATTGAAATGTGGTTTCATAACCGACTACCAACAACTCTGGAAGAGTCTTTCCCACTATTTTGTGTCCGAAATAAAAATCCAACCCACAATATTTTTTAGAAATTCTTAAGTCTTACAATGAAATTTTGGATAAAGTTATACGCACGATAAAATAAAGTTGTCTTTTAAATGACCATATCTTTAGCAGTCCAAACCCATTCATCCTCTCAGTTCGAAAAAAATTCTAATAATAATACATGCTTGTATAAGCTATAATTTATGTAATAAAATTTTTCCCCCAATTTTTGACTTAAAATAGTTGTGTCCTATAAAGAGTTAACACACTTATTTTTTCTCAAACAAAATTATTCAAAGCTTAAACCCTAAGGTATAATGCTTCCCAAATAACAGAATTATTTAACTTCCTTCAAAATATCTCTTTTTTAACTAACACTTTTTCCACTGTTTCCCATACTACGCTCCATCAGCTTGGTTTTCCCTCTATTTATCGTCATGTTGTACTCTTCCTCCATGATTACGTTTACGCAATTTATTATGATTTCCAAGTCGTCTTTTCACTCCCCTAATACCACAATATTATCAGAAAACCTTAGGGTTTTTCTTTCGTCTCCATTTTGATTCCCTTTCCATGTTCATTTTTAACTTTCTTCATCTCCAGTTCTATATATAAGATAAACAGCATGGGCTACAGACTGCATTCTTGTCTTACTCCTTTCTTGCCTTTCAATTATAATTTCTACTGACTGTCATCTGTAATATTTATGGAGACATTTATGAACAAAAAAGATGCATTACTTAAATAACGACCGAGTCGTCATTATGCATGATGATTCTCTCCATCTTAATCTGTTGCATCTTACACTGTCGAGAATGTTAATATTTATGTTTTTCACGCCAGCTGATAAAGACGGTTGCTTTCGAGATCCTGGCAGAGGTTTAACAAGAAATTGCAAAGACAATTCAGAACCACCATTTATTTAATCTTTTAAGAGTGCACCCTTGATAATCTATTTGGCTAAATAAATTCCGTCACAACAGGATGTCCCGCGGACGTCTGCATGGTTAATAACACCTATGCGGTCGGCCGCCAGTGACTAATTAGAACAAATTAATTCCCGCGACCGCATTCTTCCATCCTTCTCCATCCCTGCATTTTATTTCACAGCGCTGGGTCATAAATTATAATTCCAGAAAGAGAGAAAAAAAAGCGGTCCCAGTATTCTATGGTATCACCGACCTCCATGTAAGCGAACAACTCGTAGATGGGTCTGAAGTTATTAAATCACCCCGGTTGCATTAGCACTCATTAGCGCAACGTGATGAAACTTTATTATTTACGGAGCTTAGCGATAAATTCGCGCTCCCCCTCCATCACCCCCCCTTCCTTTTTAAAAAGAGACCTTATTGTACTCGAGGTTCTTTTAATGTGGAGCCGCTAATTATTATAATATTTTTACTCACCCTGTTGGCTAATATCTTCACTGCTGGGTACCTCTGACTAACATATAGCGTCCTGTAGTAATTCATCTCTTTTTACCTTTCAGGTGATGTATTTCATCCTTTTAGCACCTTCTTACTGCATAGATCCCACATGTTGATGAATCGTCTTTCACTGTAGAATGATGTACCACTACTCGAGGTTTTACATCTATTCAGAGCGGTGTAGCCCTGAGGTTCTAATCCAAACACTGGCATCCATCATTCTGTCACCATTTTTATAACTGTTTTTTTTTAAATCTTGTCAGAACCAGTATTCCTTGCGTTCCACATAATTTAATTTACGTAATTAATGGTAATCGATCCCTTGTTTTTTTAAGTTAAATGACTTCTCTAATGCAGAAATCGGAAAGAAACAGACTAGATTGACCTTTATAGATACCATAATACGTCAGAGAAAAAATACACAACCAATGAAGAAAGATTAAAAAAGGGTTAAATAAGAAAAATAAATGAATAGGAAAAGTACATAGAGAAAATAGTAAATACATAAATGAGAATATATTTGTAACTGACCAGTTGAGAATGAGAAAAATAGTGATAAAAATATGTACTCAAAATAATATTACAAAAACGATTTATACAGATGGAATTATAAACAAAATTCATGTGAAATATTCTTTAAGTATCAAATATTAATTTTATGTAACTATTACGTGCATGTTTTTAAATTAATATTTTTTCATTTATAACTTGAAAATAATAATCTGATTTACAATTAGTTTATCTTACACATATACTCTATATTTTTACAACAAGATAGGCAAATTAGGTATAAAAATTATCATGTCATATTTTTTTATCAGAATTTCATTTTTATGTAATAATTTCATATCTATTTTTCCAATTAGTCACCAATAATGTATTTTTCAATTTTTCTCATTTTATGTATTTTTAGTTTGTGACTTTTTCTTAGCCAAACGTTTAAAAATTTGGAACATATTTTTATACTTCCCAAATAATTTTGAGTAAAACAAATTTTTATGTGGAAACGTTTTCCATCAAATAATGAGAAATTCCATATTTTCGGGCTGCAGTAAGCTTTATAGTAAATTATGTTGCATTGCGACTCCCTCGCAAATTTCCACTTTTATTTTGTCCCGTTTTTAAATATATCCTTAAAACTATAAATGATATCTCGTCTGAAATAATGGAACAAAAATGGCGTCAACTAGAAGAACGTCCTGTGTGTTCCCTTTGTCTCTGGCCAATGTCCGGCCAGTCGTAACATATTATTTCAGCAAGTGACACGTCCGCAGATACGCGCATGGATCGAAATACAAAACCGAGCCTCAGATAAGACTGCCATTTGCGTAATTCCAGAAGATATACAGCGACCGAATAATACATTTACGAGGGTTCACCACGAATGGCCGACCAACTGTGGAGAAAATTCGGACGACAACCGCCGGAGAAAATTGTTTGTATTATTTTTAAAAATGAGCTGTTAGACAAAAACAACGACAACCAATCATACATCAAGAAGTCTGCTACTGCAATATTATTTCAATGGATTAACGGAATGTGAAATCTATACAAAGGAAATACTATTTTGTTCTGTAGATTGATGTGAAACGGCTTATTTTAGTTTATCTTCGAACAAGGGGATCCGAAACCGATTTCCAAAATCCTCCTCCTTTTCTTTTAAGATTTTTTTCACTCGTGCTATAATGTTGAACCTCACTTTTCTATTGATTTCATCCGGAAGATCTCCAATTTATTCATTCCATCATTCTATTATCTCTTGATGTGGTTTCTTTATTTACTATCATTACGTTTAATCTCGTTGTTAACAGTTTTAAAGTCTAGGTGGTCTTCTATAAAAATAATCACTTCTATTGATTGGTCTGAGATGGAAATTGGAGTAAATTTAATCCTGTATTCTACCTACCTTACATTTTATTATACTACTCATCACCAAATTTCTGATCTTCCTGAGGGTTCCTCATTATCTCTGTTTTTCGCCGAAGCTGTGACGAGAGACTTAGAAAATTCATGTCTTGAAAATCTTATCTTTAAACTTTTGGCTTATTATGGAAATAAAAATGATATTTTTGTATAATTCCTTCTGATAAATTGGATGATTTACTTAGTGTGTTTAACAGTTGTTATTCTAATATTAAATTTGCATTTTAATTAGAAAAAGATTGTTCTCTTAATTTTATAGAATTTTCTGTTGGCCGTTTGAATTGGAATCATTAATCTACTTATTCTGGGGGAGTGCTAAACCTTTTATCCAATCATCTATCAGAGAAAACCCATGGTTTTTAATCTTGTTGACAAAGCCTTACTCTTGATTCTCATGATCATTCTAAGAAGCTTAAATATACATTCAAAATCGAGTGGATTTTATTTATAATTTTAGTAAATTCAGAATTGTATTCTTAATGATTCTACTAATTGTGTTCCAAAGTCTATTCATAATAATTTTATTGTTTTACATTTTTTTGATAATTTGTTTACCTTATTCAAAATTTTATTTAACAAGTAAAATATTTCGGTAATCTACAAACCTGCTAATTATTTATCTTTCTTTGTTAAAAAATCTAAATCTTTACTTAGTAATTTTGACTGTCTGAACGTTGTTTATAGAATTTCCTGTATTAACTGTTCGTTTTGCTACATTGGTCAGATCTCTGTCGATCAGAGTTAAAGAACATAAAGCCAATTTAAAATTTCCTTTATATAAACAGCCTCTATTTACTAAACAATCTGTTAATTTTGATAATACTATTGTTTTAGATAAGGACGTGAATTTTAAGAAAAGATTAATTTCAGAACTGTAGTATACTAAAATCAACTAATTTACTGCCAATATAAAACATGACACCCTGCAACTAAATGAATTATATGAGGGTTTGTCTGAGTTAATTTTATCGTTTGGTAATTTCCTTTTTGTGTTTTTATATTTTTAGTAGATTTAGTTTATTGACAAGGACCACAATGATTGGTCGAAACGTCTACCTTATATTGTAAATTTTTCAAATTTTTGTGTTTAAGTCTGTTATACAGGTCGTTAATTCTTCATATTTTCCTGTATGATGGGTCACGCTGACTTTGGTCGCTTTTCAGGAAGTGGAAAAATGGCCTTGTAATGGTTTGTTTTAAACAAGATTCCTATTCCGACTGGTTCATAGCAATATCAAGCTGCCATCAATCTCCTGATAAAGCGGCCTCATTGTCTTAGTTTTATAATTTCTTATTGTAAAATCTATTTTCCACAACTTATTCTCTGATATTTTTTGTTGACATGTTCTGATGAAGTAAGAAATCTGAAATGGTATTATAAGACTAGATTTTTGAGTAACATCCATAGAAATTTGCTGTCTTTAATCAAAGCAAGCTCAGGTTTACTATTTTTAGTGAGCCATTCAGGGATGTATCTCATGGTCCGTTGGTGCTGAGCAGGAAGGTGAAAGGATGATGTCTGTCTGTTTGCCATCTTTGACGCCACATCACAAGACTCTGTTTGCCGATGGAGAGTAAAGCTCTTGTTTGAGCCAGCCAATCTACTTTGCGTCCCAATGTTTGGTGTATCATCCCACTTCCCCCAACCCTCGGCCTGACGTGGTGATGACAAGATTGAAGGTAGCAACCAGCGCGGAAATTGTCCGCTCCTGTTTCGTGTTTGAGAGGGGGTGAGGTGTAGTTTACCGCAAGACACACAGGGGTTTGTTTAACTTAGGCTAAGGGATATGTGTGTTCCCCCGTAAACAACGACGAGGGCGCGTAAAAAACTTCTCACCTGTGCTTACTTTGCCTGCCGCTCGAGGACAACAAAAACCGATTTGATCGGAGAGAAGCCTTCCATAATCCAGACATCCTGATCCATTTCATAGACCAAATCTCTCTGTTAATTCAAGCACCTTCCACAACATAATTTAACTATCGAACAACGAAAAAAATATAATTATTTTCTAATAATGCAGCCAATATTTTTTAAATGATTCGATTAAAAAGGTTACTTTTAGTATTTAAATGCACCAAGCCACGTTTGATATTAGGATGGGTACGTCTTCAGAATTAATTAGATTAATATAGCCTGCTTATATATCAGAATTCTGGGAAAATAATCCCTGGCAGACTCACACGGGGTTATTAATTCTAATTAGGAAGAAGCAACGATCTAGTTGTTAATTTAAAACCTCTCCGTGATAAGCTAATAATTATTTACCATACATCGTTATAATTTTTTGGCACTTAGATTACTCATTTAACACATTTATTAACCTAGTATATAGATGTTGAAGATGATTACTTCCTAACACGATTAATAGTCTATGAGCCTGTCTGTATGTTTACTTTCCCCTGATATTATTATTTAATTTTTAGCTTCCAGGAATATTGAAATGAAACACGATCAAACCTAGTCCTAAATCGCATAATTAACGTGATCTAAATTTGAATAATCATTAAAATTAATAATAATTTAACATTACTAAATGTAAAGAGATCCCAATTGTAGGGATTTATTGGGAAGTTTATTAAATAATAAATGTAATTTTAATATTTATTTCTGCTTTAGTTGGCCTTGATCCAATATTCTAATTTTAAAATGAATATTTCGTTTAAAATGTTGGTAAAATTAATAATATAGATAAACTGAAGTAAAGTAACAGCAATTTGTAAAATAGATTCGATGACGTTTTTATGTAATTTAATTAGCTTATTTTACTACATTATATTTACTTATAGCCAATTTGCTAAAAATTTTATTATTTCATTTTTAATTATGGTAGAGGACAGTTTCGGTGCATCCAGTTTGTTTAATTGTTTATTCAAAATTGTAATGTTAGTTTTAAGTGTGCGAATTGTCAGGATTAAGAGGGTAAAGTGGGGCCACTTAGTCTCGGTACAGGTTCATAAAAACAAATCCTCAGGTACGTGTAGCAGTAACCTGTACAGGTAATCGATTTAAACGCGTATAGGATGTCGTTTTATTTGCGGTTCTATCGTTCATATTTGGAATTATTCTATCCGCCGTATTATTTTAAAATGATTAAAATATTTAAATTCTACGCACCGTTTCAAGAGAAATGATACCAAACAATTGTACATAAAATAATTACATAAATTTGATTTAATATTAACAGTAAATATAATAAAAGGCCAAAAGTTCAAAATAGTTAAATTTTAATTCAAAATAAGAGGATTTGTCCCTAATTTTTTGCGACCTCTTCAGTTATTTAATTAAAAATTTAACTAAAACTTCGTATTATAGTCAAGTTTTAATTCTAAATAAGAGGATTTGTCCCTAATTTTTGCGACCTCTTTAGTTCTTTAATTAAAAACTTAACTAAAACATCGTATTTCTACCGCATAATCGAAGGTGGAAAATTTTAGCAAATTTTGGGGACAAAATGCCTTATTTTGAATTAAAATTATTATATATCTGCCTTTTTGACGTTTATTCATAACAAAAAATCTCAAATTTACTAAAATTGAGCGATAAATATAAGCTCTGTTTAATACAGAATTAACTTTTTTGATTGATTCCTTGCAAAGCTATTAAATGCAAATATTCTATATTTTTCGAAACTTCTATTGTTGTTTATATTTTCACCGTAAATTACAGAGTTAAAATTAATTTTATTGTGTTACTAATAACTAATAGCTTTAACACCGGCATTTGCTATTTCATTAATAACTAGGTTATTTACCATGTTTTGCCTTAAATTTGTGTTGCTGCTACCTGCTATCGGGACATTACCAAGTTGACGTGGTGCGATTCCGTTTAATCAGATAAATGAATTCCAGTGCTGTTAATGGTAATGTTATAAAAGAAAAAGCTTTCTCAGATAGAGATAAAGTCATGCGTGAATATTTTGTATTAATCTGTAAGTAATTAAAAACTGTAAATCAATATCCTATAAGAAACGTTTTGCTAGCCTACAGTTTCATCTACTTGTGAGGAATTTTAGAATTACATTATTTGTAGTGAAGATAAGCTGTTACATTTTTAAAAAACGAATCCTTGATGACTAATCCCAACATGAGGCGAGGCATGGGTGTGACGTAACTTTTTCCTTTTACAAACTCTTCATTTTTACGAAAAAAAAGCAGCTATATTAATTACAGCGAAAGCAAAAGTTATTTCTCGCGCTCTGGGATATAATACATGTTCGTTAGGATATACTCTCTTTTTTAAAAATAAAGCGTAGACTATTAATTGCATTGCATTTATGAAAAACTACAGGCGACCCCTAAGGGGCCAGTTGTAATGTAGTTGATGTGAAAGTTTTTGCGCTAAATCCGACAGCCAATTAAACATAAAACGAGTTGTATAGCAGTTGCAGTGATACGCTTCTCTAGTTACGTGTCCGAAATACGACCAGAGATGTAAATAAAAATTAAACAGAAATAGCTTTATGTCACTTTATAGAACACAGAAAAATATTGAAAAATTACTAATTATATACCGATTCAATACCCACATGTAAAATGATTTAACGGATTATCGATTATCTTAAAGAATTTTTCAAACATGCTGCAACATGGAACCATAAATAATTATTATCCCTCTGTATGATGTCTTCCATGATTCTGATTTTAAGGAACGTCAGTTATTAGAATCGATACCATTCTATACGCCACCATATAATCCGCATTTATTATTATTATCACTTACTTAGCTGTTATTGGGCATTTGCTCGGTGGCTGCTATATACAAAGAAAATACAAGTCACACTAAGGAACAATTTTGAAGTGTAGGTTTTGATCTGAAAAAAAAAAGAGTCAGGAGTCACACAGAAATCACTTCACTGCACTTCACAGATTCTATAAAAAAACTGCTCACTTAAGGTTTCTTAGCCTATTCCTTAACTGATTTACGCTACTATTGACATATTCTCTCAATGATACACGTCATTATATTGTTCTAATACTTACTGACAGGTTATTTTAACTTCACAATGAAATGAAACAGATGGAGAAATTAATAATCTGGATTGTCACGTCACGTGTCCATATTCACTATATCAACACTACAAATACAAATTCATGAAAACATGCAAATTTTTCATAAATAATTTAATAACAGGACGTTTCGTCCTCAATCTAGAGTGGCGTCAATGTACAAGGGATTGGGAGTATCATAAATCTAAAAATCCAAATAAATATTATTTTTTCAATGTGTTGAATGAAAGGTTAATTACATAAAACAGTTAAATGAAATAAATGAAGGACCAGTTTTACAGACAGTTTTTAATAAGATTTAATGACGTTTTGCGAACATATTTGGGACTTCTTCTGATTTTACATAGATAAATATATCCAATGTACGCCAGATAAAATAAAAATTAGATTTTTATGGATTATTTCATTAATTTTTCTTACTTATATACTTTGTTGTATAAGTCAGATAATTATAGTTGTATTAGAGGAATGGAGAGATATTACGACAAAAATATATACTCATTGATACATATGTTAAGCTGGTTTTTATTTATCGCATTGCAAACTGAACTAATCTCCAAGTCAGATACAACGAAATTATCCGCTCACGAAATCTATTCCCTCGCTCTGACCGTGCAAAATATGAATTCTTACGATAGACAACATTTTATTTTTATAACTAAACTTTGAACCCGTCACTTCCGAGCGGGAAACAGAAAATTCTCGGTTTTGTCGTTTCGGTCCAAAAGTTATGATCGATGTTGCGTCATGATAATGAATCTTTATAACAACTGAAACCTGGAGCCTTCAAAGCAGCACATGCCCCACTGAAACAACAAACGCTTTCCGACCCTGAGGGAAATGCCAGGCAGTCAATTATTGATTTACTACAGTTTAAGCGGCACTGCATATATTGGCCATTAGCGACAATTAATTAAATCGCACGTTGGATGAATTAGGCCAGCAATCTACCGGAGAACCAAGGCAAGCGGCTGTTAGACACATAATTGTCAATGAACGTGACAATCACCCAATAAATTCTAGTTCCTATTAATATATATTGTCGATAAAGCATGCATAATTCAACCGAAAATAATTGTAGAAATATTGCTTATCAATTTCCATATTCCTGGAGTCTAGTTCCCTCTGAAAAACACAACAGTTTCTATAATTTTCGTTACTTTCTGAAATGTTCAGCCTACATACAGTATCACATGATAGTATATTATCGTTGGTTGGATCTTCAATTTGATAATTTTTTTTTCAGCAATTTTCTAATGTATTTGTTTTTAGACTTCCGCCAATCGGAAAATTCCGTCACGTCGTACGTAAATGTTATTGTTTTGAAAAACCGAGAACCTTATCACAGAGGTCATGATCTACATTAGGAAGCAGAATGTATATAACTTTCATGAGTAAAAACGGTCTAAAACAGTCAATTGCATTTTTTAAAAACAACTTTTTGGATTCTATTGTAAACCCTTATACTTTGTACATTTTTCCAATTTTCCCCGCATTTTGTAGCTAGATTAATTAAATAACAATTTCAAGACCTGTTTTTGATCTTTTTTTGCTAGTTTAAACAATACGAATGCAGAGAAATAAAATATATATTTCAAAGACATTCGTAAACAAAGTATGACTAGTGCTTTTCAAATGGGAGCCGTTCTGACCTTCAGCGAATGAAAGAGGAGAAATAGACAAACGTTGCAACATCGTCTCACTTCTTCAACAAACCCTTACATCAGCTTAGTTCACAATGTGACAACGTGGCAATAATTAGTTTAGTTTGCGGAAGGATGAGCTTCAAGGTCCACTCGTTCCCAGTTGAAAAGTATTATACATTCTATTTTGTTAAACTATTGTCAATACTTGTAATTATTTAACACATGAATCAAAGTGTTTAACGATTTTATTGATATCAGTTACAGAAACTATTAAGTCGGCTATACAAAAAATTAAAATTCGACTGATGACATAAACTGAAACCAAATATTGTAATACGTTCCTGCAACATTTGTTTGTTCTCTTCACGTGTAGAGTAAGACACACACCACAATTCACGCAACGAAAGCAAAGCAAAGATATTGTCATGAAAACAAAAAAATATTAAGGGATCGTAGTTAGTGTTCAGTTTCTTTGTATCAATGGGTCAATTATTTGCAAAAAAATCAGATATTGGGACAAGAAGTCACCTTTATTACTAAAGGGCACGAAAAGAGGACTGACATTCGGGGCATTTAACATAATCTTCCTAAATATATAAATAATTTAACAAAATTAAATAAATACTTATGAAACAAATTGCATACAATCTATCAGAATGACAATGTCCCCAGTAACTTCAGTATTTTTTTAAAAAACTATTTCTTTAGCATTAAGTTATAAGAATAATTTTGAAACATAAGTATGGTTGTTCTATTTTAATTTTCTTTAACTTATTTCAAATTATCTTCAGTCTATATTGAGAAAATTAAATCATTTTGTTAGTGAAGCTTTATAGACCTGTAATTCTGAATGGTAAAGAAATACATTGATACCATTTTTCAAGGTGTTTCCACATATGGTATTTAAATAAAAACATTATATGTATTTACGATACAACAGTACTTGATTTCAACATCTAAATTCCTTGTAGTTGTTAATATGTTTTGGGAAAACAGATTTTTTTATCGCTTTGGAGTTTGATTTTGGGTATGAGATAGGTTTTAGTGACTTTTTAATTTTTAATTGGATCTAAAGAACTTTCTGGCTTTATTTACCGTATTGACCTTTTAATTTACCTCATGTAGCAGGATTTACAATCAGATAAAAGAGTTTGCAAAAACCACACAATGTATTTATGTAGGTGTTGTAGCGTGATTCTGCATAAGCGGGAGGGGAAATAGGATGATTTGACTATAAATTAAATTATTGGTACCAGGTGGAAGAAATATGGCGAATTTTAAGTCCATTTAAATAAAAAATTAATTATTTTTATTTATTCAAATTAAATAACATGTTTCCAATTCCCATGTTAATGCTCTGAGCTTGTGTCTTCAGATTGTAATACGTGGTCTTGTTAAGCATTATCCTTTATAAAGAATACGTGGGATTAGCAAAAACAATATATTCAAAATAAACGCCCCACAGTTTAGAACTAAATCAACTAGTGTACTAAAACCTTTTAACTATTCCGTGAAGAGACTGCTGGAAAAAAAATCAGAGCATTTGATACGACTGCATTGCTATTTTCGGATGACCTTCTGCACAATCCCGGCGATGCAAAATCCTTGGGAATGGAGTAAAGGGGAAAATAGTGCAAAAAAAGGGAATGATGTAAGAAGAAGAAGAGGGGGAGGAAAACTGAGTGGAGACTTGGTGAAGGGAGAAAATGGGGGCTGGTGCAGCTGTCGCCATGTCGGATCCTCCGCGAGGTGCATGCTAAACAGACTAGGAGGATTCCGCAGACAGGGCGGGGAACGTGCCGTAGCGAGAAGGCGGTGAGGTAATCTCCTACACCGGGAAACGAGTACCAGCCAGTTTTAGGTATAGTCTCTACTTCACGTAACACTCTACCATGTTCACATTTATTCATTTGCCAAAATTAAATAATATTTGTTCAGGAAATAGGTCAAATCAAAGATAACTATACGCAATATTTTTACACTTGTAGGAAAATATGTAACCAAAACACGAGATATGTTTCATAAAAATTAATCACGGATTATAAACCTTAAATTAATTTGTTTGGATATAACCTTGACAATAGAAAACTAACGTGGTTCGTGTATTTTAGTCCCCTCAGTTTTCACCCTGATCATCAGCACACGCTTTGAATTGTAATGTGCTACTACTTTCCATTCAATGGTAATAAAGTTTACCAAGTCAGAATTGTTGTTACCTACATTTATTTTTGGAATTGTCCCACCCACATTTATTTTTTATTTACAGTATTGTAAATTAATATGGATGAGAGTTCCAAGTATTTGCATGTGGCTACGATTGTTGCCTATTTATGAATTCAATTTACATTTAACGGATTTTAGGAATAATGTATATAAATATTTCAAAGAAAAAAAAACAATTCAAGAATTCAATTATTATAATCAACAATCTTATGTATTATTTACAGTTTATAATTTTTTTAAATATAATGTTTCTATTGCGTCGCTCTTTCAGTTTTTCAAGTCATTATCAGCAATTATCATATGTCCGAGTACTCTAGTAGTTAAGCCTTGCTTTGATAGTCAAGAAACCACTAATTTTTTTGGAAAGTACTTGTGTTTAGATAAATAAAAACGTTTTTTATCCAATATTTTATTGTGAATTTTTAACATTCGTAAGAATATATCGAACAAATCATTGTTGATGAGATTTTGAGGGTAGAAACTAACATAATTTAGGAGATAAAAACGAATAGAAATAGTAATACGCGACATCTACAGAAGTTTTCCGATGAACAAAGAGAGAATTAATTTCTAGAATAAGTACACGTCCGTGTAGGTGTTCAACCATTCTTGTTATATCTTCATCCTAATTCTTCTTTCAATTTGTACCAACCATCACTCACCATATTGTTTTCCACAGGTATTTATGATATATTCCTTACTTCTTTCCTTTTATACTCTTCTATCTTCTATGCTTTCTTACATTCACTTTCCGCCACTACGTTTATTTTATAATTCCATGCTAAATTTCTCGCATACCATTAACCTTATTTATTTCTATTTAAATGAACTTACAGTCACTTTATTCTACTCTTTTAGTTTTCCCATTTCCTATCTTAATTTTTTTCTTTCTCTCTGCTTATACTTAACATTAGTGAAAATAGGAGACCAGAAAGGGTACTCAAGAAGGATTAGACCCTTAAAATAAGAGTTGGTATATTTTAATGATAAATATTTTTAAATTGAAATGGCATACGTCCTAAAAAATTTCTTAAAAACTGGTTTAAAGTTTATGTTATCTCAAGGAGTTGCCAAATTAATGGTAGTGAAATTATCAGAGAGGAATATCTACTGCGGCAACTTGCAGCAGGTAGGATGCTAGAATGTTTGCGCAGCTTCTTGTCGCTAAGGGCAGTTTAAGGGGAGGGACGAGTGGTTTTTATGGGATCGTGTTAGCACCTTTATGGCCATGCAGCCTGCCAGGGGAAATTCTCGCATCTTCTCACCCCCACTTGCCACTATTACGAGGATAAGTGGAAACCAGATATAAAAAACCCTTGTACACTACAACTTTAACCGGAAGTTAGTTAATCTGCAAAGACTTGCTACGTCTATGGCCAGGAAATATAAGATAATATTTTTTCCTGTTTCCACTAACATGTTTTAATTACGTATACAAGCAATTGTAACTTTATTTTCCATTTACATACTCAATAATCATACATTACAATGCAAACAGTCAAGAATAAATAATAAAATTTGACTGTAAGCACGGCCTCGGGTCTTCTATTTATAGGGAACCTCGTATGAGGACTATATGAGTTACAAAAGCATTTTGCATGTTTATTAACAGCATCGAATGCATTATTACTTAATTAAAACTTTCATTATATTTACAAAGACTAAATACACATGAGAGATGGATCAATTATCTTTTCATCTATACCAATAAATAAAATTGAAGTGTTTGTCTGTCTGTCCGACTGTCAGTATATTTGTCTCGAATAGGCTCCGAAACGGCTCAACGGGTTTCGAGGAAACTTGACGGTTTAAAAACAAGAGATTAAAATTAAAATATCGTGCATATTTCATTTAAAAATAATAATAAATATTATATAATATAAATATTTCTTCGCAAACTTGTATTCGAGTCTCCAAAACGTGAATCGGGTTTCCTACATTCTTGATCCGTTTATGCTCCTAAACGTCTAAACGGATTTCATTGAAAATTTCAGGAATTAAAACAAGAATTTTAACTTAAATTTTCGTGTATGTTTCATTTAGATATCTTGCAGAGTTAATTATTTTATATATTTTTCAAACTTTTCCCTTTATATTTTAATTCAAGTTCTAACAGTTATCTTTTATATTACAACATGTACGATTTTTATAGAATTACAATTCTGATATTTATAGTAAATTTTCTATTAAAAATTTCAACCTCATCTTCATAAAATTATATTTAAAAAGTTAAGGTTTATTGCATAGTAATCAAAAGTTTCATAATTAAATTATCATTCCGTCAGGCTAAAAAGGACATGGACGTGAAAAAACTGAGTATAAAAATGTGACGTCCTAGATTCCGTTTTAATTGAGCCTTGGAAAAGAGATTCATGCGGTATTAAATGCGGTTTTCTAATATAATTAAATGTCTTAATAGATGTCCTTCATTGAAGCAACTTTTTTCCTTTATTTGTAGGCCACTGCTTAAGAGGCTCGTGGTATTATTTAAGTTAAGTCCTTTAGCGTTTTTAGACATACAGAAAAATGCATACTATGTTGTGGTTTTTTTCATTTACGTGTAACGGAACTTTTACGCACAGTCTTCACAACGAACCTTTTGTGAACGACATTGGTAGTCGGCTCTGTTGTTAACTGAAAGTGGCCCCAAAATTAAGTTAGGGCCTAACCTTTGCTGTTATAGGAAGAATAAATTTCAAAAGGAAAAAGTGACTTTGAAAGTCTTAAGGTGAGAAATTTAAGTCCCCGTCGTCTGTCGATTGTAATATTTCCAGTTTTCAGATTATGTTCCGTTTTATTTTGAGCAAAGATGATCCCGTTATGATACTAAGCCATTCCCGTGTATATGTAAATTGTAAACTTACGTTGGCAGAGGAAAAATCATCATCCAACGTGAAATATGAAAATGCTGCCTTCCGACGTAAATTCAGCAAGTAATCAGATCTGAAAACAACGGATCCCAGAGTCGAGATCGGGCAGCAGCACACAGTCATTCGAAATTCCGCCTTCTTTCTGCAGACGCCACCGTGGTGTATAATTTCCATTAATTGCTTTCAAATGAGAGGCCGTTGGACCCTTCCTTTTGAAGGAGAATTGAGCGCTGTTAACGAGGGAATCTCGTGCCGCTCCGAGATTGACAGGTCAATATTACTACCGTGGCTGCTTTGCATTCACGACTTTGTGTCGGGAAAGTGGGACTAATTCGCGAGTCTAATCAGGTCACAGAGATCACACAGCATGGGAGAATGAAAAGCTCTGGCTTTCCCCCACTGCAAACAAAAAAATTAATAACGGTACGAGTGGTGATGAAAATGTTCATACCTAGTGAACATCAGGTGACTTTGCCAAACACACTCGGGCTAATAACATTCTAGAATAGGGATTAAGATCACATAAGGTCCAATCTCAACTTTAGAAAGTTCTGTTACCAGTCTTTGAGACTGGCCAATGTTCTTTCTTTTGACTCGTTACTTTTGCCCTCTACAGGCCGACAATCTGTCTTATCTCCTTTTCGAAGAAGTAGAATTAAAGGATTGAAATTAAATGAGTTTCACGCATAACTGTAACGCCTTTTTCTTGTATTATTTAATTTTTTACATCAAAGCTTTCGAGACGGCCGTGACTATAATTATAATTATCTTTCTCATATATATGTGTAACGTTATTAGATATTAAAACCATAAAGTTATACAACATCAAAGATTATTGTTATAACATACTGATAAAAGTCATGCAGTACACGTTATTGAGTCTTGCTTGCTTAGCCACATTTTTTGAATATTGCAAATAATATTCTTAATTAAATTAAAATTAGAAGTATGTATTGTACTACAATAATTTTATCCGTTACAGAATATGAAAAATATGAGTAATGAAAACAAATAACATTTTTAAATTAACAAATAGCAATAAAAACGAAGTGAATATGTCGGGGAAATAAATTAAAGACAAAAAGAAAACCAATTAAACTTGCATAAACATTTAAAACAATATTTTTCAGTTTAAATTTAACGTCTGTTATATATAATAAAACAATTAATGACATTTTACAGACTTTATTATTTAAATTCATTTAATAACAATAATGCAATAACTTAACGACTAGTTTTACAGTCAGTTTTGAATTATATTGAAATAATACGTTTCCTCACCACATCTGGGACTTCTTCAGGCGTTACTACAAACATTATTCGAAATATTTACATTAAAATTATTAAAATATCAGAACAAATATTAATATTTCATATTTATTATTAATAATGTTAGTAATACTCTGATATTTTAAATTTTTTAATGTAATTATTTTGGAGTAACACCTGAAGAATTTCCAAATGTGGAGACGAATCGTCGTTCAATCTAATTATAAAAATGGTTGGTAAAACTGGTTGTGTATTTATTGCATTTAATTATTTTAATATCAGACGTTAATTCATTTAGTGTTTAAAACATGACACTAATGTTGGCCAGCTGTTGTACATTAACCACTTAAAGAGAAGTAGATTACATTATCGAATCTCTTTTGCTTAAACTGTGTTGGCGAATACCGATTTTTAGTAATAGAATGTTGGGAAGTGACTTGCTCTGTGCGACAGAGAAACTCTTCCGTCACTCTTTGTTCATTCTTTCGCTTAAAATAACTTCGAGACTTCTTCTAATCGCCTTCATATTTTTTTATCATCAACAGGGTGACATTAGAATGGAATTGAGAATAAATATTTTGAAGACGGTATTGTTTGATTCACCAACGAGGTGGCAGGGTCGTGACCGAAGTAGACCAAAATTGGGAATTTGGGATCCAGGATTGCCGTAATTGGACAGTTGTGTGAATGTATGTTTTGATGGTGATGACACCCTGTTAGGTAGTAGGTGAGAGTGTTTGAGGACTGCGTGTGCCGCAGGTTGGCCTCGATATCAATTCCCTCGACGGCGGCGGCGGCGGATTGTCGCGTGCCAGGACTCGTGCATTATTCAAGGCCGACACCCCTTCCTTCGCTCAGCCCAACCCTGATCGATACCTGAGTGATTTGTGCGTGAAAAAGGAGCAAGTCGTGCGGCGACCACCAACAAGAAGACGGGGAAGGAACCAGAGCGGCCACACGGCGGAGCCCGCATGTTCCCTCCATCTAAGTGAAAGACAGGCATCGAACCACAACACGTTCAGGAATCACAATAAAATTAGCAACTGACGGTTTGACAAACGACGGTGCGTATCAAATGAATTTAATATTAGTTACTAACCACCACTCAGAAAGTCACGAACTTTTCCAACTTTAAATATAGGGATATAGCGTATAAACAAAATTAGTTTCACCATTTTATCATCAGACTCCAAAAAAAGTTCAGCAACAACCAGGTCAAATAATTGATGGGAAACTGGCTCAAACACTAAGACAAGGACACGAGGTAGGAAAAAAAGTTCATCGTTCGAACAAGCATATTAGTATTCGCGGGTATTTTTTTAAGAAGTAGTAAATGTCTAGTTTGTAAAAATATACAGGTTTTTTTCTAGATAAATTTGTCTCTTCAATTATTGAGTGTCATATTTTAACAAAATTAATGATTAATGCAAACAAATTTAAAAAAATTTCATACCATGGATAGATTTATAATATCTGAAAAAAATTATTTCTGTGTGGAATAAGTATGTTGAAACTGACGCGTTTTATTGCAGTATCTCAAAAATAAATGAAAAACCATTATTTTGTAGGAGGATATTTTAAGATTAATTTTTATCGTCATTTACTTACTACCGTTTTTAATGTTAAATGGATAATAAATAGCAGTAAAAATGTTTTCCTAATATAAGAACATTTATCTTGGTACGCTATGTTGCTGTGACATTTTTGTAAATAATGTTTATTTTTCCACACACACCACAAGTTTGTTGGAATATTTTTAAAGGACTTTATTTTTAAACATTTTATACATGTTTAGGCGCCAACAAATTTTAGTTATTTTCAAAGTAATTTAATTATTTTGTTTGAGAAAAACAAGCATTCCATGGAAATATACTCGAGAGTAATTTACACATTTGTATTCACACGTAACCACAAATAATTATTAAATTTAGTTGATTCTTAATATGAGCAAGAGTTTTTAGCTGCAGAGTTTTCCCCGGGGAATTTTGGCATCGTATATATGGAATTTCATTATGGAAAAATTTGTTTCTTTATTTCATTGGACTTGTTGACTTCTTTTCTTCAATTCATTGACCGCAGCACTTTTGGATGGACTCTAGAATAATAAAAATGTTCTCATATGTTAGGTATACGTAACATTTATCCTACCAACGCCACTTTATTGCAGAGTGCTTTTTTAAAAAGTTTCCATTTCCTTTCAGCAAGAGTATTTTACAACATTGATTGTCAATGTTAAATATGATCTGCCTGATTTTAATAAAAAAATATTTTTAGAAAACTATGAATAGTTTTCTTGATATTAAAATGACGAATGATATAAAAAAAATTTGGGTGGATGGAATACAAAAGAAAAATGAAATAAATCATTTTTCTGCCTTATCAAATGAAAGGTTTTGGAGAAATTTCTTAATTTTTATTTTGCGTCCACAATATTGCAGGAAATAAATTTAAACTAATTTTCTTCTATTTCACAATTATGTTATAAATCTTTTGATTCCATGTTTATGTTAAAATTAGGTCTTTTGGAATTTTTTAAAAATATATTTATCCATACTTAATTGTGAAACACAATTATTTATCACAAACTATGGGGGGATTATAAAATTTTAAAATCTCATAATAGCTCAAAAGTCGTCTGTAAATCGGTGGAATACCGCTACACAAGTTTCAATTTTTTTTGTATACATTTTATTTTATTTTCTCAAAAAAAATTAAAAACACACTTCGGCTCAACGATTTCTACCGAACGCGATTTCATACATTTCATTCTCACTTCTGAGACTTCTAATTTGATTTAGAAGGTAATAATGGAAAAAATTAGTCCGGGTCGGGACTCGAATTCGGGACTGCACGCTGACCGGGAGGGTGCTCTACCTTCGGAGCTAATCTGTGTGTTGTGTTCTCAATCCCCTGTAAACTTATAGGCTTACCTACAATGTTTTACTTAATAAAAGTCTTCATAACCTAATTTCTAGGATATAGGTGAAGAATTGACATTGTGCACATTGTTCTTTTTATTTATGTTACAGAAGAATTGCTTCCAATTGAATACTAGCGTAGAAGGTTATGAAACTGAATTTTTAATTCTTATCTTCTTAATTCAGTTTCATATCTGAGCTGCAATTAGAAGTAATTTTTTTTCTTGGAATTAAAATCTGTCACGGAATTATTGTTCATGGTCGTTATAGTTATTATAACTGTGGTTGCAGTCTAAATAAAAATTGTCGTATAAAAAGCTGAGGTTTTTATTATTCTCAGCTTTCCCCAACAGCGGTTAATTGAATTGAATTATCTACAAGGGTCTTTGATCGACCGCTTCGCATGCATGCGAGTGTGTGTGTATGTGTGCGAGGCAATATGGCTGCTTTGTTGGCCAGGTCAGGTCCTGCGGCGTACTACGGGCTCGGCTTCGCTGCTTCCTGTGTTGGTCAGTCCGGGCTTGATATTGATGGCCGAAATTATGGGTCCCCGGGGGTCTGCGTTGCCGGAGCGTAACGTGCCACCGTTGTGACGTCACAACGCACAGCCCGACGTGACTTTGGCAGCCAGATAACTTCATTAACCAACGCGGGACGGGGTTCTCCAGCAGTGGCTGGTTAAATCAGTTCTCAGTGGACGGAAAGCTTGACGACGCTGATCTCTGTACGGACTACTGTGGACATGATCCATCGTGAAGGGGAAAAGACCCTTACGATCACGCACCTTGAGAATCACGTCCACAATCGGATAAGAATAAATAAACTTCATACAGTTCCAGCAACAATAAGGGGAGCAAGTCAAAAATGATGGACCCGATTTCATAACTTTATTACGTGAAATCTAACGAACATATCATAATGTGAGACATTTTCTAAGAAAGACAAACTCTCAAAGTTTTTTAAGTCATATCGCAAGTGTTCTATGTGAGCATCTTACGTAACACGACACACATCAATCCGATAGTCCATCTCCTGCCAAATTTCTGCAATGGCTGCAGTTATGAGGGTTTCATTTGTAAACGTTTTCGCATAATTCGCCATACAGTTTTCCATACTCGGTTCGGAAATGTAGTTGAACACTAATCACAGAGTTGTTTACATGGTAATCAAGCGCACGGAACTACTTCTTCTCTCCAGTCACAACCATTTTCTTTAGCTGCTTCCTGTGCACTCGTAGCGGTAGAAAATGAACCACGAGGGAGGGAAACTAAATTTTGAGAGTTTTCATTTCCTTCAGTACATCTCACATTACGATAGGTTAATAAGATTTCACAGAATAAATTTATGAAATCGGGTACATCATTTTGACTTACCCTGTATTTTATTAAAATGATTCAACTGTAAATTTGTGGCGTTTTACCTCTCTAATGTGAATGACATAAAATTCCGTAAGGCATTTTTTGTATTTCCCTGTTATTATTGATTATATTAAAGAATAACTATATAAACCGTATAATAACGTAATTATTCATTACCAATTATCCACAAAAGATATTTCACAATATGCACGACTTTTAAATTATTTATATGAAAAAATTTTCATATTTTACTTAGAGGGTTACTTCCTATATTTTTTCCTTCTCCATTCACGTCATCTATCAGCTTTAAATTTCAACTTTGATTTTTCAGAAAGAATATTTAATTATTGAAGTGTCCTGCTTCCTGATACATTGTTGTCTAATTATGAAAATCTTCCTTAAACGTCAAATATATTTTTCTCTCTCTTCACGCCATATAGCAGCTTCCACGACCTGGATCTATGTCTACCTGATGTCATGCAGTAAACAATTTCTCTTTAGGATGTGAAATTCAGTCTTTTTCTTGTAGAAACTGTATTCAAACTGGAAGTCACCTTACTTACTGTTTTTGAAACATCTTAATTTTTACGTTTTTTGTCCACTTTTTTCACGCTCTTCTCCAATGCGACCCTTCAAAACATTATAGGCGTATGGGAACCCTACAGTACTCAGGAATAATTTACTTTTGCGCGCTATTAATTTGTCAGAATTTTCATTGTCAACACGTGATTAAACCATCAGCTAAAGGGTCACATTTTTTAAAATTTACTTTTCCTCGTCCCCAAATTTAGGAAAGCTGAATTTCCTAATAACCACGACGATGACTCGGTATCTTAATCGCTTCAAACGATCTTCTGGTACCTTAAATAATTACAGTAACTACAAAACAGTCTAAAAATGTAAAATACCGAGAAAGACACTATCACCCTCACTAATCGTGAAAAATATTTATTCGCATGAAAATATCTAGCGTATATATTACCCCTACAGTTATTTCTTGCTTCAGAGTCGCAAGGAAATACATGTACAAAATATGGTCGAAATTTATATATCTGCACTGCAACTCATATTTTTTAGATATTTTATATACAGTTTAATTACTTATGATTAATAGCGTAAAATAACCTTTTATATACGTAATGATATTTTTAATTATTTTTCGCGATTGTTGAAAAAGAGTATGGGATTTTAGTTATTAAAAAATCCGTCTCAGTCACAATTCTGAATCATTTGCAATGCGATAAAATTTTTGTATAACTATTAAAAAGTATCAGTTTTTAAACTTAACCATTATATAACGCTAAACAGTCAGTAATTTAATTATCTCTTTTGAAAGGCTACGTGAGGGAATATTCTATATGTTCGCTAGTTCTATGTGTCTTTAAGATTAGAATCGTTTTTCGCCTGTATTTTAAAAAGGTCGACATAAACCTTGTATGCCAAGAGCACTACAATACAGCAAAAATTCATGGTGATCGGATGAATGGTATAGGAAATCATAAGGGACAAACGTGTAGTCGCAGAGCAGATGCTTGACGTGGGACATTTTTTGCTCGGTTGGGGGAGAGGAAGAGGAGGGAGGAAGAAGCCTAAATCTTCAGAGGATCAACATAAACTTAATTTGAACAGGTCCTGTATATAAAGTCAAAGAGCGCGCTGTTTACATTGTCATTTATTTACAGTGCTTCTCATCCTTACAAAGCCCTTTATCGGGTTCTTCCTAATTATTTAATATTAAAGAACATGAATTACTACCCCTTAAAAAAGGCCATCCTAGATAATCTTATGGGGATTTATATATCTTTATTAGTGTCTGAATGTGTGGAATACCGGATGAGTAGTTACAATTATAGAATTAAGCTGCGTCGTCTACTAGCGAGCGCTCGTACGTAACCTACCGGGAACTGTTATCTGTTCTAGGAACTGGCTTGTAATAGAAAGATTTCTAGGAAGTTCAATTTCAGTATATCCATGCCGTGACATTCTCTCTCTCTCTCTCTCTCTCTCTGTCCCTCCCTCTCCTCTTTTCCAGAGTGAGCCAACATTTCCAGACACGCACACACAAGAAGCGCTCGATTCCGGCGAAGGAGCAGGAGGAGGTGAATTGGGGGGGGGGGGAATATACCATCTGGAATAATCAAATAATTCTGCCAGAACAGCTGGGAATTCCAGAAGCTACCGATACTAGCACTCGATTAATCCACGCAGGATTTCTGTCTCCCCGTTCCTCAGACCTCTCCCCTTGTTACTACCTTAACGCAATGTTTATTTTTTGTTATTTAATGTTACTTTGTGGGAGCAGAATGAAAAATTCTCACTAAAATTAATACTAATTCCTATGGAAAATTTTTAAAAACCCGATGAAAATGTAAATATGTGACTACATCGTGCGTTGGCACTTGAAAAACATACGAAAATCGGCCATGTCAATTTACACAATATGGCGTCACCAGTTCCGTACGTGTTTATTCTATCTGTTCTGTAAAGTTTTCCTATCTTAGTTAATGAATTAAATTTCCACAAGCTTTCCAGCTCAGCTTCAGTGTAATTAGTTTTTGCTCATATACCAATTTTCCTTACAAGCATTATTTTACAATTCATTTGCTTGTCTAAGATAAAAGAGTTATAATGAAGGTCAATGCTAGACAGTAAACAATTAAAAAATAAATAACTTCAAGATATTATAAGTTGGAATATATTAACTTGTAATTTATTTATAATTGATACATTTATTAGCCCAGGGATTTATTTATATTAGCATACGCAGCATTGTAGAGAATTTACTTAAGGGTTATATAAGTGTGAATATTAGGAAATCATTGATAAAAGTGTTAGTGTGGAGTGTGGCGTTATATAGATGCGAAACGTGGGTGGTAGGAGTTTCTGAAAGGAAAAGAATAGAAGAATTTGAAATGTGGTGGTATAGGAGAATGCTGAAAATTAGATGGGTGGATAAAATCAGTAATGAGGAAGTTCTAAGCAGAATAGGAGAAGTGAGACGTTGACCAAGAGAAGGAATAGATTAATAGGTCAAGTTTTGAGACATGAGGGTGTTTTAAAATTATCATTAGAGGGAAGCGTGTGGTGTAAGAGGAGAAAAGGAAGGCCAAAACAGATAAGGGAGGATGTGCTTGGTGGTAGTAGGCTTGCACCAGACAGGTTAGCATTAAGGCTTAATGCCACAACAACAACAAAATTATTTGAGGTAATACGAGTGTAGGTGTGAGGGAGCCAAAAGTAACAGATACGGACAAACTCGGTTCATTCTAGGACAAAAAAAGAGTCATATCCGTTTCATGTAGTAATGTCTTTTTAATGTTCACAATAATAGTGAAAATTTGTAGATGGTACAGAGGATAATTCCGCACAATCCGAATGGGGCGTTGTCCAGGGACACACCCACTCACTTACAGTGGCGTAGCGTGCAACAATTGCAACAGGCATCACCACAACACAGATAAGGAAACACTAGTCACGTTTCGGTGCAATTTGATGTTTCATCTTCAGACGTTTGGTAATCTCTATGTTAATGTGTATCGAACGACGTGCCGTGTTTTGAGGTTTCCCCAAATCGATTAGTGAGACTGGGATGAAGTACTAACACTACACAACAGGAAAATTTATTCCAATTTTGAAAGAATAGAAAATAATTTCTATTTAAACTCGAAATAAACAATAAATATTTGGAATAAAACCCAACTATAACTATTAGATTATGAATGACACGTTTACTTCCTTATAATTGGTTTTACGGCAAAAATGTTATGTTTTATCGACATTCGATTTTTATTTAGTCTGTATTTCGGGTTATAACTGGGCAAAAGTTGGATTTGAAATCAAGTTGAAACGCGTGAAACAAATTAAGCCGTTAATCAAACGTCATCTAAATATTATGGCATAGTTTTTTTGCATACTTTCATTCCTTACGGACACATTTGATAATTTTCTTAAGGAGGTCATCTGGGAATATAAAGATTTTACAATTAAAAAGGGAATGTTAAGTGTCAAGTTTCAACAAGAAAATCCTGCCGAACGATTACAAACTATTCGTAATAAATAATATTAATTTATTATAAATGAACCACAAAAAGTGACCACAAGTCAAATGGAAAAAAAATAATTAGAAGAACGTTTCGTTCCCAACCTTATGGACCTACTCAGTTCTTTAATTAATAATACTACTAAAACTTCATTTTTCTGTTACTAAATTCCGGGGCCGAATATGCGTTTAATTTATATTATTAAGTTAGATAATGAAATTAATTTATGTATAATAGTAATTTATTCACAAACAATTGGGATATGTGTTTAATTTATATTATTAAGTCAGATAATGAAATTAATTTATGTATAATAGTAATTTATAAACAAACAATTAGGATATGTGCAACTTTAATACAAAAACCTAAAATATATTAAGTGGATAGATGGAAGTTAATTAATCAAAAGAATACATTATAGTTTTATTACTACAATTGATAAATTTACAGAGATTATTAAATACTTATAAGTTATCCATTTTTTATTTTCATCTGGTACAGACTTTTTTTTTCAATGCCAACGTATAACTTATTTAGATTATATAATATCTGTATATTCCATTGTTCTGGTATGTATGGAAATATTGTCTAATATTATTACCATAAGCGAATAATAGAAGAGTTAATAGATAAAATTAGAGTAAGTTAACGAACATTTCGCTAAGCAAGTTCCTGTAAAGACTCTAAAGTCGCTGATGACTCGTTTTCTTTTTCTGATCGATGAAATCTACAGACCTTTCGTATGGTCATCTAAGGATTTGGATCCGCTCGTTATTTGCTCCGTATCTATAATTGGCCCTTTACTGCTCCAAATTGCTCGCTTGTTTATAAGACTGGGCCTTTTCTTTGCATGACCCTGCCTCTCCATTTCTCGTGGGAAATGTGCATTTTATTGCTCCCCTCCAATAAGCTAGCAACGAAAACTTTTAGACGAGGGGAAAAATAACATGAAAGCATTTGCGATGCGAATTTTCCGTCTCAAGTGTACTTATTCGTTCCATCAAGGTCTCGATTATATTTCAGGAGAATAATTTCGAACAGTCTTGGAAGATTAAGAATCATGCTTTATTGATTCATGTGGACCTTTACTGGTATTCCACAACAGTAGTAATCTTTATCAAAAGCCATGTATACCTTCCAACTACTGTACATTATTTAATAGAGCGTGGAGTCCTGAGATACGTTGTACTGAAACATTCTCAATGCAACAATTACATAATTGAATGTGGTTTTTCCTTCAAGCCCTCATTTTTAATATACTTTTCAGTCAAGTCTTGTAAATAAAATTATTTGGCTATTTCTCCAGTAACGTGTTTCCCTCGTATGTTAAAAATAATAATTTAAATGTTGAATTAAAACTCGATTTGAATTTCATTAAATTTTTAACATTTATGCTAATATGATTTCCTTTTTCCTTAATGTATGTAAATAACTTTTTCCTTAGATATTTTTTTTTCGCTCAAGCTCGGGTTTTAGCGTTTTTGCCGCTGTAGGCAGTCGCCTACCATGCCTAAAAGGTGTAGGGTTGTCATTACGTCTATTGGTATTTTGAATCAGCCCTGACGAACGCAACAAATATTGCAGGGACGTTGTCTGGTATTTATCACTGAATTTGTCTATTCTCTTGATATATTAATGCTCCTAAACGGCTCAACGGATTTAATTCAAAATATCGTTTGAACTGGAGTTTTTACTTAACTTTTTGTGTACGTTTCATATATTGCAGAGTTTAGAAGATATTAATACAAATATTTATAAAAGCATTGAATTGCCACGCGAAGCGGGTTAGGACTTACATGTCCTATTAGGTGTTCCTATACCATTCATCAGACTTACTGTGTCATTATAAGAATAATTTTGGCACCATGAAAGAGAGAGAGAGGGCGAGCATTCTCACTACATCTATTGTCTGCAGCAGGATTTGCGCTGTAATTAACCTATCGTTAGCAGAGAGCTAACTTCCTGAGAAATAATAAACTTTTTTGCATCTTCGATGCGATATATACGTAAATTGGTTTTATTTGTCGCGTCATGTTAAGTTTTATTATTACTGATTGCTCATTTTTAAAAGTAAATAAAATAAATACAATTTAATAATTATTAATGCCTGTAAGTTATATAAGTTTAAATAATGCCGAAAACAGACAAAAAAATTAATAAAAACAGCTACATTTTTCTGTCCTGATCTGGAGCTTTCCAATTATAGTTTGTATTGTATTCACTAATTTTTTGTCCGTTTTTGAACTTATTTAAACTTATAAATATAATATATCCCAATAAATATAATTAAAGCTTCTGTCTGTTTGGAATATCGAATTGGCTCCGAAAGCGGAACCTGTTCAAAACCAACTGCGAGTTATAAGGTTTTCCCTGAAGCGATCATAAATAAATAATACCGTATTTTTATATATTTTAAATTAATTCAAATTTATCAATATTCTGTACCTGTTGTTTCGTTTTTAGGGCAAAATATAAGTTCCGCGGGGGAGTAGCTACTTTTAACTGAGAACTAGGAGTGCAAGTGAATATTAGAATTGAAGAACTGTGCGAAACATGAATTACTTCTTTGACATATTTTAATGTCCAATAGGAATGGAGTATAATCGTTAACAAAGGAGTATTTCTGGTAGCAAGCATGAAAGGGGACTCTACTTCCTTACGATTGTTAAGTGTAAGTGGGAATGCGGCAAAGTTGCTCCGGAGTTTCCGAATCGTCGCAGAGGACGGAGACGCATTTGTTTGGGGTTACTGTTTACCACGATTCGCACATTCATCATCTAGAAATTCACCCCTCTTCCCCCTCTCCCCCTTCAACCCCTCGGCGCCGTAATTACAGACGGAGGCCGCGCCACTTGTAACATTAAACTCGGTCACCACCGGCGCGCAGATTATACGGCTGTCCCATGGGCGACATTTAGCAATTGCCGTAATGCAATTAAGACCATCCCCCGGCCGACACCCTCCGGGGGTGTTTTATAATCGCGCTCGGACTCTCCTAGGAGAGGCGCTGACGTACGGCCGTCGAGGAGAGAACCACCACCCACCCCCGCCTCCCCACCCACCTCCAAAATAAAAGAGGAACACACGGCCGTGCCAAGTAGGTCAAGAGGGTGAGACGCGTTTAATATTGAAGGCGGCCAGAGTCGCGGGCGGCAATAATTGATTCCGAAGGGGTTGGCGGTGCCGAAAAGTTCCCGAATAGGCAACGAACCCTCGCGTAATGGGGACGAGGGAACCGAGAGCCGGGGTCCGAAGAAGAAACACCACGGGAGTGTTAAGGAATGAGAGGGTGAGGGCTGTATTATTTACAAGCTCGTCCGCACGCTCTTTTATTGTTTCAATTACTTTGCTCCGATAGCGCCTTCATGCATAGCTACAACACCTACTCCGCTCTACAGCTGCAGAAATCTACATGTTTTACACGGCTCGTGCTTCAGCTTTCCATTCAGGAAAGAAAAACAGAAATTCAGACGCAGAGCGATGTACTCGCTAATAATAGATAAACCTTTTATATAGTCATCTGATGAGGCTCGTTGCTAGCAATGATATATCTACGTGAAGGAGAAGAAGACGGAGTGATTTTTGTCAGCCAGATATTGCCATATATTGATATAAATTGAATCCTACTTAGTGGAAGGAGGGACTCTTTAAAAAACTGTGTATTTTTAATAAAAGCCGAACATGTGCTTTAATTCTAAACAATGTGACAATTTTTGAAATCTTTAAAGCTATTATTTTTTTCGTTCTCTAATTTTAGTAACCAATTTCTTTATTGCGATTTAAGTTTTAATTTTATTAACTATATATTGTTGATACAATGCGCTGATGTCCTTTTATAAATATGGATAAAGGATGGTTCGATGTAGAAACAATAGAGAATTTTGATATAGGTGAAACCCAAAATACAAAATGTAATGAACGGGGAATGAAATACATGTGCGAGTTTCAATTAGATACTCTTAAAATGAATAAAAATACGGCCAAAAAGTCAGCAGATAAAATTTTTCACTATTCATTCACAAGCGATGTTTCGTCTCTATTTTGAGACTTCCTCAGGCGTAAAATTTAGCAATACATCTGTTTACTCCTTGACTCGCTCAGCCGGAAAGATAATTGAATTTACATGTGAAGAATTTAGTGTCGTGCATTGACCATTTTCAGTGACGGTTACGGCTGAAATGATCCAGTCAGAAAACCATGTTGTAGCTACGAAGACTACAAATAAAAATAAACATATCTTTGCCTGGTACGATGAAAAAGGATGACCATTTTTGGCGGCAGAGAGGATAGCGCTCATCATCTCTGGATATGTCCTGTTAGATATAGACTTGAATTTTTTGCACGCGGAATGGAAAATTTTATGAAGGAAACTATTGGTTAACTAGAGATATTTAGAGAGAATTATTCTGATTGGAGACTAATGAGTAGTAAGATTGTATTATTATTGTTTCATAAATTGCCCAAAATAGTTGATTCGTATACTGGCGTGGAAAAGTGTAATGTTGTTTAATATATTGTTTCAAGATATGTAAACTTTATTAATTTGTAGATTTACTAAATTATTTGATACGACACCACAATTTTAAATCCTGAGAGAGAGAAAGCAGAAATTTTACTTCGGAAACGTGACGTATTACAACGTCATCAGAGTTCTGTTTCTCCTAACAAGGAGCCGGACTTATTTAAAGTTAAAGTAATTTTGAATTTGGGACGCAAATATTACAAGACGTAAATACTGGATAATTATCTGTGGTATGGCTGTACCGAATTTGGCTTCCAGTTTCCTAGAACGTGTTTGAAAGAAAGTATTAGCTTAAGATATAATAGTTATTAATATTTGTAAGTTTAAATTAAAGTTTTAGTAAGGCAAAAACAGCAAAAATTAGTGAATCATAACGAACCATAATTTAAAATCAAATAAATGATAGTACCGATCAGGGTCCAGATCAGGACTAAAACAGGTATTCGATTTTAAATTATAGTTTATCTTTCACTAATTTTATATCTGTTTTGGTATCGTTTAAACTTTAATTTATAATAATGATCTATTATAAATTGAAGTTTTTTTTGAAAATCCGAAATTCGAAAGAAAAATGTATTTTGACTCATAAGTAATGGGACGGTAAAGCAGTGCGACCGTGATGCGCCACGAAGGTACATTTATGCGAACTTCTGACGTAACCCACATTTGTACTGTTAAATTACGTATTTTTATGGGTGATTAATCCTGTGACTATTTATAATTGCAGCGTGTGGTGTGATATCGGCGTGGAAACGTTTTTTACACCGAAGTCTTAATTGCATTTATGCTTCAATGTTTTATGAAAAACCGGACCGGAAATAAGCTGAAGTTCAAGCATTTTTATTTACGATATTCCTTAAGTTTTCCTACTTACAAATTATTCTAAGCGTTTTCTGATTTCAAAACGCAGGATCTCGTTGTACTCTACACTTCAGGTCCATTACGTGTTATCCACTCAAGCGTAGGAGGACTCTCTCCTTTATTCTGCCATTGGTTACATCGCAGAAAAGCTCCCAAGTACATCGGCAGCGAACTGAACGAAAGCCGGCAGATCCCTGCTGTAGTTGCTAATCCATTAAGAGGTGTTCCCTCTTTTTACGCTTCTTTTGCTATGGAGGAGAAGTTTAGCTAGCGTAAAGGTTGAAAAAGGAGAGAAAGAGACGACGACTAGTTCCCGAAGGAAATGAAATGCAAGGGCGCATCTGCATCCCAAATAAGGGTTCGCTTTGTTGTAAAGGTCACCGGAAAAGCACAGATAAGTGGGAAGGGCTCTGGGGTAGATACATCCACACGCGAACTCTTCGTGAAAGACTTCCAAACTTGGTCAGGGTCGTCTGCCTTTTCCTCCAGACAAGTTTTGCACAATGTTCAGAAACCGTACTTAGGTCTGCAACTCAATTTCTCATCCCCTCCACCACACTTTGTCTTCAACTACTTCCGCTTGGATACAAAGTCGTGACAACGTATTACAAGATAATGCAGACAGTGCCGTACTTCAAGAGTTACTATAACACACAATCAAACACAAAATGAAAGAAAAATATATTCTTGAAGGAGAAAGTAAATTAAAAATATCGCAGACATGTTAAATATCTACCTTTGTTTGGTTAACAGGCTACATTAGGGTGATCATGAACCTTTAATAACACTGGAAGGGAATTGAAAAGAGACGATGTGGAAGGTATAGCAAGGTAGCCAAGGGTTGACTAGGGCTCCCGGGCTATACTATAAGGATCCTACCCGCTGTTTCACCTAGAGTTACAGGAAAAACTTCTGTAATCTTCATCAGATAAGTCGGGTATTTGGGTACTATTCTCACACCCTTTGGAATGACGGGAGGTGAGGTTGCTGAGCGGTCACAGCATTCCCTTTACTGTATCTGCACAAATTTTAGGAGATAGCTGGCTGACTGATCCCCCAATGGTATTAGTGGACAACTCTTACGTATGACCAGGCTTCGACCCCAGTACATACACCTCCTAAAGTAGATGAAGGAGCCTTGAAAAAACCAGAGAGAGTACAGGCTTTCCAAACATAGTCAGGTGATCTCCGCAGTCAATCTGGGGGGAGAATATTTCCACATGCACTTTTTATCAAGGGTTGATTTTTTTGAGTAACACGATACATGAGGGCGATTCTGAATCAGGCAACTCCCGTTTAATAGCATAGGAAGGGAATTGAAAAGGGTGGATGTGGGAGGTAGAGAAATGTAGTCAAGGGTTGACTAGGGCCCTCGGGCTATAGTTTAAGGGTCCTACCTAAAGAAATGCAGGGAAAACCGTAGAAAACCTGCATCAGATAAATCGGGCAATTGGGTACTATTCTCATGTCCTTCCGAATGACGGGAGATGAGTTTGCTGTGGGGTCGCAGCATCCCTTTCTCCGTGTCTCAACCAGTTTGAGGAGGTAGTTGGCCGACTGATTCAATGGAACAGAGGACAACTGTTACCGTATGCCCAAAGTCTTCGACCCCAGTACATACACCTCCTAAAATAGGTGAAAGGGCTTCGACATGTGATAAATTTGGGAAAAAAAAGGAGTACGAGGCATTCCCAACATAGTCACGTGAGCCCCGCAGTTACTCTGGGGAGAAACGAAAGGAGCTTTCGTTTGCATTCGCCGTTATCATTCTGTAAAAATTATATATAAATGGTTAAAAATATTATTTTATGGGGAAATTTCAATGTCAAATAATTTTTACATATTTCGTATTTATATAATGGCCAAGAACATATAAATTTTATAATTTATATACAACCTTTATAGTTATACAAAATTTCAATTGTGAAAACAGCCTAAATTAAATAGTCTATTAATTTGAAAAAATTTAGGCTAATACGTAGAACTAGTTGTGTACTGTAATTTAGTTATTTTGTAAAAACAAAAAATTGATCAGTGTTTCGGATTACAGTTGTACTTTTCTTGTGCACGTATATTGATGTTTTTTTCCAATTTTATGGTTTTGAAATTGATTTTGTAACTAAAAATTGTTTTACTTATCATTAAACCAGATGAAATTATGAGTTATTCCTACGTAATAATATTTATTTTTGTAAAATTCGTAATGGTAGATTTTATTAATTGCTGCGTCATTTTTTCGAACTACTGAGAATCCTGGTATGTTCGGCTTTAAAAATTATTTTATTTTTATAAAATATTTTAACAAGAGTATTTTATTTGGAGTCAGGTGTAAAATTACTCTAAAAAAACTTTCGTCAACGTCCTGTCTGACCCAATTGAATTTCGTTATCAGGTTGATGATGGATCAAGAAAGTGGATGGAATTGTTTATCTTTGTCTGTTCTTATTCTCATTATGTACATTACTAACTTCCATTAAAATATTTCTTAAACCTACTGAATTATCTCGTCTTCTAACCAAATTTCGTTTGTAAACCTTAGCCAAAAGGTCAACAATCTTCTGCAGCAAGATATTTCACCTTCTGCTTTGTAAACTAAGTATTTTCCACTTAGTAACGAGAATATTAGTTAGTTGAAAGATAAATCTAACTTATATAAACGAAGACTTAAGGCCCCTTACAACAGATGCTAACAAGAAAAATTTGAACCTAATCTATAGACGTTTTGACCATCAATTGTGTGGCCCTTGAAACCAATCTCAAAAATATAACTTATCTGGATAGTTTTTGATTTTTTCGTTATTCTTGAAGTAACGTGTAATAAATTCCGCTTTTTATTATTTTCCTAGTTTTCACTAATAATGGATCAATTTTTTCCACACTATAATTGTTAATTTCCCACGTGAACAAGTCTACGAAACCACAACACGATGAGAAATGTATATTAAATAAATAAATAAATATATATATATATATTAAGCACAAACACACTAAAATACAATTTTGTTGAAAAATTGTGCAATTGACAGAGTTGGAAACTTTTTTTTAGTATTTGCGTTGCGTGTGTTCCATTCACTAAGTTCCTCCTTGTTTTTTTCTGTTTGTAAAAATGTAAATATAACGCTTTATTTAATTCACAAAACGTAATAACAACGAGCCGGGAAACATGATGACTGCCTCTGCGTAAAATTAGGTAATTACCATAACGTTATTATTCATTGTGCGTCCCTTGCTTTGCTCAGAAATAACGCTCATCATAAAAGCTAAATTCACCTTGTAAGAAAACACTACGAATAATTAAATACGAGACACGTTAATTGGTTCAATAGGCAATAATAATGGCATTTAATTTTTGAAGTGATCGTTTATCATCTAACAACTGCGTTACAGAATTAATGAAATGTATTAAGTTTTCATGTGGACGATTCTCTTTTATGAAAACTCACATAAGTAAACAATACTAAAAAAATATTTCCTACTGCATAAAATAAACTCATCAGAATACTGTTGACTAATAACAAATAGTTAAAATATTTAAGAAGTCTGCTCGTCTAGTGCCAATGAAATTAGAGATAAAATACAGGGTAACTAATTCCAAAGCCAATGCAACATTTGAATAGATTATTTCTTCTTCCAGTGTTTCATTATTTTGTTCTATTATTTATTTATGTATAAGTACGCTACCTGGGTGTTCCACGTTGCCCAATAATTCATTTATATTAGCCTGCTGCAGTATTTAATTCGACAGAAATCTCTTTTTCAACACATGGTTAAACCATTAGCGTCACATTGTTAAAAATTACCTTTTCATCGAAATCACCTAATGAACTCTGAAAAATAAAATGTTTTGTATAGGTTAGATGTAATACCGCCGAATGAACACGTGTATAAGTCGTAATTGAAACCATGAACTTGTCTTATTTGCACAAAATATTGTTTAACTCATTTGTTCAATGTCGAATTAATCGACAAATAATTCACTCGAAATGCGCGCAATTAAAGTACACGAAATATACCAAAATTCATAAATCCGAAAGCGAAATGTCAAAACAATGCCAATCTACGACGCAATGAACTTTCGCATGTATTGATGGGAAAGTCAATTGCCGCTGATTATTCAGACGGCCAAGCTGAAGATTTAGGATCATTTGTTTCTTTCATATGAAAAAAATTGGTCGGAAAATTAAGGAAAAAAATTATGATGCTGGACAACAGCACCTCCTACCGGCTCCAACTGTAGCTGTGAACCATCTAGTTGACCCCATAAATACAACGCAAAACATTAATCAAAACATGTCAAGCCGGTACTTGCACACCCGAATTTGATATAGGTATATGCATCTATACCAATAAATAAAATTAAATTGTCTGTCAGTCTGTCCGCCCGTATGTTTCTCTCGAAAAGCCTACAAAACGGATCAACGGACGGCAGTGAAAATTTCAGATATTATAGCAGGTATTTTAACTTAAATTTTCGTGTATGTTTCATTTTGATATGCAAATTTAAGAGGGTATTAGCGTAAATATTTATAAATCTGTGGGATTGCCGCCCGAAAGGCGGCGTGAAAACAAACTGAAACTTAAAATTTCTGTACCATTCACTTCACTTACTGTGTTATTAGCGTATTTTGTCAGCATGGAAAAGTGTGTGTTCAAAACCAATTGCACGTTATAAGGTTTACCGTGAGGTGATCATAAATAAATTATTCAGTACTATCGTTTTTAGGACAAAATAAAAATAGCTATTTCCGCGTGGACGAAGTCGCGAGCTGTGCTATTATTTAATAAAATCTTTATTTCAAGGAATTTTTTTTACAAATTTTTTGTTTAAAGACTGATAGTTAATTTAATAATGATGATAATTTGTTCATTTTTTATCAGCCTCGTAATAAAATCTATTTTAAATTTGATTTTGATTTCCAAATTTTATTAGAAGCTTTCGGCAATGTTCCATATTTAGGTATTTTTAAAAAATTGTTATGTTTCAAATTTTGTATGTTATAGATGATTATGGCAATTGCCGAAAGCTCCTAATAAAATTTGGAAATCAAAATTGAAATAGATTTTATTACGTGACTGATAAAAATAAGGGACAAATTATCATCATTATAAAATCTTTTCCAATATATTAAAAATGAATGTTAAGGAATGTTCAAATCAGAATGAGTCAATAATTAACGACGATAGCCGTAAAACATATTAAATGAATTGCTTAGATTTTTTCCAATTATTTCTTAGAGATGTTGCCAATTAATTAGAAATTTTTATATGAGTAGACGCTAGCAGAGTGCGTAACGCGTCATTTGTCGAGCAGGGAAGTGCTGCCGAAAACTGTGTCCAACAATAAAACTACGCATATCCTCCAGCGGTCCGTTGCAGCTTTATTTAGCATAATAACGGCGTACAATCTCCTCGGCGTTCTTGAAATATGATTTGTTTTCGCAGAAGTGGCGTCTGTGGGGGCGGGCGGGGGGTGCGCTATGGAAATGAGAACCCATTTGCCTAGATAAGGATCCTACGGAAGGGTAGTAGGCGTCTTGGCGTGGAGGGACTCTCTCTGTCCCTGCAATTACTTCTGTAAAAGAGCATCCGCCGCTTAGAACGACTTTGCCAATAATGAGGCGGGAGGGAACACGTGCCAGAGTTTTGCAACCGTCTCCATTCCGCGAAGATTGCGACACGTCTTCAGCGTGGCATAATTCGCTCACCCGTTCTCCTTTGTCGTGCTGCATACATTTCCTCAGGTTTTATTTTACATAAGAAAATTGTACTGAGGGAAGACAGATCAAATTACTGGAACTCAACTGCTTGTATGACACAAACATTTTATAGGCGAAACAGTCCGGTCCGTGCGACGCCGATAACCGATCGAGTCAGTTTATCCTCCGTAGAATTAATTACAAAATTTAGAATACTACGGTCTCCGATTTCCAAACATTCCCAAGGCCTTAGAAATATAAAATAGTTTGAGGGCAGGAAGTCGAGATGCCTATGTAAGCGGAAGGTCGAGTCATGAAAATGCTCTGGTTTGCAAGTGAAACGTAGCTCAGAGCCGGAAGTGCATCGGTTTAAGTATTTTTTTACATACTGAATTTCAAGTCGATTAATTATAGGGTGTAATAATATGAGTAAGAAAAGTGTAGCGAGAACTTTGGTAAAGGAGAGGAGTGAAATATCATTACAGGTTATATTTTCAAACATCGTTTTCTGACTTCAAGTTTAAAATAAGTAAATGAAAAGACGGCCAATGAGTAAGCAAATAGTTATCAACTTATATTAATTTATTTTTAACTTACTGACCGTCTATAATTTATTTAGGTTATATATTGCAAGTAAATCATGATTAACATTCCTTACATATTATATTCTTAACACCATTAAATTCTGAGAAGCATATTAAATTATGTTCAAACATCCCAAACAAACACATTTCATGAGCATAAATGTCTTTAAAAATTTGGACCGACTCTAATGAAAATTAAATGAAAAATTCTTTGAACTTAATTTGAACTTAAAAAACCTTAAAAAGTAATTAATTGTCCTCCATAGGTTTATATTAATTTAGGTCCCCTCTTTCACTACTTGATGATGTCTCTAATTTAGGACGAATCCTTTCAATTTTATTTTAGTCATTAATTTCATTCAAGATTTAATAATCAAAGTTGACAGTGTATTAAGTATCCAATTTTATGACTTTATAGTGTAATTTATTTGTATGATCTGATGGTCAGATAAATATGAATTGTTATACCTACTTAAGAAAATCATGCTTTGATTAGATTTATTGTTATTTCCATTAGTCCTTGATTGAGAAAATAGTAACACAAGATTATAAGATCAAAATAATATGACATAATTAATTAGCAGAAATACTTAAATACCAGTACGTAACTAGAGTAAACAAGATATAGTATAAAATAACTGATTTATTGTAAATTTATTTTATTTATTACTATTTCCATTAGAACACAGTTGAGTAAATAGGATCCGTTGTATGTTCCAAATAATTATAAGAACAAAATAAAGTAAATAATTAACTACAAATAATCTTTAACTAACTATGATATACAGTATATAAGTCAAAATTCATTGAAAACACTACAAGGGCACTAGAGAGCCCAAACACACTGAGAAACGCTTAAGCAATGGGGAATTCACTTCTTGGGTCTGAACGACGAGGAATCTGACCTTCCGTAGTGGCTTCAGGCAAATACGTGAAACAAACAAACAAAAGAGTAGAAAAAACTGATGATCTTTTTATCACCAGCAACACTGTATAATTTTCCAAATAATTAATTTATGGTACCTCTTTTGGGTGTGGTTTGGTAACAAAGCTGATCAGGGAAAAAACAGACGAAATGATGAAACATCAGGAAATGAGCATTTTTGTATTATAAATAATTTTGTTAAGTTATACATATGTAGCAGAAAACATTCAAAACACAAAATATTAGTCATCTTCATTATACGATTCAATACCATGTTTACGAAAAAATATTCTTCAGATTAATATAAAACGTCCAAATTTTAACGAGATCAAGATTATTCTTTTATGTTTCGTTTGCAACTTGATTTTACTTAATTTTAATGTCCCAAAGATTATTTATTGATGAAGAATATGTAATTTCATTGGAGGCTGTAGTTTTTGTTTCACATGGTAGAAGGTAAGGTCACCTAAAATGCGAGTAATGTTCCATGAGCCCCGACGAGTCCGTGACGGATGCTAATGTTGCTCGCCGCGTCGCGACGCGATGAATGGCGGAGCGTGGACGGCTGTGACGTCACTTACTACCGAAGTGACGTCACCTGACCCGGGCTGGTCGATCGGCCTTGACTGAGAGCAGCGCTCTGGTCGATGCAGCGGCCGCGTAGTACGCACGGGACCAACAATCCACATGCAGTCAATCCATCAACTCGTAAATCATCTCCCGGAAAAATTCATCTTCTTCCTCTTCTCGTGATCTTGTGTTTACTTGTAGAAAAAAATCTAGAAAGACAAAGGATAGTCGTAGATTTGAGATCTGTGACTGGTGGATCTCATTGACAGATTATGTCTTCCTTATGTAGTCAGCTGCCTGATCTGGAGAACAAATTGGTGACTGGGATTGGTACAGATTATGGAAGATTTTTCTTTCAAGCTTCAAGGATCAGACGAAGAAGACCACTCTCTGTGACGTGGTGGTACTGACTAGGTCTGTAATTATTTCGGGACGTCATGCTTATTTTCTGAGCTTCCTGAAGACGCACGGGGTTTTCACTCAAAATCAGCCGTTCATTCGCTACCTTTTCTCTCCTCTCAACTCCTATTCCTTCTTTAATATTTCCAAGTAAAACCTATTTTGGTGTCCTTCCATTCGCTCAAGGTAGTATCTTGTTAGTCTTTCGATTTACTCAGTGATTAATGGGATATTGAGATCGTTGTGTATTGTGAAATTGGAAACAAACCATGGCGAGTTGGTGATTGTGCGGAGTATTTTTGACTGTACCCTTTGAATTATTTTTTGATTTGACGGTTTGGTGCATTCACACAATTATATGCCGTAAGTCCATATGGGCTTAATGATACATTTGTATAATAAAATTTTATTGTCTAAAGATAATTTTGATTTTCTTCCCATTAGCCAAGACATTAACCTTAATTTTAGATTTATTTGCTGTCGTTTTTGGACATGTTCTTTCCAGGTCATTTTTTGGTCTAGATGTAAACCCAAATACTTAGCTTCGTTCTTCATTGGAATCTGAATGTTATTGAAGAAAAACGGAGGGCACGCTATGTCTTGTGGTGAATGTGACTTTGGATGATTTGTTTTCGTTTATCTTTATTTTCCATATCTTGGTCCAGGTTTTGTGTTGCAATGACGGAGTCAAGCATTTACTGATAATAAGGCTGTATCATCCGCAAATGTGACGACTACATTAAAAAAAGGTTTCGTTGAAACCAGTGAGAGGTTGAACAGTACTATAAAAAATTATGCAATTTGAAGTGGGCAGATTGAAAAATTAGTTACGGTTTAATCTGAAAACGTTTGGAGATGATAAATCCCTAGTATAAAAATCCGGTCCAAACGAAACTGTAGTCTTATAATTAATTAAGACGTTTAATTCCCTGGTAGAGGATCCGCGCTTTAAAATTTCTTTGTTGCTGCTAGTGGCCAATGGAGTGTTTTTTTTCTGCTTCATGATGGAGAATATCTTTCCTTTCCGTGAATGCTATTGGTATTGTGCTCATCCGGTCGGCTAGGTTTTGCCTTGTCGCTCGTGCTCGGGGGTGCGTGAGTCTGATCAAAGCGCGGGTGGCTCTGTGCTACCCTCGCCTCAACGCACGCACGCACTGCCTACTTTGCTAATAACACGCATTCCGAAGGTCACTGAGTTATCAGAGTTCACAACACAACCTCCATAATCTACAAAGCACCGTCGAATTGTTTAATAAAAATTGCCCACTCAATATATTATTTTTGAAACATGTCAATTTTCAAATATTTAAGTCTTTTAGTCTTTGAATCACATATGCCGTTACTTAACGCAGACGTCGTATTTCATTTCTGTAGCGTCCAAGAAAACTGTTCGTCTGAAAACTGCGACACGGTGACAGTACGAATCGGGCAATTCTAACATAAATCAAACTGAAGAAAAGTTATTAAAAATGTAATTCCTCATATACCTGTTTTGCTTAATTAATGTAATTATTAAAATTAATAACATTTAACGAAGATAATTTTTGACAACTTATGTGATAGTTCACTATTACTCTATACATTATTTTCCACATTTTATTACGTTGACACTGTCGGAGTTTCGCAGTGTTCCGTTTCCAGCCCAGTATACATATATTATTCTCCCTATTTCCGTACCTGATAAGTTCCAAAGACAATACTGGAAAACAACTTTATATTACTAAATCAATTAACATACGTTTTATCAATAATTAAGTGAAATAAATTAACAAAACAGTTTACACTTAATTTAAATGACGATTTCTCACCACATTTGGTTTATTAAACTATAAATAATAAATCATGTCAAATGTGTAAATACCCATGCTTGACTGCCTAAAGGGCAAATACAACCGAAATGGGATACTGAGCAACAATGAAATGTAGATAGTTAAACCTAAGTATAAATGGTAAGTAAAAATTATATAGTTAAATTTAACAATGTAAACATTAAACATATTGATAACAAAATTAAAGTGTCATAAAACAACTATCAATTTAACAAAAAAATTCAGCAGTCATAATTAAACTTAAAATAAGAATTATTTTAAATTTATATAAAGAATTTTTTAAAAACAAAAATGAAAATATTTGAAGTTAAGAAATAAAGAACTTTAAAGATTACTCAATTTTAAGGGATCATTATGAGAATTTAATGTCTTGTTTTATTAAATAGCATTTCAGAGGGTTTACATACTTTTAGTTTTATCTGTTACATTATTACTCTGTATTATTAAACAATTATTGACCTTTTACAGACATATTTTTTATATTTAATTAGTAACAACTTTTCGGCCTATATTTAGGCCTTCTGTATTCTTGTATCGAATTTCGGTTGAAGATACCCTTGTAGGCACTCAACCTTATATTATTTCAAATTTTAAAAAATTTTCCTTTCATCAAAATTTCAAAATTATTATTTTTTATTTCTACTAATGTTATTAATATTCAGATATTTTAATAAATTTTAATGTAAATCGTTAATTTGTTTCATTTAATAAATATTTGTTATTAAGGAAATTATAACATTAATTTTTCTTAATTCACAAGTGCATATAACTTGTCAATAAAATTTTGAAAAAGTTTAATAAATGACTTCGTAATGCGGTTCACATTTTTGTAAGAAAAGTATTTGCTGAAAAGTTTTGTTATTGAACCTTAAATCACCATTAAAAATGGGTATCATTACTGAAGTTAAAAATTAATAAATAAATTTTAATCTTAAAGATAACATCTTCATAAATTAGCCAACTTTTACAGCCCCACTTTTGAGCCATTATTAAGTAACATTTCATAATTCAATAATATATAATACGTTACTTTTGATTTCAGAGGTTTTTATTGTAATTGGCGACACTGAATCCACTTCCATAGATTTATTTTTCCAATTAACAAATGATGTGATACTATTTACATGATCCAAAGAAACGATAGACCCACGTTCTGTCCGCAATGGTTTGTTTGTTAATGTTGGCAATAATTTTGTCTTTTCTCTGTATTCTTTCAGAATATGCCTACGGACATGCAATTTGTTAAATTAATTTGAAAATTCTCATTCAGAGTTTAACATTAATAAACCTAAAATCTCTTCGTAGAAAATATAGGGGGTTTTCAGGATTGTTTGGCTTACATTTTTCTAAATTAAAAAAATATGTGTATTACATAATTTCTTATGGATGTAAGCAGTTTATCTACGCCGGTTTTTTTAGTCCGTATTTGAACTACATTTCAATGTAATTCCCACGAGCATTTGATTACGATGGCAGAATTTTGCTGATAGGAATTCATTCACTATTTTATGCGCTAAAAATGTTCTCCCCTTTAATATGGGCGGAGAGGTGTAAAAAATGTTTGACCCAATAACCGAATGTCGTGCACGGTTGCGAGTAAATTAAATAACGATTTTTCGTTCGCTCCCTCAAGGAAAAAGAAGGTCTTTATCATTTAACACTTTTGAGACTGCCGAGAAGGCTGGCCTATTAATATCGGTCTTCGAGAAGGGAAAAAATGTGGTCGAGTCTATTCTTGTTTCGTCGTTGTTTGGGAATCCTAATTTTAAATAAATAATGCAACAAACGAAGGCAAAGGGAAAGTTTCATTTGATACGTCACTACTACTAATTTAAAAAAGATTAAATATATTCTATGATTTTTCCGTCCTGCGACAGTTTAAAAAAGTTGTTTTTACCTCCAATTAATTCGTTTTGGCCGAGGGAGTCATGTAGTGAAGCTTTTTAATTGCTAAGTTTTATGCCTGATGAAGTCACTAAAGGGAGACGAAACGTCATATCGGGTTAATTAAATAGTAATAAAATTAATCGCTGCCTTATTGGCCGTTATTTATTTAAACTTCAAGTCATAAAATTATGTTTGTATTCCTTTTCTTCCCTTTTTTTATTTCATTCCTTCTTCCACGTCCTATACAATCTACTTCTCCATTCTCTTTAAAAAATCTTTCTTCTTGTTACCTCTTTATTTAATACGCTATCGGTTCAAATTTATTTTTCCATTATTCTCCACCAAAGTTTCAACCAATTACCCTTACTTTTACTTAATGTTTTAGATTTTAAGACGCTTTACCACATTATGAGACAATCTTCTTTTTATTTACAGATTTAAAGTCACGTCAACCCTGAGGTGACTGCCATTACGTAATTGTTTACTGCACATTTTATAATTAAATATTAACCTGTAGAAGTAATTTTTTCATGAAAAGATGAGGCTTAAGATAAGCTTTGTTTCTGTGATATTATTGGATATCTTAGCTTTGAATTCATTTGCTCCATTATTATCGTTGGTTTTCAGGAATTTACTGAGTACAAAGAGTCTATTTCTGAAATATTTACTTTCAAGAAACTATTCCATGCTGCATGTTCCATGTTCATCTAATTAGGAACATACAATAAAATAAATAAAATTGTTTTTTATTATTGGTTGTGAAATTAAAACACTTGTGTTTTAAACAAAATTTCTTTTTGAAAGCATTAATATTTATATTTTAAGTTTGAAAATATACGCTTATATAATTTTATTTTTATTAATTATCACCACCTCTGCATGTTCTCTTCTTGTCTAATAAACCACTTCCTTAATACAATCATCGTTTTCTGACTAAGTTTAAAATAAAAAGACGGCCAATAAGTCAGCAAACAATTTAATTACTAAATTGTTCCCTATTTAATAATGTAAGTGTGCCATTAATTTTATATGGAATACTACAATTCATATTTTAACAAATTTTTATGTATTCGAAATTCATTTTCATTTTATAATTTTTATTTGGTATATTGTGAAGAAGTCTACGTAGTTGGATGTAACGTTGTTTTATGTATTAATTAAATAGTAATTAAAATTAAAATAGTAATTAAAATATTTCGCCGTCTCTTTTTTTTACTTTAAACTTCTGTAATAAAAACTAATTTTCGGTTCGTCGCTCATGCGGAATGCACGCCAAAAATTTCAAACTCCAGATGATGTCCCAAACAAATTTCAATAAATTTAATAATTCTACGATTTTCAGACCTTTTTTAACATTTATTATTTTAAACGAGTCATATATTGTAACTAATTCTACAATAACTTGTCAGGGTAGAAGGGCATACCATAAAAAAACAATCGATATTGGGCTCTAAATCGGTGTAATGTGATGTTCTAAGATTAATTTAGTTATTTACAATTAATATCATTTGACTGAATATATTTAAAATTAGGTAAAGTACATAATAAAAAATAATTATACTGATGCTGCAAATTGCGAGATTGAAGATTAAAATGTCTAAATGTTGGTTGATCAATGAAGCTCAACTTCAAAAATTCAACAAAAAGCGTGACATTTGAGTGAGCTTCAAATAACTCAAAATATTTTATTCACGAGCTACGTGACAATTTTTCAAATGCGTTTCACTTTTGGGATGTTCCCTCCTAAAAAATACTCACGTGCTGAAGTATACAAAAGAGTATTGTAGCTAGAAATAATTTCAATATAAATTAAATAGACAGTAAGTCAAAACGTTTGAGTTAAGTACTTTTTTATTTTATTTTGAAACTTGAAATGGAGTCATCCCTATGTTGGACAATACAAAAATTGTTAACTTCAAAAATAAATTTCAGCTTTTATGTTAATTTTGTATTATCGAGATTCTGTGGAGTTTTGCAATTATATAACAACTTTTTTATGCTCAGGAATGGTTTAATAATATTTTCTTGCGAAATACAACAAAATAACAAATTTTTAATTTTTATTCGTTTTCTTGTGTATAAAAAAATTAATCTACTCGTGATTGAGAAATTACGCTTTTCTATGCCAGCCATTTTTGTTGTTTTCACTGTCCTCAAAACCATAATTTATACGCTCTCAGAATTGTTAGGCTAATAATGTAAGTTAACGTTCCTTTTTAATAGTTTGTCTCTTTTTTTCAGGTGAGTGGACCGTTTAGAGCATCCCAAAGATGACCCCACAGCTATCGTTTAATTACAGAAAGTAAGTTATTATCGATTAGGCTCAGTTCTTTTTAAAACATTAGATAATTAGATGTTTGGCAGTAGCAACTTGGCCTTCGAGGAACGAGTTCTGGGGCAAAGTAATTGGAAAGGAGCTGCGGAACGTCGGGAATTATGCAAATAAAACAACAGTCAATCATTCGGAAATTGCGTTTTCTCCGTGCAAAGTTCCCCACGGGATTGGCGGTCCGTAATGGGATTACTTTACGTCGACCAAGACAGACGAGACCTTCGTCAAAACTTTATGCACAGCCGAGATGTGATGGTCCAGCCACGAGGCTCAAACTCAGATAAAAAAAAACATAAATAAAGGGAAGGAAATTGGTTCTACGCATTTTGAAACATTACTCGAGTGGGACATATGATAATTGAGGAAATACGTTCAATGAATTAAATGAATTGTAGCAGCCTCTTTGTCAGTTTTTATTTTATCGTTTGGTTTCTAATTTGATACTTCTTCAGGTATAAAAATTTAGCTTTTCATGGAAGTCACTCCATGACGTTGCATCTCTAATTTGAGACATCTTCAGGAAAAAAAATTGATGTTCTTGGCACATCACTCCATGAACAGCTAAATTGTTATACCTGAAGAAGTCTCAAACTATGGCCGAAACGATTTAAAAATCAAGTGTAATGAAGATAAATAATTAATTAGTGGTTGACGAACAGAACAATGGACATTACTAGTTTCTTATTTTGTAAATTCATAATTGTAAATAATTGTCTCTGTGGTCGCTAATTTCCTTGCAGTCGAAGCGATCTTTATAAATAAATTTTCAAAAAGAAAGAAAAAAGACGAAACTCACTCATTTCACCTTTAAAAATATTTTTAAAAAACTGACAAAGAGGCTTTTATAATTCATTAAATTATTTATTTAAATCTCAGATAAACTACTTATTTACATTCAATGAATTTATAAAACAGGAAAATCCTCTAACAATTTGCATACTGATGCTAGTTTTTAATACTTAAATTCTATCTTCCGCTACTCTCTTTTTTCTCTTAAAACATTCTTCCTCCTGTTCTGAATTTATATTTAACGTTTAATTATTATTCCAATAACCATGTGGTTATCAGTAGCCAATAATACTGATGTGTTTTAGTTTTCCCCAAGTCTCCATACTGTTGCCTTGTAAATCGGCAAAATATTTAGTCCCTGCGAAAGTATGAATACAAATATTAATGTCCATTGAATTCTGTTCAGTTGTTTTCAAATTATCTCTAGGCTAAAATAGGAATAACTGAAATATATTCATCAAGGAGAAGTAAAATACACGATTTTAAAAAACACTTTATGGACGTATATTTAAAAAATACATTTATAAATACTGCAGAACGAATTATAGATAACAACAAATATATGTTAACAACGAAACCTATAATTTACGAGGTAATGATATTTATATTATTAATCTTTATGTATAAAATTCCAGTATTCGTGTGTTCGTAATTCTTCTCCTAAATGGATAGACAGATTTTTATTAATTTTTTTTATTTATGGCGTTACATAAATGGTTCTTAACTGTATTTGGACCCAGTACATGGTGCTGTTGTTGAGATCCAGAATTTTTTCAAAAAATAATATTTTTTTTAAGCATCAATATGTGCACAGTTTCGTTGCGTCGCAGATTGGCATTGTTTAGACATTTTAATTTCACATTGCTGAGTTCTGATATTGTGATTTATAATTGCGTGCATACTGAGTGAATTATTTATTGATTAACTCGACATTGAACAAATGAAGGTTGCATGAAATAATTTCTGTGCAAAAGTAAAAGGTGCGTTGTTCGAATTACGATTTATACATAAGTTCGTAAGGTGGCATTCCAATTATCCTCCTAAATAAGACATTATTTTCAGCGTTCATATTTCCGATTTTGATGATAGGGAGCGTGAAAAGGTAAATTTTCAAAAATGTGGCGATCTATCTGATGGTTTAATCACATGTCGATAAAGAGATTACTGTTGAATTAAAAACTGCAGCTGGCTATTAAAAATTACCGAGTAACGTTGGGCGCCCAGATGGTTTAATTATAATAATCTATTTGTAAATAAGTTTATGTGTTATTTATTTCATGTATTCCAGCCATGCTACTTCTAATTTATTTAAAAAAGGATTAATTTAATAATTATATATAAAGAAAAAGAATTAAAATTCAAGCTAAATCAAGTAAATGGTAACAGAGGGTCGTATTGCGGGCTTTCGATGAAAAATAAATTATATTTTCTTCTTTGTACCCCTGCCAGTATATGACTGGTTGCGTGCTGACTTGGCAGGTAACAATCTAGAATAGAAACCTGTAATGAGATACCTTGTAATGACGATCTCAAAACGGTAATTGCTAATCCACAATTTAGACACACCAATATTCAAACTTTATTAAATAAAGATGCCTCCTTGACTCCTTCGGGTAAATACGGATCGTGTTTCTCGGAACGACAGGTGAAATACATAAACGACTCCCTCAGTCAAAACACATTTCTTAGTTTATCTCCATACGACCATTAATTTAATTTTTACGTGGTAAACGAACAATACCAATGCCAGTGTATTTTATCCTTTGAATACGAATAAATATGAGAACTTTTTGCGTTTATAATTACTACAATATGATGAATAATTTCAGTAAGTTTCCAATATTTGCATAAATCTCTGGAATTAAAAACATGACAGTAATTTTTTGTGTTTATAAACATAATTGAGTTTATGTTTGTAAGTCTTTTATTACATACATTATATAATACGCGTCGAAACAGATATATCCTGTTTGATAAGCATAAGAGCTTTTACAATTCAAACTTTTAATTGATTATATTTCACGTATGAATTGTCTGTTAATAATATTTAACCCCTCTCGCTAGCTTATATAATTTTCTTATTCGTTGTATTTTATTTTTACTTGCCGGCTCTACTTTCGGGATTAAATTTATTTTTACATACTCAGTAGTATAATTTACTCTTTTTTTTAGGAATTTACTGGGACTGAGTGTATAAAATATACTGGTAGTATAAAATTGCAAATGTTGTATATGTGAATATACTAATGACGATTTCAAAAGTGCCAGAATTTTTTTTCTTTTATTGAGCTGAACATTTCGTCATGAATATCGGAGATGAAGGCTGCGAATGCGTCCAACAAGTACGTCTCTCTCTCTGTCTCCGTCTCCGTCTGTAAAGGGTCCCTTTATTATGAGGCTCGCTTTGAATGGCGAGTGTCGTGCACTGAGCCAGAGGGCGCCAGCAGTAAATATCTTCATTATCCAGCGCCGCGGTGGCTAATTCGCAAATAATGGCGGGCAGTGACGGCGTCACGCAGGGCTACTTACCCGGAAAACGCTCTTATAATCTCTTCCCTGGCCTCCGCGATCCTCCACATCTTTTCTGCACACCATTTAGTCACCACGGCAACGATCCAAAAATGTTATTCCAGTCTTGGAGCTGTAAAATTACTTGCGACGTTTGCGACGATTTTTGGTTTAATAACTTCGTAAATGCCGATTATGCTGTCTGCTGCAGATGACGTCTTTTGAGACAACAACAGACTTCACCATCCACCATTAAAGTTCTGTGACCAAAAATGTTAAATGTCTGCGGTGAAATTTGGAATAAGTTTAGGGCAACATTTTTGAAGTTAAATAATGGAAGGAACAGTGAAAAACCTTACAATAATATGCAATGAACTCTCCAGCCTCTTTACTTAACGTTATGAGAATAAGATCAAGTTTTATCCCAGTTTAAGGTGAAAGGAAGAGTATACGATTGGAATAGAGGTTTGGAATAAAGACTATGATAAAATGCGGACTTTGAATCGGACTAGAAAATGGGGGAGTTTAGAGATGCCTACCCAAAGGTTGGACACACTTAAGAATTATTTAAAGTAAGTAAAAGTCATTTAAAATTTTAAATATATTTCGTTTATAGACAAAACTCTCCGCAGGTAACCTCCCTGAGAGAAAATGGAAACCTACTACAAACAGTAAATTATAATTTAAAAAATCTTGAACAACATTAAATTGACTGTGATCAGTTTTTTTTTGTTAACAGGCTACATGAGGGTGATCCCTTTAATAGCATAGGAAGGGAATTGAAAAGGGGGGATGCGGAAGGTAGAGCAAGGTAGCCATGGGTTAACTAGGACCCCCGGGCTATGTTTTAAGGATCCTACCCGGTGTTTCACCTAAAGAGATGCAGGGAAAACCCTAGAAAACCTGCATCAGGTAGGTAGGGCATTGGGTACTATTCTCACGTCCTTCCGAATGACGGGAGAAGAGTTTGCTGTGGGGACGCAGCATTCCCTTCTCCGTGTCTCCACCAGTTTCAGGGGGCAGTTGGCCGACTGATCCAATGGGATCAGCGGACAGCTCTTGCCATATGTCCAAGGTCTTTGACCCCGGTAGCCGAACGTATCGTATTTATATGTCAAGCGTGTGCACCGCACTCGAGAGAGAAAACATTTTTGTATATTTTTTAAGTACTTAAGTATATTGATACTTAAATATATCGTTCATTAAATTTACAATTTATTTCGCCCTAAACAGATCAAATACATGGATCAACTACCTTATTCTTATAAATAAAAATAGTTGTTTATGTGTAAAAAATACTCAATGTTTGTATGCATGTTCCGCATACAAATATAAACTCGTGAAGCAATTTCAACCAAATTTTGTAAAATGTTCTTTACGACCCGGAAAAGCACTGTCGAGGTAAAACACGGTTACAACCCACATGGGCGGGGGTGGAAGTGATGGAAAATTTTAAATATGCGTAATAGGCTGATATTTCCGTCTTTTAAATACTTTTCGGTGTCAATTACTTTTACGGTCTTTCCCGCGACACTATTTGTATCCGTCCTACCCTAATGAGATGTAGAACTTATTACAGGATGCATTATACACGTATGCGTGCGGCGGCGGCGACTATGACGTATAATAACTTAGGTCAAAACGTCTTAAGACATACAGTAAAATTCTAATAATGGAATTTTAATTTCATTAAACTTAATTATAGGTCTATATAATTTTCTGACATCATCGTGTCAGCTATTATTATATAAATAATAAATAAAATTTTTGATTTTGATAAATCGGGCGTGAAAATACAACCTTTCAAAATATAAATCATTTAAGTTGAGTAAACTGTTAACGACTTCGTAGTTATCTCAGTAGTAATATATTAAACTGGGAATTTATTCAACGTGATTGAGATTTGGTTAGTTAAAATATAAATACGTCCTTGTATTGCTATCGGAATATAATTTCGTCCGCGGTGTTCGGCACTGAAACATTGAGCATATATATTTTTTAGAGTTCCTACCATTCCCACTGGTAGGGGAGGGGGACTGAAAGTTTGCAAAAGGGGGTGAAACGTTTAAAATGTAGAACGTTTTGTGCCGAGCGTAATTAGCACGAGAAATTATTCATCCGCGCGACCGAAACTCAACTGACTGTGGTCTATACAGAGTCATTTATTTTTATTGAAGGTAGGGATTCTCCCCCCCTCAACCCTTACCCTTTATAACTAGTGATGTACATCGGTTTGAACCCTGGTGGATGATAAATTCAACCGGTTTCGATACCCGCCAATTTGTCTAATTGCTCTGCCATTCTCGGTGGTAACTACGGTATTTCATTTCATTCTTTTTATGTGCGCATGTTACAAACAAAATAAAGTATCCATCAAATACGTGACCCAAGAGAATATTGTTAGGTATCGTTACCTCCTATGATTCAGTGTATGGCAATTATACAAGGCGAAGGATAACAGAAAACTTAAAGTATTTACTCCTCAGACTCTTGGCATGGTTTTACTATGCTTTTATTAGAACAGTGTAAAAGTTACGGATTCACCAGCTTTGAGTTTACACTTCTTTATCGTTTCCAAATTAGAGCAATCATTGGTCTCTGAGATTTAACTCCGAATTTTTCTCTTATTAATGCTTAAATTTATCAGAAATCCATTCATACAAAATTGGCCAACATATCAGGAACAAAAAAAGATAAAAATAGCACTAAATTTCTTTCTTTTACTACCCGGTGTCCATTGCGTGACGTCCTATAATAAGAACAATTAACCTCTGTGAATAACAAAATCAAATGAATTAACAACATGTATAACAGACTATTACTTTGTGATTTTTTATTATTTTAAAAACTTTTATCGTACAGATTATCAGTTAGGACATATCTTCAGTTTATTTATTTACTAAAAAGGACCACAAACGATGGTCTAAGTTTTTTTTAAAAATTGTGTAAAAGTTGGTCTTTTTTTATTTCTCCCTCCACAGTATTCATTATTTACTGAAATTACAATAAATACTCTCCACTCTTAGTCTATAGCAAATTTATTGTAGGGGAAGTCGGGGTGGAAAAGGATACCGGGATAGAACTGGTACCCTATTGTTTTACTGTATAGGGCTGGAGGTTGATAAATAGGGGTGGAAAATTGTAACTAGACAAGGGAAAAGTCCTGACAGAAAGAGAAATTTGTAAGTTTTATTTTAAAAATTGATTAAAAATCTAAATTCCTTGTTTTAAGATATACTGGTATTACATTAAGTAAAGAAAACAATAAAATAATTTTTTATAATTTTATTAAGTCATTTTACGTTTTTTATAATTTTACAAAAATTGTTAAACATTAAATGTCACGTTCCGCCCCGACTTCCTCAATAACAAACTGTCTTATTTTTCATTTATTAATTTTTTTCTGACACGTTGGCCTGCTTATTAATTAATTAATTTATTTCCTCATATTATTTTTAATGTACATCTTTCCTTTTTCTCTAGACCATTATTACCCTTTCTTTCAATCTTTCAATAGATTGACTATTACACAAAATAATGATATAAAATTACAATGAAGTCTTCAGTAAACAATAAAACACGTAACTAAATAATTTCAAAATTTAATTATGATGAGAATTCTTAGTGGATTTTATATCACTTCAGTACCGAAAATGATAAAAAATGTTGCCAATGTTGTCAGTTACTAATATTTTTATTTTTGTACGAGTTATTTCCCTTTCCTGATTTCATTTGGCATTACTTAATGTATTTTGCGGGCTTCTTTTTTGTTTTCTGGTTAAGTAAATTAACGGGATATTTTTCCTTTCACAAGTACGAAAAGTCGTTTAAATACTTGTAAATTAAAATAACTGAGCATAACTAAACACTTAAATAAATAACTAAATTGAATAAACTGTATAGAGAAGGGCGAACTGAAACCAAAATGTTGCTACTCACACGAAATTCCGGAATTGTGACATTACTATCCAAATAATTCGAAAAATATAATAATTAGCATTGTTAGCCAATTGTAAATCATTTATGTTTAGACAGGCATCGTGGCAAAAAATTATATAGAACCGCCTGCTGCGCAAAGTCCCTAGTGTTCACTAAATATTATCTAGTGACGTCCGTTACTTTCTACTCAGCCTATGGCATTACGATTAATGGGTGAACGATCCGTTATTAAATATAATAATATAAATAAATTCAGTCTCGAGGTCTCGTAGCAGTTCGGGCGAGATTATTGTGACATACAGCCTCCATTTTCCTCTCTGGGTTATATGCATGACACGCATAGGCTGTATGAAAGTATAATAATTAGAGCTATTTTTGTTTTTATTTACATGCAGGTGGACTTACCAACCTTTAATTTATTTTTTTAGCTGGATAATTTCGCCGAAATCAAATTCGCTAACGCTTGAATGTTTTGCGCTTTGGGCTAAACTATATCAAGATTTTCTTGATTAGAACCTCCGGCCATTACGAGATGAAGTCGCATAACCCTTAAAATAAGACCTCATTAAGGAATATAAAAAAAATTCAATACTTTGTCACTATTCGCACGATCTCTAATAAGACCTCAGCCGATATCAATTAATCTGATTGAGCTGTCACGTTTCTGACAGCTAAATTCAATTGAAAACTCATGAGTGAAATAAGAAGATGGAGGAAAAAAAATGGTCGCTGAGGTTGACTGTATAATTAGTCACAGTGATGGCGGTGTCTGTCACTAGACCAGTTTCCTACCCAATTAATCCATAAGGCAAGTCGGCGTCGTCCTATTAGAAGCATGAGATATTAATTATTCGCCAGGAAATTACTCTCTCGCGCCTCTGATAAGTAGGGGAAAAAAATAACGCGTTGGAATGTTACGGCGCCAACACTAATTAGAGAGACATTTTAATAAACCTAGCTCCAGTTTAGGATTTAGGGTTAAAATAAAATCGTATAGGCTCTCTTGAATTGAATTTCGTCTCTGACCAATACACACAGTGGTATTTATTGGCAATAAGATTATTTATTAAACATGGAATGGAGAACAAATGGCTTATTTTACCAAAAAAAAACCTGGTTTGTTTAAATATGAGGTTGTGTGCTTACTAAACTACATAATTTTCATGTTGAAAAGACCCAAGTAATTTTATTTACCCAACGTATAAATAAACGGGCCATTGTTGAAATGAAACATAAATAAGTTAAATAGGATGAGCGACAGACTGCATCCTTGCCTTACTCCTTACTTGATCTTCTATTCTAATTACTGATGCACTGTCTTCTGTAGAGGTGATGTATAAGCCTCCTTACTCGATATTTTACTCTAGTAAAAAATTCTTAATAGTGTGTTCTAGTTCTCATTATCAAACGCTTTTTTCTAAATCAACAATTGTAGGCCGCGTTTCCTTATCTTACGAAAACCAAACTGATCTTTTCCTAACTCGCCTTCTATTTGATGTTCCATCCTACTATTTTCGTTAATATTTTGCATGCATGAGATACTAAACTAATCGTCCTGTGCTGTTCGCATCTATCAGCCCTAGTCATCTTCGGTAAGGGTAAATTGTTTTTAATAAAATATTCTTGTATTCTTCCTTTTCGTAGATTTCAAAAACAATCCTGACAGGCATGATATTGCTTCTTCGTCCGATGATCTTATCAACTCCGCTGGAATGTTATTAATTTCAGGCTCTTTACAATTTCTCAGGTCTGTCAGTGCCACGTCAAACTCTGACCTTAAAATTTTGTCCCCCAAATCTTCATCATCCAACTGGTGAATCCGTAAATTTTACATTGTTCTAATAAAAGCGTAGTAAAACCATGCCAAGAGTCTGAGGATTAAATACTTTAAGTTTTCTGTTATCCTTCGCCTTGTATAATTGTCATTGAATTATAGGAGGTAGCGATACCTAACAATATTCTCTTGGGTCACGTATTTGATGGATACTTTATTTTGTTTGTAACATGCGCACATAAAAAGAATTAAATGAAATCCTGTAGTTACCACCGAGAATGGCTGAGCAATTAGACAAATTGGCGGGTATCGAAACCGGTTGAATTTATCATCCACCAGGGTTCAAACTGATGTACATCACTAGTTATAAAGGGTGAGGGTTGGGGGGGGGGGAATCCCTACCTTCAATAAAAATAAATGACTCTGTATAGACCACAGTCTGTTATGTTAAAAATTGATGTTAATGTCGATTGATCGTAGTAGTTTTTCCAATCCTCTGACAGAAATCACGACGACGTTATTTGTCATACTATTATTAATGTTTTTTTATGCTTGAAATATAAATGTTGTACCTTTGAAATGTGTTATCAATGTATCGAAGGTCGAGAATCCGCGTAGCTCGGGTCGTATTTTTCTCTTTATCAGTTAATGTAGAGGTGCTGGACGCTCAGACTGTGGGACGACGTCCATTTATCGAGCAGGTGCCTCTTTATCGTCGGCTTCCCGCACAATCTGCCGGCGAAAGTGAAATCCCCGTGTGGAGAAAGGCACCCCCCTCTTCCCTTCCCCACCAACCAACCCACGTCCCCCGCAACCCAATTTATCCCATCGCCGTGACCGCGGGAATTCCCCGTAGGAGTTCTGGCATCGATTTCATGTCGCTAGCATCCCCCTACCCCAGCCCTGTTAACATTTCCTCCACTCTCCTCCGCGAATTGGCCGCCAAACTCGACTTAAAAAAATACGTTGATGGCTCGACTACAGGGAAATTTTGCTACGCAGTAAGGAGGGAAAAATACGTGTACGGCGGCTTGTATCGATAGAGGGAAAAGGAGGCGTCGAGGGTGGCATAAAGGGACGTTATCAAGACTGTAATGAAAAAAACTTTTACTATGAATTCCAGTTTTAGAGGACGACACATTACAGTCTTCAACTTCTACGATGGTTTAAATAACACAAAATAAAGGGTGAGGAACCCGTGATAGATACGGTGGCGTACGTCGACACTCCTAGCCTATCTACTACTAGACGAAAAATAACAATCTATAACAATAAATAAAACTTAAGTGTCTGTCTGTGTGTATGATTGTCTCGATACGGCTCAATGGAATTCAATGAAAATTTGAGGGTTTAAAACCAGGAGATTTAATTATATATCCGTGAATATTTCATTTCAGTATACTGCAGGAGAGATTAATATTATATTATATATATAAGATGGTTCTCTATAAACTTTTTTATTGTCGGAATGATGTAAATAAACTATGTGTTGCTCTGTAAACAAAGTTTTATTTCAATTAGTTGTAAATTACAAACATAACATTAAAACTAAACTTATACACCATTTACCTGTAAACAAAGAAACGACATTAAATGTTTATTTATAAATTAGTCGATTCCGTTTATGTTCACTCGCACTATTCAGTAGCCACATAACTCCCATATTGGATTCTCCCCACTGTCGACTCTCGTGATTGTTAATGGCGCGGCGAGCGGCAAAGTTTGAAATTACAATTTGAAGAAATGCATTTTCTTTACATATACATATCTGTTTGTGCTCCGAAGCAGTCCACCCATTGTTGAAGTAGGATTCGCGCCGTTATTAACCTATTGTTGGCAGAGAGCCAATTCCCTGGAAATAAAAAAATTCTTTGGGTCGTCGATACGATGTATAAATTAAAACATTTATATGGGGCTATTTGTTGAATCTGCAATAATGCTGAGAGATAAACTGGATCTATGAAGTTTGGTAATCTTTTAAACAAACAGCCCCCTTAAAAAAATTTCAAATTTTTGGTTTTACCATGATACAAAGCCAAAAATGGAGAAATTCTTGTTAAAAATTTCAGCTCGAAAGTTGAGTGAAATCGAATTGATGAAGTTAGCTTTACACATTAGTTTCTTCTTCTGTGTTTTAGTGAATGTGGATAAGACAAAAATAGGAAATAAAGAAGATTCATAGGGATTTAGGGACGACAGAGTAATTTATATGGTAGAGCAACTAAAACCTGAGGATTAGTCCTGGCTTTAATTCCGGATTATGTACATCTTTTCCTTTCTTATTTCATTAATATAATTTAGTTAAGCACAACTGTTCTTTAGGTCATGTATGAAATGTTTGAAAGAATACAAAACCGACTCGGAGTTCCAACTCTCTGTTAATTAACCTTTACCTTTACCAAACAACTTTCAGTCTCTAAAAGGCAATAGTGACCTCTAGAATACAACAAATAAATTACATCAGTATTCTTTGCTTTTTTAACCTTGAATATTAATTACTGTAAAGGGAACCTAAAAAATGGGAATATTTTGATATTAAATATTGTATAACTAATTATGGACATAATTTGATTCAAATCGTAAGCCACATAGGCCTGACAGTGTGACGTATTGATGGAAAATAGCATAGATATTGTTTATGTATGTAATAACTTTGGTGAAAACCCACATCTTTGTCGTATAAGAAAAAAAACATCAATGTAATCTAAATTCTAGAACTGTTTGCTTGTATGTAAATATAAATATTGTTTTATATAAAATATTAAAGATGAATATGGCTTATTGAACCGGAAACTTCTGAAAATATCAAATAATGTAAATAAATGAATACTGAAAATTGGGTATCGAATCTTAAATATCGACTTATGAAAATAAACTCCCTACAGCATCAGTACTCAAAAGGAATATGTTTCATTTCTCAAAACTAACTCAGCCTGGAATTCTGAGCCTGAGTATACTTTCCAACGGTAATATTATTTAATATAATGCGCAATAATCGTGACTGTAACCGTAGAAACCATCACGTATTAAGAGAATCGTTTGTGACCAGCGACATTCACGTAAATGTACTATCGTGACGCATCGACGATCTGCAGCCCACTGAAGTGCACTATGGGCCTATTGACTGTCATCTTACACGGTACGTTCAGAATTTGCATAGAGTTTCCTTCAGTCATAACCCCAGTTTTCGTGATCATGACGAACACAACCATTCATGCCCTTGCCGGGATTAGAACCCGGTACCTCTCTGATGCGAGTTGGTGAAGTTGACTGCTACACCACAGCAGGTCGACACAAGAAAATCTATTGCTCATAAAAGAATTCGACACAGATATTCAATACACTACTGAATATTTTTATTATATTATAAGCGGAATAAATTATTTATAACAGGGAATGTGAACTTGATTAAGAGCTTCATGTGCCATGTCACATACGAAACATGGACTCTAGAAAATTTAATTTGTCTTTGAAATAGGAGGGGGGAAGTAAAGTGTTCGAAGGGGATGAAAGATGAAAATAAATCATGTTTTCCAAAAGTATAGTACCAACTTAAGCTGCAACATTTTTTTAGTAGAAAATAACTTTCACTCTGTATAATCGCCTAGTAAAAATATTTTACATTAGTCAATTCCACGAAAAGCAATTTATATTAGTAGGAATTTTAAGGGATTTGTAATGTAAATTAATTGATTTGCGACCATTACGTTAAAGTATAAATAGATTGGCCATGCTACACTTAATGGAGCTGCAAAAAATTCAACAGGCGTTTTAGCCATTTGCTAAAAATATAGTACACCATAAGAAGTAACTATAGACTTTACTATCTTAGCAATATTCACTTTGTAAGAGCGTTTCCGATGAGAGTGAAATGCGCATTATTTGAAGTGGAAAGTGGTGCGAAATTATGGAAACTTCCGCCTCACAGAAGTTGACTAATCACAAATTCTGTAGTGCGTCTGAAGGGACCGAAGTCGTGCTCGCCGCATAACGTACGCGTCCACGGGGACAACTCCAGTCTTCCCAACTTTACCTCGGCCTTCGGACACAAAATGACCGAGGCTGCTAATTAATTGTCCGCCAGGAACACTTTGTCAACATTTACCGCATTCTCGTGTCACCAGAAGCCGTAAAGTGGAACCCACGCGGTTTCGTTTGATCAACGGATACGATTGCCTTATAGAAAATTTACGAACAAATTTGATGTGGCAATCGATTCTTAATATGAGAATAGGCTTCTCTTCAGAAGTTTACTGAAGAGCTTTGTCATGATCTTAAAATTCTCCAATTACCCTCGAAAAGTCGATCGTTTTATAAATTACTCTGTGTCTATTGCCAATAACGCAATGCTAGGGTCTCGAGTGAAGTGTAAATTAATTAGTAATTAACTATTAGCTTTGAATTCTTTAATATGCCTATAGTTCTGAGTGACCCTCGGGTACACTCCGCTTAAGCTTTGTCATGAAACTACGGTACAGAGATCACACTTGAGTTCAATTTAGTTAGTGTCACTTCTGCTTTTTAAAATTATATACTTCTATTAGTTAACAAATTTTATGGCCTAAAATATTTCAAATGAAAATGCGAACATACACAATATTGATTAAAATAAATACGAAAGATTTTATTTTATCCTTAAATTTTTCCTATATATTAAGTAGCCGCGGCAGACTTCAAATTAAATTTGTCTATGAAAAACTTATAAAATCAAAGGTGAGATTATTTAATCATCATGACTTAATAAAAAATTTGTCAATTGCATAAGTAGCATTTTCTTTAAACTTAGTTGTGTATATTATTATTTTTTAATTGTATGCTTTTGAAATCATAATAAAAATGCAGAGTTGTTTAAAACAAGAAGCTATCTTTCGGGTTGAGGCCGCATCATTTTTTGGAAGGGAATTGAAAAGATGGGGATGTGGAAGGTAGAGCAAGGGTTGACAGGGCCCCCGGCCTATATTTTGAGGATCCTACCCGGTGTTTCACCTAAAGAAAACTTGCATCAATTAGGTCGGACATGGCATACTAATCCCACACCCTTCCGAATGACGGGAGACGAGTTTGATGTGGGGTCACAGCATTCCCTTACAGTTTTAGGAGGCAGTTAGCCGACTGATCCAATGGGATCAGCGGACAACTCTTGCTTCTGCCCAAGGTCTTCGACCGCAGTGCATATACCTCCCAAAATTGGTGAAGGTGTCTCGTCATGTGAGAACTTTGAAGAAAACCTGATTGAGTACGAGGCATTCCCGACATAGGTGAGCCCCGCAGTCACTCTGGGGAGGGAAAACTCCCACAGACAATCCTTCGATATGCTTGGTTCTTAAGTTTTCCCGCCTCTAAAGGTTAGGTAACGTTGCGTATTATGTATATGGAATTAAAAATATTTCATTTTACGAACGCAGACTATCGCCGTATGTTACTTTTAAAATTGTACGTAGTTATCACCGTAAAAATTATTTTTGCTTGGGTGTTGACGTAGCACGTATGCACAAATCCTCACGAACCGCCCCTGAATATAAATACACAATTTGAAGACAATAAAGATAAAGACTAGATTAAACTCATAGAGAAGATTAAAAAAGTCGTTGGACCAGTTTTAAAATAATAATTGGATTTACGTTTCATGTTCCTGCAACTTTCCCGTACAATTCTTTCGAAGGCCTTTTACATAATGTGTTTTTTAATGCCTCTTTTTAATATTCTTCTTGATATTTCCCTTTCGTTTCTTCGAGATTCATTGCTCCGTCTGGAACAAGTATAATTTTATGTCCCGTCTTGTTTATGGTAGTAATATTTAAGATGGCGTAGGCAATACAGATGTGAGTTATCGTGGGAAATGATCTGTTGATATCAAAAGGCAACTGCGATGAACACCGACCATTTATAGAATCTCGACTGTTGACTTTACCATTAGCCTCCTTCCCAGTTGCTTTCTTTAAATTGCCGTGATCCTTCCTGCCTTTCCCTTCCCCTTTTCCCCTCCGCTTCGCTTCGCTTCTTTATTTATTTCTTTCTGACAGTGCGTGCTGCAGTCTCGGCACGCCATGGAAATCGATTCTTGCAAACTTTTCAGGTACATCGGACCTCAACCAAATACGACGTAGCTCCGTTCTAAACCACAAGCAACTAAAAGGGGAACGCGTTCAAAATTAGACCCCTGACTTCACGTGGAAACTATCGTAATACATCGACAGCCTTATCACTGAAAGCATTATTATATCTAGTTGTTCCTCCCCCCCTCCCCACCCCTTCAAATTGGTAAAGCTTAAATATTCTCATAAATTACTTTCAGAAACGTTCCACAAAACTTTTCAAACATCGTCTAACAATCAAATCGTCTGGTCACTTGAAAATAAAGGTGATTAAATATTTCAATTATTTTTATATTCCATTCCTGAACCTATCCCGGAGCAGGCAGTCGAAACTTTGTCGACTTTCCCATTATATGTATAGTCGTGTGACTGAAACTCTCTGGAATGTAGACGAAAGTCGTGTATTTTCTAAATAATTTTAAATTACTATGTATGGTTATACTTAAGATAAATCAGATCAGAATGGATTTTCTCTGCATAAAAGTTTTTTCCGAGTCATTGTGCAACTATATGAATACTAGAATTTAAAGACTTGAATAACATGTATGCGGAATGTACTTCAGAAATTAAATTTCTTGTGTAGGTAGTTCAAAATATCCTGCTATTGCAGAAAGAATGAAGTAAAGGAAGGAAGACTGAGAGACGAATGTCCCGAATCCCGGATGTGCCAACCTTTGAGCGTTGGAGGGCCTGAAGACGGGAAGTTGTTGTTGGCATGACTGACTGATCGCCTCGTTCTCTTTGATGTTCCGCAAAGTGTCTCGTTACGCATAGCGACGTCGAAGGCGGGTCACGTTTAAAAATATTAAGCATAAAGTCAGTCTTCAGAATTGTAGCAGTTAGTTGTCGCGGTTCCCTTTAGACCAGTAAAATTATTGGCGCTTATATTCCTCGTTATACGCGTTTCATATTAATGTATCGTTTTGTCATATTTCGTAAAATATTAAAATTATTCCATAAATATTCCCACATTTTCCGCGACTCGTTCTTATAGATAGGAATATCAAGCCAATTTCCAAAACCTAAAGAGAGGTAATTTTCAGTATGAAGGAGATATATTTAACGACCATTAACAGACAGTTTTTGATTAAAAGAAATTATTTATCATAATATATTTATGTTATTGTGTTGTTAAATTTATGGACTTTTTTGTCACTGGGTATATTTTGTTAAACAGACAGCAAAATATTTTTTTATAAATAAAGTAATTAACCTGACTTCTTCACAAAAAAACAGAGTGACCAAAAATCAGAAATGGAATTTTCGGGACCTCTTCAGTTCTCTCTACAAAAAAATTTTATTATTAAATATGCATAGTTATGTATTTAACCTTTTTGATGTTTGTCTGTGCTCCTGATGCTATAGTTAATTAAACAAATTATTTTTAAATTCTGGAAGACACGGATTGTGTTATCCTCAAATATGTTTCTAGGATCATTTGATTGAAACTCTCTGGAATGTAGACGAGAGTCTGTTGTTATCTTGAATCAATAAGTTTGGAATTCATCCCTGATCTATAACAGCAAATGATTGTTATTTTGTCTCTCGTGCTCTGTTCTGACTCTGCAATCCAGTCTGTTCCCACAGGAGTGGCTATTGAGATCGAACATCTGTTCTTGCGATTCGTTGTACAGCGAGGTTCTCGTGCTGGACCTCCAGTCTAGGGCTCTGCCACTTTGGTATTCCGCGCTTTCCCCGGCGCAGTAAATCTATAAACAGCGACAAAGGGAGGCTATCGCCTCGAGACTCCTCATTGTATTCGGAGGGAGCGCTTTCAACCCGAGCAAGATCGCTAAGGGAAGGAGAAGGGGACACAGTATGTGTGGATGGGTGAAAGTGGAGATGGTGGGGAGCTTGCTAAAAAAAAGAGAGGGAAACCAAAAAAACTACTTCTGGATCCTTCACCATAAATTTGCGGAACAGGAAACGGAAAGCATTGTTTACCTGTTTTTGTTCTGAGAGAATCGCGAGCACAAAGTAGAATGAAAGATCAATGTACGGCCACTTCCAAGTGTTGGTAAATCATAGTGGCTTGAGCTCCCAGAAAACGAAAATTATTTTTTTCAAAATAGTGGACCTGTAAATTCGTAGGAACGTTCTCGTCTTATCAAACGTCACAGGTACACGAATTTGACTGAGTTAGTCGTTCTCATTTTTTATTTGATATTTATCCTGTATTTATCTGATTCAATACAACTGAAAGATTAATTCACCATCGCGACGATATTACGAGGCATGTGTGCTGAAAACAAGTGCACTGTCACTATACGGGCTGTGGGTTATTGAAGGTTGGTAACACTGAATTGTAGAGAAGGATCTCCCGATAGAGCGAGCTTCGGAGGAACCCGGTAGTACGTAAAGTTACGGTGTAGTGCTCACTTGCGTTAAAGGTGGCGGTAAAAAATCCCTCCAAGTGCTAATCACGAGCACTCCGCTTCCTCCAACTACCTATCAATTTTTTCCCACGAATCAAATCATTTTACGGAACTAGTTTTCCTAAGTGGTGCAGGGATTATAGTGGAGACAGACCAAATGTTCACAATTTCCGGCATCAACTTTATGGTCTCAGTGTTTTAGGACCGAAAAGGTATTTTTTCTGCATCAGTTGGTGACCATCATTGCGCAAAGATATTGTAAGAACCTAAAAATTTCAAACTAAGCATTAAAACAGGAGGAAAATGATGACGAGACATGTGCTTGTTGCACGACTACGCCCGTCCTCACACAGCCTTAGCCACCAAGGCGCCTCTTGTATTTAATATTAAAAGTGCGATATATCTATTTCATTTAGTAATTTGAGTAAAATTGTTAGAAAATAATAATTAGTTTATAGTTATTACAATTTTATTACGTACTTCTGTAATGACAAGGAATAAGTTCTTGAAAATGGCCCTAAACTATGTTCTGTGTTATTTGAACTTCTCCCAAGCCATTTGCATAAAATGCAGAAGTTTTTAACTTGTAGTTGTGAAGTAGTGCATGTTTCTCGCTTAATTAATAATTCCCTGAAAAGTTGAAATTTTAAATTTTATAACTTACGTTGTGTGATCGCAGATAAAATATGTATTATCCTCACACATCAGAACAAAGTTTAACTATAATTATAAAGAAAATAATTCACTCTGTTCTTTACATTGAGGAGAGTCGAGTTGATTATTTGAAAGATAATGGTGGACTGTATTCTGTGATAATCACAGGAAGTCAACTGTGAATGATGACATATTTGCCAAAGTTGACTCGTAAACATATTTTGAGGCCTAGAAAAATAAATAGGACATTTGTAAGGGTATTAGCCGGCCCTTAAACGGTACATTGGATATTATAGACGCGAAGGGTAATCTGGCGATTAAAATGTGATCTAAAGTGATAGTGAATGTGTGATGACACCGTGAAAAGTGAGCAGTGCGTCAGTGGAGGATCGAATTCATGTTGGAGATTGAACACCAACCATCATGGAGGGGTATCACATTAAAATAATCAGAAAACAATCAACATTAAGCTCTAAACAGCTGTAATGTGACGCGCTGAGTTTAATTCTGGAATTAAAAATGCAATTTTAGCAATAGTTCATTCAATAAATCTGGGCGGAAAGGGGAAATAATATAAATTTTGCATACTATTTTAACGGATAGAATAATTCAACCAAATTTTGAACACGTGTTCTTGATAACTCGGAAACAAATACTTTTTCTGTAAATCAAGTTAGCACCACTTGGGACGGGGTGGAGGGGGCGGAATTTTTTAAATATCCATAATGGGGGTTATTTCTTTTTAATACATATTTTACTGGGTCAATTAATTTGATAACTGATGATTGAAGCTCGGATTGACGCGCTGACGTTCAATCTGCTTTTCAATATTCATGCCCATTGATAGCTTTCCATCAATATCTGTCAATGCAACGCTTCAATCCGCTCATAGACGATTAATATTTCCATGAATGTGCTCCTCCGTCAATTATTGAGTCAACAGATTGGCAATAATATTGAGCGTCTAGGGGCATCTTTATCCCTGGATGATTGTATGATGCATTACGATAAATTAGCGAACTGAGAGACCGCTGGGAGTTCTCAGTTGAGACTGATTCCAGAACAACGCATATAGTAAAAGGATTCGCTCCTTAGCGACTGGCAACAGTACCGATCAAAGGCGACAAACTGACCGCGTCATTCTAGTATTAATCTCATGTAATATTATTAAACTTATACAAAGGCAAACTGTAAGGGCACAATATATACTACACTATTCTTGTTTTTGCGTGTGCATATATCCTGGGTAACTGTATTAATGGCAACCATGGTGGCTGGAACAAGATAAATATTCAGAAATTGTTCTTGTTCGTGTTACAGCTCAGCTAGATTAAAAAAAGCCATTCTATCGTTCTAAGACGAGCCAAGCTCACAGAGAATTGCCCGGTTATGCAGATATTGTTAATTGCTCCAGCTACGCGAGTAAAATTAGTTGAGAGCGATTCTGACGGAAGCGCAACTCTTGTGGCATTAAAAGCAATTATCTTTAAAGTCGAAGCAGCCTTGAGCATCGCTGACCTCGACATCGGTGCTCCAGTTTAGACTCCCTTAACCTCGCGTGTGTCGGAGATTCTCCTCGCCACCAACCCAAGGTTAAAGCGTATCGGAAGGCGCCTTCACTTTATTGGGGGGGCTGCGCGGCGAGCAGCTTTAATTAGGCAGCCAATATGCATGCATCGCGTGCAGCCGGATATAATTATGCTGCAACTCCCGAGGAAATATCGTGCATGAGCGGATCGCTTTCGCAGTCGTCTTCAACTGCCACCAGCTGCGGCTTTCCTGCTTCTAAACAAATTACAGATACATCTATTTAATCATTTTTAATTAGCATCCGATTTGACCTTGAGGCTCTTAACATGTGCCGTCCAATCAAGTTCTTACGCAGTTGTCACATTATTGTCCATGCAACAGAAGTGTTTCTTAAGGCTCTTACTTGTGCGCTCCAATCAAATTCTTGCGCCATATCATACATTATTCTCCATTTATCACAAGTGTGGGTTTGTTGTGGGGGAAGTGAGACAATGTGGCAAGGTTTGTCTATTCCTCTGCTCTCATTCGCAGAACGCCAGAATGCCTCCCATTTGAAAAGAACTAAAGCTACGTCACAAAAAGATCATCTTGAAGCTACTTAAATGTTATACATTCTGATATAATTAAAAATGTAGCTTGAAATTAAATCAAGATATTTGTATTTTACTTCCTTATATCCTCTTCATTTAAATCTGAGATGCTTTCGGCAGATAAGATTTGTGTTGTTTGATGTTAAGAAAGGAATTTTACTCTCACTTAATAGGCAGAGTGAAAGTCTCATGCTTTTTAGAAGTTATACTAATTTATTTTGTGTTACGAATGATTCATAAATAAATTTTGACCTTAAAAATCGGGGTTCATTTCTAAAAGTGTTTGCGTGTAAATTAACTGTTTAGATTGTAAGTCACGTTACATCGACCTCTCTAAACGCTGTCTAAAAACCTTTATGAATGACTGATATGTATTTGACTTCCTATATCCTTATAATCTGAGATGCTTTCGGCAGATAAGATTTGTGTTGTTTGATGTTAAGAAAGGAATTTTACTCTCACTTAATAGGCAGAGTGAAAGTCTCATGCTTTTTAGAAGTTATACTAATTTATTTTGTGTTACGAATGATTCATAAATAAGTTTAGACCTTAAAAATCGGGGTTCATTTCTAAAAGTGTTTGCGTGTAAATTAACTGTTTAGATTGTAAGTCACGTTACATCGACCTCTCTAAACGCTGTCTAAAAACCTTTATGAATGAACACAAAATACTGTGTTGTTCACCGCTCAATCCTACCTGTTTATTTAAATAATCGTGGATTTTCTCGAGTAAATTTACGATCAAAATACAAACTTATCGTGATTGCAACATTTGAAGACATTACCCGAGGATTTGGCGACAAAACATCGTTTTAATTAAATAAAAATGTATATGTTTGTAATTTGTTTATAAATTTATTCGATTAAATTATTTTATAAAGCAGAGGCTAAATGATTTAGATGTGATGGGTAAAATGTCAAAATTTTAGATTAGGGACTTAATTATTGTAGATTGACGTGTGAGGTGTTACATATTGGTCCAGTAATTCGGTCATTGATATGAAGAATTATACCAATGGTTTCTTCTAAGTATCATTAACTTTATGTTCTAATGCAAATAATTTTTTCCTATTGTTAATATCAATATTTACTATAAAATTAAAATTTCAGATTATTGAGGCTGTTGACTCGTTTGACTTACCTAATTATTATCCTCAACTTTTGTGTAGTCGTATAGTTGTTAGGTTCAACAATCATGTCTTTACATTAAAGTGGTTCAGCGTGCGTATTTAGGGAACGTCCACTTGTTGAACCTCGGTCCTGATATTGAAACCTTTATGATAACCGACATCAATCATTCCAAAGATGCAATTCAGTTTATGAGCGTGAAGATGTGAAGGAGGGCGCTGGTGCCGATTGTCCACAGACCTGCTGAGGTTGGTGCCTGTTGCACCTGGGAGGGGATATCCGTGGCATTGCGACGCCACTGACGTCACCGTCTGGCGCCACGCGGCGATGCGTCGCCTTGACAGTGACGCGCTGACGACGCCCCACGAAGCACCGCACGCATCCTGCCAGGCCAGGTAACATCCTCACTAGTAACAGCCGCCGACGTGACACTTCACCACGCTCGTCCGTCTACGATAGGGTTCCTCCATCCGAGCGGATCAGGACTTGTTAACACTCATATCGCCTTTGAAGATGTCGGGGGGGAAATGTTGTCATTAATGCGTTATCTGCTGATTACTTTTATGATTATGATTACGATGATGATCTGAAAAGTTTTCTACTTCAACAAGAAGATGACAAGAAGTCGCCTACAAAAGCTTGGGAACGTGGTTGAGCATCTCTGGAAAGTTAATCACCAAACATTAAGTCATTTTTTACGCCCTTTTGTTTACTGACATTAATCTGAGTCGGTGAAATAAAAAAGTCTGTAACGTGTCAGGTCATCCTCGTACATGCTGATAATATTTCTAAAATGGTGTATGAAATGTGCGAGAAACCGTGGAGGGTGTTTTGATGACAAAGTGCTGTTGGCTAATATCATTTCTGAACAGTATAAATTCTTATTTCCTTCAGGCAGAAAGAATCAGAGCTACGGTTTGAGGCTTAATTCATTTCGAGAGTTAGAAAATTTTAATAAATAAAGAAGGTGTTAATTAACAGATAAAATTAATCAAAGTTCACTTACTTTGACAGAAATGATAGATTGAACGATTTTTTATAAACAACATCAGTATAGAAAAAATAAAAAATAATAAAAATTTTACTTATTAATTTACTGCAAAATGAAGCTTATTAAATAAATGTTTCACCTCATTTGATAAAATACCACATGAAGGAAAATCAGTGAATTACTCGTGTGCATTAGACCTTATGACATTGTTTTGGATGAGATAGGAATTAATTTGATAATTTAATGTTCATGTACTTACAGATAGATTTAATTGGATAGACGTTGACTAAAAAATATCTTTAATATAGATTAGATTTAGATTTATTGTTGTTTCCATTAATTCTCGATTGAGGAAATTTGATACGTCATACATTAAAAATTAAAAATGAACAAAATAAAGTACATAATTAAAGACAAATAAACTTAAAATAAATTAATAAAAGAAAATGTATATAGACAAAGGTCAATATAAACACAACACTGACACACGATGTCACACACACACACTGGGAAACACAAACAATAGTTAAGGCTATCATAATAATAGATAGGATTGATTAACAATCTAACTTTGTAAATGAAATTATAAAAAAATTGCTCGCTTCCGTGTATTTTCAGCTCTTTGGTCCTTTGCAGTTAACATTGCAGTTAACTATTGAAATCAGTCGTCGAGCTTGCGTCGAAAAGTCCGGTCTGTCCACATTTATTTCTGTATTGCTCTCAATTTGTCTCCTTTTATTATTATCTATCTCTATTATTTATTTTATCGATTAATTTTGTATCTTAATTAGCTTTTCCTGTATCAATTTAAGCTTCATCTAGTACAGGCGTCTTAAACTTAAAATTTTGGGTGACACGTGTTTTATTCAATTCTGAGTTATTAATTTATTTTTGCATTATTCCTAACCTGAATAGACAGCATACCCCGTCAAATAGTTACAAATTCATTCAAAAGTTTACCAATAACCGTTACGGTAACTCATTTAGCATTAAGTTGTGAAAATATAGACACTTTCGAGAATTTTGGTTTCAAAGGTGATTTATGCTGAAATTTAATTAAATCTTTAATTATTAAATATATGAAATGAAATAAATTAATATCCTTGGGCTATGCCGTAGCATTATATAAATACATATATATTTATTTGAGTGGCTAATCAAAAGGTTTTTTTTCTTGAGTGGTTTAATGTTTCACGGAATATTTATATATTCATTACGTTTTAAGGAACAGATAATACATATCCGCAACACACACACTCGTAATTAAATTGATCATCATGAGCAGTTCACCGCGTAACGAGATCCTCTCGTAAAGTACGTGCTGCATAATAATGTTACGTTTCCATTACCAAGTGGCAAATTCTCAATTTACGTATTACGTTGAAATAAAATGGCGAAACTTTGTCAATTGAGATCCAGTCCTACTCGGTTACACTTTTTTAAGACGTAACGAATTTTTTCTATTTTTCACGTCCGAAAAGCTATAAAATTACAATGAAATAATCGGGAAATTCAGTCTGTCATTTCAAGGAACTCTTTGAAAGAATAAAAATCGTCTGTAGTAATTTTCGGTGCGTAACAAATTCTAAAATCTACTTATTATACGTCAATCTTTAGGTATATATCTGGGTGCTAAACATTGACGTGTATAATTAAAATGATATATTTTAACGTCTTTTTTACATAATAAGACGTATTTAACTATTACAGTTTTTTAAGGCAGCTTTTATAATTAAAAAAAATATTTATAATTTATTTTATTTACAGAGGTACGTTTCGGTACTTATCTGAACCATCTTCAGGCTGTGGTGCCACTAAGAGATCGGTCTTGAAGGCATAAACGTTTACAACTCTTGCTAAGAATGTTTAAATAATAATAATAGAAGTGAAGAGAATCCTACCAAGTAAAAATTTAAAACCACATCACAAACGTTTCCGTTGGACCACAACTTGAAGATGATACAAATAAGTGTCGGAACGTAGGACTGTTGAATATTTTTTAATTATAACAATTGTCTGCTAACATATGTCGTGAAATATAACGGTTATTATTCGCAGTATTGTAGCGCCTGACGATGTCGCTATTGTCTGTATGAAACGATGTGTGGTTTATTAAATATTCCTTGCTTAAAAACAGTGTCTAATATTTTTATGACGGCATTTTATTAATTTATACATTCTCATTTCGTGTGTAAACGTGTGAAAATTATAAACCCAGAGCTTAATGTCCCATACATTATATTCATAATTCTTGGTCTGTGTATTCGGTACATAAACGTTTGGGTGAAAGAACTTAATGTTTCTTGTAGACTCTGCCAAGTTTCTATTCCGTAATTCCTGTGTGATGTGTTCATCACTGCCAACGTTTGGTACTTAACTTTTTCACTAGATGACCCATTTTCTGATGAATCTGTTTTTTTTTCTTACAAAATATGTGACTTTAACTGGTCATTATAATTTAAATATTTGAATAAACTTCGCAGTGGTGTTTTTTTTAACTATTCCAAACATAGGTCGATTAAGCCTTGCCTTTTCTCCGCCAGTTTTTACGGATGTTCCTCTAATTGCTAATTATCTGTGCCTGAATCTCAGTTCAGCCGTCTTAATGGCTCGGTGGGAATTCCAACGCGCGTCTCCGGAAGAAATGAGTATGTGAGTGTGTGTGTGTTGAGCGTTTTCCGGTTCCTAAGCGGCCTTCAATAGGAGGCAGTCTTCCACGTGGCCCCTTGCCAGTCGCGACTAATTCCGTCACTTACCTGCTTTCTGGCATTCCCACAGCTATACAAGACAAGACCAGAACCACGAAAAGTGGCCCGACAATTGACAGACAAGGAGATGAGGTTACAAGGAGCCGACTGGAAGGCAAACGTTGCCGTATAATTAATAAGTTTTGAGAAAATAGGGAAGCGTTAAGCTTGAAATGGAACTTCCAGTGAAAACTACTGAAAACTAACAAACAATTATGATGTCACTACACAATAAACATGAAAATCAGGGCGTTTCCGAATGTGTTTTTTGACTATATTAATAATATTACCTCTTTCTTGAAATATAATTATTATCAAACATTCCAAAAAAAAGTTAATTATTTACTATGAATGATTAACTAAATTGTAATATTTTTGGAGCCCGCCCACATATATGAAACGCTCTGTGATTGAACGTAAACACAGTGACGTCACCCGAATAAGTTCAAAGGTGGTCTGCAGTTGCTAGTTATTTTATGATTTGATTGTAATGTAAAATTGATAAGAACCTTGTGAAAGCGGTCAGTAGAAAAATTAATAAAATAGATTATAATGAAATGTTAAATGAGTTTTTAATTAAATTATAAGAAATTTATTAAGCTAACATTAAACAAATTAATTTATTGAATACAAAATTAAGGGTCCATTAAATTACGCGACTATCTGAAATTAACATTTAATATAGGGTCTTTTATGTGGCGTTTTTGGGGAGTATAAAAGTAGTCATATACAGTTTTGATACCGTGGCAGTGGCACGCCTGGTTTTTCGTGTTAGTGTGGCAGCTACTTCCTTCGACGGCACCGGCACCTGGGATCTTCCTTCCAATAATTCGAGTTTGGTGTCAACCCCGAGGTTTCTTCCTTGTTTCCGGCGATTACGTATTCCTGACACCAGACGTCCATCTCGCTGCCTTTTTTTTCTTTCCTTCTGTCTATTTATTATTAAAATTCGCGTTTAAAGTCAACATTTTCCTTTTAAGAAAATTGACTCATGTTTCGTTACAGAATTACTGAAAATATTTTTGTAAAGTGTTACACAAACATAAATAAAAATGACTAATTCACAGACAAAATATAAGAGTCATTCAACTAGTACAACGTTTCGTCCTCGCCATTGGGCCTTCATCAGGTCCTGGCGTTCAGTGTAATTAAACATTGAAGGAAGAAATATATGTTTTTCCAGGATTGTATTCATGGACAGAGATATCGGAAATTGTGAATTAAAAATACAAAACACACCTTCTACTACGTTAAACTTGACAGTGTTTTTACGGTAAATAACCTAAACAATAATTCACAAAATGAAATCAAATGACAGTAAATAATTGTAACAAGAGTTTATGGAAACCAGTACTTTTTCAATTTAATAATAAATGTTACCTATTACCAACTAATTGTAAACTTAATTTTTAATATTAATCAAAAAACTTATTTTTTATTTCTTATGCTATTATTTGTTTACACGTTGACGGTTGCCATCTATGTGCACATAGTCGCACTATTTACTTGCAATAAAACTATTCATGCACACTGAGTACTTACTATGCGCGTTGATTATGACTCGTTTTAAATACTAGTCATTCTAGAAGGTTCTCGTCGTTTCGCGGTATTAAAATGTCTCTCTGGCCCTATTTTTATTGCCACCGATTATGTACGTTAACATAACAACTAATTTATGTAAAAATAAATGAAAAATTGCGACACATGTCTTATATTATTATTATATTCATTTATTATTTCTATTAAACCTCGCTGAGAAAACGAGCAAAATGAAATATATCATAACGCAAATAATCATTACATTAACAATTAAATTATGAGAATTAAATAAGTAGGTTAATGCTAATATAAGAGTATGATTATTTAAGTAAACAAATAGTCGCAACGACTTGGCTGCACATTCTTCTTCTTTTCATCCCGAAGGCTCTTCGTTGTCCAAGCATTTTGGGGATCCATTTCCAAATTCCCGTTGCTGACATTATTGAGTCGATGATTTGATTTCCCCATTGCAATCAATATTTGCAGCTATGAGGTAGATTTCTGCGGTGTTTGCGATGGAGGCTGGCGGAACACGCTTGCTAATAATTACAGTGTCGTGTTCGCTGTTGTCACAACACGTCTCTGACTTGAAACGACGACGACGACAACAAACCACGGTACTCAATGCCCAATGGACGGTCAACACATCACATGCATCCAGCCGTGGATTGCATGTACTCTATGGAGATCTACGCGGGTAGACACTATGAACACGTTGAGGAACATGCGTTACAAATTTTAATTATTTCCAAGCGTTGTCTTACTACTTTACACGCCAACGTATTATTATGTTCCAAACACATTTTTTACGAATGACCCGTTTGAAAATGCCAATTTTCACGTTTTGCGTAGCATTGCTCAGAACTATATTGAGAAATTACTGATAGATTTGGCTGATATTACGGTTAGTAGAAGAGACTAGTACCTTAAAGTAAAATCCATAATGTCATCGTTCTATCTGCTATCTTTCCTACCCTTTGACCCGTTTGAAAATGCCTATTTTCACGTTTTGCGTAGCATTGCTCAGAACTATATTGAGAAATTACTGATAGATTTGGCTGATATTACGGTTAGTAGAAGAGACTAGTACCTTAAAGTAAAATCCATAATGTCATCGTTCTATCTGCTATCTTTCCTACCCATTGACCCGTTTGAAAATGCCAATTTTCACGTTTTGCGTAGCATTGCTCAGAACCATATTGAGAAATTACTGATAGATTTGGCTGATGTTATGGTCAGCAGAAGAGACTAGTACCTTAAAGTAAAATCCATAATGTCATCGTTCTATCTGCTATCTTTCCTACCCATTGACCCGTTTGAAAATGCCAATTTTCACGTTTTGCGTAGCATTGCTCAGAACCATATTGAGAAATTACTGATAGATTTGGCTGATGTTATGGTCAGCAGAAGAGACTAGTACCTTAAAGTAAAATCCATAATGTCATCGTTCTATCTGCTATCTTTCCTACCCATTGACCCCCAATTCTTTTACAAAGTATCAACGGCCACGTAACCCGTTATTTACTCCGTAATATCTTGTTTAATTTGGGAGAGACAAGGGTAGTTAAAATTTGGTTTGTGTATGTTACGCAGAACGAAATTGTGTTTCTGTCCGTAAAATAATTTTAGGAAGCATTTATGCCATGGTGAACTAAACGGCGAAACCATGGTAAGTGATTTTGAATAGAAGAGCGGAGAGGTATTTCACGACTGCCGACTGTTACTTACCAGAAGTTCTTCTCTGGAAGCACATGAAGAGCAATTACACAAGGTAAAGGATGAATCTCCATTGGCAACGGTCCAGTGCCGTGGTGGAGGAGCAGCGGCTAAAGTGAGCGGAGAAGAGGGGCTGGGGGATGAATTGACGACCGCCTCTTCTGTAGTGACTGTGTGCGTGTGTGTGAGGGCCACTTGGATGGTGGAGGCTTCGAGAACACGTGTACCTCATTAAAACGCGATATCAGTCGCGGTGGGAATTACTGCCTCACTCACGGAAGAATTTTGATCGTATGCCTAAAACCCATATATATAAAGGAATTTTTCATTTACCATTCTTAGGGTGCTCTTTACCTCGTTACTTCTCATTGTAACCTCCAAAAAAAATTAAGCTACATACAGAATTTCATCCCAACAAGATTTCTAATCTGAAAGGATTGGTGTCCCAGAGATCTGAAATACACAATAGCGGACATGAACATATTTTTAACGTCTACAAAAATGGTAGATTTTTACAAATTTATTCATTTTTCTAAGAAGAAATGCATAAAAAAATAATGTTAGGTTTTGAATTCAAAAATAGCTCTCGTCCAAAAAGATTTTTACATTTATTTATATAGGTCGCATCGACTGTCAGATCATTAGCGACCAAAATGACAATTATTTACATATTAGTTACAATTATGAATTTACAAAATAAGAAACTAGTAATGTCCATTTCTCTGTTTGTTAACCAATTAATTATTTATCTTCATTAAGTTTGATTTTTAATTTTAAGAGCACAAAATACAATACATTTAAATTGAATAAAAAAATCTTACTGTCCTTACAAAACTTAATAATGTCTTTTTGATATTCATGTGAGTCCAAGATGGATTTGTAATTTTTGTCCTGTATGTATTTTGACCTGTGTTGGTGGTATTTCGAGCATTGACTGATGCCATGGTCTATATTTAAGGCAGTAATACACAGCTCACAAGACGATGAGATGGATCTATGCAGTAGATAAGTGTGGCTTAATTTGCAGTGTCCAGTTCTTATTCAGGTTATGGCAACCTGTTTCTTCTTCCGAAATCTTTATTGTTACTTAGATGAAGAAGTCTCTGAAGTTTTTATGAACATCACTGGATTTTAAAGTTGTCCATATATTGTGCCATTTCTGGAAAAGGAGTTTAAGAGTTACGTGTTGCCTCGGATCTTTATCACTATTGTTTGACTTCAGATGTGATTATATTGTTAAGTATTGATATTGTGGGAAAATAACGCAAAGAGGGCATAAAAATATGCCGAAACGTTGTTAGGAATTAAATTTATAGAATAAAGTCCGTACAATGTCATTAATTGCTTAATTATATATAATAGACATTAAATTTAAACGTTACAATCTTTATGAATTTATAAAAAAAAAGTTAGTATTGGAAATTAAATAAATAACCGAGAATAACGTTTTGGGATATAAAGCAAAACTTAAATGTCAGTCATATTAAATTATAATATTAAACCCTTTTTTTAAAATTGTCTGTAGTTAACTTCTGTTGGATATTAATAATTGTGTACCTCAAGAAGTCAGAAACTCTGGCCGAAACACGATAGAGAACTTTAATACATGATACTGAAAAGACTAAAATATCAGTAATTTTGGATATTAGTAAAGTAATTAAATATTAAATTAAACAAGAGCTAAGGAGGAGATGAAACTAAAACTTCCTGTTTAAATATTATTTAAAGCAACATTTTTAGAATTCATATTTAAATATGTGAAATGAACTGAGAAACCCCTGTTTAATTCAAATAAAATTCTACTATTTCTGATTTTAGGTCATGCGTTGTAATTTATTCATAATATTAACTCGGATTAATTTAATTTATTTATTTATAATGCTTGGCCTGATTTAACATCATGTGATTTATTAAATTATTTTGTGTCAAATTTTCGATATTTTGTAGTTCGAATTTAAATTCTGACTAACTTTATTATCACTTATATCATTTCTAAATTACACGCGAAAGCCGGCGTGTAAACCAACTGCGAGTTATAAGTCATATTACTCATTCATCCCACTTACTATCTATTGCTGTAGCAGGCTGAGAAAAAATTAACTTCTTTGGATCGTCGATACGATGTATACATAACTTAATACATTGGTTTTTTCTTGCAATTGCTAATATTAAAAAAAGGGAACTATCACGTTTGGTGTCGAAACCGGTGTGATGCGAGTCGTTGTATTACATTATGACTTTTAATATGCGATTTAAGTAAAAAATGTGACCATTAAGTGAGGGGGAAAATTTTTATTCTGTTAGAATACTGAAAATATATTTATTCCTGCTATTGTCCTGGAGGTAATTTTGACTCTCTCGAGATTCTGGGAGTATATTTGAGGTTCATATTGTTTAGTTATGTGATGACCAAAAATTAAATAATGTACCGGGATAATATAAATAAATACCCGCGCAACGCCGGGTCACCAGCTGGTTTATAATATATTTTTAGTTTAGCTTAATTTGAATTATCTGAATTTGGATGCTCAATGTACCATGGACCACATAATCTTCCACTGCCCCAAGTACTACAAACAGAGGGGAGAAATTTTTGGATCTTATTGACCTAAAGGTATCACATCCTCGGAAGAGGCTATTAAAAGAACTTTAGAATGTCTTAAATTTACAAATATTTATAAAAACACTTAACTAAACTAAATATATATTTATCATAATAGTATGTTCTTTTGGTATGTGTTAAAGTAATTTCTGTTGGTCGTCAATAACGTTATAGTTGACGTGACTTAAAATAAATTAAATTAAATAATAAAACGGATTTTTTTGTGAAGAACTGTATACGAGAACGTTCCTCATTACAAATTTCATCCAAAGGATCAAATAATCCGGATCCAGCAAATATTTGTATGTCGAGTTCAGAAATCAATAATCAAATTTAAAAGGTGACGATTATGGGAAAATACGTTTAGGTGAAAGGTAGAGGGATGGGAAACTAATTTAAAGATAGGACGGAAGGAAGGAAATATCGGGTAAGTAAAACGTGATTAAGAGGATAAAATCGAGTTAGATTAATCGGAACAGATCAGATTAAATACAGTCACGCAAATTAATGGAAGCGTCCGGCGAATAGATACGATCTTCGTGAGATGCTAGACTGGTTTTTCCAGCTGCAGTTTTAAAGGCTGCCATATTACATGAAATGAATAGCCTTTCGCAAACAACGAGGATGCCCCGGTTTACCTTCATCGTGTGTGTTCTCCTTTTATGAATATGGACCGCAACTATCGCATACATGCAGTCGCACTATTTGAAGATCTGGTCCCTCTTCCTAGGAAAAAAAAAGAGGAGGAACTTCTCACGAAGCGATACAATGGGAGATAATTTGCCGCTCCCCGCGGCATAATTGTTTTAGTGCAGTCCGTTATTAAACAACCAGAAACAATGAAGCTTTCGTTAAGTTCAAGCGAAAGATGCCGCGCTGCTGCATGACATGCAAATAGGTAGCAATTATGTGTAAATAAATGTGGACGCGGTAAAAGTACAAAGAGACACGCCTGTCTGACATTTTTGTGTTACAAATATGCACCTTTATTATCTGCTCACATACGCAACGTGTTATTAAGATCAGCAACGAAAAAAAATCTTGATCGTGGTGGTTGGCTTGAAAGTCAAAGTTGTATATGAAGCAAACATTTCCAAGCCTCAAGGTAGCTTAGAAAATGTTTCTTCCTGGTGAAGGAAAGTAAAGTTACGTCCTTCTAGATTTTCAGAATATCCCATCGTTTTTTGACTACCGAAAAATTTTTTGAGAACCCATTATAATCAACATAAAATATTAGTGAATAATTTACTATATTTCCAATTTTCTCTTAATTACGTCTCTTATATGACTGCCAAGAATGAATCTCTTCGATAATGTATTGGTCCACGCATTCACGATGAAAGTGATCTTATACTTTTCACTTTAACTGCGGGGCTCACCTGACCATTGGGAATGCCTCGTTAACACACTCGTTTTTTAGGTACCTATTAAGAGGTGTACCTACTGGGATCGAAGACCTAGGCCATTCGATAAGAGTTGTCTGCTGATCCCATTGGATTAGTCGGCCAACTGCCGCCTAAAACAGATGAAGACACAGAGAAGGATCTGTAAACTCATCTGCAGTCATTCGGAAGGGCGTGAGAATAATATCCAATAGCACTATCTAACAGATGCAGATTTTCAAGAGTTTTCCCTGTATCTCTGAAGGTGAATCACGAGGCAGATCCCTTAAGCCATGAAAATCGGTAGGAAACAAAGCAGCTAGAACATTAATATTATAGATTTCACTTTAACGTACTCGTCTCTATTTGTAACACAAATTTCAGCACGGTCTATCAATAAATTCTTAATATGGTTCTGAGCAATGCTACGCGAAACGTTAAAATTGGCATTTTCAACCGGTTAAATCGGAACGAAAGAAAGCAGATAGAACATTGATATTATGGATTTTACTTTGAGGTACTAGTCTCTATTAGTGACACAAATTTCAGCAAAATGTATCAATAATTTCTTAATAATGAGATTATAGTCGCGATAATAGCAGATGTTCTTGGCGCTTACAAAATTTAATTACAATAGGAGAAAATAACGTTGATATTGCGAACAACATTGGAGAAGGAGTGGGAAGAAGCAATAATTCTTAGACCAGTGAAAAATCCTTAACACAGGCACAGAGATAGTCTTAAATTTCTTCTAGGGCACCAATCTCTTCAATTAGTTTCAGAAGACAGTGAATCGCGACTGGAGAACTGTGTAACTTGTGATTGTGTAATTGCGGGGGAGGGGGGGCAGCCAAAGAGGATGTGCGACATCGTCAGTGTGGAGTTACTATTGGAGCAGAAAGGCTGAAGAGATTAGAAAATAAATAAATTCGTAAGGCGGTAGTGGAAGGATCTGAATCTTGCAACAACGACCTGCTGTCTTCTCTAGATATTATGTGGATAAGTTTTCTCCTTTTAGAACTCCATTTATTTATAGAGGAGTTCTACGTGTTTTTCTATTCTTCCTTTATTCCAACTTTATCAGATTGTTGATGCACTCGATCATGAGCAGGAAGATCCGAGGGGTTTAGTTAGAAGGAAGTCTCCAGCTCAGCTGCTTTGTCCTCAAGCTCGTCGTTTTCCAAGAAGCCCCCTGAACCGGGAACTGCTAGATGGTGGTTTTTTGGTGGTTCCCTTTTATGTTCCATGAAGGTCATTAAAAAAGTCTTGAACTTGATACATTTTCTTGGATCGTTCTGAAGAGTCCACCAAGACTCATTTTTATAAGCATTCAAATACCTTCCGTGAAACTGTTTCTGAACATTGTTACACGCAAACTAACTAGGATTAAGACTGATTTCCGGGGGAAAACCCTCGAAACCCTCTTAGCCGGGGACAGAGGCTTGAAATCGGGAACTGTTCCCGGAAAACGGGAACTGATGGTCATATTATGTAGATGTCCTTTACTGTTCCTCAACTTTTTTTTTTGGTTAACAGGCTACATGAGGGTGATCCTGAAACAGGCAACTCCCCTTTAATAGCATAGGAAGGGAATTGAAAAGGGGGGATGCGGAAGGTAGAGCAAGGTAGCCAAGGGTTAACTAGGGCCCCCGGGCTATGGTTTAAGGATCCTACCCGGTGTTTCACCTAAAGAGATGCAGGGAAAACCCTAGAAAACCTGCATCAGGTAGGTCGGGACTAGCAGAGGGGTTATTTGTATGTTGGTTTACTGAAACAAGCTGGAAGAAATATTTGTATCATGAACAATTCTACAGTGGTGTTATTTACGGTGAGTTATCAGTCTGCGATGGAGCAGGTGGAGTATTAAGAATAAATATTCCTTCCGGTATCTGTCAATTGTGTCTAAAATGCACTTACACTGACGTTTTTTTCGGGCTCCTCATCCCTTTCCTCTCATGCTCTATATACAGTGTGTCCCAGTTCGATTCCATTTATGACAGTGCAAGCCCGTTAACACACGAGTTTTCCAATAGCTGCTGCGGTGTGTGTGTGTGTGTGATGGGGGAGGGGTGGAGGTTGTGAACCTTGTCTCTTTGTCCTTGCATGAAAGCACGTTGGTGATGTTTTGCTGTAGTTTTATCGCGTAGTACCTAGTAATGTTTTTCCCCCACGTACCGATAAAACCGACGGAAATTGTGAAAAACAGACGAAAACAATGGCGCGGTCAGGAATAACTCGACGCCCGTCATTGTTGGGCGAACCATTGTCGATGCTGCTGTTGCTGCAGTTACCTGCTGGGCAGGGCTGCCAACTTGAGAGATTCTATAATACATTACGTTGCAGATTTGAGGCAGAATGTCTAATTAGAGACTACTTTAATATATCCGCAATTTTGGATGACTGCATTAAGCAAAATTTGAACAATGTTTGACAGTCTGTTCTAAACCAGCTGCGAGTTATAAGTTTTGCCGTGAAGCATTCATGAATAAATGATACTGTACTTCTCATATATTCAATGAATTCAACTTTATCAAAATTCTGTACCTGTTGTTTCGTTTTTAGGGCAAAATAAAAAACTATTTCGTCGCTAGTATACAATAATCTACTTGATTATTTACTTTATTAACTTCAAAAAGAATCTAAAAAATTTCTGACATTATTTAAATACATAAATAAAAATACGGCTAAATATGTCAGCAAAACAAATTCAATTAACCGCGACACCAAATTACTCACAATTGAATTAGTTTAAGCCATTTAAAAATTTATCTGAAGAAGTCCACAAAGGTGGATGACATTGCATTTAATGTGTTAATGAAATTTGTTTGTTGACATATCTTGCCGTATTTTTATTTATTCTAAAAAATCTGTATTGACGCAAAAAAATGTTGTTTACTTAATTGCTTTGAAGTTGTGCTCAAAGTGAATTTTTATTTTTAATTAATTCCCGATTCGTCTCATTGAACCAGCTACTGTTGTTCCTTGTATGGCCTATTTTCCTGCTAAACATTTATTACTTTGGGTGGGGCGTAGTTTGTTATTACGACCTTAACATCGCTATAAAACAGGATAGAAAGGCAAGCAAACCAGTATTGAAATTAGACTGTTTAGAAACGAATAATCTTGTGTTTACTTACTACGTGTGTGTTGGCTATTACAGTGTGTCGGTGCCTTTGATCTTACTGTAGATTGAAAAAAACGCAAAGGAAATGGCGGGGGAGGGGGTGAGGAATAGGGATGGGAATTTCCAACAATAAGTGTCTAATAAATATTGGCAAGTTCCCCAATTTCGTGAACTGAGAAAATTGACCACTTTCAATGGGGTTTGGTTACAGATTCTGGATTGCAATTATAGTGAATGATCTTTTGGATCCTATTTGTAGGACACAATTTTTTTTGTAGAAATAATCACCTAATCAGTATTACTTTCACTACAAACAACAGCAGTGTTTGTCTTTTGCTTCAATTTCCTTGCTGCACTTACATAATACTCTTGTTTCTCAATAAGCGACTAAGATCTTGCAAAATAGATGGTTTATTAAAATTCAGTTAAGAAACACGACAGTTACAGACAGATTCTTTTATTTTTTTTAAAAATACCTAATCTTGAAATTCGCATGGTGCACCATTATTTGAAGACATCGTGAGTAAGAAGAGAGGTCATGAAGTCACACAGAATAAATTAACATGGTTCCTTCCTTTCCTATGGCCCTGGTTTCTAGCTCAATTTTCACTTCACTCCCTCTCTTCTTTTGGCTGCCCCTTTCTTGCACTTCTTCACTTCAATCAGTTCCTTAGCCCTTATCGCCTACCACTCCCCATGTCACCCTGGGTCTGACTCCCCAACATTCGCCGGTTGACTATTATCTTGACCATTCTCTTTCCCTCAATTCTATCCACATGGGCTGCTAGTTGTAGCCTCCAAACTCTTCTGAAGTCAGCCAATGGTAAAACTCGTGCTGTTTTATTGTTCCCAGAATTTTCATTTCATCATTAATGATGAAGTCAACTAATTAAATTAAATTGTATGACTCCATCAGGGGCTAAAAATGTCGGTTTAATTATTGTTTAAGGCGAAAATTGTAATATCAAGGTTGATAATTATATAATTTACAAAAGTAATAAAAAATCTAATTTTTGGAAATTTTATACCCAAAATTAACCAATTTAAAACATTTCATATTATATCGATATGAAAACACTTATTAGGAAAGTAGTTGGTAACTTACAGACAAAAAAGTGATGAGACAGAAACTACAGAAAATAATTAAAATTGTTGTACAGAGTGATCGAAATATCTCTCACATAAAAGTAATTAAAAATACTATTATTTACAGACACTTATTTTGGTGTGCGTGACGTTTTGTGACGATTATTGGAGATATAAAAACGATTGTATGGATAGAATAGTAATTCAATAAAGAAGTTGCCAATGATCAACGTTAACGACTTTATCTGATATAATTATTAATAGTATGACTTTTTCTAAATTTTATTTTTCTTATTTCGGTTCTCGTACCGACTTCAATTTCTAAAGTTGGTTGAAACAGGCAAAGAAATTAATAATTGTTTTAAATCACTGATTAAAGCATCAAGGATTACAGGAAAATTGAGTGGTACTTATTTTATCACCTAATTATGACTGTTAATTTGTTACATCTTTATCTTTCACCTACTGCTGACGTTTTATAATGAAAAGTATGATCTCGTAATTTGTGGAATGATTTTTCACAACTTTCTTTAGCCATAATTTTTTATCACTCAAATCGGTCACTGAGCATATAAAATCTTTATAATCGGTTCATAATTTTAAAATTACATTTCAGTCTCAATTCAGAAGTAATTTTAAAATTAGAATGTGAATTACTCTTTGTTAATATGAAATAAAATTATCTATTACATGTAATAATTCCATAAAATACGGAGTCTAATAATTTATATAACTTTTATTTCTCGGAAACGTTTTTTATTCATACATTAACCTTAAATATTAGAGATATTATTCAAGTGTTCCTGTAATAAATCTTGAGATTTCAGAAAATTAATTATTAGTAATATTATAAAAATAAACAAAATATCGTGTTCAATAATAATAATTAACCAACAGCTGGACTGTTAAAATGTCTGGAATTTTATAGCATCTATTAGTTATTATTATAATTATTTTCAGGCGTAAATAATTATATATTCCAATAATTTATAATATTTCAGACAGTTTGATTAATTGTACTGTAAGCGCCAGATTTAGTACCGTTAAATATTTTCAGGTCATCAGCAAATATCATGTCCTGAGTTCACTTGAATTATTAATTAGTTCAGGTGGATTGTTTTATTTACTAAATTATTTTCCCTTAACGCACAATTTACGATACAAAATCAAGCACAAATATTTACAAGGCACTTGAAAATTCTGTCCCTACAAATAAAACAGTTCAACTAGAAAATATTTGCCATCCACTGTTTCACTATTGCAACATTTACCTTGTACCGCATTCTGGAATTTCTTTAGCGGAATTTGTAGGATAAACAAGTTCGTGATACGAAAAGGAAATTTATTTTTTAATGCGATCTGAGAAAATATTACATGGAAAGTAGATAGAGTAAGCAGAAAATTATAAGGGTATATTCCATTAGTTTCGATAGCTATATTACTGCTAATGAAATTAATAAATGATTTATTGGCCTTAATGAAACTGATTCAAGAAGTATATTTAAATTTACAGGTGTGATACTGGGAAATACTTTCTTAAGTACTTCTTTAAAAAGAAATAATAAAACATTAAACAAATTGTAATAGTTTATATTAACGAAATAAATAATTAATGATAAATTGAAATATTAAAGCCCACACTGTAGGTCCTCAAAAACTTGATTTGAATTGTTTTTCTTTTAATAATAAATTACAGGGAATTGACAATAATAAAATGTATTACATAAAATAAGAAATTTATGTATTTAATAAATTATTCGACAATTTAAACAAGCGAACTAATTATAAAAGAATGAAAAACTAGTTAACTACTTAATCGCAGCACAAGTGTGACATGTCGGAACTGTCGTGACCTTTCTTTTCTCTCTCCCAAAGAACATTAAAAGCAAGTCAGAGTAGAAAGATTTAATTATCTCCCCCATTGGAGTATTGCGTAAAATATGTTTAGTTCTCTGATAATTAAGAAAAAAATTCTGATATTAATAAGTAGTAATTCGTTTCCAAATTCTTTTTTATCTCGCGTGAAAATTGCAATCGAGTTATTAAAACTAGAATTATTCGTGCTTGTTTGAATTAAATATTCCCTTATTTTAGTACTATAATATTCATTTCTTCTGCTCCTTCTAATACGTAATTCAGCAGAATTTTTTCCTAGACTCCGTTGAAAAGAAACACGCTATGATTCTTTTACAAGTATAACGTGCGTAAGATTATATCAGTAAGTATGAAACCGCTCCGGTTTTTGTAATTGATGATGATCATTTTATAAATTACATTGTGATGGTTTTTGAGAGACTGGAATAAATTATAATCATGATGATATTATTACTTTTTTTGGTTTTCCTAATTGTTGTATCCGCAACGTCAAACGAAATTTTAATTAATGAATTAAAGAGGTCCCAAAAGTTTTGGGCGAAACGTTGTCTAATTTAATTATTCTATTACGCGTTTTTGTAATTTATTTATAATATTAAGTTGGATTAATTAAATACTTTATATAGTTATATTTTTATGATATAGTCTAAATTGCTCCAAATTTTAATATATATATGTATATATGCTATAATACTTATATATTAAAGTGTAATTATTTATTTTCATAATATTCAACTATTTTCAAATATGCAATGTTTGAATACGTATTTGTACCGAAGGTTATCTATGTCTTAAAATGAGTATTGCCAGTTGGATACGAAGTTATAACGAAAATTTGTCAAAGAGAAGTTATTAGTAAATATTTATGTTATCTGCAAATTTTGGAGGAGAATTACAGTGTTTTTTGATACAAATTCTTAAACAAATTATATTTACCATAATCCTCGGACCAAATAGAGTATAAAAATGAAACACTATCTCATTTATTTGTTATCATTATTAAATTATCATCGTTTTCAATACACGAATCAACATTTTAATAACTTACTTCAACAATTAATAGAAGAAACAAATCATAATCACTCAGATTAACAAACTATAAAATATATTTAAGCTTTCTGCAAGAAATTTCTGCCATTGTCATAATTTAAATCAAACCTCAATATTATAAAAAAATATAAATTCAAAAATATTAAATAGTTATTTTTTAATAAAATTGGGCATAAAGATAAAAATTAAATTTGGTAATTTGAGTGTTTATAATTTATTGTCTGTCATAATGTTTAGATATAGCATTAAACGTTTTAACATGAATTGATATTGATGACTTTTATATAATTTAATGAGATAATTTCATTTTTATGTTTCATTCGGTCCATGGATATAGAAAAATTTTTTTTGTGAGAATTTAGATCCAAGGAATTGCAATGTACGTTATCCTCCAAAATTTGCGAATGGAAACGTATTTAATTTTAACTAATATGTTGATATAAGTCTCGTACACGACTGTCAAAATTGATTTAAAAAAGCTTTCTCTTAAAATTTTGAATGATTGATGGACGTCGGCATATAGAGGATTTCTTTAATTTGGATGATTTTATTAAGTTTGAATGATATTTACTTTTTTGGGGGGAGGGCGAGGGGGATAAATCCACAAGTGAACCTCAAAGTATGAATATGTTCGTGTTATTGGAACAATAATATGAGCGGTGCTGCGAACGTTTTCCTGGAAGGAGCTGGAGTAATAATGTTCTCTGGAGGATGGCTGTAAAGATAGCGAGCGTTATCTTACTTCTAGTCTGTCTCTTGCTCGCGGAGGAAAACGACCGAGGTAAAACTTTATCGGCGCGTTTCTTAGATTCTGCGACCCACGCGAGAAAAGTTCGCCAACAAGCAAAAACACAACCAAACAAGGAAAGGGCAGCTTACATCGGCAACCACGCAACACTTCCGGCGACATCATGGCGCTGATTTCTAATGGTTTGCTGAGATATTCGTGCTTCAATGGACAAGGGCATATTTATAAGTATTTTTTCTCATGAAGTAGCATGCAAGATAAAAAAACACATGAATGAGTGAGTAGAGTTTAAAACCCTAGCTTTCTATTTGTGAGGAAATAACAAGTGATAACTTCAAATAAGTAACTTTAAACGGCAAGAACATCCGAGTAGTTTCTGCTTCTCTACCTCTCACTTCCGCATTGTTTGTTTAATTCCATATACCGTAGTATTCTCGTTATCTACTCACATACTCTTCTAAATGATTCGTATTCCACAGACTGCCTTTCATAAACCAGAAAGGAACAACTCTAGTGAAAAATGTGAACCTGGTGATTGAATACACTCCACCTCTTCGAGGCCATCAATTATCATTTTTACACTCCATTTTCTCTATTCAACAATGCTGACTCAAAAAAACGAAAATTATCCAGCCCACAGCCGACAGACTTATTTTGCGTCACGGACACTCGGCAATGAAAAATATCTCTCACGTTTCCCCTATTACAACATGACTGATAACTGATTCGTATTTTATATTTTTATTTTCTGTCCGAGAAACATGAAACACATCGACGTTTAACGCGTACCGAGCTCTAAGCTCTGAAACTACAGAGTCGCCATTTTACGCCCGTAACTAATACATCACCGCTCTGTGAAATCAGATACAAATGACGAAAATGTCAGATGTTAATTCTGGTATCACTCCAAAACAACAAGCGCTTAATTATTTAACAGAAGCTTTTTATTTAAACATACGATACTTTGTTTGTCTTCTATTTCAAAACTTTTCATCCTTTGTGTCGTTTCAAATTTCTCTATATAAGGTAATATGTATATATCGTAAAATAAACAATAGATCTTTCTTCAAAGTCAACTACGTTTAGAAAGTTTGTAGTATGAGCTTAATGTCCTAATAACCTGGCTGGCTGTTAATTGCCCTGATATCCAGTAGCAGTAGAATAACTATATTATTATTCATCGGTTACCAGAACGTGCCATAAATCCTTGAGCGGAAAAATAAATTTACAATATTTTTATATTAAGCTTGTGAATTTCTGCTGACGTATTTTCTTCAATAATTTCAGCTTGGTCTTAATATTACAGTTTGACACACTTGCCTGACGTATGGATTCTCGTAAATACAGCACACTTCATATAATTACTTGCAATTTTGTTTTATCCACTAATAAATTACTTTTTTTCTACTTTTCCATTAGCCAAATGACGGAAATGAGATGAAGTACAAGTTGACACTGACTCTTAATCTTACACTTCTTGTTTTAAAAAACATTTCACATGTCCACATATTCTCTCTGTCTAGTACGCGAATTATTTTCCAGGTTAATTAATCAGTCATTATACTGGTATCTCTAATCCCTCATTGGTGATTATTAATTCATTCTTTTTATAATTTCAATAACTTTTTCATGATTTTTCCTTTTGACTTTATACAATATTTAATCATTTACATTTGTCTTATATTTTCAATCTTTTCTACTATTTCTAAGTAAAATAGGGGAAGAGCGAACAATAAGGAGGACCTTAATCAAGAGAAGGGATAGATTACTAGGCCACGTTTTGAGACATGAGGGTCTTGTAAAATAGCATTAGAGGAAAGTATGTGTGGTAAGAATAGAAGAGGGCTGCCAAAGATGGAAAACCCTAAGCAGATTAAGGAAGATTGTTGATTTGGTAGTTATGTGAAAATGAAAAGGCCTGCGCAAAATAGGTTGGCATGAAGGTATGCATCAGTCCAGTCTTAGGACAACAACAACATCATTTATAATTATATATTCCAGAATATTACTAAAAATATTCCTATAATTTCCTTTAAGTTATTTTATATATATTTCATTAAATTTCTTACCTTAAATCAATCTGTACCTTTGTGGTAAATTTCTCATTACTTATTCATGTATTCCTTTTTTTTATTGTTTCATAATAACTTTCATTGCTATCATATTTCTTTTAAAATTTTTTCATATATCCCATATATACTATTTCATTATTTATTCCGCGGTTTTTTAACAATTTTCTTCAATATTTTTCTTATTTATTTTTGAATAATATTTGTCTTCCTCTTTTATGCTAGCTACTTATCCTATCGTCATGTTAGCTTTGTACAGCCTAGAACGACGCTTTTGAGAAATTGTGCACAGGAATAGTCAAATTTCCCGGATTTCTGTTCCTACTACTTAGTCCAAAGTCATGAAGGTAATCCAAAATTGTCTGTAACTGCCACCACAGCGATCAGACAGTTAAGAATGTGGGTTGTAGAACGTAGGCCGACTGTGATTAGAGGAAAGTGGCCGTAACAAACCAGTTGGGATATATGGAAATTATGATCTTCGACCTTCCTCAAGATGAGGCGATTCTAAAAGTTTGGGTCGAGGGAGCGAGGGAGGGAGGTCGTGAATGAAAGATTTCCCTTTGTCTCGGCCCGGTTGCTCTAGCCTTATTACCCTAATTTGAAAGCCAACAAGACCGGCTTATTTCTGTTCGTTCTCAATCACGAAACCCTCCTTTGTTGTTATGCCCATCGGTGTTTTCCCAGAAGCCTTCTGTTTGACTTCGACGACAGCTCCAATCAAAGCAGCGTCCTGTTACGTAAATGTTGGGAGTGGGTAAGAGTTGTTCTGAGAAGGCAGGCGGTCTCCATGGCGACGGACACAGCGTGAGGCGCCGACGACGTCGACTCCGTGCTCTCGAATAATAGATGGCGTATCGACTGGAGGAGGACCTCGTCAGACCACAAGAGTACACAGTTTCGACACCGCCGCTTCCATAACAGGCGTTAAAACTGGATCCCTGCTGCGTAGCTCTCTGATCTGGAGGTCAAGCGCGTCGTGGTTGGCATTTCCAATGAACACAAACGTTACAGTTCAGCGAGCCACAACCCCTAGATCACACTGACATAGTCCCTTGAGGTGTTTTAATACTATTACCTTCAGCCTACCTCATCCATTAAATGCCTTACTATTACGTTGTGTATATCCATTCACTTCGTAATCTCATATAGCTAGACTGATTCTTGGCCTTCATCTTTGTAAGATACCGTGTGCCTACACTACATTTTATTAGTGGCTGTCGTCCATTAATTAATTGATTACTGCCCTGTCAAGACTGGTAGGGAGACTCGTTCAAAGACGATCCATTACTCAGCAATTTGCATTTCAGTGCATTTTCCCTGCGAGTTGTAAAATGCCATGAAACCCCACTACACTGCGTTCAAAGAACGTTACTCTCATGATTACAAAATATTTCTTGGAATTCTTCAGGAGAAATTCACATTTACTAAAGGCAAGCGTCGAGTATGGTGCTTCGGTAAAATTTATAGGACATTTTATAACGTCCATTAATGCTGTGCTAATATTATACAAAACATTCGTTTCTCAGTTTCATGAGACTTTTGTGGCGTTTGATAAAAAAAATGAAGGACTTCATCTTTAGGAGCGCTGGAAACTTGTATGTTAATCGAAATTGGTTGCTGTGATGCTACGAATCATTTGAAAATAGAGGAAATGGCAACTGCGCAGAGAGCCTGTTGTGCAGTAAACCAGCGTGTCACATTTTCTCGGTATCGTCCCCATATTTTGATTTTAGGGTTCACATTTTCCAGGCCTGTTGCCATTCGGGAACAAACAAATGCTTTTCGTTCACCCCACAGAGAATACCCTGAGAATTGTCCTTTTCCTTTTTCATATTATTTAAAACTTGTAAACAACTTTGATGTTTATTAAGATTAAAACTTAGAATTAAACTTTTATTTCCCTTTTTTAATATTCCCCATTAGTATCATACTATATATAATTGAATTAAATTCACCCCACAAAAAAGTAATCATCACAAACGTATTTGTTATTTCTCTTATTTTAAAGAAATTTACTGTCTCTGTTTTGCAGTAAATTAATTTCTGATATTTCATTATAAATAATCGAAATTATTGGTGATCGAACAAGAACAATGCTTTCATAGTAGCGTCACATCTCAAAGATTCGTTCAGATCTGAAATTGGGGTGAAATCTGATCAGGGAATTCCAGTGAGCTTTCCACTTAGGCATTGCTACATTATCTCACTGACAACAGTTTCCTTGCTTCGGCTCAACAATCTAAAGAATAATTCGGTACAATAACTAGTTAAACTGTTTATTTTTATATATAAATTACTGTGTTTTATATACAGAAAAATAGTTAACGTTTGTCAGATATATATTGTTGTAAATAGACTCAACAATAACCGAATAGTGAATTCCAACTGGTATTCATTTTCAATTGAGTCGGCGACTATCTGAACTTATTAATTTTATTTTAATCAGCTCTGACTACACTCTCGATTTTTTCCATTAGCTTCCAGGAGGAGTGGAAGATACAAGTTTTCATACATTCGTCTTTAAATCCTACTTGCAACAGTCTGATAGTTGTCAGAGAATATGACTGTATCTAAGAAAGATATCTTTCAGGTTCCATCGCTGAAACTTTTCCAATGCAGTTTTATTGAACTCGGCTCAATTTCTTTCCGGCGTACCGCACTAAAACGTCGTTTCTCGGGTTACTGCATGTCGTGCATAACTTATGAACGTGCATCCAAACACGTGCGTGCAATATGGCGGCGGATTGTTTATTTATCCGTGTTACTTGGATGCAGCGCCGTCTATTCTGATGGGGAAGCTTGTATGTGTGCGTTTGCGGGATAACGTAATAAGTTCCGCGGTGGTAGTTCCAGACGTAAGAGGAGCGAGGCTGTAAATCTTTGTGGAAATGGAATTTTTGTGCAGAAGGCGACGTGATCGATCAAATTCTCCCGGGCCACCTGCGGCGGCCATCTTACTACCACCGGACAGCAGACAGCACCACCACCACGTCGGGCAACCAACGCTTCAGAGACAATGTCGACTCAAACGACCGCCCGAGACAATGATCGGGCTTAAACGTATTAAATACAGTACGACTCCTCGACTGAAAAGGACGATTGTCTGCCAACAATAAATTTCTAAGCCTTGCGTGATCTTTGTCACTTCATAAATGACATTTTCTTATACTGGTATTATCCATTGTTTTTATCTGATTCATAATTAGTCATCATCTACCCACAGCCCTTTGCCCTCAACCTCACCAGTCTTCGATCGTTCAGTAGCTTTATGTAAAACGAAAGGACACCTACCAGCATAGTTAAATATTACTTCAGTTTCGTGCAACTGAGACGATAAGTAGAAGCCAGAATTAAAAATTATCACTAATGCAATGACTCCTCGTATTACATTACTAGCTGGGTGCCCGGTGATGCCCGAGAATTCCTTTATATAGACTGCTACAGTATTTCGTTCGATAGTAATCTCTTTGTCAACACGTGATCAGCGAGAGCGTAACTTTTTTTGAAAATTTTCATTATCACGCCACTACTATACGAGAGCTAAATTTCATCATAACTACTACCATGACTCAGTATCTTAATTTTTTTTGTAGGTACTTCACCAGAAGTTTGTCCAATCATGTATAAATCTTGGATATGTTACAAAGGAAGAATGTACTATTGTCCAAAGGAGAAAGGCAGTAAGTCTCAAAATATGCTTTTGAGAAATCAAGGCTTAAGTCTTTTGAGCCTCGACATTTACATAAACCCAACATCTCTTTGAAAAATGTTTTGTCCGTACCAATAAATATGAATTTGTCTTTATAAATTAGTTATAATACATTTATCCGTGAAATATTTTCAAAAGTCGATTCTTTTTAATTACTTCATTTCTACTTTGGACGGCAGTCTATAGGTTTGAACATTCGTATACAATAACAACAGTGAACATTTTATTAGATTACAAATATTGGTTACACTACTTTTACTCTGCTAAGGAAATAATACATTTCAAATAGAGATTAGTTACTAATATGAATAAAAGAACATAAAAATAATAGACAGGAATAGTAAAATAAAGATTCGGAAGAGTACATATTTGAAAATATATTAAACAGGATTATTGAGGGTATTTGTTTAATTTTAAAACAGTGAAATACGGTAACAATAGCCGTTGAAAAGTGAAGTTGTACAGTGCCAGGTTTCATTATTATTATTTTCGTGCGGTGGTTATTTTTTTTACCTCAGTAGAATTTTGTCACTGGCTACTTGCGAATAAAATATTGATCTCTGAACTTGTGTTCCACTTCTTTCCCTCGAGGATTTCCAGGCTCTACCTACACAACGTAAGGCCAGATAATGGACGCACTGCCGAGTCATAACATACGCGCACAAATCGGATTTGGAGCTCACGATTTGTACGAAAACATTACTTCACCCCGCTCGTAAAGTGAAATACACCAAAGCGGCGAGACGGAAACCTTTAGACGTACCTTTAAAAACTCCAGGCAGTTTACATCAGCAACTCGTGAGCGGTGGTGACATTGATGCCGCTGGTTACGTCTACTAGAAACGAAAAAGATTTTGTTAGTCGTGAACAAATCTCCGTCGGAAAAATAATCCGCCGTTAATGACCTGCGAACGATGTCAGTAAAAATAAACTTTTGTGCAACTGAAACGTTTCTACAATAAAGCGTATTTCTTATGTAGTATAACAAAACATAAATCGTCATCTCGCCCCGGCGAAATAATAATAATAAAATAACAATCCTCATTCACGACTTAGAACTTGATTCCTGCTGAAGCAAAACTTCAAGGATGTGGAAATAATCCTGTTATTTACAGTTAATTTCTTATTAATAAAGTTGTATGAGTGCAGAAGTTAATGCTAAGAGTATTCGTACTTTTCTGCTGAAGGAACATTCACCCTTCCAAATTTCCGAAGGACACTGTTCCTTGTGTCATTAAAAAATTCCAGCGCTGGACGAAGGACTCATGAGCATTGGCGGAACAAACATCACGTGGTATAGCGATTTCCCTTGGAGAAGGGATGTACGAGTTTAGCAGGGAGGCAAGAAAACGAAAAATATTGAGAGTTGTTCTAGACGTTGAAAGGACGAGGAAGTAGAGATGGAGAGCTGGCTGTGCAAGACGTTGAGAAGGAGAGGAGGAGAGTTGATCAGGACGTGGAATGGAGAAGAAAGCTGGAGAGTGTAACAAGAGTTGAAAGTGAAGAGTGAATTGTTGCTCTTTAGTGAGAAGGTATTGAGAACAAGGAAGGTAAAGAGATGGAGAAGGAAAACTGGGTTTTCCTTAATCACCAACAGTACTAGGTTCATCCCAATTTCCGCGGGCAGAGGGATAATCTGCAATTCAACCCGCAGGAAGTTTCGGTCGCCTAGTAACCTGCATGAAGACTCGAATAAAGAAAAAACAGTGAACGAAATCTTTGCTACACGTGGTTACCCCTATGAGTAATTAACCCTGATATTTAAAAATCGTTCCATTGTTTGTAATAGCTCGCAGGGCCCCTATTTAAGTTATTTTTTAATTCTAATGATACGCTTACACAACTGATTAATATTTCTGGGAAAAAAGATGAAATCTCAATATGATTGTGTTACAACGAAGAGATGTGAAGTGTGAGTTACTTTCGTGTAATTCATAAGCTTACAGTATTATAATTTTTACACTTCTTTGAATTGGGATATGTCATCCCTAATGTGACCTCATCAAGCAAATATGAAAGTGCAAAGATATTACCAGATTATCAAATATCAGACACGAAATGAATTATAAAAAATAAATTGTATAAATTATTAGGGATAGGACAGTAGGAATATCCTGGATGAAATATTTGCTAGAATTTTACTAGTGTTCATGCGAATTTATATTTAATCTATTTATTAGTTACTATATGCGTCTTAAAACGTGTGACGTAATATATTTTTATGTTTTTCCGTCAAATTATTAGCCACAGTTACTAGCCTGAATTCTTTTGTAAATCACGTCAACGCTGTCGACGGTTTAAAAGAATATATATTGTATCGCATTCCTCTAGCGACGCCATATTTTAGCACTGCGGTTTAGTGTTCCTCTCACTTTTCTCGGTTGTTCCCCTTTCTCTTTGAAGTCCTAAACGACCATAAACTATTCCCTGGAGTCTATTCTTGAACGCAGCCATACCGCGTGTCCCCGTGGCCTCGTCTTTGCGTTTAGGGATTATTTGGTCGTTGTCTCTGTTTTTAAGAGTCTGCTTTCTAGAAACTATTTAAAAAAAACAAGCTCAGAAGTACCTTTTTCAGTGCAACGACACGGACGTGTTAAACGATACACGAGTGGTTTTGTTTCGATATAACATGGGCTATAATGTTCGTCACGTTTCTCCATGAATCCAAGTTTAATGCACGATGGAATGCATTAAGCAGACAGGGAGGATGTGGGATATGCTGGTTATGTGGAAATTGAATGGCTTGTGGAAGATAGTTTAGCATGGAGAGTTGCATCAGACCAGTCTTAGGAATGAATACCACTAAAACAATGAAAAATAATCATCACGAAAGTTGTTGCTTTTCTTTTCTAAATATCGGTTGTCCCATAATTATATTGTCTTGGTTTTACATTCCCCGTAACCTCCCCTGTCTATTCCCTGACCCGCCACTGGCTAATGTTAATTTCAATGTTTAATAGTCTACTAGATTTCTTAAGACTGTAGAGACTCGTCTGTTTAACCCTACGAGCGAGGTAATACATCCTTCACGACGTAATCAATTCATCTCGCTAATTCGTCGCGATGTCATATTTCGCACGCTACATTTTCCGCGTAATTGATTCTCGTTGACTTTGTGTACGTCACCTTTTTTTTTTGCTATGAGACGGTTCGTTACTGGCCCACATTTTTAACTCATACGTGGTATCCTAATGACCCCGAAGAATTTTCTCTCTCTGTCACTCCCTGGCGCGCGTCTTTAGCGGCGCTAATGAGAGAGGCGCCGCCACTTCATTTAAGACACAAGGCGGGACGCCGACGATGCGGACTTGTCCTCCCGACTCCAAAGAACGCACGCCAGTTAAGTGCCAGAATTACCGACAGGAGGCGACGCACCAGCCGCAACCGTAAAAACGTAGTAATGACCGTGGCTAATCGTGAACGGACGCCCTTGATCGCGACTAGCCGCAACACCCGCCATTTCGTTTGAACAAAATTAAAAATATTATGTGACGTGTGAATTGTTCTTTAAGTATTACAGTTATTTATATATGATTTATTCTTAAAGATTTTTTTAATTTACTTTGGCTTTGTTTTAAAAATAAATAAATGTAGGAGAACTCGGGGCGGAACGGGATAGCGGGGTAGAACGCGACGTTCTACTTTTTTACTGGATAGTTCTGTATGTTATTAAATAGGGTTGAAGCATTGTAGGAAGAAATCCCGGCAGCCGACTTGACCAAGTTCTGACTCCTCTTTGTGAATTCTTTCTTGTTTTGGTTTCTTACATCTGTGAATTTATAATTTTTTGCTGTTTTGAAGGTAAGCTACAAAACTACTCGATTTTAACTATTTAATGGTATATATATCGTAAACTAGATGTCTTTATTTGCATATAAGATACGTATTGAGTTTAAATCTTCTTCTAATAAGGCGCGGTGCGGTGCGGGGCGGAACGGGATACTAACTAGTATAAGGCAAAATGTAACGTGTTCCTCAAGAAAGAAAAGGAAAAACATGTTAGACTCGCCTTATAAGATTGAGTTACAGTATTCTGGGCCCAAAAAGAAATTGATAAAGAAAGAAAATGATTCAGACAAGTGGAAAATGCTAGCAAAGACTGAGCAGCTGCAATAAAATCTCTTTGCGAAAGTAAAAAATGATATACTACTCAACCGTACGCTAAATGACTATAAGAAAGAAAACTCAAAGGTGATAAGATTTTTTTTACTTCAAATTTAATTTAATTTAATTGTATATCATTGATTCGTATTACCCGTGAAGATCTTGTACCGTAAAGAGCGAGGGAAAGGAAGACATTAAAGGAGTTAATCTACTAAATAGTAGTCTATAATGAATGGTAACTGCCTTCATGTCTGCGTATATTAACTAGGAGAATGTAAAGAAGCCTCAGTTGAAGTTGCTACCAGAACAATGGTCTCTAAGACAACAAAGGGCCGCGTGCCAGGTAGCACCGGAAGTGCTTAATCTATTTATTGCGCCTCTTCAGAGTGGCGCCAGGGTCGTTCTTGGCTTCGCCATGGGATCCCATACCAGGATATTTATCGCCGACGGTCCGGATCGAGGGAAGGTAGAGGCGAACAGGAAATTGTAAAGCAAGAATCCGGCCAGCAGCGCTTGGTTTCAATGACGCGAAACCAATTAGCTCGTCCTAGTCACCCTTTTGTTGAAAATACCTCCATTCAACAACCGTCGCTGGGTGGGTATTTTTAACGCATCTCTCTCTTAACCAGTGTAGTGGCTGAGCACCTGCAATTTATCTCCTCAAGCTTGTTGATCTACGCTTTTCATCTCGACTTGTTCCGCTGCGACACTATTACTGGAAAATTATGCCGCGCCTTGGATTTTAAAGCTAAAATGTGCTAACGAAGCTCTAGCCCGGATTAAAATCTCCCAGCTGAGAAACCAAATACTCGACTGAAAACTTTCCATTCCCGGACTTATAATATCAGGTGAACCATCACACTGAAATAAGCATCTTGTATAACAACAAACGGTACTCGGCTAACAACACGCCACAGACGAAAACCTTCAGTGGTTAAAGTATGAATTTAATAAGATTTATTTAACGAGCATGTGCAGATATTTTTAATATTATTAATATTTATCTTAAAATATTTAATTTTCTGGCCAGACAGTTGATGATGTCCAAACCTTTCAGTCAGACACAGCCTTAAGACGGTACAGAAACGTTTTTCGCAATTGATAAAAAGTTTATGATTTAATTATGAAAATGTCTGTTAATTATCTTTAAATTGTTTGTCACTGTCAAAAACAGAGGTAAAGTAGAATATGAATTAATATACCTCATTTCTACAGTTTGTCTTTTTTTGGCATGTTTTCGATAAATCGACTTGTATTTTCTATCATCATTTGCTTATTTTAATATAACAATTATTAACGATTGATAACATTTTTATTATTTTTCCATTTATTATTATTGTTAAATTTTATTATATTGTAATTTTAACTGCTGTACGATCGATACGCTGACCACGTATCACTCCAAATTCCGAATGTGTCATGTAAGATGACACCGCGTAATCGACCCGATGAACCAAGGACCTCATTGGGCTGCAGAGTGAAGGAAGAAGAAGATATTGTAATTTTAATGTTAAGGTTTCACTTGTAGTAGTCACAGTGGAACTTGAAACGAAGCAACTAGATGACAGGAAAATACTAATGAGTGATTAAGAGAAAGAGAATAGCGACGAGCAGAGAGCATATAAAGTAGAGTTAGGGGGGCGTCGCGCAGAAATAGAGTAAGAGAACAGAGAAAGAAATAAGATACGTCTGCAGTGTCCAGCATTATCACTACATCGGCCTGTATTTTGTATATGTTATGTATACTTTCTTTTATTTGTCTATCATTGTATACATAGTTTCTTTTACTATCTCTCTTATTGTTTTGTACTCATATCCTTGATATGTTGTATTCATATTTTGTTTGCTCTGCATTGTTTTATTTATTTATCATTGTATACATAATTTTCTTTACTCATATGTTGTATCCATATTTTGTTTCTTATATTCGTATTCTTAGTGTTTTATGTAACATATTCTTTGACTTGCCCTATTTCCTCAATAGAGGACTAATGGATCCAATAAATCTTATCTTATCTTATTGTTGTGAAAATCATTAAGAAAATTTCTTATGCTTTGAAGAATGTCCTGGATTATTGCACTATGTCATAATTTAATTAGACACGGGTGATTACATAAAATATTAATTTTAAGTTCAATAGTGAAGTGGTGCGAACTCTCTGCCAGTTTTCTCGCAGCGTCAGAACAACAAACCTAGTAATGCCAGCGCGAAGTCACATTTTTTAAAAAAATCTGAAAAATGGCCGGCAGAGAAGGCTAGCCAAAGGAAATTGAAACAAATAATCCCGAGAACTTCTTATTCAGTCTATCCACCGGGAAAGCCTACATTCTCTAAAACAAATGAGTTATTATTTGCAGGAAAGTGAACAGTGGGCTCAATACAAACGATCGGCTTTAGGACAAAGAGTTTTTTTTTGCAGCAGAAAGTAAAATGTATTATTGATAAAAAAAGTACTTTTATTGAATAGAAAAAAATGAATAGGGCTCGGGTGGAAAGTTAAAGGGTTAGAGAAACTGAAAGCATGGAGGATTACAACAAACATAAATAAATAAACACCATTGTTGTTCGTGAAATGTAGTGAAATAAAGTACATTATGTAAGAATGAGGTTAAATGAGTTTATAAATTAAAGATACTAAAAATACTACAAACTTGAATTTAACCTGAGAAATATTGATTATATAATAGTTGAAGTGTAAATATCTACATACTACATTTGGTTGAAAATTCTGGTTCAAAAACGGAATGAGTCTTTATGGAAGCGGTTGTCTAGATGTTTAACAAGCGGCAAGGTAGTAGAACAAAGATACTAAACTTAACATCTCCCTTTGAAATTATTTAAACGAGTCGGTTTCTTGCCTCAGCTTCTCAATTTATGGTTTTCCTGGAAGCACACACAAAGTTCTTCCTGTCTGGGCGACTAAGCGCAAAGTTACCAGACGAAAGGAAAGTCGTCATTAAATTGTGTCGGTCACTGAAGCCGAGTTTCTTTGTATCAGTTCGAATATCATTCTGCAAATTTCAGCTCTTGCTCTACGTTCATGGAACTTGTAAGAAGACGCGACGTGGTCTTCTCTAACGTACGATAATAGCTTATAAATTAATTAAATCGGAATCTTGGCATACTCAAAATGCAGCGTTTGTCAAATGTTTTCTTTAGGAATATGCATCCCAAGTAGTAGAATTCATTAACTTCCTTCAAAATATGCCTTCCAATCGAACATTCTTTGTTATTCCACTCTTTCCCATATTACACTCCATTACCTTGATTTTGTCTCTATTAATCCTCATATTGAACTCTACTCCACGACCACGTTCATGCCATTTATTATAGTTTCCATGTCTTTTTCTGACTGCACTAATTCTGCAATATCATCGGCAGAGCCAAGTATTATTCGCTGCATCCTTGGAACATTTCCTATTGGCTGTAATTATGAAAATTCCAACCAATGAAAGTTATTTAAAATTAAAGCTGATTAGCAGATATAAAAGGGAGAAAGAAAATTCTGATCAAGACCACGACCCAAGGTATTATAAACTTTTGGATTCCTAGTAATATTAAGGTGAATGTAGTGAAACGAATATGATGGTATTATGAATCCAATTGTTCATTGAAAGTGGAAGGATTCTGTGAATGTCTGGAAGAATCAAGAGTCCACAGGTTACCCACCCATTAAATTCTTGGATGTTCCTTAGGACTAATATTGCAACTGTCGCGTCAACAAGTAGCCTGATTGTCAGCGACGTCGCTGACAGGTTTTACGGCCACTGCGATCCTCTTGAATGGAAGGATTAGCGACTTCGCGTGACTACGTCAGCGACGGCGTCAAGGTCACGGCGGCGTCCTTCCGTACGAGAGTGGTGACGCTCCTATTCAATGAACGATAAGTTGCACGATAGCATGTGGAGGAAACAACCCGGTCCTTAAAATATACATTAGGGAATGGACGAGTGAATACGGAATGGCGTGCCGTGGCATGGCGAGGATCAATAAATCATCGGTCAATGGAAATCACGCGAGCGATTGCGAGCCTGTTAAATCATGAAAAAGGACTTCTGCACCGAATAAACTCTATGGAGGGAATATTTTTACTCGGTCTTAAATTTAATTCATACATGATATTAAAATCGGTATCTTTAATTATATTTCTAAGATTATTACATAGACGACATAATATTATCATATAAGAAACATTAAATATCCAAAAAAGACATTGCATTATTTCGTGTTTACCTAAATTTATGTCTATTAAGTAGTTACAAAGTAATAGAAATTTTAACTGACAGACGATCAGTGATGCGTTCAATAGCAATTACGACATAATTTTTTATAAAAGCATGATTCTTCTGTGTACACATATTCATTATTCAAAAGAAAGGTTTCTGCATAATTAAATACACCATTTAAGTCAAATTATTGTCAAGTAATAAAAAATTTTATATTGATCCTTTTCTTTCTTTTTCTTTATAAAGGTCACATTTTCTGCGACCACAGTGACAATTATTTACACATTATTTTATAATTATTTATTTACATATTATTTACAATTATGAATTTCCTAAATGAGATACTGGTAATGTTTATTTTTCTGTTCGTTAATCACTAATTAATTAATCCTTTTGTTTGGTCAATAAGCTTGTATGTTATGACCGAAACATATACTTGGTTGTTTAATGTCATATCTGATAATATTACGTTGCTAATGTGAAAATTGTATTTACAAACATTAATTTTCACTGAATGTCTTAAATCTCATCGAAAATCTTTTACAATATAATAATTACTGTTCATAGAAAAATTAGGTCTAGTACAAAATGCCGACAAACACTCGCCCAATACACGTTTCCCAGAATAAATATATGAGGTTTCCTAATTTACAATATAATCCAAGAGCAGAGGAAATGTTTTCAATCGAATCTCAGCAATAAAGGCCTTGAAGTTTAATTAAAGGGTTAGGACGGAAAATCTCATCCTGGGCTGGATTCACGGCCCAATCCAGATTTTTCCATCCTGATTTTTCAATTAGAATTTAATAAAAAAAAATGTATAAATTACGTTTCTTTCCTAACAGTAGGGGATCTTTAGGTAATAATTAGGGGACTTTAAAGTATTATTATGTTGATATTGTCGAAAATCCAGCTAAATATTTTAACTGATCTATCGTTCATAATTATCTAAAAAAATTATGTAAATTTTCAGACTATTCCAAATTGTATTCTGAGGAGTAATATTTAGTTTCCAGGTCACCCAATTACTATTACCTGAAGAGGTCCGATTCTTACCGACCAAAGACCATATTTCTTTGAACAATAAAATGTTTATGTTGAAATTGTAATATTATTTAACCTTGTTATGTATTTAATAAGCACTACTTATTGTATTTCTGAAATTCCAAGTAACTTTATTATTTTATATTTAAGTACAAATAGGCCCTAATTAAGGTAATACTTCACATTTTTCTTGTACAATTGTCATCAGTTTTCTGCCGGTAGTTATGTCTTTATATGGCAGCTGTCCACTTCCTCCTGTCCACCCCCATTCTCTTCATATTCTCGCACCTTTCACATCCTTTTATATTTTTTCGTCTCTTTCCTCTCCCTTTCTTCCCATGAACGAGTCCCGTCTCAAAGAATGTCCCCGTCCTTCTTCTTTTCTTATCATTTGTAGCAGTCCTGTCCTCTCACCCAACCCTCTTCAACACTTCTTCATTCATTTGTCGCCCTTTCCAACCAACTTATTCTTTCCGTCCTTCTACACATCCTATCTCGAAAGCTTCCAAACTTTTCACTTTTTTTCTTCTCAAAGTCCACGTAGAAAACAAATAATTATTATTACCCTAAGAGGTCCGAATGTTATTAAATGAATTAAATTGTAATTAAAACATTAGATTGGAAAAATCTCTACTGGGGCGGAAATTCTGCGCAGGGCATCCATTATATATATTAATGTTAGAATTTTTGCCGCGCAGCGATCATAAATAAATGATACCGTACTTTCATTTGTAGGTCAAAATAAAAAGATCTATTTCCGAGTGAACGAAGTCGTGGGCTTTGTTAGTTGCACAATAAGATTTTAGGTTTTTCATTCTTTACATCTTAATCACTCCAAAAATATGGCGAGAAGAGAAACTTTCAGGAATCATTAATTTAAGATTAAATTTGTTCTTTTCAAATCTTTTAGAGGTCATTGTTCAGAAGGCATTTGAAAATAATTTACTCCGAGAGAGAGTTTGTTTAGTGTATTGTACTGTCGTACAAAGTAGAAAGGCAGTACGTAAAAATTTATAAAGACAAATTTATATTTCTTTGTACCGTTAAAACTATTTTCAAAGAGATAATGGGTTTATGTAAATGTCGAAGCTAAAAAAAGCTTTATCCCTTGATTTCTCAAAAGCATTTTTTTTAGATTTGATGCCTTTCTCCTTTGGACGGCTGTGTATATATTGAAACCTAATTCATGGTTTTACATCCTTGATAAGTAAACTGTTTTCCTAAAGGTTAAATTTATTACAAACTTTAATTAGATGCTATTCCGATCCATCAGGTAGGTTATATATTTGCGGATCATTCTTCTGGTCAAAGGTAATTTGAAAATAATTTATCTGCCAGGTGCCAATATTTAACGTTTTATTCGCATTTCATGAGTTTTAGCATTGAATGTCAACGTTTGTAACGTCAAGTTCAATTACAAAAGCTGTCAATCAAGGGCAAGCGACGTTTACCAACATGAAAATCAGAAATTACTGTTAGTGGGATTGTTCCTGGTATTTTAGTATCGGGTTTTAACTCTAAATATACAATTCACTTTTCATCCTTTGTTGACAGGATTAGAACATTTACACTCTTGTTTTAATATTATTCGATTTAATGATTTTTGTTCTCGCGAGGAACTCTGTCATTGGATAACATCTCGTTACAGAAATATTACATCAATGTCTTCTCCATAGTGTCGTGAAGTAAAATAAGTTAGTAGTATTGTGTTTTGTCCAAAGTTCCTCAAACAGGAATTAAATCTATTTGCAAAGTTGCTATATCACAGGCCAAACTGACATTTAAATAATTACTAAATAAATGGATTTTTCATTACATTATTTTTAAAGAAATTATTAAATCATAAAAATTAAACCGTTGATCAAATAGTTGAGTATAAGACGCAGGCCTCCGAAAATTTAAAGAACTCCAAACCTCACTAGGTGTCTACCATCTATGAACCTCAGGTAAGTCTCTGTTTCCTTTCCTTTCCTTATGAAATTGTTTTGATTAACATGACGCATATTTATATTCGTATATATAGAGCTAAATTATTAAAATAGTTTAAAAATATCTGTATGCTTGGAATTAAACCTGATAAGAAGGTGAAAATAATTAATTAATGAAACTAAGCGTCAAAATTCCAGTAAATGATCGAACTTATGTTACTTTTGAAACTTATTGTAAATATGTTAAAATTATGTTTTACAGTCTAGTACAAATATTAGTACTAGGACTTATAATCTTTAAGTGATGTAAAAATAATGTAACGTGGATTATAATTACATCTCTTTAGTCTATATCGTAAAATAGATTATAATATTGTTTATGAATACATTAGTCTATATATAATATGTTTGGTATGAGTTCTTATCGTGTTTAAAAGTCACCAATTATAAAATCGACAAACACGTCTGGTGCAAGTAATTGAAATAATTGGAATTAATTTTATATTTATTTAATAATACTAATAATAATATAACATATAGTATTATTGTGTGAAATTTAGGTTATTGTATAAAATACATATTTAAATATATTAATTCTATAATATATGAATATATATATAATATAAATTCTTATAATAAAATAATTATAGAATTATAGAATTGAAATTTATTTTATTTTTACATATTTATTTAATATAATTAATTTATGTGCCGTATAGCATTAGTGTGAGATTTAAGTTATTGCATAATAAATACAATTTAAATATATTTAATTCTATATGTAATATATAAATGCTTATAATAATTATATAATTAGTTATTAATATTCTAAAATGATCATATTTATGTAGTATATATTTATTATATATTATGGTTGAATTTATTTTATATTTAAAAATTTATTAATATAACCAACCTATACGCCATATAATATTATTGTGTACCTCTTACCGATATAAGTTGTACTAGACGAAGATAGACGACTTATTCTCTTTAGTATAATGGAATAAAATTCACGATCTGGCTTTTTATAATATTTTGGACAATGTTCTAGACAGGATAGGGTCGATTTGTATCTGGGCCGTATGCTGCGTAGTTAATTATTCCTACAGGATTATCCAATTACAGCGTATCCTGTTGAAAGCGATACACGGAGAGAGAATCCGTGAATTCCACGTTGAGAGCTCTAGAAAATTCTGGAAACTGATGCTATGTAAATCATTTCGATAAAAAATTATTATTGACAAATCATAAGTAAGATAGGGCAAATATTTCTTAGATAATTTTTTTTTCGTTTCGTCAATGAATATGTACTTCAGATTTTTAGTTTAGAAATTTTGTATAATTATTATTAGAGACTTTAAATTGATTAAAATCTTGTGACGTTATATTGAGAGTTGTTAATTAAGTTGGATAATTTACGACAGAATATAGCGAATCTATCCGGGGTCCAGTGAGCTTGTAATCTTCCATTTCTTTCCGTATCTCAGGCTACGCACAATTTGCTGTTAACATTCTTTCATTGTTTAATTTTTAAGACTCGTAGGGAAGGAACTAATAGGTAAATTTATTGTTAAACTCATTCACTGCCGATGACGCTTTAAAGCGTCAAGTTCAGACTTGCTTCCGTGCCCCTGACACTTTTCAGCGTTTTTCGATCATGCTGTTCAACGCGGTAGAAAGTCAGAAGGAACTCGCAGTCATTTTATATTACGTCAGTGGCAGTGAACGTGTTAAGTGTGTGATTAATGTCGGAAGGTCACTGGACGAATGACGCCTCATTTATTTATAAGTATGAAATGAATATGACTTGACATTATTGACGAGCAATCTTTTTGCATCAGAAACAACCGTGGTAGCTTTTATATGAAGACAGCTCTGTCTTTTGTCTGCTGTCTTATTGACCTAGAATCTTCAGCTGTTAATTGTGACAACTGCTCTTGAACTCGTCTGCTGCTGCTGCTGGAGGGAATTGGGTCACCATAGAGCTCTTCTCCCCATCTGCTCCGTTAATTGCAACAGTGGGGATGAGAAAGCTGAGGGGATGGATGACGTAACGAATAAACTAACATCTCAGTCCAGTATCTCTTAATAACACTTCCCTCGTTCTCTTGCAATTTGTCTATTTCTCTGTCGTGGAGAGCAGCAGAATAGGACTTATTTTAATAAATTTAAACTGCAACACTTCATTATAATTTCCTTAACACTGGCAGAAGATTCTCCGCTTGTGAATTATTTCTTAGGGGCGAGATTTATCTATCAGAAAATTTCAGAAGCATTATTCCACTTTTGTACTCATAAGTCCCGTTACGTTCATTGGTTCATCCTGTCACTTCCCCTTTATAAAATAAGGATAGTTTTTTTCCGACAATTGCCTACGTTTTCAAGTCAAGGGACAAATGACTGCTGACAGTCCCCATCCAACATTGATTCCAGTTACATTTAATAATAGATTTAATATTCATGCTGTTGTAATTTATCATGTTAATTGAGTGTGTTGACGGATTTTTTGATTTCTAGCTCTTCCGATAAATTACATCCTGTTTTACATATATTTTAATCCGTTGTCGTGATTACACGCAGTTGCAAACATCTAAAGAAGTAAAAGAAATCTTTGAAAGTAATTCAGTTTACAGATAATGAAATAATGTGATCGGCGGATTCCATGAGGTAACTCAGAGGTGGCCAAACCGTGACGCATGCACCAAACGTGGCACTTTGGACGATTAAAAGTGGCGCATCACATCTTTGAGTCTATTTGTATTTCGGACGAGAAGTTTTTAAAAAGAATTGTACAATTAGACTTGTATTATAAATAAATGCAATGAATGGCCAAAACTTGGAACTAGAATAAGTTGATGACAGTTCTTCTAGCAAAAAGAGAGAACAGACAATTTCAAGTTCCAAGCTGATTCCAATAACTGTAGTCCTCACAATTATGTACCAACCATGAACAAGACGCTATAAAATGTTTTCGAGTCATATGTCGCATCTGAACTCGTCTGTCAAAAAAAATGGAGGCTTGGTATGCAAAAGATTGGCCAATCCTGCTGTAACTGCGTCTTCGTGGAAGTCTTCATGAGCCGACAGAACACCGTGTCTGGTCTTGAAATGTCTGGGGACCATTCTAATAGGCAATCGACCGATATCGAGCGACTGGCTCACTTAATTGCCAACGATCAGAACACTTCACTAAACACGGTTCCCCTGTAAGACCTGTCTGCGATGCACCATGAAACCGCGAATACGGTCTGGAAAAACGAGAAACATTCAGCAATTTGAATTATACACATCCTTAACGAGATTACTACTGTCAGGAAAAAAGACCACACATCCTAAATCCCATGCTGTGTTAAAGTTATTTTTCGCTTCCCCTTGTGCTACGCTGCAACAGTTTTTGCACGTTACATATGCGGATGAGCTTTATAATTCATATTAAGCGGATACTGCACAATTGCATTCATTCTGAAGTCGTTATGAGATGGAATGAAAGGCAAAGGATTAGTTTAGTTACTATTATTAATTATTCAAGTGATAAATTATTAACCTTCACGTGTGATTTATATATGTACTAATATGGAACTTAAACCTATTTTTGACGCCAGCTTTCACATGTCATTATGGGTAACCACCAACTACACAATAAGCTACTTCGCTCTTTAAATAGCATTAAATTTCACTGTGATTAAAGTTTTAAGAGGATAACAATACGACTTAGTATCTAATGTTCATTACATGTGGTTTACTACAATATATTTCCTTAATATTTTTATAGTCGTTAATGTGTTTGTTAACGTTTAAAAATGTTTCATGAAGATTAATCATATTTAATTAATTGCAGAGAATAGGTAAAACAACTGTAACAACTCTCCGACCCATTCCGATTAATTATCCTGCGTCTATATGTAAGAAAGACTAATCAATCGTCCGGCCGAATGCCTTAAAGCACGCCTCTCGTACTAATAATATTTATAACAACTGCCAGTAGTTATATTGCCCGACTTCCATCTAATAACGGGAGGAAGTAGTTTTAGTTCGCTATGATGAGATTAATACCTTAGATGGCGTCACTCCTTTTAGAAAATTTAGACGCTTCTAATAACTTACATCACTAACATGAACCACACTACACAAGTTCATTGTCATTAGTAGTAGTAAAATGTATTTCAAAATTATTAACTATAACTTATTCAACATAAGTTACTATTATGATCATTTTTATTAATTCATTTTCTGAGCGCCATCCAATTGAGAACATTTATTATGCCAATTGGCAACCTTGCTGTCAGAGCAAGGGTCTCTTCAATCTCGGCAATGTGTAACGTTTCCCTAATTACATTTGCATAGTGTTAAAATTACTCATATTATTCAACCATTAATAGCCAAGAGCTTATTGATTTTCATAGGGTTTCAGTTAATTTATAAAAATAACTCCAACTAAAGTTTAAATGATCTTTCATTATTTCATACATAAATTTCTTCTTTCTAAACAAGAGCAGCTTGACGCTTTCTTTCTAAATTAGTAATATGCTTCACATTTCAGTATCAAAAAAAAATTATTTCAACAATTACAAATTTTTAAGCCCGGCATAACCAATACAATTCTTAGTTGCCCTGGCAATCACCTTTACTAACCTCTCTCAAAATCTACTCTCTCTCTCTTCTCTCTGACTTACAGCAATAACCTCTTCTTATTCATATTTTTTCCCCTCAATAGAACAAATATAAATATTTCAAACAGATGCTAAAGTAGGCAGTTTTAAATATTATGTTAATATATATTTTATGGCCTTTAAAGTGTTTATTAACGTTCAATAAATGCGTCAGGCCTCGACTAGTATAAATATTAAGAATATTTTCTTCAATTGCAACGACGTTTGACCTTTAAGTGTCTTTTTTTTAATATAATATAATTGTTGTTGCGTCGACGATCGTTCAGTTGATTTAAACGAATCATTCCCACCATTGACGTCATCGGATGACGTTTCAGCCGCGACTAAGATGTTTGATTGTAATAACTGACGGGAGTGTAGGATAATTATCGGCCTGGCTTTATGTGCCACATAATTCAGCACATTAGCCCTTCTCCCCATCTGCACTAGCACGCATTACGAAGACATCCTCGGCCTCTGCGTGCCTGGACAGGGCCCCGCATTAATTCTGATATTACCTTCAACATTAATGAAATAGAGATGGAAGCCCTCTATTAATATCATTGGTCATTACAGTATATGGCCTCCTCTGTCAACATACCAACGAGTGCGAATAATAGAAATACGGTTACTCAAGTTGATATTTCGAATAAATCACCAGGTTCTCTCATTAGCTCGCTTAACGAGAAAGCACGTCAATAATCACGCGGATTATGATTTTAGCTGTCGTAAGTAATAGCCTGGCGTCGATTAGTAGTCTCTTAGTGTACGTAAAGAATCAAAGGCCTTGGGCTATGATTTATGTAACTTCTACAGCGAGTAAGTACCCTATATAAATTAAATAATTATTTATGTGAATGAATTTTTTCCTTACATAAATTGAAAAAATCCGCTATATTAAAGCAAGTCATAATGTCTTGTAAGGAACTGTGGAGGTAACAATTTTCTTCCGATTTTCGATATAGTTTTATTTATTATTTCCAATATAGTCCGAAGGACGAAGTAAGATACGTCAGTAAAATAAATACATATTAACATAATATAAAAACTATATCATAATAAATAATACGACGATGTAATTACTCGTGGCTATTTACAATGTTTGTAAAAATAGATGAACTCTGTGCGCAGCGTCATCTTCAGCCACAATTATTGCATCGGTACACATTGTATATGGAAAGAGAAAATAGTACGGCTGTATAATAGACAGGAGTATGCATATTTACTCAGTTATTACGTAATTCCAGCAAGCTAATAGTGTATTAAGGTCTTTACTTAGGTCTTCCGTGGAAATCTGTAACGGAATAAAAATCAGTATTAAATAACATGTTTTTACTAAATTCTCAGTTTTAATGTTTTTTGTAAGCTTAAGCGGCAATAACGAAATGAGGTTTCAAAGAGTCTAAAGGTTTTACGAAACTTTCAGTTTGATCTGATTTATAATTATATATGGAGGCTCCCTTTAAGATTAGAAAATATAAGTAACTATAGAAATCCAGTAGGTCATAATATATTCTAATATTAGTCACCTATCACGAATATCATTTATATTCATACATCAAAATATATTTAATACACTTTTTCGGTAAGTAATGAGACATAAAAGTTCTTTAATGACTGACAAAGAAACTCATCCGTAACGTATGTTATCACAAAATTTAGCACCTAATCTAGGGTTTCGTCAGGGTCCATATACTTATATTACTAAATTCCATTAATAGGTCTCTAAATAGTATAAAAATTATATCATTGTAATTATTAAAGTTTAAAGATTGGGTTTATAAATTTGCATCTAACAAAATTCTTGTATTTATATCAACCAGAATGGGTTTGTAGTAGTTCAGTTAAATAAAAATTACCAAACGAAATAGCCATGTCATATTGTGACCAATATTTTTCGTATCCAAACTTCCGTAACTTTCCACTAGGCAGATAACAGGAAGTGGTTACCTGTAAGTAACGCCATAATAAATAACAAAGGCTTCTAATTTCACGATGACATTTACAGAATTAAGGTCGCTTTCAGTTACAAAGATACACTTGCATAAAATCGGATTTATAAAGTAAGGTTGGGGTCGGTCCACACGTGACTAAATTTTAGATCGATATTAGTTATTCTCCCAGTTTATTACATTGACATGACGAGGGGGGGGAAGGCCATCGAAGCTCTGTTCGGACTTTTTTTCTGGAAACGTGGCTGTGCTTCTGTGTTATCTTCAGCTCAGTGCCCTATTTCTTATTTATTAAACTGAAATCGTTCTAGCGTAAATTTAGTCGTAATTAATTCAACTTATATTGCAGTGAAGTATGAGAAACAAAATATATTTGCTGAAGTTTGGAAACGACTTGTTTCTTTAATAGTTCTTTCTTATACTAGTTATAATTTCACATAACTAAATTGAGGGAAATCAATGAAAACTGGAATCAGGATAGCATGACTGCTGAAAAATACGTTTATTATACACTCTGATACTTAATCTTTGTCCGCGTTGCCTTCGCTTTCAATAAAATTCCGCAAACTCACAGCAGAGTCCCACGGTGACTGATATGCTGGTCCAGCGAGAACGTCGATATCGCATCAATCAGCGCCTATACGCCACGTAAGATTATAAATAGTTTCAACCTCGGCTGCTCAAGTCGTATCTTCCGCCTTCCATCGCGTCTATGACGGCCTCTGTCTAAAAATGAATGCCCTCCTGCCGGATATTGTTTTATCGCGTTCGTGAGACGGAAATACTCCGGAGCGTTCTTCTTTTTACCCCCTTCTTCGTCTCTTTCTGAAGAAGCGTGGGCGAGTATCCATGTGGTGCAGTCCTAGAAACAGCGAAGATGGTCGACGAACTCTCTTCCAATATTCAGCAATGTACGAATTGATTCCCGACATTCGCTTTCCACCCAGCATCTGAACCTCATCTATCACGTCGTTGATCTCTTCGTCACTTCAGATCTCGTGGGCTTTAGTTGAAATCAGTGTCCATTTGGCCGTAATACTATACAAGTACACGTCTCTCCCAAACACAGAAACAAATGATAATAAACAGTGCGAATGATTTTATTAAAATACCAAGATTGTATATTAACATTTTATTATTGCCTTCTAACAAACGAAATATTTCACGGATGCACGACATATTTCAAATTATAATTTTGGCCAATTATATCTGGAAATTTCGAACTATGTACATATTGAAGGGTGAATTTTTTTAATCGTTATAATACATATTTTGTCAATTTCGTAAGTACAGGAGTTCTTGATTGTTCCCTAATAAATGAACTTAATATTCATGTGAATATGTTGAAGCGTTATTTCGTAAAATACTCTATTACACAAAGTTAACACCTTCTGTATAGTTTTTTCTGCTGTTTCTTACGGAACGTCATGAGATTCCTCCCCGTGCACCTCCAAGAAGTGACTTTTTCATTTTTATGCGTTTATTTGTGTCTCTCAGTATGTGTTCGTCCTTTTTAGTGTGCGTGTCGTGTTTTAAATTATTTTATTACATCTCTTCTTTACTCTAGTTACGTATTTAAGCATTTTGGGCAGTTATTTGCACCTAATTTGATTTTTTCTTAATTTAATGAGTGACATGTTCTATGTACTCTTTTGTTTCTTGGATTACAGGCTACATGTGTGTAATTCTGAAACAGGCAAATTCCCTTTAGGAAGGGAATCGAAAATGGGGGATGTGGAAGGAAGAGTAAGGTAGCCAAGGCTTTACTAGGGCCCCCGGGCTATAGTGAAAACTTTGGCAAAACCAGAGAGAGTACGAGGCATCCCCAAAGGTTAGCCCCGCAATCAATAAAGGGCAAAATACCTGCGTTTCAAATATAACATACAAATTAGTAATAAAGAGTTGGATCTCGTGAGCAGTCTTTTTTTTAGAAACAATTACAGTACATATATAACCATTAAATGTCTGGTACTGTTTTCCTTTTCTTTGTAATTATTTCTCACTAAAGATTCTCAGCTCATAAGGTCTAAATTACAAGTAAAATAAATAATAAAGCTATTGGTGAAAATATAAACAAATATAATATAAACGTTCTGTTCTCAATTTAAGACTTGCTTAGGTGTGCATTTGAGTAATTTAGGACTTGGTGTATTATAAATAATTTGTATACAACACTTAAGTCTCCTTCAATATCTGCCAATAATTGATATTATATAACTCTTCAGTGTACACCTAATAAAATCGTAAATTATGAACGAATTGATGGAAAAAAGCTGTTTCAAATAAAATACGCCAGATATTTTTAATTATTAGTGTACCACTGAATAAACACCTCACTACTTGGCGGTTTGTGATTGGTGCTCCCTCGCTGACTGTGATGTAATAGTTTGGAACTGATTGGTCACTGGGAAAGACTGTTAAGGTATTGCGTTTCTCAAGACCTACATTATTTATTTGAAAGTTCTACACAGCATTTCATTTACAAATATTGTAGGAGCATTGTTTCCATCATTCGGATATAATACTAGTGAGAAAGCTGTTATTTTCTTTATTTCAAGTCCCATGAACCTTGTGGTCCTTGGCGAATGTCATATTTTCACATTAAAAATTTATAAAGATTACATGAGCTGTTATTTACTGTAGTTATTTTTGGTGTGTTTTAGGGAAGGAGTGGTAGACATGGAGCCAGGCAACGCCGCAAGACATTGATGACTCGCAGATCTGTCCACTACGAGGTGCCCCTGGAGACCCTGTGAGTACATCACCAAACCGGCTATTTAAAGATCGTAACAGACGCATACGTAATTTCTTGTTGCTATAGCGACTACCAATAACTGCTCAGCATCAAGTATGACGTCAATCGCGCCAAGCGTTACCATACTGCAGACAGAGTAAGCGTTTTATTTTTATACCTCGATAACATACGTCTTTACTGATGCTGCGAAACTAATACTAATTCCAAATAAACGTTAATTAATCTGATATTTGCGTGAAAGGGAGTTTTACAGCAAAACTTTGAAATTCCACTATCGTTCCGAATAAAAATAAATTAAGTTTACCTTTATTTTGAGTAAAAGGCACGTTTATAACTCACAGTAAGAAGTTTTTCTAGACAGTTATGATCGTCATGTAAATTCAAATAATGTGACGTCAATAGTATTTATAACGTAACTTACTGAAATTTTCAAGTGAATCATTGCTAAAAGCAGTCCGATGACTATTGGTTATGATAAATCAGCTGTTAGAAATATCCCAAACGCTATGTAACACTATGTAAAATAAAAGCGTGTAGACAGTTTTATTTAAACTCTGTGTGGTGGACCGCCTCGACGTGCAGTCTGTACAGTTTGGAGTACGGAGGCTTAGGCCTTCGAAAATTTGACTTGCTCCTACTATCCGCAATAGCGACGCCAACTCTCAATATCCTTTCTCTGACTCCGTTTTTCCCTAATTAATTTGAAAATATCTCATAGTTTTTAATGCTACACAAGGTTTAATATGGAACTACACCATCAGCTCTCCTTTTGTTGAATAGGATTCCAGGAAATTGTATGCTAATTCAATTTGACTTATCCAGTACACCTAGGATGTATAATGAGTCTCCTTTCTTCGTATGACGAATGATTAATTTGAATTTCTCTTGAATCATAAAATGTTAAACATAATATTGTAGCATATATTCATTTTTGACATGCTCTGGAGTTTTAAAGAATCATGATACTCTTTGTTAATTAATGTAATTTTAAGTAATATCTGCTGTTCAGCTTGAGCTTACTGTTTTGCAGGTTCTATTTTTAACATTTCAGTCTTCCCTTAGACTTTAATTGTTGAGATCATTCGTTAAGCTTAATATGTAAGTAACATAATAAGACAATAAACAGAAATTTAACTAAAAATACCTACATAAAACTATTCGTGAATTTTTATCTGACAGTTATTAATAGTAAAATGAATATATTAGTGTAATATTTGCAACTTGTAATTAATTAATTATTTTAATACATATTAATAATATAATTAATTTTAATTAAATTCAATCCGTGTTTGTATTAACCGAATGCTCATTACTAATAGTCAATATGGAATTGACACACTTGCATACATGTATATAGAGACATTCATGGAAATTTTGTTTGTTACAATTTCATTGAGTCCATTTATCATGTTAAATATTAAAACTATTCAATCACAATGTCAATATTTGCAATACAGCAATTTGTAATTTTTTAATTACTATTTAGTTAATAGAATTACAATCACGAAGTTTCGTTGGTCTTTGTGGACTACATCAGGTAAATTTTTAAATAGAATTAAACTCATTACATAATCTAGATAATTTAGTGTCGTGGACGTCATCCAGTGAAGGTTGCGGACTAAATTATTTATAATAATATCGCAATGTCATTGAACCTACTTATCTAGTAATATTTGAACAATAACAATAAAAAAATTCGGTTTGGTAATACCTTTGATTGGATTTGAGTCCTTTCATGACTAAAGATTTCCAGTATTAATACATATTTTCGATTACTATTAATATTTTAAAATAATAAAAAATCAATTAAATAATTTAGTATCATAAAAGTATTAAGTTAATGGTGAAAGAAAATACAAAAATATGTGAGTTAGTAATATATATTTAATGATTATCATGATATATTACTAAATTTGATTCCATTTTCTGTCTTAATAGACACAAAAATTATCAATTAAATATTAATGATTAAAAGTTAACAGAGCTAGATTCAAATTCTGAGGTCAAGCATGATGAATTCAAAAAACATTTCTTAAATACATAAATAAAAATACGACAAAAATATATCAGCAAATAAATTTAATAAACATTTAAATAATATAAATACAACGTTTCATATAACTTTCTTCAGGCAATTAGACTCAAAAATTATAAATTAAATATTAATTTGATCAAATTAATTAAATATTAATTTTGAATGCATAAGCTAAAAAGTTTTGCGCAATTATATATTAAAATTTATATTGAATTTACTATTTTCGTTTCTAGTTACCTGGAGATACACACAAAGTCGGATGAAACGTTGTATTCATATTAATTGTAGTTTAATTGGTGACAAATTTGGCTGTATTATTTTTATTTAATTAATTAATATCAGAAAAATATTGTTCAATTTATGATGATTGTCCTGAGAATTTGCATCTAACTCTGTTAACTCTTAATAATTTTGTGATGGATTGTCAATGACTAATATATACAAATAAGTAAACAAATTTGATATAAATAATTCAAGAAAATTTTCAAACAAAATTATTATTTTAATGTTATAAACGTAACATTACAATTTTAAATACATCAAATGTTAATATAAAAAAATAAAACTTAGTAAAATTTTTATTTACATTATAAATAACTGAGATATTAAAATAATTCATTCACGAAAAATTTAGTGAATATTTATATTTTTTATTATAACTTTTAAAATAATTTAATCTTTTTTATAATATGAATACACTTGCCTATTGGAAACGCTCGAAATTCCAGTAATGAAGTAGCACAAAATTAACATTTTCTTATCTTTTTATCTGATAATATCTTGCGGTTCAAAATATTTCACTCTCAGAATGTTTTATAGGGACATTCTAATGAAGTGTTTCGTATTTGCTCAGATATATTTCTATTTGATAAATTAATTTTTTATAGATTAAAATCAATTTAGGATTCCAGAGAAGTAGAAATTGCTCTATCAACCTAATTTTAAGCAATGGGTAACATCAGATAGGATTCTTGTTGTAAAATTTTAATTAAAAACATTGAAAATAGAGACACTACACTTCGTCCCTAATTTGAGACCATCAGCTGCTACATGATATTAATTAAAAAAGATGAGTTGATTAATAAATATTTTGTTTCATTAATTTGATTTACAAATACCAATTATAAAATGCACGCAGTCACATAACAGTTAATGTGAATATTTTCAATGTTAATGTAATAAACTTGCAAATTAAATAATTTTTGTTGATAATATAAAGACGGTTATAGTAATTTTGGTTTAAATGGGCTTTATTACCATCCAAAGTAAAACAATTTGGAATAGAATTATTTTTGTTTACATGAATGTTTTCGAAAAAGGACCAAAGCTTTAATTATAATTTGTACGATCAGATGAAATTTATACGGTAATAAAGGCTGTTAAAACCAATAATATTAATACTAATAATAATTTTTAACGATTTGGCTCATTTAAACACTTTATTAAAATTAACAAATGAACAAAGAGCTTGAATGCACAGCTTTATCAGTTCTGAAAAATAAATTCGGCAACGTTGCAGTGCTTACTGATACAATACGTCTAAGAGATTTGTTGTAAAAAAAGACTTGTATTTTTTTAGTAAAGGTTTTTATAAGTGAAATATTTTCTTGCGCAAAAATCGTTATGGATAATAGCTATTGATAAATAACATTGGTATGACTAAAGAATATAAATTTGCTAATTTTACTTTATTACAAATAACTGTATTTAATAACTTAAGCACGTGGGAAATGAGAGAAAGCGTTAGTCATTACACAGTAGGTGCTTGAATGTTCACGATTTACTAAACAGGTTACAAATCCCTTCTCATCTGTAGCCATTATAATAAGAAATACATGCCGAGGAAATCATTTAGCAGTTAAAATGGCACAGCCGTAATATACAATATCCTACGTCGGTGTCAAGCTTTTAATTACAACATTTTATGTGTCTTGTCAAACGTGAGATCGTTTAACGCGTCTTAAATGGTACTTTCCTGTAATTATTCGTCTCATTTGATGACTTTCCCACTTCCATCTTAATTTATCACAGGTTGAACGAGGTGGATTAACCACCCAGTCGTCCGTGGTGAAAATCTATATTTTCATTGGCGAGTAGAGGGAATTCTGAATGAGCTTATCAAAGGCTGCAAATGTAAGCCGTGGGCCTACGGAAGTTTCAAAACAAAAAGAGTACTGTAAGGCTCTAAACCGGTTCGGAAAACAATACGTATGCTTTTAATACTGACGATAACATCACTTTCTCCATGTACATATAAATGCTCAATATTAATTCAAAATAAGAGCGCTTCTTAATACTATAATTGATTCTTTCAGTTGAAAAAAATTAATTGCCATCGCATAATTTCAGAGTGCGTCACAAATATATTTTCGGGCTGTCACTTACATTGCATTAATGATGGTCATTAATTCATTTTTCTGACATTAATCAAATAAATAAAAATACGGCAAAACATGTCGGCAAAAGAAATAATATAAATACAACGTTTCATCCACCTCTGTAGACTTCTTCAGGTAACTAGACATGAAAATTGTAATTAAATATTAATTCAGAATACACAATTTAGCAAAATTATTAAAAGTTAACAGAGTGAGATACAAATTCTCAGGTCAATCATTATAAATTCAAAAATACGTTTTTATCAAATTATTTAATTAATTAAATATATTGCATAAGCAAAAAAGGTTCCGAAATTGTGTGTTCAAAATTAATAATCAATTTGCGTCTAATTTTAAAAGGCAGGATAAGAAAAAAAACGTCTACGTTCACGGAACAGATTATTAAGGATTTTGAAGATGACAGGAATAAAACAACGAGAAAGAAGAGTTATTCATAATCTCTACAGATGGCAGTCAGCAATGATTAGAATTGAAGATGAAGAAAAGAAGGCAGAAATCAAGATTAATTGACACAAAAATCTATACATGCATTAGAAGAAAATAACAGCAGTTTAAAGATTTTTAAAATTTTCCGACCCCTGTACCCACACCCCGTGTTGAGTTGTTCGCCAAGAACACCCGTTCAAAATTTGGTCTATTTGTTCCCTTCGTTAAAGATAGTATGCGGAAGTCTATTTTACTCCCTTACAACCCCTCCTATTGGATGAACTGTAACTTAAATTACATGTAGAAGTCAAAATTAAACTCAGCGACTCACATTACACCAGTTTAGAGCCCAATCTCGATTGTTTTCTGGTTATTTTAGTGTTTTTCCCTTCCACCCCCGCACCTAAGAATACGTCCCTTCGATTATGGATGGGGTTGAAATTACACGATAGCGCAAGCAGATTAATTGATCCAAGAATGCATTTTATTCTTACCCCGACTGTGCTAATTTACAGTCGCAAAGAACACGTGTACCAAATTTTGTCGAAATTGGTCCACTCGTTTAGATTTGTATGCGTAACATACATACAAGTAGTTTTATTATAGAGAAGATTAAGCAATTCCTAAATTATGATTCTTCGTTGCTTTCACGCCATAAGAATTCTACATTTACTACATAATCGATGACGAAGTAAAACCTTGTTTCCGTTGTTGATACGGAATCCGTACTGGTATCTGTTTTCGCGATTTATGATTTATTTCGCTGTCTTCCACATTAATTGACAAATAATTTTATTCTTTATATCATTTTACACGTGTCAAGAAGACGGAAATCTGTGTACAAAATAATTCTTACTGTTCTGCGTGAAGTACTGGATAATGAAGCCTGGGAAAATCTTTCTTCTTGGCGTCTGCGTCGCCCACGCTCTTCACGATTGTCGTCCGCTGATCGCTTAACGTCCGTGAATTTCCAGCTTTGTTGCCTCCACTACGAGCAGTTGTAAAGCTTTAACAACCCTTACACGGGCCAGGCACAGAAGTCTCCTGCTTTACGACTACGGATCCGACGTTATCGTGGGAAATTCCACCTTCTAGCAAAGCGGTTACCGTAATAGAAACTTTGGGTACCATCGCACGCAACGCACACATACAAAACTTCAACCAACATTTTTAAAAACACTTTTAATAGCCCTAATTTCTAATAACTCTACCAAAAAATATTGTCAACCTTTCTTATATTTCGAATATTTGTTTATCTAATATTTAAAATTAATACTTAAATGCGCAAAATGTTTTTTTTTCGGCTGACGTTTTGGGTCGTAATATTGTGCTCTTATCCCATAATATCATTCTATTCAAAATTCAGTAAATTAAAGGTTAAGTATTGATAAAATTTTCTCAACATCCATCAAATTTTTTAGAACAGTAAAACATTTAAATTCTTATCGTTGACATCGCCCGATTTACGTTTTCCTTTGAAATTCTTGAAATTGGATTATTCCCTGACCAATTACTTCTTGAATATTTGAGAAGCGTGAACATATTATTTCAATCCTTTCAGTGAAACATATACTTTTTTAACATATTTTTCTGACTTTAAGTTTGCAATAATTAAAAATACGGTCAATAAGTCAGCATATAATTTATTACTACTTAATTAACATAAATATGACGTTTTGTCTCCTTCTTGAGACTTCCTTAGACATAAAATTTAGTAATTCATGTCATTTACTTCTTGACTCCTACAGCCGAAAAGATTATTAAATTTATTTACATGTAAAGAATTTGGTGTCGCGACGGTTACAACCAATAAATGCCTGAGGAAGTCTCAAAATTGAGACGAAACGTAGTATTCATGTTAATTAATTATTAATAAATTATATGCTGACTTATTGGCCGTCTTTTTATTTATCATATACTTTTTATAGCTAAAAATATATGTTTTAAACAATCAACAAAGCGCTCTGAATTATCGGCAGCTATAATAGAATTAATATTTGCAATGAAAAAAGGAATTATTTTTAAGCTGAGAAGAATGATCCTGGGAAATATAGCTTATAAGTTTTAATAAGGATTCATAATGGGATTATTTTTTTGTTTGCGTAAAACAGTACGTGTTTAAATTTCTCTTTATGTAGCTCTAGTTCTTTTTCTTCCCCTAAAACTTCACTAAATTATTTCTAGCTGTATCCCAGTCTTGTTTCCTAGATGCATAACTTCCCTTCACTACTGTACAGGTTTCCTGTTTTCTGCTTCTTCTCTGAGTGAATTTTTTCTTTGTTTCCCTCTTCCCGCGCCTAATTAAAATATTTTGTAGTTGTTTCTACTTTGAGATTATTACATTTACTAAGAAGGGAAAGCCACTAGAATCTTTTTTATACGTGCAATTCGTTGTCGTAAAACTATTATCTTTTTATATATAATTATTCAAATCAATAAAATATTATCATAAACTGAAGGAATGAAGTAAAGGTCCCAATTTCATCGTATGAACTGGCACGTCAGACTTTTTATTGGGTCTTGAGATTCTCCACTTAGTTCTATTTGTGGATTTACTACTGTGGATCTATTTCAGTTATACTGTATTTCAAATCAATAATCAGAAACGGTATACATTTCACTTAATACGTCATATATTTGGTTACAGTTTTAATTCCCAACTAGTTTTGTCCGCTAATTATATTCCACACTCAGACTGCGAAGGTGGCTGCATCTTATTAAATATGGGTCATTCTAGAACGTTCTCTACCGTATCACGCTCGACAAAACTTCTCGCATTTCCCATTGCAGCAATCGCCATCTGTGCTTCTTTACAATTTGGACGACGGAGCAAATATCTGACCCTCGGCAATGTTGTTTAAGATCACTGGTCCGTACAGTTTTATCCTAAATTACTAATTTAGCCAAATATTTATACAAAATTGCTAAATTGATTTCGTACGCGGAAAATGTCGTCATTTCTCGTGAATTCAGCTTGAGTGAAATACAGTTACGGGATAGGTTAATGCGTTTGTGACATTTATATAGAGCTTACAGAGCGGCTCAATTCATCGCAGATTGGAAAGCCGTCACTGCCATTGATAGAGAGAGACTAGCCTGTCTTTGGTCCTGTTGCAATCTGCTCTCAACACACGCACACACAAGCAAACATTACACACTCTCATTAACGGAACGCGCTCCAGTTTCAAAGACTTCCACCAACGCACCGCAGCGACACTCTTCAATTCGCTAATTTATGCGCATTTAGTTGGCGTGGGCAGATAACTAACACCCCCGCCCCTTCCTTTCCAGTCTCTATTTTCTCTCATTTGTACCACAAAGCCTCTAGACATTTCGCAAAGGCTCTTTTAAAAAACACTCATTATGCGCGGGGGCGAAGGAGGAGAAAAACAAGCTTTTCCACACAAACTGTTTCACCACTTAAGCCAATTAGTTTCTTATCTCTCTGGAAATTTCAAGAATTGTATTATCTGCGTATAATGTAACATAGATTCAGTCACTCTCTTTATGCGAATAATTTTTTTGTGGATTAAACTCCATCGAGGTAAAAGCAGGTATTTATGATTAGCCATTGCATAAATAGCAGTTTTCACTTAAATTTTGGAATTTATTTTTGAAACACAAACACACTTCAATTTTATTTATTGATAAAGATAAATAAAACAGCCATATGTTGAAAACAAAATTAATTTAAATAATAATAATAATAATATGTTAATAACCATAGCACGACAGGTCCTACCTTTCCTTATATTGTGACCCCTTTAGGTGCGATAATAATTTCTCATACATCTAAAAATACGAAAAACAGGATTTTACAATACATTCAATATATATAAACAGATATATTTTTAATGTGCTCAACACTCTAACATTGCGTTTGATATGGTTTGTGCAATTATTACTGTAAATGTATTTCAGAGAAACTTAATATCAAATCAGACAATGAAGAACGTCCCGCATTTCGATTTATTTAATTGACAACTATTTCTGTCCATGTAATAATACGCACACTAATTACATTCCACACTCCGAACGCGCTTCATCTTTTTAGTTGGCATGGAGAGATAAACTGACTCTCCCCTCCTTTTTCAGTCCCCATTTTCTCTCATTGGTAGCACAAGTAGGCTGTTTGCTGATGTCAAGCTGTAATTGTAGTGTCGAAGTGCGCTAAATGTGACGCTGATGTGCAAAAAGGAATGTAGAACCCACTTGAGCGTAGTACCTCTTTGCACGAGTGTGCTTGTTGACGTCATCATTTTTTACACGAAACACGCATTCAATAGCTATTTATTAAATTATGTTGGGTCATTCCGAGGGTCCGTCCGATCCTGAGTTGCGACTCTCATTATCGTGTCCGATATTTACTGCCGTCAAATCCTCATCCTTTGCCGGCCCACAGAAGAATTGAGTTGTGGAATATTTTATCGTTGTTAAGTGCGTGAGAGGGCCTCACCTTAACAATGCATAATTCAGAGACGTGTGAGTCATTGTCGCTGAGAAGTTTCTAATTTCGCAGGCCGGCGCCGTCTGTTTTGCGGTAAATATGATGGAATTGCATCCGGGCAAACAGGTTCCTGCTGCGTCTCATTAGTACGCTTAGCCCTGCCCAAACAAACATTTCTTTTCCCGGTAAAATGGGGGGGAAAAGGTTTCCTCTCTTCGATAACACAATCACGGCACGAGATTCGCAAACGGCCAACAAACAGACGACTGCGTTGAGTTCAAGTGTGACCAGCTAGGACTCATTCTTGCCTTACACTGTGTCAACCAGTCATCATATAACTCATCCAATATCACAAGATTTTTAACCTTTAATGTATCCTCTACAATAAAAGTTACCATGTCCACATCAATGTATATATATTATAAAGAATTTGAATAATTAAACTAGCCACCTTTCAGAAAATATTAAGCAATCTACAAATGAAGTAAAACCATAAAAATGGGTCACACAAGTTGAAATTGGGTTTGGCTACCGTACTGGCAGCCTGTTTCACAACAGAGATTCAGCGTCTCAGATGACGACGTCGATGTTGATGATGATAAACATCTACGCCCTCGACGTGATTTGAACCATTGTTTTACAACTGGGATAAGGATCCTCTTGTTGATGATAGAATCCGGGACCTCTGTGTTGTGAGACAGCAACGCTAGGTCCACAGGAAGGTGGTTGAAAAAAAATATTCATGTTAATTTTAAATATATATTATAACTGTTGGTTGTTAGCCACTAATTTGTATTTAATTTAAGTCAGAAATTGTTTTAATTATTAATATCAAATAAATATTCTGCTTTTGGGCTATTATCTACATATCTAATGTGTCTTTATGTCACAGCTGTAGGCGTCCAAACTACCGACCCACATTTGGCCAAATTTGGCACAAAGTTCCTCAGGCCTCGTAGGTACCCACGATCATTAAATATAATCAAGTAATATATGTGAAAAAAGTATGTCCCATACGAGCATCGAGATCTCTTATTAAAGGAAAAGCGGGTTGCCTATATTCTTCATCTACTTTTTAAAATAATTATTGACACTTAGATGTATAATAAATGATTTAATCAGCACTCTTTGTCAGAAGGAGTCATGGAGTTAAGTTCCGTGTACAGCTAAATTTATATCGGAAGGAGTCTCAAATGAGAGACGAAACGTCGTAATATTTAAATTATAAAAATAATGACAAAGAAGCTGGTTAAATTATACACATTTCGCGTCGTAATTAACCTATCATTGGCAGAGAACGAACTCCCTGAGGATGTAATTTTTAAAATCAAATATTGGATGGAAAAATAATAAATCATTTTCGGAGGAAGAGAGAAAGAGACTTACGCTCTGAGGAACGATATGTACAGCAACAGTTAAAAATCCATGACTTTACTGAAATTTAAAAAAGAACTTTTTTCAATTATCTACTTGTTTTTTTAATTGATTACAGGTTCATGAATCACAGTACAGAGTATTTCTGTTACCCCTTTTCAACTTGATTTTTTAAAAAAACTATAGCATTTAGAAAATTTATGGTTGGTATAATTATTTTTTAACTCACGTTAATACGGTAAATTATTTAATATGAATTTGTAAGAGATGTTGATATTGGACGAATCATTTTCTTCATTACGATAATATTATAATGTATAACTGAATAATTATTTTATTAAGCTGCTAAAAGTAAGTCAGTATGTGGTAGGAAATATGAAAATATATGGTTTGATTCAATATTTCCATGGAAATAATTACGGAATCTAGGCCATTACAGAAAAAAATTATGAACGATAAGAGTGCTTCAAGAGAAAGTTAAAAAGTCAATCAGATTTAAAATTATATCAATAATATTTAATTTTAAGTCTCTTTTCTTGACAATTATAAATTAAATTACCTTTTTTTAGAGTTTAATATAACTACAGATTTGGCTCCACAAATTTGGTCCGAAGGTAATTTCTCAATAATTTTAACGGCTGTAGAGAAATTGAACGAAATATGAGAAATTAGAAAGGAAAATATTTAGTTAAAAATTAAATCCACATTTACAGTTTTTAATTAATGTATAAAAAATCATAACTTACATTTTTGATTTATGTAATTACAGTTTGGAAAAGAATATTTGGACCTCTACTTTTATGATACAATGGCGCTCAAAATCATGTAGAAATATGTTTATATCAGCTTTTAATATCGTGGAATTCCAAATATATGAGCAAAACATCGTAGTTGAATAAAACTTTCAAACTATCGGTAAAATTTCTAATTTATCTTCATACAGATTTAAAATTCATACTGCGAAGTTAATTAACATAGTTTACACTGCGTTTGTTTCGTAGTATTTTTTTTGTAGAATTCCTTTATCGGTGCGTTTATAAACTTGCAGATATGCTGTTTGTAGGGACTTGAAGCTTTGTGCGTGGAGATTTGCATCTTGCCGCGTGTTCATTGTCTGCTGCTTTAGGCGACTGTATTCAGGGCGAGACACACGTGGTCGCCATGGCAACGGAAGACATGGCGATGCTCTCCGCCTGATATCAAAACCAGGGCAAACCCGCACACCCTGACGTCCCTAAAATAAACCTTGCATAAAAGTCGCGTCATTGATTGCTTCCCTCTTTATATAAATTTTCCATTTTCGTCAATATGCTGTAGTTGGTGACTCAAGCTTTACTCAGTCAATATGGAATTTTATCTAAATAAATCAGTTTTCGGTTTTTATGGATTTAGTTAGGGGAAAGGTAACAGGATTTTTTGCCCCGTTTTGATATTTCTGGTCGTTAATGGTGAAGTTGTAGAGTATGAGATTCGGACTGATTGTATGTTTGAACAAGCACCTGGCTTATAAGTGGATTAGTTGCCAGTTAGTGGGCCGGAGTGTTGAAACAAGGGTGGATAAAGCAAGTAGCCGAGTTAATGACAGCGTTGGTGTAAGAGGCACGGGGGAGAAGGAGGAAGCGGGAGGTGATGTCCATTTGCTGGAGCCTCCAGAGATATTGCCCGGAGGGGCGACAGAGGTCGTCAGCCCGTCTCTGGAGTAGCGTTAGAACCTCCGACTCCATCGTAATAAGATGATACGTAATCCTTCTCACCACTTCCTCAAGTCATTTCGGTACTTTTAATAATTATTAGAACATTGGAATATGATTGGGCAATCCTGACAAATTTAGTAATCGATAAGGTAAAATAATTCCTAAAATGATGGAAGCTTAAGAGATACTTAGATACTAACTCTGTCCATGTTTTCTTCCTTTACGTCTACAAAAATTTCCTATGCCGTTCCAAAACAATAAACTTGGTGTTTATTTTAGAAATATAGTGTTCTACCGTTGGCCCAGACAGCGACGCTTTGGAAGTTTAAAAGTGGCGCATTGCATCCTTGAGCCTGTTCGTATTTCCGACGAGAAGTCCCTTTACATAATTACTGTAATGAATATAATGGTGGGATTAATAATTTTACAAAATTATTTGTTCTAAAAAATAATTTTAATTCTATTAAAAAAAACAGTTCCTCAGTGGGTCCTGCTTATAATAACAGTCCTTCCGGCAAACAGAGGGAACAGTCAGTTCCAAGTTCTACGCTGATCTTTCTCAGTGCCAACAACTGTTGTCCAGTTGTCTTCACCAAACAAGCATCATGTACATCCTCTCGTACAGGAACATCATTCTTGAGTTTTGTAAGTTGGTACTTCATTAAACTTGCATAAATTAGTTAATGTAAATGCGTCAAAGTTATTCCCCTTCGTCCCGTTAGTCAATCATATTCTATCCTCGTATCTATTTACCAACCCCTAACCAAGAAATTATGATGCCGTAAAATGTGCTCGTGTCATATGGCGCATCTGAACTCGTCTGTCAAAAAATTGGAGTTTGTTATGTAATTTGTTGGCCACCCCTGCATTAGTCCATTACCTAAATTGGCTCGCTTTTACAATCCTCAATAACCAATTGTCTTAAAATAAATCACACCAATATGTATATAATCAGAAAAAAATGTTAGTATATTCTTCATAGAAATTTAAAGGTGTGGACAAATTGGAACACAATACATTCTTCAAAATCGGACTAAATCAATTATAAAAGAAAAGGGAGGTGAAACTCGTAGCAAAAATGTGGATGTAACTATAGTTATAAAAAATTTCGGATTTTATCAGTATGCATTGAAACAAGGCATACGCCATTTTGCATTCCCCTCAATATGGCTGTTATGTTTACTTAGTGCTGCGCAGATCAATTATATCCTTAACACGAAATGATGATGATAAAAACACAATACAAAGTATTTTTAATACGAAAGTTAGTAATTTTTAAAATTATAATGGCGGTTATGAAACCACTGACTAAACTCGACCTTTTTCAACTATATGAACTTTAGGATGAAGAACAGGAGGTCAGACTTTTTTCATTGTCCTAAATTGAGAGTGATGGCAGATTAATTAAAATTCAAATTATTTACAATCTAAAGTTATGTGTGTTTTTATGAGCTTTTTAATTTTTTTAAATGAAGTACAAAAACTTAGCGTCATTACACATAAATGATATTTTTATTGAAGGATAGGCCGATATATTTAAGAAAATTTAAATATAATAGTATTACTTTTCAGGAATGGCGACTTGTAAAAGTATGGGGAATATAATACAATCGAAACAAAATAACATTTCGTAATATAGGTCCATAGTGAAATTATGCCAATAAAGCAATTAGTAATTTAGGTTTTGTGTAATGATTATGGTGGGGGTTGACCAGTGAGGTTAAGAACAGCTTCTTGGGAAACGCAGCTCTTTGTTTCGAAGCAATGCCTAGCTTGTTTAGCTCACAAACAAGTAATGACCGAGTTAATAAGTCGCAGTTTTACGATCCTATAACGTGAGAGAAGTTCTAAAAATTAATTCGTTTTCCGTAGCACAATATTAACGGAAGCAGTAGTTTGGCCGCGGCGCGCGCGGAGGGAGGCGGAAGATAGAAGTAGTGTTTTAATGAGGTTGTTAAGACGGTATGTAATGGCGTTGCTTCCTCTCCCTTTTTTATGGAATGGAGCTCGGCGTATGTGCGAAACGGTTGATGCGATCTCTTCGCCATTACTGCACCGAAGCTGACCCAGTTCTCCTCTGCAGTTTAATTTGGAGACCTCGTCAGCTAGGCACTAGAGAAAGAGATTGGGAATCTACTCACGCGACTATTAGACAAACTTAAATTACGTCAGCGATCGTCTAGTACAGCTCTAATCCACTGCGCTTCATTGATTCTCTCTCTCCCTCATTCGCCAACCTTGCCTTCACCTTTGTATTCCGCACGGACTTTAATTACACATGTCTAAGACTAATTTCGATCTCATTACAATTACCACATTTAGACATAGACGAACAGTTCGAGACAATGCAGTGATTGAATATCCCCACGAAATTGCGTCTCTGCCATTCTCGCTAATCGTTTAGTTTGTTACTCAATTTTATTTCCTCATATAAAATTAATAAAAATTAATTATATGGACACTTTACAAGATTATATATAGTAAAATACTCATACGAAATCAATTAAAAAGTATTAGTTGTGTCGATAAATTTAGAATGACTAATGTTTACATGCACTTTTCTTACGCCACTATATACCAAGTGTTCTACTTTTTTTCATTACCAAAATTTGCTACAAAAATGTAATACTGAGAATAAATAGCTTAAAATCAATCAAAATTAATTAATTTATAACGTCTATTTTTTAAATCATAATATTGTCTCTACCCATAAATTATAAGAAAACATTAAAAGTACTATCAAATTACAAGAAAAATAATGAAAATGTCAGAATTGTTAAAAATATTTTAAATAATAATTATTGTGATTTATACAATAAATTTAAAACTAAATTGTCGATTAAGAGAGTTGTAAAAAAATATATATATTCAAAGTAAAGAATAATTAAACCTTTATAATGTGGCTGTTTCGTGTTAAATTAAATGAAAATTTAAAAAGAATTATGATAATTTTAATTAATGGTCATTTGTAAAATGTGTACAAGGCAACATAAAAAAGAATACCTATAAATGTTATATATAAAATTAATTGTGGTCAACCAAATTGTGGAAGTAATTATATAAGGAAATTAAAACGTGCACTAGACCTAGAGAAAGAAGAACACAAAAATAATCATAACACTTTGAATCATAATGTTAGCTCTATGCATAAATTGTAAGAAAATGGCGAAATTGAAGTTTTTCAATTATAATTCGTCTGAAATTTTACTCTTTTAAACTGTAGTAACCAAAATTATTTTTTTATATTACTTTAATTTTTAATACTTTTTAAATATAATTTACCATATTTTTATTTTAGTATTAATGTTAAAAATTCAGTTTACAATTGTTATAATTCACATTTTATATTGAGGAAATGTTGTATGAAATATACTATATTGGATATTTCAAACCATTTTTAAAAGAAATAAATATAAAACTAAATCATTATAGTTACGTTTGACTGTATAAAGACTAAATATTATAAATCCTTATTTATTCTGTTGTAATTTATCCATATATACAGTCCAGAACAAAACTTTTTATGTTTGGATCTTTATTTTTTAACATTAATTATAATTAGAAACTTCAAAATTTTTCTCTACAATTATTTCACTTAATTATTTAATTTTATTGTCTGATCATCACTTATAATAATTTCTTACTTTCATGTTTGTTTATTAATTCCCACCGCCTGCAATTTAATTAGATACAATATATCATCAATGAAGTAAAGAACACTTTTACTGATTTTATTTTTAAATATTTTCAAGTTATTATATTTAAAATTTTCAATGGTTACAACTTACATCATCCGACATTTTGTGTTTATATTCATTACCTCGCACTTCTATCTTTTGTTTACGAGTTTTGCAGATTAATTAAAAATCACAGATCCACATTTTTATAATAATTTAGTAACTATTAGAGTATTATATTCCTTTGTGTCAAGGAAACAGTTAATGTTAAGATCGTGGACCCCAGAACTATTCATAAATTAACGTGTGAACGACTGAGATCACAGGATTAGATAGTAGATCAAAATTTGTGGCACATAATTCAAAGCCTTAACGTTGATGTTTATTTGCATAATTAGTTAGTCGATGAAGTAAATAGATCCTGATAGTAAACAGAAGTTAGATTACTGCACTAGATACTTTTTTAATAATCCCTTTGTTAATGAGATATTAATGGAAACACGCAAAGGTACCGTGTGTTTTCTTTATGACTTTAATCGATTTTTAAGTTGGTCACAATCAATTCGAGTGGCGTGTTTCTCTACAGACAAACAGGACTAATTGAAATACAGAAACCATAGATTTTAAGTTTGGTTTTAATTTATTGACACATTAACTTCAACGATAATTGTTTTATATATTTAAATGATTTATACTCGCTAACGTATTTCTATTGCCTCAGCCTATATTAGGGTACAAAGCATCATGAAAATAAATTTTAATTGTTTATATAAGGTTTTACTATTATTATTACGAAATAAATGCAAAAGGCAGTACGTCTTTAAAGGAATTTTACTGATAATATGGCTTATCTGTAATTTCATACTGCCAAGTAACACTTAAATAGGTTGTGTTAATTTTCCTTGAGCAGATAATATCGACATTAAGCTTAAATTTCAACAGTAATTAATAAAGATTTACTCAGATAAATCTGCGTTATTAATATAATGTAAATTCTTCAGTTATACTAGATTTATTAGTTTTCTTATTCTTCCTAGTAATAACGGATGGTTTTCATCGATACAACAGATTTTTTTCTCGTTTCCAAATATCCATTCTACTGGATTATTTTTTATTCTATGCTTACTATAAGAATAGTATAAGTCATCCGTTCTTCAGGAATTCCAGTTCTACCATCGTTACATTATAAACGATAATTAAAGTTATCGCTAGGCACTTTAATATATCTTCTTCTTATTTTGAAAACAGTTTTCTGGTCGGATGCGATAACGGGTTCTGTAGGCACGGCGAAAGCGCGTGGGTGGTTTCGAATCCCATTAACAGGTCGCCGTGTATCGTAGTGTAGAGGACCGCGTGGTAACGGGTTTCACCTGCAGCGAGGAAAGAGCCAATGACCCTGGCAACTCTCACGTAACACTTATAAATACATAGATGGACTACACGACGTAATGGGCGCGCCGCACATAGAACGTAGTAGCGAAGCTAACAAGTGTCACGAAACAAGTGGAGTACCTCAAGGTGCAATCACGGGGCGTTGGTTGGCGATAAAACTCAAATAATCTCCATCTCGTGTCGTGAGAGCATGTACTAATAACAGATCATTTTGTGCCGTACTGGTATAGTTAACACAGATTTAGATTTATACATCATTTATTACCGTTGACATGTCTAAGGAACTTCGATATTAAAATTAAACGACAGTAGGAAAATAGTCAAGGAAAGAAACACGAATCATAATGGTGCACAAGTGTTATAGATATACATAAAGTAAATTTAGAAATATAATTGAGTAATTAGTTTTGTTTCTCAGTCTATAAAAGAGATGATTTTTAGTTATAGAAAAAACAAAAAATATAAAATTTTTAAATTAGTAAACATAAAATGAAGAAAATACGTGAATAAAAAATATCTACATTCCATTGGTGAGGAAAGAGTTACGTAGATGTTAAATTATTATAGCTACAAAATATAAGCATAAAAAAGGATTATTCTTATGAAGAATTTTTTTTACATTAAATTCAAACTTAGAATTTTACTATAAATGAATGGGCTGTACATCAGACGAAACTAATAAAACAATTGATAAATTATATTAATACGTGTTCAAAATTGTTATTTATTTGGATACTTGGCAATGTAAATCTGATAAAGCCCTAAATTAAGAACATTATTATTATTCTGAACTGAAACCAATTTATTTACATATAAAATTTAAATTATATTATTATTATAATTCATGTTTAAATTAGGCGAGAAACAAACAAGTATTAGTGAAACATAACTTGTTATTTTGTTCAACATGAAGAGGGACCAGATCAGAAGCGAAACGTAGTTGGTTATGTAACTCGTTCTTGTATGTTAATTCTGACAGTTTTTCCTTTTTTTCTTGAGAAACACAACGTTTTGCCTTATACGGTAGTTTCCCTTTCCGCCTCGCACGCTAGTTTCAGTGTAATACAAGTATATTTAAACCTTATAGTAACTTATATGCAGAAAAATACATCTACTATACGAATCGAATATATATACCATTAAAGAGCTTAAAGCTTGAAGTTTTGTAGATTACCTTTTGTCGAAATGCTGCAAAAATTATATATTCACAGATGTAAGACGCCAAAACAAGTGTTTATTCACAACGTGCAGTCAGAACTTGGTCAAGTCGTCTTCTAGGTTTTCTTCCTTAGCCAGTTACAATGTTCTACCCCCATTTCCTAACCTCCAGCACTACCCAGTTAAAATATAATTGGGGATTCCGTTTTATCCCCCTATCCTGTTCAGCCACCTATTATATTATGTAGCAAATTGTTATCTAAATCAATAGGATTTGTAGACAAATACTGGCATTAAATTACCAAGTTTAATGTAATTTTTAGTTACAAAAATACTACCTTTTCCATACAGTAGATGAAAGAGGATTATGATTCTTATATACTAATAGATTAACACATTCATTATTGGACTAGCACAAAATACAGTCTTGGATTTTTAAATGATTTTTAGCGGTTTTATATGTTATGCCAGGCTATTAAATAGCATTTTTTATTATAATAATTACTGGATCGATATAAACATAATGTATAAAAATTATTGGATGACATTTATACATTAAGCACTTCGATGAGACCGTAGTCTCGAAATATCCCGGCCGCAACAGCGCGCGCACGCGCAATGAGGAAATAATGTAAAGGAAGAACTATAAAATTAGCTGCAAGCTCGTTTTTCGAATAAAAAAAACTCTTCCTAACATGTACATCATGTGTAAAACCGGATTAAAACAGAATAACGAGCAATTATGTGTGCGTGTGTGTGTGGAAAGCAGAAACCGTGCTGCACTGGGATCAGAGAAGAACTTCCATTCTCTTCATGAATTTTAAATTCATTGAGCAGTTAACGCTCTCACGACAAATTAAACATATTTAACAAGTCAGTTAAAATATATATTCAAACGGATACGGTTCATTCATTAATACAAGAAGAATAAATTTACTGCTTTTGGTTACAACTAAATATGAAAATATTTGCAACATTAACTCCGTTATACTGCAGTAAATATATTGGTTTGGTAAAACTTGAAATACACGGAAATAACATTCAATTTTCATATTTTCGCTCTGAACCCAAGTAGCTATATATTGATGATTTAATTTACAAAGATATTTTGTATTTTCTTTTGAATTATCTTACTTAGTAAGAAAATCACCCCTCACGTCTTGCTGTGTGTTAGGGAAATTCTCCATTATTCAACTAACTTTTTTGTAGTTAATTATTATCTCATCGGTGCTTGGCTGGCGGATTTTTGCGATATTTTTAGGATATATAGGGAGCGATGTGGTGAAGCAGCCTTTGCAGTGAGATGTCGTTGGCATGTGTCAGGTGTCGTGGGCTTCTGAAGGGTGTGTAAGTCCCCTATCAATATGCTTCTCAAGACGTGCAGCTTCTGTGGGGTGCAAAGTGAAACTCGCGCCTGAGGCTCGCGGCTGTACCGCAAAACACATCCCTTAAAATACAAACTCGCATTTCTTTTTTCATTATCTGTAAATCTATGTCGGGTGAACATTATGACACCAAGATATGAAAACTTTAATTATAATTGATTTAAATGAAAAATTACAAAATTGAAAACCCCCGGAAATAGACACAAAAAACATACAGTTATTCAAAAAATTATTTCAATTACTTTAATGTTTGTAATTTATAGAAATACATGAAACCTGTCTGTAGCACATCAACTAATTCTAAATCACCAAATTCCACCAATCATTATTAGGTCTTGCTATATGTACAATGACTTTCTTTGACATTTAACCTGTCTATATAATTACTTGTTCAGCTTCCGGTTTCAAAGTCAGTCTTTTAAGACAGTAACCAGTGTATTCGGACAACCTTTCTTGCTCACGTTAGAATAGGCGCTTTTTTCTCGAAAGCCCACATTGAAACAGCATTGGAAATTTTCATAGCTTCTTTCTTCCCATATTATTTACCTGTTGAAGCAGAACGAATGATTTGAATTATTAAATATGGATAAGAAATATATTGTATTGTCTGACGGTTAAATGTTGACAGTTGACAATTGAAATAAAAAAATCCTTTTAGACGGACACCAATTTTACTAGTAATTTTTTATTGGTCGCTTTCTGCAATAATCATCCTTCTAAATACAAGAGATAGTAAAAAACAAATCAATTTTTTGTGGTATTCAGTCCAAATCTGCTTATCAAGTATCATACTTTACCTCCCTCTTCTGTTCTCACTCCACTCCCTTCCCTCTATTGCCTCATGTCTCAAAACGTGGCCTATTAATCTATCACTTCTCTTGGTCAAAGTCCTCAAAATTTTCCTCTCTTCTCTTATTCTGCTTAGAACTTCCTGCTTAGTTGCTCTATCCGGCCATCTGATTTTCAAAATTCTTCTATAGCACCACATTAAACAGTCAACTATGTGATTGTTAAATTTTTCTATGATTTTTTAAAATAAAATAGGTAAGGAAATTTTTACTAATAATTGCTGAGTGCTACCAATAAAAATTCTTAATAAGACTAGTGAACGTTTTAAATTGTTTTACTTGTGTTATCAACTATATCAAATTTAATTTTTCATAATTTATCTTCACAAGTTAAAAATTATAATTATAATGATGAAAATCGCTTGGTCATAAATCAGTCACACATTTAAAACCAAAATTATATTTTAATTATAGAGTTTATTAAATTTTTAGAGTAGCTTTCAAGCATATGCCATAGCCAACTACAGTTTATACTATGTACAGTAGATTTATAATTTGAAACAAATTATAACCAAATTTATTTTTTTGGCTCGTGTAAATTTCATACATATTATGTTTTGTAATGTTTCAATCGATTTGTTTTTAAATTGCAGATGTCTATGGTATGTGCCATAAGCTCCTCTAAATATTTAATTAACTTTACAATCAAAATTAAAATATAATTTTAGTCTGAGAGAAAGTTTATAATTTCAAGTTGATTATACAGCATAACTTTTCAGTGAAGTCTCTTACTGATCAGTGTACGAATAGGTACCGAAACGTTGTTTTTTATAAACTGTATGCTATTCTTAATAAACTACAATTTATTTTTTATTAAAGCTCCACGTGTGGATCATCCGAGGCACTGACAAATATATATTACTGACTTCCACAATGCAACATCCCGTTGTGTCTGTAGCAATCGCATTACTGAAACGAGTTCTGAACGTAGGAATGTTATCCACCTCAGTCTCGCGCACGAGGAAGGTCCTTGTCTATAAATCTAGCGGGAGAAAACGTGTGTCTGTTCGAAAGATCTTAATTCATACGACCGTGGCTTCTTGCTGTGGGAATGGAAAGTGAATGTAAATACATAGAAGCATAAACTTAAAATGAAATATAGGCAATAAATAAACTGAATAATTAATCTAATTTCAAGCTTTTATACCAGAAAATTATATTGCTCTTGGAACAAGAAATACTACCAATGTCTTTAGAAGAGTTGTCGTGAAACAAGGATCCAATTTTGACTCCTACAACAGAAGAAGGAAGGTAATTGTGCGCTACCGTAACAAGCTCCTCTCAATTCATGGGAATCGCGTGGGACAAGTACCGAGAGCCCGATCTACCTGAAGTCGGTTCTCTAGGAATTGCCCTTCATCATTTTGGCGAATGCCGGGTAGGATCCTAAAACCATAGTCAAGGTTCTGCACCTTTCCACATACCCACTTTGTATAACTCTAAATGAAATTAATTGTGATATGCCAGATCGTTTACGTAGACGATAAAGTTAGATAAATCTGTAATAACTTTATTAAAGGGGGGAAAATTAGAGATTTAAATTTTATGTGTTCGAAAATGTTTCCTGCTTCCATATTTCGTTCAAGGGAATTCAATAAGAACATAACGTAAACTATTAAACACTTGAATAAATTATATCGATTCATATTTGATAAATACCCTATTCCACTCCAAAGAAATTATTTCAGAGCATGAACTCCTTCGCGTGTAATTCTTAAACACCCAAAACGTTTCTTTAATATTTGTGGGACCGAGAAACGGATCCTCCCTCAAAACTTTAGAAAAAAATAAAGAAATTGTGAAGAAAGTTGTAATCATTTTTTTTATTTCGCAGCTATGCCCGGAAACGACAATGATATATTTTTCTCGGTAGCCTGTGGGAGTTTCCTCTCGCAGGCATTTCTCCCCAGATTGACTACGCAACTCAACTGATTGGGTTGGGAATGCCTCGTACCCTCTCTGGTTTTTTCTAATTTTTCAGATACCGAAGCACCATCTATTCTAGGAGGTGTATGTACTGGGGTCAAACACCTTGGGCATACGGCAAAAGTTGTCCGCTGTTACCATTGGATCAGTCGGCTAGCTTCCTCTAAGAAGTATTGAAGATACGGGAATGCTCACAGCAAACTCATCCCCCGTCATTCTAAAGACCGTGAGAATAATTCCCAATAACCCTACCTAAGGCAGGTATTCTAAAATTTTCCCTGCATCTTTTATAGATGAAACCCTGGGTATCTTCATTAAACTACAACCCGGGAGCCTAAGTCAAGCCTTGGTTACCTTGCTCTACCATCCACATCCTCCCTTTTCATTTCCCTTCCAATGCTATTAAGGAGGAGTTGACAGTTTCAGGAACACCCTCATGTAGCTTGTTAACCACAAAAATATATTTTTCTCAGGGTTCCAAAATAGTTGTCTGCATTCAAAAAATTTACTTAATATACAAATGAATAAGGTTTACATACCATTAACACAATATTTGAGAAGAATACGTTTTTCCAACATATTACGCAACTGCCCGAATAAAAGTTCTTTGCTAATATATGAAATTATTACTCCAAAACCATCTCCATTCAATTCCTCCTTCAGCTCTCTCTCCTTTTGAATCTCATCCATTTCAGTTTTAGCAAATAATAATATTTCCAATTCCAAACAAAAAGGACGGTCCTCCTAAGATGATAACTCTCTTCTCTCCCGCCAAAGATGGTAATCTCTCTTCCTTGTACTAGGCAAAGATATGTTCATTTTATTTTTCCCTGTAGTTTATGTAGTCATACTACAAAGTGTTTAAGCTGTATATTGTAACATAATATTTTTAATACATTCTACAGTTACATATCGTATTAAGTATGAAATTCTTACGTAACTAATTTTGGCATGAAAGCAAGTACTATTAATATCGAGTTACTGTTGAAACGCAAGCTCTCGGCAGTTTCGATTTCTGACCAAGGTTATTACCACATTAATTGTCTTAAAACGTAAGTTTCGTGACTACCTAAAATTTTCTCCGAGCTCACGTTTCTGTGTGTCACGTTTTGACATTTTTTTCATGAAAAGTTACTCTCTTAGCTGTCAAGGTGGAAATTGAATAGCGAGTCAATTGCTGCTGAATTAAAGTACAATTGGAATAAATCTTCTGAAGTCATTAAAGGCCTATTTTAGAATTGATACGTATAATGAATACGCCATTACTCCTAAAACTTTGATAATAAACTGGAACTTATAAAAGCTGTAATTACTGATCAAACTTCTTAGTTCCTGTTTAATTCCATTTCGTCGAACGTAAACTTCTGTCTATATGGACATTTACATGACCTCAATTATAATCAAAATATTTATTTTTATCAATCAAAAAAGTCATTAAGACTTAAATTAAATAAAGTAAATTAGAGTACTACATCTCATGAAATTAAAATAAGGGGTGTAGAACGTTCCGAACCATCTTTACGATCTCATAAGGTACTATATTAAAATAGACATGTCGTAGTGGTTAAAGAATCGACTAGAATTAGGTCAGATGGTTGAGTCCCCGTCCGGAAAGCGGAAGGTCCCGGGTCCCGGTCCGGTCGTAATTCTTTCCATTCTGATTTACTAAATTCAATTTCTTTGGCTCAGATGCAATTGGAAGCAACTCTTCTCTCTGTGTACTAAAACATACGATTAAATCTAATGAGTAAAATGTCAAAGTCAAATTTTGACTCATGTGCAGTAATTAATTAACCGTTTCAAAATTATGAAACAAATTTGAGAAAGAATTGATGGTTTCTTCTGAAATCTGAGTGCAGGTATAACACTGAATTGATTAAATGAATCAGCTAATAATACGTCATACATTTAATTTAGGTATTTTTATGTTATTAGTATATTACCTTGATAAACAAGCAGGAACGTAAATATTTTCAAAAGGCCCAAAAAAATTCTTAATTTATATAAAGTTGGATCGAAACGTTCGTTTAATGAGATATAATTCTTAATTTAATTGTTTTACGTTCAAATTATTCTGATTGTACTGTGTGATTCGATTGCAGAATAAATAAATTAGCTGATATACTCTGATAACCGTAAGGTTTACTGTTAAATTCTAGATTTACTTAATTAATAATACAAAAAAATACAGCGTTTCGTTCTATCTTTGGGACCTCAGGCAATACATAAGACAGGGGGTTTAAATTAATATAAATCTGACTCGGTTGAATTTATTTATTCCGACACGGCTATGTTAGTTATTATTTCAGTTGCAACGATCATGCCCAAGAATAATGAGTTTTGAAAATAATTCTCTAAAACACCTCGATGCCACCACAGTAATTTTATCGATCTTTTGAAGTTACAATTCAAATCTGCTTGTAAGGACCAATGTAAAGGACACTAAATTTTGTTACTTTTAAAATGGCGTTACGTTTAAAGGTAAAAACTAGTCATAGGGCTGTGATCAGGAATCACAGTATACAGAAGTTTAAAAACGATGGCGTGGATAGTCGTCGAAATGTTGTGATTTATTCAAACGATGGACCACCTTTAGGCCCTGATACCTGTTAATTCAAACTAATCACACGAATATCCTCTGCTTTAATGACAATTAATTATGTGTGTCTTTAGTTTAGTCATTTTCTTTACTTCACTACATATCACCAGCTACATCAGTAAGGTACACTAGAGTTATCCAAATTCCCCTCTACGTAATTGCTATAATCCTCAAATATCGGTAAAATAAAAATTAATGTCCTGTTTTCTCTGACGGTATTTTGGAGCTGCAACGAATTGGCTGTTGTTCCAAATGGTACTGAATTCAAACATATGTTTGGAAGCTTCCGAAAGGCCCACATTCATACTTGATGTGCTTTACTATCTCTAACTGGTGGTGTTCTAGCAGTTCTAGCTAGCGTGACGGACGCTGCTCAACCATAGAGTTCGTTTTGCCTTTATCCAATTTGGCATAGGAAATTGCACTGCGGTCGGAAGCCATGCTGCGGTCTTCCGAGCAGGAAGGAGCGGTGCTACTGAATTATAGCGGCCATTACCAACAATGAACGACGAACACCTCCTTCGCCTCCAAGTCCTCCTCTGCTGCACGAAACTATGAGCACCAACTGGATCTGTACTTCTACAAACTAGAGACTCTTAAACTATACCAATAAATAAAATAGTAGTGTCTGTCTGTCTATATGTCTGTCCGTATGTTTGTCTCAACTAGGCTTCGAAACGGCTCAACGGATTTCAACGAAAATTTCAGTGAATGAATCAGGAATTTGAACTTAAATTTCTGTGTATGTTTCATTTAGATATATTTCAGACTTCAGATGATACTAATGTAAATATTTATAAATCCATTGAATTGCCACAGGAAAGGGGGTTGCTTCAGTGTTACACCGCAATAGCGCAATGCCCGGTTATTTAATAGCGGAGGGAAGAAAATACCGCGAAGCACGTCTGGAAAGAAAGGATTGGCAATACGTTAAAAGCAAAATACACAAAAAAGAAAATTTCTGAGTCCTGAATCTCCAAGCGAGATTGGAAGGAAGCTTTGTATCGTTACAATATATAGTTTGAGAAAACTTTCCGTAACTCTATTTCTATATATGAGGTTGCACTAATCTTATGTATCCTTTACGTCTTATAACGTTTCCAATCCACGAATATCAAAATTGTTTAATTTCTTTTACGATTACTGGACGTTGTAATAATACAGTATAAGGTGTAGAAGAGACATATTTTATGTAATGTCTTGTAGGATCAAATAATCGGTTGCTCGGGTCCAGAACATCTTACATTTAATTTACAATTACTCCGTCCTGTTTCTCAAGAGCACCAATATCCCAACAAGCCATCAGGTAATCAGGAGCTCTCTGCCAATTGCGTGTAGACTAGTCAGTAGTTACATAGCCGTTGCATTACATAGGATATATATCCACTCAGTATGATGTTAGCCGACTAATATTACGTAGGAGTTACTTTACGTGCACAAGAAAATAGAGAAGCATAATAATAATAATAATGTGTCGTATGTTCGCGGGGATTTCATCCTTTGTGCTCGCCTACGTATCTGTCTCGTTTTGATGAGGTAATTTACAGCAGGCTAATTACAGCGGACATTTGCGTAATCCGTTTTGCAGGATTCGATTTGGCCTAATTTCGATACACAGTGCTCAGATTTACCATTAATAAATATTACAAAAGCACTGATGTTGCGCTTACCAGCTGTATATAATACTGATTGATTAGATTCTGTCGCTGACAAGGGCTTAAAAACGGATGGTAATAACGTCGTTACTGTTTTCTTTGTCGTTACGGTAAAACCTTTAGCAATGCTGCTGTCAACACAAAAGGAAAAGAAAATAACTAATCGCTAGTTAGTAACCTTATGTTTTCCCAATGATCAGGATTTGGAATAATGTTTTGAAATAGACGTGGCGTCGGATTAAGTAATATGCTTTGAATCTCTTTTCAACGTTCTGTGTTCTTCTAGTTTCTAATCTCGCAGAGACAACCGTCAGCGAATTACAAAATTTGTGAATGTTCAAAGTACAAAATTTATAGGATTACTCGCGGATAATAAATTGAATTTGAGGATGCACCACATCAAATCAGTAATCTTTGTCGACAAGCTGTATTTCTTATAAAACATTTCAGAGTAATTTTGCTTCAGTTCCCCTTACTGACGTATTGTGGAACGTTGTACGGTATTAAAGAAAAGATAAAATTTAATTTTTAAAAAATAGACGTCAAAAATATCCAAGAAAACAGTGCAGGCAATTTTTCAAGAAATATTTCTATTTCATTGCATGTACACCTAAATGACATTAACACAGCCAATCAGATTAAATTTTCCTCTATAATTTCTCATTAACATCGGTTAAAATTTCCATAAGGCTGAGTTTATACGTTTATTACTGTAATGGATGTATTTTAATAATATTATTGATTCTAATTATCTGATGTTGTAGTGATCAATCCTAAAACTGGTCTGACGCAACCCTCTATGATAGCCTATCCTTAGTAATCCTTTTCATTTCTGCATAGCTTCAGCATCCAAAATCCTCTCTTTCTCCGTAGTGTATTCCTTTCTTGGCCTCCCTCTTCTGTTTTTACCCTCACACACTTCCCTCTAATGATAATTTTACAAAACCCTCATGGTCTAAAATTGTGACCTATTAATCTATCCTTTCTTTTGGTCAAAGTCCTCCGAATTGTTCTCTCTACTCTTATTCTCCTTAGAAGTTCCTGGTTAGTTACTCTAACCACTCATCTGATTTACAGTATTCGTCTATAGCTCCGCAACTTCAGAGGCTTTTATTCTTTTCCTTTCTGCAACTCGTACCGTCCGCATTTTTATTATTAACTATTAATAATGATTTCCTAATATTCATACTTAAATTATAGTAAATTCCTCTTTTCTACGAATGCCTCTGTTGCCTGTTCTACCTTACTCTTTATATCTACTATATTTCTACCATTCCGAGTTATTATGTTGCCCAAGTAGCAGAGTTCCTTAATTTCCTTCACAATATCCCTTCCCAATCTAATTTCCACTGTTTCCCATACTAAACTCCATTACCTTAGTTTTCTCTTCCTTAATAGTCATGTTGTACTCTTTCTACAATTATCTAACTTGTTAATATTACAGAAAAAGTTATTAACACTGTTCATTATCATCAAGTATACTTTGGAGTTGGAGAGTTATAAATAATTTGTACACAATTCCAGATTCTTTATTTAATGTCAGCCAAAATTGATATTACATAAATAAATGTTTTGAGTGAAATTTTAAAGACATCCTTTTTGCTGCTCTTCCTGGTGAACCATCATGGCTAATTTATGTTAATAATATTAGGCTAGTCGATTTGCAGCAGTCATACAATCCTATTTTTCTTCCTCCAATTTGTTTGTGTTGTCAGAATATCTGTATTTAAGTTTTCCTATTAGTCATTTCCTGATATCCACATATACTTTGATAAAACTCCAAGAAGGAAATTATCATTCCTGTCAGCAGTCGCATTTACATATTTCAACAACCAGTGTCCGTAGTCGACATTAATCATCTACTAGGCAATAAACATACCTGGAGCACAGACGACTTAAATCTCACAATTCAGCGGATTGCAACAGTCCGTCTGCAACCTTGACACTCCTCTCGTTCAAGCCTTTTGGCGCCACTTGTGTGTGCCACAATTTATAAGACTCCTTAGTGTAGAAACCCGGAAAATCCGCCGTGCCCAAGCAGATGTTTATAAACCTAGTTTCCGGGAGCTGAGCACGTCCGGAAACAGACACGGACTTTTATTTGTTTTGAAATTAAAATAAGTACTTAATTAAAATGCAAAACATCAGTATTCAAGCACATTAATTAAAATTACTGGCAATAAAACGTTCCATTCTAAAAAAAACATAAAGGGAAACACTAATTATCGATGTATTTTAGTGTAATGTAAAGACCCAAATTTATATTATTTTCCCTCCCATTATTATTACTGCAGTATTATTTCATAACAAAAAGATGAGAAATTCGACGCTGAATTATGCTAAAAGGTGAGCAGCCAAAAATCGCGTGTAAGGAAACTCTTAACTGTTTCGAAATTCTTCCGTGATTTTACGACAATGTTCCCAAGGATCCTCTGAGAGAAAATTCTGGGCTACAATATATTTCACAGGTGTCCTTGTATTTCACTAGTAACACTATTTAGTATATATGCTACGGTATACCAGCTATGTATGACGCCAGAGGACTTATTTGTATTAATTTTAGAAAGCCTTATTAACTACGTGAAACTCTTCTTATTTGCCATTTGTAGATCCTCATCATGATTCCAATATCTGTAAAATATTTGTCTTTTCAGTTCCTACTCGTAATATGTCCTTTTTCCTTATTTTTTCAGCTACAGCGGTTAATAAAAAATGAGCGTACAGAGTAAATTATTACAGTCTTAAGAAAACCTTTTACTGCTCTGAAGCCAATAAATAAAAAGCCAGAGCAACTCTTCAGTAAATTTAATTTATTACTATTCATAAAATGTAAATCATTTTAAAATCATTTTTAGATTGTGTTTTTTTGTAATTCATCATTATCATTATTAATTATTTAATATTTATGGGCTTTCTTGTAAGGTTCAAGTCATCTATGAGCCAAGTTTTTCTTAATCTAAGTTACATAAACTCCTCATAACCGATCGAAAGTCGACAAGAGTGACAGCGTGTACAAAGCAGATATACTCTGTTCGATTCCGGGCCGGATAGCTATTTTTCTATCCTAAACCGTTAATTCACTTCCTTATCCTCACAGCTGAGCTTTGATTGAAAGCATTCTTCTGTTCTTTAATTTGTGTTTCGTTCAACATTGTCATATAGGCATAAGGTCATTGTCCTCGGGTTGTGTCCAATTCAGTTCGCTTGTTTCCGAAAAGCTGTTCTCAGGATGAGATTATTTTCATCTATTCTTCTGAAAGCTAAATTAAACCTTAAGTCAAAGAAGAAAACTACCTGGAACTATGTGATTGATAAATGATAACACAGTGTTGAGCGTAATTTATTATATTGACTCGGGGAACAAGCATATGTTTGGAATCTATGAGTTGGGAATGGTAACAGATGAGGAACAATATTCAATTGAGATAGAGTGTTTCTTTGCTGTAAATAAATTATCAACCTTTTCGTCTGCACTTTCTGCTTGTGATGCAATGAGGCCTTTCTCCGAGGTAACAGTTCTTGCAACCTCATAGCCAAATCGCATTTTAATTTCGGTGGGGTTGAGGCGCATCTACGGTCTTCACATGATGCCACGTTAAAAAAAATCCCGTATTGCCTGACCTCGGGAGTGTTTCTCTGCCTACCTGCTCATTAGCAACACCCACGGCGCCTTGCAGAGTGGTATTAGGCTCAGTGTGTGTTGTTTCTTATTAGAGGGTCGCCGCGAAAGTGAAAATCCTCGGGAGAAGCAGTCGTAAACGCCGCCAGGATAATATACCCTTACATTCGCCCACCAGTTCTTTCTCTCTTTCTTCTCTAATCCCTAAAAGTTTGGGGAAAAACTAATCCTCTTCACTATTCCAAACTGCACAGTTATAAATTTGTTACAGACTCATTAAACTGTTGGTAGTTAGCTCCTCCCACGTCGAATAATGTTTTCCCGGAACTATCTCGATACGTGCAGAGGTATTACTGTACTCCTTTCTCTTGTGACGAATTTAATACCGTCAACGACTGTCGCATAATTATTTAATGTCTCTCTATCTAATTTTTTTACTTGTTCACCAATATTACTAATTTTTATATATATCATAAGACCTCCAGCAATTGAATTAATTTGTTGGCAAATTGCAACCTGTCTAGCATAACGTGAGCAAAATTTAACGAATTTTCTTAATCCACTTTTAATTTTAATAATAGCTTCAGTAGAGAAATTTAAACTTACTTTCAGTCCACTTCAATACATTTATTACTCCATTTAATGGAAAATATACTGAATAAATTTCTGTGCAAATCAATACTTCTCCTCGCAGCCAACTATATTCCCCTTCTTCTCTCTCAGCCCACCAACGATTAGCCAATCAGATCTCTTCTTATTCTTCAGTAAACCAAATAAACATTTCCAATTGGCCATTACACACTGTATTATAAGATTTGTAAATGAAGAAATGTTTACCTTATTTATACTTTTAAAAAGTTGTCTATCTCTGGCGTATAATAGTCAATGCTATTATAAATGATTTCCGGTCAAGAGAGACAATTATTAAAATTCTGAGTGGTACATTGTTGAATGTTTGATCCTGTCTGATAAATGAGTCAGGTTAAATGGAAAAAGAATTTTAATATAAAGAAATTTGTAATACCGACGGGAAGTCCCCAAGAATTCAAGAACGTAGTCGTGGTGTGTCGGAATACTAGAATAATTTATGAAAAGGCTAGTATAGTTCGTGAGATTCTACATGGCATGTTTAGATACGCAGAGAAGGGGAAGGTGAGTATTGTTTTTGAGGAGGAACTTCCCCTTCAATCGGTCTGGTGTAACGCAACTATCATTGTTAAAAACATTAATTGTATTTATACTAATGGGATATGAAGACTGCGAGAGCGTCTTCTTAACACACCCTATACTTATTATCTATTCCACTTTATGGATGCGTTTCTTGATGTTCGACATATATTGAACTGACAGCAATATATTTCCTAGTGCTAATGTTTTCAGAATTTATTTTACCCTACGAAGTTGCGTTCACAAAAATCGGAGTAAAAGTAAACTCCTGTCTACTCCCACTATAATATGAGCGAACAATAATTGGACTCTTGAATGCTATGACACTCAAGATGAGAGACGGGAATTGTTATTATAACACAACACATGAAGTAAAATTAAAGTTAAATTTATTGATTGGAAATGCCTATAGCCTCCGCTTTGGTCGACTGTCCGAATGCGACTCTCCGGATTCTCCAGAGATTCGCAAAACTCAACCAGTTTCAAAGTGGGGATCCAATTATAATTCAAAAATAGCTGTCGAAAGTTAAACCGTAGGAGGATTTTCTTGTAGACTTCTATTCCCACGCCATTTTTACATGACCTAAGGCAGGCAGTCCGTCCGGTCTGGACTTGCATCCTGCGCCTCTTTACTCTCATCCATTCTTATTATTACTATTATTTATCTGCTATTGGGCATTTCCCCGTGGCAGCCAAGTAAGAACATTAAAATATAAATACAATAAATTACTAATACAATTTTGTACTGTCTTATTAAATTATGACCTGAAATACAAAGAGAAGTCAGAAGCCACTCACAGTTCACTTCACTATTTTAATGTTTTATCATCATGATGCCAAGTCACGGGGCCTCGGTACCCTAATGTCTGTCTGTATTAGACCGAATTTATTTAGGTTAAGTTTGCAGAAGTATTCATATTCTTCTAGAGTAGATCTAATTCTTCACATTGCTTTTCCTGGAGAATATAAAATATAATAATAGATTCAGAGATTTAATAATTTAATTTGAAGACGTTTCGTCCCGCAACTTAAGGCTCCTCCTCAGGATTGAAGTGAGAATGAAAAACCCTTTGACGGTCACATTGATTTAAAAAAATTATTACAACTGTAGCTTTCGGCAGATTAAACTTCCACGTTCATCCTAAATACGTAAATCAATCAATTACTTATCAGATACATACTAATCTTAATTTTTAAAATATAAATACATTTTAAAAACATATAAATAAAAACTTCACATAACTATTATATTTAAAACAATTCTACTTTAACTATATTATCCGTACAGGCGTATTTTGTAAAATTTAAAATATTTATATTCTCAAAACGCCGTGAACAAACTGGCGTAAACATCGGTAAAAACAAGTAAATTCATGTTGTTGGCCACGGACGTTGCAGGAGCAACATAAAATTTTTGTTATTTTAATTAAAGAACTGAGTAGGTCCCTAAAGTTGAGGGACGAAACTTATACAAAGTAAATTATTCAATTTCAGTTTGTAGGGCATTCCTTGTGTTTCATTTATAATATTAAGTCAGATGATTTAATTACTTTATTTATAATATTAGATTCGTTTAAGTATTATTCTTTTGTCGCTTTTTTTTAAATCCTCTAGTATTTATTGTCTCAGCACAATTAAAAAGACAAAAAAGAGCCAGCCGTTTACTAGCAAAGTAGATCGATTCACGTTTTGATAACGTTCTGATAAAGGATTTTTCCAGCATACGAACCGGACGTTTTGACAGTAAAAGGTTCTCAACAGTTAAGTTAAATTCCAAATCGTGTATTGCTAGACCATTAATGCAGATAACTTCCAAATCCCAGAATAAAAAAAACTTGTTGAGTCTGTTTGTAATAAATTCCTTATTACTGCAATGGATATTTAATTTAGCTAGACTGGCTATTCAAATATTATGCTAAGGTATCAGTAAAGACAATATTTCTCGTTTGTCTGAATTATTTTTCGCTTTGTGATACCAAATGCGATCTGTGAGAATAATTCTGGAGGACGAGGAAAACCACGCATTTTAATCTTGAATATCACGTGGAGGTCGTGTTAAGAAACAAGCCTCCACTGTCAGTTTGTATCTCAGTCCTGTAGTAAATCAATTCTTAATTTTCTCGAATGATTTTTTTCTTTCACAAAATAAATGCAAATTCTTGTATACTTTGCGAGATTCGGAGCCTATTCGAGATAAACATACGGACAGACAAACACTTCAATTTTATTTATTGGTATAGATTACTTCTGTATTTTTCAAACAACTGCTTGTTAAATTCTTTATAGGCCTATATATGACTGGTTGAACGTGACAAGGTGCAGTACTGATCTGACCTGAGGACGAGGCCTTGAAAATCATTATTATTATATTACCAATTTAAGTTGGGTCATTCGCTTTTTTTCTTCGTCTTTCTTCGCCTTTCTTTCCCTTTCTCTCTATGAGCTATATTTTAAGCGGGTAAAAGAAGCTTAGCTTTCATCACGATGATAAGAATAAAGTCACTGATCATTTTATGACTATGCTTTTATATTAGTTAAATAATTACCATCTATTTTGTGAACCACAGTTCTTTTATAATTAAAAGAATTTTTAAACCTAATAATTCATATAATCGTATTTACACATAATAATTTTGATTGGTCTTCCATCATACTGAACGTAATTAGGAAAGGTAACACAGTTTTTTAGAGGCGACGGTATAAAAATGTCAGTGTTTCTTTTATTTTTTGGAAGAAAAAAAAGCGGTCGCATTTTAGTATGCAAATTGGCGAATCTGCTGACAGATTAGAGAAAGTGTTGTACTTTCTAACTTTTGCAGTTAACAAAGCGAGGAACCTCGTTACGTATTCCATTCCCTTCCCTCGGCTCCCGCGTTTTGTAAATATTTATTTACATATGGATGAAGATATTGCCTGTAAAACTGATATTCATGAAGGTTCGCATCGAAAGTCACGTGCCTCGATTGGCTAACATGACGGCTATTCGATACATTACTTCTCGATAGTGATCGATTAGTCATGAAGTGAGCGAATCGATGCAAGACTTCCGGCGTCTTCAACACGGAACTCGGCATTTAAAAATTCATTTACTGACCGGTAGTGAAGCACACTGTCTTAAAAATTAAGATATATATATTTTTTTTCCATTCACAAATACTAGAAAATATCTTCATTATAATAAAAAAGAATCTATATATGTTTAGTTTATAATAAAAATATAATTGCTACAAAACTTGGTACACATATTTTGAAAAACCGGAAGTAACACCTTTCAAAAATATGAAATGTATTGTAGTTTAAAAAGTATGCGAATGTGCCAGCATGCATAATTCAGTGTCGTCTGAGGGATTATAGAGGTTAATCTGCCATATTTCATGACTCACAATATATTGACTATTTACATTCTGATACACAATCAATCAAAATAAAACACATTGAGGACAATGATAAAAAATGTGAAAGATTTTTTAAATTAATAATTTTTATATTTACACATAATTAGGACCGCCTATTAACATGACATATTCACGGAACCAAGGCAGTTGTATCCTGCAAAACAAGCTTTAGGAAATATCCCAGACAGATAAAGAAGCTATATGTAAATTTTTTAATCCTTACAATTTAGTAGATTTGTTGTAAATTGCAAAGACTAAAGGAATAATTTAAGTAAGAATTAAATTTTAAGGCTAATGGTTGCGCAACATGTGACAGAAATAATTGTTTTCTCATTTAAAGATCATTATCATGATTCTAAGAAACATAAGAAAAATTGTTCATAATTACGAAAACATAAGGAATTCTACTGTGACGTCATGAATTAATTTTTTCCCCGCCATTTATAGATATAGTGATTCTAATACGTGTAAAAAAAATTCAATACACAGAAAACACGGACGGATGATAAAAAATAGAAATTTATTTAAAAATGTAATTCTGTATGTTGGTAATGATTTAAAACAATTCAATAAAATGCAGCTGTTTTCCACTTAAAGATATTTTTGTGAGAAACGAATAATATTCCAATTAAATTTTTTCTAAGTTTATTTCATAATATTAATAGTGATTTTAATTAACTGATTTATATTTCGTATTTAGTAACAGACTTTAAAATAACCAGTAATGCTAATTCAGTTATTTTATTATCATTGGAGAAAAGGTAACTTTAATCGTCTGTTTCATATTTCATATCTGCTAACATTTTTTAATATAATTTTAATCATTTTCTTAGTTTAGGATAACTGATTTAATTAATAAACAAGTTGATTATGATTGGTAAAAAAATTATTCTCCTAATTTGGGAAAAGGGGATTCAATAACAGATACTTATAAAATATATAACACAATTTTAAATATTTGTAGGAAAAGTCACATTTGATACTCTATTTACACCAGCGATATTATGCGTGACTCATTTTTTGTACCCGGATGTATTACTTTCTTAAGCTGTATTTTGCCCTACCTAAAGGTACCTGGATTTTATTTAACTACTTTAAGGTAAAGAATTCTATTACCAGTACCAGTAAAATGCTTCACTCTGCTAAAGCACCGGGATTATTTAGAATCTCGAAAGATACTACTAAGTTTATTTAATTTTGCAGGTACCGTCAATAATCATCCCCGTTCATTTTAAGCTAACCCCTAAATTGCATGTTAGTGGGTCCCATAAAGGGGTTAGTGGTTCAAAAATAGTACTGGTCACGATGCCAGATAAATCAAGTACTGACCTCGTCATTAAAATTGAATTCTAATTGGCAACGTTGAACATCCACTTAGTTAAAATGTAAAGAAATAAATACCTATAGCTATTTACAACTGTTTCCCATTGATTTAACACGAACCAATCAATGTAAAATAAGAAAAATTGTAAGTCTTCCAATTGAAAAACACAACCACGAGAAACAAAATTATACAAAACCATTGCGAGAAATAATAAAACTATATGTCATTCGGTGAATACGCTTTTTTACACAGAAATTGCCTGGACTGTAGTGGTTTTTCATTGCGCCAAGAATCTCTACTAGGGTGGTAACAGGAACACGTCAACAGATCATTGTTCTGGAAGGCGGCCTTTATGACGGAGATTTTCAGGAAGCTCTCACTTCCCCTTTCGTGCTTATCTTCCACTCTTCAAACTCTTTCGTGTCCGGAGAAGCCTAGATCAAACTACACGTTCTATTTATGTCATATTTCGGCAGTACTTATTCGTCTGTTTATGTACATTAAATGGCAGTGGTACTATTTGAAGCAACCAGACTTTCAATACAACCGTATATGAAAATAAAACATAAAAGTAAAAATAACTTAATGCGTTTCTTAACTTCACCTTTTTGTGATAACAATATTAAGGAATTATTTAATACCGAACTAACGAGAAATTATTTTTACCACTTCTTGTTGGCATTGACCGATTATTGATAGAATAGTTAAAATTGTACTATTTTATGTTCGATGACAAGGGTTGAATAAAACTTATACTTGCTCCCCTAAAACACTTCATGGCCAATAAAATTTTCGTCCTTCTAGAGTTTCGACATAAACTGTTGTATTAAGATCATGGATAACACAATAAATAATAAAAAATTGATAGATGAAAGGCGTAAAAATGCGTAAATATAAAAACGCAACAGATGAAAATGGTAAAGAGCAGTACAGACGCCTGAAGAATGAGACAGGTAGGAGAAATAGGGAGTCCAAAGCAAAGCGGTTGAAGATTTGAAGATTAAGTGGACAAGAGATTTCAGCTAATAGCAAAATCAAAGAAACATTTGGAGAAAGGAAAAATACTAGCAAGAACGTCTGGAAAGAAGGCGGGAAGCCAATTCTAGGGAAAGAAGAAAAGATAGAAGGAGCATCTAGAAGAACCGTATTACGGTGTAAATATAGATCTTTCAGCAATAGAAGTAGAGTTAGGCGACAAAATTTTAAGGTGGGACTTTGATATTGGTCTGACAGATCTTGGCAATTATAAAGTGCCAGGAATTGATAGCATTCCAGCGGTGTTGATAAGATCATCGAGAGAAGAGCCCATTCGAGATAAGCATACAGACATACATTTAAATTAAATTTCTTGGTATAGATTACTGAATATCGGGACATCATCGTCACTCAGGTGATATCGCTCTTTAGTCTTGGTCTTTTTTACGTTCATAACACGTTGGGCCTTTATAGACACGTTTGGCCTTTATATTATGAGATAGTCATTCGTTAACTCAGGGCATCCTTCACCTGATTTCATAAAGTAATGTAAACAATAAAAAATTAATTTCCCAACCGTGATGATGAAATTAATTTCCATGAGGACCATCCAAATCGGCCAATGAAGCGAGCTCTTGCGGCGATCGGGACAGGGAAGTGGAATTAGGAGACAGATGAGCTTGACATCGTGGTTGTCGCCCTGAGACTGCAGCTTGTCGTAGTTGGCAGCAATGAGGACAGGTGGCGCTAGCCTGGCGCCAGGGCAAAAGCAGGAGCGGTGCATTTGCAGCTCTGCCCTTGAGTCGCCTCGCTATAAATAGACAGACAGGTACGCTTACAACAATCAACACCTCATTACATCTGCACTACAGTCCCAAGAATAATAAAACGTTCCCTGCAAAATTACATTCCGACGCAAAAAAACAACAAAATATATAAAAACACTTGAGAGTTAGCAGGCCTTCCCATTTCAACTCCATGGCTGATTTCTTGTGACTCGTGTACTGGAAATACATCCCTCTAGATAATTACAGCCTCTTCTCGAAATGAATCTGTGAATAATAATTCACTAAACATGGACCTCACTCATATAAATCCTCGTAATACTTGAGTTCAGAATTTTTTCAGGACGCTAAAATATTGTGGGAAGAATTTTTATAAATTTATGCTATGAATATTCGCACATTAAAATAAAACAATAACCATTCAAGTAATCCAGTAGGAACTGACAAAACTATAAATTAATTAGCTTAAGCTTTAATTTTATTGATATTATATTGTTATTTTCAAAGAGCGCTCACTGATCTTCACTAATTATCTGCTAAGATACTGATCATTTAAGACAATAATAAATGCCTGTTTTCAGCTCAATTAAAATATACAAACTGGTAAAAAATTAATAAATAGTTTTATCAGCAATCTCGCGAAACGAAGTTGGTTGACTTTATTTGGATAGGCCCATAATAATAAATTACATTGTTGTAACTGACACTGATAAACATTAATTAATAACAAAGAAAACTTATTAGCACGTTATACTGACAAATAAATTAGTAATATCCTGCGTGATGTTCATCAAGTGAATTTAATTAATTCGTAACTGAATTATTTGGCCAATATATGTTGTGAATTATAATATGGAGCCGTCGTCGGAACTCGGGTGAAATCGTTCTTTAATGTTGGGCTTTTTTACGACACGTTTGGCCTTTATACTATGAGACTCGACTAATTCGTATCTCGTGTGATTTAATAAAGTAACGGAGATAATAATAAAAAATTATGTTTCCAATTGCGTGTGTGAAATAATCTGTGACGAGGACCAATTAAGCGAGATCTTGCAGCGGTCAGGAATGGAAACTTGGACCTCAGCCTGGAAGTCGGAGACAAACGGTAGTTGTCGCCCTGATATTGCAGCTTATTCTACCGTCTGTGAAAAATATTTCAGACTGAGGAATGCTTGTAATTTTCCTAAAACATAAAATATCGTGACGCATCGCTGGTCAAAGTCGCCGCCAATAATAGATATCCACGTTAAAATCTTTTTGTATCGCAATATATTACCTCAATACTCGCCATAAATGTTATTTGCATATACTATGTTACCAGTTTACATTATTTTTCTATATCTCTATCCGAGGAATGTTGGATGTAATTAAGCTTCTGTTAATGTTTGACGGTTGCTGGGTAATTCTTAAAATTACAAAAGAGCATCTTATTTGCCTGTGTTTTTACTATTTAAGATTTTGTCCTTCTTTCCCTCAAGGTCTGTACTCGTGTCGTAAAAGTTTGAACGAAACATTTCCAAGACACATGGCTGCTATTAACTGAGTTTTACCAGCATAATTTTAATTTGACATTTACAGGATTCGTAAAAAAGCTACGCACACATATTTAACCTTTTGTGTTTTTAATGTAATTGCTTTGGAATTGAATCCCTCAAAAAATTAAAAAATTATCATGCACTTTGATTCTTTATATGAGTGGGTCCAAGTTTTACGCCAAACGATGGTTTCTTTGATAAGCGCCATGGAAATAAAGTCAACGTTTTACACTCAGTACAGCGTGACTTAATGTGCTACTAATGTTGTTTCCTACTTGGTGACGGACATGTAAATTCAGAGTGGAAACTCTTAACTGATTGATCTAAGAACCAGTCCCAAGCCTGATCTGTTACATAATGGCAGCAGTCATCCTCCTCTTACCGTTAGAGAATTTGACCAACAAGGAAGAATAATTGGAGAAAATGTGACTGAGGAGCACCGTTGGACTTGTCGCTGTTAGTGGATTTGCTTCTGGACTGTACTAATTGTTAACCCTTATTAAGAGGGACAAGTCCAAATACTACATCGTGAGGATGGTAGAAGCTTGTTTCGGTCCTGCTTCGATAAAATGTTGATTTACTGATTAGCAAGGATATGGTTCCTTTTCTCCCACAGGATCTTTCTGAGGGTATGTGGCGGAAATGGAAACCGAAGAGGGGTTCCAGTCGTCAAAGTCAGATGGAAAGGAACAAGCACTACAATTGAGGGTAAAATTGTACGGTATACCCGTTAATTAGCCTACCAGTGTTGGATGTTTGAGATCAGCGTTAACTGAATTTCGCTGATTAAGGGTATGCAGCACTGGCGCTCTAGTTTCGGAAGTAAGTTTAATTATGTTATTGAGCGGAGCGGCTGGTCAAGTTCCGGTTCGATCCTCAGTCCCTCCTCTGAGTTGTCGGCGGAGGTTATCACAGTGTTGGCATTGTTGATGGGAGTGTCTGGTCCACCTGTTGTGGATGGTCCCCCACTCCGGCGGCGCGTGTGTTGTGTTGCGCAAAGCAAAGCTGAACGCAGTTGTGAGCTGGCAGCCGCGCACTCCACGTCACACGTCAGCGTCCATCGTGGCGCCGTCGGGACGCCTCTGCCATGCCATGCCGTGAGTACTCCCACGTTCTTCCCGTCATGAATTAGCTTACACACTGATTCCAAGACATTACAAAACAATCGCAACAGTTCTTTAATCAGATTTGGATTACATCAAACCAAACGAATAAATGTCTAAACCCTGTACTGATGTCATTATCTAACACGCTAACAGTATATGAAGCATTAGATAGAATACAACATTTAATTTTTAAATGAAGTACTAACTCTAAAAAAAATTGTCAAGAAATATTGCTGCTCTTAAGAATTGGAATGATCTGCAGCAGGATTATTTTGGTTACTATACGAATGTAATTTTATGATACAAGTTTGACATTTGGTAAACGGAAGAACGTATGAAGGCAAACAACACAAGTGTTTCGAAGGGAAATAAGCCTCTGTTCACTCCTAAAGGCAAAGATCTGCTCTGTTTAATCCACCCCCAGGGTAGCCAACAGTCACAGCACTATTATAAATTTACAGGCAAATTTCATAATCCGCATAGTATCCTATGTGGATTACTATTCCAAGGAAACTTTCTTTCAGACGTAACTGTGAACCATTTTCTTACAACTGCACTAATATTTACATACCCCCTTTTCATTTCCCTTCCTATTCTATTAAAGGGTAGTTGCCTGTTTCAGGATCACCCTCATGTCGCCTGTCAACCCCCAAAAAATTCCACTATATTATTATTCTGTTACATGCTTCCCCTTGATATCTCTTATCTTTGTTAGCTAACTTATTAGTCTTTGCAAATGACTTCCATGCAAACTAAAAAGTACAAGTTTTATAATACTAAAGTACTTCTTCGTTCAGTTCATTGGACCAGGATTATAAAAATGGGTGAATCTAAGTCGAATCTTATGTTCGATAATTTGCTGTACCACTAAAATAATTTCATCAAACTCATTGTTAATTAATATGTGGATAAAAATAATTTCTCCAACGCTGTTAATTTGCCGATATTGTGAGATTTTCTTTTAACGATATCGTTCCAGTCTTCATCAATCATTTTCTTTTCGTCATTCCCTGGGTTCCAGTGTCAGACAGCGGAAGATCTTGCTTCCTTTAATCCTTGGATAAGGTCCTGTAGAAGCAAGCAGATTCCCTATTCAAATTAAACCCCAGTTAATTTTGTGTTACTCTTTAAATTGGTCATCTTGCAATATTGGTTCAGTACCAATGCTGTCCATCATCCGTCTCCTATGTCTATTTCATCCTGCACACTCTTCTTCAATTTTTTTCAATTCAAGGAGACAAAATCTGCGGTTTCAGTTCACATGAACTAGATAGATATTTTTATCTACAATGGCGTCACACTGCATGGGAAACCATTATCAGCTGCTCCAGATGTCTTCTTCGAAATTCCTTCATTTTCTTCCGGGATTTATCTCGTCTTCGTCTGGTTTTTGTGTTGCTGCCAATGTCGTAGAACTGCTCATTCTCCTACTTCGACTTCGTCCATTCGCCTGCTATCTACGACAGCTTGCCAGAAAACTGAATCAAGGCACACATCATAAGAATATAATTTCGTAGAAACGAAGAGGTTTTCCAGATTGTCACATTCTCGACAGACAATCTCGTCAGCTTTGGCCATATTTTCATAGTCCAGAATTATTGCTTCTCTATATTCTATTTTCTAGAACCTGATTTTGCTTTTCTGTCGTCACATTTTCGCATGATCCCAAGACCATTTTCAAAGCCCAATTTCATAAGTAGTCTTTCTTTTAGTTTTCAATATCAGCGAACTCCTTTCTTTTGAAACGGTTGTATCTGAGATTGTTCACATACTATCCAAGTTGATTCATCAGGCCTCTTTTTTTCTTTAATGGGCTTTCATTTTATTAATTTTAAATATCAGCCATGTTGATACTTATTATGCGAATTAAGTAGAACAGTTTCTACTAAAAATTCCACCACAAGTGCACGGTTTCCTTTTATTGTAAATATATATTCTCAATTGAAGTCCGACTGGTTTAAAACTTCTGCAAGGAAACGATTATCTGTTATTCTTACTGTTCCAAATATTTTTAAACTTAACTCTTACAACATTTACGCTATATTAAGTCCAAATTTCAGTCTTTTCCTATTATCTCTGTCGTCGTATTATACTCGGGTACGAGTTTTTTCGGATCATCAGGTGTGAAATAAGTTTCTTATTTACATACATGTTAATGTCCTTAAACTCAGCTGTAAAGCGAAGTAAGAAATTTTTATTAAGAGAACATTCAACAGAGTTTGTCATCTTGGTGATTAGAGCTCCTGCATACAAAGAAGAGGACCCGGGTTCGATTCCCGACTTTGTCGAGAACTTGACATTCTCCTCTTATTTAGCTAATGTTTAATAAACTTCATTTAGAGCAATAAATTCCTGTGAACTTGAACTTTTAATTTCACAATAATCTAACTTCATCAGGTAGAACCTCTCGTGTGTTATTATTGCAAACTGATACCTGACGTTCCTGGAGATAGATCAGAGAAACTGCTAATACCTGATGCCGCTTTCTGCTGGGTTTTTTTCTTTTCATTTACGGCTCTAAGATTGCGAGCAAGGTATTAAGTTGCACATACATTGAACATGCAAGTCTTGCTATCGCAACAGTGTTTTCTCTATTTTTTCTCGATTATTACCAGTATTTGCCTGGGAATGGAATATTTGCACAGTAACACAGTGGCCTACAGCTTTTCATAAAACTTTGATTTTGCTTCTTGGATTTATGGATGAATAGACCTACTAATATGTATATATAATATTTATGTAACCTATAATTTAATGTCATTAAAAATTTTACTTTGATAAATTCTCTATTAAGCCTCATCTTCACATACCTCCTTTAATATACAATTTTACCTGAATTTAATAATTTAATAATAACTTTTTATTATAAATAAAATTGGATAATTAATCTGGCCAAAAATCAAAATTATTAAAATTAATATTTACATTAACTTTCTCATAAAGAACGTTTCCTCTCTACGTTCAGTGACCTTTTCAGTATTTTATACTCAACAAAATATGATTTAAATTTAAATAAATCATTTAATAGAAAAAATTGACTTATTCCAAAAACGTCCAAAGCTGAAATGAGACAAAACTATTTAAACGCATCACAATATTTACATTACTGTAAATGATTTTTAAACATAAATTAAACTTTCAACGTAAGTTTACCTCATTCTAATGTTTTTCAGTTAATCTAAATCCGTCTTTTGAAGAATTGATATTAAATTATTCTTATGTTGCCAGGACTGCAGCAAAAAATATGATTCATAAAATATTCACACTTTGCCAATCACAAATATTTATGGTTTACATTTATTATACCGTTTGGACTTGTTTAGCCATTATATTCTTTAAAAAATATACAGGGTTGAAATTACAATTTCCACTCACCAACGTGTCGGAAATATTCCTATGACACTTTCTCCATTGAAGTTTCTATAAAATATACATTTTTAAAATACCCAGCTGCGGTAACGTTTCATAATACGTATACATTGGGTAAATAAAAATATTTGTTTGGCATGCGATCAAGTCATGATCCTAGGAAGTGCTTATAGGAAGTAAAATACATATTCTTTCAGGAATTTCAAATCATTTATTTAGTTGGTTTTTTATTCGAGTGTTCAAGTTTCAAGTGTTTCGATTATCAGTGTTTCTACTCACCGACTCAACGAAAGCCGTTTTCTTAAGAACGGGAGAGAAGACTTTCCACCTGTACTTCTGCTTCCAAGGGAACGTAGTTTGAACGTTGTCACCGGAGCCATTGACAAGTGGTAATCTTTAATCTGTGGCGCCAACCGCGAGGTAAAGGACTAATGTAAACATAAATCCGACCAGATAAACGGCTTTTCTGGCTCAGAGAAGGAAATCAGCGGACCGTGAAGCGTCGGGGAACAGGTTAAGCGGCTCTCAACCTTACTCGCCTTATTTCTAGGATACCTACAGGAGGTATTTATATCACAAGCCACACCAAAGAGATTCCCATATATATTTATCATTATACCTTTCTGGAAGTTGGCGGTGCCAAGTAAAGTGTCAAACGCCGCTTGGATTCCTGTAAGTAAACTTGATAATAATCAGTTTCTCGGAGACGCGAAGATATTACCGTGTAGTGTGGAAAAATAGCTGCGTTGCCAAGAAATGAAGTGGAGACGTATAAGAAATAGTATTCAGACATGTGATTGGATAATAGATGGGGGGAATATAAAATAATTGGCAATGAGTGTTGACTCTACTCTTGACCTGAAATTCCTGTAGAGTTTCTCTGAGAATTTCATCACTGTCTACTTCGCCACTCTGTATTTTAGTGTTTATCCTCAGTAGTGTATCTCACGAGGGAAAGTGTAATTAAAAAATTATCCCATACCTCAATACAGTTATTGGAATGACGTGAGACAAGCACAGAAAGCCCAACCTCCCTCTAGAGGTTTCCCCACACAATGCATTTCGGCAAGTTGTCGAGTAAGATCCTTATACTATAGCCTCGCGGGCTTTATTAACACTGCTGTGCCTTTTTCTCTTTTCCACATCCTACTTTCAAAACCATGACCATCATGTAGCCTATCAACGCCAAAATAAAATAAAAAGTTTATTAAAAACTTGTTGTCTTGGATTTAAAAATAACTTTAATTTAAAAATTACTAGTTAGGGTTTCACTCCGGTTGTAATTTGGAAAACCTGTTTCTGCGACTAACCAAGACATAAATATTCGCGAAATATTCAAAACTGATTTATCAGGTTCGTGTGCTTGGTTGTGAGACCTTAAATCTCAATTAGGTTTAGATAATAGACAGTTATGATGGCGCATGAGTTGACTCGAAAAAAAGTGTTTCCCCGCCCTTCTAGCCCAAGGTGGTAGGTATGGAAAGAAATTATTGTCATTTACGTGAGTTATTGCCGGAGCTGTTAACTGGCTCTCTTTTGTGGACAATTACCGTTTCCCTTTCAGATAAAACCACGGCGCCTCAGGAAAGCCGTAAACTTCGCAACAGGCTTCCGTCAGAACTCCTAATGTCTCACACTCACCACATTCTACCGTCATTAAATAATTACCTACAACCGATGGAATACATTAACTGCGCATAACTGGTACCTCGAGAAAGAACACGCATTCAAACCTGCATATTAATTAATGGTTACAGTGCAATATCCCTTTTTCATTGCTAACTTGGAAAGATTCGAATATATTATTTGCACGTGAAGTGCTTTCCTAGTCGTTTCGTGGCGTTAAATATGGATGGAATAAAGTTTCTCGGTCAAATGAAACATTTTGAAAGAACTAAATCCCATCCATATTTCCTGACTGAGAGAAACTACATGACGAGCCCATCAATAAGCATCTATACCGAAAGCAACGGAGAACCTCTCCATATAAGGTGGAAACTTCTCAGAATCAACTTACAAACATTGGACATATGACAGAATATAACAACAAGAAAACCTTCCCAAAAACCCCTTTACTTCCGTTTCTCACTCCCGCAAATCATCCCTAAAACCAAATCAAAATTCCTCTCATACAATCTTTCATACAGTTATTTTCCCAACGGCATTTTTACTCGAAGCCCTACAGAAATAGGGGACAACGGGGGTGCCTAATATACAAAAACCCCTACGGTAAGGTCCTGCACCCTTGGGAGAACACAAAGAGAAATTGTGCCCGCGAAACTATGCCACCTCGAGTCTAACTTAGGTGTTATTTGACCAGGGAAGTAGACATACCACCACCAGGTGAGCTTTTGGGGTCTCCGGAGGATAGAGCGAAGGCTCACGGTGTTACCACTTTCCGCGAAGGACGGCATTGGTCGGCCGCGCGCATAGCTCCGTTCAGCACGATCGTGCTCAAAGCTTCTGCTCCTTCAAGGACAGGCGCCTGTGTTAAGCTACCTTAGGGTACGATGGAGGGAGGCCTTATGGCTCTCCAAGGGGCCAGTCTGGGAAGCTGGCTTCCCGATCCCGCTCGTGACAGCAGCTGAGACTGACTGACTCAAGGCGGTCATCGAGTCGCTTCCGATTAAGGTGCCGATGAATTCCCTCACATACTGGCATCAACGGTAACGAGATGGCACACGTAGCAGCAAGCAAGGCCTTCACCAGTAGACGCTGAACACATACCTCGAACATCTCCGCCGAGTAATAAAATCATAATGGGACCTGGAATGGTGACCAAAGCGACCAACTAAACTTGACGATGTAAGAAATACCTTTTAAACAGATAAATAAATCCTATTAACAAATGACAGCAGATTATCTGTACACGTTTACAAATAGGCCACTCCAAACTAACACATGAGCACACCTGATCCACCAACTCTTTGCGAATTCTGTAATAGCTCTACCACACTCAAACATATACTTGAATGCAAATCAAAACAAGTTCACAGAAACAGAAACGTAGTCAACAATATGCTAAATGTCTTAGTCAACAATACAAACACAAGACATCATAAGATTAAATTCATTAACGACCTAAAGTCCCGTAGCAAATCATGTCAACCAACTAAATGTTATCTGTGTAAATATGTGACGTAAAAATGTAGCAATCGCTGAGGTTCATGCGACTTAAAATAAATAAATCGTTCGTTTTTGGTTATGAATCGCAAGTTGATTTCCACGCAAAAAAAGAGTAATTTATTTGTGTGGTTGAGACGGCCAGTAGTTAAGAATTCAAGCAACGAGAATACCTTCGTGGAGCGACCTCAGCAAAAGCAGATAAGGCAGCTCACAGACTGCAGAGAACAGCATCGCGCATTCAGAGATATCTCCTTTGCAGGTGTATCTCTTCTATAGAGTAACAGAAATAATTGGATATCTCACAGGTAAGTCATCTGAAACAATAACTACACAGCAGTATTCCATTTATTTTTGACAAAATATAACAATGAAATAATCCGATCGCCGTTGCTAACAATTAAACAAAAAATGCTCCCAAGTGAACGTTGCGATAGCTCTCGGTCGTATCCCAAACGAGGTTATTAATTAACCTAATGGCCCTTGTCATACTTGGAAATTATTTCCCTTGTCTGCCGAAAAGAGTTAACAAGCAAAAACCCAAACTCGATCTATAAAACTGAGGGGGGAAAAATAATAATGAAGAGCGAGTACCTCGCCAGGTTTTTTTTCCGGCGTATGGCAAGCTTTTATGGCGCAACAGATGACGCCAATTTATGAAGGCATTCTGTTATCATTATTTGCTTATGACGCGACTTACGCATGGGGAGACGCCTTGCATTAGTGGAGGTTCGCATCGAACAATGGCGAGAGTGCCAAAGCTGGTACGTGTTCTTTTACTACAGTCGATCGGCATCTGGCCCATTTATTGATTCAAGAACAACTTTAAGAACTGTTTTTGTATATATGTGCGAGGTAGACACAAATTATTACCACTTGCAGGTATGCGTTGAAGGTATGTGCGTGTAGATAAATTTGTGACGCGTCCTTCTATACAGAAATATTACCTTTTAATTTACAGTATATTACAACTGAGTAATTGAATGATTACACAATGCTTCATTCATAATATTAAATTCGATGAATGTAAGTCAGTAAATAGTATAATTACTAGCTGGGTGCCCGGGGAATTAATTTATATTACCCCGCAACACTATTTAATTCGACAGCAATCTGTTCGTCAACATGTGACGAAACCATCAGCAAAAGCGTCACATTTGTAAAACTTTACTTTTCCACGTCCTCTACTTTTCGAGAGCTGAATTTCAATACCTTTTTACGAGTCAAAAAATCTCCTGATGCCTTAAATAAGCACATACACAGAAAAAAGATACTTGAACCATATCTTAATATGTGTAGAAAAATATGTACATCTACAGAAAATAAAATTAGGTGCTCTAGAGATTAGATACAGAAATTTTTTAAATAAAATATAAACTATTAAAATTTATAAATATTGCCGTAACACCGTAATCGGCAAACAAATTAATTAATTAAAAGTGTACCAATTCGATTGCTACGAGCACCTTCCCTCGGCGCAGTTCCTGCCACCTGGCGGAGAAACTGCTATATATATAGTACGGAACTACTCGCTCGTAGCGAGGATTTTTGGGTTTTCATTTAGAGACCGTCGCTCTGCCTACCCGCCAAGAGGGATATTTATCTGTACAATGAGGATTGCACTCCAAGGAGCGAGTCCCAGACGCTTGACGACTCTCTGCTCCTATTGCTGCCGTTCGCTACTGCATGTGTAATCCAGCTTCTGAAGCTGTCGGGCATTTATTTTCTTTGTTTCTTAAAATAGCCAATTGCTTGGACTACGTGTATTCGGTTTTCTCAAATCGAGACTTAAATTATAATAAACTGTTTAAATTTATGTAGGTGTTTTATATTTATGGAACCACGGTAAAAAATTCGAGATCCCTCCCGAGAAATATCCAGCATGGAAATATCCCGGCGTACCACCTTCCACTGCTACATGCAGTATCAAAAGTAATTAAAAGTTGGGGGACAATTCAAATAAATTATTCGATTTTTGAATTTTGGCCATTCTTTGTATGTTATTAAAGTAGCAAGTCACATTAGTTTAATTAGTGTTAATAATGTTTATTTTAATTTTTTCCTGTTCTATATGCTGATTTATTATTTATTGATTTAGCTTTTTGAAGCTCTCCTGTTTCCTTAGGAGGTTCTAATTTTAGGATGAAACGTCGTAATATTTCATTCATCTGTATTTTTCTACATATAAGGCTATTAATAATAGTACACTATTTTGTGATTGATAATTTTTAAATTACGAAATATAATTATTTATCTATTTTATTATGCTTACCGATATTAACCTGAGGAATATCGTATTTTTCGCTTGAAGCAGTGAGATGATTGTGCTGTTATATGAAAGTCCCTCCGCAACATGACACGATTAACAGAACAAAACCCTAAACTGGTCGTGCTAACGAAGTTTCCATGGGGAAGTTGTAACGGTGTTGAAGGTCTACTCGGCTGATAAGATGGGCTAATGAAGCGAGTTGGAACTCTGCTGATGGTCACCGAAGTGAGATGTACCTCCTGGTCTGAGTACACAGTGCGGTTTATCTGAGGCCTCTTATCTGAAGGCTCGCAGGCGCGCACAGAGGACAAGGGCCGTCTTCATTCGCTGCTAATTGGTGGCGTCGAATATCGAGGGCCCTGAGCCTAAGATAACTGTTCCCGGAAATACGTCGCATCTCAGTAGCGAAACTGACTCCGATTCATCATTTACAAGAGCGCTGGACCAGTTGAGCTTGCTTTGACCCAATTCTCTTTCACGCATCAAGGCGCCACACTTTTTGTGTGCCTAAGAGCACGACACACTTGAAAAAAAATGGCCAAAAGAAACGGTCTCTTGAGTTGACTCAAAATGTCGTAACAAAATAAGTCTCTAAAAATGTCAGACTGGTATTTAGTTTAAATTCGAGTTAAGTATACATATATATAAGACCTCATGTATTTCCCAAAAATTATTCTGCAGCAACCTAAAACCAACTATGCTTCTCTTTGTTTTCTGTAGTCAATATAATCATCTAAAACATTTGGCTTCATCAACCTTTCTCATATTCTTGGATCTGCTACAAAAATATAAGGTTTTCTCAAGAAATAAAATATTTTCTGTTAGTTCTAACAAAACCTTTAATATTATAAAAATGTCAACACCTCAGAATGATAAAAATTACACGTTGTTTCGCTGAAGATTTATCATCAGGTGTACAAAATAACAAATTTTGTTATTGATAAATTTATAAAAATGTAAAGGAAGCATGCAATAAAAATTGTATTTATATTATACATAAAACAATGTATAACGTCAGTATAAATTATATATGACCAAAAAATATAACTTATTTTAATGTAATATGACCTAATAAATGGTAAAAGTACTAAAAATCATGGAATTAAATTTATTATGACTGATTATTATTTTAATATTAATGTAACTATTATATTAAAAACGTAAATTTTTACCAAAGAAATGAATTTCTAAAATTGTTTCAGGAGTAAAAAATAATGGATTAAAAATATTAGTTAATAATAATATAATAGGATTATCTTGGGTTTCAAATCAGTCTGAAATTGCAAATTAACTGATAGTATTTAATAATTGTGTTAATATTTTCAGAAGCTTTCGGTCATAGGGTGCAATAATTGTTCACATAAAGAAAGAACAATAAAATGATAGATTCTTAAACAATTCCAGAACAAAATACTGTATTCTTTTCTTTAACATTTTATACATTTAAATTCAAACAAAAAATATTAATCAAAATAAAATTGACTGAGTAGCCCTACACGTCGTATTTATGTAGCTTAGCGTGAAATAAACAAATTTGTATATTTTTTAAGTACTTAATATAGATTATTACTTAAACAGACATTTCATTAAATTTACAAGTTATTTCCTGCTAAACAGACCACATAGATGGATCAAATACCTTATTGTTATATACTTCATTGTTTATGAGTAAAAAGAGCTCAAATTTCCTACGTGTGTTTGTTTGTTTGTATGTATGTTCCGCATATATAAATCTAAACGCGTGGAGAAATTCCAACCACATTTTGCACAGACGCTCTTTGCGACTCGGAAATCAGCACGTGGAGGTAAGACTGGGCGGAAATTTTTGAATATACAACTCGGCGGGTATTTCCGTCGAATATATACTTTTCGGGGTCTATTACACGCGACACTATTTGTACCCGTCCTACCCTAATGGCATGTAAAACTTACTACATAATTTATATTGCCTTTAAGAAGACTGCGTTTATGCGTGCGGCGGCGACGACGTTCGCGAGAAACAATAAGTATCATAACTAAAGTAAAATTTTAGTTATATTTATATAATTAATATCCCCGGCATCGCCGGACTCCCAGGTAATTTTAAATAAAACCAAAATGCCCGCTTTATGTGGTTTAATATTTTTTCTAAAATATTTACCGGAATAGGTGCACCGGTTTACAGAGAAATGTCTCGGTTCTGAATTAAACACACTTGTAAAAATTAATTCTTTATTAATGAATTTGTAAAATTTTAAACATATTTAAATCCCCGGGGGCTACTTAATTGTATTTATATAATTTATATTCATATAATTTTTTATTAGTTTGATATCACGTTTATAAATATTATTTTCTTTGAACGTTTAGATATACCAATAACCAATTCATGTTTTTTTAACTTTATAGACCTGATAAAGAAAAGTCGGGTAATTTTGTGTAATATGTACTTTTACACTATATATTTCTAACGTATTGGCAAATAAATTTAATTTACTTATTGATTCAACTAATGTCAGACAAACATATACTTTTATAGTAATTTTCCAGTTGGATAACTTACTTCTGTTCCCAATTGCAGCCGATTTTAGGAAATAGTCAGCCCTTGATATTATCCGATTTACTGAGAAGCTAATCACGTCACTCCTTCGGTCACCTATAAGGTTGTAAATTAGTTTACGGTTGATCCAGATGATAGAACAATCCATCTCAGTTTTTAAGCCCCTAAGTACCTCACTAGTTGCGTCCGTGAGAAAGCAGACTTGTAAGAATGAAGTGAGACAATGGAATGTTGGTTGCCTTTAACGACTCGCCGTGCTCTTTAAGGCAAATTCCTGTCTTCGCGGCAGGTGGTGGCCGCTATTTTCAGTTATGGAAGGAAGAACAACATATATCCGCCTGCTAAGTAAAGCAACGTGGAAGAAGCTGCCTTTATAAGGTCACCTCACTTTCCCTTGCGGGACTTAATAGAGTGGTCCAAGATAAAATTCCCTTCGAAACTGAAAACAGACCAGACTGAACGCATGGAAAACATTCTACATGTTAATGACTTGCATATTAAAACAATACAAGCAATTCCCAACAAGAGAAGAATACTGAAGAAATGTTATAACAGGATCGATGTCGTTTTATTATTTTCACTAGACTCACAATCCAATGAAATAACAGACAATTAAGTATATTTTATTATTTCTTCTATGTTATCTTTTTTCTGTGGGGTCTACATCGTGAAGACTGAAAGATTTATAATTAATGAATAATAAAATACATTTAATTGTCTGTCATTTCGTTAACTGTTATTCATACGTACGCAAAACATTATACACTAGCAGGGGAAACGGCGTTTCCCGGGTAATTATTTATACTATCCCGGTACATTATTTAATACTTAATCAACACATGTCTAAACCGACATCGAAAACGTCACAATATGTACCTGAAATGTACTCCCAGTATCTCAAGTGAATCCTAAATACCCTCGCTACAATAGCAGGAATAATTTTTTTTTCAGTATTCTAACAGAATAAAAATTTTCCCCTACTTAATGGCTAAATGTTTTCTTAAATCGCACTTTTAAGGTCGTAATGTAACACAGCGACTCGCATTACACCGGTTTCGACACAAAACTCCATAGTTTCATATGAACAATCACTAAATTTTAAAATTTACCTGACGCAGGAAATAAAACCAATTTATGTATACATCGTTTCGACGATCCAAAGAAGTTCATTTTTTCTCAGCCTACTGCAACAATAGACAGTAAGTGGGGTGAATGATATAGGAACGCGTAATAGGACTTATAACTCGCAGTTGGTTTACACGCCGCGGCAATTCCAAAACATCTTCCCGTAGAATTAATATTTTATTTATGTTCGTATTTTACTAATATCTTCTGCAATTTATAGAAATTAAATGTGTACAATTAAACTATTGGAGCGCTCAAGAAATATCAAACTTCGTCCATTTTTTCGTAATATTCTAGTTCATGAACCATTTTCATTCACTGGATAGTTTCCCTTATCCAAAAAAAAGAATAATTTCTGAAATGTTGCGTATAAAGCGTAGTCTAAGTTCCATTTACGTCCAAATACATACGATTGGTCTTAATAACATCTATGAATTTCTACAACAGAATCTTGAACGTGTTACGTTAACATAGACGCTTTTCATCCCTGAGATCTTCTAAATGTATTGTGTTTGGGAAAGATATACAGGATGTTGGAACTGTAACACTTAAGTTTCAAAAAGTTCCCGTCCGTAATATAGGTTGATTTCTTTTTTAATAGAAGAACGTAGCATACAGGTGTATGTATATAGTGACATTCCTTCTTGGAGTATGAGTCGAGTCATTGCTACAGAAATATCTTTCTTTACTACATTTTCATAGACGTACTCGTAAAACAGGGAATTAAAGGGACAGGCAAGAATATACGTATTATATATGTAGATTGTAGTGAGCACTCAGAAATGTAATGGCTATTCAAAAGCGACAATAAAATAAATGTTTGGATGGAATCGGTTTTACCGCTTCAGAGCTGAAGTGATAAACATTGCAAAGAAAGGACAACGAAACCTGTTGAGGCCTCCATGATGTACCACCAGCTCCCGACTTTGGTCTTGAGGAAAGTGGCTTCTCAGTGGACAAAGGTTGTGAAATTCCCAAATACGACGTAAGTGAAGATATTCCGGCATGGTAAGTGTTATAAATGGTGGTAGAGGTGGTGTGTGGGATGTTCTCGTCTTTTAAGTGAGACAAAGTGTTGTTCCGCTTCGTCACGCCTCTTCAGGCCTCGTTGCCAGGAAATTATTCTACAATGATGACTCGTCTGAGGCGGGAACAACAAACAGGCGTTTAGTTAGGCATTAAGCTAAGCGACAGAAGTCGCTTAAGCTATACATTCTGAGAATCAAAAGGAAAATGTGTAGCTTTCATAGGAAATGGTGTTTATATTTCTTGAGACGAGACCGCGCACGAATCATCTAGTGATAGTTATTGTCAATGACAACACTAGACATCATATTTCAAAGTCGGTGTTAAATATTTGTTATTTTGAAATTTTCGGCCTTATCTCGAATTTCTATACGACTCATTCAATTTTTTCGTTAAAATTTTAGTTTATTCAGTTTAAAGCACCGTTGAATACCACCTTTATATGGATATTCTGTCGCTCATAAAAGTATTTTATTCTAAATCTGAAGGAATACATTATATATATATATATATTATATCATATATATATATATTTGATTGTGACAAAACCATTACCTTCGGTGGCTTGATCTTTTGTAGTATAAGTTTTCACGTGGTCGTAATCTCTCGTGATCCTCCCCCCCCCACCCACTCCAAAAAAAAACGCGTCCATTCTTCCCCGGTCTCCTACGCCCGACTGCTGTTTACTTGAAAATTCTTGGCTTAAGCCATTTTACCGAAAAAGGGACGTGAGCCGCTCTACGGCAATCATATTCTCCGTCTTAACGCTCGCTTGTCCTAGAAACCACGGTAAGAAATCACGTGTACGCTATTTCCGCGAGATATCGCGTCACAGACCAGCAATATTGTAGTCTGGGCGTCTGTAAGAGCCCCTTGGCCGAGGCTGTAACCTGCATGTTACAGTATTTAATCTATGTCGTCTAATCCGGGAGTGTCTATTGGTCACTCTTCAACACTTAATTAATTGGTCGGAAAATTAAAAATAGATCTGGATCTTGACAACAACGCAACCTACTGGCTGCAATTATAGTTAAGAACCATTCTGGTAACCTCTTAAATACAAAAAACAATCATTAAAATCTGTCAGGCCTTTTAGGAGGAGAAGAGTTACGACAACACGCACACACGAATTATATATTTATACCTCCGTTCCTCTGTCCCTCAATATTGTTTGTTGACAATTTTTTTATTTATAGTTTAAGATGTCAGATTATTGATTTATTGAATTCATTAGGTGTTTCTGGAAGCCGCTGTTAATTTTGTTAGATATTCTTCCGATATCGTTGCGTACCAATTTTTAATATCGTAAGCTTTTAATAGGTGACTGTTAAATGAGAAGCTCCTTTCCCTTCGATCTCATTTGGAAAATTAGTGATTTTCCTGACTACAATCCCCACATGCAATTCTCTCAGCTGTTTATCCCCGTTCAGTTTTACTCTCTATATATGAATATTTGTTGTTTTTGAAAGAACGTTTGTTAGGTGGAAGGGAATTTGGCGCGGCCCGCTGTTCTCTTCTCCCGGGAGAGTGCAGCGCCGATAATTACCGTTGCTGCTGTCGAATATTGCATTACAGGCCGCTGCTATCGCAAGATTCATTAGCTTATCTGTAATGAGCTGCGGGATTGGCTTTTCTTGGCTCACATCCAGACCGTTTAATGGCTATGTCCAATTTATTATATATCCAACTACTAATTCTTACAGTAATGCTCCTCTGTTCTCACTCTCTTTTTCTTTTTGTTTCTGTTGTTTGCTATTAGCACTTTCCCTAATCATAAAGTGACTGCGGATATATATTTCACCATGAGGGTTGGCAACCAATTTAGGCTCGCTTTAAACTTGCAAGAAATTACTGCAATTCACTTATTAAATTAAATTGCGTAACAAATCGCTGTTCAAGCGCTTGCGTGTACACGTGCAAGAAGTTGCATCAAGTAGTGTAGTACTCCGCCAACAGAGATAGTGCAAGTTCCTCTATGGATAGAAACCATTTATTGATATTCTGCAACTTGGGGAACCAAAACAAGAATATTCCCTCCGCAAAAAAGAATATAATTTTAAAATAGTTTACCATTTCTACATTTATATGGTGCAACTTCAATAATTTTATTTGACAGTTTCGTAATTACGCGAAATATTTATTTATATCATAATTTTTAGAAACGGCCAATGAATCAGATATTCATTAAAATACAGCCATTAATAATACGTTTATGAATCTCCTCCGTATAAAAAATTAGTTCATGGACAGGTTAAATCAACATACTCAATGAACTGATTAAATACTAAATCCTAGCATAGGTTAATAGTCATCTTTATCTTACTTCTTTGAATTAAAAATGTTTTTTTTGCCAATTCTTACAAATATGCTGTAATTTTTATTTAATTAAAATATGTTTCTGACAAATTTGACTGCTATATTCATTAAATTTTTAACCAATTTTTGTGAACATCAGCTTTACACTTGGCCCTATATTTGCGGGATGGTAGGCGACTGCCTATGGTGGGAAAATTTAGTAGCGGTCAAACGTCCAAGAAAACCTCAAAATGCTCTTGACAGACGGTTATTCTACTCATTTTAATGCTTTAGATTTGGCGGACGAAATAGCCCTGGTTTCTTCAGCTTTAACAAAAGAAGATTATCCTTTAAAACTAGGCAAAGTTTTATAATGTTTTAAGGATTTTTATTTTGTGTAACGCTTCCCGTAAGTGATACTACCGACAAAAGAGCCTTTCATAATTTAAAAAAAATAATGTAAGAACTATGATTAGTCAAAATCATCTTAACGTGTTAGCCATGTTGGCCACTGAAAATGACTAGAGAAAGAAAGTAGATATGAAAGAAGTTATTCACGATTTTGCATAAAATAAGTTTAGACTTTATATTATTTAACTGGTTTTTATCTCTTTTAATATATATTTAAATTTCCTCTTGTTATAGTATGTACTAGCTTTACTTTGTAAGTTCACCCTGATTAGCAAATTAAAAATGTAAATATTTGATTTTCAATAAAATAATTTCTCGTAAATCTTATGGTATTAGAATCATTGTTTGAATTCGCTTAAGTCTTTTTCTGGTGAATATGGTTCCACATTAGTCCGGCCCGGAGGACCAAAATATGTTTACTAAAACATTTAATATATTAAATTACAGATTAAGTAAAACGGCATGTGATTACCTGAGCAAGCACCTTCAAAGTCCCAACTGCAAAACAAAAAAGAACTATTATCCGTGAACAATTTTCTTTAAAAAAATTTTAAGTGTATTTGAATCTTGGGAGCCTACATCGCAGAAACGCTAGTATTGGTCATGGCCTCATCATGGAAGATGTTCAGGCATTCCCTTGGTCAAAATCCCATTTCCTAGAGCAAGATAAATGTAATTTAAGCGTGTGTTATATTTCAATAATTAATGAAAAGTGGGAGTAATAGTTGTAAACAAGTAAAATATCAAGGGCAATGAAACTGTTTCAAATTGAATCTCAATTGTGTAAAGGGACAGCGCTGCTATTTGGCCACATTTAATTGTCCTATTGTAACCAACGAAGTAGTCGCTCGTCCGCTCACGTGGTCCAGAGGCCGGAAGTGTGACAACAATGGGAGATGCGCGAAGTTTTGGCACCGCACTGCGACGGTCACAGTCGAGAAGAAGCTAGGGTATAAAAGGAAGTCAGTGTGGGCCCGTGCAGTAATATCAGCTACATAAATATCAAAATAAATAGGTGGAAATAACGTGTACACATAATACAGTTGTCGAGTGTGTGTAAATACTGTAAGTTATTCCGTCGTAACTTATTTAGGCGAGACCGCAATCTTGTTTCACCATCTTATAAATTTTATTTTTGATTTGGATATTTTTAAAATGTCATTGGCACCGTAATAATTTTTTTTGTGGTTGTAAGTCATGCGTATGAGTCATGGTACGTCTCCAGTGTTTGTATTCAAGGCGTCGTTCTGTCAGATATCCTCCCTCTGGTCGTAATTGATTGGGTCGTCTTTGGCTCTCCTCGCCGACCGTGACATTACCGACGACCAAGTTAATGGAGCCTGACATTAAGAGGCGGCCACGCAGACGCCCCGGTAACTCGTAAATGCTCCCTCGTCCTTCCGTTATTGGTTCGACGCTTAGGAAGCTCTTGGCTACAATGACGTATAAAACTGTGCTTTTTAGACAAATAGCAGGCTCAACTCCCAATGGCAGCAAGGTACAATTGGCAAGACAAAGTAGTAGTCATAATTTCATAAAATTTATCTCCACTGTTACTATCTCCTGATTATTTGCGGAACGAAGTTAGGACCTAATAAGTGGAAGTGTTTCATTATTTTCTTTTTGGGTAACAGGCTACATGACAGTGATCCAGAAACTGGCAACTCCCCTTCAATAGCATATGAAGGGAATTGAATAGATATTTTGGTATTATGTGATTAAATTAACTCAATATAATTCACAGTTTTATTACTAAAAATACGCGTCACCTTTCAATCCCTCGTGACATATAATTTGTTGAGGGGGTCAAGAATATTCTCGATCTAAATGCTTGATGTCTCGCCTCTTTTCTTTTTGAGATGCGTAAAATCACGGCCTATACCAACGCCTCTTTTTTAGGCAGTTGATTGGGAACCCCGTAGAACTTTAGAAACAATATTCCATAACGACCTATACATCAGCAAGCTAACAATACCACCTCCGTTAACTAATTCTACTTTCAACGTGTACAAATAATTATTAAATTGTTTTATATTGCAGCAATAAATAAATAAGTCCACTACAGTATGCTACAACCTTTACATCGTTTTATAAGACAGAGGAACGTTAATATACACAAGAGGATGTCCTTCAGGCGTTATATTATTTAAGGCTTCCTCAACGTTAAAAATATTCGATTTCCTTTGGGAAAACCTCGTACTCTCTGTCGGTTTTAAAGGTCATAAAATCGCCGAGGCACCTTCATATGTTATAAGAGGTGTATGTACTGGGGTCGAAGGCCTTGTGTTTGCGATAAGTTGTCCACTGATCCCATTAAATCAGTCAGTCAACTGCCTCCTAAATCTGGTGGAAACACGGAGAAAATCAAAAGCTAGTGAATTTTATGCAATACTTGAAATTTGAAACAAATTGTGAAATTTAAGGAATTCTTGAATAAATGGTTTGGATTATTAAACCATTATTTTTAAATTTTCCTTAAGTTTTACTTGATTGAATCAGTATTTAGTCACGTTAACAATTCATTTATTAAAATTTATTAGAAGTCGAATAAATATTACAAACCGCTGTGATTTACGATTATTATTAAACTATATGGGGACCCGCCGTAGCCCAGGTATTTATTTATATTACCCTGGTAAATTATTTAGTTACTGTTAACACATAACTAAATAGATGTCGAAAACGTCACAATATGAACCTCAATTATACTCCAGTACCTCGAGAGAGTCCAAAATACCTCGCACTTTTGTCTCGTCAACAATGTATACGTAATACAAGCTGGAAATATTTTGAGCAATAACGCACACTAAAGGAATGACGGCTTCCTAATTTTATTTCCCGTATGTTTCGGACTGAGAACAAAATAAATACTTCCTCAACATTTAACAGAACACAGTGAAACACAAATATATTTACTAGAACATTAAGTACCCAGTAGCGAGATTTACTTTCTGCTAGTTTTCTAGGGTTTATCCTGCATATCTTTCAGGCGAATACCGGGTAGAACCCTATAATCCGGAGGCCCTAGGTAGCCCCAGGCAGTCTCAGACCAAGGATTTTAAATTAAGTCTTCCACAAGCCGAGACATCCTCGGTCACGAGGTCGCAGACGACGGGCATACGGCAGGAATTTTTTGCAGATCCCATTGGAATAATCGACTAGTTATTCAAAAATCTGTTCCAGGCATGGAGTCGGGTTTTCTACGTCCCCATAACAAACTGTCTCCCGTGGGTTTCTCCACCCTGCATCGCTTTTAGGTAATCGTCGTGTAGACCCGGGTGCAGTTGTTTTCCCTTACATATCCGCATCTCCCATATCAAATTCCCTCTCTATGCAATTAAATGGGAGTTGTCGTTAAGTGGATCACCCCCAGGAGGTCTGACACCCTATAAAAAAGTCGAATTGTTGTGTTTTGGGTAGTTAGAAGTACCGTGGCTGGAGATAATTCGTAAAATAAGTGAGGAGTGATTTAGAGGAACTAATTTCGTAATTGTTGGCTGCAGACGATCACAGAACTAAAACAATAACAAAACTGCATAGCTCGGAATATTAATGAGACCTAAATGGGAATAGAAGTTGACGATTAATTTTTTATGTCATACTATTAAGAACTCGACGACAATAAAAGTAATACGCGAACTGCAATATTACTCTTTTATTTCAATTAAAAATGTGTATCTTTAAGAAGCTTGAATAGGAATCGTGTAAGACGTATGATAGAATGTGTTTGATGTTCATGTATGAGCAGCGTCTATAAGAAGTATATATTCACCAAAAAGCTACCTGAGAATAATGAACATTGTGGCATCTCCGCTTTAATATTGGTTCGGTGCTTAAGTCCGTGCCGTTCTTAATTGGATTGGCATCACTTGACTGTGTAGCATTTGTTTTTCCTCAAAGTAATACGCGAACTGTAATATTAACTGTTTTAGTTTAATTAAAAATTTATATCTGTTAGAAGTGTGCTGAGAGCTTGTTTGGTGTTGGTTGCAGATGCTGGGGGAGCATGCGGACGCCGCCCGACGCGGCTGAGGGTGCAGACTGCGTGGTATTCGTGGGCGTGTCGAGGCCCAAGCTGGCGGCCGCCTTGCTGTCCGTGGCTCTACTGTCGCTGTTCCTCACGTTCCACGTGCTGTACGACAGCGCGCTCTACACGGTCCTGGAGAGCACGGCCCTCCAGGCCGAGCTGGCCGCGGCCGTGTCCCAGCAGCAGCAGCTGGAGGCGGCCACGGGGACGGGGACGACGGGGGCGGCGCAGGAGCTGTCCACGCAGAGCCGCGTGCACTTCGCGAGGACTCACCGCCGCCTGCCCCAGGCGCTCATCATCGGCGTGAGGAAGTGCGGGACGCGCGCTCTCCTCGAGATGCTCGCCCTGCATCCGCGGATCCAGAAGGCCGCCGGGGAGGTGCACTTCTTTGACCGCGACGACAACTACCGCCGCGGGCTCGAGTGGTACCGTCGTAGGATGCCGCATTCCTTCAGAGGACAGGTCACCATCGAGAAGAGCCCCAGCTACTTCGTTACACCTGAGGTCAGTGAGCTTCCAAATTATTTTACTAACTGGGTGCACAACGTTTCGCCGTCTACTTACTTATATTAGCGCGTCACACAATCGAAATCGACAATAATATATTGGACAACGAGTTATTGTATCGGTATCGATTTCTGGTGTAATTTCTGAATATATTCGACTTTGTAGAAACGTTTCTCGGGTTTCCAACCGGGTAATCTCTGTACACAGAGACGTTTCGACAGATAGCAACTCCGTCATTTTCCAGGCTATAAGATGACGGAGTTGCTACCTGTCGAAACGTCACTGGGTACAGAGATTACCCGGTTGGAAACCCGAGAAACGTTTCTACATATTCGTTATTTAATTAATATTCGACTTTACTTGTAAAGGAATGCTTTCACTGAGATTTCACATTTATTACGCAATTCTCTGATTCTGTTGAGGATCACACGACGCTTTGGTGTCGTTAGAAGAAGGCCATCTTATCAGACTGGTTTAGAGTTATGTTCCAAACAGAATGGTTCATTAATATTAGCGATACGCATGCAGTTTGTGTTCTCCGTGGGTCGTCGAAACCAACTTTGATCTTCCGCCGTATTGGAAGGCTACGTGCCTCGCTTTCACGCTCGTCTGCTTGCCTAGCGAGGCGGCGCTAATAGATGGGGATGTACGTTCCACGTCCTAAGCCAATTACTAGCACTCGTCTTCTGCCCCCGGCGTATTTCCACAAAGTCTGCATTCGTGACATAGGGATCACTCCTGTCCCCTATCCTGTAATTATTACAAATTTCTTATCGGTCATCTTGAATTGATATACGTTTGAATGGGATCGTAAGATGAAAAAAGGAACCGTTCTATGTGGTTGAAGTAATATAAGTTATGTCATTAGTTAATCAGTTCGGCGTTTTACAATTTTAGCCGTGATTCCTGATGTAGAAAATCTGAAATAAATAAATCTATAATTTCCGTCGCCGTCATCATGGTTTTAAAATAATTAGTTATCAGTTTTTTAAATTAGGAAAGGTCCTTTTTCTGGCAGAAAATTTTTTGGGAAGCGTTAGAAAAATTTTTGAAAAATATGAAATTGGGGAAAATTTTAAGTAAAGTAAAGAACATCAACTGGATAATCTTTCTTTGCTGACACCGAAGATACTAGGTCTATTTCGTCCGCCAAACTTAAGTGTTAATTTCGGAAGAGAAACCATTTGCCAAGAACATTTCAGGATTTTCTTTCATTCTAGCTCAGAGGGTGGTTTTTCCCGCTTCTCAATTTTACCGCCGCTGGCAGTTGCCTACCATCCCCACGGTACAGATGGGGCCTGTTGTAAAGTTGATGATCATAACAATTGGAAACGCAAGAACCATTTTCGTGGCGTTCTCTCAACAAATTATCATCTTTTGTACACACCACAAATTCTTCTCGTACCTTCTGAAGTACTAAATGCTCGATTAAACTCGAAAAGAAAAATGTGTTATAATTATTCATGTTTATCTACTTGAAACTAAGTACTGATTAGCTTGGAAACGTCAGAAACGAACTGTTAACTTGCAAGTTCTTGCAACAATCAATTTCCAAGTAAGAGAAAACCAGTTGAATGAGGAAAAATAAATGCTACACAGTCCAGTGATGCCAATCCAATTAAGAACGGCACGGACTTAAGCACTGAACCAATATTAAAGCGGAGATGCCACAACGTTCATTATTCTCAGGTAGATTTTTGGTGAATGGTTATATATACTTCTTATAGACGCTGCTCATTTATGAACATCAAAAACATTCTATCATACGTCTTACACGATTCCTATTCAAGCTTCTTAAAGATACACATTTTTAATTAAAATAAAAGAGTAATATTGCTGTTAGCGTATTACTTTTAATGTCGTCGAGTTCTTAATAGTATGAAATAAAAATTAAATCGTCAACTCCTATTCCCATTTAGGTCTCATTAATATTCCGAGCTATGCAGTTTTGTTATTGTTTTAGTTCTGTTATCGTCTGCAGTTGAAATTACGAAATTAATTCCTCTAAATCATTCCTCACTTATTTTACGAATTATCTCCAGTCACGGTATTTCCAAGTACCCAAAACAATCTTAAACACAACAATTCGAATTTTTTATAGGGTGACAGAAGTCCTGGGGGTGATCCACTTAACGACAACTCCCATTTAATTGCATAGAGGGAGAATTTGATATGGGAGATGCGGAAACGTAAGAAAGAACAACTGCACCTGGGCCTACACGACGATTACCTAAAAGTGATGCAGGGTGAAGAAACCCACGGGAGACAGTTTTTTGTGGGGACGTAGAAAACCCGACTCCATGCCTGGAACAGATTTTTGAATAACTAGTCGATTATTCCAATGGGATCTGCAAAAAATTCCTGTCATATGCCCGTCGTCTGCGATCTCGAAACAAGTGATCGAGGATGTCTCGGCTTGTGGGAGACTTAATTTAAAATCCTTGTTCTGAGACTGCCTGGGGCTACCTAGGGCCCCCGGATTATAGGGTTCTACCCGGTATTCGCCTGAAAGATATGCAGGATACACCCTAGAAAACTAGCAGAAGGTAAGTCTCGCTATTGGGTAAATATATTTGTGTTTCACTGTCCGAACTGCAAGTGTTCTGATAAACTTTGAGGAAGTATTTATTTTTATTTCAGTCTGAAACATACGGGAAATAAAATTTAAGAAGCCGTCATTCCCTTAGTGTGCGTTATTGCTCAAAAATATTTCCAGCTTATATCAGGCCAAGTCTTTTACCACGTATACATTGTTGACGAGACAAAACTGCGGGAGATAGTCGAGGAAGTTGGTAGCTACCTCCTTGAAGATTACGTAGCCGTTCGCTGATCCACAGCCAAATTAGATGGCGGTGAGGAGATTACGTGGATCAGTCATGGCTTCGAGAAGGCCACGACTTGCCACGCATCTTAATTCGCTCTTCGACCGCTAGTTTTGGCTGAAAAACTCCCTCAACCCGGTAACAAGTTGCTTCGTGTATCAGGACTAGCGCACGAAATCCGCGGAGATGCGGAATCAGGAGACATACTAATTCTTGTTCCACAGTGATATACTAATTTGTGATTAAACCAAGATTAAAATAATATATACAATTGAAATAGCATATTAGTCAAATTATATTTCATATCATTTAATACTTCCCCCTTGCCAAAATACCACACCAGAGTATTTTTACCAAAAAAGAATCACAATCATAACAAACCTGACAAGGTCCTGAATTTACTAAAATTATTAAAATTGCTTTTGTTAGAGCCGTTGTTACTATAATTTCACGTTTTTCATTCACTGTTTAGTTCATATCTGTGGTAGAATGTCATTTCAGATTCCCACTTTCAATCGCACCAAATTATTAACTTCAGAAACTGGTTTTTTGTAGTTTTCTGATACTCGTCACATTAATGACTTAACATTTTTCTGCATAAATATTCTTACAGCCACTGAAAACTGCACACGCCATCCTTAATTCCTGCCTTTTAGAGTATAACTGCAACACAGACTTTATTATTACTCCAACATTTTCTTCTTGTTTTTCCCAATAGCGCAGGACCGTTTCCGCAGGGTTTTTTTTTTACAAAAGAGGCGATTTCGTTGTTCCCTCAGTTTCCTGAGGGGTTTCGAGTAAAAATGCTGGTGGTAACTAAGCCAATGATTGACAAATCAACACCACCAATTCAACAACCAATCCGCTCTTCACACACACTGCCGTTTGTTTGAGCTGGAGCATCGTCTGCCCATTCTCAGGGTAAAAAAGAAAGGGTTTCATTCACACTGCGTCAAATCACTGCCAACTTTCAGCAGGAAAAATTTTATTTATGGACATTTACATCGTGGAACTTTACGCGACACTATGCAGTGTGTTAACGATAAGTAATACGTTAACACAAATTAGGTACAGTGCTCATGTTTGATGGCAAGAAGTTGAAGGGCAGACTTCAACTCAGATCAGTTTGTGGACTTCTGTGAGCAACGAGATTAACTGGAAAAGGTATTGGGAGATGAGTTGATACTATCAACGCAAATTATCTTGGCCGTCTGCTGTATCTGATATACTCTCATTACATTCCGCTACCTGACCAATCAACAGTAGTATTTTATGCAGATGACCTGGCGATTCTCCAAGTGGATGATAATTTAGCGGCTAAGACGACAAATTTACAATCAGAATCTACAACTCGATGACCAGGACATACCATCTGATACTGTAGTCAGATATTTGGGTCTTCACTTCGATCATCGCCTAACATGGACAGCTCATATCAAATATCTCGTTGGAAGGATAAGGCAAATAATCCGTCAACTCAAGCCTCTTCTGCAGGAAAAATCTCCCTTATCTCTGGAAACAAAAATACTAATTTATTTATCACTAATGAGGCCAATTTGGTACTACTATTGTGGACTGTGGGGAACTGCTACAGAAAGTCACATCAGACGTATACAGGTGACTTAAAACAGAGTTATGCGACTCATGGATTGGAGCACTCTGGTACTCTTCACAACGACTTGTCCAAATAATGTTTGTTCATGACAATCCCATTATTTCATCAATAGTGGAAGATTCAGCCGTCCATTCAAAAAATAGAAGACTAAGGCGGAAGAGACTCCAGGATTCGAGGGGGGAAGGATAAATGTAGACACAAAAAACAAAAACTAGTTTCGGGTAGTTGGTGAACTTTATATCGGATGGTATATTTCATGTCGATTAATCCTTTTTGTGTTTACTATAATCTTTGTGAACAAAACTGTACAATCCTATGGCCATTAAATTTTTTAAAAAAAACCATACCTGAGACGAGATTCGTGGTTTTTGGCGAAATTTTGTCTCCCGGTTATTCTGATTGTTATGACGTGAAATATCATTCCCAGATTCTAGTGACAGCTGCTGTTCCATGGGACCGTGGGAGTTGATTTCGCGTTGACGGATTGCTTAATAGCGGTCCATCAAGTCGGAAGTTGCGTTTCCCCGGATGCTGGAAATGAGAGTTTGCGATTGTGAGAGAATTTCCCTGAAGCCACTGTGCCTCGGGCAACTCGTCTGCTTGGGATTCGCGTATTTTAAACGTGGCACGAGATCGCCTCTTCAGCCCAAGGGGCAATGCACACGGACCCACAGCTGCAATCTGCACAGATGGCGTTCATTAAAATGAATGGGAATTTTCCTGACTGCTGTGGGAACCACTGCTGTCAAAATCTCCTACAAAACAAGACTCCATTTTTCACAATTCCAACTTCCACTCGAGGGCTCCGATTACGATTGTCGGGTTCAAAAAATTGTTAGAATAAGCTCCACAACAGTGATTTTTGAAAAACAATAATTTATTTTTATTTTGCGGAAGAGGTAAAATTTAGGATATTCATCAATGCGTTTACAGATCTAACACCAGTTGACATTGCGGCTTCAGATTGACGCTGAGCCATTGACTTCCGGCCTGCTCCATATTCCCACGATTTCTGTCTCACATTCATCCTTCTTACTGTTTCTTCAATAGCCACAAACAATCCTTCTTTTTCAACACAAAAGAAAATTAAAAGAAAGAGCAACAGTCATATTTTTCTCTATAGTTATAGTTATGTATATAATTATTGTTAAAATTGATAATTTCTCGCCAATAGACCCTTCTCAATATTTATCAAAATATAAACAAACAACTGTATATTTACTGTCTTTTTTCAAACATACAGATCATAGTTATGTATAAAATATGCGGAGGTTGACAAATTTTAGTGGAGAAGAAAAAACAAATTTTAATAATTATGTTTACAAATTAACCAAAGTTGTATAATTTTATAGCATTTTATTTAATCATTATATATATGCATAAATACACGTATATAAATTTAATAAATTACATATTTAGTAATGTCACTTTTTCAAAAACATTAAATGGAATTACGATTAATTACAGACTACAATTTTATTTAATTATTACGACGTTTCGTCCTCAGTACATTGCTTCAAAAAATTGAACAGAAATCTACTAAATATTCTGTAATGATATTACAGTTATTAAAATTTTAAGTTTCGTAATTAATTTAGTTGAAATAATTTCACTTACAATTTTAATGAAAAATTAATTTTGGAAAACAATTTAGAGGTTCAAATGTGTAAAAAAAAGAATGCATCGCTGCAATGTAATTTAGTTTGTTAAACTTAGCAACGTAAATAGTAAGGAATTAAAATAAATAAGGGTATGTAATATTGTATCATTATAACTAGGGTTTAAATAAGAAAATTACAATAAGATCTTATTAAAACTTCTCAAGTCTAACAATAAGTGTTATCAATCAAAAAATAAATAAACTTAAACTGTAAAAAGGATTTGAGTTCTAACAAAAAAAATTATAAATTCTTTTAATAAAAAATATCGAAAGTTAAATAAGGTTTATAAATAATACTCAATTTTCAGGAATCAGCTGTTGAAAAACCAGATATACATCATTCAGTGTTACTATGTTTTTAAAATTGAATAGATAAAACTAAGAAGTTTAATTTAGTGTTTTAAAAATGTCAGCTACAACAATGAAAGTTGATATGCTTGTTTGGATTTTTCCCTCATTTCAGCCCTTAATGTTGTGTAAGCAGGTCGTATTTGAAGTTGTAATCTTTTTTAATTTCTTTCGCTTGCTATACGAGATTTATTTATTTATTTGGTTGGTTGGTTTATGTATTAATTTCTAGAAACAACTGAAGAGGTCACTAAACCTATTGTTTGATAATAATTTGAATTTGTAACAAACTTCTGACTTTCGGACAGTATACTGGAATTTATCCTTATTTATTTTAACTTTCACTTTTCCACATTGTTAAATTTAACAGTCTACAGTCCATTTTTAATTAGTAACTTCAAATTTGTAAGTAATATTATTTATTTTAACGAAATTAATACAAAAAATTAAAATTTAATATTACAAAACATTTCTAAATATTTGTTATCTGACAAAGGCCCAAACGAGTGGATGAAAAGTCGTACGAAATGAGTAAAACTTTGTTGTCTGTAAGTTACCATTAGTTTAATTCTATTATTATCTTTACGAATTTGTATTACGAAGAGGCTTACACATGACCGCAATGCGTGACATTATGCTACCTAACCTGTAAATTATAGAATTATAATAAAGCGTAATCTAATGTACACAAAACGTGTAAGCTAAAATGTAATATTTTATGTCTTCAAAGATATTCTTGTTCTTAATTTTTTAAGTTTCTCTAGAAGGAAAATTTAAATACGAAGTTTCTACCTTCCGAAGCAAACTCGTCTGGATTAAAAATTAATTAGTGAGAGGAACCTGTAATAAATTAAATTATAATACGTAAATACAAGAGCTTTATCTCATATTAATAATACTAGAATTTTGCGAAAAAGAAATTGGCCAGAAAACTGTATCGTAGCAATTAATAAAAATATAACTAAACCACGTTTCGTCCTTAAATTAATTAATACCTCATCAAGTGAACATATTTTTTGATTACAATATGTGTAAAAATTTCGCTTTCGTTATAAATTACATGTCAAAAACCATGTTTAAAATTTTTTAAAATTTCAAAGACCATACCCCCTGCTATTTAAAGTCGACATGTTATTTATTGTAAAATTAAATTCAGAAAATTATAATTATTAAATACTAGAATGAGCTAAAAAGTAGGCCACCTAGTTTAATATTAAATACATATTATTGTATCGATGTGACTCGTTTATGAATTTACTTTAGTGGCAATATGGCGAGTATATATTACGAAGAAGCTCCCTGTTGCCAAAATACTACGTACTAATTTCCAATAACTGTAATCCTTTCAGTGACGCAATGTTTATCTTCGGCATTATGGCCTCCGTTCGTGTGCTTCTTTCTTTTTTACCTCGCTACCAGCATTTTGGCTTGTTCGAAAGAAAGCCTCCCGGCGTTGTGCAACACAATGCCTTTTCGAGGCCCAGGACTCTTGGGTTAACTGTGTAAACAAAGACAAACTCCCTGCCCACCCTTAGCTTGGAAAACTTTCATGGTACACTGCGGATGGTTGGCATGCCTTGTCCTTGTGTAACTTTCGGAAGTAGCTATGGCGGAAATGCGAACGTCTATTCGACGAAAATAAAGCTGAGAACAACGTTCTTTTTGTGAACACTTTCGGTTGCCACAAACGTATTATAAAGACGTAATGGTTTTTTAGGTACTGGCCAGAAAAGACATACTGACTATATAAAGATTTATCATACCTTATATTCCCTCGTAGATTATCAATCCTTTTGCAGTCCTTTTTATGTAAATTACTCAACGCTTCTACCTTGTAAACCTGGGTTTTCAAAATAGTTTTGATATACCAATATTTAATAGGAAATTTTATAATTAGATAAATATAGCACAAATTAGTATTTAGGTCTCGTGCTGTATAATAACAACCATGTGGAATTTAGGGTATACTAAAGGTTGAAATAGTAACTGCTTAGCTGAGGGTATTCTTATATACCAGACTTATCAGGGTTAATTACTGTGGAAAGGGTAGCAGAGATCTCGTTTATTATGATAGAACTGCAAAGACGAATCTGTTTTTCGTTCTTTGCTCGTCCAAGTACCAGCGATGACTTCCGGGAATTTCTCGTGGATTTCTACGATGGCAGGCAGTAAATTGGCGATACCGTGATTTCGGCAGGCGGGAAACTGGAGATTTTTGCACTACCGAACATGCGGCTGGTGCATATGTTCTCAAATATTGCAGCATCTCTGTGTAATACTATTAGGGTTTTACATAGTTATACTAGTACAAATTGTTAGTGTTGCAAGGAGTGAAGTAGCATGGAAGGTTAAAGCTCAGGAACTGCCACTAGATTGATTGCCTGCATGCTCAGATATTTTTCTTCGCGTTTTGATTGATCAAGGAATGTTAACGGATAAGTGTGCTGAAGTAGCGACACGATCTGAGTCACGCTTGTGGTGGTGGTGGATGCAGGTCCCCGAGCGGATCCGCGCCATGAACGCGAGCGTGAAGCTGCTGCTGATCGTTCGTGAGCCCGTGACTCGCGCCATCTCCGACTACACGCAACTGCGTAGCCACGCAGCCGCCACGGCCCTCACGCAGCCGCAGCCCCAGCAGCAGCAGCAGCTGCCGGTGCGGTCCTTCGAGCAGCTGGCTCTCAAGCCCGATGGCTCCGTCAACATGGACTACCGCCCTCTCGCCATCTCGCTGTACCACACCTTCGTGCCGCGTTGGCTCGAGGTAAGCGCTTCTCTGCTCTCACTAATCTGATTCTTTCCTCTACCTACGTACAGTGGATTCAAAAGTCTGGTATAAACATAGTATTTTGTACATTCAACTTCAGTTATTTCACAATTATTTGTTGCTAGTTTTATTGAGTTCAAATTGGCATTCTTTGTCTGAAACTGCGTGAAGTGAGTTTTATCACAATTGACTGACAAGCCATTGGCTGAAAACCAGTGAAGCATCTGGCTTAATGTAACACTGGCAGCATTTTCCAGACTATTTTGTTTATTTGTGACCAAAATACTAGTATCATCAGCAAAAAGTATAGTTTTAGAAGAAGAATTTATGGATTTGGTAAGTCTTTTATATATGTTAAGAAGAGCAAGGACCTAGAATGGAACCCTTTACATAATTAACAGGTATTGCTCCGACTTACGTGTGTTTCGAGAACGGTACATGCTTGTCTTTGCCTTCAAAGTGCCACATGTGTGCAGGTGTTCGACCGCGGCCAGATGCTGGTGGTCAACGGCGACCAGCTGATCGAGGACCCGGTGACTCAGCTGCAGCGCATCGAGCGCTTCCTGGGGCTGGAGCCGCGCATCGGCAGGCACAACTTCTACTTCAACCGCACCAAGGGCTTCTTCTGCCTGCGCAACGACACTGCGGACAAGTGCCTGCGGGACAGCAAAGGCCGACGCCATCCACGCGTCGACCCTCGCGTCGTGACCAAGCTGCGGCGCTTCTTCAGCGAACACAACCAACGCTTCTACGAGCTCATGGGCGAGGACTTGGGTTGGCCCGAGCAGTGAGCAGCAATACCCAGGGTCGCAGGTTCCCCACAAACAGTGCCGAGTCGCCAGCTGTAGTTTCAATTCAAATAATCCCACGCACACATATACAGGGTGTAAGGAATTTCGCTCTTGACATTTCACGAGTAATTAGAAAATATACGATTGATCGCCAGTTTTTATGTTGAGATTTAACCGACAGAGTTTCGGCCGCTGGTGACAAAATGAAGGCTACAGTCACTAAATTTTCCCAAGTCCGATAAACTCATATCTAACAGAAAAACTGCTCAGACGATTTCTGAATGAAAACTAGCTGTACCTGCTTCTTATGCTTCATCAAATCTAACAAAAATGTAACTAACAGGCGTTAAAATAATGGAAAATCAAATAATTTACATGCAAATAACAGGAATATGTACCAAGAAAAAAGTAGTATTCCTTACAGCCTGTGTATGAAATATGAGGAAGTTAAATGTAAGTCAATGTTTTGTTGATATCCGGCTCTATTTTGCATATAATATAATGGAACTTTTAACGTGAAAAAAAATGGGTATATGGGAAACTTTTCCCTTATTTATGGAAATGTCCATGCTGAAAGAAATATAGCCACATTCGCGTTCGAAAATATCGACAACAGTGGTTGTAGATGTAGCTCCCTTAATTTTTTTCGCTGCAAATATATGAAGACCGAGTTATAATTAAACTTTCGGTACAGTGATGTTGAGTTACGAGCCATTCGGGTCATTACGTTAATGCATATATTTCCTTTTCATGACGTGTGAAATTTCCATAAATAATATGAAAACTGTTACAAGTTCCCCCCGTTCAGACAATTTTGGAGAAAATTTGGAAGCTTTCTGAATAAGTTCCTGTTCGTTTGTAAAAGGATATGATGTTAACATCCGAATGTGACTGTATAGTTTTTTCTATTTAAATCTGGATTGAAACGATTCCAAAATTTCTCAGGAAACTGTCGTGAGATCATTTTGAAAAAAAATGTATGAAATGTGATATTGTTAGTCAATTCATTTAAGGAAGGGGCCTCGAATCAAAACTCGCCTTTTCTCAGTCTTTTTGTGGATAGCTTCGTATGGCAAAATAATCGGGACAAAGCACTGATAAGGTCAGGGCAAAAATATCAAAAAGGTGGAACCTGCGCCCTTACTACGGATCATATTGGTCCATGCTTATTATTAAATATATTAAGTACGTTTACATAAGAGTATATTTTTATAATCCATATTGGAAGTTGTTACTGACTGTTAACTCGACGGACTCTCAACTAACCTGTAAACTACTGCTACTTGTTAACTGTTACCGTACTTCAGAGGGGGTCGTATCAAAGGGAATCCCCCGCCGAAGTTCAATCTACTCCCCATCCGCTTTCCAACCCTTGATCCTGCACTCCCCTACAGATAATGGAATGTCAGGTGTGTTGGATGTGCCTGGACACAAGGACGTATCATCTCCACAGTACTCAATGCATCACTTAATCCTACCAACATTCGGGGGGGGGGGGGACATTAACTGGCCCCTGTGAGGAAGCAATGAAAAAACGGTGTTACATCGTCACCGGAATTCAGAGAAACCAGAAAAATTAAACCGTCGTCACAAACATTTTTCTATTGCCTTTTCTCTAATGTCATCATGGAACAGATAACACGCTATTGTTAATTAAATCTTGAGAAACATTGAAATCCCTGTATCGTGAATCGAAGCAACCTATTGATCTAAGAAGAAAAATTACTATGAAGTTAATTGTAATTAATTTTACATTTTGTAGACAGGAAAACAGATCTTTGAAAGAAACCCCAAAATGGTGAAATATTAGTAACTTAAATAGACTGTCAACAAATCCTCACAAATATCTGCATGAAGATCTTACTTAGCAGACCTGTCTGAAATTTAACAGTTAAACTATAATTTTATTGAGATTTACAGCACTTTGAGGGAGTGAAAACGGGTTTATCTACAAAACTCTCTCCATAAAAGAAATACGTCGCCATTGCTTCAATTCGTGACATTTGAGAGACTTGCTCAGTATTATTCTCTTGTTGCCAAAAAATTTTACTTTAAAAACCCCAAATTACGATTTTTAATATAACGTTTGTTGAAAGTCTTGTTTTTATAGATACTTAGTACAACGAAATTGAACCTATTTCTGGTATAATATATTTACTCTGCGACAGTGCTTGGGGCTTCCTGTTGCATTAGTATTTTTTTTATTTACAGCTAGGCGAAAGGGGGGAGGGGTGCTATAAAGACCTTGAAAAAAAAACTTTTTTCTTCAAGGATCTGCTCATCTTGCAGAAAAACTTAACGTCAGCCCCTGAGTAACATTTCTCTTGTTCAAAGTACCTAACCTGTCCCCTCTAGAAGAAATTTCTAGAACATTAAGGATTAGTTTGTCTTTTTATTATATTATCACATTTAGCTTATGATTTTTCCTTTTGTACACTTTTGTATGTTCTGTAAAGCCACTTGAGATTATGTGATGAAAGTATTGCTATTTGCCTCCATTTATGTTTTTCACCTTTACCTTCCCATTTCTCGTTTGCACGTTGAAGCCGGTGGTTCCTTTTGTGATTTAATCAAGGGACCCCTCAGAAGTACGGCGATAATAGGGAGGCGTCTCTTGCTCAGACTGTGACAAAAAAATGTGTGTTTGATTGAATCTGATTGACAGGTAGAGTGATAAGAGAAAGACTCAGCACCTCGACACTGCAGCTGCCATTTTTTTTGTTCGTGTAAATTTTTCGAAAGCACCGTGGCAGCTAATAATCCCTCATTGGCTTTAAACAAATAAACAATATATTATAAATTTTAGTGAAATGCTATAAGTAGTAAATTGAAATATCCAGAGATGGATGTTGGCACCCTTTCCCGTCCAGTTCAATGAATCTACGTAGTGAGAACTAAATTTTTATGGAATAAGTACAAAACAAGTTAATTAAATTTTGGAGCATACGAAATATTACAACTCAAAATATGGTCAATTAATCCATATTTTGGTTAGAGATTTTCGTTCCGCTACAAATGCAGCTTTAAATAAATTTAATAAGTCCTCATAAAAAACGTGATGAAATTAATATATAATGACAAACATGCCTTCAATTTAAGCACAAAACTAAGAAGAATATTATACCCATTTATGTTAATGCTTAAAATAGATTGTTGTTGTTTGATTTTTTAGCCGATTCTTCAAAATCCTTTTTTTCCTATCAGTTTCGTTCTATCTGGGTTAAGCTTACTACTGTTCTGTTTTGCATTCACATGTCAACGTCAAACAAATATATAAAGACGTGGCAGTGCCTTATTAATATGTTGTATTTTAATTTTACTTATATTTGTTCCAGTGATACTGATACTTTATGTTCCTCTTTATTCGGTCATTTAACATCTTAATAGAGAAATATTCGATAGAGAATATATTCACTTCCATCACTTCAATATTTTGGTGTCAATATTTAAAACCATTATTTTCACATAATTCTGTAGTATTGTGAAAATATCAACCATCAATTCTTATTGCCTGCCTTACTATTGGTGTCAAACCTGTACAATTCTTTCAACCATATTGCAATGAGTTCACAATTATATTGTCATTTACAGTAGGATCATTATTCTACTTCACCTTGTGCTTTATATAAATCATATAAAACTATTCATTTTATTGATCAGCTTTCAGTTTTAATCCCAATATATCAGAAACAAATAATAATATTAAATAACTTCAAAATCAATTTTCATACTTTAAATATCCTTAGCCAAATTTGTTGTATTCAAATATGCATATCAAAAGTTTATTTCAGCTTATGAGACCCTTTCGACTACAGGTGTGTTTTTATAACAAAAAATCAATATTTATAGCAATCATGCTATTTTCACCATTTTATTTTATTTGCGAATGAAATTCATATTGTTTTACTTGCATGGCACATATGAAATTAAAAACCAAGAAGTGTTCTAAGAAATTGCCAATTTATTGATGTTTATTGCAAGTTTTAGATTCTTAGAGTGGCTTATTGTTACACTCTGTAAAAGGCACATCAATTTAAAATTTTGCACAATTTGTAGGGTGCAATACATCCTCTATATAATTGATTGGTTGTGAGCAACAATCATTATCCCAGTTTTCAAGTATTTCAGTACTGAATTATTCTTAGAGTAAGGAACACCAACAATTGTGCCTGGGTGCATCGAAGAATGGGTGAGCTTTTGGTGTGAATGTCATCGATTTTTGAATGAATGTTTAATGTGACACAGAGTATGACTAATATATTTTATTTTTGATAGATTTAATTCAGTTAATACTGATTTTTATAAAAGTGTATTCTATAATATTTAATTTCCTGTAAAAATATTATGCATATACTAAAAAGAAACGCAGCAAAAATGAAGCAATACTATAAAAAAATACTTTTTTAAACATTTTCAAGAGAGACGTCTCCCTCACAAATTTATATAAGTTTTAAGTGTTTTAAATTGTGTGTATTGTAAAAAACTAAAGTATTACTAGTGAAAAAAAATGAAAAAAAAACTTGAAACCAAACATATCATAATTAAGACTAATAAGCAATATGCTATAATTTATCTGAAACATATCATTACTGACTGTCAAGAAATATATATTATATATATATAGATTTAAGTATATTGTAAATAACGTTTACAGCAGAAAAGCAAGCAGCAATATTATAATAAATTTAAGGATGAGAATATGTATATTGTCATAAATATAATTATAGGTACAAAATATAACTAAAAATATATCATTGTACTTTCTCAATTTTGTGGACTCAGGAAATATGATAAAGTGCTAATCGTTCTCATACGGTGCAGATAAATATACAAAACAACAATACATATCATAATATACATATCTCTTACTCTCCTCATTTGAGAAATATTCTATACTTAAAAAACACTAAATTTAAGGAAATAAAGGTTTGTCTGAAGGTGGTTCAGAAAAACAATTTTTAATGTCATACATGCATAATAGTTGAAATTAAGTAGAGTTGTTGCCTAGTATATAATTTATTTTATTAAGGAGCTCTTCTATTTTGTTGTATTATCAAGGTTGCAGGTCTGACAGTAAGTGAGGCAGCTGAGTAGAAATTTGAATAAATCAATAATAAATAAAAACTGGAAATGAAAGTTGCTAATAGTTTCATGCTGGTAGTAAAAATGTGAACTTTGCTCCATTTGCCTCATATTTTGCATAAAAATATTTAAAAGTATCTCCTTAAAGATTGCATGTAGTATAAAATCATTTGTTTGTTCTAGAAGTTTGTTTTAGACAAAAGAGGCAGATGGTACTAATTAAATGAAAAATTGCATATTCTTCTAACACTGAAAATAGTTTTAGTTTGTTCTTTCATGATATTTTCAAAATAGTTTGAAATTCTTGAAGGTCCTTGAATATGGAAAATTTTTCAGTAATTGAAAAGTAGAGACAGTATGAGTAGCTTTAATTAATACTTTTTAATTATAAATAACTTTTTAAAATCTGCAGAAGTTACAAAATGAATGTATGCATTTAGCATAATATTTTCTTTGTTTATGGGGCATGAATAATTTGTCACTTATAAACTGCAAAGAAAAATCTTCAAAAGTTTTAAAATAATGGTAGTTTTAATGAGAAATTTATTTACATAAAATAATTTGTATTGGAAATTTGTAAATGTGTGCTGCAACTTAAATACAAAGTTTGATAAATTTTTAACTCTTTATAACAATGACCAGGTTATATAGATATTACTTAAGAACATAGGCCTACTTATAAATATTTAGGTAAATTATATAACATGATTTTTTTGCAATTTAGTAGTTGTAACATTGAGAAGATTGCTTTATTCTGAAATAAGTTATATTTAACTAGATGGATTAGAACATAGTAGTTTCAGGATTCTCAATGTAACAACCGCTTAATAAAGACTATATATTTTAAATTTTAATATATCCTTCTAATTGATGGCATTGTAATTGAACTCTTTAATATTTTTGGTACACAATATAGTTATTTACATAATAAAAAATTGTATCAGATCTGGAAAACTTTAATGTAGAAAATTTAGAGTATGACATCATAGATTCTTGAGGCAATTGAGTGACTATTGTTATTAATGGCTGGTAAAAATGATTTTCTTTTCATATGACCAATCCGAAGCCCCACTCCTAAACCAATAAGCATACAGCTTTTATTTTCAAACTCTTTTTTATCAATATTATAAAAATATTAAATGAAATGGTTCATAGAGAAAAAGACACAACTGTCCACATCTTATATGTTACCTGTAAGTACAACTACTGTGAACCAGTAAGTTTTGCCTCACCTATTGCCATCTTACCTCTGTACCAAAGGATACATACAAACTGCTTTAAGATGTAATGTGATAAACTAAATATGTATTATTGTTCCTTTTCTAACATAGGCTTGTACTTGTATTTAACAGTAATTAAGCCTACAAAGGTGTTTTACACACCACATGTGACCTCTTGTTTGAGGTCTTTCCTGCCTAAAAGAAATCCAGAGAATTTTCAATGCTGAATTTTGACATCAATTCTAATCTCTACACTTCTTTCCCAATTTACATAATAACAATATTAAGCCATGACAGAACAATAATTCTGTTTGAAATGAACACTGTATATACTATTACTTCTATATGACATTAATATTTAGTTGTTTTTTTAGAAGAATAGGAATATAACCTCCTTAAGAAAGCTTTAAACATGTTAAACAAACAATAAGTTGCGGGACAGTTTAGTCTTGGAAAAAATGTTAACAGCACAATTACTTTCTTATTGATATGTGTTTTCTTTTCATTAATATTGTTCAAAGCAGAAAATGTGAACCGAACAGCAAAATGGCATGTTTTATGAAAGATGAGACTAAAACTATATTCCACACAAGTTTAATGACTCAAAATTAAATGTTTCAGTAAAAATGATCTTAGTCTTTATGTAATATTTTTCATTTTATCAGGACCATATTATTCTGGATTAATTGATACAGTAGTTTTGCTGTTCGGCGAATAGAGGCAGTTGTCTAACAAACTGGTTTTCTTTTTTCTACTTATCTACAAACTCTTTGCTTCTCTTCCTCAAGTCCTGTGTTATTGGTGCTTTCTTCCTTCTCTTGTAACTCTTACAACTTTCAAAAAGAAGTGAGCTCGTTTTTGAATGTGCTTTCTACCTGCTTGTGTATATATTTTAGTAAATGTTGTTACTATATGCAGAAATACTTTTAAAAGTGGACTATTGAAATCTCAAAGTCTTTGTCTCCTAGTCTTGAAATTTCTTCAAAATAAATATGAGATTAATTTTTGGAAGATGTAATTGTCATTTGCATCTCTTACTTTGATCCTTTATCCTAAATTTTTAAAACCTTACTTCATAACGCAAATATCAGACTTGTTGTGAAGAGTAATTTATTTTAAACTGGTAACAAAATAAAAAACTGATTGGGACATGGTAATACATATATCATCAGAATTTAAAATATGATGCATGGAGAGTAATGTCAGTTCACATGATTTTGTGAAGTAGAATATACGTTTTTAGGTCAATATGATGTTGGATAAGTCTAACATAATATAAGGCACAGTCAAGGATAAGAAGAAAATTCTAAAGTCACTGTATAAAGATCAAATACTTTACTACAAGACCTACATTAAACTGATCATTTAAAGTATTATCAATCCATTTGAAAGATTACTATTTCTGTGTTTATATCCAATCAGTAACAATAAATTTCCATATAGTTAATTCCAGCAACCTCAAGTCCTGTGAATTATGCCACAATGAAATATCTTGTGTTCTCTCTTTCTTTCGAAGCAATTCCAAAACTTCTAGATCACGCTTAACATTCCTGGATGTCACCATGTGAAGATGAGGTTGGCCACTCAACATTTACTAATCCACTACTCATTCACATTTCTAGGCTGAAGTACAATCATTTAGGAAGCCTTTCTCAGATTTCTAAACAAGTTGAACCTGTGAATAAATTTTTAGAACAGAATGTCTGACTTTATTCAGGTGTTTTAGGTTTCACGGTTAAATATTCGCCACTTATATTCATGGTTTTAAATTTATTACCTGAATGCACGCACTCCCAAGCCTGTACTGTTTCAGCAACATCACACAGATTTATATCAGTATCCTACCCAACAGGAATAAGTTTCCAGTTATCACATTATACACATCACTAGTATGTCAGAGCCCCCCTACTGCCACTTTCCTAACATCACACTCCACAAAACAAAATAATTAGTAAAGTCTTTTGATAAATGAGTGAATGGTAAATGCTAAACAGAGATATACAATACACATAGGGAGAACAAAGATATGGTTTTGAATATGGAGAAGCATATTACACATATTCATTGTTGTAGAAAGAAAAAGATATAATAAAAATGTAATAAACAATTTTACTCAACAAACAACTTGGTAACAGTTTTAACAAATGCATACATTATAATATTAAATTTTCTTTATAAAAATATTAAAAAACTATTTTTATTTCAATAAGATAATCAGTTCATGGTATAAGTGAACAGTAGTACAACAAAATAAGTAGTAAATCTTTCAAAAACTAAATTATTTATCAGATTTTATTCATAACAACTTCAGTAATGTAGGAAAATTTTAAATGAATTGATAATTATCAGTAAAATCCCAGATTACTGAATATAAAAAATAGAGAATAGAAACATTTGTAAGATTTGTACAGTATAAAATATAAATATTCGTGTAAATTCATATAAAAATAAATTTGTGATAATATTCTTTATCAGGTACATCAACTATGGCAGAAGTAGCACAAATTAGTTATAACCAGTCTCATCTGTCCAATCATATTGATAGGTTTTCTAGTGATGTATTCAAGTACTGTATGGCATCAGAATAATGTTCTATTCTTCAAAATGTCTTCTGAAACATAATTTATTGTTATTAATTGAGTCATTCAAGAAATTTAAATAGTATTCTAAATACGTTTTAATGAAACTTTAGAACTAAGGAAGCAAGATAATGTTTGTTACAAAAGGAAGCATTTTTCTATCCAGTAGTTAAGTACACACAATAAACTCACTAATTGGGTGACCACACACGAGCAGATATCTGGCAGATTTAACAAATCTGCTGTGAAATCTGAAGATTATTTACACATTACGATAAAGATCTGTGCAGATTCTCGTAGGCGCAATACATTTGTCCTCTACCAGCGGATTTGTTTACTATCTGCGCTCCAATCAGGCTATTGGTCGGCTGATCAGATCTGCCGATGAAATCTGCTTGTGTGTGGGTACCCATTGAATTACTCATGACTATAAATTTTAATACATTCTAGGTTTAAGTGTTCTATTTTGTTTGATTTTACTCTACATTTTCAATGATAGTGAGAATCTTCAATTCTTTTGAAAGCTTAGAATATATAAGGTTTGACCTAGCCTTTTTGAGTAATTTACAACTTGCATCAATGCTGTGATTGTAACATTACCTTTCTACAGTATGGACCAGCCAATTTATGTTCTGGTTATAGCTGTTTGGGAAGTGGCACAGTTTCAATGAGGAAAATCTTCCATCTTAATTTTTTTGTGTGTGAAATACTTCTAGTCAAGTAAAAATCTTACTTACCTTACCTGTATCAAGAAGAACTTTCAGCAAACTGAACGAGAACAGCATCCTTGGCAACTGAGTCGCCTGCTTTGTAGAGAACTTTGTTTATCTGCCCTTCCTTGGGAGACCGAATCACATGCTACAAATTGAATTGAAATATGAAAAGGTAAGTATATAATAATATCCACAAAAATGTCTAGAATCTTAAACAGCAGTTTTGAATAATTATTAAATTAATATATTCTAATTAAATATGAATATAATGAACTGTTCTTTGTCAAATTAAAATATCACCAATTTCCAGTTTTCGTAAATTGAAATATGAGGAAACAGTGTGCAAAAACATTACTTTCACTAGTATAATGAAAGCATTAGTGCCTTACCTCCATTTTCATGGCAATAATGACCAGCAGTGGTTCTCCAGCTTTGACATTCTGCCCTTCAGTAACCCATACTTTATCTACTATTCCAGGCATTGGAGCCTTAGTAGTGGTTCCAGAACAAACAGTTTCAGATTCTTTGGCAAGTTCTGACTTGTAACATGGTTCAGGTATGGTGAATGTGTTATGGCCATTCTAGTAAATTTAATAAATATCAGGTAAATAACCAGTATAAAATATTAAAATTGAGTTATTGCTAGACAAAATCCTGCAATTCTCCTACTAAACTTGTTTATTATCATGAAAAAGTCAAAAATCTTACCTCATCAAAAATGTGGATATCTGAGTTATGGAAGAAGATATGAGACTTGTGAATGGTATTTGCAATGTTGGACGAAAGATCGAAACCTTTTCCAGCCTCCGACAAAGTTCCAGAGACAAATATTTCTTCAGAATCATCATTCACTTTTATGGAGTATGTGTTTCCTTTCTTGTATGTTATTTTAGCTTTAGCAGCTGTTGACAAGACAAAATAAATTTATAATTTTGAAGACCAAGCCCCTGTGCTATCAATGCCTTATGCCACAGACAAATTGAAAATTTCTATATAAGGGTGTACCCATAAGTAATCAATTATTTCTTACATGACAATAAAAAGTAGTTTATTTACATTAAATTTTATTGTCAATCAATTACATAATCTCTGTCATGATCTAATACAATTTGCCACCTTGCTGGTAGAGTTTCAATCACCTGTTTGTAAATTTATTTTTCCTTTGATGAAAAATAAGATTCCAGGTAAGCTCGCACATCATCCATACTTTTGAAATCTTTACTCCTTAGGGAGTGTTCGATGGATCTGAATAAATGAAAATCGGATGGTGCTATGTCTGGGGAATATGAGGTGTGTGGTAAAACCTCCCAGTTAACTGTCTTACTTTTTCTTCAGTTAACCTTGCTGCATGCGGCCTGGCATTATCGTGTTCCAAAATGATCCCTTTTCTGTTGACCAATAATTCTCAATTTATTGAAGATGTCATTGGACTGTTGACCAAGAAGCCTGGAGTGTTTGCTACTTCCTGGATACTTAGCTTGGGGTCACTTTCCGCTAGTGATTTTAAAGCATCATCATCGAACACTTCAGGGCATTCATTTTGATCACTATCAGACAAGTCAAAATCACCGTTAAAAAATTTTCTTATTGACTTTCAATATGACTCCATACACATCACAAATATTCTTTGTTGCAACCATTGCATTAACACCTGAACGAAAATGAAACAGCATACAGCGACATAAACGTTCTTCAGTTGGTTTATAGTCTGCCATTTTACACCAGTATAATAAAAACATTTGAATTTAGAAGTCACAACAGTCAAGACAATGCATTGTAATATTGTGCAATAACTCACGTCTTTATACTCTAATGCTACGAGTTAGACTAGAGCGAATTCTCCGAGCTAAAATCAATTTATTACATATGGGAACCCCTTATAAATAACTGTGAAGTTTGTGTAACTAAATGTAGCAATAGAAAAATTTAAATTATTTCACTTTCTTTTCTATCAATATATATTGCAGTTAATAATTTTTATATACATAAGTTAAATCAAATTGTCAATGCATTTCAGAACTGATCAATACTTTAGATGTTGCTTTGACCTAATTACTAAGTCTGTGAAACATTTCTCCTTCAATTCTGTCTAATTATCAGATTTCATTCCATTCTTCTTATATAGGATACTTATAAAATCATTCTATTAGGATTAATTATTAATACAATTTAATAAAGTACCTGAGTCTGTATTATTAAATTTGAAGTTTAGATTTCGTACAAAGTCATGGTTTAATCGAAAGCCTGTAGCGACTGAAAATATATTAGTAGATTTTTCCTTCTCCTTGAGCAACAAAGCCAAAGAAGCCTGCAGGGAAAAAATTATCAAATTAAGATTTGAAAAATATTTTTTAAAACTATTAATAAGGATAGGAAAGATAGAAAGAAAACTGGTGGCTTACCTGAAGTATACAGATGACAAGCACCATGTGGAGTGTCTAATTTTCAGAGGAACCACCGCTTCCTTAGAAGATTAAGAAAACATTCTGATTGATGGCCAGCCATCGACCGCTTCCCTTCACTCCGAATGTTTTCCTAATCTTCTAGAGGAAGGGGGTGGTGCCTCCGAAAATTAAAGAATTCAACACTCCTCATGTTGCCTGCCATCTATACACTTCAAGTAAGCCACCAGTTTTCTGTCTCTCTTTCCTATCCTTATTGTTTTAATTAACCTGACAATGTCATTTTCTGACACATATTTATATGCACATGTAGTTTAAATTGTTTACCATAGAAGTTTCTTTAAATGCCAAAATGAGATATTTATTAAATACTCTCAAAATATATAGAGAGAACACAAATAATTGTAGCTTTCTGTTACTTAAGAAATGGAAGTCATTACAAAACTAGTTTACCTGAATCACAAGCTGTTTAGATGGTTCTGGCTTAGAAGCAGGGAGAAGATGTTTCTTGTATTGTTCTATGAAGTCAGTATGTACATCACCTTTGGCAAAAGGTTCAAATTTACTGAGGTCAAGGAGAAAATTTATGTTTGTATCCAATCCTGCAACCTGTAACATGAATATTTCAAGCTTCGAATGAATTGTAAAATCTAAGTCATCCATTTATGGCACAACACAAACCCAAGATCTATTGTCAAGGATTTGTATATTCATAATAAGCCTCTTCGTAGACTTACATATCATAAGTAAATTAAGTAGATTGTCTCATATGTGAATGACATAGTTCTTATAACTGATAAAGCTTTCTAAATGCAAAGATAATATCAAAGAAAGTTTTTCTATCATTTCTAAAATTAAGAAATTTGCTACCAAGTTTATATGACACTGAAGATTTTCCTTGAATATATGTCACTTTATTTACTTTCAAATTAAATATGATGTGTTGTGCAAATGAATTCTTTGTTTGCTTTGATTTAATGAGTGTCATTTACTTGGAAAGTAGCAAAAACTCTTGGAAGTGAAATTGACAAGTAAAGTTAAAGTATTAAATGTATTTAATTGTAACATGAGTAAGAAAATATAAATTTCTATCTTACCTTGTATTCCCTAAGTTTGTTAGTCAGCTTCATTAGCGCCTCTTGGCGGTCCTTGCCCCATACAACAAGTTTGGCTATAAGAGGATCATAATGCACCGAGACTTCATCACCTTGTCTTACACCTGTCGACAAAGAAAGGAACATTGCAGTGGAGACATTTAAAAATTTTAATATATTTCAATGAAAGATATAAAAATGACAGTGAATTAATGTAAATGAATGTAAGTAGAAACAAAATTACTTCCAGATTTTTTCCTGTGATTTTGATTTGTTTAAATCATTTGCAATCTTGCATTTTAGATTATTTTCAGAGATATAATTAGTGCATCATATTGTATGCTTCATTTCAATCAAATCTGATGCAAACATCAAGATACTCTAAGTAATTTGTATGATTCAACATTAAATTATAATGCTCCTGCAGTTTATTATGAAATAGTACCAATCAGAAAAGTACCAACCTGTTTCAATACGGACATCTTCCTCTGGAGGTGGAGTACTTAAATAGTACAGAGGACCAGCTCCTGGTAAGAAGTTGTTTTGAGGGTTCTCTGCATAAATACGAGCCTCAAATGCATGCCCTTTCAGATCAATTTCTTGTTGGGTTAATGGTAGTCTTTCTCCGGCTGCCACCTACAAGATTTAAAATTTTTGAGTAAAACAATTTTTCAGCAGCACATATCAGCTCTATGTCATCTATTAATAGCACAGTCAGCTGATAAGAGCTTTTCCTCTAGGTTTTGAAGATAATTATGCTGTTGAAAGACAACATACTTAAAACACGTCATTATTAACACAAAATAGAAATTTCAAATTCATCACTTGTGCAGTTGAGAAAGCAGAAGGGGAATATTCTCTTTTGAGGAGAAACTTACTTTTCTTTCAAGTATGTCTGCACAATGCTACTATCATTGTAAAAACATTAATTACATTATGACGAATACGATGACTGCGGCAACATCTATTTACCACACCTTCTTAGCTTTAATGGACAATTTTCTTGATGTGCAACATATCCGGAACTGAACACAATATATTTCCTAGTGTGATTCAAAACTGGTATAACTTATGCTTCCATATATTTACTATGAGATTGCTACCTTTATCTGCCACTCTACGAGGTCTGTACCAGTGATCATTTCTGTGATGGGATGTTCAACTTGAAGTCTGGTATTCATTTCCATGAAGTGAAAGGAAAGATTGTGCCTGTCTAAGATGAATTCAACAGTACCAGCTCCAACATAACCCACAGCCTTGGCAGCTCTAACTGCTGCTGCTCCAAGCTCAGATCTCAATTCCTGAGAAACTCCTGGCTGTAAAACAGATATTAAAAGTGTCAGAAGATGAAATTGAGAAGTGAGAAATATATAAAAATCATACCATTTTGTCCAAGTAATTGGAATAACATGTACTAAAATTATTATTACATTGATAAGATTCAATTCGTAATGAAACTCTCTCCAAGTAATCTAATCCATTCATCCAGTCATCGCTCACCAAACACAGACACCATGACCTACACTTAAATGACAGTGTACTGTAAAACAGAAAAACTGAAACAGCATACATAGGTACTTATATTTTGTTAGGTAAATTTTGAACTGATGTTTGCAAGTATCTGGTTTTCTTTTATACATATCCAGTAAAGATTATTATTATAATTTAATCAAAGTCAAGTAAATAGTTAACTTTCTCTTTTAAAAAGATAATCAAGAAAAATAATATCAGTATTTATTTTACTTTCAAGCATTTTTTCATGTCTCTATTGCATATCACTTCTGGAAATGAAAATACTGTAATAAGTTGCCTTACCGCAGGTGCTTCCTCAATAATCTTTTGATGCCTTCTCTGTACACTGCAATCCCGTTCAAATAGGTGCACATAGTTCCCATGCTTGTCTCCAAACACCTGTACTTCCACATGCCTTGGCTCTTGAACATACCTCTCCAGCAGCATGGCTTCATCCCCAAAAGCCTTCAGTGATTCCCTTTTAGCAGACTCCAACTGAGATTCAAACTCGTTTGGTGTCATAGCAATTCTCATTCCCTGTAAAAGTTATCTGCTTACATACTTATTTCTTTTTTTCTTCCTTCCTTCATATGTAACAGTTAATGGTTGATATTTTGTAAAATTATGATCAAAGACAAATTTGGGTAATGGAGAGCAAGAAATAGTTTATTACTTCTATTATTGGGGTGATAAAGTCATTAAAACTGGTTACAACACAATACATTAAGAGTATAGTAGATGCTAATGAGAAGCAAAGCTTCAAGGCTATTGAAAGAATCAGTTAAGAGTAAGTTATAAAAGTTCCAAAACTTAAAATACCAATCAGGTATCAATGATTGTTTGCCACAACTTTGATATTCAGTTGGAATCCTGAGAACTATTCATCCATAAAATACATAGTTTGCCACAGAATTAGTCTCAACTTTTTTACATTAATAAATTGAATAATGATACATGGCTGTCATTCACACAAATCATTAGTAATTTTTATGACATGTTTTCTTTTCATACAGTGCTTAATTGAGCTTTATAAGTTATAAAGTTTGTAAATTATTTAACTAATTTAAAATTTAATTCCCTTACTTTACCACCTCCTCCACAAACTGCTTTTATCATGATAGGAAAGCCAATTCGATGAGCCTCCTCTGATAATTTTTTGACTGACTGGTCTTCACCATGGTATCCCTCAATTATGGGCACACCAGCTGATGCCATAATCTTTTTTGATGTACTGTTTGGTGAAAAGTGAAAATATATAGACACCACATAACACATTTTCTGATATGTATATTTTTCCACATGTTAATAAAAATGTACAACCTTTTTCACTGAAAATATGAAATGTGAGATTGTGTTAAAAATGTCCATACTATGTCACACTGTAATTGCTGAAACTTTTCTCTAATTAAAATAATTACTGCACTCAATATTTGTACTTCTTATTTTGACAGTATATTTAAATTGAATCTTTATTACTATTCTCAATTGGGATCAAATATGTTACAAGAAATATATTGGGTACTTAAAAATTTCATAAAATGTCCAGATAGGAATTTGCAGTTTAAATCATGCTTCAAAATCTTAAATAGGTATTTATTGTTTTCCAATAAAACAACAAGGAAAAAATGCCCAAGCTTACCTTTTAATTCCCATGTCACGAATAGACGAAGCGGGTGGACCTATAAATATAACATCAGATTTCTGGCACAGATTTGCAAATTCAGTGTTTTCAGAGAGGAATCCATATCCTGGGTGAATTGCTTGGCAGCCACTGGATTTCGCAACATCGATTATTTTGTCTAGCCTCAAGTAACTATCTCGGGAAGCCGGTGGTCCAATATGAAAAGCTTCATTTGCCTAAACAATAAAATTTGTCATTTCATACATAACTCAATTGGTCTCTACTTAAAAATTTAAATACAGAAAACAATAATATGAAACTCATTCTTTATGATGGCCCATATCACTCCAATTTTTGTAACTGAATCACAAGCTGTATCAGAAGAAAACACCAAATCACCCTATTTATAAATAAACATTTCTTTAAAATTTAATATTTTAAACACCCCTAAATTTGTCTTTCTGGAATTTTGTGCCTATCACCTTCTTACAATTTTGAATAATAAGAACTACATAAGTTAGAAACAATTTATTTTTATATTTGCATAAAGGACATACAGTACCATAGAGACATGAAGTGATGAAATGTCTGCATCACTGTAGACAGCAACAGTACGAATACCCAGCTTCTTGGCAGTCCTCATTACACGGCATGCTATCTCTCCTCGATTGGCTATGAGAATCTTTTCAATCCGATGATATGAATTAGATGAATATTGCCGTCTTATAACATTGAGACTGGAAATGTAATATATATGTCATGATCATTTGACAATTTTTTTTCAAATAATTAATATACTCTTAAAATGAGTTGAGTAAGTACTATTATGAAGGATACTAAAAAAAACTGGACATGTATCAACCTTCAAAGTTAAAAGAGACTGGGAGTACCACTTAGTTGAGGATAATAAGAAAATTGATATGAGGGTAAACAGATTAAAAGTGAGGGAAAAATTAGCATAATATACTTTTTTGTGGGTACTCTATCATGAAAATTCCAAAAAGATTAACGTAAGTCATCACAATCTTTAATAACTTGAATTTGTTAATACTGAGTGCTGAAGAATTTGCAAGTTTCCAGTTTGGACTAGGGAGAGGTAATGTTCGTTATAGGCAAAATAAAAAACGAATTGAATAGGCTTCAAAATAACTCGTATTCTTCTCAGTTTCTGTCGTTAATTTAGTAGCATATGGTACGTTTATTATACCTGGCATGTGTAAAATGTTAACAATGTTTTTTAACGATTAATTAAATTCCTATTGGACTTGAATAGATATAACCGACTAATTAATTGAGAGACTTGCCATCTTAGTGCCATATTTCTTTCTTTAGCTATCAAAAAACAAAATTTATATTTTTCCATTCCTTAGATTACTGAAGAAGTACTGCGCAAATCATATGGTTATTGGTTAAAGCACCAAATGATGCACAGTGAATGTTAAGTCCAAAGACGGCGATGATGAAGAGAAATACTTGACCATTAGTGGAATTAATTTAAATGATAGCAACGCATTATTCTGGGAATGACTATTAAAAATATTTGAAAGACCCCTTCGTGTTTTCCAGCTAAAAGACATACATATCTTGTCATTTTCTAAGCTGTGCTCAGCAAATGTTGGAAAGAAGTTAATTTCAGAGTATTTTTAGAAGTATGGGTAAGAATAATACCACAGAAAATTGGTAGCGGTAATGAATTGCCCTGACTTAATGGCTTAAATTTTTTGAAACAGTATAATAATAAAATGCTTAATTCAGTAATTTCATAATATATATTTATGTGATTTTGCTATATTAGGCGGTAAGCGGAAGAGTAAAAACTGAAGTTTAAAAACCCGCGTAATTGACAAAATAATTCTGGAGTGTATATATATGTATATATACATATAAGTCTTTCAAAAATTTAACTAATTAAACAGAAAATAAATAAATAAATGCACATAAAGTCTAATTTGTTAATAAATAATGCATCACACATAAACTTCATGTGTTACTACCACTTGCATTGAATGGAGAATATAGTAGGGAATTGATGTGGTGTAGTGGTCAGTGTTATCATGTATCATTACAAAGGTCATAGGTTCAAATCCCCACGTGGTCAATATTTTTTATGGTATACTTTCCACTTTCAATATCCTCTTAGAATAAAATACTTCGTCCAACAGGCAGGATATAATTGAAAAAGTTCCGCAAACTAGTCTCGGGACTGAATAGGAAGTTAATCATTGTTATTATCTAGTTCATTTTATTAGTCTATAATATTTTTTGAGTAACAGGCTACATGAGGGTGATCCTGAAACAAGCAGCTGACTTTTAATAGTATAGGAAGAAAATTGAAAAGGGGGATATGGAAGGCAGTCATCATTAATTATAATGGAAGAGCAACAAAAGAAAGCAGAAATCAATAAAGGAGTAACACAAGGATGCAGCTATCACCGATTGTTTAACTTATATATAGAACAGGCGATGAAGAAAGTTAAAAAGGAATAAGGAAAATGAGAAGGAGAATAAAAAAAGCCCTACGGTTTGTCGATAGTATTATAGTATTAGGGGAATCAGATTTAGAAACCATAATAAATGGCATGAACGTGGTCCTGGAGAAAGAGTACAACATAAGGGTTAATAGAAGGAAAGCCAATGTAATGGAATGCAGTAGGGGAAATAGTGGAATAACAAGCGGTCTTAGATTGGGATGGGATATTTTGAAGGAAGTCAAGGAATCCTCCTACTTGGACAGCATAATAACAAACATAAAAGCTTTAAGGTAACTATAACTGTATTAAGAATATAGTAAAATGTTAAGTCCTTTAATAAAAATATTCTGGAGGAATATAGAAAAAAGATTTACGTGATAACGTTACACTGGCGCAAATAATTCAAATTTTTATAATAATAAGTTTCTCCTCGTCGTGGCTTAAAAATATCTCACTGAACTTGGCTCTCTAAGTAAGAACAGAAGAAGACTAGAAGAAAATGGTGCGAATTTTTTTTCCAAACACTGGAGAGGAGGATTTGAGAATATTAAAAAGCGAGAGGGAAGGGCATCGTCAGTATGTCTTCCTCGACAGTGTGCGCAGACAAACAGACACGCTAGAATTAAACTCAGCGGCTCACATTACACCGGTTTAGAGCCCAATCTCAATTGTTTCTGGTTATTTTTATGCCCCCCCCCCTCGCCCTAAGAATACTCCCCTTTGATTATGGGTAGGGTTGAAATTATACGCTAGCAGTATTGGAGGACACACTATCACATTAATTGATCCAAGAATGTATTTATTTCTTGGAAATATTGTCCGTTTTTGCTTGTTTAAAAATTTCCACTCCCACCACCTCCGCCCCGAGGGTTGGTAGCTGAGTCTTACCTCGACAGTGCCGATTTTCAATCGCAAAGAACACGTGTACAAAATTTGGTCGAAATTGGTCCATTCGTTAAGATTTGTATGCGGAACATACATATAGACAGACAGACACACCCACATACGGGCATATAGAGATATCAAGTCATATTAATTCAATTACTTTATTTATAATTCCAAGATTTATTGACTTATTTTGCTTCTCTTAAAAAATATACAGGAATGTTTATCTCTTGAATGTGGCGCACACTTTGAGACATAAAAGCGACGCGTCGGGCCACACACAGTCAATTTTATTTTACTTAAGATTGAGATAAGTTTAAACAAAACAAAATTTTATATTTGGAGGATCAATTTAATTTAAGGAAATATACACAAAGATGTTTTGCAACTAACCAAAAGCACGCAACCATATTACCATATAACATGGATAATGAAGTATCTTTACTACCTTTGAGCTGTTTCATCTTTCTCAAAGATAATTACTACATGTGCTCTGCTGTCAATAACAAACACGGAAAACTGTTGTGTCAACCACCGACTGATTTTGATATTTATTTTACCATTTTCCCCCTCTAGCTTATAAGTAGGTGTCATCGTGGTTCTTAAATATTCTGACACAGAGTTGTGTTTTATCTATTTTATGCTAAGCACAGACGACCTTACTAAATTAGTCTAAGGTAAATAGTCTGTCAAATATTTATTTTGACATTTTATGTGAAAGTACAGTTTATTTCTTGGGACGATTGAAATGAATTTTTAAGTTTTCCTGCTCCATTCTTATTTTTATAGAAAACATAGGCCTTGTTTTCTTATTATATGAAGATGACTGCAATTTTAGACGAGATAGTTGAGAATATAAAAATTGCAAGAGAATCTGCAATGTTGGGTATGTACGAATCTTCGGATGTTTATTACCAGAGTGGCATCCAGTTGATTCAGAAAATTACATTTTCGGATCCATTACAGAAGGACAAGTGGAGCCAGGTTAGTTACAGTTTTATTTCACAGAGTAATTTATTAATTTTTTATTTGATGCATAGCTTATTCCCTACCAAGGCATTTAAGGCTTGACTCCTTTAATCTTGACTATATATACGAAACTGTCAGACTTTTACTAGTATTCTATATTTTGACCAAGTTTTTTTTGCAATTGTGTTTTCTTTCAGCCTTTGGAAATTATTTTGAAAGAATATGACCACGTTAAGAATCTTATGCGAATTACAAACAGTTTTAAGTCTGACACTCTGAGGGATACAGGTAAATGAAACTTTTATTATTATTTTTAAATTGAAATAGTTTCTGTCACTTTACATTTAAACTAATGTGGTCTGCTATGCATTTCATTGTATATCTTTATAGAAACCATGTTATTCTATATAATTAAGTAAAATATGTTTCATTTAAATACCTAAATGTTTGACAGTTTTACAACTTTCTTACTATTTGTATCTATTGGAACTTATTGATGAGCATATGTAACATTATTTACGTTTACTTTATTAAAATTTCAGGATCATCATTCAAAAGTGCCTTCATCAGTGTATCGCCAGATATTTCGAGTTCATCTTATGAAGACATTACACAGACTCTTCAAAACATGTGGGCAGTTCCTCCTCCAGAGAAAGACCCAGACGTATGGGACCCTCCAACACCAGTAGTACACAAGTAATTTCATCTTTCATTAATGTATTTATAATTGCTGCAAGCTATTTGTTCTATCTGTCCTACTATTGAATTATCTCACTTGACCTTGTCACTTATTAGGGCTGGAATACAAGTCCTTCTCCTGAGGTAGGGGGTGGTTACTTTAAAAATTTTTGAAGAAATTCTCATACCCATAAAGATGTTTGCCAGTTTTGTTCTTCTTTCTATGTTATATAAACAATTAATAAGGACAGGAAAGAGATTGAAGGTTGGTGACTTACCTGAGGATCACAGGTGACAGGCACCAGTATGGTTTGAAGTTCTTAAACTTTTGGAGGCCCCCTTCATCAGATGGTTAGGAAGACGTTTCCATGGATGGGCAGCCGTCAACTGAGCAGACAAAAATTGCTGTGCGGCTAGCTTAGCTAATAAACAATATATCCCACCAGGCCACTAACTTTCTCTCTCAATGAGGGTCTGGGAAGAGGCAAAGAATTGATGGGGGCTGGGGAGATGCATACAAACACATGCATCCTCAACTCATTGTCTGAAGTTTAGATTCTCATAAACTTACATTTTAGTACTTCCTTTCCAGATAATGCTAGTTATCAATTTATGTTGTGTCAGTTACTGTTTTTTTTCTACATATTTAAATCAGAGAGGATGTGTCACCATGTGGAATAAGGAAGATTGTGATTAATTTTCAGAGACCTAACTCCCTTTCCTCTGATCAGTTGTGCATCTCGACTGCATATTTGTAACCAAGTAAGGATGATGTTTACAGTTTAAAAATAATCACTCATGGATGTATGTTGATGAGTGTGCTTGGCTGCACATGAGCAAAAAGTTTATTGAACTTTGTAAATTCCGAAGTTTGATAAATGCTCTGTGTAGGCCACCACAGTCTGGAATCATATGAGGAAATTTAGAAATTATATATACATATACTAAATTATACAACAAATGAGAATGACTGTGGCAATGCCAAATGCTCATAAAAATTTGAAATCAAAATTAAACTAGAGTTTTGGTTAATCAAATCATGTGACTGATAAACACAGGGAAATTACTATTATAATAATTAGTTGTGATATATTTATAAATGATTCAATTTTCATGGACTACTTAACAATTAATTATTAAGATTTATATTTACAGAATATCAACTGCAACTAAGTCAACAAGAGGTATTCAGAGGAAAGATGTTGGTAAATCTAGTCTTAGGAATCCAAAGCCTTCTACTAGTAATACATTTAAAAAACTAACTACACGGGATGACAAATCAAAGACATTAAAAAAGGATGACAAGAAACCTGATAAAGTATGTGTGTTAATATAATATAATATATAATAAGTACAGAATTTAACATAAAGGAGTTTGTCCTAATTGCAGGCAGAGAAATCTGAGGGAGAGAGAGAGACTTCTGTGGAAGAAGAAAGGAAATTTGAAAGTGCAGGCTATGACAGAGATCTGGTTGAAATGCTTGGTAAGGTTTGTTAGCTGTACACAATCTAACGCAATTAAAATAAACTAACGATTTAATCAATTTTTACTGCAGAACGTGATATAGTTCAGAAAAATCCAAACATTCATTGGGATGACATAGCAGACCTTGCAGATGCCAAAAGGTTACTCGAAGAAGCTGTTATACTCCCTATTTGGATGCCAGAGTATTTTAAGGTAAATGTTCTCACAATGGATATAGAAACCTAATTTTATTCGGATGACATTTACACAGTTGTAAAATTTCAGACTTTTACTCATTCATTACTTGAATTTTTAATTATATATGAGTGTGAATAACAATAAGTACAAGAAAGAGAAACAGAAAGCTGGTGGCTTACCTGAAGCTCACAGTTGGCAGGCACCATGGAAGGCTTCAGGTTTTTGAAATTTGAGAAGGTTAGGAAAACATTTTGAAAGATGGCCAGCTGTTGGATACTTTTTTCTTCCCTTCTATGTATGTTTTGGCTTAGCCTTCACTCCTTGCCACTCTAAATGTTTCCCTAACCTTCTGCTGAATGTTCAGATGTGCTGTCCCCATTATTCAGGAAATGGACGCTATATTTTGCTTTATGATCTATTTATCATATGGTTGTCAACATGAACATGAAGTATTAAATATGATGCACAGATTAAGTTCAAATTTTCTATGCATTATCCATCTTCTTTTCCAACTTGTTGTCAATGCAATGGTACTAATTCTACCAAGTAAATAAATAAATTACCCATGTAAAACCTTCTTCATAATAATTAATAGTTTGTATGCTACTTGATTTAATAAGATATAAATTATTAAATTTCCTTTTCTGCAGGGAATAAGGAGACCTTGGAAAGGTGTTCTAATGGTTGGACCCCCAGGAACAGGAAAAACAATGCTTGCTAAAGCAGTTGCAACAGAATGTTGCACTACATTTTTTAATGTATCGTCTTCAACATTAACATCAAAATATAGAGGTGAATCTGAAAAGCTAGTGCGACTTTTGTTTGAAATGGTAATTTGAAATTAATCAATAATGTATTTTATAATAGTGTTGAATATTAATTACTTATGTTAATGTACAAAATTTCAGGCTCGTTTTTATGCACCAAGCACTATTTTCATTGATGAAATTGATTCATTGTGTTCAAGAAGAGGGTCAGAATCTGAACACGAAGCCTCACGAAGAGTTAAATCTGAGTTATTAGTACAGATGGATGGAATTAGCAGTATTAGGTGAGTCCCCAAGAAAGTTAACTTATAAAGGTTATACCTTATTATTATTTGTTTTAAAACTGAAATTTAAATGCATGACTTGTATATTCAATCTGTACAACTGAATAAGATTGTTTGTATAATGTGTGTTCCAAATGAGAGAAATATTTATTCGATTTTTGTGTACAGATAATTCATCTGTCACCTGATTGTGAACTCCATATATGAATTCACACACAGCTGATTAATATTTAACTGAAGAGGTTTGAAAATTATTAATGTTTTGATCTATGTCTCTGTTATGTTTGATCTGAATTTTATGGATGTGTGGTGAAGCTTACCATCAGACTATTATTGAATGTTACATTCACCTATCTTTAAACCCAAGAATGTATTTTGAATAGATTCACTGGGAAAGCCTTCATGCTTTGAGTGAAATGATATGATTTTAATTCCAGTGAAGAGCCTGGAAAAATAGTAATGGTTTTAGCTGCCACGAATTTCCCTTGGGACATAGATGAAGCATTAAGACGACGTTTGGAGAAAAGAATTTACATTCCTTTACCTACAAGTAAGTTCTATGCAGCATAACAGTGTTAATTGTTAATTGACTATTTTAGAGTGTTTTTATAATTATACCTATTATTAACAACTTTGGGAAGAGAGTTTTGTTACCTCAAGTTCACAAATTCTTGCAAGACTGCTGTAAAATTATTTTGTACAGTTTTTTCTGTTGTATTACTGAGAACTAAAAGTGTCTTATGCTCTATATTAGAACCAAATTTTCATATAAATTTCAGTATTCTCTTAATCATGGTTTCATGCGAGTTACTGAATTTTGCTTTACAGAATACCAATGAATTCTTACTGCAATTTAATAGTATAACTGTTGTGATATGATACAAATCACAATGATACAGAGTCAATCATAGTATATATTTTATGACTGTGGTCTGTTTATCTTAATTCATGCTAACGTTGGCTTTCTAACACTGCTCATCTGTCAATAATTTTATTTTTATAATTTATTACCTATTTGTTTTGTTTACCTTCAGATGTGGCATGTCAATTCATAATAAATTATGTGTTGGAAAAATGCTTGCCAATTAAAGGTTCACAATAATGTATCAAATTAGTTTTACTTAACTTTGTTAATAATATAGGAACTATTGGCCTTTTTATAGGCCTTAATCATCTCCCCTATATACCACAGAACGCAGGGTGCAAGTACCTGTTACAGGCGAAGAATTATTTTTAGGTATATGAGAGATGATGACTAAGTTAAATAAAACAAATTTAATGGAATATTGGGAGCCTTTAATTAGCAAACAACATTTTTCCTTACGTTCTGTATATAAAAAAGATTCTGACTTCGTAAAATATTATGAGTAGGTCTTTTACATTTTTACTTAAGTTGATCAAAATTCCAGGTGAAGGACGTGAAGCACTTTTAAGAATTAATTTAAAGGAAGTAAAGTTACATTCAGATGTGAATTTGAAAAATGTTGCAAATCAGTTGGATGGATATTGTGGAGCAGATATCACTAATGTCTGCAGGTGAGTATAAATGTCCAACCACTCATGGTTGCTTTAGTATAATAATTATAAATACTATAAAACTGAATTATTTTTGATAATATTGTTGATAGCACTGTTCGTGTGTACACAAAGCATTTTTTTTACACAAAATTGTAACAAAATTAATGGGGTGCATGTAATATGTAAATGAAAGCCATGTATACATAAATGTCGACTCTGAAAAAAGTTTCCCAGATGATTCTCTGAATCATCATAATTCATTGTCTTCCTGGCTCATTTTTATATATTTATGGTTGTTAACATTGTGTATGAAGACAATTAGTGAATTGTAATGTTTGATAATTTTTTTGTATGAAATACTAATTTATTTTGGAAACACACTTTTTTCCTATTAGCAAGAAGTTAAAATGCTTGCAGCATAATAATATTATACAGTATTTCCTACTGCATGTTTGCTTATGAAACTGAATAAAATTAATCTCCACTATTTTATGAAGATGTATTTGATGTACAATAGTTGCTATTGCTTGTACTGAATTTTCATTTCTCTTATTAGAGGATGTATTATAATTATATTTAGGAATGTAGTCCAGCAGTTTACTTTTATTTTAACAGAGATGCATCAATGATGTCCATGCGCAGAAAGATAGCAGGTCTGAGGCCAGACCAAATTAAACAGTTGCCTAAAGAAGAATTAGATTTACCTGTAACTGTGGAAGACTTTCGTGAGGCAATAGCAAAGTGCCACAAAAGTGTTTCAATAGAAGATGTTAAAAAATTTGAAAAGTGGATGGATGAATTTGGTTCTACGTAGATGCAATTCAATATTGTATTGATCATTACCAGTGCATTTAAACTAAATTAATTTAACTATTGGTCAATTATAAATTGTCATTATATTTAAAATGTTTTCTGTTCTCAATGGCTATTTAAGTATGAAAATATATTTCACTTTTGCTTCTGAAATTTGTTATAAAATCCTACTTTTAATTTTTTAGTAATATAAGGTACTTATGAAAGAATATTTTTGATAAACAATGTGTAGGATCAATATTCTAAAGTAATATAGTTAATACAAAATATTATGAATTAGATAAGAATTAATGAGCCATATAACAGAAATTATTAAACAAGAATTATAATTTATAGTACATTGAAGTTTTGACCAACACTTGTGGTCCTTATCAATATTTGTATAGAATGTATATAACAAATACTGTATTGACAAGGATCACAAATGTTGGTCAAAATTTCTATAAAGTTTTAAATTCTTCTTCAAAATTTTATAATTTTCCGTTATATGGGGTGTTAAGTCTTTTTCAATCAATGTAAAAAATATTGTTAACCTTCCACCTTAAATTAATGGTGAAATTAGGTGGAATTTCAGTCTTAATATAATAAAATATATAAAAAAATCTTCTTTTGCTCTATAGTTGAGACAGTTTCCTAAAATTAGTATATTTTAAGAACTATTCTCATAATTTATGAACATACCTCTTCTTTGGTAATCCTCATTTTGTCTGTAACATTAGAAAATATGGTAGGCTTGATGAAATAACCTTCCTTTCCAAAATGTTCATCACCACACTCCAAGCAAGCACCTTCATCCTTTTCTGATTTAATCAGTCCCATAACTTTGTATATATATCATTATCAATCTGGTAAATAACATTGTTTACGTTCATTATTTTATAGGCTTGCAAAAATTAATTATTTATTAAGTATTGTTTAGATGCGATTAGTTCCAACTTTCGTAAATAACACAGGCCCACAAATTGATATTTTTTATTTTATTTTGTACTTTTTTTGGGGTGTTACTTAGAATCTTTAATGTGCTGAATTAAAATATGCATGCTTTTCCCTCCATCGCGTAGGGTTTTTCCACAAAGTGGAAATGAAAATCCATGCAAAACCAGCAATGCATGTAGGAAATGAGTATGTCTTTTAATAAAAATATATATTTCAAACTATTTATATATTTTTGTTTTATAACAGCTATATTGTTTCTCTAAAAGCTTGACTTTGAGCCTTTCCAATTGTGGGCTGTTTGTGGCTCATCTCTGTGCAGCATCCAATAATAGCTGGCCATCATATTTACATTCCACCTCCCTTGGTAAGACTGCTCTATTTCCTGTATGTCCTGGTGAAACCTCTCTCCTTGATTTTCACTCACTGCACCTAGATTTATGGAAAAATAGTACATGTGCAAGTTCAAGAAGTGCAGTTTTAAAATCATTTAGCTTCCCAGGTCTTTGAAATTTCTCAGCATGTTTTCTACAATTCCAAGTTCGAATATTTCTTGTTCTCCAAAAATCTTTGTTACAACAGCTTTGAAGGAATTCCATGCTGTTTTCTCAACATCTTTAATTATCAAAGATCGAAGGTTTTCCCGGTGTTTATTCATCTTTAATTATGTTTCAAAGTTTTCATCCTTCACAAGCTTTCGAATGTCAGGACTGACCAAAACGCTGTCCTTCAGCTTTGGTTCGAATAGCTCAGGAAATGTGCTGATAAGATACTTAAATGCATCACCATCTTTTAGCAGTGTTTTGATAAACTGCTTCATCAAAACAAGTTCGATGTGGGGTAATTGTAAAAGCACTTTTTTAGGGTCAACCAAAGATTCAAATCCTACATTTAGCGTTCTTCCTGGCAATCCTTTCTGGATTTATAGTTCTTAGAATAAATCCTGACTCAGAAAAAAATATTTTAAACTACTCTTATTGGCGTGTGCTATAATGTAGGTAATCTGGTGTTTGCATCGAAATCTTATGTGGTGAGCATTAATCCTGTATTCGACACCCTAAAATAAATTAATTAAAACAACCTACATTACACAGAAAATAAATTTGTTCAGGTCTGTGTAATAGTATTTATTAAATAAATAAAGGCTAATAGAAAAGGTTAATTTATTGACTATAACAGGCATGAAGCCAAACCATGCTTTTTAAAGTTTATTCAAAATTGTTTTTATAATATTAAATGGTTTATGGAATCAAATCAATGAAAACATTTTAAAGTGACAATTTTTCGACACCTGCTTATATTTTTAATTTAATCGACTAATTAACTAATTAATATTGATAAAACGGTGATTTGTCAGTTTCTCGTTTGAATATAAGGAGTATTTTCGAAATAATCGATGATTTAGTGAACCTAGATAGTGCACAAGGAGAATCAAATTCTGAACAAGTTCCCTGAGTGATCCTATGTCAACAGCATACAATGAGGTAGATGACTCACTCGTCAACAGTTCAGCGTGCATTGTTATCGTTACGTACGTACGCATGCACGCAATGCAGGGTTTTTGACACTAGCGTTAATAAAACAAGATTACGACTTTAGTTAACACAGGAAGCTTAATAAACAGAGTTAACTAATTATAAACTTTAAATTCCCTTTGCGAAAGATGCAAATGTCGCGTCGAAGCGTCGGCCTCTCTAAATTATATTATAAAAAATATCTATTTTCCGAATTCAGATCCTCCAACATCTGCGAATAGAAAATTATATATATTCAACATTTAATTGAGAAATATGCTGATATAACTTCGCATCCAAGTAACTGATTTCGAAACATTCTCACTTTGTTTAATATTCCCATTTGAATTAATATTTGTATCTTATATATTTGAAAATACTAAGATATAGATAAATAAATAACCCCCTTTAATCTGTCTTCTGATGCTTTAAGTAGGATTTTGGCAAACTCAAAAAGTGTTTTTTTTGGGGGGGGGGGAGGGGGAGTTAACAGGCTACATGAGGGTGATCCTGAAAGTGTTATTTTTACATGCGCTCTTATGGGCCTACGAGCGAGTACAGGATGCCGATGCATTTGCTTGCCCATCTATTTAATATACTCTTTGCTAGGGATAACATTTGTTTAGATTTTGGAGTTGTGATATCTTTGCTCCTTACAATGATCTTTGAAAATATCTTTGTGGTATTATTTGAAATTGCAAATTTCAGCATGTTTGCCAACAGAATGTAATGGATATAAATGTAGTGTTGTAATTGAAACGTTTTGAATGACAGTGGCTGTTTAATAATAACATTTTGTAAGCATCACATTATTTTTCATTTATAAAATATTATCTATTGTGTATGTATGAAATGACAATATATTCCATAATTTATTTTCAGATTATAATAATTTAATAATGTACCTAACAAAGGTCGTACGTAAAACATGCCACTCCGTTTTTAGACAGAAGCATTTATGCATGAAGACTTCCAGTATTTGGGTGCCTGTGTTTGCAAGATTTGGAACCAAACAAGGTCATGCTGCCAAAGCAAATGCCTTTATGGAAATGGTTGAGAGTAGAAGGGCTCAGGCAAGAAGAAGTTTAATAATTGAAATACCAACCTCAAGTCATGTATCTGAAGTTAAGACTAACTGTGAAAAGTACGGTGAAATTAATTATTTTGATTATTATTCACTACAAGGAAATCGAGATTTTATTATTGTTGAATTTAAAAGTGAAGAATCCACTAAGTGTGTTCTTAGTGATTGTGTATATGAAAGTGATCATAATGTTGTACCTATTCAATCTCCATTCTTGTGGTATAGAACTACTAAATTTTCTGCTTCTAAGAAACATCATAAATCAGAAGATACATTGCCAAAAAGTGATTTAGATAAAGTAAATGAAGAAGACCTTCTAAAGAAGCTTCAGAATGCAGATTCAATAAGTGAACAAATGATCATGTTAGATAGAGAGACATGTATATCAGACTTGGGAATACGTCTAAGATTTGTAACTTTATACCAAATAGAAATAGCATTAAGTGGGCTTTTCCCTAGAATTGCTGCCTTTCCATTTGGGTCTTCAATAACAGGCTTTGGCAGGAAAAGTTGTGATTTAGACATTGTTATTAATCTAGATAAAGACCTTGAACTAAATAGTGACTCTAGCAGATTGGTATTTCATGTGAAGGCTGCTGTGCTTAATGGGCGGGCTTCAATGCAGAGGCACCTTGAAAGTATAGGTGACATATTTAACTTATTTTTACCAGGCATATCAAATATGAAGAGAATACTTCAAGCAAATGTGCCTATAATTAAATACTTTCAAGATTACACTGGCCTAGAGTGTGATATAACAATGAACAATATGTCTGCTGTTAATATGAGTGAATTGTTATACACATTACGATTATTTGATTCAAGAGTTCAGCCATTTGTTACTACTATACACCGATGGGCTTATCAAGCAGGTCTCACACATACTTCTCCAGGTCCTTGGATAACAAACTTTTCTCTTACTCTACTAGCAATTTTCTTTCTTCAGCAGGATTCAGTGAATATTCTTCCTCCTGTTAATAAATTAAGGAAAGAAGAAAAAACTAATAGTGATGTACCATTAGATAATTTGGAGACGTTATTGACACTATTTTTGGATTATTATTCAAAATACAACTTCAGGAATTATGCTGTCAACATTTTGAGTGGAACTCCTACATTGAAACCTGATAATTCTCCTATGTATATTGTGAACCCAATTGAACCAGAACTTAATGTTAGCAAAAATGTTAGTTCCTCTGAAAATGAGAAGTTCCTAAATGAAATTAAAAACTGTTATTGGGTGTTAAATTCTGAACAAGTGACATCAGTTGGTAGTGATAAAGGGAAAAGTTGGGGAATTTTACCTTTATTCAAATCAAAACGATCTAAACAAGGGCCAATCTTTAATGTTAAACAAAATGTACCAAAAAAGAAAAATATTGTTCTTTCTCTGTGGAATGACCTTCAATAAAAACAATGGTTGGAACATAGAGTATCAATGTTTGACTAACATTTTCCATACTGTGTGATATATTTTGAACAGAAGATATCCCAGAGAGTTGTGTTCATTGGTATTTATGTGGTCCAAAGTTACTGTAATTATAATGGTCACATAATAAACGTACAGTTCTGTCATGACCAATGTAACACCTAAACATTTGTCTCATAGACTGACAGCATCTCTTACAATGATATCCAAATATTACTTATGATTATCATTTTAAATAAGACACCAGATAAAATTTGAAAAATTAAAGTTCATTCTATCTGTACTATTGCAAAATATTTTCATTTTAAAGTAGAATCACATTTTCCTTCCCAGAGAATGCTTTTAAATGGTGGTTGCATTATTCTGGAGTAGATTAATATCTCCTACTGCATGAAATGCCAAAAAAACAGTGAAGATCTTAAATCTAGTGTCCTTTTGAATTGGAAGAAATAATTGTAAATGAGATTTAGATTCATAGAATTTTTTTCCTCAAGTCATTGGAAGTATACAAAACATTAAGAATATTATTTTGTAAATGCTTTTGCTCCAAAATCTCTGGTTCTCGGACTAAATTACGGATCAAGTTTTAATTATTTTTACAATTTTTATTTACAAATCCTTACAGTTGTGTTACAGAACTTAGGAAAATGGATCTTTCACTCTTCTGAAGACAGCCAAAAACTTTTCACCACAATTGCGTGTGACTTTCTGCCCTTCTTCAGAACTGTTGTACAATTTCTCCACTACTGGATCAGAGTCCTAGGCAAAATTTCTGAAATTAATGATAATTGCATAAAAGTGTTAAATTGTAACTAACTCAACTTACCTGTTCTTCTGCAGGGACTTGCTCAAACAGAGGATGTTTATCAAAATGAGTAACCATCCATTCATGGAGATCCTTTACATCCGTTACAGTGTATACCAATGCCTAAAGGAATTATTGAATTTATAATATAATAAAAGTATGCGTTATTGATGTCTAGAGTTTCAAAATAGACTTACACCTTCACATAAAACATATGCATATTCAGCTAGAAGTGTGTCATTGATTATCCTCCATTTATGCTTTGCCTTTTTGAAATGTGGATCAGGGTACAAAAAGAACATCTTTTTGAGCTGAAATTAAAGATATTTAATTATTCTCCTCCAAACTTGTCAAATAAAGTAAAAAAGAAACTATCCTCAATATTTGACAAAGCACCTTTAATACGTTCTCAAATAATCACAAAGTATTTTATAATGATCACCATTTGTTTAAAATCCTTGGAACGCTAATAATACATAATCTCCATAATTAAGTCACGTGAAAAGTACTCTAGAATAATAAGTATTTATACTAACATACTTGTCCTTTACAAAAGAAATTTGGCAAGTACTTCATAGCATTTGTTCGCAGGCAAGCAATGTTTTGATATTGTCCAGGATTTTTTTCACGTAATGCTGCAACTCTATCCATTACATAATCTGAAACCTTTACTCGAATTTCCATACCAAGAATGAGATTGTTGGGAAACATTGGAGACAATGTCACTAAAAATAAAAAATTACAGAAATACATACATGTGTAATTATAAGTAATGGTATTAGAAATATGTGGTATTATTGATACCTAATAGACCTCCATATCCACAACCAACATCTGCAAACTCAACTTTATGAATTTGTTCTGTTTTACTTGTATTACTATTAAAATAGAATGGATAAAGAGATGACCAATCCATACAGTCAGGCGATTTTGGGCTGCGAAAATAAGACAACCTATAAGCTTTTAAGTTAGGAAAAATAATTTCTTGTACGATATATAAAATAAACAATTCAATGTTTCATTAATTCTTGATATGAATGCAGAAAATTACTTCAATTTAACTTCAAACTACTATAATAACAAAGCAATTAAAGTTTTTAACAAAATATTAGTTAGTGGTACTACTTACTAATCAAAACAATGGTCAGCTATAGGATTCGAATGAGCCCTTTGCCTATAATACTTTTTTTGAGGTAAAGGTTTAGCACTGCTCATTATTCCAATGAAGTTTTAAATTGGAGTAATAGATCGGTTGCTTACTAAATACAGCTGTAAATATTTTTCTACTGTTATTCACATTCCCACGTTTTCCACGCGTAATGCCGCTTCTTTGTTGAACATCTTCGTATAACATATGATTTCATTCGATTATCTTTGGAAAGCGATAGCATTTTGTTATAGGCATAGTCTTTATATACATACTGTCAAACTGCAAAGTTTACAAGAAAGAACATTGTGTAAAATCGTCTGCTTAAACGATAACCTCTAAAGCAGCATGCAGATAAAACATTTAATTTTTTGTATGTTTGTATAATGACATGTACATTTTATTATGAGTAATTCCTTTATATTATTCTAAACAAGTATGTCGATATATCATTAAAAACTTTTATAACTTTGGAGTTATGTATGACATACAACTTACGCGACTGAGAAGGCGATAAGGCAATCTCTGTAATGATTTTGTGAGAAGACAATACATAATTAACTAAAGGCAATTCGAGGAAATGTTATAGTGGTATTAGAATTTGAATATGACATTTCCTACCACCATTTGTTCGTTCAACTGCCGTACTAGACAAGTAAAGTTGTATAAATAAAGCAGAGGAAAAATACTGGGATCATAATACAAGGTGAGTGAATTTATTATAATATTTAGTAGTATTTTATTGTATAATATGACCTAGGGAAATCATAATTGCATTTAATGTTATTTTTGTAAGAGTAATATTTCTTTGTCAATTAATATATATTTCCAAACAAACTGTTTAAATAATGCATTCAGAATGTTCTAATCAATTTTTTAAAAATAATTTTGCCTTATATAGGTGACTATTTAAAAATTTAATATATTTTAAAGTTGTTTAGAACTATCTCCAGGCAAGCACTGTAATTTAAATATGTCTGACCTGTGTGTAATTTTTCTTTAATGTATTTGTAATAAAATTCTTTCATGTTGCAGACATATTAAAGCCTAGTTTTTCTTTTCCATTGTATAACTCATTTACTTTGGCCTTTAAAGTAGATGATTAAGTATTTCTATAATTATTTAAAAGCCCTGAATGGATTTAACTGTTTCCATTTTGCAAAAAATAGTAAATTATGAAAATTATATTGCCTGAGAAAAATTGAACTTTCAAAATTTCTTTCTTCAGTTAGTAAGTGACCTGAATATAGCTTTATGGCCTATTTTTATTTTCCAGTACAAATTTAATTCATACTTTTATTTAATTTTTTGTTTTAGTGCTATACTAAAATGTATGTAATTGATATAATTTTGGCTGTAAAATTTTTGGTATTGTGATCACTTCAAATATTTTTGTCTCTAAGACAATCATCTTATTTGGCCAATTAGACAAATTTGTATGGAATTCTAAAGATTCATAGACTATTTGAGTGGTAATTGGATTTCTATCAATTTTGTTTACAAAAACATGTGCCATATCAATTATTTCTTAAATATCAATTAGTTTACTTTTATAATTTTGGAGTTTGTGTATCATTATAATTTTTATGCAATAAATATTATATATAAATATTGTTTGTGATTTGATAGCTAGTTTATATTGACCAGGAACTTGGCCTTTATAGAATATGGATTTTAAAGACAATCTCATTGCCAATTACATCAGTGTGATGTAACAAAAGAATATTAAAATTCAGGATGAATTCTTCATCAGCTGGAATCTTTCAATGTAGAAATTTTAATTTATAGTTTACAGTTTTTATTGTTCACAATATATAATTGCAAAGAGTCTTTTAATCAATTAATAACAATTAAATATTATGTGCACATTTTATTGATAAAAATTATTTATACACAATTTGTGGACCTCATCGGGTGTATACTACAAATAAAGTGGTGGAAAGATTACACAATGAGACCATAGAGCATATTAAAAAATACAGTCAAATGTTGCCGAGATTATTTGTCATTCATGATCGGTTTGATTTAATATGAAATATTTCCTATATAATATTTGGTTTTGGAATCTAGTCTTGTTACTGTGATAATTTTAGTTGATATATTTAGTAAGACCTTAGTGTCACTAGGTTGTTTCAAATTAGGAACATGCTCAATGCCCTATTTGTTTTAAATAGAAGTTTTATTATACAAGTTTATTATTGTGATAATTGAATTAATTGAATTTAAGTTTCACGAAAATTTGTAATTGTGTAAATTTTATGTGTAAACAATCACAGCAATCAAATTTTAAAAGACATGTATATTTATATTTGGCGAATAAATTCTGAACACAGAAGTTAAAATAGTTATTGTGATATGCATATTGTAATAAACAAAATGTCTCTTTTATGCAATTAAAAATATTATATTCTTTGCCTCAATTTAATGTAATAATCAAGTAATTAATAATCAATTGTTATTAAAGGTAATAAACAATTATCATTTGATATTTTACTAATATTTAACTAATTATGTTATACAACCATTATTAACATGGATATGCAGAATTTCCTTCAAATTAGCAGAATTAAGATTTTCAGTATATTATTAGTAAAAGATATTTTAATTAATTGAAATCATACAATATTTAATAAAAATTTAAAACATACAAAATTATCCAACATTGAAATTATTGTGGTACAAATTTTACTTATGACCAGGCTATATGAGAAATCTTACTCTGGGTCACTTTATCAGGCAACAGAATAGTTACTGATACTAACTGGACATACATATTAAAATCTAATGACTAATGTCATGTGCATGAAACTTGACAGATGGAAGAGATTTAATTTACAAATCATTACGAATATAGCGTACCTCTAGCAATGTCAAACTAAATTCTTTCTAACCAGCACTTGACACTTTTTCACTTCTTTTCAACACTGTTAATAACAAGCCATGGTACTGTCACAAAATAATTCCCTATCCAAACGGCACTGAGGAATAAGAAACATACTCTAATTCAGGTGAGTATACTTTCCTTATACGCTGCTAGTAGACCATGTGGCTTTGTACATATACACCCAGACACCAATACCAGGATATCAAAATTACTTATTACTGCAGGATTCTATTGTCTGCCAATTAAGTAGGAATGGGATCAACCTCTCCTATTTAAATCTCTAAGACAACTATAGTAACAATTAATGCTCTAACTCTTGGATGCAACTGTCATTAACGAAATCTCCAGAACAGCTGCTCACTACAAAATTTACAAATAGACTGTACTTGATTTCTAACTACTCTAAGATCTTTGCCCCATTAACTGCTATATGAATGCTCCGTAATGATGTTGCCATCTGTCTCCCACAGGACTGACATCATTCCCTCCTCAAACTGGTCAGGGGCATTTGACACAATCATCCTTGGTTTCACCAAAATTTTCAATGCCACTCATCATGTCATAAGTTAACTGAGTCTATGCCACTTAGGAAAGCAATCATTTCCTCTTTTTTGTGTTCGCTTTTATTATCAATATTTACTAATTCTGCTTTTTTTTTCAAATTCTCATCCACCAACATGAACAACATTTAACAATATTTTCAGTCACTATGAAATTTTCCATATTTAATTTGTAACTTTTATTTAAGATTATTTTAATATATGATGAACTATTTCTCCTAGCACATTTTGGCTTGCCTATACCTGGATTTTAAAGATGTTGAAGAGAGCATTTGTCTGTTTATATGAGTTAAATGATAGATTTGTCAGGTATTTAAATAAGTAACAAGAAATGTTTGTCTTGTAGACCCTGTTCTTTCAAAATTATAAAATCTTATATATATATATATATATATATATATATATATATATATATATATATATATATATTAGGATAGTAAATGAGGGAGAAAGATAGGAAATACGCTTTGAAGCATATGTTTGACACAGAATTATGCTCAGGGAAAGACATATGTCAAGCGTAGAAAAGAAAGGAAGAAGGAATGGTCAATGATTTCATAACAGTTTCACCATAATTGCCTTAACAGAGTTACACACAAACATTGAATGTGACAAACTCATTCTAATTAAGTCATCCAAAATCTCTTCATTTGATCACCAATGGGTATTTTTTCCTAAATTTATATTGTTCATTCTATCATTATTTATTTCCTTTACCACAGTATTTTATCATAAATGACTTGTGATCTCTCCCTATATTACTGACTTTGGAGAAATAGTAGCAAATATTTCACCAAGTAATGATATCTCCTACCCAAATATTAATAATACTTTTCCATATTCTGAATAAATCTTAAACATAATATTTAGCAGTTTGACACTATTTGGTTGGAGTCATTATGCTTGTGTGAGATATTCAGTTTGTTTCTGTATGTTTCATATTTAAATTGAAAACAAACTATTGTTAATGCTCTATAGGATGTGCCATGTTCATCATTATATACATAGATTTACACATCTTAGTGTATATACATCATTAATATTGGTAATTAGATACTCTTATGGGTTAAGATTTTTCTTATTGACTCTGCTATTCTTTTACTTCGCTCTTGACATGCTTAAAACTTCACTATTCAAAATATTGATTTCAATCTTCCGTCATCCTATTTTATCATCTAAAATGTGCTCTTTGATTTTTCTCTTACCTCATATGCAGTAGATCCATCCAAAAAATATCAAATAATTTATTCCATATCATTGTGATATGCTCCAAGAGGAGAAATTATTTACAGTTTCATTGTATGACAACATTAAACACTCAATACAAGAGACAGTGTTCCTTTATTTTATGTTACACATGATTGAGAAGAGTTTTATTCATTATTTCTCTTCCTATTTAGGTTATCACTAAACATGATTTTGTACCAGAAATAGAAATTATTCACTGAAATATAATTAGTCAAAAACAGTAATTATTCTCTAAATGGTTAGGTAAAACTTCTTTTATTGTAGACTCAATCATTATTCTCATGAATTACAATTCATCACTACAGTTTTAGTTGATAGTTATTTATGAAATATAATTATTCATGTCTGAAATTAACTTTTACAATGTCTATTATTTTAGACTTATTTACAGCCTTGTCAAATATAACACACAATGAAAGAATTTTATAAATGAGAGTTGTAAGTGCAAAAATAAATGACATTGATGAGAACACACAACTTGCATGAGACAACTTCAACATTTCTGTTTAAATGAGGATATTAATTTACTTTTGTGGATTAAAATGGTAGTCTAAAGGGGAATATGATCCTCCAAATGTATATATTAGGATTTTCCCTTAATTGTATACATGTTAACAGACTGCCATATCTAGTTGTGCACAAATCACTAATTAGGGGCGTATATTTTATGGATATAACTGCACCAGTTCTAAATGGTATATGTATGTGCTTTGATCAGAAGTTATAAATTGTTGGAACATACTTAATTACACCAAAGTTCTACTTGTCTTAATCCAATATGTAAATTCATACATATCAGCTGTAGAAGAATTTATATCTGTATCTATCTTTTAAATGATTATCATATTTATTTCAAAGTATATCAACTTTTAATTCAGTTTTTAAAGCTTATGTAATGCTATTCATTTAATCAGATATGCTCTTAGATTGTGCTACTTTCATCCTCTGTTCAATGTCTGTAACACTTATACACATTCTCACAAATACCATTACTTAAGGGGCCTCTTATAGGCAATCAAAGTAGATTTGCTCTGTACTTACAAATTTGTACTGAATGTGCTCTAACCAACATGAATTTCAGGACTGAAAAATGGTTTATATAATCATATTTAGAAGGTGAATCTGACTTTTTTTTATAGTTTTGATGTACAATAGAAGACAGACTTATATACCATTCTGTTTAGATTTAATCATTACAATTACTTTATTTTAGGCAGAATATTATTCGTCTTACATAGATATTCAAATAATTATGCTGAACAAATTTTTAGCAAAAAAAAAAAACTAGCCATAATTTGAATTTGTTCCAATGATTCTTCTTTGAAGTTAGCTTCAAGGCTGTGACAAGTACAGTTCGCCCAGACTCATTTACACAACTATTTAGCTTCAATGAAGTAGTAATAAAAAAACACACCTGTCTTGTTTGTAAACTCTAGTTTAACCACATAATTCATCAGATTATTAAATAATATAATATTATTACAACCAATATTATTATGGATTGACGGAACTGAAGCTTGATTTTTTGTCAGCTGTTGTAAAACGATATTAGTTAGCGTGGGAAATAAGTGCGTTACAGCATTGTTAAAGTCTTTGACGAGTTCAGGATTTCAATTCTGGGCGCAAACCTCTAAAGCTTGGTGTTAACCTACGAACTATTATGGTTATCAGAGAATTTCTACTATGTAATAATATTCTAAGTGCTGTAGGGGAGACTGATGTGAAGTTACTAGTGAAATTTTCAGTTATATGGTTGGTAAAGCTGTTATTGTTTACAGGTAACATTGAAAATGGCACGAACGTAGTCTTGGAGAAAGAGTACAATATGAGGATTAATAGAGGGAAAACCAAGGTAATGGGAGTATATTATGGGAAACTGTGGAATAACAAAGAGTGTTAGATTGGGAAGGTCTATTTTGAAGGAAATTTTGCTACTTAGGCAGTATAATGCAGCACATATTATATGTTATTAGATTTGCATTTTGATAATAATTTCAACAAATCTATTCACAAGTGTCGGGGGAAATTAAATTTCGTTTGAATGTTTAATAAATATGTCCATTTTTTCCCCATGATTTATACATAAAAATGCATCTTTGGTACATCAGGACATTGTACCATCTTAACAGGACTTACGTTTTTGAAGAAACATTTAAAAATACTAATTGCCTGTCAAAGGATTATAGATATGTGTTATATTCAAATTTTGTGATATAAAGTACTGGGCTGAATAAAAAAAAATTAGAAACAAATTTTGTCCGCTGGTATTAGTCTTCCCTACTCACAATATGTGTACGTCTCAAATTTATTCCTGGATATACTCTTTCCAATGTAGCTAACAATTTACCGATCATTGTTGAAAATTCGCAGATAGTAAAATATGGAATTATGAATTACCAACCTCGGAAGCTCTCCACATTACGTTTGATGGTTTTTCCACTTTTTTCCCTGTAAAAACGTATTCGTTTCAATCTAGTGTCAGACCATGGTTATTTTGTTTGTTAGTGTAGTCACAAAGTATAAGTGAATGTTTGGAACTGAGCAACAGAAAGCAAGTGTTCCCCTTTTCGTTGTTTCCACCACCAAGCTCTCCATTGCCGACCCCCCCCCCCCTTCTTTTTTTATTTTCGCTGAATCGTCGTCGGGCCCCGCGGTCGCATTGCCTTCATTTTCCTAGAGGGCCGAGAGAAGTAAAGTATTGTTATGTACACACATTTTGCGTGAGTCACCGCGACTGACGAATGGCCGGCTCGTTTCTTATGAGGGGACTATTTATAACGACCGAGGCCAGTCCGTCCCTCTCAAATTAGCAAACGAATGGCGTTATTCCGCCGATTAATTCCCTGCCCCCCCTCTGTTTATGACCGCCCAGGCAAATTGGAACAAAGGGCTCTAGCTAAATTGGACACGCAACAGCCGAGGAAAGTCGGCGTTAAAGTTTCGTAAAAACCCTTTCCCCTCTGTGGTCATCGCATTTCATGAAGCACGCAATGAAGTCCACGTGATATATAGATGGAGATGTAGTAAGGAGATTTGTGAAATACATTACATTTTCTTGTTGCCGTCAAGTTATTTACAATCAGATCGATGGCCATTGTGATGTAATATTCACGTCATGAGATTTGCACCTCGGCGGGGGTATAACGAAGAAATCTACTTTGTAATAGAAAATAAACATCTGGGTGCCAAACCGGTAATTAGATTACTATTGGGCATCCTTAAGTCCTGTTTCCTGGAATATCCTAATCAGAAACGGTAGGAAAATCAATCAAACATTTTTCCCAAATAAAATGTCCATTTGGTATTAGAAAAGTGGTTGCATATTCATTGACGCATACGAGTACTTGGGGTACAGTTCATTGAATATCATGGTATCAATTAAATTAAAATGGAATGAAGTACGACACATTGTTTTAATAGTTAAATGATTATCTGTTTTGACATATCTACCAAATAAAATGTCTTGTTAGTAGTGATATAGAACAGAGGCCACGGTATAATTGAAGGTTTACTCAAGACGTCGTACTAATTGTCCTTGGCCTCCCTCTTCTGTTCATACTCAACACTAATGCTAATTTTTCAAGACCCTCGTGTCTTAAAAACCTGGCCTATTAATCTATTCCTTCTCTTGGTCAACGTCCTCCATATTGTTCGCTCATCCTCTACTCTGTTAAGAACTTCTTCGTCAGTGATTCTATCCACTTACCTGATTTTCTGCATTTTCCTACAACACCACATTTCAAAGGTTTCTCTTCTTTTCCTTTCTGCACCTCTTATCGTCCACGTTTCGCACCCATACGAACATTTTTAGCAACGATTTCCTAATATTCACTCTTATATTACCCTTAGGTAAATTCCTCTTTTTCGCGGAAGCCTTCCTTGCATGTTCTATCCTACTCTTTATGTCTACTATACTTCTACCATCCCTAATAATTACGCTTAACTTCCGTCAAAACATCCCTTCCCAATCTAACATCCTTCTCCAAGACCCCGTTCTTTCCATTTATTGTGGTTTCCAAGTACTAATTGTAATGATAGTTTATTTCAAATGAACTTTTTAATTTTTAGCTTCAGAATTTATTTTAGTTATTTGATTCTATTCATCGTGACTTAAAAAATAAATGAAATTAGTATTTTCTGAACTTCATGCTTTGATAATTATACCTGCGTTTTTTTCCCAAGAATTAATAGTTTCAATTTAAAAATTGTTGTGGTGTTCAGTCCTGATGTAACTTTCCATGCTAACCTATCCTGTGCAAGCCTTATCATTTCACATTGCTTCCACATCGTCCCCAATCTGCTTAGTGTGTTTCATCATTGGCCTCTCTCTTCTGTTCTTGCCCTACACTCTTCCCTCTAATGGTAATTTTACAATATCATATCTCAAAACGTGGCCTATTAATCTATCCGTTTTCATAGTCATAGTCATCCAAATTGGTCTTTCTTCTATTATTCTGTTTAGAATTTCCTGGTTACTAATAGCAATTCAAAAATTATGTATAAGCTTTTTGAGAAAATTCTTACAGATCCTGTTTCTTACATTCTTAACATTCTGTTTCTATAACTTTTCCCCCTCCTCCAATATGTGGCCTAGGGAAAATTTGTTACCAAGGCCCATATTTAGATTGGAATTGATGGATGATCAAGAGCAGTTTTTTGTTCCATTAGTTTCCTTTAGTCTACTTTTCAGTTATTCTCAGCTACGTCTTGCAAGGGCGACTGCTGCTTGTCTTCAGCTGTACCATGCTATCCGGTTTAAGTCGCTTTGTCGTTGGAACATTCTTGTCGAAGTTGCCTTGAGGTGAGGTGAGGGCGCATGTTCTTTTAGATTTCCATATGTTTTTCTTATTTGGAAGCTTGTGAAGTGAATGTGAGACTTGTTGAGTGTGGTGTTTGTAGTTCCTGGTTCTTTGTGTCGTTCTGCAGTGGCGTCTGAGCTGACTTAGGTGCACATACTTCAGCGCTTTCCGTGCTCAAGTAGACGCGGGCGCTATCGATCTATGCGAAGTCGTCCAGTCCGCAGACACCAGATTTAACACCGCAGTATGCGCGCCGGGATTACCATACAACACCATGTGCAGCACAACCGTGAAATTACTTCACATGATCAAGGGCGTTCGTGTCTACTTTATGATGGAACCTAGGTTGCATTCCCCGTCCCCTGTAAGCAAAATATATTAGGTCATAAAGTAGGAAGGGTTCCATTATGGACTACTGGACGCGGAATTACCTAAGTCGAAGTTGACTATCCTTGACCAACATATATTTGTTTTGGGAATATGTTCATTTATTTGTAAGCAATAGATCAATCCAGAGTTTCAGTTTACATAAAGTCCAAAACTGGGATCTAACAACTGAGTCTAATTCGATATTGGGCAGTTATTTTGTACTTCCGGGGTCAGTCCACTATCCCAGTAATCTTAAAAATTTTTAGTCTTCCGGAATCACCAACTCGAAATTCGCCTAAAACTTTGTTATTCATGTGGTCTCTTTGTTGGTGCAATATTTTGAAAGGTATTTTGATTCTACTTTAAATTAAGCATCAAGGAGAATAAATAATGATTAAAAATTTATAATATATTTAACAAACAATAAATAGAACTTTTCTTCCTGATATTTAAAAATATGCAATTATAAAATGAATTTACAATTAAAATTAATAATAATAGATCAAACTGATCCTTTTTCTCAGGGGATGGTGGGCTCAAATACCTGTTCTTTACATTCCGAACACTAATTGATGGTGGCAATGGCTACATTTAGTTTATGATCCTGCTGGCCAGCGGCTTCTATTCTCTTTCGCAGGCGGCTTCTTTAATGGTTGTTTGTTCGGCCCTTTTGCATTTTGATCACCACGAGTTCCGCAGCTTGGAAAATTTCATTTAACAAATTTATTTAATTTAGTAAACATGTATGCATTACAACATATATAACCGTGTGCCTGTGGTTGGATTGAAATATAGTAAACCTGGAGTTTTTACGGTTCTAAAAATAAATCATCTTTCATCCCTCTCATTCGCCTAATTTCTTATTTGCATTGCACTTAGCTCATAATTTGCGTACTCCTCAATATAATGGAACACCCCAAATATAATTCAATAATTTATTGTAGGAAGCAGCTGGGAATAAGTTAAAAGTATCCTAAATGAATGAAATGGATAAAAATTTCAGCCCTTAATCATCAGCGTTTGAAAAAAAAACAATTTGACAACCACGGGATAGAAATAGTAAATTATTAAATCTTTAAATTTCAAATCGAAATATGGACTTTTTCTTGAGGGGAAGAATTCATAGAAAAAGAATGAAAACTTTAAAATAAGATTGACTTATACAGAGAAATATTCATCGTTTTTTACACATAGACAAAAAGGCAATTTGTCAGCTTTTTTATTTAACACTGTTAAAGACATCATGATGTTTAGTTCAGATGTTTGGCACAGTAATAATAATTTTCCAACCGGTGTTATGTACTCGATCATCAGTCATTCAAATTACAAAAATTACAGTTATTAATAAGTTTAAATGCCCGTTTGTTAGTGAAAAACGTAATCTACACATTAAAAATAATCTTATTTGTTCCCCCAGTGCCAAGGAGTTGTTCCCTGTGTCATTACCATTGTTAATGTTCCATAATTAACATTCTGATTCAGATCGTCTGTAAAAGGATGAAAGGGTCTTGAAAACTACGAAGGACAGTTGATTAAATCGAAGCAGTATCGACGTATAGAATGCAGTTCTATTGACAATTTATGTATCCAACGTACCACACGACGTGTCTGAGTTTCTGATTCATTTCCGCCTTCAGGAACCTTTTAACGCGGAATGGAAGCACCTGTAGTGGTCATTAGGGTTTTGGCGTGAAGGGAAACGGAAGCGGCCCGAGTGTTGAAAGACCATTTGGTGTTAGCTTAATCGTAATCGGAAATGGAGGAAACGTAGATGTAGGACGACGACTTGCCGCCCTCGGTGGCCTGACTCACCGATTCGTCGAGGAGAAAAGCTATGAATCATTTTTTCTTTACACGAAACTGTTGCCATTTCATTAATAATCTCCCTTAAATTCTACAATTCCGAGTTAGAAGTCCCATAATGGTTAAGGGAATTTAACGGACACACAAACATCTCACGAGGTTTCGTTTCAAGACTGTAAAAATTCTGATATGAATTTTTAAACACAACTTCACAGTTATTTCGCCCATCGTTTAACTATTTTGAATAAATAAAATAAAGTTGGATAGAAAACTTTAGCGGAAACTTTAACTAGCCCAAGCTGAAAAATTTCTTCTTACATTTGCTTATTGACGGTTTTGCAAACATTTTTTAACAGAAATTTTACAGTAAAAAGTTTGAATTTCCGAAGTGGAAATTTCAGGCAAAGCGACTCGTCAACACACTGTATTATCTGCAACTTTGCTTTCTTGAAGAGCCATAAACAAGTCAAAAGTCAGGTCAGTTGGATAACAACGAATGATATTGAGACTATTGTTCAATAACGTAAAAACGGTCCATTTCCGAACAAGGGTTGTTTATCAATACTTCCATTCTATAACCCCTAGAATTCTGGAATAGAAATTCTGGAACACCCTGTTTATCGATACATAACAAATTATCTCACCAATTGTTTACATCATCTAAGCGAACTTCCGATGGATCGAAAATTAAACTTGATTACAAATTTTAAATTATTCGAATGCTGCTCATTTTAATGAATGGTGGTATCATAAAGTCGAAAGCTTTCAAAAATGAAAAACTGGGGGCTGATTAACAACCAAATCAATTACTTCAACAGCCCAATTAAAATAAAGTGCTAAGGATAATTAAACATTTCAAAAATCAAAAATGATATCATAATTTTATTAGAATAAAAATAGCTGAATGGTCGGAGTGGCCGGGTAATTATTTTTTAGCACGACACAGTATTGAAATCGACAAGAATATCTTGGTCAGCGAATCATTATACGGCATCGACAATATTCTTTTTGCATACACGTGACTAAATCTGTCTCGAGCGCTCCATTTATAATATTGAATCACTATTAAAAGCTACTAAGAGTCGCTTATCCGCTGCGTGCGCGAGCGGGGCGGCGGCAACGTTGACGTTCGCGGAAAATAATTAAAAAGTATCATTACTTAAGTAAAAGGTTAGTTATATATAAGATATTTGAACAACTCGCTTGACTGGCTTCGTGAGGATATAATGTATTCTGTTGTCTATATGTCTATATTGTGAGACCTTTTTCTGCCTGAAAGGGGGAAAGAAAATACATAAATCTTCGAGGTGAACACCAAAATACATAAAAATTTCATAGCAATCGGATGAATGGTATAGGAACGCATATGAGACAAACATTAAAAGTCGTAGTGCAGTTGATCGAGTAACGGTATATGATACCCGAGATGCACATAGATTGGATTTATTTCTTTATAATTATCCAGATAACAATCAATTTTAATCAGAGTGGAGTCCTGCAACGTCCAATACGAATTTGTGTGAGTTTGTAGGGTTAGGAAAATGTGGGGCTTAATTTCTCTTGAAGTGCTTATATTGGATGAGTTTATTATGTTGTGTTCCATTACCTACGCTTTAGAAGATAGGACAAGTGGTGCATGAGATCAGCACTGAAAGGTCAAAGCCGGGAAATTCAGATCATTCCAGTACCATTAATTACGTCATGGCAACCCCCCTGAGTGCCAAGGATCCGAGTTATTGCCGAGCGGAACTTACTGCAAAATTCCTCCAAACCTGGCATTTCCCTAAAAGTATTGAGCCCTGATGATAAAGAAAGGTATGTCGGGTCAGGAAAGCTTTCGACGGTAAGTGAATTATTTCTCCAAGCCCATTTATGTCTGTGGGTTTTCTCGCGCTTCGAAATGTTCCCTGCTGTTCATTCAAAATGATCAGGATTTTTCAACGTTCGAATCGTCTGTCAATCATGTTTTTCCCTCGGTTCTAGTGAACTTCAGCTTCGTTGTTTTTATTCTCGCTCGTTTTTATCAGGTCTTAGTAGCCTCACTTTATTTTTTTATTGTATTGTATTTATTGTTAGTCTACAATTGGACGTAAGCCCGGTGGCAGAAATAAAATGAAATTTCTTAAACATAATTTCTCTTAATCTAAAAAATAATCATAGTCCTTTATAATTCCTATAGCCCTGAAAGATAAAAGAGAAACACTACGACTTTAACATTTAAATTCGAATTTGCATTTATATTATTCAAAATACCCACTTTACTTCACACGTTTTTTGAGATTTGTCCTGAATTTATTTTCCTGAAGAGGATTTCCTCCAAACACACTCACAAGTAAATTATTCCAGTCGTTGATGGTTCTTTTTAGGAATGAGAATTTGGCAAATCTGTTTTTTTTCTTTCTACATTTCAATTTGAATTGATGATCCGATTATCTATATAACTGGGATTTTGCATTTTGGAACTAATTCCAATCCATGGCTTTTGCCCCGTATAAGCTTTGAATTGCTTTCTCCCTCCTTTGTGACAATATCTCCCAGCCTAGTTGTTCTACTTTTTCATTCCAATGACCCGGCGATACTCGCACAAAATTAGCAACCCTTTTCTGAACTTTCTCTAATGATTCTATTTGATTTTTTCTATAAGGATCCCAGCAAACCGCCCCGTATTCCAAAATTGGTCTAAGTAAGGATAAGTATGCCACCTCATTTGATTTTGAACTACCCTTTTTTTAAGTTCCTCATTATGAAATGTAAGGAATTCCACGCTGTTCCTCCTACACGAGTCTATTGTTGAAATATATCCCCAGATATTTGCAGCTCGTTACCCTTGGAATTAGTTCCCCATATTGTCTCATTTAACAGCGTGTGTTTTGTAAACGAGATTGAGCTGCTTTTCTTTCTATTACTTTTTCTTGTATTTTCCTGAGCCCAGCTATTGACTTTATCTAGATCTTCTTGTGATATTATCGCGTCTTGCTCCTTCGTTACCTTTCTGTAGATGATTCAGTCGTCAGCGAAAAGCCTTACCCCTGACTTTAAATAATTTAATAAATATTGAAAACAGTAATGGCCCAATTACAGTGCCTTGAGGAACTCCCGACGTTACAATTCCTGAATCCGAAAAATGTTCTTCGATTTTGACTTTTTGCGATCTGTCGCTTAAAATTTTTTTCTGCCCATAGTACCACTCTTTTATCTGTATCTATTTAATTTAATTTATCCAATAGGATATTATGAGGCACTACATACGTCAAAGGCTTTAGCGAAGTCTATGATAACTGGAAACCTTTTTGATTCAGGCTGTTCTTTGCACCTGGTCTGTTGTGTACCCGCTTTTTCTACCATCAACTCTCAAACATTGATAATGGAGTTACCGGCTGATGTTAATAACATTACGATTTGACGAGGTTCAACCGACCGACCCCATCGAAAGTGGTTTCTTTCCTCTGCCTCGCGTCAGCGCTGACGCAGTCACGTGATCGTGCCCTGTCAGCGAGACACCTCAGTTCTGGCTGCTTGTGTTGATAGTTCGGCTTAATGTTCCTCCTCGTCCTGGGGCAATGCAGAACAACAGAAGTGTGCGTGGCTTTCTCGGCAGCATGTGGAATCTCCGCGGTGGATGGGGCCCCTTCACCACCAGCACTCTAGTAGGAGATATAAAAATCCATTACCTAATCATTATACATTTTCTAGGTCTCCTGTAAAATACGTGATGAAATAAGGAACAGTGCTTGGCTTCACTTACTAGCAGCTATTGCCAATGATGTATTTATTAACGATGCCGCATGAACTATCAAAGAAGGTTATTCCTTCAAAGGGTTATTAAAGGGGTGCTACTTATTCAGTGTTTATGGAAATAAACGGAAAATAGTTCACCACAGGTTTTGTACCTTAATACAAAATCTACTTCATTCGGCAGAACATAAACACGACTCACGTAGGCCAAGGAAAATTGTTTCATTTATTTACGTGCCTCATTTATTTGTTGTTTCTGATGTGACATGTTGAGGCATACGGCTTGGATCGAAAAAATCATTTAGATGTTAGAATTTGGACGTCATGTGTTGGCCGTAGGATGCCTTCCTTTCTCAGAATTGTTGACTTTTTCTCAGGAACTTCACATTTATCTGAGGAATTGAAGGGTGAGGTTATAAAGTAAGGTTAGCTAAGGAACAAAAATCAGTATTTTCAACAGCCAAAAACACTATCGAAAGTGAAATTAGCAGATCCGATAATGTTTCTCTGTAACGAAATAATATGAAGACGAACACTCTCGTGATTACTGACTTTGTAAACAAACATTAGTCGGAATAGTCAATACCCCCTTCCTCCCCTCCCCTCCACCGAAAATCGGCCTTTTGAACAATTTCTCTTGTAGTATTGTGACACCTCTATTTTATTCAATTCATCTACTTAATAATTTAGTGAACGTAAATGTTCTGCGACTGGGGTAAAACCCTAATTCTGTGACGGGAAGGGGACAATTATTAAATTACCACTTTAACTTTTGCAGTAATCTAACAAACAACTTTGAGTCAAATTTTGTAATATATTTATTTGAAATAAAATTATGTATGTATATATGTATTTAACGCCTACTTAACGTATGAAAAACAACTTTTAACTATATTGCGGAATATAAATAGTGATATGGTTGAAATTTAAAGTTATGTTTATCTATAACTTGTGTTTTACAAAGACCACAGGCAGATGGAAATATGACAACTTTAATTTAATAATGAGCCTTTCTAGGGGTTTCCCTGTATCTGTTTCGCGTGAATCACCGGGTAGGATACTTAAGCTATAGTCCGGGGGTCTGGTCAACCTTTTGCTGCTCTACATTCCACATTCTTTTCAATTCCCTTCCTATGCTATTAAAGGAGAAGACGGTCACCCTCGTGTAGCCTCCTATCCCTTCTCCCACCCAAAAAGAGAAAATCTAGTCTCTAATCAAGATCAATGTTTTTTTAAATATCCGGACATTTTTGCATCAATCGTCGCTAGTTTTCGAATATCTGAAATCAGAATGGCGAGAACTTTTTATACTTCTCATGAAAAAATATTATTTATATAGGACTAAAATTTTATTGATAATTTTTCTGGCTGCGTCGATGTCTATAATTATTTCTTATATATATCATATTAATACGTCATAATTACATCCTGTTTTGATATTAGAACGCTAATGATTTATAAAAATAAGAACTAATTTATTCATATTTATGAAAAATTGGTCAGACCATACAGCATTACAACGTTTTAGCACTGCATTTTCCACTCCAGTGGTAACTAGGAAAACTTAAATTATAATTCTAAATAAAAAACTTTTCGCCATGAATATAAGCTTCGTGACGATGGCGGAGCTATTTGACGAAACGTTGCACGTTTTCAAAAGATTGCACGGGTCGTACAGCGAGAACTGTTGTTTCATAATAACGATATTCGAATGCAAGTCGTTTAACAGAATTTTCTTTTCCGTTTTGCTGCATAAGAATAAAATTAATATTGCACTACTTCAAATCTAGTTTTATGGTTAGATTAATGCAGTTATTGGTTGACTGGATCTAGACGAAATAACTTCTGGGGCTACACTTCTGTTATCGAAAGGTCTTAGCACCTTGGAACGTAGAAGAAAGAATCTAGAACAAATAATGCCTATGGCGATAAACTACTTTATTACTTTCCGTGAATGTATCGTATTTACGTGGCGAGTTTTTATGCATCTTTTATTGCATCGTATAACCTGTGAATGTAAATACCAATTGTTCCGTGGGAAACGCGTAAATGCTATTCGCTTATTAGATCACGCTTAAGAAATTCAGAATTGAACCAGATAAAGTAGCTCTCACAATAACTTGCCTAAAAAAGTTGTCAAGAAAACAAATATTGACGGCAAATTTTCATTAGTTTATTAATTAAAAATACCGAATCGTCTTTATTCTTTTTTATTTTAATAAATCGTGTATTTTAAGTGAATTACATCAGAAGATTTCGGCTACTGCAATTTTCAACTTCTTATTTGAGGGTGCCCTATTGTCGGTAAGAACGTGTCTTTTTTTGGTGATACAACCAAGCGTCAAATTTAAAATCGTTATTAGAAAAGTGTTTTTAAGAACGACCTTATTCAAACAAACGAGTTAAAACAGCCTCTTTGTCAGTTTTTATTTTCTTATAATTTAACTATTTTATTTATAAATTGTATTGAATTATTTATATATTATTTTATTTTAACTTAAATATTGAACTTTACTATGAGATTCAGGTATAAAAATTTAGCTGTACATGTAGCCTCATTTCATGACTCCTTCGGCCGTACATGGAACCCCTCAAATGAGAGACGAAACGTAGTATAGTTCAAAATTTAAATTAAAATAAAAAATGACCAAGAGGATTATTCTATATTTAATTGTCAGACTTATTTAAATTAAAACTGCGTACATGTTCCATTCCCTGGATTTAAAGGACAGAAGAACACTTTTTGGTTCATTTAACCACGCTCACTCGCGTATGACGTCAATGCTCTGGGTTTATCATAGTTTAGTTACTAAGTTATGTGAAGGTTTACGTTTACGGGCACGAGTGTTTCAGTTGCTTTAATAACCCTTACACCTTTCCTCAGCAACTACTCACGCCTTCGAGTTGATAAATTCTATTTATTATTTACTATAATATTTTTAAAGCATCACACCTTGTGTTTGGTTCAGAGCGAGTTATTCTGCTGCCAGTAGGAACAGTTTGTGTTAGGAAATGGATTCGTATTGGTTATTATTTTTACTTAATTGATTTGACTGGTCGTTCTGATTTTACAGACCCATTATAACTTCTGTTCCAGGAATGAGGACAGGTCCAAAATAAGGAGACCGTCGTATGAAAGGTGTATCGTTCAGAAACATTCCTATTCATTCGATCATTAGAATAAAAGGAGCACCCTTTAAATCGTCAACAATCCTAATTTTCGAATGCACCGTTTCAAGGGTTTGGCTGCTTCTCGTAATAATAAATAATGCAATCCTTTACTAACTCGTGTAGATCTTCCGCATCTTGTGTGTGGAAGGGGGAAATGTGACGACCATTTTCAAATACACGGCTCACACGAATTTATAATTAGAGGAGCCCGGCACAGTTGCAATTGTGTGCTAATGTCGCGTGGCACCTGCTGTGACTTCACAGCTGTAGATTTACATCGTTAGCTACAAGAAAGCGATGTAAATCTACATAAAAGTATAAACGCATTTAAAATTTTTACAACCTGATTGCCTTTAGTCCTGATAACTTTCATGATTTATCGTTTTGGTAGTGTAGTAACAATTATTATAAATAGTTATAATTTATATACCAATGTGTCCAATTAAGTCACAATATTATTTCCGTTTACATTGAAAATTTTAATACAGTTAACACACAACGCTTCGTCCCGAAATTTGAGACGTCATCAGGTGTAACATAACATATTATCGACAAAGAGGAGATAGAACAATATGGAGGGATTAATATGGAGGGATTTGACCAAGAGAAGGGATAGATTAATAGGACACGTTCTTTTAAAATTTGCAATAGAGGGAAGTGTATGGGGTGATAAAAGAAGAGGGAGGCCAAGGATTGAATACGCTAAGTAGATTAGGGAGGTTGTTAGATGTGGTAGATATGTAGAAATTGCCTATCACAGTCTATTCCGTATTGCAGTATAGAGACCAAAACCGCCACCACGTTGCTCTATTTATAATTTCTCTTCTCGACGTCCTGAATTGATGTTTTATTCACAGGCCGACTATCATTTAATACTAATTGGTGTTTTCCGTGTATTTTAGGCCTGTAAATAAATTATTTTTGCTTTAATAGCTTGACCGTTTCGAATATTTTATTATTAATCCCTTCTCAACCTGCTGCTTACCGACAGCGGCTTAGGGACTTACAAGAAGTCGGAGTGTCATGTGAACGACAGTGAAAACTATGGTTTCGGCACTAATATGCGGTAATTTGTACACTTATTTTATTCCTGTCACTACCCACCCATGTCATTGGGGTTGTATATATCTACATATATCTTCTCGAGGCCCTGTATTTGAGGTCAAGGATCGTAAATGACACTGGTCTAGTAAATGCAATTCATATTCGTAATTGTTACTTCTGCAATTCTTCCGACGTACCTGAGTTGCTATAGAAAGGTTTGTGTGATTCGCTGGTTTCGTTATTGAGGCACACTCTTAAAATATTGACGGAGGATTTAGTAACGGGGGTCTATTAAAGTATCGAATTTCCACGATAACAGGACCCCATTGTGTATTTCCTTTTGGGTCCGGGTTTTGCGTTGTGAAGAATCGCTTTATTGATGAGGTCACCCGCATGTCGGACGGCAGCCGAGGCGTAACCCTGTTTGCCTTTCTTTCTTCTTCAGTAAACAGGTTCTTCCGCCTTTCTTGCGGTGATTGATGCGTGGAAATGCGTTGGTGTCGCGCGAATCGATATCGTGAGGCGACGACGCTGGCTCGAGGTCAAGACGCCCACTGGCCATCTCGGCATTCCGACATCTTTTATTCGAAGACGCTCAGGCATTTCCCTTTCTTCATCCCCGTCTCTCGAAGACTGCACCCCGGACGAGGTGGTGAAACCCAGCTCTTCCCTCAATAGAGCCAACCTTTGTCGTCATTATATATCTCAAATCTCATCACCAGATCTTAGCGTCGCAAAAGGGAAGCCAGACAACCAAAGAAAGTTGCGACATTGGAAATGTTGACAAGTAGACAAACTGAACTCGTATTGCGATTCATTCCTTGAGATCCAAATCGGTCATCGTGCCGAGGAATACTATTTCATGTTGAAAACACCACTTTCATGAATTATCTATAAATGCAGATCTAATAGTTATGTTCATCGTATTTTTATATATGAAAAAAACAACCAAAATAGTCTGAAATATATGTTTTAATTAATAAAAATTGCAAAAAATCAAACCTTTCTGGAATTTGTTTAGGTGAAAATATAAATATTTCACAAGCATAAATATCTAAAAAATTAAACAAAGTTGGCAGGTTCATTCATATATAAATGAATTAATTCCAAATTAATTTCTTGGCCAACAAATTTTTTAACTCGCATAGAGACCATTACTATTTTTTGAACCACACCCCGATCGTAACTGAGTCATTAATTCACCTCGCACATTAAATTAGCACACTACCTTAAGAGACTAAAAAATTCTTGTAGCGTTAAGAAAATGAAAAATATTATCGGTATTTTAAAGGTGGCAAAAAGATTCCTAGTACTTGTACGAGTCCAAAATACACGCGGTACATTAAAGAAATAAACAGCACTTGTAGCTTAAGGGTGCTAAAAATAATCTCACTACCATAAGGGAACCAAAATACATTCGGCTACTTAACGAAGTTAAAAATGTCGCCAATATCTTAAAGGAGAAAGGGAATCGTGGCAACTTAAGGGGTGAAAATATTTCTGCATAAGTAAATGACACACATTTGAATTTTTTTGGCTTGTTTATTTTAATTTAATTTATTTTATGTCGCGTCAACAAACTTATTAGTGACCAACATAAATTTCATTAGCACATAAATAAGTTACATAAGGTGAAAAGTTAAATGATATGTTTTCATAAATATTGATATATTTTAAATATTGTAAAGTTTTCTTAATTGCTTTTTCCGAAGATGTGTCTTTAGGTCCATACAATCCGATAATATCTGTCCTCTGTACTTGGGTCAGTGGAAGATGATGTGGTCCATGGTCATGTTCATCATTCACTTTCTACATTGTGGTGGAGGTTCTCTAAAAAAAAGAAAGAAATAAGAAAAATTAGTGTGGTTGGCTTTTACCCTAGAAATTACTATTTGCTCCTTTCTTGTTAGAGGCTTGGGGAGGAGTCGGTGGAATTGTCCGTACTTAAAAATCTTCAGCTAATGTTCCAGTGGTCCGGGAATTTAGTGTTGTAAATCCTCCAAATGTCATCTACGGTGTGTGTGTGTGGTCGGATATAAAATTGTGGCTTGAGTTTGCAGGCTTGTTTGTTACTCAAACTCAATTGTTGAAATGAATCGCTCGCCATCTACTGTAACATCTTGAAGTTGTGTTGAGGAGTGGATGTACTTGGCATGAAAGGCGATAGACACCTCCGCAGGCGTGAGGACAATAGTTGACCAAACTTTCATCGCAATCGGATGAATGGTATAGAAACGCACACGGGACAAGGTCAAAATTAATTTTTTATGTTTGATAAATATTTAAAAATAGACAAAAAATTATTCCATAAATAACTGCATGAAAATTTGTTCGTATAATATCAATGTATTGCATTCAAAACGATTAGGATTAGTAAACACATTGTTTAAATTAGATAAAGTTGAACAGAGTAGTTGGTGATAAAGCAAAAGTAAATACCGATCATATGAGTGATGGTTGCAAAACAAATCCTTCTTGGTTAACATGTGAGCGCGCGAGGTCTTTGCCTACAAAGAATTCCATTCATTTCTTTAATCAACATACTTTTAAAGGGCAAGGCCTGTGCCCATATTTATGGATAAAAAAATTTCATGTCATATCATCGAATCAGAAAATTGCCCCTAATCATCTTACAGCCATTGACTTGTAATTTCATCTTTATTTAACATAGTTTTCGTCGTGATACGCGAATGTTCCACGTCATACGCTGAACATGATCTCATGTTTACACTTAATTATAATTCTATCATTCAATTGAATGCCGTTTCTCACATTTATTGACGTTAAACGTTTTATGTCATTGTTAATGCTGCGAAATGGACAACCTTTTGTGTAAAGACAGTGACGTCATAGACTGCCAAATCATTGCCCAAACGCCGATCCGAAGGCGCCACGTCAACGTGGAGATTTAAAATTATTCCTTATTAATCTCTCTGTCAGTAGTTATCACATCTATTTCTTTCTGATCAAGGCCAATGCTGAATCACATTTTAGTGTGATATATAAACCGAATAGTTGATTGGGAAGAGTAAAATGACAATTTCTTCGTTGACGTTACGATTATCTTTCATCATATTTTCAGTACCTCTGTATCTTGAACAAAAATGTAATATTAGGGAAATTTTTTGTTTTTTAATAAATGCACCACGTGTGAAAGTAATTTACATTTCCTGTTCGCAGGATATATTTTTTAGTCCCATTTTTATTAACTAAGATGTTAAATCGGAATTATATGTAGGTTGAACCTCCGAAAAGCTGCTTCTGCCTCAAAAGTCTTCCAGTTATCCTGACGGATGGCCTCAACCTAGCTTAGCTGGAGTTCCTTTGTGTGTTATGCTTCTTTGATACGACAGAGAACTCTTTGTGGAGATCGTAAAAAACAACTCCGTTAGTGTACTTCCTTCTGTGCCCGACAGTCTTGAAACGGAAGACCGAAAAAACTTCAATAAAACGTCACTTTTTGAAATTTTTATCCGTTTGAAATTTTCTGTTGAGAAACGTGTTCTCGGAATTATTAATTACCATTATTCGTATGAGTAATGTAAATGATTTGGAAAATTGTTTCCGGTTATGTGGTAGTTTCACCTTTCCATTTTTGAAGTTTGTTTACAATGGATTTCAAACATTTTGTAAAAACGTCTGTAATATACAAAAAAGAGCGACGTAACAATAATTAGACTTCAAAAATTAATTTTCTGACAAATTTAATTAAAATTTGGTTATTATAAATTATTAAAATTAATGTTGATTTTATCATTTTTGTGTCTATTTACCTGGAAAAGTCCAGAAAGAAACGGTGTAGCTATAATAACGAAATTTGTTTGCTGATGTATTTGACCGAATTTTTATTTATTTAATAATTAGCCTTCTACTGTGCACGACTTCTCTGCATATTTCGAAATTAGCTCAAGCGTAGCGTGAATGAATTTAAAAGGGATTTCGGCTCTCCTTAAAACATAATTTTAAGAAAATTTACTATAGTGAGGCAACGCCGATCACGATTTATGAATTTATTCTCCAAAAAATGAGTATGCTGAAAATCCCGAAGTTGTTAATAAAAAACTTTCATTAATAATTAAATAATGGCATAGCCAAAAGGAAAAAAGCAGACAAAATTCAAAAGAAAATATACGCTTAAAATCCAAATCTGAAGTATTAGTATTAAATCATATTCCATTGAGAAGCATACAGAGGCAGAACTTCAAGGATGAGGAAAGAAAAGTCATAAATATTCTAAATATAAGTATTGTTTTCTGATAGATTAGCTGTATTGTCTATTTATTAAATAATTTACAGTTGTTAACCTGACAAAACGTTTCTACGAACGTCATTCTTACAGTTCTGTTCGAGACTTTTAAAATCTGGCTGTACTGTTCAAACGACATTAAAAAAACAATTGTATTTATGTTTAATTCTTAATTTTCTGTGCGGATGGTTAAAAAGTTAAAAATTTTTATACAATTGTTCCTAATCTGCTATGGATTTTCTTTAGGCTATAGGTTTTATTGTGTAGTATACATTAATATATTCGTTCTTATTTCTCTCTTACATCGTATTTACGGTCTTTTAACTCTTAGAAACACCGTCCTTGAAATCTCCTGGTCGCTTATTAGCCTCAAATAAGTCCAACATAAATCTTTTTATGTTATCAGAGCCAACATATCTTTGTTACTCGTCATTATTTCTGTATCAGTGTCCGCGCGGGAAGAAGAAAAACTTTCCATGGTTTGAATTCCTCGCCATATGCGCGCTCCTTTTTACCTGTGAAAGGAATGATATTGCGTGCAGAGATAACGATTCTCCCCCGCCCCCTGCATGACATTTGGCTACTTGTTAATCGTGGTGGCTTCATCCACTTCCGGCAGATGGACTCGACAGGTGGAAATATTTCTTCTCCGAAGCATATTCACAGACTGTGCAAAATTCCTCCGTTATTTCCAGACCGTGTTTGATGGAAGACAAAACTGTTATTTACTGATTTAAATGTAACTTAAATTTAACAGTCGATTGACTTTTACAAAATCCAGAAAATTTGGTTAAGAAATACTAAATATTTTCGTCTGTAGATTATTATACGAACAGTAAAACGATCATTATCAAAATAATTATATAACATATATACTAATATTAAACTCGTTTCATTTCGATAATTGAAACAACTTTCGATGTTGTATATTTTCTTTTGACAAATAAAAATTGTTTTACAAGAAATGGAAATTAAAATCGAAAGGAAGAAATTACAAATTTATTAGGAATGTGTTTGCGTGAAAAGGTACTAAAGTAAAATATTTCGTAGTTGAATTCATCTGATTTTCGTAAAAATATATTCCTTACCTTTTTTTGTCCTTACTATCGATGGTGATTTAATATATCAACGTCAATATTTTATAACTTTTTAACGTCAAAATATTTGCGATAAGTTAATTTTTAATTTAATAAAATTAATCTTATGATGTATTTATTCAATACAAACCCCAGCTTTCAACTTGTCGTGAATTAGTTTTCTGCTAGCGTTTTTATTTTAGACTTACTTAAACTTGGGTTTTTAATTTAATTAAGATATATTAATTCGTATTAACTATTACATTTTAAATATTTTAAGATTAATTGAAAAAATTAGAATAAATATAATTTATGAATTTAATAACTCATTTTTTGTTTAATTCAGAGGCTCACAAATGTATGATTAGTATTAAATAATTATTCATTGGTGTCAGTAAATTAAGTATGTAATAATTTTTTATCCATTATTTCGAGATGAGTGAAAAATGAGATACGTGCTTCGTTCTCTTAATTTGGTCGAGTAAACTAAATTTTCTCAGTTTTCGTAAATGAAGCCTCTTTTGACCGTGTGGATAGCTTGCGAGTTGAATCCTTACAAAATTCCAATATTTCTTTTTCAAATGCCTACTTATCGAATACTTAATTAATCTTTTCTTCAAAAACATGGAAAACTGTTCTTCTGAGGCTCTAGAAACATCACAGACAGGTGACCACTAGTACTAAACTGAAGAAAATCCAAAGCACTGTTACATGCGTAGATAATTAGATAAAAGAATGAAGTTTATTCAAGCATGAAAATAAATTAAAGTGAGCGATATGTAGAAAAATCACACAAATAACCATTCAATGTACAAAGAAAAGAAAAAAGTAATAGAAGAGGAGATATTTAAAATAGAGAATGAGAAAAAATATAAGTGCGAAACGTTATTTCGTAAATGAGACGAAAAATAATAGTTACACTAACTTTAGAAATAAATACATAGTTGAGAGATTATTTAACGTGTTACTATTATTATTGTGCTGGTAAAAAATTGAAACGACTCTCTGAAAATATTTAGTTCTTATACTGGTGCGTCTCCTTTTTTCTTAACATATCCGTCTTCATTTAGAATCGAATTACTGGAGTAGGACCGCAAGAGATTTCGACGCCAAAGAAGAGATTCGGCAATTTTTCATCCATGGAGGGTGCGATATCTGATTGATATAAATTACCTGCAGCAGTTTCCCCCTATACCAGTGGATCATGTGTGATGAAAGTATAATATTTAATGAACTCGTTTTGAAAGGCTGTAGATCTATTATCTCCTATGTTTTTTGCATTGTATTGCGACAGTCATCGAATACAATTATCCTTGAAAGGAGAAAATTCGAGACTCGGCAAATATGACGGCTGGGGAGTTACATATAAATAATAATTTTAAAATAAATATATGCAATGTGAGACGCTGTTAAGCTTAATAATTATTAATAAACCGCGTAACCCAAAAAACCATGTATAATTCCTACATATGGAAGTAATAATACACAATTTCAAATAAATTTATATGAAAGTCCGCTAATAATGATTAATAACCTTAGCTTAATAAACCAAAACTATATTAATTTTGATTGCAATTTTTTTATTCAGTTTTGAAGGAGCTTTCGGCATGTACCATAGTCTTCTACAAATTTAAAAACTGAAATAAAAAAATTGCAATCAAAATTAATATAGTTTTGGTTTACTAAACAGTGTTAATGATTATAAAATAGGATTATTCATAATTACAATCTAGATTAGAAATCAGTCTTTTAAAAATTACTTGAATAAAAATATATTAGAAAGAATATTTTAGTAGTAAGCGGTGTAAATAACAAAAAATAACATTTTTCCATTTCTTAAAAACTTAGTTGGAAGGTATTGCAGCAGTATTCAAGTATCTTAAATATTGTAAAAAACAAGGAATCGCAAAGTAATATATTTAATTTAAAATTATTATAAATTATCAAAACTCTTTCAAGTTAGAAAGAAATGTTACCAATCGTAAAGTAGAAATATGTAACATATTGTGTTACAAGAGAAATATAAAAGATAATTCAGTTAACCTGATGAGAGTACGAAATGCTGATAATTAGTTAATAAAACGTTTTTTTTAAATTATAGTAGCTTGTTAAAGTGGACGTAAAATTTATAAAGTTAATTAAAAAAGATTTATAAAAGTTTGTAAATTTGTCGCTGTAAATCAAATTGTGTGTAATTCTTATTTTGTGATTATTTTTTCCAAAGTATTTTTTTTTTCAATTTTATGTCAATCTCAGGCTATAAATGAATAAATTAAACCGATTTGGTTTTTTATCGCGGGTTTTTGGAGGGTTTGGTTTTTAAGGTAAATTAAACAAGATATATAGAAGTCGGGGGAGTTCAATGGGAGTATTGCAGTTTGGCAGGAACAACCGTTGGAGAGGCGCTGCTACCATGTTCAGAAATATTCATTATATTATTAGTAAGGGGATGTACAGGCAGAATCCAGATAATTTTAACCGTCTGTGTAGTTACCAATCCTTAGCTTTGACGGATGAGGTTTTTGATGTACAATATATCCTCAACTAAACAAAATATCTTCGCTTGCGTCAATCTTTTCAGAATAGTTTTTTAATTCCAAAAAAATAAAAATCAGTGTTGAATTGTACTTCTTCCAAGCCCTCCCGTCCTTCTCAAACATATACAAAGAAAAAAAATCGGTGGAGTGGGCTACGTACTATCGTATTTTGACACTAGTAGCTATACATTTTAGCCAGTGTCAAAGCAGGAAATACTTTTTTGTAGCAAATCTGATTGTATTTTTTGTTTGCTTCCAATTTTATATTTTGTAAATGATGACGTAGTATTCTGGATGTTTGATATATTTTTCATTGTTCGTTCAATAAAAGGATCGACCCTGTTCAATATGCTTTAGTTGACCCTCGGCTCTTAAAAGCTGCGAAAATCGACCATTTCGAAAGCTATCTAAATTCTGTGAACATAAAATTCGGTCGAGCCTTTTCTTTCTCCACGCTGGCTGGGAATTGCCGTGGTCCATCGCCGGTTGAAACTCTGCAGGAGAAAGGAGCGAGCAAATTGCCACCGCGACACAAACATATTGCTTTCCAATACGCATACTCGAGGTTTCTCATGTACGCTGTAGCGCGTGGCGTTACGGAGGCAAGCTTAGTCACGAAGAAATATTTGGGCAACGTACCGTCTCGTGGAAGCGATGCCAACCTTGGCACAGATCTGGCAAGAATAGCCGAGGGGAGTGTCCGCCCGTTGCGTCACTTTGCCGCCATGCTTACCGCTCCGACGCCAAAACCCGACCGGCGTCCATTCACAAAGACGGCCGCTCGCTTCATCATCGATTCGTCGCGTCGTCCCTTACGGAATTTTCGTGTCTTCATTCCACTCTAAGTGCTTAAAAATTTCTTTGGCCCGCTTTGTCGGCCGCGGAATACAAATTTAACGCTCGTAATGCAGCGTCGTCTAATATTACGCTGCATAATTTATTCATTAAATAATACCACGTAATAGCGAGCCGTACAAAATTCAAAGTAAACAGCGTGTCGGATACCTACGTGTTCTGTAAATAAAATTACGTTACGTATTTATATTATTTATTCAATAAAACCTTTCCTAATCAGTCAATAAAATTCATTTCGTAGCTTTTCGCAATTATTATTTGAAGGAGCTTTTTGTTACGTATAATAATCTTATTCGCCATCTGGCCGAAATTCCTGGGCTTGCTAATGAATTAAAAATTAATCTGAATGTGTAATATGTATTGTTCAAAGTTGGCGTAATTTCATTTTTGAACGTTGAATTTTAGGTCCTATCCATATTTTGTTAATAATTAGTGGTGAATATCGCTCTGTAACCGAAAGATTATGCGATCTTAAGTTTCAAGAGACAAGGGTGTGATTATCAATTATTTTTAAAGAAAGTACCGTTTTTATAATATTCCGCTGCAGTTTCGATTTTAAGCCTGCGCGAACACATCCTTCATTCACTTGGAAGCCAGACGCAGCTGTGAAGTATCATCACTTTGTGATTTTGTTTTGTTAGAGCGTTTAAAAATGTTTAAAACAATACAGTGACCCGCTTACTAGGAAGTCAGATTAGTGTAAGGAATGTTACGCCGGTAAACATTCATCGGCAATTGTGTGAGGTGTTTGTGGAAGCAAAGAGTGACGGAATAGTGAGGAAGTGGAGTAGACCGTTTGAGGTTTGTCGTGAAACTGTGCACGATGAGCCGCGGTGGGGCCGACCGCCCCTGAGTGAATCGCCGAAGGCGTACAGAAACTGGTTTCTCGTTATTTGAATGACTGAGGTGACTACCGGAAGAAGTTGGGTTTAAGCTAATGATTGATAAAATATCTGGAAAATAATGTTCTGTTATTTCTTAGTTAAATATCAGTACTTTCTTGAAAAAATTATACCAACAATTTACGTACTTATATAAGACATTTTGATACAATTGTTATAAGTTTCAACGTCCTTTGGCTGAATTATATATTTTTGTCTTCCCCTCTTATTTTTATCGTCCAATGTACCGTCTATATCCGTGTTATTTATGCTTAGATGAAACTATACCATGAGCTGATGAAACTTTACACAATTCGTTCATGAAATCGTAATAGTTTTCAAGTGGCTTTCACCGAATGAGAGCAGAGAAATAGAAATAGACGAACTTTCGGCAGCAAAGCCTTACTGCAATTTGATTCGACTGCCCAAGGAAGTTTTTCAAAGTCAAATCGGCTCATTTGAAAAGTTCTAACAACCATTTTACTACACGTTTGCTTGGTACAAATTCCTTTTTGTCATTTTTTATCTACCCACATTTTCTAGCAGACATTCTTGTTATACATGCTTTCTTCTTGATTTAGTTCTACACTCTCAACCCTCGAATTCATTATCTCCTCATACATCATTTGAATGTAAATTTCTCCCGTAACACATTTCCTAATTATATGCAAAAAGAACAGACACTTCTGTATTTTACCCATCTACGAAATATTCCTTCTTATTCGGAACCCCTTTTCATTTTATTGGCAATTTTCCGGTATTCCAACCCGCCCCCGTTTAATTTCCGATTACACGCTCCAATGGTACGATAACGAACTTTTTAATATGTCAGCGGGTATATTGACGTTTAAAGTTATTAATGATTTATTTAATTGTGAGGTCTGTTGTTTTTTTCTTTTTTTTTCTAAGGCCATTACTTTATTATTATAATTTGTCTTTGTCAGAAATGGCGTCTGAATTACGATTGCATGTTAACAAAGCGCGGAGATGCAGATCATGAACGAATTATCTTTATCACAGGAAACAATGTTGCCACTCTTACGCAGTTTTATCGTTATGAAATTTTTCGCATACGTTAGAGCACCATCAGCTGCTGTCGGTATATGAAGTGTACTTTAGATTGCTCTTTCTTGAAATTTCCTTACTTTAATGTATATATGACTCAGTACTCAGCTTATATTACTAAAATTGTGTGCTCATTCCTTACGTTAGTAACCTTTGAGGTAGTCGCTTTGTTCAGCTCAGGTTTTGCAATAATTGCACATTTGCTCTCGAAGGACTACAGCATTTTATAAGTGGATTTTATTTTCGCTCGAAGATGAAATAAAAAATAAAAATTGAAGTAAATAATAATAATGGCTTATCTACACTTAATATGTTAACAATCCAAACTTTCTGCAAAATGTGTTGTATACATATTTATATTGCAGATACAATCTTCAGTCATTATTTCACCGAATTATATTTAATAATATACAATGTTTCATTTTCATTACGACTTCATAGTTACTAACACGTTCATAAATATTTTTAATGTACAATAAAACAATTTATGACCTTTTAAAAACTTCATTTTTAACTGTTGTGTAAGAAAACACGAAGGCATGAAAATATGCTGAAACGCTTTGCTATTAATTAAATTCAAAGAATAAAGTCTGTAAAAGGACATAAATTGTTTTATTATATGTAACAGACGTTAAATTTAAACTTTTTAAATTCTTTATTTCAGGTTGAATAATTTTATTATGTTCAAATAGAAAGTCGATAGTGACACAAATCTTCACGGAAACTGAATGTAATGAAGTGAAAATACTTCGTTAATCAACTAAATCTAAAATCAATCAGGTATAATAAAGCAATGTTTTCTAAGCCCGATCAGTCGAGATTGAACGAAAAAGTGATATTGTTCTATTTTTCTCATGACATTTATAATTTCATAGAACCATTATTAAAATTTCAGTGCATTTAATAGGTTAATTAGATCATATGTGAATAACCAACTCAAAAACAATTAATTGAATGAATGGATTATTTAGTAATATAAACTTTACAATGCCTCTTCTTAGTAATTATACAACGTTTCAACCCCAATTTATTAGACTTCTTCAGGTGTTGTTTGTTATAATTAACTCACGATTTCGGTTATAGAAGTGACGTTCAATGGACATTATTACTATCTTACTTGAAATCAATATCTATTTATTAAATTAATTTACGATTAGATTTTTACAAAAAATTAGGGACTAAATTATTCGAACATATAATTATAAAACTAATTACTAATTTAAATATTTTTTCAACCCTTTTAATGATACCAAAAATTGGGGACGAAACGGTTTGTATTTTATTATTTACTAAAATATTTATTATAAATAATGTACAAATAAATTTTGTATTCGATCCATTCATTCAATAATTTCTGACTTGATTCGCCAATCTTATTAAACTATTAATATTTTACATAATAATTAAATTTAATGATAAATTTTAGATTCAAACTTAAAAGGTAATTTAATTATCGTTTTCTAATTGCTGATTTTATGTAACATATGTTAGCCAGCTAACAAGAATAATATTGAATGTCACGCAAAAAACAGGGACAAAAATCATGTCGACGGCCACGAACCCCTCCAAATATGGAATGCCAGATGACAGCTTGTCTCGATACCTAATAATCCTCCATGGAACGTATGCAAAGCGGATAACAATAATGCGGCCTTTTCCCCCCTTTATATTGGCAGCGAGGTGGAATCAGTATGTGTAGGAAAGCAGCCGTGTCAATGGCCCCGTGGTCAAAAAATGCCGCCTGCTGCTCAGACTGTTCTGTATGTTAAATTTATTAAAAAAACTTGTCCTTTAAACTCCCATGGTTTATCTTCTACTTCGAACGTCTTCTTAATTCATCTATCTTCCATTTGAACTTACTGTGCGAAACTAAATGGCATTTAGGAAACTACAAACAGCCTGAGATGTTTCGCGTGTAACTTTGGAGAATTCCTCCTCCTCCCGTCCAAAACAATATATTAGGAACGCATACAGCTGAATTTTCGTTCGATACAAGTCTCGCCGTTCATTTTACCTATCACGAAAAGGAAACAATATTTCAGAAATGCTTTCCACGAAATGTTTCCGCTGCGGTTGGGGGGTCTTGTGGATTTTGTGGTTATCGTGGTAGTAAACAAAACCTCAGCCCGAAGTTGGAAGAAAATTAAAATTTCAATTCCCGAGGACGTCCGCTCTTATTTTGCTCGTATTTCTGTATTATTAGCAAATCGAGAATGTCCTTTTTTTTGGATAACAGGCTACTTGAGGGTGATCCTGAAACAGGCAACTCCCAACTCCCCTTTAATAGCATAGGAACGGAATTGAAAAGGGGGGAGAGATGCGAGTCTAATTTATAGTAATATCTTTGAGACCAGTGTCTGCGGGAAAGCTGCGGGAAGGCGAGTACACAATTCAAATATTCCAAGTGATGTGTGTCCTCTCGCAAAACAGTTTGTCCTTCTCATGATGTTAACACTCCATTGAATCCGTGCAAACCATAGGAAACTGAATTTCGGTCGCCCCACAACCGCTACCGTCGTGTCCCAATTACGAATATTGCGTTTAACTACCGCTTTGCCCCAAGGGATTCGGCTTAATTGTGGGTTACGGCACGCGGATTTATCTATGAACTTGCTGTTAGCTTCTGTTGCAGAGAGGGAAATTCTCTTCTTTGCTACTGAAAGATTCTCTGATATAACTGAACCTTTGTCCTCAAATTTCTGTAAAGCAAATTAAATTATCAACAGCATATCAAGTTTTTTTTCATAATAATTTTTAGTGTCCCTCACTTCACGCTGTTGCATAGGAAATATAATTTAGATCGACAGTAACAGTGCGCGTCTTATTTTGAAATCCATCAGAAAATTGTTTATTGCTGTGCTGTGTTTTGAAAACTCCATAGAAAACTTATTTTAAAAGGAAAATAATAATTATGGGATTATGATGCTCTAATTTTTATTTTTGGACTATGGTATCTAATTATACCTATCAGTGATGGATGTCCAAAACTGTGAAGGCTACATGGAAAATATGTGATTAGAGTAGACTGGTGAATGAGTTACATACTTGAAATTGGTGATTTACGTTTGTTATGGGAGAAATTTTGAGGGATGTTACAGCTTGCTGCTAAATGCATTTTTTGTATAGCAATGTATTGGTGAAAGTGACGAGTTGAGGAACGATAGCAAAAAAGAGACTTGAAAACCATTATTCTTATACATCACCACCTCGAAGTATTTCTTTCTAGCAAATATTTACAGCGAATCCTCAAAATTGCGATTACCAATAATAATAGAACGTAAGCAGCTGTGATTGGTTGGGAATGCTTTGGGTAGAAGGCAGAAGTACGTCAGCCATTATGGGATATTTTAGAATAGTGAAAATTCGCTGCCAATGGTAGCGGCAGAGTAATAAGCTGTACCACTGCTCAAGGTCTGCCTTCTTGACCATAAAGTCATTTTGAATAAATAATATAAATTTTGGTTTAATTAAATATAAAAAACCAGAAATCAGTCTATATAAGTTATTTCTCATACAGTTCAGGAGATTTGGACTGCTTAAGTCATATTCATCTGTTTATAACGTTACAAAAGATCAGGAATTATATTGACCATAGATGTATCATACACAATTACAGATTCATCAATCCATACCTTAATTTCATCACTCAAAGGCTTGACACAATAAGATGTCTCTTTCTGTATCGGTCTGATATTTCGTACACATTGACATTGTTTACATAAAAACCAGAAATAATATAAGAAATAAATCAACTAAAGCAAAACACTATGAAATGATTCCCAAATTACAATGATTTATATTTAAAAGACTTCTACAATTTTTTTTGTTTGAATCCATTTATAACCAAGGCATAATGTTTGTCAATTTCACTTCCTTCCATCCCGCTATTAACCTATTTTTTCCTTTTAAATTTATGCATAACGCTTCAATCATCCGTAATTTAATTTTATTATTCATGTTAAGTAGACACTTTATCAAAGTAAAATTAATGTTGTAAGCTTTTTACATGGTTAGAAATATAATTTATGTACTTATGTAATGTTATAGACACATGAATTTAGCTTAAACACTCGAAAGCTCCTGAAATGTATGAAAAAAATGAATAAAGCTGATTTTGGGTTACGATTCTTCCTTAATTAATAATAAACGAGTTTAATCGACGTATATTTTCATATAAATTCCGGGATTTGGATAATGTAATGTCAAATACTCTGCAGACTAAATCTGATGCTCAAATATTTTAGGCAGCGCTTAAAAAGTAATCTACGCATGGAATTATAGAAGTAGGGGCGCAGTTAGACACAGATGTGCTGTAATTCTATCCTACTTGATGATAGGGAGGGTTAAGTGCAGTCTAGGGAATGAATTCTGAAAGTCGTAATGGTTTAGTCACTAAGAGTGAGAGAGACAGAAAAGTCACCTTGCATTTTTCCTCCATCGGAACTGCGCTTTTAGAATGCACTTTTACATCTCGTATTGACGAACTGAGAGAATCGGAGCTACGCTTCGAACAAAAGAGCAGAAGCCAAACAAAACGGAGCACAGAACTACTACAATATCACTAAGGTTACTTTTTTAAAAAAGAAAAAAAGAGAATGGGGAAGCAGCTAGTCTGCAACGTTCATTTAAGTCGGCATTGAGAGAAATTTCTTGTCATCACAAATTTTCAGTCCAGCTCATCAAGACTCCAGTTGAAATCATTTCATTTAACTTAAAATAAGTCTTAATATTTTTGGAAGCTATGTTCTTAGAACGCATACTTAGTTTATAGTTGTAGTACGCGGGAGTAAGATTATTGAAACTAAAATAGATTTTTTGAAATTATTTGTAGCTATGCCCTTATTTAATTTCATATTATCCACATTTAATGGATGTGAATAATGCACGGGTTATTAAATTAATTTTACGCTCTCTTCAAATGAAGAAATTGGGATCGTTAAAATTAAAATATTTCGATTTTCATATAAAAATAATAATATCCTAAATTTTCAGCCTGGCCGTTTGAATAATCAGTGGAGTTTGGCTTTAACATCATGCGCAAGTTCATTGCGTCGTAGCTTGGCATTGCTTCGACATTTATATTTCGGATTCCTGAGTAATGATATATTTCGTGTATTCTAATTGCTTCATACTGAGTGTTTTATTTGTACAATAATTAGATATTGAACAAATGAAGTGTATTTGAAATAATATTTTGTGCAAATGTGAAAGGGGCATGTTCATTTGCGGCATTCCACTGACCTTCTAAATAAAACATTTTATGTTCAGCGATTTCATGCAATTTCGATGATACGGGGACGTGAAAAGGTATTTTTTTTAATGTGATGATCTATTTGTTTTTATCACTTGTTGACAAAGAGGTTACTGTCGAATAAAATGCTGCAGTGGCCTAATATAAATTAATTACCGTGAATCGCCGGGTATGCGGCTTAATTAAATAAAATTTGAATATCTCATCAAATCGTCGGGTCTTTTCGACGAACTTACCCGCATGGAATCCTGAGACAATTTCATCCATCTCTTTTATTGTCTTATGTTTACGTTTAATACGTTCTTTGTATGATCCTCTTATGACATTTATAAATATTATTCATCTGCTTTTACCTGGCTCGTTTATTCCTTTATTTGACTTTTTAAATGAGAGTAATAGAAAAATTAATATATTGTATTAGCAACATGTAAATAGTTTTCGCCATACTACAAGATCTCGACTCTAGTATTTCATGATAGGTAAAGAAAGACTGTTTAACACACTATCAGAAATTTGTATGTAATGAAATATTTAATTATTTTACAACTACGCCGATTATAAAATATTAATTTAATTCACTTTTAACCTCTTCTATAACGTTAGTTTATTTTAGTCTTCGTTCTTGCAGGAAGGACAATATTAGTAGTCTGTACCTACTGGACTTGTACAGACCGAAGTAATTTATTTTAATTAGCCTCGTGCTCTGTCACGCATGTAAATTTACTGCAGCGTTGCTTGTAGGCGGCAAACAAGTGAGAACACAATGTCTTGATGTTCTGCATTGCTGCTGGTCGGTGACATTGGCCTCTAAGCCAAGTGTGAAGTGGGCCGAGCTAATTTTGACTAAGGTGCGTACTTATCCTATTGACGTCACATCTTTTTTGTTTTGACCTTATCAGATAAACAAAAGCTTTAAATATTATTAGCAAAGCATGCCCAGAGAAAGCTTTCTGATTACATTATGATATTATGACACTGATGTTTTTTAAAAATAAAATAGGACTAAGTACAAAACCCATTGTAGGTAAATGTATTTACATATCAGCTACTAAACAGATTTCTGAGTAACCAGTTTAAAGAATTATTTGTTTCATAGAGAGTTTGAGTCAGAAATGTAACATAGTAATATAAACTTAAATCTTAAGTAATTTTAATACTTTAAAGAAACTAAAAATATAAATAATTGTAAAAGCCAAATTAATTTTAAATATTATTAGTTACAACGTTTCAAGCAAGGATCCGGTCATCAGATCTCGTTTTGTTGTTTTTATTTGCGTAAATATGAAAAGGCCCCTTTAAATTTACATTTGTCTCTAAATTCAAATACTAACAAATTGTCTAGAAAGCAATTCTTCATTGAGTGGTGAATTGCAGTAAATAGAGTTTTGATTCATTTAAATTGTTTATTACTTGCATTTTTCCACTCTATAATGACATATGGTATAATATTCTGGGGCAATGCATCAGGGAAAGATAAAATATTTACACTTCAAAAAAAAGGCTGTTAGAATATTATGTCAGGTCTCACCAAAAACATCTTTTAGGGGACTTTTCAAGAAAACTGGAATACTGACACTCACTTGCCAGCATATTCAATCACTCATGTTATTTGTTATTAATAACAGTAACCTCTTCACACTAAACGCAGAAATACATGACTTTGATACCAGAAGTAAAAACAATTTACACAAGGAAGGGAAGTCTCTAACCGTAATACAAAAGGGTGTACATTACATTGCTATTAGCATATTTAATAAACTTCCCACCTCCATTAAACAATTAAAAATAAATCCAAACAATTTCAAATATGAACTAAGTTCTTACTAAGCCACTCCTTCTACTCTGTTGAAGAATTTATGGAGCTGAATGTATCATAGGGTAGATATTTATAATTATGAAAGAACATTATTAGAACACTAATTTTTTAGCATAGGATGTAAAAATATTTATCAATTTTATATATAAGGTACAAATTGTATGTCTTCTGTATAGAATTTAAGAAAATCTTATTATAAGTTAAAAATTAATGAATAGTTACAGTATATTTTAATATTAATAAAGCAACCTATGTAAAATATCTGACTCGTTCCACATCCTTGAAGCTTGTGCTTCTCTATAGGATTTATGGAATATGATTTTATACTTATACTTTGGACGTTACGTGTGCAACTTATTTCCTGGAGACACAATGGAGTTGTTTACTGTTCGGAACATCAGCCTATATAATTTCTCTTCACTAGTTTATTCACACACGAAGACTATTGACTCTGCATCCAGATAGTTGTCTGAATGTGTGTGTTTGAGCATGGTGGCAGCGCCTGATTGACCTGAAAAGGAATGGGGAAAATGTGATGATTCTGATCCCAGCGGATGGAGCTTTGAAACTGCTGTGTTCCTGAAGGCTTTTGCAGAGCTGCGGTTTAGGGGGAGCCTGATGGATTAGCCCGAGCTATTCATCACGCCAAGTGTCGATGGCTTCTAATAAGCTACTGTCTCGCTGATTTATCGTCGCCGCCCGAAATATGCGAAAAAATCGCGACAATATTGGCGGCGACGACAGCGCTCTCTCTGCGAGTTCCCAAATTGCCGTAGGTACTAGTAGCAGCAGCAGCAGCATCAGTTTTGCGAATGGGAATGTGGAAACTGGAGCATCATAATTGGAAATTCCACAAGCGTACTGGTCGGGCATACAAATGGCCGCGGAAGTGTCGACGAGAAACGAGATGGCGGCCGTACAGTTCCACTTCGATCGCCGGAAGTAAAAGCACTTCGACTCGCTCACAGAGTAGATCCTACTTGAATACGGTAGCAGAAGGTGAACCGTTTCCTTTCTTAATGTCGGCTGTGCTTTGAAATCATTAGTAGAAGTCTAGAAGCTTACCAATACAGGAAGTAGTCCTCCGCCATCTTCATCGTTCCATTTACAATGAACAATGGACGACTCATATACATATATTAACTGTGGTCTGTCTCGTAGTGTTTCAATTAGATTAGTTTATCTTAAAACAAAAACTGTCCAGATTCAGTAACTGAGTTCTCCTTTATGATCTAAAGTTGGTTATGTCTTCCAAATACTTGATGCATATACAATATAATGAACTTGGGGTTAGATTTTAATTTCAATTGAAATAAATTATCTGGTCGGATTAAATAAAAACAAATTAAATTTATTTACAGCAAAACAAAATAAAACAACAATAACTTTAGGGTCCAATTAAAAAATTAACCACGGATAACTCAGTTTATAATGAATCTCATAGGGTCATTTTGTGGGGATTTTTTTGCAGCACAAAGACAGTCATAACACATCTCAGACAGTGACACAGACACGCACCTGTTTTTCCTTTGTGAAATGGCGGCATCCTCCTCCCTTTATCGTAACTCAGGTGAGTTTTTACGATGGTGAATTCTGCCGTCGGTGGACGGTGGAGTACTCTCTAGGAATTCTTGGGCACCCTCTGCTCGCTGACGTCTATCTTTATTTCAATTATCCCCCAGATTAGCCAACAAACTTCTCAGTCTCAAGCTACATTCGAATCTTCCATTCCCGTCCCATCAACTTCTATACCACCACTAACCGTGCCGTGGATCAACCACTATGCACCGTCCAAACTTGTTCCATCTTCCAATATCCTTGTCTGACTGACGTGCCGTGGATCAAACACCATGTACCCTGTAGACTTCTTCCTTCTTCAAATATCTATGAGCGAATGCCAAAAATTCTCTCTTCCATTCTCGAAGGTCATCTCCTTCCTTCACCCCACCATGAAATGCATGGCGGATCACCTGACCACCAGACTACAATCAAAACTCTGCTTGGCCCGTGGTTTTGTTTCCCTAATTTCTGGCCTTCCAAAATTCCCGGAGTCAAAGAACTCAACTCGGGTATCAAAGTTTTAAGTCTCTTAACGGTGTTTTGACACTTTTATGAAGCCAGATGTCTCGCCTCTCTTGCGCCTTGACTGCTGTCTCCAATACGGGGAATCTTTCATCCAGTTGTGAAATAAAATGGCCATTGCCATATCCACTCATTACAACAGCACGTACTAGAACTTTGTGACAAACGTTTAGAGGTTGTTCAAGGTTATCATCTTAGTATTTTAGTATTAAGGACCCGAGGCTCCGGCTGCTCGTTACAGAGTAAATATGATGTTGATTTATTCGGCTTGTTACAGTAAACACCATCCTTGTTTCTGTTACGTTGTAGAAGGCTATAATATGCAATAACCAAAACGTACATACGGCACAGGGAAATGCAACAACCTTGAGACGAAACGCATACACTTGTATCATAGTGTGTTCAATTTGTTCTATCGGTGTACACTACATAGTCCATTGTACACAGAACTGTTCACTTACAGATATTGTTAAAATGCAGATCACGCCAGAATGTATTGCGGTTCATCATTAACTGTCTTACACGCTAGAGAATTCCAGGAGTTTTGGTGTACTACGGTAATCGTAGCAACCTAGATCGATACTCAGAACGTATCTCTAAACAATCTCTGAAAGTTTGTTGATGGATATCTGGTTCACCTTTCAGATATTATTAAATAAACTTTCAATTGCCTCGTGCTATAGTTATTGTACTATTTCTGTGCCACTAAGTCGGGTAATCGAAAATATAATAACATTTCAATCGTATAACATACAATTTCTTTATTGAATCCAGGTTTTTACATGAATAATAGTTTTTTAATTTTTTCCCCCCGGGGCGGATAGAAAATAACTACTAGGATTTGATCGAGAAGAAGTTTATATTCTGGAAACCTCTGCCCTTTTTATATCTATAGTGTGTTACACGTAGACTGCTTTTTTAAAGCATCAAATTTGAAAGTAAGTAAATATACATGAGAAAAAATTAAAGCGTAATTATCTGAACGTCTCGTTAGTTGTTGCTCAAAGCAGTCGTATTTAATTGCTACTGAGCTTAGCGCAGTGTTATTTGTTAAATTTTAGAAATAAGAAGCATCTTTAACAAAATACAAATTTAACGATTCGTTATATCTTTAGAACTGAAAACTGCAAAATACTGTATCTCACGCATTGAATGTGTTGCAAGGTTTTTGTTCATTTCACTTCGCTTTGCACCTTTGCCTAATTAGCAAATTTCGATATGTGCTTTTGACGACAAAGGAATGGAGAAGTGCCGAAGGCTTCCGCCTTTTCATTTCCATTAAATGGCATTGTTTAAGACATGTTTTAATTTCTACGCTGTTTCGGCAGTCAGTTCGTGTTTAAGCATTTAATTACAATTTTCTGTTGTCTATGTTCTTTGTCATAAAATGGAATGTGAATGAAATGAGAGGAGATTTACGAGTAAGGTAATCCAAAATATTCTGTATATAGTAATCCTGCGGACGATTTTAGGTTTGCTGTGTCTTTCCTTTTTGCAATATTATATAGGGATGAGGGTGTTAAATTTGTGAAACACTGTAATTATGTTTAAATGCTTTTAATTCGTACATAACGGTTTCCTTACGAACTTTTCAACTGCAGTATAATTAAATTTACTGTCGTGGAATCTTCGTTATAATTACTTAAGAGTATTTAAATTTTGGAGTGTGGGTATCTTTCATAATTGTTCACAGACATTGTACCGCGCATATTTCTGTTTAAACTTGTTATTTAAACAGTATGCAGCAAGTGAACTTTCTCTTTGTGACAGAGCCTTAAACATTCCTAGGTATATACGTCACAGAAGAGAAAGGGAGATAAGATACCAAGCTTGCAACTGCCTTGTAAAAAACAAGCAGCCATTGAACTCTGAACAAATTACGACTGGAGGTGGCTAGAAAAATTTAAAAATTTGAAGCATGGTTTAAAAATTTTGTAAAAACTCCTGTAGCGAGCCATAACCTATAACCTCAGGTTAACACGTGACAGCTGATATTTTATATTCTCTCTTCTGATGGAATGACCCGGGTTTGATTCTGTAGCGTGTCACATGAACTCCTTGTGACGTGGGGGACAGAGGCTTTCCATAACTTAGTTCTTCAATATAATAATTTGAGATCTTACTCATTTTCGGCTCCTCAGCTAGTCATTATAACTCCCTATTTTATCATTTTTAACATTCCTTCTTCCATGTCAGCCTTTTATAGAATTACCCCTTTCTTTCAACATTTCGGGATTCTTTAACACTCATTATTACTATAATTTTGTTTCATTTTGGTGTATATATATATATATATATTATTGTTTAGATTAACCTTAGTAAATATAGGGCAGTCCGATGGTTTTTTTTTGAGTCTGCGCAGAAATAAATGGAATAATCAACCAAATATTTGTTAAGTATTTAAAAGACCTCGCAATTCCATATTCGGTGAATACCGTCTATTGGCCCTGTGATAAATAGGGGGGTAAAGCGAAAGCGAGGCAAACGGCGTACACAAGGATGCCCTCGTCTAAACAGAGGAGAAGTTGACTGTGAAAACGCCTGTATGAATAAATCATGGCGTCCCTAGCGTGTTAGCGCCTTGCTGGGTCCCGCCACCCATTAAAAAAAGGGTGGTAAGGGACCGAGCCTTGGCTACCTTCTCTAAAGAATCTAGGCAAATGTAAGGTCGTTGACCTGTGACCCTCTGCATACGTCGTGGAAATTGTTCATTAATGTCATGCATAGTTCATCAGTTTTTCTCTTCGTGAACTGCATTTTCACTACAGACCTGACTTTCGAGCGTCTATTTAAACCCTTTACCTTACAAGTTCTACAATAATCTCCCGTCTATCCAGTTACGAATCGATCTTCTTAAACCACGCACATAGAAAAAATACGTTGCAGGCCTTCAGACGTTTTCTGGCGTACTTTTAATGTATTACAACCTCTTTACAGATAGCAAACAAACCTATGGTAAAAAATAACTGTGGAAGTCTTCATTATAGGTCATCATGAAAGTGCGTCATCAACATTAAAATATTAATTTCGTAACTGTAACTGACGATATAAATTTAATGCTGATTTAAATTGAGAAAGAGCATTAATCCCTCTTTGGTCTTGCACACTATCCATCGCCACGGTTAGGTTCAGAATTCTTTGTCTATTCCAAAATAAGCAAAAGTGCGTAAGAAATATTGTCGAGTCTCCTGAAAAATAATTTTTTAATTATTTGCCCGTCTTCTATGTTCAAAGAAAATTTGAGATAACACCTAGGAAAATGCTATCAATAAAAGTTAAAAATGAAACGTTTTTCTCACTATCGAAATAAACTCTGAAATTATCGTTAGTTCACCTTCGTTTTTAATTATTTAAAATTCTCCTCTCGTTTATCGCAATCAAAACGCTGCTGTCGTACTGCCACGTTTATTCCACACTATTGTGTTCTACTGATTTATTCTAGTTATGCCTTCCCGGAAATAACGTGAAGTGTAGAAATATTCTATAAGCTAGCTGCTCAATTTTTGTGGAGCGTATTGAAATGCAAATTTTGATTGAATGAAAATTTTATTGTGATTGCTTTGCTTTGACGATCCATTCAATTATTGTTAATAATATTTATAAATTCATGGAATTTTTTAAACGTTACATTATGTATTTGCAAGTTCGTATGAATTCTGTATTTGGTTTTGTGTACTTTTATTGATGCAGAATTAAAAACCTGCTAAACAAAGAGGAAAAATTTAATTGAAATTAATGTCTATTTACACAGATATTTGCACGCCTGTTAGGTCTTAAATGAAACGTTGACCAAAAAGACAAGACAATTAAACGTTACATTTTTGCAAAATAAATATTCTAATTAAAATTTACGTTAATTATGACATACAATATCAATCTGAGCAATTCACGAATTTATTTGTACTTAAAAGAAAGCAATATTGATGACTTATTCATATTAATGTCATCTATTTGGTATTTATGACTTGGTAAGCCGTAATTTTTAATTTTATTATTTATCACACCACGACTACTGGCTGAAGCGTAACGCAGTCATTTATAACAATTTAATAATTTTTTGTAATTGTCTGTTAATTTTGGTAACATGTTATTTATTGGTTACATATTAACTGTCAATTTTCCAAACTTAATTTTTAGTTTATTTTTCGAATTGGGAGCCATTTTGTCACATTATTTTCCACGCAGACGCGATGCAGTAGAGGATTTTTGTCGGAAGGGAGACGTTGCCTTTTTCTCTGCTCTTGTTCACTGTAAGTCGGAACGGATCCCATTTGATAACCTGTACTAACAAGTATTTTCCACTTAAAAATTATAACTGACTCCCAAATCGTCTATAGGTTTCCTAATTTAGAAAAAAGATTTGGATGATGTGGAATAAACGACTATGGATTAAATCTGTTGTTGGTGAATTATGGTAATAATTTTATAGAGATTCTGAAATATCTACATTATTTGCTGCTTGTTACACTGTTTTCTTCTGCTAATATTTCTGGGGACCGTGCTCGATTCCTTAATATTTCAACAAGCAAATTACGAGGACATTCGAGGTTTCTATATATAATTTTTTTAGAGCCGTAATATCTTAATTCATTCATTAACGAGGAACTTTGGTCACAAAGCTCAACCATTGTGACCTTATTCTTTAAAAAATTTTGTAAAACTTTCGGAAAAGAAAAATCTCTTTCTAAAGGTATAAAACATTAGTTTATTCTAGTATTTACTTAATCTAATATCAATATAACTTAAAACAACGAATTTAGATTTTTGGTGAATTTTTGAAAAGAAACTTTACAAATTTCGCGTTCTGCCCCCCTCCACCCCACTCTCGGGGCACTATGAGACAAGATGATGTGTAATTACAATTTATATAATTAAACTTAAATGAACAAAAATCCTAACACCTTTCGTGTTTTCTCCCTTATAATTATTTTGATCGCTTTATCAATTTTTCCTTTCGCAAAGGGTTTTTATTGCCACTGCATAATCTTTGCTAGCATTTTCCCTTTATCCCAATCCTTTTCTTTCTTTATACATTATTTTTGGGCACAGCATCCTGAAACTCATTCTTATAAGGCGAGTTCATCAGTTTTTCCTTGAGGAACACATTACATTTTGCGTTATACAGTAGTATAAGGTTCCGCCCCGCCGATTTAAACCTTATACGTAACATATGCAGCTTCTTTACGAATGTATACCATTAAAGAGATCAAAGCGATGAGTTTTGTGAATTACCTTCCTGTCGAAATTCTGTAAAAATTATAGTCAAATATGTAACCAGAGTTCACTCACAAGGTGCAGTCAAATCTTAGTCAATTCGCGTATCACGTTCTACCCTGCCATCCCGTTTCACCCCGACTTCCCCTATTTATATCTATTTAAAAAATGTAAGTTTGTATTTGTATATATCTAACTAAATTATTTAAAATATGAATAATTTATAATTTCACGAAATTGTCAATTTAATGTTCTAAACTGTTGTATTATTCTTTCGCCAGACGAATATTTCCACCTAAAATTGAGGACGAACCGTTGTAAAGTATCTAATGTTTTGGATAATATAAAAATTCTGACTTTTTGAACTTATTTTTGAATTTATATTGAAATAGATGTTCAGTTTATCGTCATACTGACCGAATATACCAAACATTCGCGAAGGAAAGAAAGTTCTGATCTTGGACGTATACCTGACTAGATGAGCAGTTTTCATTCCTATGACTTCTATGTCGAGCTCTGTCACCTAAAGGTTTTCGTTCATGGTACCTGCTGTATTCGAAAAAGACTAATTCTCTCAGAAATATTGATTAGTATTTTTTTAGTACGTAGGTATTGGCTACTAGTGTACAAACTATATTACCATTCCTGAAATAGATAATTTATAATAGCTGGACATCTTCCACTAATTAATTCCGAAGTTCGAGGGTGCCTCGAGCGCTGATGTTTGAAGTGTTATTTTCCTGGGTTTTCAGCGTGTTGAACATTACGTGTTTCCTTTGTCTGCGCTCTGACGAGATGGCCCAGTTCCGGCCGGACTGAAATGTTTTCTTTCGGGAGTTGGGAGTCCCTCGAGAGCTGCGTTTCCAGTTAGCGAGGTGTTTTCGCAAGTTTGTGGACTCTGGGGAGCTTCTGGACGCGTCCATTGCGCCGGCGGTTTTATCGATTCTCAATGTGATATACAAATGTGGCAGCGACCTCGCTACTTACGCTGTAATTCCCCGTTTAAACCTCGCCTCTGGATTACGGAGGCACCTTTGCGGGCTTCTCGCTGACCTTCGATCTAAAGATCGATCAGCCCTCCTCTTCCACCAGTTACACGAATTTAGCTTCGTGGCTAAATTGAAGATCCCCAATGGAGCAATAATGATTTTAACTACCTAAACTGTTCGAATGAATTCGGACTAACAGCCAGTAAATATTTACCTATCTCGACGATTGTTCACAGAGGTACTTACTAGAATTTTTTCCTTTAATCACAACAGTGGAACGTATTAATTGCTTAATTCAGGCTTGGAGTCTTCCAGGATGTATATCGCTGCCTTGAAGCTGTTAAAATATGAGAGTTCAGTTTTCCCCAATTTTTGGTCCGAGGGTTGAAAGTGGTTCCTTTTTTTCTTTCCCTGGAACATCTACTATTTTTCCCTTTTATAGATAGCATATATATACGTTATCTGATTTCAGTAAAATTAATAACACTGCCAAATAGTGAAAACAATTTAATTAACAACTTTAGAACAATTTTCCACTCCAGTCTGTGTACAAGAAACACATTACTTTCTTAAAATTAATGAGATATAATTATTTATAGAAATGTGTGTATATACTGGAAGAGGTACGAACGACACGTTGCGCTATTTTTAATTTATTCCAAACTCTCTGGGTAACCGACGATGCCCGGGATATTAAATCTTAAATATAAATAAAATTTTACTAAAGTTATGATACTTTTTGTTTCTTTCAAACGTCGTCGTTGTCATCGCCACCGCACGCATACACGCAACATACGTAAGGGCATAATGTATTCTGTTCTATATGTCATTAGAGTAGGACGGATTCAAATAGTGTTGTGGGAAATACCGTAAAAGTAATGGACCCCGAAAAGTATTTATTTGACTGAAATATCGGCTGCATTTTGCGTAATTAAGTATTTTCGTCCCCTCCACCCTCACCTTGACAGTGCTGCAAAGAACATGTGTGCAGGTCAATGGCCAATGCAATTAAATTAATACGGGACACGAGCTGTACGACACGACCTCGAGCAGTTTGAGAGGTGTACGCACGGGGGTCAAAGACCTTCGTCATAAGTTGAGTGTTGTTCGTTGATACCATTGGACCAGTCGGTCAACTGCCCCTCAATACTGATCGAGGCATGGAGGCGGTTTCGTTGCGTTTCCACAGCAATCCAGTCTCCCGTTATCAAAAGGGCGTAGGAGTAGTTCCCAATAGACCGGCCTACCTGATGCAGGCTTTCTAGGGTTTTACCTGAATCAGCTTAAGGTGAAACACCAGGTGGGATCCTTATACTACAGCCCGGGGGCTTTAATCAACCCTGGGCTACCTTGCTCTACCTTCCACCTTTTCAATTCCCTTCCTATGCTCTTAAAGGGGAGTTGTCTGCTTCAGTATCGCTCTCGTGTAACCTGTTGCCCGCAAAAAAAATCGTTCAGTCAATTTTATTTTGTTTAAGATTTTTACTCATTTCTTTATACTAGCACCATACTAACTTTACGTGTTCCTCAAGAGTAGAAGAATTGCTTTGTGATGTTCCGACATGACGGCTACAAAATTAGAATTAGGAGATCAGGGTCTTCAATATTGAACATCTAGATGCATCTTTTTCTTATCTCATTGTCAGTTTCATTACAACTGATCTTTACATCTCGTTACGTTTAACGTACTATTAATTATTTATATCATGACATGATACGGCAATTTTCCAATATATTTTGTAGCCAACGGTAAAATTTTGCTCTATTGGCTTCATTGTTTACTTCGTGGAAACATTTAATTGGCAAACCCTCCTGTTGATGAGAACAAAGAAGTGTTTTTTTTGTTTACTGTTTAATGAAATGCGGGACTGTATAGTTTACTCAATTAAATTCATAGTTTTAGGACTCGACAATTCTTTATCGTGAAATAGGGCAGTCGTCGATTTATTCTACAATACATAACGTCTCAATTATTCAATAAATTGTCGATAATTTTACCTTTACTTTATGTTTGTAATTGTGAGCGCTAAAAGGCAACGTTTCACTGGATCTGAATTGACCCGTGATGTTTTGGAAGCCCTAAAGTGTTGGGGCAAACTGAAACCGCACTGCCCCGATTTATTGGGCTGGAATGGATTGTTTAAATCCGGATTCTCATTATCTGCGTGAAATCCTTTCACGTTTGGCTGTTTCTATACACGAGAAGTCGTTGTTTCACATGACACTGAGGAGAAAACAGAATTCGTTCAACTGGACGTCTCTATAAATATGCGATCGATAAATACTGAACATAAAAGGCTCTTTTACAATAATTTGCTATGTAATAATTGAAAATAGAAAAATATTCAAATTGCCGAAACGATGTACTATCAATTTTGTCCATGGCACACAATCCTGAGATAGGATATAACAACATTAATTTTACGCGTCGTGCACTTATATGGGTTTATAAATCGGTTGTGATAGTTGCCGAAAGGAAAATACGCGATAAATATAAAAAGTCACTCGAATGAGTTTTGTGCTTCTTGTGAGATGATTTCTGTTACCTTGCTGATGTTGGTTGAGCGGGCGACGCTGTTTATTCTTTCTTTTTGCGCACACAATGGTTTCTGTACAGCAGACATATACATGTTAAACTGCAGTTTTACATTCATTTTTCCATCAAGAGCAAAAGTGCGTCCTTTATAGTAACCTCACTCTGGCAATTCTCGACACAATTTTTCCTTGTGACGTGCAATCAAATTCATATGAGATTGTCCTTGCAGATGCGCACCAGGAGGGTTTTTTGTTGGAAGAGGATGTGGCACAATTGCCTATTTCTCTGCTCTCATTCGCTGAAAGTCAGAACGGCTCCTATTTGAAAAGTATTATTGACAACAATTTTCTACTTGAAAAAATAGAACGGTTTCAAAAAGCGTCAATTTGTTTCCAATTTTGATGAAGTGGAATAGATATTTATGTATTAAATCTGTTGTTGGTTAATTGTAATAATAATTTTACAGGAATTCAGAAATATTTACATGCTTTCGTTATGCTCCGTTTTCTTTTGTTGATTTATCTGGGATCCGTTTAAACTCGTTCAAATGTTAAGCAGCCATATGTGACGATTGTTGAGGTTCCAACTTTTAGGAATGTGCGTACATTGTCTCATTGACCAAGATTTGGAGCAGAAGAAAAGCTTTTAATCGAAGCTCAGCACTAAAGGCTATGAAACTGAATAAATGGCATCTGACGAAAGTATTGGTTCTCTAGAATCCGAAGCATTAAAAAGAAAAGAAAGATTGAAACAATTGAAGAGAAAACACGATGACGGATCTAAGGAAGAAACTACAGTTGAAGAAAAGTCGAATCCTTCTACAAGCCTTCCCAAGCCAAAATTTCGAAGCTATAGGCCGCAAGATGAGAATTTAAAAGAAAATGTAGTACCAGACGCTAGGCCTGGTGATGTGGAAGCTGAAGTGAAGCGACAGCTAGATTCTGCTCATTCGAAATTTGTTATTGAGGAGTTGGATATTATCAATCTTGCACCTCGTAAACCAGATTGGGATTTGAAACGTGATGTAGCAAAGAAACTAGAACGTTTGGAGAGGCGAACACAAAAGGCAATTGCCGAGTTGATTCGAGACAGATTAAAGAAAGGCCAAGAGGGCCTAGTGACCAGTAGTAATATTGGAGCACATTTTAATCAAGAAGTTGATGATGAATGAAATTTTAGAACTGTACTAGTTTGATATTGTCACCACCTCTCTCACCTCCTCACTGCCATTCCCTCCTTCTACGTCATCTTCTTGTCATTATTGGTACACAGCAAATACAATCTATCTGACCTCCTTATCTACCTAACAGACCTGATGTTATGGAAACTCTGTGGCATCAAAGGCCTGGTGGGAGTATGATGGTACCAAAGTGGTTCTTAATCGAACTTTGTATATAGATGTATATATAGGGTCAAGCAGTGAAACCCGAGTTTTAGAAATGGAATAATTCAATGTGAAATATCTGGAATGGACCGAGGATCACCTTCTGATCTGCTCTGGTCAACACTTGAAGTTTTGAAGCCTTAAAATTAGTCAGTGAAGGATGCGATCTTGGAAATTGTGATTGTGGTCAGGTCTAATACAATGGATAGTGAAAGCTTGTTCTGGGAAGAGGGTCAACCGGATGGTATGAGGTTCTGTGTTAGATACCCGGCCAGGCCAATATTTTTCCCTCTTATTCTTTTAATTTAGACTTTTAGTTTGAATAACAAGCATTATTCACACGTGACATTTCAGACATAAACTTCCTTGTAACTCTTTTTTTCTCGTTCATCACCAGTTAATACAAGAAGAGTATTTTAATTCTTATTCTACAATTGCTACTTGTCCATATTTCACGTCGTTAACGAGCCTTTCTGCGGTCCACAAATACGCTTTTGTTCATTTCGTGGCTGCTATACGGAATAAGTTCCAACAAAAACCCCCAAGAGTAAAATGTTTCATTGATGTTAGTTATTTATATAGGTGAAGGTGTTTGCCGCCTTCCTCCGTTCCTGGGGAACTTAGGCAAGCGAACAAGTGTCTGGCGGAGGAATAATGGAGTTAAAGAAAAGTTAAGACTGCCTTTGTTTGAGCGCTGACAGCGACTGTCTGCGAAGCTGATTTGTGGAGAACTGCGGAGGGCTGAGCCCCGTGAACAATGTCCTTTGTAAAGCCCGCAGTCATCGTCATACCCCCGTTAAGTGACGGCGGCGGCATCTTTTTCCAGAATTTTCGAAGTTTTTCGGTGCTGGATTCCGACTCAATTTTTATTTTAAAAAAATTGTCGACTTCGCCGACGGCCTCTCCACCCCTTCAAATAGTTTCGAAAATTTTCATTATCCAACATCTTGCTACGAGACATTAGAATACCCATTTTATTTTTTTCCTCTAAAAAATCCAAATATATCCGAGTCTCCGGCTTATTGTGCCTTTAGAAACTGAGTTTCTTGGAGACGAAGCTCGCTGTGAACACCGGAGCGTATGACGGTTTTTATTTACGGCTATGAATATGGACTGACGTAAGACTTACTCACTGCTTATGCAAGTACTTGACATTTCATATTTTACGGCATGCATCCACAACTTCATATTGCATTTTTAGCACGCGTTTAATTTAAAGAAAAATATTACTCTGAAAATTAACTTTCCATCTCTTGAATTATTTTAAAAACATTTAAATTTTTTTTAAACAGATAATATTGTTTAGGTGTTGAACTGTCCGGTTTGGAGAAGTCAATGAAACTAAAGAAGCATGGACTTAGAATAAATATATTGCTTAGAATCTTTCCATTACGAAACGGTTGATCATATTTTTATTATACAACTAATTTATAACGCAGATATGTACCGATTTCACAATTGATTCATAATCGTTTAAAGTCAGTAATGAAATCCATTCATGCTTCACCTTTTTGTTGCTTGTGGCGACTGCGCGCCATATGTTGTACAACTTTTGCAATTGTTTTTAGGTGGTCCATTTTTGACCTTAAACTGGAGAAGAAAGTGGCCTAAAACGTCGAAAACCTTCTCGGAGGATTATTAATACAACACCCCAAAATTTCATCGCAATCGAATTAACGGTATAGGACAAACAAAGGTACATTCAATTTTATTTGTATAATGTTTTTCAATAAGTGCGAGCCAATGTTGAAATGGAATAAAACAAGTTGTGTGTGAGGTAGTAACGTAATTATTTCTTTATTCGAAAGTTCATACATGGTCCTTTCTAACAAAAATAATCGTTAATATCGCACACACAGATTATTTTATTTCAATATTTCATAATCGATCCGTCCTTATTGATAAAAACCCCACAGTAGTTCAAAGTTTGACTTGCTGTATCACAGGTTGAAAGCTCGGTTTATTATTATTTCTATTTGTATAATATTTGTAGCAGATTACTTGCAAAGCCTTAGTGGTTCACTTTGATATAAAAAAATGTTTTAAGGTACTAAATAATTTTTTTAATACAAGAACTGAAGAAATGCTTTAAAATGAAGCTGAGCATTGAAGATTTTGAAACTGAATTGTGGGAATTGTTTGAAGAATCTTGACCGGAATGAGAATCGAACCTGGGATCGCGATTTGGTACAACTATAAAATAACAATGTGGGCTAAAAGGATGAAATATAAAAACTGTGTCAAGTTGAATACTGAAAGTACACAGGTGATATTAAACTATTTTTAAATTACAAATTGAAAGCCAAATGAATCTTAAATAAATAAATAATAATTTAACGTGGCCGCGACTAGGCGCTTGAGTTTTTCATGTGCTTGATAGTCGTGTGATTCCAGTGTCTGATTCTCTATTGAATTCATGGGAATTCGTTTCCAAGGGTAAACGACAACTTTTCAGGAGAAATTTTGCTAGTTGTCTGTATTCAATTTCTTGTTGTTCACGTGCATCAAGCCAAGATCGGCAAAATTTACATATTACCGCTTCCTCTCTCTCTCCCCCTCCCCCCACACACACCCGGCTACGTAATAACCTTGAAACAGCGGAAACCCGCGTTAAACAGCAAGTGCAGCTGAGAGCAGAAACTTTGCGAATATCACGAGAGTTGCTAACACAGTTCCCAGTTGTACTTGCTTGTGGTTCGAAGTGTGTAATGAAACAACGTGCCCGAGCAAGAATGCAAATCACTAATTTATCAACGAGCCACTCCGCGCGATGCAAACAGACTTTCTCTTCGAGATCTTCTAAAATTGAACTTTATTTTAGCGTGTCAGTTTACGGTTGATGGGGGTGGGGGGGTGGAGAGAAATCCAAAGCGGCGAAATCGGATCTCATTGCCGTCCCTCTCGCAAACTTTGGTAATCTTAAACTCGCGTTAAAGATATCGCTATCAAATTTTAATTACGTATCTTATAACAGGAACCTCAAGCTACTGGAAGCCGTGACCAAGTGCTTTGTAAAAGTTCAAATCAAATTATTTATTGGAAATGTCGGTGTTGGCGTGAGTACGGAAGCGCATGTCAATTTACCGTCGAACAACGTTGCTTGAATCCAAATGTAATTTTTGTCATCTGCATGTCGATGTACTCGTCGGCTGTTGTGGCTGATTAATGAATTTATAAGCTGTCATTGATGTCGTTGTGTGATTAAACGAAAGCGTTCATTGTGACACATCACGGGAAATGGACAAGAATCTGCCGAGTGTGTATCGTTAAATACAAGACCACGGTTTTTTAACACTTGTATACAATAAATGATTAAATATGCCATTTTCCTATCATACCAAGAAAAAACACTTCTTTCAAATAAGAAATAAAATAGTCTGCATATTTCATAAATAATTAAAATTTTTTCAATCCATCTCAAAAGGACTGGAAACAATAGAAATGTTTTATTTCTACACAACTAACTATTTATTATTTAAATATAATATTCTTTGTTAATTCTCAAGAACTGTTATTAAATTTCCAAAGTTTCCAGTAATTCTTCTTTTACGGTGACAGGCTACACAGTCATCCAGTAACTGGCAACCGCCCTTTAAGATACAAATATGACTCGTCAGAGATATTGTTGTAAAAGTTCAGAGATGTTAAGACTAATCTTGTTTTTTTTTGGTAATAAGGGTGCTTTTTATATGGAATCTTCAGTTAATTTTTTATCAAGGCTTGGGCTATTAAAATTTTTCGATTGGTGTCATAACGCCTTTGGACAAGTTTTCACAGAGAGATTGATTTCATTTTGCTGGTATTGGGTATTAGTAATGAATTCTGTTCGCAAGAAAATTTAAACGATTATGTTACCCTGGCTTAGCATCTGGAATTCATCACGGTATTTGCCTGAAACCTATTCGAGGGAACTAGGGTCGAACATAGATCACGATAGCCGTATGTTGTTTCGAAATTCCGATCCTCTTCCGGCTTACCCCATGCATATTGCGGTTTGGGATCTGCGCCGAAGGTTGTCATTGTGCGAGATTACTGCATGGGATATTAATCTGGGCGACCGCTCACCGTATTTATAGCGGTGCGGCTATTGCACACGTGCACCAGGGTCCACGTGAGCTCTCACGGGAACGGCGACGTGACGTGCGTCACCGTTGCTGGGACAACACTAACTGAGCCATCGTCATCGCATTGCAAAACATTGCGACACTTCCAATTTTTCTTCCGGGAGGATGACCTGAATTTTACGCAAGGGAGATTATTTTCATGTATGTAAATAAAATAATGCTTCTACCTGTACATTGTTTTAATTTTGTACGCCATTCCGTATTCAGCGACGTTGGTTTCCTTCAAAATTTGAACTAAAATATTGGAATTAGCCTTTTAAGCTTAGCTTTCTTAAAGCATTTCTCTTTAAACATAACTTAAATTTTTTTAACAATAGTCTCATTGTTCAAGTGACATAGTCAATATGTGGTCCTACCCCACATGTGGTAAATAGCAGGTAGCAGCGGCTGTCCTAGAGCAGTTTTGTAAAATGAGTATTTAATTAGTATAATAGTTAAATCAACGCTAAAATACAAGTTTTAGTGTCAGTGATGTTAAAAGATATGAATTTGCTTTGTTTCAAGGAGTTTTAAAAATTTCATGCTATTATATTTTAGTACAAATGTATCAATAATTTGTTACAGTCCTATTCTAATAATAATTTATCTTATAGTATGATAGAAACCCATTCAATATTAGAAGTAAAATCGGATAAGACATAACTAGAGCTAATTAAAAACAAAACAATATATTTATTAAAGCATAAAAGAATTTAACCAGTTACCAATAGAAAGTAGGAAATGTTAGAGTGTAAGTAAACATTTGAGCTTTGAAATGTGAACTTTAGTACAACGTGGTTATTAAATCATTTCAACGTTTTATTTTGTATCTGTTAGTGTGTTTTACACGCTTGATAGATAATGTATCTGAATAAAGATTTATTTAACAGTAATTAGTATTGGGTAATTATAATGAGCATAGCGTACACAACTCGGACCAAAATAACAATTGTTATCTGAAAATATAAATGTCTATTTTTCAGTACATGAGAGATTTCATATCTCTATGATTTACTAATTTAATGGTTTAGCAACCAATAGGTTGTCCCTGTTAGTTGTAATAAAGGGATTATACCGATGAAACAATGTCCGAAATATTATGGTGGTATTCAGTGCATTTTAATCAAGTTTATGTTTCAACCAAGGACCGTTACGCTATGTATAAATTTGTTGAAATACTTTAATACCTCAATTTTCATTATATCTAATGACAGAAACAAGAATTCATCATGAAAATTGTAAGTTTTCTTTTAAAAAATATTAATTGTCCCCCAAAATACATTAATTTGTCATAACTACATCGCTTTCCTGTTCTCTCTGCTTCCACCACTGATATTAATGTGAAACATACTATGTTCAAGGATATCCTATGTAAAAATGATCGATTTTTGTGCAACAATTTTTTAGTTTTTGTAAGTAGTCGTAAATAATTTTTTTTCAGTATACAACAGTCGGGACGATTCGACAAAACTTTCTTCTTCCTCCTTGAGGAGGTTTTTAATGATGATGAACTGCCAAAAGGAGATTAAATTGCGAACCTAATATTGCTCATATCCCAGGTGCGTTTGTTCCCCACATACGGTAAATAGCAGGTAGCAGCAGCTGTCCTAGAGCAGGTAGCCAGTAATTTCCCGACGGTTTACTTACGCAGTTTTTTATATATAATATTTGTATTAATAATTTACTTATGTAACGCATTGGGCGTCTACTCCAGGTGAACTGCTGCTACCTGCTATTTACCGAATGTGGGAATGACCACATCTGGGACACCTTTGTGGATATGGAATATGTGATAGGTTTCCAATGTTGTTTATTTTAGTTTAATATGCAATTAAATTTACACAGGTTATATGGCGCAAATAGTCATTCACTTGTGTTATTAATAGGTCATATTAACTATTTGAGCAACGTGAGGTTAAGTGATGGTAAGCGTGAGAAAGCTTAATTTTGGCGTTATCTACAAGGATGTTTATGCCGGTGGGTGAGGACGTTGTCAATCTGAGCTACGTCTCTTATCAGGGCGAGAGATTACCCCGGGGAGCGATATCTGTGCTTATGGAATGCCCCGGCCATTATCCCGGGGCGTAATGCTTTTCTTAAGAGATTGCTTCTGCAGTCCCAAAATCTAATTGAGCGGGACTCGAATCGATACGAATCTGTGCGCCAGACGGAACAAACCCACGCGATCTGCGGTGCATTAATAAATTTTCCTTCCGTTTTCTGCGACTCGTCCGAAAATAGATAAATTATCGCATCCTCATTAATTTTGAATCAGCGCGACAAACTTTACAGTTTTGCGTAGAAATCGTTAGTGGGAAACTTTGAAGTAAATATCTGTAAAAGCTAGAACGAGAAAGAAAATATTTCATCATACAACCTAAATGCCCCACGATTAATCTTGCCTAGCACATAGACACCATTGTTGGATAAATAACGGTTTTCTCGTAAAATTACCAATAAATCCAAGATTGATTAACTGTCCACGGAATTGTATAACCAATATATTAATTAATAGGTGAGAAAGGCGTGCGTTTGAAATTTCGCTTTGGATAATCTCAGTTTATACCTCGTAAAACCAACTATTCTTAATTATCCTTCCATGATTACAGGCATTTCTTAAGTTGTGTTGCTATACTTGGCCTCTTACACTCAGTTCAAACTAAGTTCTTACTAAGCCACTCCTTCTACCCTGTTGAAGAATTTATGGAGCTGAATGTATTACAGGGTAGATATTTATAATTATGAAAGAACATTATTAGAACTCTAATTTTTTAGTATAGGATGTAAAAATATTTATCAATTTTATATATTTCTGGAACAAATTGTATGTCTTCTGTATAGAACTTAAGAAAATCTTATAAGTTAAAAATTAATGAATAGTTACAGTATATTTTAATATTAATAAAGCAACCTATGTAAAATCTCTGACTCGTTCCACATCCTTGAAGCTTGTGCTTCTCTATAGGATTTATGGAATATGATGTTATATTTATACTTACTTATACTTCTGACGCACCGCAACAGCATCATGAACCAATTTCAGGTCCACCATAGAAGTCAAGAGGATCAAGTAAAATTAACGTGGGGGAAATTGAGTTTCATTATTTATTTTATCGGCTACCGTGAATCTTAATTAAATAGCCAAATTAGTCAAAAAATTGTGAAATGATGTGAGCTTGAAATTAATATCTGAGGACTGAAGAATTTGGCTTACTTAAAAATCATAAATTGATTGACAAAATGTTAAAAATTTTAGAGGAAGAATGTAGATTGATGAGTGATATGTAACACGCCAGACACAATTAGTCGGCCAGTAATATGAAGAATGATGTCAATGATAGTTATTGCACTTCTTGTCTTGGAGATTCTTTGGCGGATTCGGACATCAGTTAATCTAATCATGATCCGTCTTGAATCTGTTCTTCTGCCTTCGAAAACTTCCTCAACTTCAATTTCGGAAAATAATCAAGGAATTTCACTCTCATGTAATCCAATGATACCCTTCAGCTCTGTTTTACGTCGTGTAAATCTATTACTATTAGTTTTAAAAAATAGAGTTATAATAGAAAAGAGTTAAAAGATGTCTGGCGGTCCTTTTAAAAATCTGTGACTTTTGGCTCAGAAATTTGAAGAGTTGATTTTGGGAAAATAATTTGTTCAATTAAATCTAAGACTTTAGTCCGGGAAATTCTAGAACTTTACGTTCATTCTTATACTGAACTTAAAAGCTTTAGGAATGTAGAAATGTTTATTTAGAGTAAGAATGCCATAATTGTAAAGGTTTATTATCTGAATTTTGCCGAGTAAACGTTGTAGCTTGATATATCCATTGGGATCAGATCAGGATCAGAATTTGGGTTAGGGTGCGGGGGGGGGGGTAGTATTGTTAAGGTTTACTCAAGCCAGGAAATAGTATTGGCTTATGCTGGTGTGATTAGTGTTACATCCAGAGTTCATTTTCATCCACGAGAGTAACGGATTTAATCTGAGATCGGTGCCTTTAGAGGAAGTTATTCCCTTCTTGACGACATGGTTTACTGTACTTCATTAAGGAGCGCCGAATTCAAACTAGTAGGATCCTTGATTACTCGTAAATGTTAAACTGTAATTGGCAATTTAAATTTACGTGCCAAGCTGGCATGTGAGTGTCGTTTCATTTTCGCACTCTGTGGGAGAGGAGGAGGTGGAGGAGGAACTCGTACCTTTGGCTCGGGGTCGCAGAAATTCTAATTTTCGTCTCGGGAGGAGATAGGGAACGTTCGTGTTGTCGACATCGCGTGGCAATGCTCACAAGGGGGTGGGGGTGAAAGTAGCGGCTCGTAGACAATGAGTATCGAGCGAAGCTTTTGACAGCTTAGTGTGCCACACCCTGCAGCATTAGGCTGATGAGAACCTCGCACCAGGTGGCAACTCCCTGCCTCAGAAGAGAAATGCAAGTCCGGCTACCTTCCCCTTTCAAATCCGGCAAGCTGAAACCTTCTGTTGTGAAAAATGAATGACCCACTGTCTTCCGAGAAGCAGTGCTATGGACTTCTTTTCGGCTTTACTGTGCGCCTAGACGTGATGCTTTCAGGGTTGATATATTACGCGAGACCTTTTATGCAGTCAATCCTGTTTGGCCGGGTTGTAATTACAAATCGACAAAGGTGCAGAACTGTCATACTTCATTTTAATATTCAGAATTTATTGCTACAAACTCATCTGGTTTCCAAATTTGAAGCGTGGAAGGACGCAGAAATATATTAATGGACTATTTCTTGATGAGATCATTTTGGTTTTTCTGCGTCAGTATTTCTTCACAAATATGTTTTGTGAGAGTGCCAGATGGCCATAATCAACTGGTCCAGGTCAGATGTGAACGAAACTTGACTCGATCAGTAGCCCAAGTCAAATTCTTTACCAACATCGTGTTAATCACCAAACCTGATCTAATTCACCTCAGTATGCTGGGCAGTCGTTCCGTTTTCGACGTTATAAACCTTAGCACGCTTAGAGAGGAGGGGTGAATGAATATTGTGCTGGGAAGATCTCACAGACTGATCTGATGCAACCTATCTTGCGCAAGCCTGTTCATTACCGCATAACTAGCACACACCTCATCCTCCCTAATATACTTAGCGTATTCTATCCTTGGTTTCCCTCTTCTGTTCTTACCCTACACGCTTCCCTCTAATGCTAATTTTACAAGACCCTCATGTCTTAAAACGTGGCCTATTAATCTATCCCTTCTCTTGGTAAACGTCCTCCATATTGTTCACTCTTCCCCTATCCTGTTAAGAATTTCCTCGTTAGTGATTCTATCCACCCATCTGATTTTCAGCATTCTCCTATAGCACCACATTTCAAAGGCTTCTATTCTTTTCCTTTCTGAAACTCCTATCCTCCACACTTCGCACCCATATACGCCATGCTCCTTTCGAAAATTTTTAGCAACGATTTCCTAATATTCACACTTATATTACCCGTAAGTAAATTTCCCTTTTTAGCGAAAGCTTTCCTTGCCTGTGCTATCCTACTCTTTATGTCTACTATACTTCTAGTCATTACGCTTCCCAATTCCTTATCTTCCGTCAAAATATCCCTTCCCAATCTAACAGCCTTTGCTATTCCGCTGTTTCCCATACTACACTCTATTACCTTGGTTTTCCCTGTAAGACGTTAATTCCGTAAAATAACTTATCTTCTTTACAGACCCAATGATGCGTCACCTTTCACTTTGAGTTGTTCAGAGACATGACCTGTGCTTACACTTATTGCTAAGAGATTCTAGAATTCTGTTGTTCCATCACATGTTGTAGATATATGTTACTTTCTACGATTTATCTTGTCTTCCAAGATGGAAGATAATTTTTTCGTTATATATTTGAATATTATGGTCTGGGAATTGTCAATTTCGAATAGCCAATGCCTGGAATAAAATTACAAACAACTTTTAGGGAGATGTATCCATTGGGTGTTCTGCTGAACGGATCATGGGTGGTGTGGGGGAATGCTATTGTCAAAAATTGAATGAACCATTCTACTTTTTTATAACTGGATGCCTTCGTCACTTGTCATGGCTGTTTTGAACACTGTATCTAGTCTTTCAATTAAATCACAAATCAACATCGTAAATAGAATTTTGTTTCTTCTTTTCGTGCAAACATAGATTTCGGTACTTGTAGGTCGCTATGGTAATTTTATGTATCAATACTCTGATTTTTTTTTCAGAATCATGAAGGCTGTGCCTACGCTCTTGTACTACAAAAATAGTATAGTTCTTTGGAGCACCTAATTTTAAACTAATAAAGGTCCCAGATTATTTGAAGATATTAGCAGGAGTAATTAGCCGCCATCTGACTTGAGACCACATAGTGCGCTTTTCCTATCTCGATGTTGGATCATGTGACTTATTAATTAGTTTCGTAATGCCGTTGTCTGCGACCACCCTTTGAGAGGTTGCGTGTTGTCATCAGGTAGTGCGCAGCTCACGCACACGTCGTCTGTCTCCTCACCCCCATCGTGACGTCATTTTCTGATTTGTGAACAAAAGTCCTCGGGGATTTGCCATCGTTGCATTGTGCACTCTTACAAATTAATTAAGTGCCTCCAGTCCACGGGGACTTCAATTCCGTTGGAACCGTTGTCACGTTACTGTGGTCTGGGGAAAGTAATCCGCTGTACAGAGCTGAGCCACAAATGCATTTGTTATCTCTGTCAAGTTATGAATACGAGGGCGAATTGTTATTGATCATTTGATAATTAAAAATGTACGATTGGTGCGTGACGAGTGGCCCATTGAGATTTGAGTTGATATTTTACGCTCTCTGCGGGTAGAAAAAAAAACGTTTAGGGGAGCGATTTTTTGGGTTGCATCTGAGTGAACTTTCATCGGAATCATCTAAGCTAATTGTAATTTCAGTATATTTTACTTCCATCGTAGAAACGCAAGATTTTCACTTAAAATAACATACTTTCAATTCATAGAGAAACGAAATTTTACAGTTGAATGAGGTAAAATAATTTTGGTATTAACTTGTTCAACGAACAGTTTTAGAATTTCTGTCCGCATGTGGTAGATCTAAAAAAGTAGTACAATATAAAACTGCTTGATGAACAAACAATAATATTAGAATTTTCTTCTTTGGTTGTTCCATTGCCTGATTTTGAGAAGAATAAAAGAAAGGAAAATATACATGATGGAACAAAGGTAATACAAAAATGAATGTGTGGTAATTAAACCAAAGTTTCAAACTAAAACTTCTGGTTTGTCATCAACTAATCAGAAGCATCATTTAAACATTCTCTATATATTAAATGAACCATTCCCATTGAATTTTAAACATGCTTTTCTTAAGTGTGATTGAAGAAAATTTTGGAGTAAATCTGTCGGGTTTCGTTATCTGTAATGCATTTACCATAACGGTCTCCATTTTACTTGCCTGCCAGAATAATTGCAGGAACAGAAATTCTGAACTAATCGTGTCAATCTGTATCTGAAAACATAGTGAATTGGCGTGTGTACCATGAGTATGTCAACGCGAAATAGTCTCACATGGCCGTTATATAGATTTTTGTATGAGCTGGTAATGACGTTAATGTCACTGATATCATCTAATTTGATGATGTGAGAGTGGCATTCAGTTTTAATTTTATCCGATATCTACAAATTATCGGAATATCCTGTCTTATTCACGAGCTCGTGAAACTAACATTTTATGGGAAATATTTAATTTTACTCTTAATTTATTCGTTTCATTTAATGCAAATTTTCATATTTATGGAACAATTTATTAAATGTTTAACACTGAATTGACTGACTTCAAGTACATTAATGCACAGAAATTAAATAAGGTGGTAATGAAGCAAAGGTTATTCGCCTTTAATTTAGTTTAGTATTCAAATCTCCTGGGGTGTTATGCAAATATCATAAAGGCACCTGTTGTCGTCTAATTGAGCAACTTCCGTTTGGAAGCAAATATTTTGGCGTTAATTCATACGAAACTGGATTAGGCTTTGAGGGTCGAGCGTCGTCTTGCAGAATTGACATACTGTGTCAAGCAGACCTTTCAGACTACAACGAATCTCTTATCGTTCACCTATCGAAGTCTAGCTCCAGGCCATTTTCCGTCATCTCTTTTTTCCGGATCTAGTCCTTTATCAACCAATCAAAAAATTTGGTAACCCATTTGCATTTGGGCGGATTCAATGACGTTGAAAACTTCTTTTTTTAAAAAAAATATTACGATCTATCCGTATTGATTCCTAATATATAACACTCTGGCCTTCCACAAATTTTATTTCAGTTCTTCCGTTGAATAATTTGCTAATCCTCAAGATTTAAAAATAATTCTTTAGAAAAATTACTTCTATCATTACAAAGTTTAAATTATAATATCTTTTCTTAATAGAATAAACGCGTAGCATGAGATCGACTCTATTAAATAATAAAACAGAAACATTTTTTTACTAAATTAGGCTGAAACTGAAATGAAGTTGAAAAAGATTTGTTAAATTACGAAATTAAATCACTCTTCAAAAGGTTAAGCACTTTTCCCTGTCAACTAAAATTTCTCAAGTCACTTCTTATTGACTATTACTGTTTGCAAATGTTTTGTAATGATTTCCTATACTGGTATAACTTATTTTATTAAATCTCACTTTTATGCCCTAAATTTTGTGGACTGTTTCTCGAAGAGAGCCACGAGACATGTATTTTTGCTGTAGCTTCTTAAAACTTCCCCAAATAAAGTGCTGAACTTTCTTATCGCCATATGCAGAGAATTCTCCCTGTTTCCGTACATAGATAAGAGATTCTGATCTGGCATTTTGAGGCGAGATCCCAACAGGAAGAAATATTAGCGTTAATATATGATGCACTTGAGACATAAACAGGTCCACGGGTGTTTTACTCTTTTTTTAGTATTAGAAACACGTTCAAGTTACAGGGGAAGCGATATAATGTACCATTAAAGCAAATTTAAACCTGGATGACAATCATACAAATGTCTGTTTTTTAACATGAAAAGCATATGTCTAATTAATGGACGGATGGTTCTCAATTTTTATGACTGCAATAAACCTTATGAATAGACGGCTCCTTGATCTGCTGGTGTTTTATCGCTATTATTTGAAACTCCGTTTTACCTTCCTGCAGGCATTTTTTTTACGCTTAAAGATTTTTTTTACTAGTTAGAAGGAAGGATCCACCCAAATTACAAAGCTCTGCGTTTTACGATCCTCTCGTTACGTGCCGTCGTAGCTCTTTATTGCCGATCAATTTCGAAATCTTGATACAATATGGCGCTTATCTGCCTCGTACCAGTCTGCCGGGTATTTCACAGGACATTTTCCAAGCAATCGGGTAATTTTAGCATTCCATACTGAAATGAATTATTTATCAGTTTTTGATAATAAGTGAGAACGTAATTTTTGCCGTTCAATTTTAAAATGTTTGATAATTTCCGAATTTGTCACCAGATATTTCATTAAGTGTTAAACAAGACAAATCAACACCACTATTATTCCTAAAGTCCTAATATTCATATAATATTTTTTGAAAATTATAGTCAGTTTAACACAAGGAGAAAAAACATCTTTTGATTTTCATAATATTAAAATTCACATTTTACTAATAAAGAGTTTTATGTTCCAAATTAGATTATGAAATTTGATTCAGAATCGAATAAAGCATGTAGTAAACCCGTTTACACACGACTATTTACTCGGGTATTGACAAGGTCGAAAGTGACTTTTTTTTTCTCTTTGTCAAACTTTTATCCTCCGCCGAACTTCTCGCCCATATTTTGGGGTCAATTTCGCGCCTTTACTTACGAAAATATTTATGCTGACAAGCTGTCAACCTGGCTTTGACAGGTAAACGACTTGACTTTTCGCTGCCTTTGTGAAACTTCTGAAGTAATCTTTGACGTGCTACTTACTTGTAAATAATAAATCTTAGTGAATTATTAGAGTTAACGGAAAAAAACAAAATTGGTCGAAAACATAGTTAAACCACTATGCTCAATATAAAATCTTTGGAATTATATTTTTTTGAAGTAGTTAATTTAATTTCGCATTCACGGAGTAGACGAGAGATTTCGTTAACTGGTTATTTAGTGTGTAATTTTGTGATTTATTATATACAGTACAGTCACTTTTAACCAGTGTACCTCAAATAACATTTATTTTTGGATCTTCTTCTTCTTTGGCTCTACAGCCCATTCAGGGCCTTGGCCTACCGGGTCGACTACTTCAAGCATCCCTAATTATTATGCTTCCCAAGTAGCAGAATTCCTAATCTAACACCCTTTGTTATTCCACTGTTTTCCATACTACACTCCATTACCTTGGTTTTTCCTCTATTAATCATTATATTGAACTGTTTCTCCATGACCACGTTCATTATGGTTTACAAGTCTTATTCTGACTCCTTTAATGCTAGAATATAGTCGTCAAAGCGTAAGGTTCTTATTCCTTCTCCTTGGAGTATGATTCATCGCCTGTTCTATATATAAGTTGAACAACATGGGTGACAGTTTACATCCCTGGCTTACTCCTTTCTTGATTTCTAGTTTATTTTCTTGATCAATTCTGATTACAGTTGACATCTTCTTGTAGAGATTCTTTCCCTATATTTTATTCCTGTTTTCTTCAAAATCCTTAATAGTGTGTTCCAGTTCACATTATCAAACGCTTTTTCTAAATCTACAAATGCCATGAACGTAGGGTGCTATTTTTTATCCTGTCTTCTAAAATGAGACGCAAAGCTAATCTATTAATATTAAATATTAATGGCTGTCTTCACATCGGGCCAGTACCGACATTAGTTCCTGACGAACGCAAAATCCATACGAGAATTCACAAAATCTGGAAACAGAAACGAGTGTGTAGTAAGAAACAAAATTAGATTATCCTCTTTTCTTCAAGAAGAAGGAAGCAGAAAAGGCAGTGCACTGGTGCTCAGTTCGGCTTTCCCGTACGGGGAACTTAATTCTGATTCCTTTTTTTTACATGAGACTGCAGTATTGGCTCCAGGAATGAGATGCGGGAAGCCGCATATGCGCACCACTGTTTTATATTTAAGTTAGACCTGCCTTTCTTGGATGCGACAGGATCAATGCTGGATCATTGTTTTAAAATAAGATTTTTTCCGCCCCCTCTCTGGCAAAGGTTTATATTAAATTTGTTGGCGGGTTCGATCGATCGCTGCGTGTGAGGTGCAGCTGTCGACACACACACGCTCCAGCGACGCTGGAAACGATTCTTGCCGCCACATTTAAGTTTTCGTCCTTGCAAATTATCGACATGTACGTGTCCTTATTATCAACGGTTCAATGACTTATCCTACTAACATCTAATTTTTTGATGATTTACTCTACTTTAAATATCAAGGAAAACACCATGCAGCAATAATACCACTTAACCTCAGCAATATTATTAAATTAAATATTAATACAGTTCGTATTAATCCATTAAATTCCTCATGAATTCTGTCGTTGTTAAAGTTCCTACTATTTCCTTAATCGTAAGTTTTTTTTAATTTCAGTGTGATATTACGTACTAAAATATATTTACATGTTTTTACAGGAACATTCACACAACTGCCTCGGCTCCAATATTAAAAATAGATACTTATCTTCATTTTCACGTTGTCTTCGTGGATCAGTGAAAAATAATTTTTCAGGTAACTATTGAATAATTAAGTTTTATTTCAATACGAAAAATTATATTCAACTACGATCAAAACACAAGAACAAGCTCCGCTCTTGATTATAACCAGCGACTTTCCATCACAATAGTCAAATATGTTCGTCAACACTCAGACACAAAAGAAAAACGTAACAGCAACGTTAAACTAAAACATATTTAATAAATAAATGTGACACCAACTGGCATGTCACACAGCCTCAGAACAACATTTTCGCTTCTATTTAGTAATAATTATAATTACCCATTCATATGCACCGTTTCTTCATGCCCTCCGATTTTCTCATTTGTTTACAATAATCGTTATGGACCACCGTCTTAATTTGTCTATAGCTTTTCTGAGAATCTTTTCTTAGTTTACTACCCGTGAATCGTATCACGTTTATGTTAACGACTTTATCCTTTATTACATTCGGGTCATTCCATATCAAATGAACAAAAAATGCAGTTTTCAGATTCAACTTAATTCTAGTAAAATATTTGAGTTTGGGTTTCCCCGTGATACCTTTTATTTCAGTTTTTTTTCACTGGGTTTTTACGTGTGACTGCGTTCAAATGGAAAAGTAGCAAAAATCTGAGTCGGTCTACTAAAAAAATCATTTATTCTCATTTCTGTGAATGCTTAAGACTTTATCAATTTTTTTTATTTTACAAGGTTTTGTTAAATTATTTCAAGATCACGACAAACTCTGTCCTCTGATATAATGAAACGAAACAACAAAACAAAATTATCTCCAAGCTGTTTACAGTCACACTGCAATTAGTGTTATTTTTTATATATATTTACAGACTAATTTCACGGTGCAAGCTTCAGTATTACAGTTTTGAGAGAGTATAAATCCTTTCTGTTACATTCCCCCTAATCGTATTACAGGCATTTTATAAAAACGTGTCCATTTTACATTGAATGATATTCGAGTCAAGGAAAATGATTGATTACGATGCTGAATTAAAAGCAAGGTATTATTCACAAGTATCTGAAAACGCACGCAACATTAAATAATTATTTTATATATTTATTTCTGCTCCACTTTTATATTTACTGTGATTTCATCACAATTACACTAATAAACTCCAGTTGAGTTTATTAGAGGCTAGAACAATTTTAATTAATGTGGAAATAACTGGTTCACAGCTCTCAGTTTTGAGGTTAATACTTAATGAATATAATTGAATTCTGAAAAAAAATTCGGCATTCAAATGACATATTCAGCTTCAACTGTCACAGAAAATGTTATAATTGAAAATGAAATTGTATGTCGAGAGCTTGTTAAAGAATAAAATGATGTTGGTTAAGTATTAACCTTAAAAGTGAGAACTATAAATCGGTTTTTTCCATATAATTCATAATAAAAAATTGCCAATCTTTACACTTCAACCATTACGTTTGCTCTATTTTGCATTTACGTGTGACTAAATGTGACGCGTTAACGAGCACCTGTGAGAAGCATATGCATTGTCATATTTTTATGGTAAAATATTTCAAAAGGTCGCTCATGTATATGGAATAATATTCTGCGGGGAACGGAATCCGGAACTGTGTTCTGAATTCCATTATGAATAGAATTAGCGAGATTAAACCCCGAGTGGACGATTACACGAATTAAAAAGCGTCCAGTATAATTATAATTAGAACTATTTATATATCCAGCGTTTGATTTGTCCTCCGGGCCCAGAGTTCATCTCAATTCAGCATTCAAACTGAATGTTCCCCGTAAACAAGAAAATTTATCAATTTATATAATTCATGAAATAAAACAACATTAACAATTTTTTTCATGTTTATCATACCATAACTATGTAACCCTATATTCTGTTTCAGAGTTTATATCTATTTATTGTCTTTTAATATTTTTTTGAACTTTGAGTTTGGAAGAATTTATAATACGCAGTGGGTGTTAATAGAATCTCTGACGCTCCGTTTTCAGTTATAATATTTTCCGTAATGTCCTCGCTTCTGTTTTGTAGAGGACACAATAGTTTTGTTTGCGGAAGCCCTACAATTAATTACCTTCGCAGAACAAACTGGGAATCCATTATTATTGTATTTTGAGTTTGTTTGAAAGGTTTTGGAAGCTTTTGTCCTGCTAGTTGTGTTTAACACCGTGTGCGTGTGCGTAGCTGTCGAGTATCATTTCCGTGTGTTGTAGTTCCCCTCCCCTCTCCGTTTTTTTATTGACAAGTCTGTTGGCAAGTTACCCATGAGTGAATCGATACTCGCAACTTGAAACAGAAAACGTGCTCATTGCTGTATATTGACGCGTCAGTTCAAATGACACGTTTTCTATACACCGGTGTTGCAATGTCAACGTCCTTAGAGACTCCTTCGACGCAAACTTACTTCGTCGTGTTAACAGACGCAAGGAATGGACGGCTTGATTCACTGGTCACTACGGTCTGGAATAGTGATGAGTGAAACACTTCCATTTCAATCGTGGTTCAGTAAGCCTTTTTTGCACTGTAGCGAATGCAGAACTGTTTGAATAAAACATAAATATATGCACATTTTTATCTACGTGTACATCTGACCCCAAGCCCGTGGCCGATGCTAAAATTTACAAGTAAAAGAGAAACGTTTTACAAAACAACAAAATAAATACACGAAATCAAGTTATTTGTATTTTTGGATATGTACTCAAATATTTGACGTAAATAATTATGAACATACAATAGACTAAGATTTTTCATGATATTTCACTACTTTAGCATAATGTTTACCAAGGAATATAACTTGCAATAGTTAAATCGGCCGTGATTTCGAAAAATAATGAAAAAAATTTATAAAGATACAATTAGACCACGTTTCTACCATAATTTAGGGCTTTATAGAATGCACATTGCAGTATTATAAACAATTTCTATACATCACCAAATTCGTCTATTAATATTAGCCAAAAATTTATCTTATGTAAATAAAATTTGAGTAGTGTTAAAAATGCAACTGCATTGATTGTTGTAACGGAAATGACCATTTGTTAGATATTTTATTATTGACGTCTTTTTGTGCAAATATATATTAAAATAGTTTGTGACTGTAAAGAAGGGTAAACAAATGAATGCTATTTTCGACCATTATGTATTTATTATAATTTCATTATTTTCTGTATATTTTCACTAATAATTTTTTTATTCTTACATTTCATAAATGTACTGTATTATGTGCTTCATGTTTCTCGTTTGGCACTACAAGTATTTCAACTAATTTAATTACCTTGATTTCTTTCCATACTCTTGAATTATCCTTCACATCACCCACGTTATGTGGTTATGAGAGTTTTCGCAGTGGCCAGTAACCATTGTATGACTATAGCGTAAGTTATCGCTGTAGTTTTAATAGCCACATTTTATCTTTTAGCTTGTTGTTATTTTTCTGTGACACACGTGAGATGACTATTCCAAGAGTTTGCTTACAGTGAATTTTGCTTTTGTGTGATTAAATTATCCGCGCTCCCAAGAATTAATTTAGGTAAATTCTTCAAGTCCTTCTTTTCTATTTTTTTTAAGAAAAATTAATTAAAACGTAATTTATTTTCATAGTGTCAAGCGGGGTAATTGGTACTTTTTCGCGAGTTCAGTGATACAAAAAAATTGTGATTAAAAAAGTTTAGTTGTTATTTACGGTACTGCGGAGGCGTCTTAATATTACCCTCCGGAGTTGAGTGAAGACGACGCGACGCCACGCCACGGTGACCCGGGGTCTTATGGTCTGCCTTGTAATCCACGGCCGTGATTTAGCGGCTCTGCCTGCCCGAGTTTCTCTCAATGTGCTTCGACTAGGGTCGTAATCAAGACTCCCTGTAATCCAGAGCTTCCGGGCCCAGATGAAAAGGCTTTCCTTCCTGTCTGTCTGCTCTCCTCCTCACACACGCAGCGCCGCCCCTCGCCGCGCCTCGCCGCGCCGTCCACTCTCTGCATATCGGGCCACGGTTAAAAATAAAAAGGACCCGGCGACGAAGACGCATCTCTTGCCAATATGCTCGTCGAGATGATGTATTGCACCAAGAGCTCACTCAGCCTGTCGTTGTGTAGACATGACGTCTTTCGCCGCGTTGTTTTTCTCAGGAAAATAATTCTGAGAAGAAAAAATTGTGTTATCGGAAACGACTGTTTTCAGGTGGCTCTCCGTCTTTCGTTTCATCCTACCCTAATCTATTTATATCTTTTCACTTACATCCACGTTGCGTTGCTCTGTTTTCCATTTTAATTCAAAACGTATTAATACAGACAATTCTTATGGAAAATTAGTTTCACAACGTTTCGTCTAAAATCTCCTTTCAGCATCTGAAGAGCAATACGAACGTTGTGAAATAAATTCCCCTTAAGTATTGACTGTTTGGTGATTTCATTATTGAGAATTACTATTCAACAGGAAAATCATTTTTAAAGTAATCCTCCCTATACAATCTTGAGAACCATTCCGACGCGAGTCTTTTCCAGTTGCCCGTCGAATTCCATTGAGCTGGGAGAATTGTTTCTCTTTTTCTCTTTCTTGCTTCGCTTTCGGTCTCTGTAGAACAATTGTCGGTTTTCAGTCTTTTGTATCATATTGCACCGTCCTCCCGAGATCCTCGTGGGTGACATCGTCTGCTCGGAGGCCCTTTGCGACTTTCCCCTCCTCGTGGATCCCCTTTAAGAGCCTCAAGTTCTCAACTTGCGGCAGTCTTAAGCACTCAACCTGCTGCTTGGTGCGTGAACTTGTGTCTTTACATCTCGCATTAAGTAATAACGTGAAACTTCATATTAAATACTCTGGTGGCGATTTAGGTCCGCTGAATAGAATATTCTCCTGCTCCCCCTACAATCCCGGGCCTGTGGCTTCTTGTTTGAACAGAGCATGAAAATAGCTTCAAGGTGAGTATTATTAAATTGAAAATTTTGGGGAAAACATTAATTTATCATACTTGTAAACATTAGCCTTCTTCGATATTTTTAATTTCATTGAAGGCTCCGTAACCACTTACAACAGTATTTTACACCTTTCAAATTCTCTCGACATCAGGATTTCAATATGGGTTTCATCAAATTGCACCATTCAAGTATCTTGCTTTTCGAGTTGTGATGGATCTTTTAACCGGGGCCAGCACATAAAGGCGAGTCTGTATTAGTAACACGACTCTCGTTTCTTTCGCAACCTGCTCTGAAGGTTATTCTAAGACGAATTGAAGTGCATATGTGCAGAAGTATAAATGGACTTCTTATTTCGCTATTATTTTAGTTCTACACTTTTCAATAATATGAGCGAGTAAACCAAGACTCAGTCAAAAAATATGTTCTAATTTTCGCTTTTTCTTTGTTTTGAAATCTGAGGAGGTTCATATAACATGTGGTCAAAGTTTTTTAACCGGTGTCTTGTTGTGTAATGTCCGTAATGTTGGTTCTGATTGGATAGTCAATCGAATTATTTATCAGTATTTTTCATGAATTCTCAGCAGGTTAGACATGGTAGGCGACTGCCTACGGCGGCAAAGTTAGGGAGCTGGAGTCCAAAACAATCTCAAAACCATATTAAAAGATGGAGAATCCTCCGATCTAACGCTTCAGAACTGGTTGACCAGATATGCAGAGTTTATTAACTTTTAACAAGATCCACTAGACGTTATTTAAATACATTATTTATCTTATTTATCTTAAAATAATTGTTTTGAAAATTTTCCTAACACTATCTCGAAAGAGCCTTACCTAATTAAAAATAAATAAGTGTTATTTGTTTTTTAACTAAGTCCATTCAAAATTGTCTTAATGAGTTACTCATAAATTGAGTAAAAAATGGGACCTTAAAGAAATTAATGAACGTAGACTTTCCCGGTGAATAATTCGGATGAAATCTTCATGGTTAACCAACCGGTTCAGGTTTATAAAAGATCACAACGTTTCTGGTTGGTTAACCGAGAAGATTTCATCTGAAAGAAATTATTCGCGATTTTATTATTTCCCTATTTTAGTTTGTTTTAAATGTATATTTAAATAACCTCTGAAAATATTAGTTACAAGTTTTAGTTTCAGAGTTCATTGTTGTTAAATCGTTAAAAATTTAAATTTTGATTTTAAATAAAATATTTTTCCAAATTTTTTATATTAGTACCGTTGTCGTAATGCATTTATGCTATTTTACTGGTTAACATGATTCTTTTATTTTTGTGATTACATAACTTTTTCTACGCTTGGGGATTGCCTCTTTTTATGTTTTCCTACGCTAGCAGCGTGTTTTTATTTTTATAGACCGTTGGAAAATTATATTTACATGGAGACCTTTCCAGCTGTTTGTTACCTCTTTAATGCTGACTGACACCTAGTGACTCTCAGATTAAGGGGATTTGTTAAATGATCATGTATCACTTTGACACAAATAATATTTATCAGCTTTTGTAACTAATTCATTAAAAAAGGTGTTAAATTTAGAAATTAAAGACTTTCATGTTTGAGCAAGAATCACTTTACATATCAGGTGCAACCCAAATGCACTCAATATAAAAATTTATACATGTAATTTACATACAGTACATGACACTCGCGTGTTACAATAATTTAATTTTTGTACTATTTCATTTGCCATTGTTAAGATTTAACGGCCTACAGTAGTATTTCATTATTAACTTTTGATAATTTTGTGAATTCACGTCTGAACTTGTTACTTTGTTTTAAAGTATGCACACCAAGCATTTAAATATTGACTAAATTTTATTTACAAATTAGTAAGATGAAGATTACAGGTAGAATTTTTGATCAGTTGCATAAATTGTAATTTAATTCCCAATCACTCAAATAATATGGATGGTTTTAATATAAAAATATTCAGCAAAAATTTTGAATTTTATGTCAAAAAAAGTATAATTTTCATTGACTTTGCGCGTATGAGGTCGCTGACAAAATTGAAGTTCAGGTTTTTGAGAAAAACTATTTGTGGCCCTAGACGGGGAAATTTATTTGCTAAACGGACTTAAGTCGATTTAAAATTTTTGTAGGCCGTTTTTGACGTAATTTTGGTGATTACTGAGAAATGAGTATGTCTACTATTCTGAGAACAATTGGAAGTAGTATGGAAGAAAAGGAGAGGTGTGGAGTAAAGGCCAAATCCGCGTGTCAGCAGAAAAAGTTCTCGTGTCCATATCTTAGGATTCCAAAGGCGCGCTGCTGAACCATTTCCTTCTTGAACGAAGGGACGACTGTGAATACGAACTGCCGGACAACGTGAAAGCCGCCTATCTCAACAAAAGACATCGGCCACCCATCCGTGACGTCCTGCATCTCCATGACAAAGCGAAGCCGCATTCAGCAGCCATAACCCTGCGATAAATTAAGCGAATTTCAACGGGCACGAATAGAACAGTATCCTCGCTGTCCCGACTTATGCTCTTGTGATTAACACGTGTTCGTGGATGTGAATGAGGCCCCCGGGGAGGGAGATCACATTCATGGACGATGTGACCACTGACATTCTTTTTCTTGATGAGGAATGGACAGTGGGAATGAAATACATTTGCCGTGTAGGAAAAATAATTAAATTTATTGGACGGGTCTCACTTGAATGGCCGTTGTTGACTGGTCGTGCTGAAGGGTCTGGTAGACCCGCACGTGGCATCTTAGGACGACAGCTCGATTACGCTGGTAGCCTGAAGTGGGAAGGGCTGTGAGGACCACAGGGGAAGATTGCGCCGCCTATGCGTCCCCGCAGAGAACTTGACTTGATTTTTGCCTCTCCCCTTCTTCCACGCATTGTGTAGTTGCTGATAACAGCGATGCCGCAGGGACGCGCCGAGAGATTGCGACTTGCTTCTTTCCAGACACAAGATAGCGCAGACAGCTTCCCTCTAATCGGCACAGACTTTATTACGCACCCACACACTCGCCTTACCTGCCAGCAATAGAAACATAATTGGGAACGTCGAGTTAATATGCCGCTTTTCAGTTCTCCATCCTCTCTCCCTCCTCCATCTCTTTTGGGAACGTTCATTTTACTTCGCCTTTTTGATTCAGTCCCGTGGTCTGAAAATCTGGAGAAATCCTTCCGCTTATCTTTGTAAACCTGAAATATTCTAGGAACGAGATCTCTTCTACGCTTTTCAAGGATGATAAAAATGTTCCTTTATAATTGCTTCCTTATAGCACAAGTGCCTAAAATTTCGCACAATATCCAATGAGCGGGGTCACTACATGCCTAGTGATATAAAAAGTTTCTTGAGCACATTACAAAAAATTAATATTTTTATGGTGCATTCCCGTATGTTTTGGTGGTTCAGAACTATTTTTTTCATTGTGTCCGATTCAAAAATGGCGTCCTTCTTCTTACACTCCGTATGCTGAACTTTGCGTTTGGAGCAATCTATGATATTTTTTAAATTACTCGGGACTGGGTTGTCGCATTTTTTAAAAAATACTCTACACTGTGTTAAGTGCATTCTGCCGTAAAGCCAAATCTGTCACTGCCAAATCTTTGACCCGGTTGGAAACCCGTGACATGCCATTCACCAGGAAAGACCTCGTGTTTTAATCCACATGCTCATTGCCAACTATCAATCTCCAAAGTCTTTTCCAACTTCTTAACACTCGAAAATCAATTTCCGTACGTTTTTAATAACTTTTCCCCACTCCATTAATGAATTTACTTCCGGAGCGAGGACAAAATACTTTATAATCAAAAGTCTTTACCTGTAGCCTTCGGGGGGAGCCATTCACCCAACTTTACACCAGTTTGTGGGGAAAATACCAGGTCTCGACACAGCCCAGGTGTCAGAGACTTGGGAAAACCCTGACTGGTGCCAAACTGTCTCGGTTTTATTACCCCGATTACAGCAATCCTCAAATTTTCTCAAGCCGACTGCCTTTGATTTTGTACCGCCAAAATTCCGTATTGAGTTGTTTTACTTTTACAGAATACAAAAACTTGTCAAATAGAGAAAAAATTGCTTGCTTGCGGCATGCAAAGTATTACACTGACACTCCCACTTTAGCCTGCAAATAGAAATTACTCTCTTTTTTTGTTCTGCGACATTGTCATCACTGCAGCTATTCCAGGAAAACGTTGTTACTGGCTATACTTCTATTTTTATCGGTCACCATTCATTGTCAGAAACGAAAGAGTTTTTATTATCTTCTATTAGAGAATATTATGATTTTTATTGATCAGTTTCTTTCATGTGACCTCCAACTCAAAATGTCGTTTGTAGTTAAGAGGAAAACCATCCTTCCTGTAATTATATTAATACTATGAAACAAGTATTTTACAGTTAATAATACGTTTTTAATTCGCTGTGCAAGACCCGGTGTCTTTCTCTCTATCGCGTATACTGAAAAGAATCTCTTACACGAAGTTCCTCACTTGTACTGCGTTGTTAATACAGACACCGGGCGACGAGAATTAGTTTTTATGCACATTCGCGACTTAATAAGAGCCCAGCTTATCCTCGTGTATTCGATTCATGACTTGTTTGCACGTGTGTGAGCAAGTGTTTGTTCGTGACTTGCCCTTCCAGTGCGATCAGGAGAGTGACGTGACTGGACTGGCAGATTCCTTGGCTCAGTAGTGTTGTGCATCTTGCTGCTAGCTCCAGAAACACGTACGAAAAATGTATCTGCCTCTTAAATAATCACGACCTTGATACATCCCGACATTTCATAAAAGAAAAGCATCACGTTATCTTTCTTCTCTATCAAAAAACAAAGTGGAAATAGTCGGCGCTTAAGCCGCTTCGCGTAACTAAATTCTTCAGTATAATTCAGTAATAATTTAACCTGGAAGATGACGTAGATTTCGGTAGTTGAAACGTCGCAAGTTAATGAGTTGTACCCGGGTGAAGCCAGAGAGATCTTTCCCGAGAAAACCTGCGATATTTGAGGAGTTTTAATTAAAAAGTATTAAATTAATTTTTCGAAGCAAGTGAATAATTCGAATTTGAATTCTGTTGCAACCAAAGATTACCAGAGAATAAATATTTTGGTATGAGATTTAGATTTATTGTTGTTTCCATTAATCCTCGATTGAGGAAATAGGATACGTCATACATTAAAAATTAAAAATGAACAAAATAAAGTACATAATTAAAGACAAATAAACTTAAAATAAATTAATAAAATAAAATGTATATAGACAATAGTCAATATATACACAACACGGACACACGATGTCACACACTCACACACACTGGGAAACACAAACAAGCACACACTGAGGAGCACGCAATGGAGTTTTAACTACTTGCAGCTCTGCGACCAGGAAACTGTCCTTCCGTCGTAGCTCCAGGCAATACACGAAACAAACAAACAAAAGAGCAGAAAAAACTGAATAGAAATTTTAAAGATATGTGATGTGCTATTTTACAAGGCAGCTCATGCAACACTTTTTGCAGGAACCTTGATTTAAATACTAGAAGGACGATTAAGAAAATCCTGTACCGACTAAAACGCGCCATTTAAAAGAATAGTTTTACTCTGCTTCACGAAGCTTTTGTAGGTACTATTTTTAACCTCTGGTGGAAGGCTGTTGTATAAAATTATCCCGGTATTGTGAATACTTTTCTGGTGTAGAGCAAGGCGATGCTTGTCCGACCTTTGAGCTGAACGTTCTGGTCGCGTATTCATGAAACTCGCCATGGATAATTTAATGTAAATACGACGGAGTTGATATTGGATTAGTTTCAATTAGCAGTTTTGTAAAATTCAATATGTTATATAAATATTCCACACAATTATATTTTCCCTTGATCGGTTGATAATAGGAAAGTCCACTCATAGAGGCTAATATATACATCTATAATATAAAATTACAGTGTTTCTGTCTCATTTAATTCCCTTCAGTTCCACATTGGAGTAACGAGTGCTGGTCTAAATTATGGGCAATATTCTGCCTGGCATAGACATGTGTTTCCGGTTGCTGACACGTATTACATTTTCGACACAGGTGACGCATTGCCTGGGCACCAATTGCCCTACTCTCGATTTTTTAAATTACAAGCGTTGATTTTTCCTGTGTTGGTTGTAATACGTTACTATGTCCTGAGTTAGGTTTATCTTATGTAAGATATTTCTTGAGTCACGTAAGCCTTTTTTGTCTTCTTTAAATGAATTTATGTTTACTATTTCCGTATGGCATCGAAGTATAACATAGGAGAATAGGGAACTTCGAATAAAGAAATCGTTACAAAAACCTGTAATTGCTGAAGATTTACGCCGCCTTCTGAATTATAGAGGAATTTAGTGATACACGAATATAATTTCTTACAAATACGTAACATATATTTGCGCAAAATTAAAAGTATAGTGAGCCAATTAGTTTTATTATGAAATGCTTTGTAGAGAATCCTGCCATATATTTTTTCGTACATATTTTATTTTTCTTCCGACTAGTCTGCAAATATTTGTTTCAAACTTAACTTAAGATTATTATTAAAATTATAATTGCCAACTTTAAGTTAGAACTAATTAAACTCCCGACGTGACGAGCGAAACATATTTACAAATATTTGGTGACTATTGCCTATGTTTAGAAATTCATGTGTGCGTTACGCTGTGATCAATCCTGGCGTCTGCTTTTGTGAACTTCTTTATCTTATGGTTCGAATCCAAGTCTCGAGGTCTCTATTACTCCACTCTGTTGCAACTATGTCTTTGACTTTGATAAATCAAGCTGATGCAAAAATGCAGATTTTTCTTCTCTACAAATCCGTTGTGAAGTTTCAATCTAAATCCACCAATAAATTAAATTAGCTGAAACTAACATTTTCCGTCGCAGACCTGAACAATTACCCTTTCTTGGGCGCCTGGAAGCAATAAATATCCTTGATGAATGGGGAAGTCACTGCTGCTAATTACGTCTTGACCTTGTTTGAACTCCCACTGCGCTATTTTGTAAGAAGCTTCGTATTTAAAATTATGTCAATTGAGTGCATATAAATTTATTCAACCACGCAATAGTTTTTGTTTGATAGAGCCAACGGGTAAACGTTCACGTAAATATTCTGCCTAGTCCCATCGTTCACGGTTTATATAGCTTAACCCCAAATAAAATGCATTCATGATAAAATTTAGAAAAAGGAACACTTGCTGACACTATCGTCAAGTAATTTAGAAAAGTTCAAATTAGAAAAAGAAGTAGCTGAAATACAGATAATAAATTGAGATGATATAAATACTACACAACGTTTCTGCTAGCCTTGTAGCTTTCGTCAGTTGATGATAAATGTAAGAGCCGCGAGAAAGACAAACATCACAAACCAAATGACAAACTCTGATGTTTGAGTTCGTCACTTGGTTTATAATGAGTGTCATTCTCGCGGCTCTCGGGTTTTAAGTCACCTGACGAAAGCTACGAGGCTAGCAGAAACGTTGCGTGGCATTTATTTTACCACTAATTTACTGTCCGTATTTTGCCTACTTATTTTTTAATTTGTACACTTTAAATTTATATTTTAAGTACAGTAAGACAATTGGCCAGACTGTTTCTCTCTTTAAAATTCTTTTAGGAAGTTGAATAGTATTTTTTAACGTCCCATTTACATTAGGAACACCCATACGATCATCTCTTACTCAGGTAAATTTATGGCAATATGCTAACAGACTTTAGTTGTAGAGCCATTTATATATTCTTTTCTGATGTGAACAGAGATTTTATGGCTCTTTCCGAGTGGACGAGTTCCCTCTCTCTGATCTGGTGAACACCAGGGGATGCATTATCCGCGTCAGGATATTGATATGTAAGATTCCAGTGGTTTCACGATTAAACTATTTCGGAGTATACTAGTAATACATACATTTTCACACACAGTTGTAGGTGCTGTTGAGGGTTGTACAAAAGCGCCATCGATCTTGTCTCGATACCTTGTGCGAAATGTCGGTCAATATTACCGTCTATTATTTTCATTTTGCACGAGTCGCATATAGAATCTATTCCTATAGGAGGAGGCTCGATCCATTAGCCTAATTCCTACGTCGAGGGGGCTTTATTTGATTATCGTGGCCGTTGTTCTTGGTGCTACACCCAGCAATTAGTCGTAGCGCCTGTCTGTGTTTGCTTACGCAAGCGGCGTGGGCGTGGCGGTAATGCCCATATCCGGTTCCTGCCTCGGCCTCGGGCGTGTCGCACATCAGTCTCATTCATCTTCCTCTTTACAACAAATTACAACTTCATTTGTAACGATCGTCGTCTCGTTCTTCGACCCTGGTTTCACGTTTCGAATTTCGGTTGTCATTACGCGCGGGGAGCAAAAATACTAACCAGACGAATCGCAAACTGCTGAGTATTGATCGGTTTCCATTTGTAGGTTCCTTCAGGAACATTTAATTTTCAACATATAATACTAGAATGGAAGAGAAACCGAGATAGTGTCGGTAACAATATGTCAGTCGAGTGATTATTTGTAACGAATATGGAGGTAATGATTTTTTTAAATTCTATATCAGTATATTAAAATAAGCTTAAAAAAAGAAAACAATTTACTTGATCAATGAACATATTTACATTAATCTTAACAATTTGAGATTTAGATCTTTATGCCGGCACTTCTTTCGTCAATTAACACTACATACATATTTACAAAAATCATAACAAATAAATTCCTTAAAATTAAACAATTCCATCTCTAACCTCAGGGTAGTAAATTATGGGCCTTCTCATAGAACGGAATATTTTATACAACATCTACTCGGACCTGGCAGTACAGGAAATCAGCAAAGAGTCACGGGGGTAATTAACGTGCCGGATTAATGCATATTCCAGCTTCTTCCTCCTAATTGGGTCTTCCTCTCTCCAGATCAGGAAGAATTTCAAAATCTCCCTTGCCACAATTCCAACCACCGATGATAGCAACCTCTCTCGGAGTGTCTTACCATCTCACCCGTCTCACCGTTCTCGAAAATCTCGCTCCGAATCTATTCTCTCTGTCCAAATCTCCTCTCCACAAATCTGTGTCCCAAAATCTCTCTGTCAGCCTTTTTAAAGTCTCCTCCCCACTTCCTTAGTTTATATCACCGAAGTGGCAAGGTTGGATATCCACCAATAACATTTATGGTTCTGATTGGGGAAATACACCACCTGATGCCGTCAACTCTCACCAAAAAAATTTGATCTGGCAAAAGATGAAATGTAGTGGATAGAAGTTAATTCTTTAGCACCCAAGACGTCAAAGATGCTATCAGTGAAAACTGTCATTTCAAAAGGAAAAAACAGTTACTGGCAATACTATTGTAATGTGATTATGAAACTAGACGGAACATTAGTGGAATTAGATCTGATTTCCAGGACAGGAAAAGATTTTCCATCATAATAAAAAATCTGCGGTTTAACAATGAGAAAACTGAGGGAAGATCCATCCTGTTTCCCATATTTGGCTGACGTTCTTCCATTCATAAGGAAAATGGGATATTTTCCTGGACGTTTCTCATTCTATTCCAGCAGAATATTACAAACCGGAAATTCGCTGAATGAAACGTATTGGTATTGAAGTTAAATTATTATTGCACACTCAAATTTATTAACTCCCATGGAAGATCACTTCAGTTCATAAGATAAACGTCCTGCTTTTCCTACAATTTGTCGTATTTAAGATATTTTCATAATTACTTAAACTATGTTGCAAAATCCGTTTCGAAGTGACTAAGAATTAATGTCCAATTAAAAAATAATTGCGCTGTAGAAGAATGTCTTACAATTAAGTGGATGGTTCACACTCGCCAATCAAGAACTATGCATTGGTTACACCAGTGTCTTGTAAATGTCATGAATATTAAGCCAAAATATAGGGTTTTTCGATTAAATTGAATAAAATAAGCTGTGTGTGAGGTATAAAAGAAATTATTATTTTTATTTAAAAAGTCCACGTATATCCCGTCAAATAAATCATTAATACCTCACTAACAGCTTCTTTTATTTCATTTCTTCATCGAACCGTCCTTATTGAAAAACCCTTCACAATCCGAAAAGGCTGAAGTCATTGAGGTTATAAGTTAAAAAGCTATCCAAAACAATTACTTTTTCTAATTTTATTAGAGAAATAACAATTCTCAGGTTTTTTTCATGATTATCTGAATGAATGTAGGACACGAAGTTTAAATATGGACGGGTTTATCACACAGCGTGGTCGGATCTAGATAATGGATGATCTATTTGAACACCGCATTTCATAAATGCCCGTCGGTTGGCGCCGAAATCACGGGATATATGTGATGTATACGACCAACAAAATTACACTAAAATTAAATGATGTCATGGCTCCACATTATTTATACGTGACCTGAGGGATAAACTTTTCTGCAGGGCGAAAAAATTGGGTGTATGAAATTCGCTGATGGATAATGTAAATTAAAAATTCAACTGAAGTTCCAAATAAATCTGTGAACATTTTTATTTCATTTTAAATAATTATTTTTGCAGTACAAGTTCAAGGACAACTGTTCTGTAGTAATTCACGATCTATAAAAGTAAATTTCACATATTTTTATTGCCATTTTGATATTGTAGTCAATAAATTTAAATTTGTATAAATTCTTTTACTGGTTTTAATCTTGTTACCCCTATTGCCCTCGACTTCGTTCGTACGGAACTCGGTGCCCGGGAATTCCATTATATTAGATTGAACATCTGCCCCGTTTTCCGGATTCATTTACCGGTTTCAAACCTCTGTCCCCAGCTGAGAGGCGTATTCTCGGCTTTGTCCCCGGAAACCAGCCTTGACCCTATTAGGAAGGATATTTAGGCTACGTGTAACAATCTGTTATAAAATCGTTAATTTTATCTGATAAGTGATTTACAAATTTACGTGGAGCTGAAACTAAGAGCGAATAAAAGTACTCAGTCCCGTATCTAAACTAGCAATGCAACAATAATGCCACGCTTATAACAACCCAGTTAAGTTGTGCCTTTAAAATTTCGCAACAATCTGATAAATGGTACAGGAACGCCTAATAAGATTTATAACTCACAGTTTTCACGCCGGCTTTCGTGACGCGATTCATTGGCTTGATTAATATTTAAATTAAAATCTTCTGAACCCTTCAAGAAATATTAATGAAACCTACAGAAAAAATGTTCATCGAAATCCCATGAGTCGTTTTGGAACCTATTCGAGACAAACTTCCAGGCAGACACTTCAATTTTATTTATTGGTATAGATTAACCTCTATATTTCGTTCTTTTATGCGCAGATCGATTATGTAAAAATTAGGCAAAATATTTATCACGGTCAGGATTACTATTTTTAACTTGATTTCTGAAGCAATGTTTCATGATATTTGTACGTCAAATATTTTTAAAATTATACATAATTCAAGATATTTCATTTTCGAGTTATTTAAGCTATTCAGGGGCAAATGTAAAAAATTATATGTGCGAATATCATAAATAATTTTAGTACACTAAATTTTAATTACGTTTTGTTATTTAAAGAAATACAATATAGTCAAGCTTATAAATGTTTACGTTTGTATGTGAACAGGTTCCAAAAATGAACGATTCGACGTACCAGCTTTTATTTTCTTAATTCATTATGTTTTTATTTTCAAATACGATTTTCTCACTATCTGTTTAGCCTAAATTAAAGGACTGCCAAAGTCAGGAAATAATTTTATTACTATTTAATTAATACAAATACTACGTTTCATCCCACATTTGGACTTCTTCAGGTTATCTTGTATAGATTAAATGGCAATAAAATTATTTACTGACTTATTGGCCGTTGTTTTATATTATTAAAATATTTTTCTGATAAATTTAGTAGGGGTTCTTTATAATTAAATGAAGTAAGTTGAATATACAGGTAATAAGTTTAGGAAGAAGTAGATTGTACAGGTTTTTAAATTATATTTCATTATAGGAATTTTGTCAAGGTTCGTTGTCAAAATGAAGGCGATGTTGCCATTGTCGAAAGCTTCTTCCACAAAATAAAGGGTTTGATCCAATTAAATTAAATTAATGATTCATTATAAAATTTGAGGTATAAATGAGAAATCGTATAAGGTCAAGACAGTCTTTAAAAAACAGAAGCTGGTATAAATTTGATAAGAAATATTATCCGTAAATAAAAATAAATTAAATTATTCTATTTCAAAGTTTTAGCTATCTGTGTATTTTATTTATAATATCTTTAAATTGTTATTAGGAAACACGGTATTGGATTTTAAAAAGGGCAGACACACAACAACAACATAAAATATTACAATCAGTGATATTTATGTGTGTTTATTCCAATCGTTCAAATTTGACATTATGTAGAATTTGAATGCATTCACACTAACATTTTCCTATTTTGTTTCCACATTATTTACTTGCTGTGTTTCCATGGCCTGGCTGGAACGAGAATGGCTGTAATTGATCTGCCTGATGAACAGTTCATAAAAATTTATGATAACCCATTCTCGTAAAGCAGTTCACTTGTTCAAGTTTCTATTGTCACATCGATACTGTTAACGATCAAATTACCTGTTGAGCAATAATGGAACTGAGTATGAATGTGTGTGTGTGTGCGTAAAATAAAGCTTGATAATGATTGAAACCCATTAAATTTGCATGGTGCGACTGAACTGTTCCTGGTGGAAGTATTCTCTGTCGCGGCTATGTAGGTTTGCGGAATTAAAATATTTTTATTTTGTAAATTAAATTGCACAGTAGCAGTGGTATAGTAGACATAAAGAGTAGGATAGCACAGGCAACAAAGGTTTTCGCAAAAAAGAGGAATTTACTTAGGGCTAATATGAGTATTAGGAATCAGTATTAAATTGCTCGTATTATATGGCTGCGAAACGTGAACGATAGGAGTTGTTATAAGGGAACAGAATAGAACCTTTCGAAATGTGGTGCTATAGAAGAATGCTTAAAATCATATCGGTGGATAGAGTAGCTAACCGGGAATTTCCAAGCAGAATAAGAGAAGATTAGCTTTAGACGGAAGTTTGTGGAGGAAGAACGAAGGGGGGAGGCGAAGGATGGAATACGCTAAGCCGATTAGGGAGGATGTAGTAGCTATGTAGGAATTAAAAGGCTTGCGCAGAATAGGTTATCATGGAGGTTTGCATCGGATTAGTCCTAGGACTGAATATCACCACAACAACTTCAAGACGTGAATAAATGGTCTGAAGAAATCTAGCTTTTAATTTTTTATGTGACCGATATAATATATAGATCGATACAATTAGGAATCATTAAAGTCTTAGAACATTGTTGGTTTTAAAATATTTTTTAACTATGTTGCAGTTCTAATATAGATTCTTACTTATAAATCACCAGTTGTTTATATTTTGAATGATGTAGTTCTATTTCCCTAAGTCAACAGATGTTCTCTGTCAAAACGAAATTTTCCTCTTTCCGAAGCAAAACTCGAGATGGCGTCGTCCATAATTTATTCCTCGTCGACAATTATTAAATAACCGTTGGCTGCTCGTTCCTAAGCAAGTTCTAAACGTGTGAAGGAATGGAGTACTTTGTAATAGTATACACCTGTTTGCTGAACGTTGCTGGACTTTAGTATTTATTCAATGTGATGTTATTAGTACGCGTGTTTAACAATTTGACGATTAATTTTTATACACACATGCACGGTAAATTAGGCACTACTGGGATCGAAATGTTTAAGCCGCGTAATTGAATCATTGAACGGCTACAGTTTAAACGACTCGTGGCTCTGTATGGACCATTAGCTTCGATTAACGAAAATGAAATGGTATTCCATGAAAATGAGAGGCAAAACAGCCATCCTATTTGAAACAACGGCTTTGTTTAACATTCCATCACGTCTTGAAAATTATTCGTTTGTTAGTTCGATGTGACTTTCGGAAGCGGCTAACTAAGAAATGTTAAAAATATAATTACAGATATAGTGGATAATATTTCTGAAATTTGTTTTCTCATAGTGTCAAGTCATATTTTGGAAAGTATTTAAATTTAGTGAATCTTTTTGTAAGTTAGAATTATAATTTTAACTTAATATTTATTTTAGTCGTCGCAGTTAAAACAATAAATTATGGTCTCACGTAGCCTGTTGCCCATAAAATTTGTCTCAGTTCCAGCGATTCCAAATATTAATAATGTGAAGATCATTTCCTTTGATTTAAAAATATAAAGCATAGCCTATAATTTGTAACTCATTTCAACTTTTCTTTATCCTCGGACTTTATTGTCCAAATTGGACAACCGTCTTATATCCTTTGGTAAGGGATCTCTTTTTACAAAATTTAGAAATCCACACGAGGTATATATAAAGACAGAAAATAATTTTGCTTCTCAGTGATAAAACGAACAACAACCAGTCATTACATATTATTCAAACATTTGCGTGGTGTGAATCACCTGTTTGCCAATTTTTTTATGTCTAATGATCGAATAATATCGTAGAGTTATCCAACTTATTTTTGAGCATTTAATATGAAGGAAAACTTGCTCCGTAAATGTAGAGGACTGTTTATGTGTATCGTTATAAGATGAGTGTTTATTTAATATCAAGTATTAGCTTAGTTACGTTGACATTTATCATTGATGAGGGTAGGGCCAATTTTGTGAGCAACACCTGATTACTTAAGCCGACTGAAAGGCTGAATGAAAGGGCGACAGGTGCCTCAGTTCGCAGAAGCTCGTGTGAGAATGGGCTGCCAAGTGCCATACCCCTCGGCCCATTGTAAGGTGCTAATAATACCTCGACCTTACCCAACTCTTGTGTAGCCTTGACTCACTCATGACGTTCATGGGCGATAGCAATAATGCACCGTCTCGCTTCTTTGCAGGGAGTCACATACAAAGAAAACGAAAACAATTCTCCTAAATATATTAATATTAATGGTGTTAACCTTCCTACTTTTATTATTAATTTCTACATATTTCTATATGCAACTGTAATCACGTACTCGAAATTTTTTGGTGGCGTAAGAGCTTTTTTCTGTCATTCGTTAAACCTTGCGCTTTTTATAAAATTAGTCTTATGTAATCTTTATAAACTTAATAGAGAATGTTTCGTAGAAAAAATATATTTAGTTGTATGAAAAATCATCTTTAAACAAAATAAATGTCATTGATCATCAGAGGACATGCCCTTGCTCGGCAGAAAATGTGTTCTCTATCGTCGGAAACAAACGTCGTTGAACTGCTGAAACAAACGTCCTTGAACTGCTGAAACAAACGTCCTTGAACTGCTGAAACAAACGTCCTTGAACTGCTGAAACAAACGTCCTTGAACTGCTGAAACAAACGTCCTTGAACTGCTGAAACAAACGTCCTTGAACTGCTGAAACAAACGTCCTTGAACTGCTGAAACAAACGTCCTTGAACGGCTGAAACGAACGTCCTTGAACGGCTGAAACGAACGTCCTTGAACGGCTGAAACGAACGTCGTTGAACGGCTGAAACGAACGTCCTTGAACGGCTGAAACAAACGTCCTTGAACGGCTGAAACGAACGTCCTTGAACGGCTGAAACGAACGTCCTTGAACGGCTGAAACGAACGTCCTTGAACGGCTGAATCGAACGTCCTTGAACGGCTGAAACGAACGTCCTTGAACGGCTGAAACGAACGTCCTTGAACGGCTGAAACGAACGTCCTTGAACGGCTGAAACGAACGGCCTTGAACGGCTGAAACGAACGTCCTTGAACGGCTGAAACGAACGTCCTTGAACGGCTGAAACGAACGTCCTTGAACGGCTGAAACGAACGTCCTTGAACGGCTGAAACGAACGTCCTTGAACGGCTGAAACGAACGTCCTTGAACGGCTGAAACGAACGTCCTTGAACGGCTGAAACGAACGTCCTTGAACGGCTGAAACGAACGTCCTTGAACGGCTGAAACGAACGTCCTTGAACGGCTGAAACGAACGTCCTTGAACGGCTTAAACGAACGTCCTTGAACGGCTGAAACGAACGTCTTGAACGGCTGAAACGAACGTCCTTGAACGGCTGAAACGAACGTCCTTGAACGGCTGAAACGAACGTCCTTGAACGCTGAAACGAACGTCTTGAACGCTGAACGAACGTCCTTGAACGGCTGAAACGAACGTCCTTGAACGGCTGAAACGAACGTCTTGAACGGCTGAAACGAACGTCCTTGAACGGCTGAAACGAACGTCCTTGAACGGCTGAAACGAACGTCCTTGAACGGCTGAAACGAACGTCCTTGAACGGCTGAAACGAACGTCCTTGAACGGCTGAAACGAACGTCCTTGAACGGCTGAAACGAACGTCCTTGAACGGCTGAAACGAACGTCCTTGAACGGCTGAAACGAACGTCCTTGAACGGCTGAAACGAACGTCCTTGAACGGCTGAAACGAACGTCCTTGAACGGCTGAAACGAACGTCCTTGAACGGCTGAAACGAACGTCCTTGAACGGCTGAAACGAACGTCTTGAACGGCTGAAACGAACGTCCTTGAACGCTGAACACGTCCTTGAACGCTGAAACGAACGTCCTTGAACGGCTGAAACGAACGTCCTTGAACGGCTGAAACGAACGTCCTTGAACGGCTGAAACGAACGTCCTTGAACGGCTGAAACGAACGTCCTTGAACGGCTGAAACGAACGTCCTTGAACGGCTGAAACGAACGTCCTTGAACGGCTGAAACGAACGTCCTTGAACGGCTGAAACGAACGTCCTTGAACTGCTGAAACAAACGTCCTTGAACTGCTGAAACAAACGTCCTTGAACTGCTGAAACAAACGTCCTTGGTCGACAGAAAGTGTCCTTGATTGGCATAAAAATACATTACACGTCATAAGAAATTGTTTGTTAGGAAAATAGTCAAAGCTGGAACTATTAACTTTTTTAATTTTTCAAATTGATCCTACTTCTTTATTTCTGCGCGAAGGGTGAAAAATTTTTTCCCGAGGGTAGGTGGAAAATCTTTAAGACGCCGTGCTGTGTGAGTTTTTACCCTCTAAATACAACCTCCCTAACTATAATTGGACTATAGAGACCAACTATTACTCTTTTTTGTTCATTAATATATCCTGTTGTATATTGCTAAATTTGTCATTAATATTTTGTCATCTATCACCATTTGTTTTGCACGCCTCAGACTTCTGAATTGGTACTTATAGTCCAGGCGCTGAAGAACCGGTCTTTTCTCTCTTCCTATTTCCCGGAAATACTTTAATTTCTGCTTAGAAAATTGGAAATCCAGCATTTTTGGGGCATCCACCATAGCGAATCCCAACCGGTATACCACCTCAATTTGGTATTGTGGCTACGTTTATTTGCATTACTTTTATTAAGACTCAATCATACTTTTGTTCGTTATGTTTCAATTCATTCGATAATGGGCGAGAATAAACATTTTTATAGAATAGAAAATTCGGCCCGATATGAAAACAACGTTTTTGGAAATTCGATTACCTGGACAATACATAAATGTAAATTAGGCCGACATAGAATTTGTATGATTAAGATGGAAACATCGAGTAGATTTACGTGCACCAGAAGCACAGATTTATTAAATGAACTGGTAATTATTGAATATTGACCATTACTGCCATTGAATTCATTTGATTAGATATTTATAAACAATTGTAACTGTTTCGCTCTATTTTCATCAACAGTTGCTACACGGGAGAATTATTTTATGAGGAGAGAATTGTATTAATGGCAAGTTGGAAACGTTCATCGTATTTTGATTACATTACAATGACGACACGATTGTTACATTATTTCATGTATAAACCACGAATCATTACACCGCGCTGATCAAAAAATTCTCAATAAAACGTATGTCTCATTCGGAACTGAAACGTAATTTAAGCGTATGGATTGTTTTGCCACGTCTGCTGGGACATCACTAAACTTGATTATCTTGACGTTTAGTACGATTAAAAGGGACTACTACATGAACTTTCCCCATATACATGCTATACACCACTAAATTCTGTTTTAATGTGTACCGGTAAAAGCGAAAAACAAAACCCTGGGAAGCCAAGTCAATTTAATTTTTTTTCAATTTGTTCATCCGTTTCTGAGCACATATAAACCTGCCAAACAAATGTTTTAATCGGTGCAATCCATTTCACCTGTCTTTTTAACAACTAAACAACATATATGAATAGGCGATTGAAAAACAAAATGCGCGCTTTTTCCACGAAGGTAATTGTACTGCCTACCATTCAGATATTTCTGTTGATAACGAATTAATTTAATGAGAACATTTATTTTTGTCTGTATGTAGGGGCGGGGAATACGTTTTTTTGCAGCTATATCAGTTGAAATCTCTACTGGTGAAAATGATCGTAGGTTTATTTAACTCCAGTTTGATTTTGACCATTTTATAAGTTTCGCACATGCTAACTAAATATTTGGTTATGGAATAGGTTCTAGTTCTTCGATTGGGCAAACTTGACCCTCTGCGTTAATTATTTTCTCTTTTGGCGGAGAACGAAAATATTCGAATAATTTAAACTAAATAAAATGAATTTATTTATTAATCTAAAGTTACAAATTTAGCAAAATAAATTTTCGAACTTTTTAAATTAACAATAAGTTCGCAACGTTGAATTTCGTAAAAAATTTTGTAAGTTCTCTGGACAAAACCCTTCAAATTAACACAGTCCCTTTCTGGAGATTAATTTTAAGAAATCTTCCATTCATCTATTATTTTTGAAGATGTTCACCTTTATTTTATTAGGGCATTCAAAAATTTCTCAAACAATTGACTGTCTACTAGGACAAGCCTTAAATATTGCAATATAATTTCCAAGGTAATTTATATTTAACTAAGTGGGTGTCTTGCCTGGGGTATTAATGCTTAAGTATAACTAAAGTTATGACAATTTTTGTTTCTCGCGAACGTCGTCGTCGCTGCCGCCTCACGTACACTTCCAGGTTTCGTAAAGGAATAATGTATCCTGTTCCATATGTCATTAGGGTAGGACGGATACAAATAGTGTCGCAGGAAACACCGTAAAAGTGATTTACCTCGACAAGTATGTATTCAACAACGGAATATCGGTCGATTTATCATAATTAAAATTTTCCGCCCCCTCCACCCCCGCCCCTTTGGGTGGTAGCCGTGTTTTACTCACGAGCCACAAAGAACGTGTGTATAAAGGTTCGTTGAAATTGCTGGAACATACATACACAGACGTACGAAATTTGCGTTCCTTTACGTATAAACAATTAATTTCATTTATAATAATAAGGTAGTTTATCCATCTATTTAGTCTGTTTAGCGCGAAATAAGTTGTAAATTTAAGGAAAGTTTTATTTGAGTAACAATATATTTTGAGTACTTAGAAAACAATCAAAAATGTTTATCTCTCGAGTGTGGCGCCATATAGAATCGACGCTTTGGACCTCTCACAGTCAATTTTATTTTTTTAAGATTATATTTCATCGATATTCATAATCGATTGTTATTGTTTTACCTATGAATTGAGTTGAATGACTGTTCTATTGAACAAATCATGAATTATATCTAAACGTTGCCTTCATTATTGCTATAACGATCAGTTTTAAACTGCATATTTAATAGTTTGTCACCCTTCATGTTTATTTTCTATTTTTTTTGGTTAGTATACCTTTGCCGTACCATACATTGATATACAATTCCGATTAATTGGAAAGTTTAATTTCCCTCGGTGATTCGCGAGAGCCTCGTATACTTCATGGATTTTATTGCCTTTAAAATATACATGAAAGTCGTGGCTCTTACCTATTTTTCTACTTTACATACTTAGGCAAATTCTATTTGAAATTAAAATTCCTGTTGGTGTAATTACTTAATTTCCAACATTGGATATTTTATCATTTTAAAGTCCCGTTTATATTCTTAGATATACCAATGATTTTAACGAACACATTTTACTCACATGATGATACATATAAATTTTCACTAAATAATTTCGTAATAGCTGAACTACGGCCACAATTATTTTGGGTAATAATATCGCCGGGAAGTTAGGCAATTGTCTTTACGCGGACGTATTTGTGGTCACCTGCTGTGTCGGATGAAGGACGCAGGACCTTCCTTACGAATCCTTATAATTGGAATTTATAACATAGAAAAAGAGCTTATTTTCCCGTAATACGTCTTCTTATGAATATATGCCACATTTACGCATAAGTAACGTTGATCCTTATGACTCAAGGACTATGTAATTTCTATGCTGCTTATTAACTACTTCCACAGTCTACGTTTTCAAAACAGGATTCTTATTCTACAATATTTAAACCTTGCAATATCCGATTATATGCAAGGCAAACTAGTCCGTTTTTAGGAGTGTGAGTCAAAGGCTGCATTGCATTATTTTAGTTGAATCGCCGTGGAATATTTATTCCAAGAAAGTCTAATCTTTTTGCATAACTTATTTATTATATAAGTACTTGTATTTCGTCTTAAGCATTTAAAAAATCAATATTATCATAAGAATTTTTATTTATATTTAAACTAAAATATAACATAAAATTTCGGTGTGTGATTGTTCATAATTCTTCTCATAAAGGGCTTGACCGATTTTGATGAATTGCATGTATGCATGAGGTTACCTGGATGCTTCGCAGCTATATTTGGACCTGGTGGTTGAATCCAAACTTTTCATCCAGACCGTCTAAATCATCTGTGGCTTACGCATCAGTACATTCGCAAGTTCATTGCGTCGGAGCTTGGCATTGTTTTGACACATCGATTTTTGATTTCTGAGTTCTCATATATTCCGTGTATTGTAACTGCCTGAGTGAATTATTTATTTGTTAATTGGATATTAAATAAATGAAGTTCATATGCGATAATGTATTTAGCAAATGTGAAAGGTGCAGTACGATTGATACAAATGTTCGTTGAGCGGAATTCCGTCTAACATCATAAATATAACATTTTATTTTCAGCGTTCAGTGTGCGTTTCAGATAATAGTGGGCGTCAACCGGTAAATTTTCAAAGCAGCGTGTGTTTTTTCACACTGTATATTATGTTAAAATGTTCACTAATTACACCGCGGTTAAATATTTGGACGGGACACGCTCTTTATAGGCAGCTTAATTTTTAATTAAATAGGGTGGGCATCAAGCTGTATATATATATATAATAGGAAACTGTTACTTGCCTTCAAAACTATAAAATCAGTCCTTTAAATCTCTACTTCAATAATCACGTAATACAGCAAAAAAGACCGCGAATCTGTTTAAAAGAACCAAACTACTGTAGTAATTCTCTGGAATACTTTTCAATAATTTAGAAACGTGCAAAAAACATCCAGTTTTGTAAATTTGAGTTACCATGAATTTAATAAATTACAGAGGTCAGCCTTTAACTTGAATATGTATTTTTTAAAGATAATTTTTATTTTAAGTTTTTGACGTACGTTTTACGTTCTCAAAAAATGAGTAGGAAGGAGGGAATGTAATTAAAATAATATTAATGGATTTTCTGTTAAAATGAGAAATTTTACCTTCATTTCTCCGCAAACTGTAATTTTTTAAAATGAAGTTTATAATAAAATTTGAAATATGAGTGGCTCTGTCACGTAATACCGGTGCACATTGACATTTTATATTATTGAAATTGAATAATTAACGCTACATGCTGGTTATTACACTGGCATTTTAGTTAATTTAATGCTTTAAGCTGTTCTGCAGTAGTCTTTGTGCAAACAACACGTTGCGCTAATGTACTTAAATATCTTTATCGAATTTCGCCGGTAGATTTATCATCGCGGCAGCGGGGAGGAGGAACTGGGTCGCGATGTGCTGTGCTCGTATGCGTATTTATTACCAAGTTATGAAGTAGGTAGATTGTCGAGACCACGTGTCGGTAAATTTATGCATCAGTGGTTGGCAGGAAGCTATTAACTTTGCAGTAATTGAAACAGCAGACCGATATGCGGCGCCATTGTTCGCGGTCGCCATTGTTCGCCATTCTCGTATTGGCTAACGCACTTGCTGGAGGCCGCCATTGTCGTCGTCTTCTTAAGATTGCGCCTTCAAAACAGCAGCCAAACATTTTAACTTCGATCGCTTTTCACAGTTCATACAACCCTGCGCCTGTGAAGCTCTGTAAAGCGGATTAATTTTCTGGATATACGGTGGATAAGTTAACTCGATAACCACTCCTTTTAACGTGGGGGAACTTTACCAAAGTCGTGAAAGTAGCTTAGTAATTGTTTCTGGCCTTCCAGTAGAAAAACAAGGCAATTTGGAAAATCCTAGCAACGGTTGCTGTGAAACATTCGAACTGCGTCTAGTTTTCACCTGTAATTAAGATTTGATTGGTCACGGTCGTATTCTATAACACGTCAATTCCTGTTTCCCGTCGATTAAATCTTCCATTTTAACACGTGTCTCCTCTCATGATTTCAGTTAAGCATTTCAATCGTTAAATTGAAGCAAAGAAATAGTATCCAAATTATAAATTTCTATCTTCAATAACCCCTTTAAAATTAAAACATGTAAATATGAACGTCTTTACATTTGCAAGTGAATACAATATTATGAATTTATATTCATAAAAATGTGCATGATATGGAAAATTAAGTTTCAGAATTACGTTATGTAAAAGAAATTTACAAATAAAAATGTTACGTTACAGATCACTCATTTAACAATTCTTTGACAATTTATGTATTTATAAATTAATATAAATTTAAAGTTTAAATAAGGCCAAAAACAAAAAATAGTTCGTCAGGTTGAACTAAATAACAATGCACCTAAATTTTTTCAATCCAAAGATATTGCAGTACAGCTAAAAAATACAGAAATTAAATAACAAAAACACAAAATTTAAAAAATCAATTATTATCTTTGCTTTTTAAATTTTTATCTTTTGGTTATTTAATTTCTGTATTCTTTGGCTCTACTGTAATATCTTTGGAATTTTATAGTTTTGTGCATTGTTACTTAGTTCAACCTGAAGATGGTCCAGATCATGACCGAAGCGTGTAGTTGATTTTAAATTATAATTTTGTTTTACTATTTTTTCTGCTTTTGGCCTTATTTAAACTGACAGACATTAATACCTATTATAATCTAAAGTCAAACAGTTTAATAAATTGTGTTCAAATAATATGAGAATACTGCAGTATTAATAAAATAACTGGTGTACATCTTCAAAACTTGGAATATTTATTATTCATATGATAAACATGTTACTTGCAAGTAAGACGTTTCACAACTATAAATAGCGTATAAAACCCGACAGCAAAATTTCAGGTATGGATTTTTCATATTGAGAAAGAAAAAAAATTGTTACAACACTGCTCCGGAATAACAAGAGATACAATCTTTATAAATGAAGAGGACTAATAAAAAAAATTACGATAGGACGACGTTTCGATGCGAGCTGAGAATCTTTCGTAAGTTTCCCGATAACAGCCGATTGCGAATGATCCAAACAGTCTTCCTATCGTAATTAATTATTTATTAAAGGTTTATGTTAAATAAGGTCGTATCTTTTTCTATTATGTACGATCGACGTTAATTATTACGTCTTTGTTCCGGAAACTCTAATTACAGATGATTATCCGTCATGTCTAATTACTTAACGATCGGTTTGTATGAAGTTTATTAGAGTGCTTGGAGCGCTATGTTCATATATCAGATGAAATGTTCAAAGTGGCCTTAGTGTTGCAGAATATAGGCTAAATTTAGTTTCAAACACGGTCATAGAAGCCCGGTGTAGTGCGTATTGTCCGACAGGCTTTCTCAATGCGTGCACGGACAATAAGTACGTGACGGGTAATCATTTGGGAGTTCTAAGTAACACGTTACCAGAGTTTTGCGTTTTATTCCTAAAATCGAGGCATATCGTCGTGTACTAAAATTTATAAAAGTTCAGATTTAAGTATGTGCGACACTTCTTTCTTTCTCTCAATATGCGGAATACTGTCCTAAAATTTTGCCGTCGAATTTTGTTACACGCTGTAATTACATAAATTTAGATCCCAATAGCTTCCCGGTAAATATTTGATAAATGTTTAAATATATTATATTTAAGCAAATAATTTTTATACGCTGAAGGGAACAATTGGATAAATTAATACGTTTTCCGTTTATTTGTATAACAGCTTATTTCTTGTTCCATGTTGAATTAATTAATAACAAACACAATAATGAATGAAAAAACCTAATAATTACACTGTTTAACTTGCGATTAATTACGACCTCCCCATGTTATAATAAATTTTGTTAATTTAAAACTTATAAAACATTTTGAGTGGTTATAAAGAGACTTAGTTTTGTTTGAAAAATCGAATCGTCTTACCCTAATGGGAAAAAAGCTAACCAATAAATATTTTAGAAGTTTCAATTTTAAAATTTCTCAAAGATTGCACTCTTCGCTACAGGTTACGTTGTCTCGCATAAGGAAAGAATATGTAAAATGACATTGTTTATTTTAGAAGTGGATGTTTTCTGTCTCCAGTCCTGCTGTTTATTTTGAATCGCATGTTGCCCGGAAAGGGCTATTATAATTGTCACAGTGCAATATCATTGTTTTCTAGTCCCACTCAACGCAACAATTTTTTATTTGTGTACTCATTTTATTTTTTATTATTCCGTTTTTATAAACTGTTTCAAGATTGTTCTGTATCTGGAAAATTCCACGAATGAATAAATTGTACTGGAGCTTGAATGTGAGGCATTCTATCGCAGTACGAGTCTTTGTACAGCACGTCGTGTTAATTAAATGCATATTACCTTCATTAGCCTGTGTTACTGCATCACACGATCCTTCAGAAACGTGACAATATTTTAATACTATTTAAAACCTTATAAGTCGCAATTGTTTTTGAACAAGTTCCGCTTTCAAACGTTTACAACAATAGGTGGAGTGAGAATGTTGGCTCTCTCTCATGCTGCCCACATTACGCTTACAATAACACAGGAAGTGGAATAAATGGTATAGGAACGCATAATAAGACCTTCAATATTTACATTAATATCTTCTGAACTCTGCAAGATACCGAAATGAAACACACACCAAAATTTAAGTAAAAATTCCTGTTTCAAACCCTCAAATTTTCATTTAAATCCATTAAAGCTGTCTGAGAGCAGGGATGAAGAGTATAGGCAACCCAACGGCAATTTTTGGAGAATTTGACGAGATTAAGAAAAGAAACCTTCCGGCAGAATCGATATTTATATTATATTAATATCATTATAAAAATTAAATATGCACAAATATCTAAGTTAAATTTCCTGCTTTGAAACCCTCAAATTTTCATATAAATCCGTTGGGCCGTTTTGGAGCTTATTCGAGACAAACATACGGATAGACAGACTAACAGACAGACACTTCAAATTTATGTGTTGATATACTGTAGATGAAGGAACCGGAAATATTTTCCGATCCATCTCTTTATCTTTTTATGGTCAATTTCTACTTTATATATATATATTAAAAAATGTTCAGAGCATTAAAAGTATTTATTTTATTCCATTGATTTTAACTCGATTCTCGAAACCTGTAGGTTATATTCATATTGAGTCTTATTATTTTTATGGAAATAAGGATTTTTACACAAATTATTACGGGAAAGGTCAGATTAAAATTGGCTGCTGTCCAGAGTAGGGGGAGAAAAAGTACTCTACAGTCCTTCCGATGGATCATTAATCTGGTTCTTCCCTGTGATTCACATGACTGAATCCTTGAAATGTCTGGATATCCACGTCCCAGAGCCATTGCATCAGCATTGAAAACGAAAAAGAAAATTTGATACTTTCTTTCAACGAATACGTGTTTTGTTGTGAATTTCTCGTTAAAATAAATGAATTGCCAGGCCCTAATAAAGTTGGTAGGTGTCGACAGGAAATTTATAGAAATCGTTTTACTTCAAAGTGATCCGAAATGATATTTTAAGGATTCCCGTTTTTATTTCAGAATAATAGGTGAAAGAGGGAAACACTTTTAATTGGTTTTGAATTTTTTTTTATTGTGCCCTTTGGCAGGCGTGTTAAACGGGTAAGTGAAACATTACAAGTAGCGCGCCAATTAAAACTTCGTTTCGCCCTCTGCCGAGGGTTGGATTGAAAAGACGCCTGGCGCCATTGTTAATAATTAACGTATTTAACTCTAGCGGTTTTAGTCGCTGCCGCCGCCATTTCTCCCAGCCGATCGTAACACTTACGCCGTTTATCTCCATATCGTAACTTCCAGCTAAGGCAATTTAAGAATTTCAATTTGAATTATCCTGCTTGATCCTCTCTCCAACTATATATAACCCCTATAATGAAATTTATTTAATTATATAATACTGTCTTACAGTCACAATAATTTATTGATGTATTTTATTCATATTTCGGCTTAATATCTATTATATCTAAGATAATATAATAAACATAATCGGAAATACGAAAAATATATAAAAAAATAATTCGAAGTCAAAAGAATTTATCTACCAGATTTTAATTGCTACTTAAACCGAAATTAAAAGGTATATATTATACCTAAATATAATGTCTTGAAAAATAATAATATAATTTCTATAATAAAACTGATGTTTTTATTTAATAAGAATACACGACCCGTATAACAAAAACTAAAACTTTTTAGACAAAAATTAAAAACTAAATAAATTTTTCGATAAACACTGTTTGTTCTTGTCAATGTTTATAACATACTGAACTAATACGAACAAAAACAATGCAATTCAAAGAATAACCAATAGATGAGACTAACAAAGACAATTCAATAATTATCTCATTTGAGACGTTAGATGGCAGAAAATTCATTAATTTTAATACGTACCATTAAAATAATGTTTCCTTAAAATTTATTTCCTTATCCAAACTAACAGCAATATCAAACTTAAACGAGTAATTCGAACATAATTTTCTAACTTTAAGTTTAAATCAATAAAATACGCCAATAAGTTAGCCACTAATTTTATTGCTATTTAATTAATCAAATAAAGTAGTAAGAGTATTTGCTGACTTATTGAGTGTCTTTTTATTGATTCAAAAGAGGGATTTTGTTCCAGAAAATGTTCTTTTAACATTTCAAGGAAAATTAGCACTCTTTAATTATAATTGAGAAAGATTGTAAAGTTTTACCAATAAAGAGCAATTATTACAAGGAATTTAATAAACAACGTTATGGCAATCAAAAACTGTTAAGGACGTCTGTACGTTTTTTCAAAAAATCATGATAAAAAATTAACAGGTTTAAAAATTACTGATATATATTGAAGTTTTTTGATAAAATTTTTAATTTAGTAGAAATATGACCATAAAAAGCTAAACCAATGTAATTAAGTGAAATAGATTTTTAAACACGGTTATTAGTATTATATATATATAATTAATTTTCAGATTGCTGATTGTAGCAACACGTTCAGCCGGATAATTGGTACACAGTATTTTAAAAACATATTTAGGATTCTCAGAATGATTAGAAAAATCAACAAGATTAAATACCATAGTTTTTTGTGATTTATTGGATGATTAGATAAAACATGTAGTTTTTAGAGTACGTAAATTTAATATTTGAGCAATAATTATTAAACACTTTCATTTAATTTATCAGAAGGTATGATCATCAACATACCTGTAATATGCGGTAATTTGATGACATATATAAATATTATTTTAATTGTCTGTCGTCTTGTAGGGTGTAGCTTTTAGATGTCACTTTTTTGCTTCAATCAATTATTTTGTAAATTATTATTTTCAGAAATTAAATTAGTAATTATGTGGTAATATTTTCGGCGTGGAAGGTCTATTTATTTTTTCAAGTTTGAAATCGAGCCATTTTGTAGTTTTGCTTGTACTGCATGACGCACGACATGACGTCGAGTTTTTCCCTCGATGCACCCGACTGTAATCGAACTCTGGAACTGGGGCATAGAAACGAAGAACAATGCGCGCGCCACAGTGGGGAGTGATTAAAAACCGTTCGGTCATTCAGACGTGTGTCGCTGGAATATATTCCGCTATTTCTCGGATGGGTTCAACGCCCGATTTCCTATTGTTGCAGAAAGCCATCGGTTCCACGCCTTCTGAGCAACGACTCGATTATGGAAATATTTAACATATTAATATCAGGAGTTTTTCCCTCCCTTCCACATCCCCTCTTTTCTGTTCCTACACAAATGCCTATCTTTATAAAACAAATTTTATGATGCAGCTGTAATAGTTAATTGGGTATTAATGAACGCTATTCAATTCATAATAACTCGTGCTTTTCTGTGATTTAACTGAAAACATTAATTCAATGTTACAGCTTATTTTTATTAAACAAATTAGTTTCCGGCTTACTTAGTTGGTGTATTCGTATTTTTAGGGACTGAAAATTAGCATGGGCTTTAGATTCCCGGAATCAGAAACGTTCAAAATATAATTATCGTTGAATTCATTAGTTTTAAACTGCATTGGATCAAAAACTACCAAGATTAAAGAAAGTAAAGTATTTTGTGATCAATTAAAAAATATTGGAAATCAGCAAAGCTAATATGGCGTTTCTCTTCGTCTCATTTCTGATTTTTGATTCGTTTGCCTCTCTGTTAAAGTCACGGATTTTCTATCTTCCTACGAGCAAGCACTCATTTTTCTTTCTTTAAGAATATGGTTTTGTCCTCCCGTTTCCAACATACCCGAAATTTCCCCCTACATTGGGGTTGAAATGTCGGGAAAATTCTAGTTCTGGACTGTTTGCTTGTAATTTTTTTGCATATAAGACCTCGGCTTCGTCTAGCTGTTTTGAGAACACTAATGCAACACGTTGACAAAAAGTACGTCAAAATGGTTTATTTCGCGTATTTTCATTCAATTATGAGCTATGGCATCTCTAATTGGGGAAACTGCTCCAGGAGTAATGAAATATTTAAGTTGCAAAAGCGTGCAATTAGAATACTTTCTAGCACGAATTCTAGATCGAGTTGCAAACCTTTCTTCAAAAGTTTGCAAATACTTACTTTACCGAGCGTATATATTCATGAAATATTAAAGTTTGTAAAGCGAAACACTAATTTGTTTCAAACAAATGGCGAGTTTCATGAATACGCGACTAGAAATCGTTCAGCTCTAAGGTCGGACAAGCATCGCCTTGCTCTACACCAGAAAAGTATTCACAATACCGGGATAATTTTATACAACAGCCTTCCGCCAGAGGTTAAAAATAGTACCTACAAAAGCTTCGTGAAGCAGAGTAAAATTATTCTTTTAAATGGCGCGTTTTACTCGGTACAGGATTTTCTTAATATTCCTTCTAGTATTTAAATCAAGGTTCCTGCAAAAAGTGTTGAATGAGCTGCCTTATAAAATAGCACATATCTTAAAATTTCTATTCAGTTTTTTCTGCTCTTTTGTTTGTTTGTTTCATGTATTGCCTGGAGCTACGACTGAAGGATAGTTTCCTGGTCGCAGAGCTCCAAGTAGTTAAAACTCCATTGCGTGTTCCTCAGTGTGTGCTTGTTTGTGTTTCCCGGTGTGTGTCCGTGTTGTGTTTATATTGACTTTTGTCTATATACACTTTCTTTTACTAATTTATTTTAAGTTTATTTGTCTTTAATTATTTACTTTATTTTGTTCATTTTTAATTTTTAATGTATGACGTATCCTATTTCTTCAATCGAGGATTAATGGAAACAACAATAAATCTAAATCTTGGTCCCACTATTTAAAGAATTTGATGAATTTTTTCTCTTCCCAATATATACATGCCCCAATTCTTCACAGATATCAGATAACAAAATCAGAGAAATATTCTGGTTTTTGGTTGGCTTATTTGTTCGGCCCATTCTTCACGTATCCTCACCATCTCTGAAAACGTGACACGACTATAGCTTCCATCGTTGACTCAGTCTCGTGTTGGGTGGTTGTCGAGGTTGGAAATATCTAAGTAAAATAGCGAGACCGATTCAGAGGCACTTTGACCCAAACTTTGAAGTCATCTTGTGGCGAGTTTTGGAAAAAGTGACTCTACATCGGTCTTACATACTTTTTATATTCTTGTCTGGTTCATTTGGACTCCGTCGTCTTGTCACATTCACCGTACCGATCCGCGCACACATCTGTAAGATCCTTAAACTATAGCCCGGGGACACTAATCAACCCCTTGCCTACCTCTACCTTCATCATGCCCCAATTTCAATTCCCTTTCTATGCTATTAACGGGAAGTTGCCTGTTTGAGGATCACCATCATGCAACCTATTACCCCCTCCCCCTCCCGAAAAAATGTTGGTGGTTCAAACGTAGAGACAAATGAAGAAAAATGTGTTGTATGATTCCTGTAAAACATGGAAAGGTTAATGAATATCTTTAAATAAATATGTCTAACGATGGTAGAGATACTCGAGTTGAGACCCGAGAATTGTATTTGAAACAAAATGACCGGGAAAGCTGTCTATGTTTAAATAGGTAGAATGATTCTTATTCAATTAAATAACTTATTCCACCTGGAGAAACATATGTTAGTCCTATAACAGATAGTACCAGCTTTTTAGAATTTGTCTCAATTCAAATTGTACTCTTAGACGCGTTTCAAGTTGAAGATGAATACTGGTTTCCCCAAATTATCGTTATTATGCATCTCTTCTCCTTATGTCTGTGCATTTTACGCTCTAGTTACCAAAATTAAGAGAGAAATCATACAAAAAGTTCGTAAGGAGTTTGTAACAGAAACTACGTACTTTAAAATCCATTCGATTTTAGATGTGGAATAGAATATTATTTTTTTCATTTATTGACGTATCTTTCCTTGTCTGTACTTTTTATCAAAGTTTTAACGCAGAGCTTTGTTTAGACCGTGGTAGAATGAACTGTAACTAGTGGGTAGTGAGACCCTGGAGCGTCTATTTCTTTGCCCTGAACGTTATTAAGGGACGCCGCCTACACTCGGAAGGAATGAAGAGAAGCGCTAATCGTGGGATTGTTTTTCTGCAATTTTTGCCGGTGTTGCTTGGGTTTCGGTACACCTGTAATGCTGATTGTGTACGGGTTTCATTAGTGTGGAGGGCGCCACTTAGGCCCGCGCAGTATGGCGCTAATGAAGCAGGCCGCCGCGCCGCGCCGCCCCCGGCCTGCCTCCCGCTGGCGTCACCGCGCCCGTTAAGAGCCGCGGCGCCGCCTCGTGCCGATCAATCATGGCGACAGGCGTCGACCTTCATTAACGCTACAGGTTGCGGTTCTGCGTCCCTAACAACGCACACGAGAGTTGTCTGCAGAAAACACGCAGCTGCGTCGTGGTCATTCTCCCCCGTCGGCGTCTGGCCACTACCAAAAAGTCTTCCATCTGCCTCGCTGCCTGATTGGAAGAATGAGGCGTTATCGAAGTACTCAGGTTAGACGTGACAACACTGAAGTTTTAAGACAGTATAAACCTAAGTAACGCAAGGGACAGTACGATATCATTTTCATTAGTGAACTTGTTCAACTTTTTGGGGATATTGATGCCCGTGTATACACAATAAATGATTAGAGTTGTAGAAAATACACTTAATACTGCAAAATCAATAAGTTCGAGTTTATATAATTCTGTTTCATCTTAAAAATGAAATAGAAGTATATAAAATGCGGTCTTTCAACAGGCGATGAAGAAATTTAGAAGGGGAATCAAACTGCAAAGAGAAGAAACAAAAACACTTCGCTTTTCCGATGATATTGTAGTATTAGGGGAGTCAAAAGAAGACTTAGAAGCCATAATAAATGGCATGAACGTGATTCTGGAGAAAGAGTACAACTTGTGCATTAATAGAGGAAAAATCAATAGAGTGTAGTAAAGGAATAACAAAGGGTGTTAAATTGGGAAAGAATATTTTGTATTCTACTTAGGAATCATAATAACTAGGGATGGTAGAAGTATAGTAAACATAAATATTAAGTAGCAAAGGCTTTCACATAAAAGATATTAGGAAATCATTACTAAAATTATCCATATGGAGTGTGGCGAAACGTGGATGATAGGAGTTGCAGAAAGGAAAAGAAGCTTTCAAAAAGTGGTGCTATTAAAGATGCTGAAAATCAGATGGTTGGGTAGGCTAACTAATCTGGAAGTTCTAAGCAGAATTGGGGAAGAGCAAACAATTTGGAGGACTTTGACCTAGTAAAGGGATAGATTAATAAGCAAAGTTTTGAGTCATTAGGGTCTTGTAAAATTAGCATTTGATGTAAGTGGGTGTGGTAAGAACAGAAGATGAAGGCAAAGGATGGGATACGCTAAGAAGTTTAGGGAGGATGAGATAGCTATGTAGAAATAAAATGGCTGGCGCAGGATATTTCAGAATGGAGAGTTCTGTAAGATCCAGTCTTAGGACTGATTAACACAACAATATACTTTATGATATATTTGAAATAAAATATGAAATCACTATTGATTACTGAAACTAATTGGTTCATTAATACTGAGTGTTCCATCTTATTTTTTCCCTAAAAATTTGAAGTTATTTTATGTATTTTATAGAATTAAGAATTACCAATCTTAAAAAGCAAAGTGTTCCGTTAAATTACCTAATTCGGGAAATTTTTTATCGCAGAAACGTTTTGGAAATGCCCATTTAAATTTTGCTTTAAATAATTTATTTACACGATTCTTGGTGACTTATTATATTAGTAGTATTTTAAGACATTTGATATTAATAAATCCGAAAATATTTTATTCAATTAATGATCTTTCCATAACTCGTCCTGATCTTTTGTTACTGAAGTTGATTCATATGAAGTGTTTGATTACCACTCCAGAGAAGCGATACAGAATTCCATCGTTTTTATTGTTGTAAGGATGGCATACCTGCAGCAATACAAATTTGTAAAGGCTTGACTGTATATTTCGCTTCCAATATATTTCATAGACTGTCAAAGACGAATTTTTAAAAAATTCTATATCCAGATGTCGCGTTACAACACTGTAAATTTTAAAATCGCTGTTTACAAGATTTTGAAAAATCATGTATTTAATGCACGTTATATTTATTTTCTCCGCGTTCGATACGTATTTCATCGGAAACCTCCATTTTGGGGTAGGAAAGATTTTTTCTTCGCGTGTGTGGATTATTTGCGGTTCTTTGTTCCCGGCTGCAGGCATTACAATTGTGCAGCATGCATTCGTAATGGCCGTGTGGTCATAGCAGCGAGTCTGGCTGCCCTAATAGCGTGTTAACGCTGACAGCCGCCCGGAAATGTCATTCCATTGCAACCTAAGCCATGCCAGCCCGAGGGCAACAGCGAGTCGCCAAAAGAGCGGAATCACATTCGCACCCGCCGCATCGCAAATCCGCAATTAGCCTTCCGCTTCCCGCAACGACGCAAAACGCAGGGAAAAAAATGGATGGCGGTGGATCGCCAAGTGGCTTTAATGAACGGAGAAAACCAAGAGATGTGACGTTGTCTATATGAATAAAATATTATTAAGCTTATCACTTAAGCTTAAATTTAGGAAAATAATTACTTAGGGGCATCAATGTAAATCCTAAATTTAACGGGGTAGGCTTGAAACATAGGATATTTTTAAAAAATGGTTTGTTTGAGGTTTATACAGTTAATAATTATATTAAGACATACTTAACCACTTATTAGCATTTATTATTAATCTGTTTTTTTTTTAGTTTTCAGCCCTACGTTTCGGTACTTATCGATACACTCTTCAGGCTATAGTCCGGCTGAAAGGTTCGTTTTTAAATTATACATGTTTTCTCAGCGGTTAACTAAATTTTTCTATTTAATAAAGATATAAATATTGACACCACTTAATTGCTGTTATTATAATTAATTGCAGAAATTTTTTGGCAATATACTAATTCTGTTAAGAATTCTTAAAATGAAGAATGATACAGCCATCAAGTCTATAATTTTATTAAAATACGTTAGCCTAACGTGATCATTTATAGTAACAATTTGGTTTCCATAAATATATCTACCAATGCATGTACAGTTACAATTTTAAAAAATCGCACATGAACATTTACTTTGCTTTTATATTACCATTTACCTGCTCTGAATTCAAATTATACGTTCTGCATGCAGATCTCGTCAATACTGCACTGTTGATGTAAGTCAAAATCTTGGATCTCAAGGAAGCGTTTTTAAAATTATAATTTCACTTGTATTGGTAGATATTGATGGGAAATAATTAATTTCTGTTGATATTATGGCGGTCCGTCGAAAAGTCTTGTATGCTTGACGAATTTTAATAAACGGATGTACTTTAATGTGGACAGAAGGATTTACACTTGTAGATAGTTGATGAAATTCTCTCGGGTTTCCAGACAGAAGATGTTAAAATGGAATGTTATCAAAACATCGCGTGTTTTCGACTAACTAACTAGAAAAGTCTTTCTTCTCACTTCCTTTCTCTGCCCCCCCCCTCTCTCTCTCTCTCTCTCATTTCCCTCCCTTCCCCTCTTTTCTCTTCCTTTTCCTCCCCTTTCTCTCTCCACCCACCACCCCTCTGAGAAAAACGAGAGAATTTTATCCGGATATACTTGATGACCGTGTATTGCTTTCATCTCAAGAATAAAATAATACTTTATAGTTACTTATAATAGCACAAGAGCTTCAAAAGATTATTATTATTGAACACTGAGTCAGAATATCACTAGAGTACAAAAATCATTGCAGACTTTTGTGGTCTTACGGGTTTAGAGATTGATTTTTATTATTCAATATTACAAACTTCTTAAATACACGAGATAGTTGATAATTATTTCCTTTGCTTTGTAATGCAGTATGACTACAGAGGACACATTTTTGCTTAAGAAAACCTGGTGTGTCGTCTCTGGACATATGTTGGAGGTTATAAAAACGAAGTTTTTGATTTTTAAAATGATAATATAATGGGAGAGACGATCAATAAATATAATATATTCATGGAAATTGATTGTGAAGTGTATAATGAACACTGGATAAATATCTTTTCACTACGAGCAAAACCATTTGATTCCTAAATTATATCAACGGCGTTGCACAATTTACAGTTGGTTTATATATACTGTGAAAATTTATGTAAACTTTATTCATTTTATGCTGTAGCAGTTTATTTGGTTACAAGTGAAACCACGTATTAATCCAATGAAAAAGATTAGAAATTTTATTTCAGATACGTGACGTATTATGACGTCATCGGTGTTTTGTTTATAATTGGATCATTTTTTTGGGTAACAGACTTCATGAAGGTGATCTTGAAACAGACAAATCACCTTTCATACCGTAGGAAGGGCATTTAAAGAGCTGGATGTGGAAGATATAGCAAGGTAGCCCACCTCTAATCGTGGGACTGTCATTTTACAGTGTCGAATAAATAGTTTTCGGGGTCGTTAATAGTGTCATTTATTTCGGGGAACCTTGTAAAATCAACAGATAAATATAACTTAAAATAATATGCAAAGTTGGTGAATGTGTTACATAGAGGATCAAGGATAAGTATTGTATTTGTATATAAAAGAAATAAAAATAATTATTATAGCTGTGTGACAAACTTTAGTGTATTATGCATGAATCTGCAAACAAAGACATAGGAATTCCTATGGCCCAACTTTATATTTTGACGTCGAATTTGTTTTATGTCCATCATTTGTTTTGTCTTCTTTATTGTTAGGTATTCTGGTTTATCATAATACTCGAACAATTTTTTCTTTATCCGACATACTTAGTTTCTTCTAGAAAAAATTCTTATTTCTTTTACCTTTGAGAATTTTTAATATTGTTGACGAAATTCATATTCCTTTAGAAAAGTGTATAAATAAATTAAAAACTAAAAAATTCTGACATATTTGGACTTATTTTTATTTTTTTTACTTACTGTCTGAAAATTGAATTTAGCAAAGTGTTTAGTTTTGGAAATCATTGAACATTTATACATGACATAATTTATATAAATATGCATTGAAGATATATGTTAAATTCATTTAATACGGCAAACGTGTCCTCTAATATGAGAAACATTGCTCCCAAATTGCCTAAAATAATTTTGTTGAATTTCAAGATTTGTTTGTTTAAATAAATCCTGACTTCTTCTTTTATCGGTTCAAATTAATTTTCTTTCGTAAATCATCTGAATAAAAGAAGACGTTCTTTAGTTTATCGATAATCATTCCCATAATAAAGAAATTGACTTCGAATTTAATTCTGTGTTGACCTGTCGATCTGTTTTTCCTTCTCCTTTATTGGTATGCCTTCTGATTTACTATAGTTTATGAACGGATTATTTTATCCGTCATACTTGAGTTAGAACACTTGCTGTACTAATTTATCATTTTTAAAGCGATTAAGTTTTACGTTAAATTAAATGAAATTCATACCCTGATTCAGACTTTAAATTTTTTACAATAAAACCTGAAGAATGTAGAATTACATATCTATACGTTTCTTATGGCATTAAAAATAAAATCTGAACCAGGTCATAAATTTTATTTATTTAAATAATTATGTAAAAGGAATTAGAAATGTTTCAATAGAAGCTCAAGTAAAGAGCGTATAGCTAAATTTAGAAAGACAAGAATGGAAAAATGTCAACCCCACCCAAGACTCGGGAGGTCTTTGGTTCCATTCCTGGGGCCTGTCGACATTTATCAATTATTTTCTTCCTAAATTTAGTCGTACGCTCTGTACTTGAGCTTCAATTTAAGAATTTCTATTTCCTTTGACTTGAATTCCATGCACCTTCGATCAATTTACATAATGCTCATTCTTCACCTAATTCCTAGAAATAAGTTTGTGAAGAAAGTGGTTAATAAATTGTAGGTGAGCCTAGCTTTGGTTTACAGGCGTGGTTGGATGTTGACGGTCCTCGGGTCATTAACTCGGTCTAGCTCAGTGTTAGAGTGCCCGTCCGGAAAGCGAGAGGTCCTTGGTTCGAATACCTGATCCGGTCTTGCATCTCTTATTTGATCATTAAAAACGTTATCAAAAAACGTTGTTTTCGATTAATTTCTTGTTAATACACAACTCTCAATTACTCTGTGCTTTATTTTTTTTTTACGAATTTTTCTTTTGACTCTGGGTAAGGAGCCGCGGTTCACAAATATGAGATCACAACGCTAGAAGTAATTTTTGAAGAAGGGGTAGTGCTGTAGAGGATGACATAAAATATTTAAAATATTGGTATAGGAATTACTGATTAATGGGTACATTCAACATGCCTATTAAGTTGAAGGGCAGCCCCTTCGGTATGGTGGGGGTGAGTGTCTTTGAGGAGGGGAGATTAGAAAGGTGAAATAGTTTAGAGAATAGTCCATATTGAGCTAGAGATTAGATTTCCAGGCTATTATAAAAAATACCTGGGCAACTCTAATGACATAAAATTACAGATAATCATATTTCGTTTTACCATACATTGAGATGTACCATATAGCGTGTTTTGAAACAGAACTTTTATTTCGTTATAATGGTGAGCACCAAAAAATAGGTGAACTTTTCCTTGCGTCTAAATAAAAAGTTGCTAATCCCAAAACTCTCGTAGTTAAAAATAAATTTCTCACTTGTCTCTATTTCTTTTTTTGTAAGACTACGTTTGACAGGCACGTACGACTCTGCAAAATCTTAATTAGTTTCGTTTGTTCGTGAGAGACGCGCCTGTGTTTGTGGCTTTTCCTGGACGTTATCTCTACTGGAACATGGTATCTAGGCCACGTCAGTCTTTTCTGTAGATTCGAATCCGACGATCTGGCGCACTGATAAAACAGCAGGGATCATAATAGGAGAGTGGGAGGTGCGAAGTTGTTGGAAACCCTGAATATGGATTTAGCGAGCAAACTTTTAGACAACCAAAGCCGAATAGGTGAATATCCTTCATGTCTCACCGCTGCAAACTTTTATGTTGAATGTTTCTTTTCCCCCGAGTCATTTGATAATAATTTGGAGCATGGTCTTCATGTGCTTGGATTTTGAAAACTGTCTGCAAACGAGAAAATGATTAAAGATCAAAATAATTTTTTGAACGTGTGTCGACTCGACTCGACTCACCGTTGGCGACTTTATGGACTTTTGTAGAATGGCATGGAGCTGTGGAAAGATTGATTTCTGTGAGAGCCGGGGAGAAGCGCGTCTCCAATCAATAGCCGGTTCATTGTCTCCAGCTTGAAGAGGACGCTTCTCTCCTCCACCTGTTGCAGACTATTCCTGTATCGCGCCCAATAATTACGAATTGGCTTCGACCTGAATTCTCCCGCCCTCTGAGTTAACCTCATATCTCCACGCGCCTGCAATTGTGCTTAATCAGCCATTGAAGACAATGAATAAGCTTAAAATTACCCTTAATTAAATTCATGTAGATTACATACGTTTTCTCTATGCTCGGCGAGTAATTAACAATGAATAACTTGTTTTAATTTTTTTAAATTTTCCCGTTACAATACCTTATTTCTGAAAGGAATAAAAAATAATATATAGTATACTGTCGTCGTCAAAATAGTAGAGCCCTGAGTTTGAAGCTTCACTGTGCCCATTCGCGTTGACCTACGTTATTGTGAAAGGTTTAATTTGGATTTGGTGATTACGGTGTTTACTTTGGAAATATTTATGCTTTAGAAGAAAATATATTCCTCGGAGATTAAATAAACAGAGACAATGGACGATAGGAGATTGAAAGGTCGAAAGGTACAGTGAATCATGATCATTAGCACGAGAAGTTCGTGGCTATCCGAAGTTTTCGCCATTATTCTCTACATTTTTTTTTGGTTTTTCCGATCCAACTTCGTGTTCCGATATTTTTAGTATCCTTTTACACGTCCACCTCGTTCTGGGTCTTCCTCTTGCTCTCTGTCCTCCTGAGTTATTTAAGATGATTCTCTCTGTTGGTCTTAAGCCGATATAGTGAAACGGAAAATTATTGATGAATTCACTAAAGGTGACCGGATATTTTGTTAAGGCTGATGTTAAAAATTTTTAATTGGAACAATAAAATTCTTATAGATTTTCCAGTATTTTGGATGATAGCTTCTAAAATTACTATCCACACTTCTGAAGTTGAATCGTACATCTGTAATTTAACCTGTAAATACCATATAAAATTTTCACCGTTTTTGTAATCAGTTATGCATAATATTTGAAAAATGCATACAGTAGGAGAAATTATATCTAAGAGAATATATATCAGGATTACAACGTATAATAAATAAACATTAAGGAATTAATAATACAAACATTGCCAATTCGTGTCGCACAAAGATGTGCGAGTCCATGCAATAATAAAATATAACTTGGCATGAATTAATACAGGTCTACGATTGCCTGGAAAAGGACTGTATCTGTGAATCGTTAATATCAGGTGTAAATAAGAAAGAATAAATAAATTATGATTTTATGATACTGAGAATTTAAGAAAAAACTAAATTTCGTTAGTTATTATCCAGACGGCTTTTTTATCCTACGACATTAAAGAAGCGTAGGAAAATTGTTGGTGGTAAACGCATTTCTGCACTAAAGAGTACGATTTAAATTAATTTTTCCATTTCATTAATGCCTTTCTGTTTTAATGTCAACTGTTGTTAATAACCTGAATTATTAACTTGAATTTTTTTACGATGTCTATGAATTAGTTTTTACTAATATTTTAGTTTTACGTATCTCCTTATAGAGTCTGTTATGCTTCTATTTAGGTTTCCTTATTTTAATTAAGGTTCAGTTATGTAGACGATGGGTAAACCTTAATACAAGTTGTTGGTGAAGAAAATTTGTTTTCATTTTCTGTTTGCGTAATTGTAAGGTGATTTCAGAACGGTTCTCGACTGTTAATCGAAAAATGTAATTACAGAGTACTTGACGAGCGCATATCTTTTGAAGTTGAGAACTCCAAATGAGTTTTGTAATCGATAATTTGAACACCTCCGGAGCTCTTAGACGACGTGCTTCCCAACTTTAGACCGAAGTGGTAGAAGTGTTGTGAGGAAACGCAACTGCGAGGTTGCACACAGCAACAGGATTGGGGAGGACGGGGAAACTGCTGCGACCCGATTGCAAATTAGCGAGCTGGGAGTCGTAACTCAGTCGGGGATTTGCAACCTGTAACTCAGGGGGAGCTCAATCAGGACATGGTAGCCAGCTCTGGATAGCCGGACCCGTGTCTCTGTGGTAATCTCCGTAGTCGTGGGGCCCTTGTCCTGGCAAGTAAGCTCTCGATAAACAATTTCTTACTCAATGTAATTAGCCCATTCTGCCCTTAATTCTGATAAAATCAGAGTTAATTTATATATTCTTGTGTATTTACCCCCAGATATTAACGATCCAAGACTGAAATTAATTCAGGCTACTTTTGATTTTATTATTGTACGGACTCGCACATCTTTGTGGGACACGAATTCACAACAGCTCTGCGAAACTTCAATCTTCATTAAAATTTAGCTATAGGTGTACAGTATTAGTTCGAATGGTACTCTGATGAAGGAATAGGACAAGTCAAATTAATATTAATTGTAATTATGGTAAGAATAATAAATACATAAATACTTTTCGGTGTACATAAATCATAATAAAAGAAGTGGCAAAAATACATATTTGAAAATTCGTGAAATATAGCAATTCCATATAAGAGAGAATATGTCAGGATTACAGCACATTACAAATAATAATCATGAAAGAAATGCGAAAGATTGTATATAAGCTAAAGATAAAAATTATTATTTGAAACAGCAAAACGTAGAGCTCCTGTGATTTCGTGTGCTACAATGACGTGGGAGTCCATGGAATAATATAATAAAACTGGGTCTGGAAAAGAACTATCTCAGTGGATCATTAATATAAGTTGTAAATACGCAAGAATAAATAAATAAATTTTGATTTTATCAAGTATGAGAATTTAAGGGAAAAAATTAATCTGTTCCATTATTTGCCTGACTTTCCTCTGTCTTGATAATTATTTCTGTACTTTCATTACCTCGCCCTTTGTTTCTGTCCCTCTTTCCTCCGCACTGACACGACACGCGGTATCTTCTGGTCAGTTCATTTCTACGCTAGTCGTCTAAATATTGTGAGATTACAGATTCTTTTGTCTGTGTAACTGGCAGATTTTTGGAGGCCCGTGTGGGAGGTGAGAGTATTTTGCCTCACAATAACGGGCGGCCATTGCAGTTTGCCGACTGGCGTCGACCCCGATTCGCTCGGCGGTGCACGTCGCGTCACTCCAAACACTGCAAGGGGAAAGGGGATTTAAAGGTGATGTCTCGCTCCGTTCTGCTCCTAGCTTCCTCGTCCTGCCCTATTCCCGTTACTCTATTCTTTGTGTCACGAGGTTTTGTTTTTAGTTTCGTCGCTCCATTCACATGTGCTAAGTATACCCGATAACATCTGATAATTCTGCTTCTGTAAATATTTTCCGGTGTGGATTTGGAGTCGTTGTATTCTCTCTATAACACTGTCCATTCTTCTTTACAGATTTTATTAATAATCGTGTTGCATTACTTGATTCTTATTTAATCGTTACAAAATTACTCAATGCGCAAGTCATTATTAAAGTCCATTACCTAAAACTATTTTACTCACGCCTGTAAACCGGATAATTGAGTTTCCTGAAGCTTCAACCCACCACAGCCATTCATTTAAAGAGAACTATCCTACTAGTGAAAAAGACTATAGCTACAATTAGTGTTTCACATTTTTATTCTGATTTCACAAAAAAAACATACTTTTAACTTCGTGCCAAAGACAACACAAAATCACGTGTTCAAACAAGAACATTTAAACCAAAGAGGTAGAAAAAATATGTATTTTAAGTAATTGATGTATTCAAAAAGATACTCCAAAAGCAACGTTTCATGCCGAATTACTCCAAATTTTTTTCTGAGAAAACCCACTCTTAAATTTTCAAAGTGGAACATCTTTTCACCACGTACGTTACAGCCATGTAATAAACAAACCGAATAAATGATATATACACAATAATGAGTTTTATAAAATTTAATGTAACGCTTCTTATAAAGTAATAGTGAATAAAAAGACAAAATTAAGTGATACAGTAAATATCACACAAAGTTTCAACAATCCTCGTTGCTGTTATCGGTTGATTCAAATTAACAAACTAGGAGACGAACTCAAAAGAAAATGAACTTAAAAACAAAAGATAATATAAAATTGAGGAAGTCAGCCTGACGATAATAGTTCACAACCATTAGTTAGTTTCATAATATCAGCAGTCTAATTAGTATTAATAACATTTTACTTTGTCTAATTTTTTTAACATTACATGAAGACCATTTTTCAAACAATTTAAAGAGTTTTGTCAAACTACAGCAATGTTTCTGGACTCCTCAGGTAGAAAGGACGCATATGTTATTTTTTTTCAGGTTTTATATGCATTAATTTATGCATATATTTGTAAAAAAAAATAGAGGTCCAAATTTGAAAAAAAAATACTTCATACACTGCAACAATTGAACGTTAGTATAAAGGTTAGTATAAATTAAAGAAAAAATTTCTATTTGAATGAGGGACTTGTTCAGTATTATTGGACCAGCAAAACATGCCTTAAGTAAAGGAAAAAAAATTATTGGCGTTCCAAAATGGAGTCTTGACATCATGATACTGTTAACTACCTTATCTTCCAAATTCCCTGATACGTTTTGTCTGTTACCCATTCTTGTTAATTTTTATATTATGAATTTAGCGTATCGTTTCTTAAGTTTATCAACAATGGTCAAGGGCTAACATAAATTGTATTATTTTCAGTATCATTGTTTCTAAATGAAGACATTGGATTCGGATGTACTCCTTTTGTAGTACTTCGCAAATCCTCAAAATGCTCAAAACTACAATTCATATTGTGGCTTTTTTTGTAAATTAAATAATTTTGTTCTGTATTTAACCTAATAATTCTTTTCGATTTTCAGCAAAAGCTAAGCTTAAAAACGAAACGTTTATGCTAATTGTTTTTTCTTGTCAAATATATGAAGATAATCCATTTACTTCCAAACAAACATTATCTTAACGATGGTAATGAATCGAAAATTTTCTGTAACGTTGGAATTCAAATTAATTTAAAATGGGTAAAGGAAAATCGCATTAAACGGCACGTTTTCAAACGTTAAAAATAATCGTATTTTTTTTAGCGTTTGAGGTTTTTAAGATCATTTTTAATGCACGTAATATGCTTGTCCGCAGTTTACGTATCAAAGGTTTTTAGAGGCCTGGGGTCGTTTATTAAGTTTAATATCCTTTGTTCCTAACAACTCTGGGAAAAAGCATTCTTTCTGAGCTCGTGTGGCCACCCAATGATTTCACCGCGGTTTTTCGTGGCTTGGACCGGCCGATATAAGTGCAAATATTTATGTTTGAGTTTTTCCAGGAGTTGGTGTGCGGAACGGTGCTTTGATCCACCCGTGAGAATTAATCCCTCGCACATCCCTTTAACCACGTTACAGAAGCCCTCCTCTGGGGATTTCACCTCAGTCCACAGGATCATTTGTAGATTAGAACTCAATGTGAAGCTTCAGATATACAGTCTGCCAGTTAACATAACGCCGCTTTGTGATGAGTGTTCTGTGGCACGATTATCAAAGAGTTCCAATTATTAACACACCAGTAGATTTATCACAGTTATGTGTAATAATTCCGAGCACACAAAATTGGCGAGTTTCGCTTAGCTTAATTTTCTAGAATCATTTCCATTATTTTAATATATCTTAACAAAATTTGTCAAAACAGGCCGTCTTGAAAAATCATACGATTTGACAAGGATAAATTAAAAAAAATAGTAATATAAAATTAATGTTAATTTTGTAATCAAGGAAAATGTATAACCTCCCTTCAGTCACACACGGTTTATGCCTATGCGGTATTGAAATTCGTCCCTCACTCTTCCGCGGCTTTTGTTATGCGGTTCCACAGTCAGACCATTTCTGCTGGAAGTGTGTTGGGTTAACAGGCTACATGAGGGTGATCCTGAAACAGGCAACTCCCCTTTAATAGCATAGGAAGGGAATTGAAAAGGGGGGAATGCGGAAGGTAGAGCAAGGTAGCCAAGGGTTAACTAGGGCCCCCGGGCTATGGTTTAAGGATCCTACCCGGTGTTTCACCTAAAGAGATGCAGGGAAAACCCTAGAAAACCTGCATCAGGTAGGTCGGGCATTGGGTACTATTCTCACGCCCTTCCGAATGACGGGAGACGAGTTTGCTGTGGGAACGCAGCATTCCCTTCTCCGTGTCTCCACCAATTTCAGGAGGCAATTGGCCGACTGATCCAATGGGATCAGCGGACAACTCTTGCCATATGCCCAAGGTCTTTGACCCCAGTACATATACCTCCTAAAATAGGTGAAGGTGTCTCGGCATATGAGAACTTTGATAAAAAATACCCAGAGAGAGTGCGAGGCATCCCCGACATGATCAGGTAAGCCCCGCAGTCACTCTGGGATGAAGCGTCTGCGAGAAAACTCCCGCAGCGCCCTTCCTAAGGTCTTTTATAAACCACAGCACTGACTATCCACCATCGAGAAATCGCATTGTTTAAAAAGAACATGAAACTCAAGTTTCCTCCTTTCCTCAATACATTGCTAAATCAAATCATGTTAAAAGCTAAATAGTTTTGAATTTTTGAAACACCTCTGTATCGTAATTCCAAAATGAAATACTGAAATTGTATGTACAAAATATTTCCTTAAAACGCTCCAAACTATATTCTGTTACTGACTTTCAGCAAACTTTTACAGTGACTGTTGACTTTATTTCTTAAAAATTATTTTCTTTAATTTAGATTAGTAGTACTTTTTGATTATTTAAGAAGGATCAAGGACCAAAACATGTGTACTAATTCTTTTGTTACTGGTGGAATGAATGAGAATTTAAATGATATAAAATAAAAAATTGTTTTCCCAATATATAGCAATTATTTAGGAACAAATGTAAAAATAACAGCAAAAACAGAAAAAAGGAGACACTGAGTTAATGTTTATTTTCATTTATATAATAATTTTTTAGTTTTTGGAAAAATATTTTGAAAAGGAGAAAAACACATTTAAATAGCAATTTAATTAATACGGCTTCATATGTTGGTCTTAATCTCAACCCTCATCGCGATTGTAAACTGATAATGAGTTCAAACTGCGAGCTAAGAAAGAAACATTAAATAGTAATAATTGTAGTTTAAAACAATGCGTGATTAGAAAAATTTAAATATCTTCATACACAAAAAAACTGGCGTGCGTGTGTTCGAAATTTTTAACCGATTTTGATTAACGTTTTTGTTGTATTTAAGGAATCACCTGTATTGGTCTTAGCTACAGTTGGGCCCGGTAGTTGGCGATGTTATCTGCATCCAGATTTTTAAAAATTTTCTGAAGAAACATTTGGATTTTATATATTAAAATACATGTAATCCCAAATTTTCAGCCTTTGACTTACGTCTCAATACATGTGCAAGTTCATTGTGACGTAGCTTGGCATTTCAATTTCGGTTTGATGACTTCTGATATATTCCGTGTATCATTGAACCACTCATATAAATCATTTTCTTTTAGCATTAATTTGTTCGATTTCTATGGTAGGGAGCGAGAGGATTTTTTTTTCCGTACACCACCGCAACACTTCACCAGGTTGTATTTTGGAAAGCATTGCATTGCCGTTTCGAGACGAATGATGTGATGTCCCGGTAGTGGCGGTGCCGAAGTTCGATCCGTGGCAACGGCAGTGATAAGACCTCATTGCCTCATTCCATCAGTCCTCCGGGTGCAGCTTGGTCGGCCATTAAGTGCCGGGAATTTCCTCTCAGGCTTATCGTGATTTACGAGCACAGGTCCTTGAAGCTAATCCAAGTCGTATAGTATCCACGATAGTCACCTTTCTCGTCAAAGACCGCCATCTGACAACAGATATCTACGTAACGCGTGCGACTTAATTTCCAAAATTCCAAAACTTCTAATCAGAACTGAAAAAAAATCCTATTTAACGAACCTAAAGATCTATGCCTTATAAAGTAACGACTGTGTTGAAACATAGCTAGACGTAGAAGGTGATTATGAGTCGTCACAGACTACTCACCCATTGGATGACCTGTGAAGTAAATGTACTATCGTGACGCTCTGTCACTGTAACAATTTATACGTATTGATCATCTAATGAAATTTGTTAATGTTAATATTTATTCTCTTAATGATATCGTTCTGATAGCTTTAATGAACCAGACCTTGATATTTTTCCTGTCAAGAATAATCTAGTCCGAGTCTGTAGAATTCTTCCAGACTACAAATGGTTTAATGCTGGAAGAGGGTTGCTTTTTCCTCGCTAGAGTCCATCACGTGACTGAAATGTTTTTTATACTGCCTGAAAATGGTAACGGTTTCTATATTAGATCAGTGGTGGTTCATAAGATTACTTTTACGTTACGTTGTGCTTCGCCCCAACAATTTCTACGAGGTTAATTATGCAAAATATTTATAATACTAAGGAAGTAGAATTGATCAAGTAGAAGCTCAAGCTGGAGAGTATAGCACATTTAGAAGAAATGCCCGCCCAGAAAACGAGAGATCCGTGGTTCGAGTCCCTAGTCCTGTCGACATTTTTTCCATTCTTGTCTTTCTTCTAAATATTTATAACAACGTAATATTGTTATCAATACTCGGCTTCAAATAACGTGACACGTAATATGCCTTATTTCACATTCCGTCTACATAACATAGTGTCTAATTTTTTTAAATATATCAGATGGAAATATACAATAATAGCCGGGGCTAATGTATAAATCAAATAGATTGTACTTCAATAATAACTAAAACGATTTTACATCCATGTGTTATATCGAGGTTTGTAACCGTGAATTAAACACACGAGTTAGCTACATAAATCTGTTAAAATGTCTTACAAAAAATAATAAAACAATTGACGGTTGCAACTACACTACGTTTAGGGACTTCATGTGTTCAATGGATTGGATACTTTGAAAACAAAAATAAAAATGTGTTTAAAATAGTGATAATATTAATTTTAGAAGAAAGACATGAATAGAAAAATGTCAACCGGACCAGTGAATCGAACCCAGAACCTCGTGCTCTACCAACTGAGCTATATATATCGCTAGGTCCGGGGCTCAATTCCCTGATCCGGTTGACATTTTTCCACTAATGTCTTTCTTCTAAAATTAACTATATGCTTTATCGGGCTTCAATTGAAGCATTTCCACTTCCTTAGATAATATTAATCTAACCAACAATTTTTTCCAAATTCTTCTATTAATGTCAGTTCGAAATTAATTTTTTGTAAATAAATTTTGAGTAGAATTTTGAAGCATCCTCTGTCTACACTGCCTCTTGTTACTGAATTATTTTTTTTAAAAAAATTGTAAACACTAATGCAAACATATTTTCTATTAAATTTTTGGTTCAATTATATCTTATGAAGCTCAAAACTGAGGACGATTTATTAATTCTTTTCTGACTTGTGGACGATTTATTTGTCCAGTGTGGAATTGAAATACGTGAGAATATTATACTTTTGAAATACGTAAAGTTATAGTTGTGGAAAGAACGTGTCTGTGGAAATTTCTAGAACAAAAGAGCAGTTACCCTGCTGTAAAAAATGGTCGATAAGGCTATAACCTCTGCATAGGATCACCATAGGATCTCACGATCCGGCATTTAGTGTGCTTATCCACCCTTATTCGGATTTTAGTTGTGAAAGTTCACAAAGTCTGAGTCTTTTCGAATTGGCCACGTTTTTGGGGTAAGTTTTTTGTATTAATAGGCAATCTATGTTTGCCTAATTTATTTCCATTATTCTTCCGGATATGCGTGTTGTAAGTTTCCGTCTCTCGGGTGTGGGACGAGGAGAAGTAATATTGGATGTAGCTGGTTTGGTCCTGTAATGCGGGTACACGCAGTTGCGGTAGGGGCGGTCGCTGTAATTTACCAAGCGACCGGTCCGGAAATCGAACCCCGGCCCTTGGAACTGCGGCGCCACTGCAGGACGAGACTCAGAAATCACGCCCCACTTCCTTGGCAACTTCAGAATTGCAACAGATACTGCGACAACGACGAGACGATAGTGGGATGGGGCGGAGGAAAATAAGAAAGAGAACAAGTTACACTAAACGTAATTAATGCTCCCGAAAAGTTTTTCGAAACAAGGTTACACCTCATTATCAGATTTCATCGTAATTAGATTTAAGGATGCGAAGTTTGTGCTTAATAAAATCTAGAAGTGGAGAAGGCGTCCTTGTGAGTGAGTACTGTGGCTGTGGTTCAGCTGTGATGGACTGAGCGGAAGTGAGAAGATCAAAGGCAGACCACCGTTGTGAAACTATTGTTCCATCAATTTATTCCAATTTCCGTGTGTTTGGATGTGTAACGATGTTCTGAGAGGCTAGAATCTGTCCTCTGTAAAGTTTGAACAGTAAACTGGATCTGTTGGCTTTGAGGAGTTTGTGATCGTGATTGCCAAAAGTTATACAGTGCATTAATTCAACAACAACCGGCACTTCGTAAAAAGATTATTCACACAATAGCAGAGTCTTTGGACCATCTTTTCTTTTTGGAGGTGAATCCTGAGTGAAATATATTTTGTAGAACTATTGAGTCTGGTTTCATTATGATCACCTTCTCCCAACCACGTTTTTTCGTTTCTAATTATTGAGTTAATATACTGTAGCCTTTCATATTATTTTCATCACATCCGTTACTCAGAATACATTTCCCTAAGGAGTATAGCCTTATTACCAACATGAAAGAAATCAGTTCTTAGAATAGGAATAATTTGATTTTAATGCAATTAATTTAGAGAATTACTTATCATAAGTTGCAAACAGAACTTTTGGACCTCATCAGGTACTACAAATAGAAAATAAAAAAGGGAGAAATTAAATGCGTAGAATGGAATAACTTCTTCATGGCCTTGTTAAAGTCAATTGTAAACAGAATTAATAATAATGTTACAATAAGTTACCTATTATAATTGGATTGAAGAATGTTTAAAAATTCAATTAGCATTTCTAAACACTTGAAAAGCTTTCATTCCGAAGGTTTAGTTAGAAATAGACCATTATTTTACTCATCGACTGCGTTTAAAATTATTTCAGCACCCTTTTCATTCATATACAATTCATTTTATACTTTTTAAAATTAAAAACTCATGTTCAGAGCCGAGAAAGACTGTCATCTTGTTAGAAACCTTATTTTGAAGTCTAGTTTTTACCTAAGATAATGTTGTGGGCGAAATAGCCCTACTTCTATATATCCTTCGACGCTCTGAAATGAAAGAGAAATAAACCAGTTGGAACGGTATCAATACGAACTTAACAACGAAATTATTTGCGTGGTGGCTTTACATTTGAGTACATTCGAGTAATTTTCGTTCCACTCCGATATATTCGCGGAAAAGTTGAGCTGCATAAATGTATGTCTAGTGCGGTCAGCACTCGGTTTGTTTGACGAAGCAACCGCCACAGTTGCCCATAATGTTAAACTGTGCCTGTTTACCCAGAACACGGATTCTGTTTGCTCGAGTTCACCGACAGAACTCTGACAGTTTGGTTATCCTTCCATTATTATCTGCATTAAAAGTCTTAACCGCGGGAAACTTCGCCATCATGGCGCCAGTCACGAAAGGTAACACCTTCGAAACGAGTCAAATCCCACAGTTGCTCACGTAAATATTTTAATTGTTCGAAAATTGGTATATCATTTTTTATTTTCAATTTAATGTTCCAAATTATAATTAAAATATTTTAACATATAATTAAAATGAATTCTCTACCTATTTAGTGAGGAGTTATTTAACATTAATAGCATATATTTTCAAGTTTTAATGGATATTATTTTCAAAATGATTATTTGGCCCTTGGTACACATTTCTGACAGATTGAGTTCCGTTGAGGCTTCGCGGTTTTCTTTCAGACAGATCTTAGCTTCTCCAGGATGTCTGGAAGACACCTTCGGTCTTCCTTGCTTCGATTCGTAACTAATTACCAATTCTAAAAAAAAACGTTGTATTATTATCATCATCGAGAGACTGAACTACCTAGATTCCATCTCTCTATCGTTATAAACGTCTCTCTCTTGTAAACTTACTTCGTCTTTGAATTCTTATTTCGGTTTCAAAACCGTTACCGATAATAAATACAAGTGTATTCCGCTTCTAACAAGCCAGCAGATTTTTAAAAAATCATAATGTCAATGTTTTACAACTCATAATTGGACGTTAAATGTAGTCTATTAATATTAATCTAAGAATTACTGTAACGTAAATTTCTTCACTTAATTTTTTTTCTGTCATCACCACATAGTCATCTAATTATCTTCTAATTTATTTTATCTTTTTCCTACTTACATAAATCATTCTATAATTTGCAAAAGTGTCAGTTTACATTATTTATTATGCAGCACATCGTTAATTTTCCTGCTTGGTTGCTCTTCACGTCAAAATTGTTCTCTGTAATCAACGTAGGGATCTTCATACTAGGACTGGTCCACATAAAAGTTAAGTTCCCCTTTCTTTACTCTGATTTTTAAATTTTTATGGAATAAATTGGACATATTTTCGGTTTTCAGCGTTACCGAAATCCTATAGGAGGAATCGTCTGATTGAGTGTTGGTTAAAACTATGTAAGGATGTCGTTTCCTGACGTCAATTACGGGTCGTATTGGTGGTTACGAGTCTAACTAAAGGCGGGGTTGCCGTGGTCGAGTAACACTTCCGAGGGTGGGCTTTTCTCTTTTGGGAGCGAGCTAAAAGCCCTCGCTCGGCTTATTTTAATATGAAAGGAGCGCAGAAATTGCAGGAGGGAGGCGTCAATTCTTCTTCCTTCCCACCGGACGCTCGATAGACAACACTGTGAGGCCAAAAGTCGGGCCAGGTCTTCGCTGTTAGGTCGGTCCAACGCGGAAACAGGGTCGGAGTACGTTTCAATTATATCGAGAACAACCCTAGGCACGTCAAAATAAAATAAAAAATATACGACTGAAACTTTTCTCGTAAATTATGAAACTGAATCGGTGTAAGCAAATAAAATCTTAACAAGAAAAACGACGAAGTACGACACTACTTACTGAAATTTAAAAATGGGCTGAACATTGGAACCGGACAAAATAATCACATCATACAGTACTTTTTATTATTCTCTCTTTATGAAATTTAGGAGAAATTTGCAGATTATCCCATGAAATTGTTATTTATAGATACATTCCTGAACAAATCCCCAAGAATTATGTATGAACGTTGTGGACGTTTTATTATCTTATCAGAACTCTCCTCTAAATTTGCCTCATGGTTAATGGGAAACTTTGTTTTTATGACACACAGATAAAATTAATAAAACATGTTTACAGTTAGTAACTGTCAAATTATTACCACCCCGAGATAAAATAAATTTTACTCCTAATAATCTATATTTCTAAAAAAACTTTCTCAGTCGTTAGTATATATGTCCCAGCTATAGGCGTCCAAACTATTGGTCGGAATTTGACCAAATTTGTTCCACAAGGTCCGCAGCTGCCCCTTATGTTAAAATGTTTTAAATATGCTGAAGTTGTTGTGTGAAAAACACTTAACGTAAAAGATTTCGTGTTCCACACACGCATCGAAATCTCCTAAAGTGAATGCTTGTTCCCTATATTAATGCATTTAATGTTATAAAGTTTGTAATGAATTTAGACTTCTGTACAAATTGTATTGTGACTGTTGAAGTGATACATCAAAATATTCTCATCATTATGAAATTTAGAAAGAACTTTCAAATTATCTCATAGAAATATTATATATTGATACATTCCAGAACAAGTCCCCGAGAGTTAGGTATAAAACGTTGTGGAACAAGTCCCCAAGAATTAGGTATAAAGCGTTATGGACTTTTTATTATTGACTGAATTTTTGTTGTAAATTTTATAGTCTTCAATTTAATATTTAAATCAATAATTAATCTTTTTTCTGATATTATTAATCATATAAATTTATTAGATTGTTTAAACATAAAACAAAAGACAGAAATTTTATTGCTTTACCTCCGATCAGTTGGGGTTGTAAAAAGAGAAATTAAAGAATCCAATTATTTACTGTGCTCATTTATAATTTGTAGCCAAATAGATTAATGTGTTCTATTTTTTGCAATCTTGATGTTTACAAAAACTGTCTAGCCTGTGTTGCTTGACCCTTCTTCATTTCATCACTGCGGTTCTGTTCGGAGAGGTCTGTTTACAATTGGAAAAAATTGTCCGGGCTTTAGATGTCTCGTCGTGCAGTTGTTTTTTCTCCTTCTTGGTAACGTCTCCCAATTAGGTCTCAAGTCTCGCAAATAGCTTACCGTGGTGGCCACAGCCACAGCCAGATGTTGTTTCACTCTGCTGGCTTGTCTCGACGGCTGCAATCTGCTGATGACTGCCGTGTTATCTCGCCTCCCGACTTTCCTCCCTCGGAACGTAACTTCTTTTATTTCACTTGGAACGGTAAGCGGCCTCCGCAAGCAAGACAAGGCCGTGCTAATAAATCTGCCAGCTCTTCCTGCAGGTCCCGACGGGGATCTTATTTATCGTCCGCCACAGATACGTAATTCACCATACAGTGAGCTTGGAGGTGAAACAGTGCCGAGTTGTCGGTAGACTGTGCTGCCGAAAATTCACAAAAGATATAAAAAGGAAGATAAAATACCGTAGATTCTAGCTGTTGCATTCGTTCTTCTCCGGGCGTACGCCTTCGGGCTTTCGTAGTGCATCAGATTAAACGTAACCGTGTACCATGCCACATTCTGATGATCGGAAAGACTAGAGAGCTCCTCATTATCGTATTACACAGTTATAAACGTTATTAATTAATAAAAATGTAAATTTGGTGATTTTTGCATCATATATTTTCGGTTGAATTTTACTAATCTATATTAAAAAATAAAATTGAAGTGTCTGTCTATCTATCCATATGTTACCAGAACACGATTTCTGCCACCCGCCTGGAAGCAAAGTTCGGTTCATCAGGCCACGTGGACATCCATTTTGTTTTCCTCGATCCTTCCTCCATCGATTTTAAGTTAAAAGTCTCTCTCTCTCTCCCTTCAGCAAATTTTGGCCTCACTCTTCTCTCCTCTCCATTTTTCTTACAGTTCCTCTAATTGGTGGAAAACTGGTGTTAGCATCACCATCCAAATCTGTTACCATTTTGGTGGAGTTTTCCCCCTCGGCCTGCGTACTGACAGATTATTGGCTGGAAGCTTCTTCCTGGAATTATTTACCTCTGCGTGGCACACTTTTACCAGACATGCATTTAACGTGGTAATTAAATGTACATTTAAAATAAGAAATAATTTTGTAAATTAATAAGCTTATGTCGGTCTCTATATTCACTAATCCATTAATTGATGCGTTTCTCAAAGTATTCTGTCTAATAAAATTTATAATATGAACCAGTCTCGTACAATGAATTGCTTTAGGTCTAAGTAAGAAACGTTACTGAGAAACGTCCTCGATTATATATAGAAGTCAAGAAATTTATCTCCCTCTTGTTGTAAAGTTGAATTTTGTTGAAGCAAAGGATTGCGCGATTGTTTCACTCGTAAACCAGCAGCGACGTATTCAATGCCGCTCTTTTTACCTCTTGTATAAAGGAAAGTCCTAGGACGTTTCTGAGAAACGATACTCATGCGCTTACGACTGCGCTCTCATCTAAAATGGACGCTGAAAGGCTTCTTATAGCTGCAGTTGCATCTTGCAACGGCTCCCAGGAATAGAACAATCCAGCATAGGACACGTGAGGTCTGAGCTATGACGTTCGTCACGCGCCTCTACGCTTTTACGGCATTCGATAAATACTTAGGCTGACTGTTTTTTTTCTCGTCGTCTGGTTATTACCTGTTTCTTCGATTTAATTCCTTTTCTCGGGAAATGTATTCAACGACATGTGCTTTCATTGCTTTGACATTCTTTGAAATAATCAAACGGCTTGGAGACGTGAAGCTTACGCCAAATGAAGCTAAGTCCGGACCCAATTTTGTCTTCTCACAGCTCTCGATGTTCCTGATTCTCGAATTTAAACTATTGTAATTAATGGACGGTATGAAGCTTAATTGTGTACGGGATGATCTGGAAGTTTCCAGTTGGTGGAATGGAATCTTCAAACTTATTCATCCCTCATGACTTTTGTTATCAGGTTGATGTACTTTCTAGTGTACAGTCTTTCCCACCTTCTTTTACGGCTAATTAATTTACTTCCACATATATTGTGCGGGTTAGGAATGAGATGTAATACTTTTTCGAAGGTTCGATATCGCTTTTGTGAAGAATCTTAGTTTTTGACTGGGAATATTTGTGATCTTACAATGTTTAAGGCAATCAATTGTTGGGGTTGAATGTTCCAACTTCCATTGAGATGGTCACGGTGTATGACAAGATGGTGGTGGTTTGTTTTGAATGGGATTGTTCTCAAAACCATGATTATAACTATTGTTCACGCTTTCTTATACTCGTTTCAGTAATCATGTTAGTTCAAGCGCCATGGAAACCTGTTGAGTTAGTCGTGATTGTTTAGTTAACACTGCGTTATTACTCTTGGAATGAGCGTGATGAGCTGTAAGTTTGATCGCCGTCTCTTCATGCGTGTCTTCTCACTTTCGGTCAGTTTCAGATGCGGTAAAATAGCAGGTAGCTTAAAAATACTTTAAATGCCAGTATTCTGTATTTCACCAAACTTCTATTTTATACTATTGGTGTTTATACTATTAACATAAATTATAGAATGAATTTTAAAAAATGTATTACGGTCGCACTCCCTAGTTGATAACACTCAACTTTGAAACAGAATATCGGGCTGATTTTGCTTAAGCTGGTCTTAAAAATCAATTCTTCTGTATGGAATATAAATTTATGACTTGTATAATATCTATTTCTTCTTTATTTAGTCCAATTACACAACATAAAAATTTTATTCAATACAATTACAATGCCCTTGATAACTTAACATCACATTCTGTTCATGCCTCGCAGTAATTCCAGATATTTTCGTCGGCAGCTTAATGTATTTATTTCTTCATTCTTCTCCTCTGATATTCAGTTCCACTCTTTAACATTATTCACCTGATTTCTCATCTTACATTTTTAATATGTTAATTAGGTCGACTAATCTTGAACATGGCTTTCAACTTAACAGCTCAGTTTATGAATCCATCCTTCAACTGCATTCTTCATTCTGTGGCGTCTGTCGTAGCATTTACATAAAATGAGTGGCAACAAAGAGCTTATCTAACAACTGCTCTATAAAGTAATCAATAAATTCGTTGAGTTTTTCTTCTACTTCTTCTGGCTTAATTCTGGAAAAGTGATATCTAATAATTAATAAATTTAAATACCCAAAGATTTAGTAATATAATTTTTTAAGCTCATTCTTAAATTTACATTAATAACGAGCAATAAAAGTTACTGAAATATATAGAATATTTGCATTAATAGTTTTTTCAAGTAGTGTATCAAAGATGTTAATTCAGCATCGTACATAGTTGACATGTTTCAGTTCTCATAATTTTTATTGAAAGGAGCTTAGATAGATATTTTAAAATCTAAGTTTTATCGATGGATGTCTGTTGACAAGTAACGCACCTGCTCATAGGCAGCCGCTGCTACCTGCTATTTGCGCATGTAGGACTGACCGCATCTGGGACGATGCCGCTACGAACACGGTTGACGCTCTCAATGGTCTTGATTATTACAGAATATTTTCCCAGTGAATTAGTTGAATATGAAGTTCTGTGTCAGTCACCTGACGATGATGGCGCTGATAGCTATCGAAACACTGGGTACTGATCACTTGTCATGGAGCCCTATATTGTTATTAGTCACAATTATATAGTTAATCACCAACTCCTGCGTTATTACTGGTCGGCTGTAAGCTTGATCGCCGTCGCTCCTCGAGCCTCCACGGACCTGATGGTGCGTATGTTGTTGTCGCGAGGCGGAACTCCCCGTCGCTACTTCCGCTACCATGGGGCGCACTCAAACTGGAGCAAAGTCTTTGTTCAGAGAGCTTTGTGCTGTTGGCGAATTAATTTATTGGCCGTTTAGCGGGTACGTCGGCCGGAAACAAAGCGGGGTCAAGCACCTCCGCGGAGCAGGCGTGCCAACCTCCTTCCTTGCGGCGCATCTGGCTCGTCTGGCAACATCGGATTTGCCTATGCAGAGCGTCTTCAGAGCCTTTGTTTCCGGTGGGCCTTTGTCAGAAGGGTCACGTGCGGCGCCGCTGACACGTGTTCGGGGGCCTCGTGGCCAATCAATTACGCGCCTTCCCCAAGCACCTGTCACTGACACACACACCGGTGGCCCGTCATAATTATGCCTGCCTGGTTAGCCCTCCCTTCAGCTGCATTCCCCGTGGTCAACACTAAGCTTGTTTGATTAACGGCCCATTTTCCAATGTATGTTCACATTTCTGAAGAGAATCCAAATTGATTTTGTGTTGAGGATTATTCAGGAGAAACAAACCTGACCGATCATGACATCCTCCTACCTTTAAACTACTCATCTCTTACGGATACACTATCTGATCGATTTCAGGACGAAATTACTTAAAAGGTACAAACCGTTCAGCGTGCCAAACCACAGCTTTCTTCACCTTTCCGTCTCCTTCACTTTGTCGGTTCATTATATTTAGTTGAATCCTTGCAAATGTTTCATATAATCTATCAGCTTTGCCTTATTTCTGGTGTGTTACATTACTTCCCTCTCTCCATCTAATTTTCTCAATTTTAATTTTTCGAGTCATCTTCATCTGATGAACCTCTCTATCATTATCATTTACCCTTCATTTCAAGTGCCATTTTAGATTTTTATTTTCAAAGTATGTCAAAATATTTATCTTACTGCAAATAGTAATCAAGGCATGTCTTCAATATGTACGTCCGTATTCATTACCCTACTTAAGCTATATTTAGAATAATAAATCCCGAAATTACAGTCAGTTTTCGTATTCTTCCCCTTTGGTATTTTATTTCAATGCAGATACAGCGTAATGTATCAAGTTTCAGTTTATGGTCAATAAATTAAAAACAAGTAATATATATATTATTAAAAATTCAATTTTTTAATGAGATGGTTCTTTTTTACTTTTTCATGTGAGGCGTAATATCAATCGTAAATCACCGCGTTCTGTAATATTAATCTATTCTTTTATTTTTCTGTAACAATTTACTTGTCGTTAATTTTACCACTTTGAGGAGCTTTCGGCTGCTGCCATTTTCTGTTGTTAACAGAAATTAATAATACAGTCATTTTTACAAAAAGAAATTAAATTTACCAACAGCTGGCTGCGATATTTTTGTTATATGATTTTATTAGGGTACGAACACTTGTTTGCCCAGAATTTTCCATTTTATTGAGACGTATAAAAAGTAACTTCCCACGGAAAAAGAAATTAATAGCAAATAATCGCTGTCGAGCAGTGACTATCCTTAGGTCTGTTATAATTTAGTATTGTAATTATTTACCTTAAATATTAAATAAACTGATTTTGGATTTTTAATCAAAGGCTTCTTATTAGTCCCAATTTAAATAATAAATTTACTTCATAGTTGAATTTTAAAAATATTTGAATTTTGTTGTTGGTATGCTTAGCTGAGAAAAAAGGATAAACATAATTTTTGAACGCTTAATTGACAAAACCTCAAGGATCCCATATAAAATTTTATTGAGAAGATTAGTATTTTGATAGCAAAATGACCCAATTTATTCTTAAATTTTCGAATCTTCACTTTGTCGAAATCTGTTATTTCTCCACGCGGAATTCGTCAAATTTTAGCTCATCGTTTTTTAAGTAATTAAGTGTTTTATCATTTAAATTTCACGGATATAAAACCTTTGGGGACAAGAAAAAAATAATCATATCAGTTACGTTGAACTTAAAATTTTTGATGAAATTTAAATAAAATATTAAATTTGAAAAGTTTGTATACAGACTATTTTAAAGTTCAGTAGACCCGGTTGTGTGCTAGTTAAATTTTACCGTATTTTTGCAGATGATAATGTTATAAAACTTATTAAAACTACAGTATACGAATATGTTTTAATAAGGATTTTAAAAAGACGTATTATATTATTTGAAAAGTAAACGCAGGCCCAAAAAATGACGCGGTTGCTAATAGCTTTTTAAAGAATTGTGAAAATACCTTTACAGTTAGTTTGCTGGTAATTTCTTATACTTTTGCATTCTAGGGATTTTTCTCTATAAAATTACGAAATATTTCTTGTTTAATGTGCTTGTTTGTTTGTGCGCTTTGAGGTTTGGCACGAGAAAGAAGCCGCCCACACTTATCTTATGGTGAGCTCATCTCTGCTGTTTAAATACCTCTAATCTACTCACCACTTCCTCCTTGTTGTTATTTTTGCAGCTCACGTTACAGTCTCCTTGTTTCCAATACTGTAGTTGTATTCGTTGAATTCATTCTGCCATACTGACGTTTCAGTTATTCCTTACGTTGCACTTCACGAGTGCTGAAAGTTTTTTTTTTGATATATGAACTATCGATGTCTAAAAATTGGTGCAGTAGATTGGTATATGGTTGTCAATTTTTCGGTTCATTGACGTCCAATTGGTTCGTTGCTGTATCCAAGAATCGATACAGTTATTTCTTGCGTTCTTGAAGCGGACGATGTCTCTAATGGAAACAGTTGGAAATTGGACCTCTCGCTTTAACGAGGCCATTACCGCTCCAAGTCCCAAGTTCACAGCTTGTCTCTCGTCACGCATTGCTCCCCCACTGTCCCTTCAGAAAAGAGAAGGAGATGCATCCTCGGACCAAACTTTCTTTATCGGATATTCACTACTGACATTTTATTATTACAGTGATATTAAATTCATAAATTTATGTCTTTGCTTGAACTTAATCATCGGACCAGACAAACAGTTGTAATAAGGTTTCATTACGAAATTTCTCATAATTGGCTTCTTGGCAGCCTAGTTGTTAATGTATTCATACCTAAGAGTGGTCTGATGCAACCCTCCATGCTAACCTATCTTGTGCATAACATCCCACATCCTCCCTAATCTGATTAGATTATTCCATACACTTCCCTCTCATGCTAATATTACAAGACCCTCATGTCTTAAAACGTAGCGTATTAATCCATCCCTTCTCCTGGTCAACTTCCTCCATATTGTTCGCTCTTCCTTTATTCTGTTTAGAACTTCCCCTTTAGCTACTCTATCCACCCATCTGATTTTTATCATTCTCCTTTAGCACCACACTTCAAAGAATTCTTATTGTTTTCCTTTCAGCGACTCCGATCATCCACGTTTCGCACCCATATAACGCCACGATCCATACGAATATTTTTAGCCACGATTTCCTAATATTCACGCTTATATTTCCCGCAAATAAATTCCTCTTTTTAGCGAAAGTCTTCGTATTCTGTGTTATCCAAGTCTGTCTGCTATACTTCTACCATCCCTAATTATTACGCTTCCCAAGTAGCAATATTCCTTAACTTCCTTCAAAATATCCTTTTCCAACCTAACACCCTTTGTCATTCCACTGCTTACCATTACCTTGGTTTTCTCTCTATTAATCCTCCTGGAACTCATTAAAGTCAATTATATGGTTTCCAAGTCTTCTTCTGAGTCGACTAATGTTATAATATTGTCCGCAAAGTGTAGGGTTTTTATTTCTTCCCCTTGCAGTATGATTCCTTGTCCATATTCCGTTTTAACTTTCTTCATCGCCGATCCTATATGTAAGTTAAACATCATGGACGACGGCTACATCCTTGTCTTACTCCTTTCTTGATTTCTGCTTTCTTTTCTTGATCTTCAATTCTAATTACAGCTGACGCCTTGTGTACAGATTATGTATAAGTCTTCTTTCCCTATATTTTATTCCTGTGTTGTTTCAAATCCTTAATAGTGCGTTCCAGTTCACATTATCAAACGTTTTTTCTAAATCTACAAATGCTCTGAACTTAGGGCGGTTTTTTAAACCTGTCTTCTAAAATTAGACGCTAAGTCAAACTATTAACATTAAATATTAATGGCTGTCTTCATATCGGGCCGGTACAGAAAAGTAGCTCCTAACCAACGCAAAATTCATACGAGATATTCAAAAACCTGGAAACAAACGAGTGCTGGAAATTATGTGGAGTAAGAAAGAAAATTAGATTTTCCTCTTTTTTTCAAGAAGAAGGAAGCTGAAAAGGCATTGTACTGGTGCTCAGTTCGGTTTTCCCGTACAGGGAACTTAATTCTGATTTCTTTTTTATATGAGACTGCAGTATGACAAAACTACTTGTTCGACGGGAAAAATGCATTACCAAAGTCGGGAAGTGTGTATAACAATAGCGTGTGTTCTACTTAAATGTAAAATAAATTTTCTTTTCCAAAAGTCTCGTTTAGGTGATTAATTCCAAGGCCTTTAAGTCCTGCTTCTCAATTAAGTATATGGAATATTTGTCTCGTGAAAATTTAAATTTATTTTGAAATGCCTTTTATTATAGCAGCAATAATAAAATTAAATTGATATTATTTTAATTATGAACTGCAGAAGAAAAAAGATTAACTATACAGTTCATCAGAAATTACAGGGAATAAGTGCACCCATTTAACTCGGAAAACATAAAACGTCGAATGCATTGAATTTTACGACACTCTGAGGCACTTCAAGGAAGTTGCACTTTTATAACTACATTGCACTCTCACAGGACTATTTTTTTCTCTTTCTCTCAGGAAGGTATAAAGTAACACGACACCGTGCACATGGAACTACTTAGACGCTGGAACGCATAACTCAAAGTTATATCCATAACATTTAACAACCTTTCTGTCTCTTCGTTTTGTTTAGTGTTGCACGGCTGCAAATCTCAACAGTTATTTGTGGAATAATTATTTTTCAAATGAAGACCAAAAAAATAAGCCTAAGCTGGTACTGCTTTATTTGATGGAAAAATGACGGCTGACTTTCAAGAGTGCAGCGCTTGAAACTGTTTCTTGTTTCTTGTTCGTGATCTCAATCTTCCGAGATATCTTGTTAAACCTTGGCCGATGACTCGACGTTCTGATGATGCCTTCATTGGCTTCTTTCTCTCCTCTCAATTATATATCATTCCAAAAAAAGTATGAGTCGTTTCTTGTTACATATCTGAAAGATTATTTTCGTGGGTCTTAGTTCAGCGTATCCTGTGACGCGACTGGAACCATTTCAGGAATTCAACAATCAACTGTAATATCCCTGTAAAACATCTGGACGTAACAAGGAGTTACCAGGATCTCACTGTATTTTCCCCCCATTTTCTCGATCATACTTTATCAATCTGATTGGAAAGCCTGATCAATGGAAGTCCTTCGTCTCTCATGAGCGGAAGTTCGGCTGCAAAATTTTCCCTAGAAAAGTTTTGTGGATTCCTCTGTTCGTGTGCTAGAAATCGTACACAGAGTTTTGTGTTTATGTGAGGTGAGCCAAGTTACCGCCTTTGTGCGAGTAGTCGTAAACTTGCGCTATGAATAACGCGAAAAAAAAGTAAAGGCTTGGCCTACTTGCACACCTGGAATCCCAATACTAGGAAACTCCCTTTTCAAGGAAAAAAAGTTACTGGTCATTCTTTTTCAGTATTATTCTAAATGTGTTTCTTTATAATGGTATGGAAATTTTTTTTAACTTAAACTTATGAAGGAATCGCTGTAATAACGATTACATCAATTCAGCTGTGTCCATAAAATATTTTCTGCTTTACATATTTTTTAATTAATGTAAATGGTATAAATATATATTTTTAAAACATCCGGGGTGTTGCATTTGTAAAAATATAAATGGTTATATTTATCTGACTCATCGAAATCTATCTATAGAATAAAAACGAAATGCTTGATAGTATTATTTAAAACCGTGGCCACAATTAAATAAAAACATGTTACACAATTTTTAAAAACCCGAGGAAAGGCACTGCGGGGTGAGAAACCACTACCTCAAATTTAAAAGTTTAGTAAACAACATAATATGCGAATGTGTCCGTATACACAAGTATCTGATGTTATTGAACGTCGAGAAAGACAGAATACAGCTACCCCCCATATTTATATGGTGAAATACGGCCGCTATTTGTTCTCATTCTGTTTCGCACACATTCGATTCATTGTATCGTGTAATACAAACACCAGTAGCTAAAAACAATACTATTTTTATATACGTAAGTTTGTATATATTCATTTCAATTGGAACCTCCTTTTATCATGAAATATTGCAGGGAACCACGAAAACTTGACTTCTGCACAATTACATCCTGCAATGCGAACGTATGGAAATATCAAAGGTGATAAAAAGAAAATCAGTAATTATTACTATAATTTAAGATTTGCTGTCCATTGCAAAGACTAACGGAATGGTTTTTAGTGAGGATTATGGAGGAGATGGTGATTAAAATATAGTGAGTCGTCATTCCGTCGCAACAAATGGGCGTTGAAAGGTTAATATTGATTAAATCACATGTTTAGGAGGAGATTAAAGTAAAATTAAATACTGAACCGGGCTAATATAAATCAGTACCCAGATTACATTAAAATTCGTCCGTTTAGAATAAGGTATCAAAAATATCTCGACGTATAGTTTCTCCTCAGTTGAAAATAATATTTTTATTAATTATTATTTCGTAAAATTTAATAGAGAAAATTTAGAGGTGTACTTATCCACCTTACATTGCATTAAATTTTTTTATTATACTTCAAAGTTGAATTATGCTAATTAGAATTATTTCAGTTTAATTTAGAATCGCCTTTTATCATGACATATTGCACGGAACCACGGCAACTTGACTTCTCCCAAGCCTATACCTCAATTCAAATTTCTGAAAATATTAAAGGCGATAAAGGACAATAGGTAATTATTATTTAATAGATTTGCTGTCAATTGCGCAGGTTGACGAAATTATTTTTAGTGACAGTCCTTGAGGACATTACCTCAAGTGGGAATTTTGATTTTAGTTACATATTTACAATTGTAAGGATTCACTACGTAATTTAAAGTGAAATTGTTTTGAAAATCTTAGGGTATTATGTTTTTTGAATTTTGTGTATTTAATAAAAACTCAAGAAAAAAATCAAGGTTTTCATAAAAAAACTGGTCAGAAACAGAATAAAGCTCGAAACAGATATGAGATAGAAATATATATTGGCAGGTATTGTCAAGGTCAATCGTAATTTCAGTTTGGTGCTTGTAGAATTAATTTTGCTTTATATCTTTCGTTTGTTTCTTAACCAGTGTTTGACAAAGATCTTCGAGGTGTGTAAATAACACAGCTTTAGCAAAAAATTAGTTTCTATAAAATGTTATTGCTGCTTGAATTTATAATTTCTGATTGGGAGACGTTCCAGAAATGTCAAGGAATGGATTTAAATATATTTTGTTGCAAAAAAATACGCTGCGATGCATTGCAACCCTTGGTTCCGTGATTTTATATATTTATAGAGTTCTTTGATGTTGTTTTATTCATACTTTAAAATTATTTTGGTGTTTTAGAGTGTCTATTATTTTAGTTATTTAAAGAAATTGATGTTTGTGGGGTTTGATCACAGGCACTCTTAAGTTTAGAAGCAAATTTCACATTCGATTTTTATCGGTGATTATGCCACATTATATAAGTATGTAGTGTGTGAAATAAGAAAGTGAATAATACGAAAGCGTCACCTTTCTGCCGTTATCTGTATACTCTGTATGTTTAATTTGGACGTAGATGTGGCAGGCCGGATGTTTGCATCCTCTTGCACAATTTCGCGAGAATGTGACGGGGAATTCGAGCAGGCTGCCCTTGATGAGTGGATAGTCTAATATTTGCTCCAGTCGACGTGCACCGATCCCCCACAACACGGGATAAATATTGATCGAAGAAAATATGGAACCCCTCGTGTAACTCGGCCGACTGCGATGTACGATGCTGCGGTGAGTTGGCTTAAAATTCCAAGTCTTTTTGCAGTCACGTGCTCGGATGAGCACAATTGATTCCACTAAAATGCTCTCGGACCCTCTTACCAAAATTACGTATAATGTGACGAAGAGATGCACATCCTCAAAATAAAAATTGTCCCCAAACAAGGGTAGAGACATTTTTATTAAAATAACTTTTGTAACACTATCAGCCTTATTGCTTAAAATCCTACGGAACTTTCAGAACTCATCGTCAAAATAATTTTAAATTAACTCCTCCATTGCTCCACAGCTCCTTGCGTGTAACTTAAATTTATTGCTATTGTTTCTATTTTATCATGCAATTCCTGTATAGACTACGGAATAGACCTCAACATATATTCACGTCTGTAAAAATGATCTTTTAAATAGTAAAATATGACAAAATTAACAATAAACTGGTCAAAAATACAGTAATACACTACGTTTCTGCAAGTTTTGTTACTGTTTTTGTTAAGATGCAGCACAATTAAGCCCATTAACAACAGCATCTATATTATCGAAAAGGAAAAGACGTTGGCTGAAAGAGTTTGAACGCAGCAGCTTGTACGTTAATTATAGTAATGTATTTAGTAATTTAGGCCACTATTCGTGACCACCATATATGGATTCTGAAAATCAAAATATTGTTTGTCGCTTGAATTATTATTTTATACCAAGTTTAATAACCTATTAGTTCGTCCTATGTGCCAGGGATTTTAGAAACATTAAGAGATTTTGTAAAAAAATATTTATTCTATATTTAAGTTATCTGACGTTTATTAAATTAAGAAAGAAACATAAGCAGCTAATTACAAAATTTAACAAGTGTTAATTGAGTCCAGATTAGTCAGTAATAGAAGAAGAGAAGGTAGATGATCAAGAGTTGGAGGAGATTGACAAGGGCGCTGACAGATCTGAGGAATTGTAAAGCGCCAGGAATTGATAACATTCCAGCGGAGTTGATAAGATTATCCTGCGAAGAAGTAATATCATGGCTGTGTAGGATAGTTGGCGAAATCTACGAAACAGGAAATGGAAAGTGGAAGGTCCTGGGTTCGAGTCCTGGTTCCGATTAAAATTTTTCCATTCCTATCTTTCTTATAAATTAGCTATACGCTTGACCTGAGCTTCAATTGAAGCATTTCTTCTTCCTTTAGAGTATTTGTTATTATTGGTTTTTAGTTGTTTTTGTTCTTTAAGAAAATTCGTATTAGTTCATTTGTAAGTGATAAATATTTGTTAATAATCGAAAATTTGGACGAACGTATTTTTTTTCTTTCGCCCGAATAAAAGAAAAAAGTCTGTATAAAAATTACGCACTAGTATTTTATCTATTCCTCAATCTGAACAGGTCCTGCAATTCACATGTACGTCAAAGATTCGCAATGAACCTGTCATTAATTTTTATGTATGTGGAGCATACAAGATTAATATTGTATCTTTTTTCCTCGACGGTACAACTGATTATGTTATCAGAGATATTCTGCGGAAGTTATAAAGCTGTGAGTGATAATAGACTGATGTGCACAAGTGAAATATCAAGAAAATTTGTGAGTTCTTTAGGGGATTTGATTATGACGTAAAAAAATTTTATTTAATGAGATTGATGGAGGAAGACTGTTCTGGTCTTCTACATATTTAAATGTCTTCTCCCGTGAGGTCGCTTTATCTGCCTGTACGTGCACCACTCGAAAGCAAGAGTGTCCACTGTAACGAGTAAGTGTTTCTCAGTCAATGACGTATGACTTCCGGCGCGTCAGTGTTACAACTGAGTACCAGCGAGAAAGATAGAAGGAAGCTCCTTTTCCGCCTGCTGAGGATGTGTGTCCCAGTCGCGCCTCGAGTTTCCTCAAGTGAGTCAGTCACCGGAGATCTTGTTATGGAACTGCTGGTAATGTAACACCCCCTAAATCTTCCTCAAGAGTTGCCGACCGTTGCCGTTTCGAAGTCTCCAGTATGTCGGGACTTGCGGACCTGTTCTGATCCTCGAAACCCTGACCAATATCTTTTCCAATATCAAGAACATGTACAGTTTGTTCCAATAATGGTGCCCACTTTACAGCTAAGCGCGGAACTGTCGAAATTCGATATTGGAAATCGAAGTGTTGTTACCAAAACGTAAACTCCGACAAAGGACGCATTTAGGTTTGGTATTGCTAGTATACCTGTAATATACACACACGATTATTCGTGTTTTACTTGTAACATCATTAACTTTCCTCAAATGTTCATTGAAATTCCTAAATAATTTCAAGAGAGAATAATTGCTTCGAATGAAGCTCATCTAAAGCCCATTAAAGGAAACTTACAAGATAAAAACGGAAAAATGTAGGGCGAACTCGGGAATGGAATGTGGGATCTCCCGGTTGCTCTAACCATCTGAGTTAGTCCAAGACGACCCCGGATCCGATACCACATTCTTCCACTCTTGAAAAAATTAGCTCGGCTCATCTATAATTTACTAATCACATTCTTCTCACCCTAGGAAATCAGTGAAGAATGGAAATTGCGTAAATAACTCAAGGGTGCATGAATATCACTTCCAGGAGCGAATGATTCTCGGGTCCGAATGTAGATTTTTTTAGGGGGTTAACAGGCTACATGAGGGTGATCCTGAAACAGGAAACTCCCCTTTAATAGCATAGGAAGGGAATTGAAAACGATGCGGAAGGTGTAGAATTTTTTTTGGATACTACATCAAGTCTGGACTCCCAAAATTAAGCTGCGAGCACTAGCACAATTTTTTTATATAATTGATACCAACTTTTGTTTGAATGGAAGGTAAAATAGTCATTTTATTCTTTTCTGATGATGACACTCCATCAATTACAACATATATACTTCGTTTCATCCTAATGCACAATTTGTTTTACATATATTCATCAGCTTGTTGAAGGAAAAAATATTTTCAGCAACGTTTTTCTAAAAGCTTCAATTGAAAATTAGCCCCAACAGGATTCCTGTTTCTGTCTGCCTCCAATAACTCAAATGAATTTATTAATTTATTGTACATTCCATTCCACTGCAATTACTTGGATCTGGCGGTTCGTTACGATAATTTAATGAATCGTACGTGGGTTGCGCTGAATAGGTGCTTTGAAAACTGAAACTATGGTCCGTCTGTATCATTTCAATACTATTCACTTCCAAAAAAGATTGTTTTTCTTTCGGTAACACAACTGTAGTGATTGAAAAAAAAATTCGTAGTCGTTGAAGCTTCAAGTTTATCATAAATCAAGAATAAAAGCCAAATTAATTATATTTCAATAGGGAACCCTTGGTTAATAAATAACACTACTTTACAATTCATTCATGAATAATAAGTATGAATTCTGATACTTTTCTGCTTGTAATTTGGTCATGAAAAAAATAAAACGATTCACTTAAAGTTCTGATTCATTTCTTTACAGACGATACTAGGGAGTTTTAATTGGAGCTATTATTTTGCAATGACGACTCTCTGCAATTTTTACTGTTTTTCAATAATTCCATGTAGATCCACGTGACACTGTGGAATCATCCGTAATCATGGCTGTGTTTATTAAAGCCCCAGAGGATCATAGCAAAATGGCTGTGGGAATAGCGATTATTTGAAAGCGCATTTTGCGTTTGAAATTGGACAGCTGACTGGCATGTGGTTTCAGAGTCTATAGTTCCATTAAGCGACCCGCTGGATAAGGTAGATCAGTTAAGGGGTTGAATTCATGGCCTACTGGCAGATGTTTTTGGGGAATGTGACAGGTGTTTCTGTCATGTGGCGTCAAACAGCCAAACACAGACTTCCCGTACTTTGTCGGCCCATGATGGACGTGTTTTTGAACTATCTTTGGTGTAGGCAGAGTTACCGATAAAAAAAAATTTGTGGCAAAGACAATCATCGTTATCTTCACTATCTGACCTAAAATTACATAAAATCTTCTTTTGAAACTTCACACGTTTCCTGATTCGCCTTGCATGCTCCAACCATCATCTTACTTCCCCTGTCAGATTGATTGCTTCCTATTTTTACTTTGGGTGCTTCTCACTCGGCAAATTAATCAAGGCATGAACTACGTAGAAGACCAGATCAATTCTCCTCCATCAATCTCTTTAATGTAATAAGATTTTTGACGTCATAAAGAACTCAAGAAATTTTTTAATGTCTCATTTATTATCACTGGCAGCTTTATAACTTTCGCAGAAAATTTCTGATAACAGGATCAGTTGTGCCATCGAGGAAAGAAAAATAAAATCGTGTATGTTCCACATACCAAAAACTTAATGAAAGGCTCATTGCGTATCTTTGAGATCTTTGACCCTGTGACGTACACGTGAATTGCAGGATTTGTTCACATTGAGGAATCGGAAAATCGGAAAACTGTTTTGAGAACTAATGAAAATTGTAAGACAGTATAGTCTACTTTAAATAAGACAACCAGTGATGGTTAATTCGTGATTCAAAAAATCACAACACCGAACATTTCTATCAAAAGGGGTGTGGCCTAGGCGAAATATAAGTTTCCTTGCAGTGTGGAAACAAGGCCTCCCTCTACGCAGATAAGCGAGGAGACTTCTGAATGAAAAACGAGTTATACTTTCCTCATCACCGTTTTAAAGGTATTTTTCTTTTTTCCAGATAAGTTTTCAATTATTAGGGACATCTCAAGTAGGTTTTTTTTACAGAAATATAAAAATATGACACAATGACAACTTCAACATCTAATATTTATTTTTTATGTAGTAGATAGAAATATTTGACATTTGTGTAAAGAAAATAATCTTAATGTCCTCTTTTGCTTTATTGTGTTGATCGAGACCCTATTTCTGTACAATCCTTCACACATATCGAGTGAAAAATTAGCAATTGTTTCTGAATTTTTTTTCGATTAGCTTGAATTAAATTTTTCTATATTCCAATATTATTCGTTGAAGAAATAGGGTACGTCATTACAAGAATTTACAAACAACTACTATAAAACCTATAACTCACAGTTTTCGCTTTTCATATTAATTATTAGTCCTGTATAATATTTACAATTGATCGTTAGTATTAAGAAAATTTTAATTAATTATTATGAAACACAGAAATGGTTTTAAATTCCCAGGAATAAATATTTCCTTAAATAAAAATGAAACAATCACTGATAAAAATAAATGTGGGAGTATCTCAAAACATTATACACCCACACATTAGAAAGGACGAACAAATCACTTCTCGGTTGCTGAACGACTAGTAACTTCGGTCCGTTAATGAAGCAAATATCAAAATAAAAGTATGCACTTTTTCAGGAAAAATAATTAGGGGAACGACCAAGAAACTCCTGTACTGCCTTGCAGTAAAGTAGTCTTGTGCTGATTCATAAGACTTTTATATTTACTATCGTTCTTTACCTCTGGAGGATGACTAGGAAATTAAAAAACCTGATACAATTACACACACACAAATCTCCTAGGAATCTATTCCGTTACTATGGAAACAGTTGCCGGTATTTTTGTGATTATTTTGCTTTCAGCGTGTAGCATATTTTACTCTCGGTTCTTTTTTTTACCAATTGACTCGGAAGTGGAACCGTATCATGTAACGCATTCATTAAATATCGTTTCACAGCAATAAAGTTACCGTGGTATTACTGTTAGGACAAGGGTTAAATTATATAAATTCCCATGTAAAGCTGCTATTTGAAATTGGGGAATCAGATAAGCGGTATTAAATGATCAAAGGTCTTTCAGGCATCACATCAGAACCCGTCACCAATAAACAGAAATGATTACATCAATTTTCCGTTGTTAAATATAATTTTGAAAGTTGCCGTATTTTCAGAAAAGAGCCCTAATATTACTAATAAAATAATTTACGATAAGCAGTGTACCGTGTATTTTCAATTATCTTCATTAGATCTCTATCAGTCTTTATCTCATTCTTGAACAGAATTAGTCCTCTTTAGACGACACACAAAATAAAATACTTCATATAAAAAAATTCTTAGAATTGAGGAATTTAAAAATTCGAAACGTTTGGCATAATCACACAGTTTTATTTTAAACAAAGTTGTTCTGTAAAACTTATTTAATTAAAATTAATTACTCTGCAAGATTGGAAAGGAGTCGGGAGTAATGATTCCTATATTTAGGTCGGATCGGAGAATTGAGTGGAGGCATTCAGAATCACGAGCGGATCACCCTTTTGAGTTTAAAGTTCAGTTAAATTTGACCTTTGCGCGTTCTCTGTCGGTATTATCGTCGTAATGCAAAGATTGTGCACTCGAGAAACTCATTTGTAATTTATTTTATTCGTTATATTAACATATACTATATGAAAGACATTTCTGATAGAACTGAGTGATTTTAAGTCGCATATTTATGAAATTTACCGTTCGTTAAAAATCGACGATTTACAATCTTGAAATTTTCATGAATGCGAACAGTATATAGAGTATATATCCTTTTATCGTTTTTGGATTTGATCTCCAAATTCAAGGGGGCCATGTCATTTCAATATTTACCTAAATAACCGTTTTCTGTGCTGTGTGACGTGTGGCACTGTCATGTGGGAAGAAAACATTGTTCACGTCTACGTTGTTTTATTTATGGTAACAACAACTTGAAGCGGTCTTTTTTTATTTTAATAGTGTATCTGTATGAGCAATGAGTATCCGTGTTAAAAGAGAGTACACATTTCAATCAGTGTTGACAACGAGACTGTTTGACTCTTATTGTGATTTTTGTTGTGGTATTAAGTCCTCAGACTGTGCAAGCCTTTTCATTTCTATATGACTACCACATCCAGAAAATCCCTGAACTGCTTAGCTATTCCATCCCTGGCCTCTTCCTTCAGTTCTTACCCCACACACTTCCAATCTAGTGCTAACTTTACAAGATCCTCATGGCTCAAAATATGGCCTGTTACTCCATTCTTCCTCCAGTTCGAAGTTCTCCACATTGTTATCTCTTCTTTTATTCTGCTTATAACTTCCCGGTTAGTTACTCCATCCACACATCTCATTTGCAGAGTTATTCATTTGTAACACCTTTCAAAAGCTTATTTTCTACAAATCCTACCGTCCACATTAACGCCACACTCCATACGAACATTTTTAGTAAAGATATCCTAATATTTATACTTATATAGCCCGTAAGTAAATTCCTCTTTTTTGTGAAAACCATTCTTGCATTTGCTATCCTACTCTTTATGCCTACTATACTTCTACCATCCCTAGTTATTATGCTTCCCAAGTAGCATAATTCCTTAATTTCCTTCAAAATATCCTTTATAAATCTAACAGCCTTTGTTATTCTACTAGTTCCCATACTTCACCCCATTACCTATGTTTTTCCTCTGTTAATCCTCATCTTCTGCTCTTCCTCCAGGATCAGGTTCATGACATTTATTTATGTTTCCAAGTATTCTTCTGGCTCGACTAACACCACACTATCATCAGCAGACTTTACGGCTTATATTTCTTCTCCTTGCAGTATAGTTCCTTTTCCAGATTCTGTATTAACTTTCTTCATCGCCTGTACTGTATATAAGTTAAAGGGTACGGGCGACAGACTGCATCCTTTCTTGATTTCTGCTTTCTTTTCTAGCCTTTCAATTCTAATTACTGTTGACTGAGAAACTGCTTTTCTGATTTGCAATTGACACTTATTCAAATGCTACTAAAATGGTTTGTTATTTATCTACCGCTGATTGAGTGTTCTGTTGCTTACTACACGGAAACGGTGTGTGAGCAGCTTTCAACATGGAAACTGCCTCTAATGGCTACGAATTTCGGACAGGCTCGTGTGTTTTATGCCCAAGTGCAGTCAGTTCCTCGCCTTAAAACAGGCACGTGAAGCTGTCTGTTTTATGTGACGGGTCCTGGTGGCTGTTATTATCTATGCCGTTAGCAGGAAGTGTCTAATTTGGGCCCTGGCGTTTCTTGCGCTTCTAGCGTAAATGAGGACGCGCAGCGCCGCGCAGCGCCGGGACTGGAACAGACAACTGCACTCTGTGCGAACGGCGGTTTCCCCTGCTGCGAAATTGCTGACAGTCTCCCTGACAACCTCTCAGTATTCTGTTATGATGTCTCGTTTCATTGTCTCTCAAACGATTAAACTCGGTGATTATGCGAAATATGTCGCCGAGTTCACGGGCTCTCGAATTAATGCTAAAAGTGCTCCGTTATGTGTTTGTTGCTTCTTGCTTAATGTCCTGTGCCATTACGAGGCTAGTATTATCGACGGCAAGGGGTGCTTTGCCGCTCTGGAAGAAAAAAAAACTGACGTCTGGCTTGGTCCTAGAAGGGTTTCTGCTTTAGTAATGATTCACACGGGACTCACACTTGCCGTAGAAAAAAAAAAGCCTGAGGTAATGAACCAGAGCAGACGCTTTAAGTTAAGGTAGAACGTTACAAAATAAAGGCTTTTCCAAATACATAGATATTAACTAGAACCAATTACAAGCCAGAGAAACTAGGGTAATTTAAACAAATTTCTTATTGAAACAACGATATTCGTGTACAAATGTGTAAAAAATTTATTGGGCTTCAAAGCAACCGATGTTTGATTTCGATGTCTTGTCACCTATCATATGATTTCAGACTTACACAATGTGCTCTGGATAAACTTGGGATGTAGATCTACTATACGTTCGAAGCCTCACTCTTTACTACATTAATCTAAAATAACTGTATGTGAGGAGCGTGTCACAACCAGAACTGCGGAAAATGCTGTTGAAAAAAATTAATAATATAGTCACATATGATGTTGGACCAGTAAGTAATATTTCCTGTGTTATAACAATTTAAAAATGAACACAACAACGGAAGTAGTACAGATCATAGCTGGAACAACACAACCGTCCAACATAGTCACAGTGCACATGTACTGATAGTGAGGTATAACATGGCGTGTCCCATACGCAACACAGAAAGAAGAAGGGGGAGGGTATTTAGAGAAGGAACTTCCCCTTCAAGCGTTCCTGCGCAACGCTATTTTCATTGTTAGAAGCATACTCAGAGTGACCAATTTTTATGACCAGCCGCTCAACGCTGCTAGAATTTCTCTGGGCATACCACGAGGCATGTGGTAGGAGGAATTTGAGACCATCATTGAAGAACTGCACTTTCCAATTCTTTAAGATTAATGGTACTGGATCCAGTTGCCTGATGGCCTGTTCGATCTCATCCTGCAAATTCTCAATTGGTTTGAGATCTGGTGATTATGCTGGTCAACAAAGCAAGGTAAAGTCTCCGTCATGCTCTTCCAACCATCTGAGGACTGACAGCTTTATGACAAGGAAAATTGTCCTACGGGAAGTATCCATTCTGACCGAGTACATAACAATATGTACTTGATCTGCCATAATACCCATAGGAATTCAGAGGGCCAAGAAAACGCCTGTGGCATATTATCTCACAGAACACTGAATACTTTTTAAGATCTAGTTGTGGGATGTTTAATATATTTCATGTTTTCATTCACACAATTAATTTATACTCAACTCCAGGTATTGATAATGTTGTGAAATATAGTGCGATTTTAAATTTTATGACACAGTTTGGTTTTGTTATTGTGAAATACGATTTCGGCTTTGAGGCTCTCGCGTTGTCGTGCAGAACTTAACGACTTCAGGTCTCAGCTGATTTCTTCTCGACTTTTACACTCTTCTGTGGTCGCGTCACGTCTCCCGTCCTCCGCAACAAGTTTTATTTTTAAGTCTCCAAGCCTCATCTAAGCAAATTTTAGTTGGTACTTGACGGTACCCATGTCGCAGGGCGAGTTCTATGAAGGTTTTGATTTTAGATACGACACGTACGTGCCTCTCGCTTTCAGTGCGACATTTCGGCGCCAAGTGCTTACCAGACTAAGAATCCCTTCTCATTAATATTTCGCTGACACTCGAGATAAATAATTTTTTTAATCGATTTCCTTGGCACAGTAGGAAAAAATTCATTCTTCATGCAGAATAACTAATTATATGGAACTCGTTAGACACCGAAACTTAAATTTGCGAAATCAAATTTAAGTAAAAATATTTATACTGTTCGGCAATATTCACCTGTAATGATTTAAATGCATCAAAATACCGCAAAAAATTACTATATAAATGTTAATTAGGTTAGAAGAAAAATATTAATAAACCGATTCTTCCTACAATTTTTAGTCATGCACGATATTTCGTCCTTTAGCGAAGTTCAAATTAGAGCTGTAGTTGATGAAATAGTTAAGACTAATTATATTAATTGCCTTCTATAGGTCGAAACTCGATAACGTCAATCATTGAATGAGAAGAAAATAGGCTTGTATTTTATATTTTATTCTGTAGTACTTTTAAGACAATCTTAGTCAAATAAATGCTGCCCGACTCCTTCTGTACAAAAGAAAATTGAATTTAGGTGTCGGTCACCTTTTCCACTAATCTAGAAATATTCCACAACCTCCCTCACCGAAGCTGCTTATATTTTTAAATTTATTTTCGAAGCTCTCGAAATCCCTCCGTAGTTGACGTTCCACAAAGCAAAGCGCCTATCAATGCGAATATATATTTATTATAATTACGTATCAGCTGATCATTTCGCTTATTCATGTTTCTCGCATTTCAAATTAAGATTGCCGAGTGTATTCTTCCGTGACATAAGAATTGAATCTATCAACTCAGTTCCATTTCCATTTCTTGCCATTGTTTTCCTTTCAAGGCTCTAGGTAACAATGCTTCCAATAAAGCTCGTCATGAATAGCAATGCCTTCTCAAGGTCTTGTTCACGATCGTATTCTGTGCTTTTGAAGTTCTAGTTTCCTGGTTCTCGCATTTGGAGCAACTATTTATAGCTCTGATGTAGTTCAACCTCGTTATCTCTAATTGTAAATCAAGTATGAACTAGAAGGCTCACATATATTTTTTTCGCATGGTATTCATTATTCAGGAGGAAGGAGGTGCTACAAATGGTTCAAAAGAAATTACAAACAAGTACGTCACGCTTTCGCAGACATCGACATTCAACACTCACTTATTAGCGCTGGCTTTTAGAAACTAATACATGCGTAACGAGCTGCGAATTTGCACAATAAAGCATCGGAAGGAAGGAGGAAATGTCAGCACAATAGGGTAATCTCCATGTTGCACAGACACGGGACACATTCTCGTTCCCATGGCGACGGTTCCAAAAGTCCCTACTAATATGGACATGCTTACTTTCCAATTCACCGTAGCTCCTTTTCAAAACAAAACAAGAGAAACTCTTCATCACTCGATGTGCAGTTTTACTCGCATTTTTTTAAAATAAACTCGGGGTATCGTTTCAACAAAAAAGACATTTTACTTAGTGACTGAAATTATCCCTACAATATAACTACAATATTTTATTTTAACCTCCGTTTTTATTTCAAGAAGATATATTCGTTATGGTTGAAACGAAACGCTTAACTTTCAAAATAAAAACTAATGCGTCCGTCTGTCTGTCCAGTATGCGTTCCATTACCATTCAACCGTTGTCATAAATTTTTGGTGTGTTATAGTGCTCATCCCAGCCAGATAATATTTCTGACGATCTTTTGAAGATCTTCCCTTCCACTTCCTCAACTTTTTCAGTCCAAAAGCGTCCACCCTGAAGACAGTTTCAATAAGTCCTCAACAGATGTCACGCAATGTCGTACAAAGTTTGCAAAGAATGACAAACTGAAGTGCTTACCACTCGTGCATCTGTCAGCCTCGTCAAGCTGCATTGGTAGATCAGCAAACCTTCGCCGAAAACTCTTCAGGTCCTCCCTACCTCATCACTGGAGGAGTAATGTCCGTCTCTCACGGCTACACGAAGAAGAATCTTTTTCACAACCCAACGGCTGCATATTGATTTTGTCATTCTTTTGGGTCGATCTCCCTATACGACGAATTGTCATTGGTCGATGCAATCATGTGTTACCCAAAACTTTAAATCTTGTATTCAAGGATCCTCAACCTGGGATGAAACCGGCGACTTACACTCAGAATCCAAAGACAAGTCCGCCTACAACCAGGCGCCGTTTAGAAGCACGATCTAACTTGTGAAGTTCTCAAACCTTGCAAATATTTAAAATTTTGTTATATTGAATACCATGACACTTATATAATCATTTAAATAACAGATTTTAACGGCTCTTCGTATTTGGACATATTTGGACTTTCTTCAAGCTGGTTTGTCTGACAGTCACAAATTTTTCCTCATTTCTTTTAGGTAGCCAGACTAAAGAGTGTTTAGAGTTCAAAATAAAGTTGAATGACAACAAAAGTTCCAAATCCCCTACATTTGCGTATTCGGTAACCCTCGTAACAGAAATCCGATCACCCTTTTTTTATTTTGACATTCAATTACCGTGAAGTATCTACATAAAATTTGAAGTATGGCCGTTCTAATGGCATATTTGACAGTTGCCTGTATTAGAGGGAATTTTGATGACAGAGTGAAACAAGGAAAAAAGTTACTTTTGAATAGTATAAAAGCTCTGTCGATGGGGGAAACTGGTTTAATTATCATATGTGTGTGTATGTTTTGACGATTTAAATAGCCTTCTATTAACAGGGAGTTGCCATTTATTGGACCACCCTCATTAAGCCCGAATTTGGTGGTGTTATTTATCAAATGCTCAATCTCGAGTGTATAACCAAATGCGAACACAAACATTTTCATTTATTTTAAACTATAAATTTTTTACGTTTCCAGCAACTGTTACGTAGGGAAACGTAATATAAGACTGAATAGTTTCTTTCTATCCTAGGAAGCTTCTTGTTCTCAGCTCCTGTAGATACTGACGAGTTGCGTCACTCGAAACATGACTCATTTGCTGTATGCTCGGCCTGACCTTGAAAATATTCCTACAACACTCCTTTCCTGAAAGATTGCAACATAAACTCCCATGCATACGACAATTATAATGCTTTATTCTGGATTTGACGGTCGTTCTATCTCTTAAAGCAACCTTTAAGAAATTTATATTGAATCACTGTATAGTGAAGATGAAAAATATATCTCTATAGAATAAGGAAAATACTTCGTAGTAAATTCAAAGTATTTACCGTAATGTAGTTAATTCTCTATTATTTTGTTAATGGGCTCTTAAGAAATGTTTGACTTGTTTTTTAAAGTTTTAGTTTTATTTCAGTCTGCAATAAGTATTATATCTTGCAATAATATTACTAGTTTACTCATCGTAATCTTATGTACGGCTCGATACGATTATAAACAAAACCCCGAGATGTCATAATACGTCACGTATCTGAAATAAAATTTCTTATCTTTTTATCTGTGAAATACGTGGTTTCTCTTGAAACCAAATAAACTACTATGCTACCAAATGAATGAAGTTTAAATAAATTTTCACAAATATGTTAAAATCGAATAAAACCACGCAATCGACACACTATACAAATCAAACGTTTTTTTGACTTAGTGAAGTGATTATTTATTATTCATTGTTGAAGGCTTCCCAAACAAAAGTATTTCCATCAATCTCTTCCGTTTAAGACTCGTCTCTTTTCGTATACTGCCCTCCAGAGATGACACACCTTTTTGGCTGGAATGTTATAGCGTAAAATGGAATGTCAACCAGACTAATTGCTGACTAAATAAAGTAGCAATCGTCACCTTAATTCATTACATTGTATTAATAAAAACTTAATTTAAGATTAAAGTTAATTTGGTAAGATGTAAAATTATTTTGTTATACAAACCTATATGTATTTATAATTTTCTTCCATAGATAACTAAGACCAAATCATTCTTTTTATCACAGAATTGCTGGTATTCGACTGATTCCAGCCTCATTCTGAATTCCTGAAATTTTGGTAAACGACCATCCTGGTCGTATTTGTGTAGGAACTTCGTCAAAATTGAATTTCATGCGTAACAGGTAACTGCATGATTAGTCATGTTATATGGTTAAATTTACACTCGCGTCACTATTGCCTGTTTTTATACATATCTAAGTAGAGAGTGAAACCACCAAATATCTTGCAGATTAATTTTATTGATCTATAATTATCAATTTTCTTTGGACGTCACGTCTAAGAATATAGTGTAAAGTGTGTACTGGTCTTTTCTTTATTTCACCCCTTTATCGTTATCGAATTAAAAATACCATATTCAAGAAGATAAATATAACATTGTTAATTCGATACAAATGTGTGTAAAATTAAACACAAGTGTCCAGTTGGGTTTCTAAACCAGTAATTCAAATAATATATTATCAGCCACAATTAAAGAATAATAGGTACCAAAATTAAGTATCAGAAACCCAAAAATCAAATAGTGATCCATTCCATCCGTAAAACACGGCCATTAAATAATTAATTATATTTTAGGAACTTTACAGTCATTCTGCAGTTTGCTTTAATAAATTTTAATCTCTTTACAGGAACCATTGAAATGCCACTATTTTTTTCCTTCTTCTGACATTGGAAATTTAATATCTCGCCCGGCTTTATGGGCTTTTTAAATGTATTTTTATGGTATTATTTTTCGTTTTAAAAGTCATCTTGAATTTCTCAGGCCCAGTGGAAGGAGTTATTATCCTTGTACATATGAGACTCCTAAAATGCACAGATCTTATCGACTATTTTTCAGAGTCTGGTTTAGCTTTTTTACGGCCTCCGTCTCTTTTAAATCTTGAGACTGAAAAGCTCTACAATCCTCCCGAGTTGTTGCAGTAATTGCCTTAGAAGAAGATCAACTAGTTTTGTACTGTATAATTTTATTACAAATGATTTATGTAGTAGGAAGTAAAGATTAAATTGGGAGATTCATTTCATATTGCGTTTTAATAAGTTGTCTATTCAACTGTATGCATCATTTTCTCATTTGAACAAATAACTTTTGATATTGATATTACTTCTCTCAATAGTAACAGAATAAATCAGCCCAATTGGGAACAAATATTTTTTTCCCAATTACAAATAATCAGATAATTACCGATTAATATAAAAATCCAGATACTATGAAAGAAATTTTAGTTAGATGTTTAATCACCCCCTTTCTCAAAACAAATCTATGCTTTATATTCTGGTAAATAAAGGAGTCAAATAATTTAAAAGTTATATGACAAGAATAACAATGGAAAATATTAATATATTTCTAATAAGTTATCCTTTATACTTCTACAATTTTTTTAAAACTTCTTGAATTGTTTGGTAATTATGGTATTTGCCGTTGATTTATAAATTTTCCAATAATTTAAATTTAGTTAGAAATATTAAAGGCAGTTAATATTTTGTATATACAAAATTAATTGTTTAGATTGTAATGCCTGTTATATCGGTCAAATGATGCGCTCTCGAATTAATGAATATAAATATTCCGTTCAAAAGTATAGTCTTTGTCAAAATTTTATTTAATTATCCATCATTTTGAATGGCATATTGAAACAAATTGACGAAGAACGTAAATATTATTCAAGATTGATGGACGAAACGAACATTGTAACCAAAAAATCTAGCTATATATGCGAGAAACTACTATTTATATAGCATTTATTACTCCATTTCATTCCGAATTATATATACGTAAATTTTCTCCAGTATATATTTTCAAGTAATAAATAGTAATTTTCTAAAAAATTTCATATAATTGTATTATAACTGTCGTATTTTAGTAGTAATGAAGCTGCTTTTACACGTTCTCCTGTTTAATTATTCACATTTAAAGCTTTAGGAATTTGTCACATTAAATCTTTAAATTCATTATTTCATAAGTAAACGGAACGTTTATTAATTAATAAAATTGCAATTTTTAATAAAATTTGCATTCAGTGATAATCGTTCATACGTCAATCCTGTTTGTATGTACGTATTCCAGAGAATATCAGAGATAAATTTTATTAAAAATTGCAGCTTACTACTAATTGAAAAATGTTCATTTCAATTATGAAAAATTTAATTTAAATAATGAGTGTGACAAATATAGAATCTTTTAATCAGAGTGGTTTTATTTGGAGATTGTTTAAAGTATGTTTAAAACTTTACTTATATATCAAAACTCAGTCCAGTATTATTCGATATTATTTTCTTTAAATTTTTAGATATGAAATCTTTTAAAAAAATAATTACACCTGGAAATGTTTCAAGAAAAAGGTAATATGCGTCGTGCTGGTTTTATTAATAATTCAAGTACACAAATTTCCAAAATTTTAGAACTATAACTACGTTCAGGGGATGCCAAATTTATACAAATTGACCACGGTTCAAAATAAATTTATAACGATAATTAGTTATTATATAATGCATTATTCATCGGTCAAGGGAATAGAATACGTCAAATATAAGGTTACAAGGAATGAATAACATTTTATAATTACAAAATTGAAAGTCAAAAAATTTCAGTGTACAGAAAATGAGTGTAAATTTCTTAAGACTAACTATAATAATGAATTAAGTATTAGCCATTTAATTGTTGCAACGGATCAAATTGTAGGAGAGTTACGTATTGTACTACTGATAGTTACCAAATAATTGTAGATTAAAAATTAGGTTATATATTACGTTAAATTGTGTGTTATAATTACTGGGACTTTGAGAATTTTTTTAAATGAAGGTTATGTTGGCATTGCAGTAATCGTAATCGACAATATGAATGGTTTGAAAAATTATAACTTTATTTCCTGTGATTTATTTAAGGAACACGGGGTATTTTATTTAAAATTTACTTTAAAATAGTCTTCAGTTATTTATCTCGTAGACTTCTATCTCTTTATTTTCTTTCTTGTGAAATTAAAAGGAGAATTACCACAATGTGCATGACCCTCAAGTATCCTGTTTATTTAAAAAAATATATATTTCTGCGTCTTGAATAATTTAACACCAGCTACCTTTTGTTTCAAAATTTTAAAGCTGCGTTTCAGTGCACTGCATTACCCCTGGCGTACTATAATCCAGATGTTCTCGCTAGAGGATTTAATACATGAATAATGATGGCACTACGCATTCTAGTTTCTTCGTAGTTTCGCTGGCGAATGGTTTTGAAAGCTACTGAGGCGGCGTGAAAAAGAATCCTCTGTAAACTCGCTAAATATGGAAGGGTTAAAACTCTTGATGCTTTTACATAATTTATGAGATGAATTTAAATTTCCATACACCCTTTTAATTATATCTTATGGCTACTTATGAGACTTTGGGGTTTTTAAAACAATCGCTGGTAAACCTGAAGAAGGGTTTTATATTACTACTTTCCTTGTGCTGAGGAATTATTTTTTATATCCGAAGTTAATTAGTTTTTTCATAGAATGGATGGGGTATGTTTCATCTTACGCGAAGATTTCATCTTTTATGAAGTGATAAAAATTATCAGCCGAATCTAAATTGGGAGCTGATAGAAGTAAAGATCAAATTATCCCTTATGGTTCTTCAAGTTTTTAGTGTTATTAATTAATTGCTCTGTTCTTGAGGTTTGCAAGTTTTTATATAAAAGAATCTGACGTTTAGATAAGATTATTTCTACTTATGTAAGTAAAGATCAAGTTATCCCTTATAGTTGTTCAAATTTTTTAGTGTTATTAATTAATTCCTCTGTTCTTGAGGTTTGTAAGTTTTTATATAAAAGAATCTGTCGTTTAGATAATATTATTTCTACTGATGTAAGTGGAAAATTATTTGGCACCTAGAAATATCGTTGCATCGCTGAAGGCAGAAATTTTAATAACATTGTTTATGGCCAATCAAGGGAGAAATAAAAATTTAAGTAATTGAAGATTACATTTAATAATATAAAATCTTGCGTAAATAATAAAAACCACAACGTTTCATCCCTAATCTTTTTCTTTGCGGGTGCTGTAGGAATCAGTAAGATTTAAAGGGGAAATTTCTTATAAATTACATAATTAAACGTTTTCTTCTGTATGGAGATGTTTTTCGTGTGGTCGAAATTTGACCATCATTCCTGCTTTTGTTTTCGGTCTGCGTGGCCTGCCACGAGGCTATTACAGACGCTTAAGGGGAAGAGCTCAAGTGGAAATTTTGCCGACTCAGCGTATGAACCCCGAGAACGTGCAATTACCTCTACATCACATCTCATCTTACATTAGCTTTTTAGAAGAGGTAGAAATGGAGTCTTTAATTTTTGGAAACCCGTCCCACTAAGAGGACTGTAAAATAGATTCCAAGATATTGCCATATTCTCATCAGTTTCGCCGCGATAAATCTATTGACCGACCATTTGCGGTTTCCACGGGTCCTCTGAAATTTTTCCTGACTAATGGCGTTTAGCCATGAGAAAATTAACTGCGCTCTCCTGTCTGAAATAATTTATTGTCTCATCCTTAAATGGTATTAATTGAAGCGAACGTGTAGTGACTCACTTCACGCATTCAATTGTGGCTGTGAACCTTGAGTATTCATTAATCAATAGAGAGAATGGACTCTGGCAAAAGTAATCCAATTGGAACAGGATTAACTTTCTCCCTTTTTTATGACGAGGTATTTCCTTTCCAGCTCTTGCAAGGGTGAATGCTTGGTAGGTCAATTGGTAAATTGGATGTGACGTGTTTCGAATTCTCATCCCGGTGTCCCAATTTATGATTCCGGTTATTTGGCCACGTAACGCACAAAGTGTTGATTAATGTGCGAGGTTATTGCTGGCCCAAGAAACTAGTAATTGCTTGTACTTAGCCCTGGCTGGTGATAAATGATGCCAGAGGTATACAGATGGTCCGATTTATCTTTTGCACCTCTCTCAAATGTTTGGACCAGTATTTAAATTATTTATTTTGAAAGAGTAAGCGAATAGATGTTTGGAACTGAATGAATCTGCTTGACTTCAGTTGTGGTGTTCGTTTTTTTACCAATTCTATCTTAAATACATGCATTAATCGCTCAATATCACAAATGTAAAATCCTGACGTCATTCCTCCTCCGATAATTAAATGGTTCGAATACAGATTTTTTGAAATCGTCTTAAGGAGCGTAATTGAGTGATCATTGTTAAATTAACCTGATTCTATTTGAAAAAAAGTGATGTCACTTCCATCTGGTGCATGAATAAAAAGATATAAGATATAAGATGTCGTTTCACTTACCTTAGCGCAGTGTTGGAACATATTATCCGGAATAAATATTTTAATATCAGTCAATACATAAGTCTCTTGAGGTTCACAAAACAAAATGGCGGACCTGTCTAATAATTTACTTAACATATTTAATGCGGGATTCAGACACTTATGAAACTCTGAACGATGCTGAAAATTATCCACTGAGGAAGTAATCTGATTAAACCTAATAATAATTACCCTATAATTAATTATTAAGTGCGTCAAGTTGTAGAATTTAGTACATTCATCGCTTCAGCATTTGATCGCACATATAGCATTGGCAGTATTGTAAAATTTTCTTCAAATAAATGTTTAATATCGGACAAATAAAATGTTCTGTATTGGAAACGTATTACGACACTACCGATTAATTTTGAACATTACATTGAGCTTTCTTAAATTGATCCTCATTGTTTTATGTAAACTTAAATTTTAAAACATAATAATTGAAAATAGTTTTCGGTTTTAGACTTACCGAATAATTTTTAAAAATTCTTCTGATATAAAATCATAGCCGGTAAAAAACAAGAATACTAAAAAATCATATCCGACAAGTGAAATGTAAAAATTAATGGTAAATATGTGAAATACATACAATAATATTTCAAGTTTGATTATTTTTTACAAAAATTATTGTAATAATTTTCTAAATGATGCTAAAATAGGTTTCCTTCGGCTTGAGAATCTGAATTTTAAAATTTGTAGATTACAATATTAGACGATATTTACTGTCAAGTCGTAATTCTTATTGTTCACCTGATGTCGCCTCAATTTACGAAGGGAACTTAGTGGTAATTGTTATAATTAAATGATTCAAACAGCTAAAGTAGTCAAATAAATTTTAATTGAATAAAATTTTTATTACCTTTGTGGACTTACAAACCGTATCTTGAAATTTCATTAAATAAATAGTTTACAAAAATTATACTTTCACCTGAAAGTAACAATACGGTTTTCTATTTTTATTAATAAGATCTATTTAATTTTTCTTTACAAAATTTTATTTCCGGCAAATTTTTTGTTGTATTCATTTATTTCAATCAAGCACGATAAATATAAATTTTAAATTGTTCTAATTATATTTATTAGTTTATTATTAAATTGATATATTTATTATGTTGTTATAGTCCAAAAATATACGTATCAAAATCTCTCTGACAACCTTGCCAGTTTACGTAACAGACGTAAAAATAAGTAACGCTGTTATAATTTACTTAGGAAAGTTTTAATCTTTGCCAATGATTTCTTTAAGCCCTTTGGTATCGCTCTCCAAGAGATAATCATTAATAATGTCAGTAATCCTGGTCTCCGTGACTCATATCACAATTTATATTGGATGTTCCCTTCATTAAAAAAATATTTCACTTTATTACGCTAGTTTCCAAACAAATAGACGACGAGGCGTTGCGATAAATCGATGATGCGGAACTCTGTTCGACTTTTTGCTCGTCTGTTTTATCCTCCACACAGATTTCATAAGTTAATTTTTAGAATTTGGAATGAAAAGCAAGATTGTGGTTAATTCCTTATATTAATTCAAGGTTACCCTTATTATAGTATAATCCGTTTATTATTAATTTGGAGGACCGGGATTAATCTTGATGCGTTTGGAAAAAAATGGTCTGGATTCTTGCGCAAATAAATAAGCTAATCGATAATTAAAAAATCCTTTAACACACCTAGAAATATTAACGAGTATTTACGTTTTTGTTTTTCATAATTTGAGATCTCGCTTATTGAGAATATTTTGGAATCCACTGTGATAAAACGACGGAAGGCTGAATACTGTCCGACTTCCCGATTGGATGTCCTCATTTGTTTCCCAATTTTTTTTTTCAGATGGGACAAACGCCTAATGGAAGTCCTGTGTTCATTCACACGATTTCCGAAAATTAGTAATCCCGTTATACGAAATTGGGAGCCACCGGCTATTTGAAGCTGATGCACATTTGCTTTCAATTTTTTGGGTAGGGATTCCCTTTATTTCAATTGATTTTCCGATCTGAACATATGAGGAAGCCGCAGTAAATATGTTATGAACTGAAAGGAAACTAAGCTCTTTGTCTCATATTACATCTACATTTTTTTCAAACTAAACCTTGATTTAATCTTAACTGAAACTTGATTTCTCATTGCCGTGAAGAATGGTAAATCTGCATAGTACGTGTAATATTTTGACGTTTTCTGTTCACGTTTCACACCCACCCACACACACACATATATATATGTATATATATATATATCTGGATGTTAAAAAAATTTAAAATTGTCAGTTCTCATATTTTACTTGTGAATAATTTTGCAACTCTTGAAGAGGTCCTATATGTTGGGATAAAATTCTGTGCGATTTATCTCCACATAAATTTTTCATTGTAAATGTAATTTTTATTTACAAACACATTTATTCTTTTTCGTAAATGTATCTAATACAGTAAAATATATTTATTTAATTACAAATATCCTCAGGATAATTTTTGCTATACATTTAGCTTAATACACCAGCTTATGTTACTTATATTTTAACAGTAACAATTTAATGTAAGAACGATAACATCGATTTATATTTATTTCGTTTTATTTTTTTTATTTCAAAATACTCTTTGTCTAATATTTCCTACTGACGGTTATTAATTAGGTAATTCAGAAAATTCATTACACCTTGCAAGACTACTTTAAAATATTGATTTTAATCCTTTACTGCAAGTTGTTTGTTCCACGAGGAATTTATTAACTTTTCTTGGGGAATTTAAAATTTTTATCTTACTAAACCCATTGCATTGTTAAAAATCCTTTTTCTATACATCTAATTTTTTAAGTTTTATACTGATAAATCCTTTAATTGTTCGTCGTCAAGACGTCTACGTGCTAATGTCTGTACGTGATCGAAAAGCACGTGTTACCTCCTTTTCAAAATCCAGTGATGAAAGGCACAGAGTTTCTGAAGGAACAAATTAGAGTTGTAGATCGCCTTCAGAAATTACCAAAATAATAGTTTTCTCTGGACGAATGTGATTTTGCGGTTCGGTAGAGATCGGACAGAAGAAACACGGATTAATTGCTGATATTTTCAGTTAAAATTATTAAATTTAAGTACAAAATGTGTATCGGTATTATGGTTGTTAAATTTATTATATCCTAATCTTCTGTAGGTGACTACATTCTTAACAAAGGTTGAAAGGTACCTACATAAATCGACTAAATAAATATTGAAGTGACTTTACGTTTCTATTAATAACACAGCTTAGAGTAATATCAAAATTGTTTTGTTTTAATAATAAATGCATTTATCAGACTGCCTAATCAGAAAAGTTAGAATTTTGGCAGATATTAATAATTGTGAACAATACGTTGGTAATTTTATTATTTGTCACTCATTTAGATTTTCCATGGAGGTTGTGTTGTGAGATAATTCCAGAATTTGTTTTTTCAACGCGATTCTAGGGCAGTTAAAATTTCTCGAATTATTATTCGGGTTTCTGTTTTAGTTACTCCTCAAAATTGGCTAGGGAAAATCTAATAGAAATTTTAGAGGAAGACTGCGGTTATAGCGAAGTAAATAAGTGTATACTGCCTATTTAAGCCGATGTATTATAAATTCCAGGTCAGGTTCTTGATTTTTATTTATTTAAGAGAGATACCACTTTCTGCTCTGCTTGCATTGTTTCTTATTGTTTTACCAGAATCTCAAGGTCAGAACCGGGAATAAGTTACTCTTTCATCCTAATTATGGTTGAAATTCACGTTTAAAATTTTATTTCACAATTTAAATTTCTTCAAGTAACCACTAACCAATAAAGGGAGTGTGATAACTGGCCTATAGAAGATGGATTGCATCCTAATTACGTCTATTTGAAACAAAATCGACGACATGGCGGCTTGCTAGACGGATAGGTTAATAATGAGGATGAACACGGTCCAAATCAACGACTTCGTGCTGCTGTTGGTAGATGTACGTGAGATAGAGTGTTACACGGTTTGACTGCCTGTTCCCTGTCTCACGGTTTGCTTAAGCTGTCCAGGCATTTCCCAGATTGAATACAGAGGTGGCTTTGTTAGCGAGAATCGCTCGTCGTATCTATGGTCTAGATCTAACGCGGTGATAAAACTAATTACTTCATAATAAACCCATAATATAGCTCAATTTATCACCAAAATAATCTAACGGAAATTATGCGTAAAGGATATTTTTCAAAATATTCAAGGCGTGATTTTAGAGTACGGAGGAAAAAACTACCATTCAGTATAAATCGAATAAAATTTCAATGCATCGTTTTTCCCGTCTCCATTGGTGATTTTTCTGAAAATTTTCATTTCCCACCTTCCATTTTTCAACTTTTTCCACCTACTAAATAATTACTAATATGATTTGAAGTTACGCAGTACTCCTCCAGCCAAGTTGGCAGACATCAAAAACTTCATCTGGTACCTTCATAAGAGAACTTATCAACACGCTAACAGACCGAGCTGATGGTTTTCTTGAAGCTCAATCCAAGACACTATCGACGATTTCGAAATAAATTAATGAATTTCATTATATTCCGTTTGTATTTCGGTAATCTCGAAGCATCGTCATCGTCTTGAATTTCGTAAAGACTCCTTGGTACACGTAGTGGAATAGTGTGATGATTTCCTGACGTGTAACCGGACAAGTGAGTGGCTGACATCATCCATTACTGTCACTTGACCTGAAGATTGCTGATCAACAGTCGAGTCGTGGTCTTTTCAGCACTCAACGTATTGCATTCACCATAAATTGTACGCCAGAGAAAACATTTGCTCACCCTGATGGACCCACTTTCGTTCGATCTGAAGATGATCAGAACTTGATCAGATGCATTTTCCTAGATTTGTACGTCAGACAAAAACCCTCGCTTATCTTGGGACTGATCGTTGGAAGAAAGGAAATATTCACTCGATTTATTCATTTTATTGGAAAATTTTTGCCATTCTTGGGAAAATTCATATCATGACACTACCAATCCTATGTTTTCCTGTATACGAATGATATTGCTACAGACAGGCTTACGATGGTTTAGCGCCGTATTTTTTGATTTTTAAGTTTTCTCCATAAATCTTTCACGTAAGATCACCGCTAACAAATTACTGCGGACATTTTTTTCTATATATTTTTACATTTTCCGTAGTACTGTAGGAAGAGCTCTCGGGATTTCCACTTTGTTACAGCCTGGAAGATGTAATGTTTTTAACTGTAGATGGAATTTTTAGCTTATGTATTTACACTAGCAGCTATAACCTGAATATGACAATAAAACTTATTTAATTTGAGTAATAAATTAAATAATAGGTAGTTTAAAATTAATGCAACTGCAAATTTTTTTATGACCAACAGTAAAAAATAATATTGTCTTGCTGTACTAAAAAAACAAAATTTGTGGTTACTTTGAAATAACCAAAACAATTTACATTTTTACTTTGGGAATTTCTGGCTCAAAATAACGTGGTCATAATATTTGTAAATAAGGGCTACTGTAGCACCATAACACTTTAACAGGTATATTGTTTTTCGTGTTCTATTAAGTGATTTTGCTACTAAGCTAGCTGGAACTTCTCCACCGTCTCCTCTGCTGGGCGATGATCCTGGCCAAATGGGTTTTCCAGGAGGAGGGTCATTCTCCTTTGATCCTATTCTCGTGATCCGTAATCTCGGGACTTACTGACTTCTCCTACGCATCTCGGACTGGCTCATACATTACTGTTTTCTCTACTACAACAGTACTGTATCACTTCTCCTTCACCCTACGTCAACATTTTTGACATATTTCGTTCTCTGCTGATCAACTCTTTATCTCGGAGAGCGAATGTTCCCCCACCACATTTTGAACTCTCGATGATCCTGATCAATTAGAATCGAATCTGTTCCCCCACGAATCTACAAATTGTCGTTAGCAACTTTGGAGAAACGGACGTTTTCCTCGCATTTATTTCCTTTTTGTAGCGCTTTCTTCCCCTGCGTTAATCCTTATAAAGGAATACCCACAGTACAATAACCTCTAGAATTTTAATAGCACAAAAATCAAGGAAAATTGGGACACTAAACTGGCAACCATTACATTTAGAATGATACTGAAAAAAAGAGATGCCCCGGATGTTTAGATTTGAGCTTAGCAAATTACTCTGCCATTAGAGTAAGATGCTATACGACAGTAAGAAAACAGTTCACTTGTTTTCACAGGAAATGGAGGTCTCAAAATGTTAAAAGATGGTGTTTGTGATTATTTATACAGACGATAATATATATATTTTGTACGACAAGGGTAATAGTAACAAAGCAAAATATTAACTAACCCCAATTAATCAGTTTTGCCCACATACACTTTGGATGTCGACTGAACATTCGGACGGCAAAACGTCATGTGTTAAACATTTTTGTAACCGTATGGAAAACTAAAAACGTTTTACAAGATATTTTAAATTAAAGAATCAGGATGTAAAATCTCGACCGGACCAGTGAATCGATCCCGGGACCGTCACTTGGCACGAGCTTTCTACATTCATTGTATTAACCTGAGCTAAAACCCCTCTACATCGCATTATTCACTGCTTACTACTTGTAATCCCTTTTTTAAAAAAATTGAAAAAATTGTGGTTGGTGGAAGAAGAGATTATTTTCCTTTTTCTTTTTAATCTTCTAAATGACTGGAGTGGTATTGTAGAAACTTCGGGTTTTAATCTAGGTTTATCGGAAGGGAGTTTCTGTTCGCATTGCGAGTCGGTGCTTGTTTTACCCAGTCAATATTTATAATGACTTTTCCTCCGCTCCAAAGAATGCTTGGAAGACCAAGTTCCATTCCTATGTTGCAGTTTTTTGCAGTGCCAACTTGATACTTAGTTGGTACTCGCTGGCAATTGGATGACGTTTAGGGCCCTTTGATTTGTGGTGCATGTTTGTGGTGATGGGTGCGAGGCAGTGGGGGCTGGCACCTTTGTGTGCGCTGGGCGGCCGATCGATCGGCTCGGCGAGGTTGGCAGCAGTGGCGTGCCGTGGAGTCGGGCGCGAGTGCCAGAACAAAGACGGCCCGTGCAGCGTCAAGATGCCCTCGTCCTCGCCTCCTCCGCCTCCGCATCTCAGGTGAGATCTCTGACAGTGTCTGTGTGTGTTTACAACTCCGATGCCTCGCACTCGTCCTTTCGCGACTTTTGACGTGGCTCGCCGTTTCCTTCGGGTCTCTCGCGATTTTAGCGCACTTTTCTCCCGTGCGCGACGCGAGATCCTTGTATCCGCTTTGTAAATCACTACCGTGTGTAAAATTAAATTTAAAAGAAATTACCTTCCTAATTTAAAAAAGTTCTGACCACGAACCGTGCGCAAGTGGACGACCCCCTTTGTTCCGATGCTTCGCGTCCGCAATGTGATAGAATATACGCGAACTCGGCGAATAATTTCCAACCATTAAACACTTGACTAATATTTGTTTTATACTTTCCTCACGAATTCTTAGTTTTAAAAGTTTTTTTTCTAAACTGATATTTCTGATTCCCCGTGGGGAAAAAAATCGCGGCGGTGAGTTCCGTACGTGCGATAACATTTTATACGCATAGCGTTTAGCTCCAAAAAATTAAAAACTGACAAAAAAACAGTTACACTCCCGTTTACATACACCCTTGTTGTCTATATATTTAATTCAAATGCTTCTCAACTTCGGTTTTCTTTCACTATTTACGCTAAAATCTAAAAAAGTACTAACTGACGCTCTTCAAACCTTTTTCCGCTTGCTGTGTATTGTTATAATTTTAGACTTACCCTTACTGTATAATTTACGTTTCTGGAGCTAGAAATCAAATAACACTAAAAAATACCTTTAAAACTTAAAAAACGCGAAGTTCTTCCTCTATGCTGTTGAGATCCTATTCAGATATACGAGAGGAATAAGAAGGAAATCGTCGTATAATAGTGCTCCACATTGCAGTAAAAAAACTGTTTCCCCCACAAATATGTTAATTACATTAACTATATTGATCTCAAAATGGAAAAAAGATTATTATGTTGTACATTTAAGTAATTTTTTTAACCGATTTTGTGCACCGAATTAATTCTAATAGTAACGAGGCTAATTTTTTGTACTTCGGCCTTATCTATGGAACTAAATAGCCGATGACTTAATTAATCTCAAAAAATTTTCTGGAATATAATTATTTTCTTCTTTATTATTTATCATCATTTACAGACTTCTTGAGGGAATAAATAAATTTTCGTTTCAGATTTTTTCATGTGATCATATTGCAGAATTGTGTATATTTTTCGTAATTTCACATCATAGTATGTTTTCAGCATATATATATTTTAAAGTGTTTAGTTTTTAGTGGTAATTTTTGCATCAATCACCACGTAAGTGCGTCCAATTCTAATTAATAGCTTACTTTCAACATTTCAGATGAGAATCGTCCATTAAATACGTAGTCAATTGTTTCTGAATAATTGCGTCTCGTTCAACTTCCTGCAATGTTTTAAATAATTTAAAAAAATGAATATACATTATTTTTTCTGAGAGTTGAGTTTACTTCAAGTTGAAAGTTTACTTGTAATATATATAATTTGGTGTTGCTCTTCTGATATTATTTAATTTCAAAGGTGCATCGAAACCTTTCTAAAAGTTTAATTTCAAAATGAGTAAGAAAAAAGATTGTAAATAACGTGGAGTAAATTTTTGAGCTGGGCAAAGAAAAGGGTTTGGCTATTTTAATTAAATGTGATCAAAATACATTGGTTCAGGGTATTCATTATTTTTAAAAATTGATTTGATTTTTATTTCATAAAAGGGTCTAAGCCAATGACTAAGTTTCTAAGTTATGGTTAGGAATAAGAAATTCAATTATGAATAATTTTAGGAGATTATTTGCTCTGGGTTTATCCGTAGGGTTGGACGCAGTGTGAAATCAATTGATGTAAGGAAATTTGTCGAGGCAGCTTGGTGTTATAAATCATTAAGGGCGGGTATTAAGGACCTTGCATTTCTAGCTGGCAGTATTTGCTCGCAATTCCATTAGGGAAAGGCAGGGCTCGTTACTGCCGTGGTTGCCAGGCAAATGGCCCGTCGGAACAAAGATCTCAATGCGCATTTCTCACGTTCTCCAGGGCGTCCATCTGTCCCAGCAAACAAAGTTTCTCGGTGCACTTCATTTTTCATTGTTCCCTCCCCCACGCTCCGTGCCATGAGAGATGTCTCTCGCAGGTCGGGGAAAACTTTTCCAGTAGTAACCCTCGGCAGAAATGCGCGTAGGAAAACCACCTGATGCTGTCTGGCTCTGTGCTCCTTTCAGATCTCTCTCCCTTTCCCTCTCCGTCTGCAGCTTCTCTCCGAGTTAACTCGACACGATCGTGTTTCGGAACTTTTTGGCGTGAACTTCCTGTGCCGCTCGGAAACTCTACTCGGTTAGGAAAACGACTACTTTTGATGGGCGATTTATTGGTGATCCTAACGTCAACACCGCATCTCAGATTTCACCCCACAACCATGGAGATTGTTAACGGTTTTTTTATCTGGAGATATTGCCCATAAGACCAGAGAAAGTGGAGACTGCAGTTTGGTGCAAGTCGCCGTGGATTTCAGAGCATCGAACGCGAAACCTTGACATTGCTAATCAGTGAAGCTGATCTTCACAGTGCGGTTGCTTCGTTCGTTAAGAAGGCAACGATTCCCCTCGGGCAGTTCTCTCCTCGGTAACCCCTGCAGATTAGACAACTCTCCATTTACTTCTGTCGGCGAAATGTTCCTGTTTCACGGTGAAACGATTTCATCCATCTGAGCCTTCCCATTCTTACACAGTATGGTATCGTATTGCACACTGGAAATCGTTAAGCAGTAAAGTTACTGCTGATAATCACGAAAGAATCTCACTCCTCAAATTTTTAAAAATCATTCCAATTTGTAATAATCCTATCCCAAATCAAGATTAATTTAACTTTAAATATGTTCGGATCGTTGTTACGAGAAACAAAACGCTGACGACGTCATAATACGTCACGTATCCAAAATAAAATTTCATCTTTTTTTCTGATGGCTCTAAATCGTGGCTGGTAATCAAATAATTTAATAAATCTACAAATAATATAATTTACAAACCTTGAAATAAATTACACTTTTTCACGCCCAATACACAAGTTTATGAATCAACAGTTTTTGCAAATAATATATAATCTTACTACTCAATCGTTTCCAATCAAAATAATTCCTTCTTCATATATCTCCCTAACCAATAGTTTCCATTCAGCATGTAAAATAATTCTCATCTCCAGCTAACAGGGCATATCCAGAGATGCTATACCTCTCTCCTCTCTGCCGCCAAAGATGACTTTGATCACGCAATGTGCAAAGATGTTTTCTTCTTCTTTGTACTCGTACTGGAAGTGGACGAATGGCTGATACAAGATGCAGGAGTGAAGCAACTGCAGTAGTTTTTTTCCTGATGGTTTTTTACTGACTTTACCGAGTCCCGGAGAACCGGGCATTTTACGAAATTTTACTCGAGTTTCCTCCCATTTTAATTAAGAGCACTCTCGTATAATTATTTTTAAAGTTAAAAATAAATTACAGGGTGTAACAAAACTCGACGACAAATCTTCTGGAAAGGATTCCTCATATTGAGACAAGAAATGATGTATAATGGAACAGCCATAGTTACAGAGTTATCCGAACTTTCGTGAATGTTAGTGTATGACGACATACCTAATTATCTGGACTAAAATGCGAGACGATGAACAATGTTGCGAATAAAGATGTTGTTAACGTGGTTACTTCTTAGCACCCATTTAATGATTTCCCGTGACAGACAGGAATTTTGATCGTGTTCGAAACTCGATGCGAAGAAGAGCAGCTGCCTGTAAAATAAGGTCATTCTGATCGTTTCATATATAGATCTGAACAGGCGCTTCAAATGATTATCGGAACATCATGCAAATCAGTCAGACGTGGAAATTATGTGTAATTTCCGGGCAAGTGTAAACACACTTTTTCTCTCTTTCAATACAAGGAATCCATTTCGTACAGCTTTTTTAAACCATATATTGAACGTACGAATACTTCTGACATAAATAACATCACTTTGTTATTCGTAAAGCAAAGCTAGACGTTAATTAGGTTTATTTTTAATTTTTTTAAAAAAACATTTTCTATTGAAGTCGAAACCCCGAGAGCGATAACCTTACGCAAAGACTGTAGAGAAAATAAATGGATCCATTACAGCACTACAGGTTTATTTTTAGCGTGTAATATTAAACCTTGACTGAGCGGCAAAAAGAAAAAGTTGTCCTGTTACGAGGACAGGTAAAAACTGAAATAATAATAAGTTAAATTGAGTTTGAGGACGAGTGAGAGAACAAGTGGCAAGGTTTGGACCAAAGGTGGGTGTGACAAATGTTTCTTTTGTAGTCTTTTTGACTGTACTCTCTTTTGTCCTGCCAATTTTTTCTCACAATAGCTATTGGAGGAGACGTTTCTATCTCGTCGGTTTTTTATACTGTCCGTAGTTTTCCCACGCTTTTATTTAATATGGCCTCCATTTTTGTGTCACTTTCCCTTTGAATGTTGAAGGTTCGTCTTTGTTGACACTTTCCGTTCAAATTTCAACATTCTGAATGCTTATATTTTTTATATACCTTGTTTGTCTGCGTTTCTACTCCACGCTCCATGAAAGCTATGAAATGTTTCTTTGGTGATCTAAACTGGAAGATAACTCGTGGAATGTGATATTTTGGCTTTGTCCCGACCACCACAGACTCATATTACCACTCTTCCTGCTTCACTATTTTTGTGTATTCATCTTGATTATTATATTTTCTTAAAACCACCACTTAGTGCGGTCCCGTTGAGATTGTACCGTCCTGATTATTTCATTAAGTTTCATTGCTGAGTTTCGCAAGAAGTATTAATTTTTTTAATTAAGCGCATCTTAATCTAAACAAATTTCAAACACTAACATAGTCTTCAACGTTCTCACAATAAGCAGTTTAATTGTGTACTAGTGAAACTAACTTCAGTTTTCCCCCGTCGTTTTACCAAAACTCGACTTTTTGTGTGTTCGTGTACTTCTAAAATTTCAATTCTTGGAGTACCGGAATAAACGTAGTGAAATTTTAGCATCGTTAAGAATCTGAAATGAATAATTCAGCAAACTTGTCAGAAAATTTTAATCAAATAAAAATTATCATCGTATCGTTGCCATGATTTGAAACCTCTTCGTACCATGGGAACAATACGCAGTGATAAGCTTTATTTTATTGAAACTTTTCTAAACGTTTGCTGGTTTATTCATTTATGATTAAATTATTTAAGTCATATGAATAACTATTAACGTCTGGTCCTAGGCTGCGGGTGACTGCCTACGGTGGCAAAATTTAGGAGCTAGAGTGCAAAAAATCTGGGATGGTAAATCCTCCAACGTTCCTGAGAAGTGGCTGACGAAATAGGAATAGTTTATTCATTTTTAACGAAAAAAGAATATCCAGTTTCATTACTTCTCTTATAAATTTCAGCATTATTTTAATAATGTTGCTAACAGTTGCTACCGACGAAGGATCCTTTCCTATTTTTTTATAAAATATTTAATAACCAAGTCCATCACTAGCCACGTTGATCATTCAGCATGAAATGAGAAATAAATTAGATCTCGTAGAGGTTATACACTATTTTGCAGAAAATAAACTTCGAAAAGAGATTTTACAATTTAGGTCCGAACTATTTAACTACATATTTAAATATCAATGTTAATAGTAGATACGAGGTTTAGTCAGTTTTAGTTTTGTTTGTACTAGTATTTATTATCTTCATTCAATCATGTTATTTTTCTGATCAACAAGGTTATTCTACAAATCTGTTAAAATTTTTTAAAGAAATTTTGAAATTTGGGTGTGGCATTTTTCAAGTTTGCCCACGACGGCAAACGTGCTAGAGGTCGGTCCTGCAGCTATTGATCACGAAAAATCAATAATGAACTTTGAACGTTCCTTTTTAGTTACCCCAAATGATTTTTACACCACATTCACTTTATTTCTGTAGTAGGAGGACGAGGTGTAAATTGTCAGAAATGAATGAAATGGATGAAAAATGTAGCTCTAAAATGAAATTGGTTTGGGTAGTACAGGACCGGAGAAGTTTCTGAGGGAATCAAGACCAGGAAAGGCTGTGAAGGTTATACCATGGAGTGTTTAGTTATAGTGGAAATTATTGGGTAGGGCAGAATAGGACGAGGGGAAGACTCGTATCTGGTTTGTCCGTGTTCTGGGCTTCGCGAGAGAGGCTGATGTTTGTCGAGGTGAGTTGTATTTGCGGGGGATTGCCGCTGCTGCGGCTGTGGGAGTTACGGCCTTGGACTACTCTCTCACCAGAGCAGTTCCGTGTGCAGCGATGCAGGCTTTTCCAAAAAACGAAAGGGGATTCTGCCGCGCCGCACGTTCTCCGCAGACGCAGAGCCCATGTGTGGGAGGGGAGAGACGTCGCTGGCTAGAACCGGATACCTTGGCGACCACTTAGCGGAGTTGCAATAAATGCAGGCGAGGTGCAACGAGCGAGCTGGCCGAAACACACGCCAGTCACGGCTCTGTGGGAAAGCCACCGGAAGGTGCGCCGGAGACAATGGCGGAGCGGCGTCTTCTCGAGACCGTGACAAAGGGGTCAAAGCCTCTTCTCCAAATACCGCTCCCACGACGAGGACGGGACGGGCCGACTCTACGCGAGTGTGAACTACTGGCGGCGTGGGTGGAGTGGTGGCAACACTGCGGTGACGTAATTGTAAGACAAAGCTCCGGGCGTCTTGGAAGCTTGCAGTCACAGCTGAGGATCTCACAGCCAAAACAGATCATTAGGACTGCAGTCACGCGACTGTCCTGCCTTCTTCATATCACACTCTACGTCGCTCCATTTGTCAGAGTTGTGTGTTAATCAATTATTATTCTTTTTCTGGCTCTGTAACCCTTGAGGCCTACCGTGACGACAGTGGACTGTCATCTTCTACGACTCGTTCCGAAGTGATCCATGGACGTCGTATCGATTCTCCCTCGAGTCTTAACCTCGGTCTATAACCAATTAATAGTTTTCATAGGTATTCCTTTCTTTATTAACCCCTTCACTGACGGATATTTTTCAGCAAACACGACAAAAAAGTCTATTTTATTACGTTTTTTTAATTACCTACCGGTATATACTAAATAAAATATATTCATTTAAGAGTTTTACAAACATATTTATTTTAAAATTTCCACTCTATTTTGCTTAAAAATTAAATAAAATATTGCACAATAAATATAGTCATAAAAATTGTTCACAATACATTTTAGCTACTTTTTGGTATTAATATGACACATTATTACTGAAAAAGATCCTTATCAGAAAGTTTCCGACTACTCTGACAGTTTATAGAAATGGGTTTCGAACGCGCGACCTTCGGAATAGCCGGCTGGAGCGTAATTCATTTAGGAGGTACGGTCGGCTACACCGAACAGCAAGATGCTAGTATTTATAAAATGTTTCAAATCAATTTCTTCGCTGAATACAGACATTACAACAACCTTTCCGATAGCAAGATTTGAACGCGCGACCTTCGTAACTCGATTACTAGCTCAGTTCGACTGCACCAAATATTGATAAAAACAGTGTAAAAAGCCATCGTAGTTGTTTATAAAATGCTTCAAATATATTTCTTCGTTGATTGCAAATAACATATCAAAAATAGCATAGGGTTCAAAGTATAAAAATTACGAAAATTTGGTGAAGTTATCCGCTTTTAGAAATCGAAAAAAAGTAAAAGTTTAAAGAAGACCCGCACTTCCACGACAAAACTACTAACGTCTATGAAGGGGACGAGATATCTCGTCCAGATCAAGGAAAAGGAACAAAAATTGGCATAGGACGAGTTAACTCGACTGCGTCAGCTTTTTCTCGACAGTTCAGGACGAGATAACTCGTCCGAGGCAGGGAAGGGGTTAAAAGACGGAGGGGTGAAGGATGACGACATAATCCAAAGTTCCCAACAATTATTAGCTAAGTGGTCTATATCGGCCCCTAGGGTTCGACGGCAAACAGTAGGGCGTCCATGTCAGCGAAAATGAAGATGTGGGTTCACGAGAATGGATCCAATTCAAGCTAGCGTTGACGAAAATTCTGCCTTCCCATAAGTTGAATAATTCACATAATTACACAAATTACCTATCAAGTAAAATTTTATAAAACATAAATGTTTATGAATCATGATGAAGATTTTTAGCTATATTATGACCCCAGTGCTTCGACCATGGGAAAATTCGAGGTGGATATTGGGATTATTCTCCGTTGACGGGTCAAAGAAACAATTTCTTATAATGAATTAAACGACAAAATTTTCTTTATCCTTTTCTTATATAGAAAATCATGTATTCTGCATGAATTATGTTTATCTTTCTAGGTTGACTTCACCCGCGTCGCACTTTAATTTTATGCCTTAGGTCTTCTACATACTTCCTCCTGTCGCTTCAGAAACGTGTCAACTGTCGCAATAGTTGTTCAACAGATGTCTAACCTGCAAGTGACACACACACAGTGAGTCTGGTAACTGAAACACGAGACAGTGCTTATTTTGTATTAGCCAAATTTATATGTATTCGTGCTTGCAGTTTGCATTTCAATATTTACTGATGCAATCGGCCGCGTCATCAACGATATTCGGAAATGTTATGTGCTACCTCGTCACTTTTATCTGCAGCCTGGCTTTTAATTCGAATCACGACGAGTGACAACGTTGTTTTGTCCTCGTTGCCTATAATGAAATGTTGTGAGCCTCTCACGTTCCCTTCACAGAATTCGACCCCAAGTCTCATTTCCACGCGTTCATTTTCTTATAATTCGTTAATGATTTACACGTGCTAAGTTATTATTCAGTTTGAAACTTTAAAGAATAATTTTATTCGTGGATGCTTAGGATCTTAATTAACCGCTGTGAAACACTGTGAGGTCATTAGAAACTTGTTGAGTTTTTCCTTTCACAATTTTGTGCAATTCATATTATAATTTTTTACTTTTCAATGAAATAGTTTTTTAATGGGCTCACAATTTCACTTGAAATTTAGAGGGAAAATTCCTAAAACGCAGAAATTTCCATACTTTTAAACATTGTGACACATTTTGCTTTCCAACAAGAAGTTTTGAAACGCTCGTAAAAATTCTAAGTTCCTCGACTATGAAAGTCTGTCAGTCAAAAAAAAACCGTAACAGATTATTGCTGTTTCCCAACAGCCTCATTAATTATCCGTGTCTTGTTCAGTTCCGAGTCGTAACTTCACACAAGTCTACTAATAAAACATTTCGTGTCAAGCGTCTTGAAATTTTATCAGGTCAAGTACAATCGTTTTTATTCTCGTGGTCACCTCCATCACGTTCAAGGGCAGAGAACATAAATAAATTTTTTTATTTAATTAGGACAGTCCGGCTCAGCTTTTTCATGTAAAAAAAGGAGACCTAAATAGAAAAACCTGCTCGTCAGAACTCCCCTGTAAGGAGTATCAGTGGCGCAGCTCGACGGGTTCATTAATTATCTTGTCTCGTTTAGTTAAGAGACGCGGCGTTATACGACTAAATTTACAAGGGTCAGCACTAATAAATCATTTCGTGTCTGTGTCACGATATTATACAATTTCATGGTCAATTTTACTCCTGTCGTCGTGCTCATGTTTTTATCATCAGCTACAGAAGGCTGTAAATCTTTTTAAATTAAGGGACTCTGGCGTGTCCTAGTTTTTTTTTGCAGAATAATAAGTTGCTAAAGGAAATTGCACAGCGTGTGAGATGTTCGTTGAACATGCAATTGTTCCACGAGCACGTAAATAATCAAAATAAAACTTTACAATCATTTTACTTGTTGGCCAAAAAATGAAAATTTTAAATAAAGGACGTTTAAAATACGGGAATAATTTCAGTTAGCTGTCCTTCCTGAAATATAAGTCGTCTTTTATTTCTGTAGATTACATTTGAAAGAGGACGTTCCTAAAGTTTGACATACTGGCGCTGGAGTAATTACACCAAAGTCGGCAAGATGGCTGGCGTGTAACACTTTCTAACCTTTTCGTACCATCCACTGAGGAAGAACAATTTGATGGCATATATTTTTATAATATAATTAATAATAACATAATAATAAATAATAACAGCTGTTAACAAGCCGCTACAGTTTGTTAAAAATATTTAAAGCACAGTAACGTTTCTGTACACATTTCTATACCCTCTTCAAGCTGTATCTGACTAGAAAGTCATGATTTTTAAGCGTTGTTGTGCTGTTAAATAAATATTTTATAATTGTAAATGATCGTTAAATATATCTGATTGTTTATGTAATAAATTGACTGCTATGCAACACCTCGGGAATTTACATAATTCAATTAAACATAATTAAAAAAAGTGTGATGGAATCAAATTGTGCACTTTTTTAAAAAAATTGCGACTGTTGGACAACAGTACAATTTCTTAAGAGTGATCTCCCAATTTCCTGTCGTATTTATGTGAGTGTATTTTTTTTTAAATTTTTAATAAATGGCGTTGCCTTAATGTCAGGAACTTTAGTATTCAAATTTAGTATTACGTGCAACGTTTCATCTCCTTATTTTGGGAATTCATCAGGCATCATTTGAGAAGTAGCGCTATAAAATTACGAGTAAAAATAAGTGAGTTACAAATACTAATATTTATAAATATTCCGTAGCCACCAAGAATAATTCGGTAATTTTGGACTTAGAGTAGTAACAATTTGCTTTTCAGAGCTGGAAACGACTTTTTCCTGAGTGCTTTGGTAGAAAAGACGTGAAACGTGAGAGATCTCTTCAACAGCCCCCATTTAAGAAGCTAAGAAAACCACTGTAGGTTTTCATTCGGTGCTTTGGCCTAAGTATTCGTATAATGCAACCGTGAGGGGTCACCATTTTCTTTCCTGTCATCGTCACCCTTCGATCTTCTTTCATTCCACGTGACCATAACGTCATAACCAAACGCCTCAATAATTTTTTTCGATGGGTGTTAATCTCAATTTGGGGCTCTGAAAATGATGCTCAGTCCATCAGCGGCTCTTTCAACCCTATTGCAGTTATTTAACAATTTCTCAAGAATTTAAAACTCAACAATATCTCTATATTTTAGTCCAAGGGAAATGAGGATCACAGGTATGTTTCTGGGTTGGAGTGATATTTTTACTTCGTCAGGAACCATCCCAACATCATCAAAATGGAATATCATAAACTGAAAACTAAAATAATATTAGACTAAACGGAAACCTGTTGATATGAATTCAAATAAAAGCAGCTTCATCTTTTTATCTTCTGCCGATTTCCCCATTAACGTCGTAGAAAATGGTCTGATGAACCTGTAGGACCTCGCTGTGACCTGATACTTTCGACCCGCCTGGGGTTTTGTTTCGTGTGTCAGATACGAATGGTTTGTTGAGGCGACACGTGTAGTGGCCGTTACCTGGTAGCGACCACGCCTCTGTTGACCCAAGCTTCTCTTCTCTCATCCCTCTTCTTTCTCACGCCTCATCAGCTTCCACCTTCCTCGTCCCCGCCCTTCACTCAGTCAGGACTAGCCTGGGAAATAATGTTAGCGACGAACTCGTAGCAGGCATTGGGATCAATCATTAACATTCTTTATTTTTTTTAAAAAAAGGAATACGAATTAGGAGCCTCATTAAGGGGGATTATTAGGAGGAATAATTGGGATAAAGTCTTGATATCTATTTTTTTAAATGTCAGACATTATAATTTCTCCATAAAATGAGATATTTATTGCAAAACTTGAGGTCGTTATTCGATATTATTTTCTCCCAGCGTACTATTTTTGGCGTTCCCCCTCTTTTTAAGAGACTGAGAAGAATAATCGTCGTATCGGAATTGGATTCAGTCGGTAGCATTCGACGCCGAAGTTTTGCAAGAAGCGGATTTTGTCGCCGAGCGAGAAGTCGGCCAACTATTAAAATATGGAAGAGGCCATCAAAGCAATCGATTGTCCCGAGACAAGGCGGATGTCTTTCAGTGGCATTACTCATCTGCATCCGAATATCTCTAATCGTACATCGCTCCTATAGCATAAGAGAAGGATTATTTCTTTTTTTTTCGTTTTTCAGTTTCATTTCACGCGCCATTAATTACGTAATGGTTTTCTGCGTTTACGAGTAAACTGTGTGATATTGGATATGAAAGTGTCCTCTCCCGTGGCTAATGGATTAGTCGTCAAGTTTTATCTGGCGCACATTTCAGTAAGAGTTTCCCCTGTTTATGGTATGGAAAGAGGGAGACACTGAACTGCGAATGCTATTCCAGACATTCACTATCCAAATAGTGATGTTTTTTGTCTTTGCAGGGTTGTGCTAAAAATTCGGGAAATGATTGAAATTTATTTAGAAGGAAGCCGGGAACCGCACTATATACTGATGCTAATTTCATTATAAGAAAGTAAAACTATATGACATGAAAATTTTTACATGTAATTAAGCAAATATAATATTCAAATATCCATAAACAAACAGATTGAAAAATTTTAAAAATTCTAAATCTTATATTAAAAAATTAAGACTTCAAGCCAGGCAATCAGGAGGAAAACTAACAATATTTTTAAACAGGGTGTAACAGGAGAAAGTTCAAAAACGTACAGGTGGGATGAAGGGCGTCAATACAAGCATTTTTCTTTGTTGACATTTTCACCAGAGACGTATCATTACTGCACAATTTTCAGAAAATAAAACTGAGAAACCAGGAATTTTCAACCAAAGACAGGTAAACTTACAAACTTCTATGAGATTTTTTCAGCAGAATCTCTGACATGTCATCCTTCTTTCTTATAGTTGCATTCTAACGTTAACTAGATTTTTGTTTTTGACAAAGACTTACAGGCAAGACAAAACGTAACACATTCAATTGTCCAAATTTTTGTCATTACTTTTATTTGTTACAAAACTGTATGTCTTATAAATAATAAATCATAATAGTATTCTTAAATAATTACGAAAATTACAAATGAATATCCTAAGTATTAACCAAGTTTTGATAGTTTCACTTTACTATTGATTAAATTATAGCTTTGCACTATAATGCTTTACCTCAGATAAATCTTCCAGTCTTGAGGTTCTAGAAAAAATAGTATAATTCAATTTATCCATCATATATCAGAACAGTCAATATTACTTAACTAAATTAAAAATAAATTTTAACTCTTTAGAACAACGCGTTCAGATTCCAGAGACATGATTCAAATTTCTGTAGTAATACTTTTATACTTACGATTCGTAAATGGATCTGGGATATTAATTCTCTAAATACTTATGTTGTACAGTTTAAATTTTATTGATCAATCGGTTATGGAAGAGTGACCAAACTATAGATCTGAACATTAATATTTGTTATTAGCATTTTAATAGATCTTGGGGAATAGAATAATTAGGATATTCTTAAAATAAAACAAAAAAATTTCACATCTCTATTGGTATATACGCTTTAATTATCATTTTTGAATTAAGTGTTATTAACAAGTCTTCAAATTTTTCGAGTGTAATACAAAATTCCGACAGACACTTGTCTAATGCACGTTTTCCCGACGACAATATTCCGGTTCACGTTTTCCCGATTGACGCTTGCCAGATAGGACATTATCTCGAATGACAATTTGCAGAAAGGCAACAAACAATATTATAAGGGGAAAAGACTTTTCAAGCTCTTGTGAATGTAACTGTTTTATAAATTGATATAATTAATTTTGTGTCATTGTCCATACACCAATGAAGGGTTCAGTACAGTATAGTATAAATTATATTTAATAGATCTGCAAAAAAAATAACATAGGAAATTAGTATCATTTTGATGAGGAAATTCGAGCAGTAAATCTGTTCTAATAAAAAATAATAAACTTAGCGTATTGTGAGACTAATCGTGGCCGGAAAATTTCAGTACTTTTCTCGGCAGCGTTTTCAACACTATTGCATAGTGATGTCGATCAACATTTAGTCCGGTCGTAAACATAATTGTCCGCCCTCTTACGCTGCTTTGATTACGGTTCGGCGCAGCTTTCGCTCGCACACATTTAACCGATGAATTTCTCACACTGTAAACAACGAATTCCGCCGAGCGTTTCACTAAAGTGATGTTTTTCCCTCCCGTCTGAATCACGTTCCCGAGTCACTGTTTCACGCTCACGAAGAAGAGAGAACGCCTTCGAAAGAGCCGTTTAGAAGCTGTAATTATGTTCTGCGAGTTATGAATCTGTATCCAAGGGTTCAATTGTGTGATTTCACGCTGACAGTAAACGTTGAGATCAAAATTAATGTGGAATTGATTTCGGGGAGTTACCATTCCGTCCGAGGCTTAATTACCCCTTTACGACGCCATTTATTAAACGAACAAAGCTTTCTTTCCAGATCGATATTTTCGGGAAGCGTCAACATCATTTTCTTTACTGCTTTATTCATTCCGTTTTTACAAAAGCACCAGTGTTTAATTGCCTGGTTTCCTGTTTAATGTAGCTGTAGTAGAGTGGAATGTTCCTGCACTCTATTCGTCTTTGTGAGATCAATATCGTGGTTTCAAATCTGGTCGATTGGCAGTGATCCTCCCCCGCCCCAGCTCGCCGGGTATAATTAAAAACAGGGGGCAGCCGTTCTTTGAATAGATCGTAAAAGACTGGACCTCGTGTAGTGTTTTTCAGTCTCCGAAGGTCCAACCCTATACATAGACAAAATTCACCCGTTTCATTAGTCAGAAGAATCCACTGAAAATAAAGGTATCAATATAATTGAAATATATCATCTGTACTTTAAAAAATACTTTCGTATCGGTCATATTTATTAAAATGAATGGGTGGAGAAATATCGACTGAACCTGGATTCGATTCCCGGTTCATCGTTCTGATCTTTGATTCATTTTCATACCCTTTGTCAATAATATTCCCTTGAAAATAGTTTCTCCTGATTTTGAATATAAAGTCATATTTATTTAAATACGTAATTCAAATGTTAATTTCTGAAAACATAAAACTCCAATCAGTACAAATAATTTTCTATATTGAAATATCACAATTTTTACAAAATATTTAAATTTCCTCCGACGACATTAAACAGATATTATCCTGCTCAGTCTCTTCAGGCACTCAACAGCTTGGATCTTTCGTACTCTCACTGTTTATCCTTTTACGATGCGCATTCGGTGAATATTTTCAATAAAGCCAACCGTCGGAATAGCAACTTCCCTTTCCTACACCGGTCAGCGAATGGAAGCGGTCGCTTCCTTTGTTCAGAAAACAGCCGGTATCATCGCTGCTGTCACGTCGAATCGTACCACAATAAGGGATTATCTAAAATAATTTATAAGCATTGTTTTTAATATTTTTCGAATATCGTAGTATTATGAAGCCCTCAATTATTTTATTTATTATAATGAAAATAAGTTGTCATTTCATTAATGAGCAGGAATTCACTAATCAAGTAATCCGTAAACATTTCTTATTCTGAAAAGTTTTGTTGCACAGAAAAAAATGTTACACGTGCATCGTTTTACTGTACCAATTCTAAAATGTGATTGCTTTTTTGAAGGAATGAGTTCAAAAAAATTTTTTGTATTTATAAATAATAATTTTCCAGCTTTCTTCCATATCCTGAAAATTAATTTGGAATAAAAGTGACTTTCTCTGGCTTGTAAGGGACTTAAATTGAATCACGAACCAATAAGCCTACCATGTTGTCGAAAAAATTTAATAGAATTAAAAATTAGTACTAGAATCGCTTTTATGTTTTGGAACTCTTTCAGGTGCGCAACAATAAAAAAATCTGTTACGTGTCTGAATAATTTATTTCCCGCTTGACGATTGTATCTAAATAATCGATAAAGCGAGAGCACTAATGTTGCTCATTATGATTGCGAGCCCTCGTATTCGTAATTCATACTGCAAGGTTTTGCAATTGTTTTAAATGTTTTTTTTTGTAATCAATTTGTTATACAGAGCGATATGTAATCTGATTTGAACTTCAGAAAATCAATATATAATTAGAAAGTTGTGGAGAATTTAGTATTTAGGGCGCGTTGTGAGTGTGTGAAGCAAACAATTACTCCACAAAATTTTAATTACTTTACAAGAATGAACTATATTTAGTAAATCAATTAACGTCTGTTTTTCACAGTAATTAAACAGACTGTATTTACGACCAAATTACAGACAAAGTTTTCACCTTGTCACTCCCTCAGGTAATTTATTCAAATGCCTACAAGGGCAACTTCAACAGAAAGGTGTTCCATGTTATATTCAAACTTTTGATAATGTGCCTACCAAATTTATTATATTTGTTGCGCCTGAAGAGTTTCCAAAACGGAGTAAGGACACGTACTGCTAATTTTTATTTTATTAAAGCGTTTACAACAAGTGCGCTTCTTTGTAGTTGTATATAACATTCCGGTGTACGTGTGTTCTTAATTCTTCTCTTTGTAAACGGATCGACCGATTTTGACAAAATATTTATGGGGCCACTTCAAGTATGGTTCTTATTTCGCCCAATTTTTCATATATTCCTTTTCGTACTTCTCTCGTAGTAAAATATATAATCCCAATTTTCAGCCTGGCCGTTTGAATAATGTGTCATTTGACTTACGCATCAATACATGCGCAAGTTCATTACGTCGTAGCTTGACATTGTTTTGACATTTCGATTTCGGATTACAGAGTTCTGATAATATATAACGTATATTGTAATATCGCGGCATACTGAGTTATTTATCGAATAATTGAGCATTGAACGAATGAAGTGTATTTGAAATAATATTTTGTGTTCATGTGAAAGGTTCGTTGCTTTAATTACGATTCATACACATGTTCATTCGGTGCAATTACATGTAACCATAGTTAAAGCATTTTATTTTCATTTGTGTGATATTGATTATACGGGACGTGAAAAGGTATATTTTCAAAAGTCTGATGGATCAATCGTGTCTTGACTCAAGAGATTGCTGTTGAATTCCATACTGCAGCAGGATAATACTGGGTAACACCTGGCTAGATCATTTATAAAATGGGAACTAATATCGTTAGTCTTGTATATTGAAAATAGATTTAGTCGTTTTAAAGAGCAGTGGTTAGGGTGGAATAGTATGAATCGGATAAAATACAGGTTAGGTTACCTGGAATATTTTGAATCTTAATCGACCATGGAAGCTTGAAAACGAGAAAACAGAAGCGAGAACAGCTACGTTCCAAAACAACGCATTAGCATGATAATGGTTTCCAGGTCCCAGCAAAGTCGAGGGTATTTATCTTATCTGTCGTGCTTTTTCGGAAGTCGTCGTGAGGTGTAATCCGTTGCAAATCTTAGTTTCTGCACTATGATGCCTTTGAGGGAAATACGAAATCTTTCTGTCGCTCATGGTAAGACCGCTTTGCATGGGAAACATACACTGGACGCGTTTTTACCCCCCACGTTTCTTCTGCCCCGACCAGCTCCTTTATATTAGCTTTTCAAGACCTCATCTAAGCAGTAAACAAACACTGTAGGAAGGGAGCGAACATGATGCAGACTCGTTGGCTTGGAGCCAGTCGCTGCTATGGTGGACGTGGCTACTTTAAATGGAGTGAGGGAACAGGAAGAATTTTTCTTCTTATTTGCCACTTTTGAAGGGGACGGTGAAAAAATTGATCCTTAAACTTCGTGAAGTTCAGTTCCGCCCTGTTTCGCTCGGCCGCAAGCTAATTCAGGTTTTTATCTTGGATTTCCGTTTTGTGCGTTGTTTTTTTTTTCGTTGCGTGTTGTGTCGTACGAAGAGCGTCCGTCAAGGCGGCTCTGAATAATGAGGCCGCATTATCTCCTGCGTTGCCACGGGCGACGGTCAGTCGGATAGTGGACGGGCGCGTTACACCAGCCTCGAACCTACGCAAAAATAAAGCGCGATTGTTAACTGCCGTGCCGTCGATAATCGAGTTCCGAGCGAGGTATTGACTGGTTCGACCGTATACGTACGCACGAGCCCTCGGAAACGAACTATTTTCCCGTCCAGCCTGGTCCGTGCGTGTTGGGAGGCGCTCAATACTCCACACGCGCTCCACTCTGGTCGTCGCTTATCACGCCGATATTTTTAACACTCCCATTGACTTACATGTGAAATTTAAACGCTCCGCGTACTACGTGACGTGAGAGGCTCGTGGTAATAAATTCGTGTGTAACGTAACGACGACTGAGATTGCCTTCCCGGTTATACGATAAGCTTCGCGACATTAGTTCGTGCCAAGATTCTTGTATGGCCCATGTTTACAGCTCCATACTCCATTGTAACACCTTTCTTCAAGAAAGGAAGTACAGAAAACTTTTCTAACTATCGTCCAACTTCACTTTTCCCTGTTACTCCGAAAATATTTGAGAGAGTTGTTTACAACTGATTGTACACTCACCTCAACAAAAATAACTTACTCGACGACTGTCACCTTGCTTTTAGAAAAGGTTATTCTACCGAAAAAGCTATGTATACTCTCACTGATGAAACTGTAAAATAATTAAATGCAAAGAAATATCCTTCAACAATTATCTGTGATTTCTCTAAATCTTTTAACTGTGTAGACCAGGATATTCTACCGGAAAAATATATATATGCTACATAATTTCTGCAATGCCTTGGTTTCAAACAATTATCTGTGATTTCTCTAAATCTTTCAACTGTGTAGACCAGGATATTCTACCAGAAATATATATATATATATATGCTACAGAATTTCTGCAATGCCTTGGTTTCAACAATTATCTGTGATTTCTCTAAATCTTTTAACTGTGTAGACCAGGATATTCTACCAGAAAAATATATATATGCTACAGAATTTCTGCAATGCCTTGGTTTCAAACAGCACTTATCAAATAGGAAGCAGAGAGCATTATTAAAAGATCCGTTAACATGTGAAACGTTGCATTCGAAATGGACAGAAATAATGGTGGGAGTTCCACAGGGTTCAGTGCTGGGTCCTCTATTACTCCTAATCTACATAAATGATCTACCCAAAATGTTACGTACATTTTGAAAAGTTGTATTGCTAACAGATGATAGAAGTAAGTTAATAAGTAACAAGTACACGTCAAATGAAGCAGCTAATAATATATTAAATCAAGCGATTAGATCGTTTTCTGTCAAGGGTACATCGCTTAATTTTCGTAAAACCTATTTTATACAATTCCAAAAAATCCGTATGCGTGGTAAATAATACCAAGGATATACATGAAATAAAGTCGAATAAATTTTAGGACGTGGCTAGCCTCGAACCACAGAGGTCTTGGGTTCGATTCTTGTCAAAACTTAGGTGTTTTGTACGTCTTTGAGCGATGTTGGCCAATCCCCTGCACACTCGAAACTCAAACTGATTAAAAGAATGGCGACCTCTCTGCCAAAAAAAAAGTGGACACCAGAAGGCATAAGAGGAAACCATTAAGAAATAAACAAATTTTTAGGACTTTCTGTAGACAATAAACTGAATTGGAAAGAGCATATTAATCAACTATTAAAGAAACTTTCCAACACGAAAATTAGTATATAATGTTAAAGCATATTTTCATTCTGTATTTTCTTATGTTTTGGGGCAACGCCTCAGCAATGAAAAAAAGAGTCATTAGAATCATGACAAGACAACTGAAGAACATCTTCTCAAGGACTTTTGAAAAATTAGGCGTAGTTACCCTCCCAAGTTAGTACATTCTCTCATTAATGATCTTTGTGATTAGCAATAATAATTTATACACTACTAATTCAAAGGCATACAGAATTAACAACTTTCAAATAATAACTATTAATAACGCAGGAAAATTGCGCACGATTTTTGTATTAAATTATTTTAATACATTATTTTCAGCTATTTTATTTATTCACTTTCAACTGTACAGAAGTAAAAAAAAATAACTAACAAGCAAATATTTTTTGATTTCGTTGCCTCGTGTGGTTCAAAGAAACGCTCCATGTTATTTATTTTACAACCTAATTTGGCCTGTTTATTGACTTCTTCGTTATCTACTCGTGTATTTTATGCAATTTCCCCAAAATGTCCACAATTTGTAAGGACGACAGCTCGTAATTCAAAAGCCACAATACTTTGAGGGTAAATTTGTGGTTGATACTGTAGCAACCTTTGTGTAAAGACCTCGCTGGCGCTTTGACGTTTGGCGTGAATTTGATTCGGTTTATTGGTTCCGTTAGTCCTCTACTGAGGAAATAGAACACGTCATATACATGCGTAGAATACATAAATTTATTAAAAACTATTATGATAATGTTTTAACAGTCACCAATTTTTCTTTTTCAACATTTCAGTACAGCTAATAAATGGGTAGCACTTTATATGTCACTAGTGCTATTATAATAATTTAAATGGTTAACAAATAATTGTAATATATTAATGTTTAAATTGAAAAGGTCTGCAATGTGTGTGTTTTATTATATTGATAAACTGTGGCGATTTTCCGGCAGCTCTGACTCAATTCAAAATTAATAAATAAATTGAGGAGTCGAAAAATATTCTGGTATTATATAAAACATAATACAGTTATCAGTTATTATAATTTTAAAATATTCGGAGACGAATACTGAGAAAATTATAACAAAATATATATTGAAAAAAGCACGTATCAATTTGAAAATGAGAAATCTGGAAAAAAGATAGAACGAGAATAAGAATGCGATTGAATATTGGAGGAGCGAAATTAATCTTTCATCAGAAAACAAAAGCTTTCTAGTCTCAAAGGTCTCGAGTTGAAGGTTTGAAAATAGTACGGTAACCAAATATTTGAGGATTATATTGAAGAATAACCCTTGGTTTTAATCAGTCACACAAAAATACATATTAATTTTGAATCATTCAATTTTGAAGGAGCTTTAGGCATATGCTATAGTCATTGATAATTTTTTTTAAATAGTGTTTTTAAATTTGCAGTTGACTATTGCATATGCCGGAAGCTTCTTCAAAATTAATGAAATTCCAATTAAAATTAATATATAGTTTTGTTTCATTAATTTGTGTGACTGATTAAAACCAAGGGTTGTTGTTCATTATCATCTCAATTAAAAATCAGTCATTTAATATTAAAAAATCTTTGAGGATGTTTTGAACTTAAAATATGAAAAAAATTAAAACGCGGACGTGTATTTTTACTGGCAATGGTGCACCAAAAAAAAGTAGTCTTAAATTTTTTATTTTCTACGTAGCTTCCTAATTCACGGTTAAAGCGGGGTAGTCATGTTTTTCCTTTATCGTTTCTTTAATTTCTTTCACTGCTTAATTTGTTTCTTACCTTCTTATCGCGCATTCCAATCAGAACTTCTCGAAACTCTGTAATTACGACACGGATTTCATTTCAAATAGTTGGTGGACTCCGTGTCCATTTCATTTCTCCCTCGTGATTTTCCAATTTTTTTCGATATAGTATTGAAATTACTCAGGACTGGACCATGGTTGGTTATTTTCGTGCCACGGAAAATGGAGTTCCTGAATATATACATCGATACACGTTGCCATAATGTATTTTCGGTATTACCATTTAAAATCCTGGCACTTTTGTTTCCCTAGTTTGAGATTTTAATTATCGGCGCGGTTCGAAACTTGGCGCAGTTCGTATCGACCTAAAGTTCCTGCGTCGCTGCCATCTGTGTCGATGGTGGCGAACCTTCTCTGCTCGTTTCCACGCCAGCAGCTACCAGCAGGAAATTTCCATATTCCTCCTGCAGGGTTTAATTCCTACGCGGAAATTGTGCATGTTATAAATTGGATCAGAATGGTGCGAGACGTTCGATGTCTTGCATTCTGCTCACAATCGGCTTTTAATGAATCGTAAAGACGGCCCTAATTCGGTCCCCTGTAGAGAGCTTTTTTTAATTGGAGTGATTCATTTCGGTAATGATCTCATTTACAAGCACTCCTGTAATACGTTCGGCGATCGCACGTTCAGTTTCCTGTGTTTCCAACATTTTTTTCCTCCTGATTCGTAAAACTTTCAAATCCGGACTAAATTCCCGTTTCAAACAAGTAAAATAATTCGGAAATTAATCGCTTCATGATAAATATTCGCTTTCCGGATTCACTAAAATATTGATATTTAATTTTCCTGGTCATTATAGCAAATCTGGAAAGACCTTGTTACAGGATTAAATATGGAACATGCACGAGCAATCAGTAACACAACTTGCCTCGAACGCCATCTTTCAGCTTCAAGAAAATATCAAATTACAAGTTTATTTTACTATCTGCGTACACGGTGATGCATCGTATATTAATGCTTAAATATAGCTACCATTTTACGTAAATTATGACACTTTTTTCGTTTCTCGCGAACGTCGTCGTCGCCGTCGCCGCACGTAGGCTTAGTTAGGGCATAATGTATCCTTTTCTGTAAGTCACTAGGGTAGGACGGATACAATTAGTGTCGCGGTAATCGCCGTAAAAGTATTTTTTTTTAATTCCCCCTCCCCCTCCCCGCTATGGGCAGTAGCCGTGCCTTACCCCGACATTGCTGATTCCTTGGTTGTGAAGAACATGTGTTCAAAATTTGGCTGATCCGTCTCTTTGGTCTGTTAGTTAGCGCGAAATAACTTGTAAATTTAATGAACGTTTTAAACCAGTTTCTCAAAAGTACATGAAAGAAGCCTAGAATTCTCTTCGCGAAATATTCGTCCATTCTCTCAGAGGCATGGAATCCTGCGCAGTGTCTCTCGCATTTTTCACTCGCGGTGTAATATCCTTAAGGACAATAAATTCAGTTTTATATTCAGAAAGATTTTAATTGCGATATTAAATGTTCCATTAAGGCTGTCATATAATAAACTCACGGAAAGTCATAAAATTAATTAAAGGTGTATTGTAGTAATACATTGAATTACCCGGCTTCCGTCTTGTACCTCAGCTTCTTGGAATAACTGCGAATAGCTGGGACTTGGCTACGTAGACAATAGTTTTCACCGTCTCATTCTATACCGTATCCACTTTGTTGTAAGTATTCAATACGACGAGTTTGTCGGGAGTCGCTTCAATAATTTTTATGGCCAAATGGTTGGACCCAAATTTTCATGGAGCCTCAGGCAATTCATTGTTGAGTTCATATATATTGTGAGTGTCAAATCCACTTCTTTCTGAAGGTAATAACCAGCCATTCAGTAATATACGAGCGGTGTATTCGAACAGAAAAAACTTTACTGTGGGTAACTGTTAGTGTTATCTATTCCCAACGCCAAATTTGTAATGTTTAATGAGTAATAAACAATTTTAAAAAATGGTTACTGAACAAACAAATAAAGCAATGTTGGGTGCCAATATAAAAGAATAATAACAAAAAAACAACAATAGGAAGTAGTTAAATGAATTTACGTATTGCTGAATAAATTCCTAACCGTAGTATTATAAACTTTAAAACAAATCATCTACAGTCTCCATTTTATGTATGTATAATTTTCTGGGAATTTGGTGGTAAATAATACAAGTTTTCAATAAAAATAAGTCTACGATATTTGAAAAAACTGTTATGGAACAAGTTTACTCTTCTAACAACAGTAAACTAGAAATAACACTTCATAAGGAATTAACTTTTTCCTGTTTGCATAAACAGTTCTCAGGCTTCTAAACTAGTAGAATTGACGTTTCGTTAATTTTGCTCTGTCATTTTCTGGCTACACGTCTTGTGATTTATAATTATTATTTACTTTTTGGCATATGCATTATTGACTTATTATTTTTAACCTTTTTGTTGCTGAAATTTTCTCCTCAAACAGTGCTATAGGAAAAAATTGTAGGTAAAAATATTCCAGTTCCATATTAGTCTGTTGGAGAAGTAACATTTTGTAGCTGTTTGTTAGTTTTTTAACTTTTCGATTTAAGTGTCCGAATTTTCGTTTCTGATAGCTTCTGGTCCAAAAAGAGTGTTTTATAGAGGACTGAAAATTTCTCAGTCTCAGTAGATATATTTTTTATTGGATCTTGTTAATTATAATCATATGTTCCAATTTAAACATGTTCTTCTCTGTATGTTTTTGTGTTTTAGTGATAAAAAATATAAACGGTTTGTCAAAGAGACAATTTGTTTAAATTTTTTATCAACCATCAGTCTTGTTCAGTTGCAATTCATAATTAATCATTCCGTAAATTCCGGTTCCCTTGAAGTTCTTTCATAAATATTTCTTAAGTTTCGTATTTATAACCTATATTGTGTAACCGAAGAAGTTAAGGTGAATCTGGGCTTCTCAAAATAACTCACCGAGAGTAGCCGAGAGAAATCAAGGCTTGAACGGATCTATTTCATTTCGGAGCTCATAAATGTACGTTCCGTCTCCGTGAGATCAGCGGACTTTAAAGACGACTCCGGTTTATGAAGGCTACTGAAGAAATGTAGGACGGGAGGAAGGCACAGCAGAAACTGATTAAACATGAAGTAACCTCTTTTGGCTGCGCTCCAAGTGTAGATAGGGAATTCCTTTGGCCAGAGTCTCGTGGACAGGCGCACGAGTTCCTGTAACGCCCTGCTTTACTATTGTACTGTATGCAAGGAGAGTTATCTTCGGCATATCGGAACCCAGGGACGCGATTCTCGGCCGAGATAACGCCGTACGCTGTGTACCGGTGCTCACGTCATTGGCCTTTTCCTGAACCTCACTTAACACCTCTACGACTACGTATGACTGGTTTATGAATTTATAAAAAACCAATTCTTCGCGGAATCTTAAATAAATGCACGGTAGCATCCTTTCTCGGGAAAGGTCAAGGGTGTAGTTAAAATTTTAACTGCACCTTAGAACACTTCAGAAACAATTCAAACTTATTTGAGGAAAGCATTTCTCAACTTTTGTTTATTTATAATGTAACTGTGCGTTTGTTCATTAAAATGAAACATTTCCGTACTTTTATTTCAAAAGGTATTGTAAGGTAAACATTACAAAATTTGCACTCAACACGTATGTTTATTATTATTCGTATATTACAAATTTGGCGCTCAACGTGGGGCATGGATAACACCAAAAATTATTCGTATGGGGAAATACTGCTCTCTGATTGCAGATTGGCTGTTTATAGCATTTAGAAAAGAGTGAATTTTACTAATTAAGAAAAAGTGTACCAGTATGCAGTCTCCATGTGAAAAACTAATACATTTATTGGAAGCCTTCGTCAGTTTTGTCACATTAACCCTTTAGTTAAAACCAGTATAAATGAATAAGGTAATTACACGAGTTATATTCTGTACTTAAATAGTTCACACAATGGTTTCCTGTGATTTTTAAAAATTCTAATATTTTCTACCAATAGTATCATGTGACTGTTAAACCTTATTTTTTCTCAAAGATTCTCCTCGTACAAGTCTGCAAGTACATTTGCATGGAAATCATCATTTTAGAGAAGGAATATTTTGTCTTTGAAGATTTAAAATAATGATTTAAATACGGTTGAGTCTTATTTTCTATTTCTTTTATTTGTAAAAAAATCAATTCGGCTCCTAGGTAGGCTGTTAAGGTGGAATCATCTTGCAGATATCTGTTTTATGACCTGAGAATGGCACTGCTCCTCTTTTTGAGACTGGCTCCCCTTTAATAGTATAGTAATGGTTTGGAATGGGGGATGCGAGGTAAGCTAAGGGTTAACTAGTCTCTCCTGATATCAGTTTAACGATCCTACTTTAGAGAAACTTGCATTTAGTTGGTTGGGCTTTCTTCCGCATCCCGCCCTTTTCAATTCCCTTCCTATGCTATTAAAGGGGTGTTGCCTGTTTCAGGATCACCTTCATGTCGGGTCAACTATTCCAATAGGAAGAGAAGCTTGTCGTACTGAGTACCCAATATATACAAACACTCCTCAATTTTTGCTTTGCTTATGTGTCTGAAACACCATTAGATATAAAATTATAATAACCGTCTGTTAAAAAAAGTGAAAGGCAAAATAAAGCCACTGTCCTTGAAATTAAGAATCAGTTAAACGTCTTACTCCTACGAGATTGAAACGTAGCTGACAAGTTTCCTTTCAACAGCTTGATTTTGAAGAATTCGAGGATGTAGGTGATGAATGTTTCTATTTATAAATTCGTAGTGGACATGAACCCATATTCCTCACAATATGGCAGATGAGTTAAATTGATGACATCACGAATAAGTTCTGTTGGGGAGAAAATATTTGTAAATCTGCTGTAGTCACCGTAGTAAATTTATGTCATTTCTGTGTCCACAAACCGTCTTGCTGATACCCGATGGTTGGATCTGTGACCACTTGTAGTCACATTTCTGGCATCACTGTTGAATAATCTCAAGTCTAGTGTAGTATGACTAGTTATTTTTATGCAAAACTGAAATCCTGTAAAATATATTGTTTCTCTTTTGGCTACTACTGAAAAACTTCATTGAGAGTAAATTTTTTTTTCCTCCAAAAAATTGTATCTGGAAAAGGAGTCTAGGCGTATCTATCTTGCTTCATAGTTGCTTCATCGAATGATAACACTTGGCAACTGTGTAGCTTTTCTGATTTAAACTCGCGTGCTTCGCTTGATTGTCAGACACTATAACAGGTGATGGCTGCTTGAAGTCAGAGTTATTTTCGGATCCTTTTAGTTTCGCGTGGCTGTTTGATAGTGTGTGGGAAGACGACGGAGAGATCCTTTGCGTTGTCGCCGGAGTGTGTGCGCGATTGTGGACCAGAGTGGTTGACGTGACTGCTGGTTACTGACTATACCTGGCTGGCTGGCTCGCTCGCAGTCTTGCGTAATTGGCCACGACACGCATGGCAGTTCGCGACAAGAACGCCATTGTGCTTCTGCAGGAACTCGCTCGTTCGAGACTAGTGCAGTCGCTGGAAACTTCCACCCACGCTCTGCTTCAGACACATCAAGGTCGCGCATGCACACCTCCAATTCTGGCTTTGACACACGCGTATTGAAATTACATTTTGTCTCTTGGATCTGAAATTCACCAAATAAATCGATGGAAAAATTAAGCAACGTGTAAAATTCTCTAAAATTTTCTCTTTGACTACAGTCGTTTCAAGGCCTGAATTTCCATTAAATAAATCAGCCAATAAAGTCAAAATAATATGAATTTAATACAGTATTAGAAAGTACTAAATTGTAGTGCTACGTTTGACATCTGGCACTATATTAAATTAAAAATGAAATAAAATCCATAGAATACAACAAACTCTTCCCGACATTGTTGAAGTCAAATTTTGATTGAAAGAAGTTTAAAAATTCTAATAGGTTTAAGACATTATGACGGTGTTAATTTTACACGTCAACTTTTTACCTTCAATAAATTCATAAATTGTTTTTGTAGTATATCCATCGACTTCTATCCAAAAGGTCGCAACAATTGTTTAAATATAGTTATATTTATCTGACATAAGTTGAATCAACGTCTAGCAAACGTTATTTTCTTATTAAATTCTTTCTAACACGTTTGACTTTTACTTATAGCCCGTTTTACTATTTATTGATTTTTAGAAAGTCAGATATTATAACTGATTATTCTTATTAGTTATTACATGATTTAATTAACCTCTTTGTCAGTATTTTAATAATTTAAATGTGACTTGACAAGGCGTTTCGTGTCTCATTTGAGACTTCGGTCGAAGGAGTCATAGAGTGAGGTTCCATGAACAGACAAAGAGGCTAATTAAATCATTTATTATATATTTAACTGTTATTGTTATTAGTTACTACTTTCGGCCCCTTCACTTGTGACATTCACACATAAATTTTCACACTTCTACATTTCTTGATTCCTTAAAATAGCATTTGATGATGTTCCAAGTTTAGGAACGAAACGGCTTGTGTGAACTACTGTTAATAAATTTTTTATCAATTGTTTTCTGACTTGTAGGCTGTTTTACTATTTATTGATTTCCAGACAGTCCGATATTATAACTAGTTTTAATGTATTATTTATTGCATATATTTGGATACTTGGAAAAACTTGTAAGTTATTAGGACTATAAATATAGTGGTTAAAATTAAATTAAAAATCTTAAACTTCTGATATAATTATTTTCCAATAATATTTGGTCACTAAAATATAATGTATTCTAATTCAAAATCACACCAAAAAAACATTTTCTCATGTGCAATATTTTTGTTCTGGCAGATAATTATTTCTTTGCAATTTTCTCGATCTCATATCAATTTAATTGCGCTATAATTTTCGTTATGAGTTCGTCAGAAACATTTTTTAATGAACAGTAGGCTTGTCTGAAGAAGGTAGCAGAGCCAGACATTGAAACGTCACTGATAATCTCTTTGACCCGGTTGGAAACCCGAGAGGAATTTATACATCTGTAGACTACGTAACATTTCCAAAAGTTTGGTGATTAATATTTGTAAATGGAATCCCACTGCCGATTTCAATCCGATTATCATCTGAACTATCGACACAGTTCGTCTTCACTTGAATACTTTATAGGTATAACGTTTCTTTTCTTAGTACGTAATAAGATGTGACTGCTGGATTCTTCACTTGAATCAAATAACATTGACAGTTGTTTTTAAAATATATTTCAGCATCTCGATCACTATCGAAATTTTGAACATTTTGTGTACTAATTTTTTGGAGTCAATTTTTTAAACAAAAGGCATTGATGTTAATTGTTTCTTATGCTGATGCTTAATTGATGAGGCAATCGTGCGCTCATTTTACAGACAATGAGTACGCCTTGTCACGTCGCATGTGACATACGACCGCAGCGACCAAGTACTGTTGTCACGTGAGAGGTGTCTTTCTGCCGATAAGGTTTAATTTCAGCTTGGAAATCTCAGTACCTATATTTGTCATATCGATATAATTTAATTTACGCAAACTATTCTGACTGTTCGATTGACGACGGCAGCTGGTCAACACAACGATCGTGATCATCGTTCTGTACATCTCTTGAAGCTAAAATTATTGTGTCATCAACTACGCTGAGTTTGAGCGAGTCAGTTCCACCACGAGTTTTCAAAGCCATGAAACGTTTCTTAAATCTGGTATGCGTGTTGTTACAGCTGGAATATTTGAGTCCTGCGATCCGTGCCAATAGAACTTTGGCAACGTCTGTTCTGGTTCTTACTTGAATTTAACGGAAGAAGCTAGTTTCTGGGGCGATCTTGTATATTGCAATGTTTGCGGGAAGGTTCCTCGCGACAGAAGGCGACGTTTCGCAGAAGCTCTGTGGTGGGAGTTGTAAGCTTCCTCAACTTCTGGGAAACGCCTGAATGTTGCCAAGTTTGCGGTAATGCAATTCCCGGCCCCAAGAAGCGAACGCTCCCGTGCTGATTGTACTTTGCATGGAGGAGAAGGAAGGGGAGGGGGGAATAATTAGCGCCCTGTCAATTAATAGACGTCTGGTAGGGCCGTGATCGGCGGTGGCATCGGGGGCATATTTATACCGGAGTCTCCCCTGGGGGTGACGAGTAATTAAAAGTTTCCGGCTTGGTAGGTAAAGCGCTTAGTGTATTTGGCGCAGGCTGCCGCTGCTGCCGCTGTCGCATGAATATTCAGCACGGAGACAAAGCCGACGGCAATCGATAGCAGCCAGAGGCGCACTTGTTGCCCGGACGCGCGCCTCTCGCGGCCCGTACCTGTTGCAGTCGGCATTTCTCTCCGCAACAGATGCTACAACACCCTGAGAATCCTCAATACCCAGCAGCACTAGACGGGGAACCTTCCGAGGCGCTGGGGAATCTGAAAAGTCTCGGTGAGGTCACCATCGACCACCAGCTTGGGTCACTCTACCCTATTGCTCCCTGGAAACGATTTCCTTGTCACGCATCACTGTGAATTGGTAAGTTTGCTTTTGGTTCACCGCTTCATTCCGCTCATTCTTCATCTCAACGGACAGCGTAATCTATCGGTAAGAAGGGCGTCCACCCAAAATCAATACCTTTTTGCCTCAAGTTGATAACGTGACACACTTTATATGTAATAATATTTGCACTTTTTAGAGTGAACTCCATTTGAGCAAGTCTCGCAGGTCGCGGTCCTTCATCATGCCAATCGCATTAAGAGCCCCTGCCTGGAATTGCGATCCCGAGGCGGCAGCACACTTGAGTGACGCTGGTATCTAGCATCTGTGGCGTGAATCCCCCGTTTCCCCGGGACTGTGCCATAACTCGCCGCGACATTTATTTGGCCGTATCGAGGACGACGCAGGGCTAGTGGCGATCTTGAAAGCTTGCAGCAGTTTGGCTGAAATGGCGTGTCTGCTTTATGGGACGCGGGAGACCATATTCTCAGACACTGGCCCGCAGCACTCGCCCTCAAATGGTTTGCGCAAGACAACCCGGAACATTGCCAGAGAAATTGCGTAGCTGCTTCAGAATACTCCACCTCTTCTAGCAACTTCCTTCATTTCTCTAGCGGTATTGTCAAGTCGATTTCTTTTAACTATTATCATTTATTTCCCTGGTAAGAGCAGGTTCCGTCTTTCCAAAGTCTAATGAAAATCCTTGAAAATTGTTTAATCTGAACCATGCTGTATTGCGGCTGTCTGTATCGATCCCACGATGCCTCAAAACAGATGGTCTCCGTCCAACGTAACTTCAAACTGTATTCAGTATTTTCCAAAATACCTGATTTCACCCCAAAAAAACAAATCTTCGCAGTTTGACTGAAAATGTGTAAAAAAAATTAGAGGGGTGCAACCCGTAGGCTTCGACATTATTGTTGCGTCTAACAGAGCAAGTATTTCAAACCCCGGTGAAACTACAGTATTGATTTAAACTTTATACAAAAATTAAATAATTAATGAGGTTTTTCAAATTTTTTTGTACCATGATTAAAGAATAGCAAGGATTAGTATTTATTTTACAGATGATCAGCTGTTTGTATAATTACTGCGTGTCTCGATGTTTCCTTCGAAAAAACTAGGTTTGACTTAGAATTTTCTACTGAATTAATTTAAATCGCTCTCTACAGATGCGGGGTTATTAAACCATAGAAAATTAAATTAAACTGCCAACGAGTTTAATATTATTATCTCTGAGTTATTTCGGATACTTATAAGAGTGATTTTGAAACTATTCAACATTTCACCGTCACGTAAACTGTTAACCCAAAAAGAAACAAAAAAAATATTTCATGTTATGTAAATGTATGGATTGTTGGGTTTTTGATGACCAAGGTGATTCTGCTCCGCGATGCAACTCTTGGTTCGAACCGACTCCAGCAGTCCTACATAATTTTCCTATCCTATGTGTAATTGTCGATGTTTATGCCATCTATAATAGGCCCGTCATCAAGATGACAATTTCACATCCTTAGTGTGAGCATTTATGTATTTACACGAGTTAAAGTTTCTCAAAACTGTAATCTTAGTCGTTCTAAGCCTGGGGTTTTCTGGACAATTGTCAACAATTCTCATTTCGCTTTCAAGGGACTCGTCCAGTATAAAATGTATTTCTCCGATTCTCCCTGAAACCATTAGCCTGTAACTCCAGACAGAATATAATTAATACGAGTCTCTTTAATATGGTAGCTGTTGAAAGTGGATCAATTGGTCGCACTCGATATCGTTATTTGTTAAATTTTATTCTGCTCTCACCGTCTAAATTTCGACGTATAAGAGAGATTCTCTACCATTTTCGTCCCTAATTCCCTAATATTTTCATATGGTGGACGTAAAGCATTATGCCCTTTGAGTACTCTGTGACGAGTATCGCATTCGCGGAAGGTGCGTGTTAACGGCTGCCAGGCGCCCAGATTCGAGTAAATCTCACCCCCAGGCCGCAGCTTTGCCCCTCAGGGACCCTTATTGTCGATCGTAGGCTCTGAATATTTCATGGCTCTCGCAGTACGACAGCACTATAAGTTTATTGAAGAGACGCTCAAGCTAGGGCCATCATCGTACGCTCGCTGGTCTCGAGTTGAAATGGTTAGTGGGGATGGAAGCCCCCTCTACCCCCCCCCCCTAGTTGTGTACACTGTATCATGCTTATCACTACAAAATTATTCGCGTTCATCCCTCAACATTGGAAAATATTGATTCGAATCTTAGAATAATTTGTCATATACATTAGTTTTGTTTTTCTCCTGGAATTCCCACTCGCCCGCTGTACAGTAACATACTTTGCTCTAATAGTTTGACATACAAAACGTCCATACCAGAATGTTACTCTGTAGGAACTGAAAACAGCAGAATTAAAATGAACTTGAAGTTAAAACAGATTTTTTTTCTCGATTAAAACCCAGAAACTTTATTTACAAAGTATTGCGTGTCCAATGTGTCAATGTTTCTTGAAATGTTTCGTGGTCTCTATTGTAAAAGGTTGCAAACAAAAGGGAAATCAGAACTCCATACTCACTTCTACAAAAAATTTTAAATCCATACTCATTTGTATATAATCAATAAATCCTGGCTTGGTAATGTTTAATGAATATACGATGAATTAAGGCTAAAAAATTAGTTCGCTAATAAAATTTATACAATATTTACAACGAGAAGTTTAAGTGAAGGTTTCATACCGACTTTAGAGACATCTTCAAGGATTAATTTTTTATTTTATTGGAAATAAGCTATTACTGATACATAAATTATCAAATAATGTTTGATTTTAAGTTTGTCAAATTTTTAAATCTCGTCTCTGCATATTTTCTCGAAATTTTGTTCTCTCAAGTTGTTATTTTTCCCACTTCTTATTTTTAATATCGTTAATGAATTTAACTTAACCAATTCAAATTTATTCTTTTTATGTTCATCTGTAACAATTAAGATTCTATTTTTCGGTTTTGGTTGAACAGCAGATAAATTTGTTCTGTAACTAGAAGGAAAAGGAAAGAATTGCGCTAAATCGCTGTTGGGTACTATTTCAGTATTTAGTTTAAATCCCCTTGGTTTTAAATTAAATTCAGATTTTTTTCAGTGCTTATCTTCAAATACTAGTTCCCACTGATTCTTCAACGTTGAGTTCTCTTAGTAACTCGTGCTCTGTTTTCCTATCATGGATCCTCTCTGGTGACCTTACACCTTCACCATGACTTTGCGATTGGCTCCTTTTGTCCAGTAAAATCTCCTCCGTCCGAGTTTCTCGTTTAATTAATTTCAGCACAGTCATATTGTTTCCTTGATTGTCTGTTTGCTGGTGTCGGTGACCGCGCAATGTAAAGTGACGTCATTTTGAAAAATCAGTGGCTCAGCTCTGTATACGTGTGTTCATCTGGGTTTCGCGACCCTTTCGGGGTTAAGAGGACTCAATCACTGCTATAAAGGGTGGGTCTCAATTGCGCTTTTCCAATACACGACTGGTCTCTCTCTCTTTCTCTCTCTCTCTCTCTCAACGCCTGGAAAGCTGCAGCAGTAAACTGAAATTGCGCGCAGCCCGACGCAATTGCGCGTCGCAATGGCTGCTCAAATTACTGGCGCACGACACCATTAAAATGTAAATGTGAGCTGCTGCTTCTCCTGTCGGTAATGTGACGCGCGCGAGGAAAGGACGAGGCCATCTTGGATCTCTCCTCAAATGTCCTCGGCTAAATTCATAGCTGACCACCCCGTAGCGATCCTGCCGACATCATTATATCTGATCCGGTTCAGCTCTTTACCCATCTACGAAATCTGGTCACGACAGTCAGCGTCCTATTCGCTCCCCGTTCTTCGTCGTCTCTTCGTCTACCCTAACCTGCACTTTGTATCATGTATTTTAATCTACAGTTGAGTATAAACCAATACAATGTATTTCTAATTCTTACTTTTGTCATAAATTGTCAGGTAGTGTGAAAACGCTAGCAAAGGACGTGAAAGTCATTTATTATAACAGAAATACAGCAGTCGGTTCCACGCGGGATTGATTATTGGCATCAGAATCAATTACTATGATAGAGTGCCTAATGAAACTATACATTTTGGGGATTTTTTCTCTGGAGATGCAATTTTCAACGGCTTGATTAAATATTCCAGAATACCCCTGCCGATAACCATTGACCAAGTGTGGATTCAATTTGTGAAATAGTAAGTCACTTTATATATGTGGGTTCAATTTCTGAGTTGTCACTAAATCAGGGATAGTCTTTGACGAATTTTCTTCATCGCAACTACAGGAGCTAATAAGTCTTGGCTATCACGGGCTCATACACTGGGCAACATGTGACCTTTGTTGAGGCCGATTGGCTGCGTCCCAAGTAAAAATGAGTCATCTCTCCGGGCGCTCCCTGCGGTCGTAACGTGAGCCGACGCTCGTCGCTGACAGATGGCGTGTTATTTGCCGCTATGATGCTGAGAAGAAGCCAATTAGTTGGGAAGGAAATCCCCTCCGTTGCCGTGACGACGGAATGAGGAACTTGATGGACCGTGTCCGATACCGCATATGGGCGCGCAATGAGCCAAGTACCAGGACACCGTCGGGTCGATTGGGGCTTTTGGATTTAGGTGATTAGTTTGTCAAACGAAGCGTGCGGGCTTCGATACGGCTCTGGTGGTTATCGCACCGGCCATCTACTTCCTGGATCGTCAGCGGACTCCTCCACTTAGTTCAAAAATACGACATATCCCTTGGGAAACTGTTCTTCCTAGCCTGATACTCGAAGTACTGATTGCGTTGGTATTGAACTTCCAATAGGGTAGTTGAAATAATCTAGAAACACCAAAACTAGTTATGATAAAAAAATATCACCCTCTCAAAACTTACATGAGTCAATAAACATGAGATTTTAAAACCAACTATAAATACTGATGTGGGTAACTGTTCAAGATAAATCCGACAACCTTATCAGCCTAGATCTGATTCGTACATTAGTGGAAGACAGAATTACTGTCCAAGGTCGTATTAGTACTAGTACTGGCGAATAATACTTGTTAAACGCAGAGCCGACATGAATTTCTAATAGAAGTCTCTTGTATGATCAAACCGTTTCATTTCAGCGGCTGGTACTGGAAATCAAATATTCCATTGACTCATTTTTCCGGTGTTGACCCGTTGTTATCAAGATATTTACCACTTTTGGTCTGAAAATAAACTCATTTTTCTGTGATTTTCTCTTTCGTTGTCTCGTTAAGCTAATACTATACCAGTGAATGAGCATTTCGTCCTCAAAGCTTTCATCCGTTCATACTGGAAAATTAACCATTTTAGTGCTTGAGGATTTGCGTGTTAATGATATGCGTGTTTAGTTTAATAAGTGGAGACTGGCCGGTTGGTTGCCATTTCTTTAAAACAATGCTATTTAATATATAAAATTATGCTATTATGTGAAGAAATCAGTTGGTGAGCCATGTACATCGGGCGTTAATTATATTTGATAGGTACCCAGGTAGGTTTTAATTAAATTTTCCATGATGATCCATATTGGAAAGCCGTAGTAATTGATACCTACAAATCCATTTATTCTTGCTTGTTTATGAACGAGGCTACATGTGATTGGAATAATTGCAGGCAAGAAGCGGGTAGTTTTAAATAAGCTTGATGTATTATGAGAAGATTCTTGATGAGCTGTCTCAAGGTTCGAGCGATAGCACTCAACGTGAGGGTCAGTGTGTCTATATGAAGAGATTGCATGTGGCAGGAGTTGTTGTTCAGTTGGACCTGTTGGCTCCTCGTGGACAGTGCCCTGCGACATGTGACGGTCGTCTGGAGAAGAGACTCGCTGATTCTGGTGGTTTCCCCTCCCCCACTCTCCGTGTTGACGTTGAGGCGCGTGGACTCTGACCTGATTGAGGCTCGTGCTCGCCAGTCCAAGACTATGGAGAGTGAGTGAATGAGTGATGGAGAAGCTGCCCTTCGCCCTGCGGTATCCGCCCCCGCGTAGCTACGGCAGCGGCCTCAACTACTACAGCTATCTGCGGCAGACAGGCGCCGTCCCCCGGCAGGTACTGCTATGGTCGCGTGCCCCGACACCATTAATGGCGCCGCGGGGGTGGGTATTAATTAAAAAAACCTCCCCACTGATAGACCACGCCCCAGCCAGGACTGGCTCCCCACGGAAAGCCACATCGCTCGTCAACGTTTTACGCCAGCTGTTATAGTGCGCTCTAAATGATATTACTTCCTAATGGCTCGCCGAGCTCAACGTGATGTCACTGTATAATGACGTAGTTTCGAAACTCCTCTGGGATACCTTATCTATCTTTCTGACTAATTGGCTACGGTATTTCTCCTTGTGCGTCAACCGAAGCTCTCAACAACTCACCTCATTCGGGAGGCCAAAACGTAACATGTTTAAAATTTTACCATCAAGCGAATAAGGCATCATTTACGTCCAACATATTTTTTTATCTTTAATTCAAGCATTTATTCATAAATAATCTTCCCACTCGGCCAAAATGAGCTGGAAATCTCGTTTATATACCCGATTCGAAACCCTAGAACATTTGAACCGTGCTTCTTCTATTGAGTTCCATTCCTCAAGAAGTTTATACTGATTTTACATAAATGATTATCATCTTATGTCACGTGGATATGAAATTTGACAGTGGTGTAATGAAACTTGTAGACACTGCATATTCTGTTACTAATGAGCTAAGTAAAGAGTTCAAACAAGACACCAAGAAGTAGTAAACGTTGGCGGAAGAAAAGTAATTCCGACGTTTCAAGCATTCAGTTGCAAAAATCCTCCATAACTTACTCTCTAAAACAGCTTTCAATTTATTAGGTTTAATCCTTTAAGGACTATCCGTTCTCGTGAAATAAAGCTCTCGTTTTCAACTATATGAAGATGAACGGTCCTTTACCGTTCGAAACGTCCGAACTATTTTCCTCTCCTCTTCTTTCATCGCCTTTTAAACTATTATTCAGTTTGCTCTTTTCTGATACAGACAACGGAATACCCCAAATAATGTTTTATATCTTCTGAAAAATCAAGTTGTTTCAGAATATTATTTTTCAATGCAATTTTTTCTTCTGATTTCAAACTATAAATTTTACTATCTAAATCATGACCGTATTAACTTGAATTTTGTATAATTATCAATTATATAAGAAATAAAGGAAATTAACGTATAATGGCCAAAAGTCAAAATTTACTCAACTAACAAAAACGTTTTATCTCTGTGTTCAGTACACAAATTCTTGTTTAAAATAATCTGTTTGAACAATGTAGTAGTAAGTTTTGTGTTATGTTTATGTGGCATTGTTTACTTTTTTTCGACCATGGAAGTTTTTTGAAGAAATCTATATTTCTTCTGTAAAAATGTGTATTGAAATTCATTTTTAAATTCCGTAAGTAATGGTGTTTACTAAATTAGTTACGTAGAAGTGATCATTTACCTTACTAATTTTAGATACAACTGAAGAGGGCATTGAGATTAGGACAGAAACGTATAAATTTTAATAAATTCATACTTTTGGTCATTATAAAGTAACTTTTTATTATTAAAAGCCAGATTTTTACCAATTTTATTTAAGGAAACTAAAGATTTCGTGATGGATTTTTATAACATGAGTGGTCACTTGAAGCCCCTTTATTTACTTTCCAGGTTTAGAAAACTGCCTGAAAGTGCGTGTTAAGTTAGATGACACTGAAAAATTCCGTTTAAAAATAATGGTAGGTGTGTTATTTCCTGAAAAATCACAGTTATTAATAACTGAATCTCCCCAGGTTGACCAAAAAAATAACCAGATGTTTTCCGTTCTGTTACGCCCTGTCAGTTTATAAATCGATTTATCGAGTCAGTTGCTGTGGGTGAGCAGTTTAATATAATCGTGATTTTACGCCAGGAAATTTCGTGAAAAATCCTTTATTGTCAATTTGTTGTCAAAAATTGGGATTTTTGTGTTATAATTGTCGGGGTTGTTTTCAATTTATAGTTGAAGGCCCTGATTGTGGTTTCTAGTAATTAATCCAACATTTCTTCTCTAAATTCTTCTGGATAAAATTATTCTTCCGTCGAGAACTTAGTATTTTTATTTAATATATCTGGGGACTCGGCGTTGCTCGGGTATTTATTTATATTATCCCGGTGCATTATTTAATCCTTGGTCAACGTATAACTAAACTGACATCGAAAATGTCACAATATGAACCTTAAATAGACTCCCAGTATCTCGAGATAGTCCAAAATGCCCCCGAATAAATATATTTTCAGTATTCTAACAGAATAAAAATTTTCACCCACTTCATGGTTAAATTTGTACTTAAATAGCATATTAAAGGTCATACTGTAACAGCGACTCGCATTACACCGGTTTCGACACTAAACTTGATAGTTTCCTTTTTATTTTCATTTACTTAATTTTAAAATTTACCTGACGCGAGAAATGAAACCAATTTATCAACTTATATATTAATCGTATCGATCCAAAGAATTTCATTTTTTCTCGTCCTGCTGCAACAATATATGGTGAGTGGGATGAATGATAATGGAACGCGTTGGTTTACACGCCGGCTTTCGCGCGGCAATTCCAAGAAATCTTCCTGTGAAACTAATATTTCTTTTTATATTCATATTATAGTAATATCTTATGCAATATATCGAAATTAAATATGCACGAATATTTCAATCAAATCTCCTTTTTTTAAACCCTCAAATTTTCATTGAGCTGTTTCGGAGCCTATTCGAGACAAACATATGAATAGTCAGACACTTCAATTTTATTTATGGGTATAGATTCTACGTAGTATTTAAGGCTAGTCGCCTGTATTCCGTCACCATGTCGCGGAAATGACGCCAGACTTCACTTCGCGTTGTTGATAGGCGATAGTGTGGCCAAGGGAAATGTTAAGGTCACTGACTACAGCTCGGTTCTCTGCCAAGTTTTCGAGATATTGGTCAGTAGTCGTACTCGTCCGTCCCGGCCGTGGTTTTATTGGGGCATTTCCGCCCACTGCCCTCAAAAGACGACTTAAACCGGAGCAAAAATATTAGCAGCTTTTACCGGCGTTTTCAAAGAGTTCCGAATATATTTTTTTATCAGCATCTCCGAGATAAGCAACGAATGAGGCCATGAATTCCGCTGTTCGTGTTTTTGAAAACAACTATACACTGACGAAAACAGCTCATGACATTACTATTATTATTAAATAAATATAATAACTAATAAGTTAGAAAATATTATGTATTACATGTATTAAAAATCTAAAACATCTTTCGTCCCGTCACTGGAACTTCATCGTTTTTTTGTTTGTAATATAGAATATACTTAATTTTTCTGACTTATTGGCAATTTTATTAAATTAATTTCAAGTGTCAGATAAATATGTAATTCATAGCCGTTTTTTGATTTACAACAAAAAGTTAGATTTAAAAGTTACTTTCGTCTCGAAGGCACAATAATTTTATAGATATCGACTTAACATTTCTCTACACACTGTGTCGGAGTTAAATAAAATTTATTTTAAAAAATCTCAGGTGTAATAAAAAATTTGATTCAGTGGTGTTCCAATAAAACATGCAAGGACAAACCCGAATGTTGTAGCTAGTTTTATAATTATTATATTTAAAATACTAAAACGATTTTTCAATAAATAAAATTACCAAAAGTGTCTGAAAAGGTTTGATAACTGTAATGAATAGAATTAGAACAATATTGTCACGTTTCTGAAGGATTGTGAGTTACAGTAGCAGAAACTGCTAGAGGTTATAGGCGTGCAGCACAAAGGCTCGTACTGCGAAAGACTGCCTCCGCTTCGAGGTCTACTACAATTTATACATTCCTGGAATATTCCCGAAACAGAAGTCTTGATACAGAAAATGCTAGAAACTAAAGTTAAATAAAGTTAATGCGTTGAGTGGGACTCGAATCTCTTACTGTGAGACTTCACCCGGTTTTTAATTATTAAGTTTCAAAAATTCCTCAATATCAAATAAAACAATTTTGATCTTGTTTTTAATTACTAAAAGCTTCTAAAATTACTTCAGATTATATCAAAACAATTTTGAATCAATTTTAAAATTCATAGTCCCGGCTTCCATATCTGTTACAAGCAAAGTTGCGATTTTTGGAAGTGCCTACAAATAAAACGTATCAGAATATTCGATACGACTGATAAAATCTATTATAAGTATAATCATTAAGGTCTCGTCTTTTTTCGTTGTCTGTTATCCAACTATTGTTCACTCTATGGGGATCGACATTAGGGACAATACGCTGTTTTGCTATAGTATTAATTTTATTGTCAATTTTTAAGCCGCTCGTGACCGATTGGCTACTGTATTTATTTTATTATTATATGAGAGACAAATATCAATAATAAACTGATTCCTTTTTCAATTACGGTATACAAACTTCCAATAATTCAGGACCAAAAATTGTCAGGAATGCAATCGAATTGCGTGGATTCCCAAAGTAAAATTCGGAATGTATTGTAATGAAATGAGAGTCGATGTCTTCTCATAATATAAAATTTTTAATTCGCCTGCCACTCAAATTTCGATGAGTGTTAGTCTTCTCACAATCTCATTTTTGTTGCTCTGTTTCCGCCATACTGGTTGAGGCATGGAGTAGAAAATGCTGCGCCCACCGCATTCTGCTAGGGCTGTGGGAGTGTAGTCTGCGCCACGAACGTGTAATATCAAGGTTGAGTAATTTACCGCCCTTGTTCCAAGATTAACACATCACGTAATTAGTCGAAGATAAGGTAACTACTAGCCAAATGCAAGCATTACGTTAAAATGAAATTATATCTGCACTGGAGCGTTTGAAGCTTGTTACATGGAAGAGGAATGAAACTGGAGGATATTCGCAGCTGTCTGAAATACTGCAGCGTCCTCAGATGGAGGCTTTTAATTGCAAGTGTCGATTGCGAGAGAAGCAGTAGTAAATCTGTCCAATCAGGCCTGATCGATGGCGCCGCTTTAATTACGGACCGTGGTTACAGTTAAGAAGTCTGGCTGGGCTCTGGTGCGCCTCGACTATTGTTAAAGACATCTTTGTTGTTTCCGACGCAATATCCGAGCGACGCTTAATTGCAACTTTCATGGCGGAGGATTCTCTCCCGAGCGCTGTTCCTGCACAAGTTTTCCTTAGGTTTAACACATTTTGGAAGCGTGTTTCACTCTCTGACGTTGTAATTGTGTCCGACATTCCAAAACTTCACTAATAAAAATAAATATCCCTCTCCTCCAACAGATATTATAGACCTGCGAATACAGGTTAATCCAAATTAAAAATAGCCGACCTTCTGCGGTCTAGTGGCTAGCCTTTGTTACCTCATTACCCAGAGGTCCTGGGTTCGAATCGTAGTATGGATTGGATCTATGTGACGTCATGGTCCCGGAGGCTGGTATTGACTACTGGAGATACGACATGCTTACCAACTATCACTACAAATTCGGAGTGTGTTATGTGTGATGACAGTCCGCAGTCGACCTGGTAGGCCAAGGCTCTGAATGGGCTGCAGAGCCAAGGAAGAAGAATGGAAAAATATCTATATCTGGAGCTTAGGGCTCTGAATCTCGACCTATTAAATGGCCAAAAGTTTCACCTCCTTCCATCTATTATCAATTTTCAACGTTAATTGTCCTGGGCAACGTTATTTTCGACCTTCCCCTATACCTTTCACGTTGGAGGATCCTTTCCAAGGCTTGTTAATTTCGTAGTGCTTTTATAACACTTTCCCCATACATCCCCACTTTCTTCTTCTAATTTCTCGCCGTTTCCTCGCTCTCTGATATATTTCAATAGCTAAATGTTTTGTTGAACCCATTTCTCCCCAGATTGATTGCGGGGCTCACCTTAGTGGATGCTTCGTACTCTCTCACAAGGTTCTCACATGCAGAAGCACCTTCACCTATTTGAGGAGGTACGTGGACTGGGGACAGAGACCTTGGGCATGCAGTAAGAATTATCCGCTGATCCCATTGGATCAACCGGCCACTGACTCCTAAAACTTGTGAATAACTGAGAAAGGAATGCTGCGACATCAACAGAAATTTAGAAAGGTGTGAAAATAGAACCCAATAACCCGACCTGATGCATCTCTCTTAGGTGGAACACAGGGTAGGATTCTAGTCACCACTTGGCTAACTTGCTCTACCTACCTTATCCACCCTTTTCAATTCCCATCCTAAGCCTGTTTCAAGATTACCCTTATGTAGCCTGTTACTAAGAAAAATTGTATTCAAGATTATTCTGGGGTATTTATTGGCTAATACAAGGTTTTCACCTTGGTATGTCCATCATGATACCAGGTTTCTGCTCTATACAGAAAAACTGATTTTACATATGTATCAAAAATTCCAATTTTAATGCTTTAAGGAATATAAAATTTATTATGACTGATTATGAAATCCATGACAATTTAATAGGATCCTCTTGGGTTTTGAATCAATCTCTAAATTTACAAAATATTTATAAATTAATTTTTATTAATTTCTTTAATTTTTCAATAGAAGCTTCCGACAAAACTGTGCAATATTTATTTACATGCAGAATTTATTTATTTTTACAATTATGTTAAGCATTACATGTGTAAGTAGAACCGGAGCACCGAGGGAAAATCTCAACTCTTTGTAAGAAGCATATTAAAAAAAGTTTTAGAGAGAAAAATTGAGTACGACATTTTGGTTTTAATTTTTTAATTCGATTGTATTATAATTTTTTTTTCACCTAAGAAACTCAGATTTTGTTTTCAAAATGTTTAATATATTTGTTTTAATAAATTTATGTATATAGATGAATATGGCACTGCGAATGGTTATCAGTCCTTAGACTTGTCTGATGCAACCCTCCATGCTAACCTGTCTTTCGCAAGTCTTTTCATTTCCCCATAACTACCACATCCCACATCGTCCCTAATCTAATTAGCGTATTCCATCATTGGCCTCCCTCATCTGTTCTTACCACACACACACTACCCTCGAATGCTAATTTTACAAGAGACTCGAGTGCCTATTAATCTATCTCTTCTCGGGGTCAAAGTCCTCCATATTGTTCGCTCTTCCACTATTCTGCTGAGAACTTCCTCGTTTTTGGATTCTATCCACCCATCTGTTTTTCAGCATTCTCCTATAGCACCTGTTTTTTGCGAAAGTCTTCCTTGCTTGTGCTATCCTATTCTTTATGTCTACAATACTTCTACCGTCCCTAGTTATTATGCTGCCCAAATAGCAAAATTATGTAACTTCCTTCAGAATATCCCTTCCCAATCTAACACCCTTTGCTATTGCACTGTTTCCCATACTACACTTCATTACCTTGGTTCTCACTCAATCATCATATTGAACTCTTTCCTCAGGACTACGTTTATGCCATTTTTTATGGTTTCCAAGTCTTTTATTGTCATCAGGGTCAAATTTTCGTAGTAGTAGGTACACTTGTATCTTCCCCAGCGTCGTCGAGAATAGCAAATCTTGTAATGTCCATTTTTTCTCTCTTTCAAATATCCTCACTGAAGTTACAGTGATTTAAATTCTATTTCCTTGCAGAGGAGCTTTTTTTTGTGGGAAGGGATATTAAACGAGGCGCTGTCCTCCGGGACGACTGCCAGACTGTCAACTTACTCGACACATTCTAGATTTGGCGAGGAACGTGACCGATGTACCGATTTCCCATGGTCAATTTACTCTGGTTCCTTGGGGAATTTTTAGAGTTCTGGCGATATAAGAAGTACCAGTGTCTAATCCGCATTACATAATCAAAACTTCTATTTGTTTACATTCAAAGATATTGTTGATTTTCAGTTGTGTAAATTTAATCAATTCAGGGTTATCGAGTCTAAAAATTGCATATCAATATAATTCATTAAAACAAATAATTTTCCCCCCCACCACTCGATCGGAGCGTATTGAATCTGGAATAAAGGATTATTGAGAACTCACCGATTTCAATCACTTTCACTGGAAACCCCGAAAAAAAACACGTGATATGTTGTACCGCATTAAAAGTATTGCATTCCTATTCGACCTTTAATGAATTGTTGCTTTGAGTTGGGTTATTTTGCGAAAACAGGAATGCGCGTTTTCACATAAATTTACAAATTATTTTTACGCCCCAGCGCGATTGATTTACGAGGCTATACGGCGGTTAGTTTTTCATGTAACCATTTTAGTCGGTTTACGACGACATTCCGTTTGTTTTCTCGTGTGTAGGTGTCTATTGTTTTATTATTAGATTTCGTATATTTGGGCAATCTATATAATTAAATTTACTGATTTTGCTTATAATCCCATATGAAGGGCATGTAAAAAATATTATATCGTAGGCTTCCCTGCTGTATTGATTTTATGGTTCTGGGTCATACTTGTCAAAACGTGACGTTTCCGCGATTATCATCATCGCCGTCGTCAGGTACGTAATTACCTGACGACAGCGATTATGATAATCGCGGAAACGTTGTCTTGACCAAAAACGAATTGAGAATCATTTATTAAATCTAATTAGCTGTCGTGTTTTCATTAGATACGGCTGTATGGAGGTTTATAGTATGTCAATACAGAAAACTAAAGCGACACTTGTGTAGGTTAAGATACTTTAAGTTGGTGAAATTTGTCTTATTAAATCTTTACCTTTGTGCCATTTGCTTATTAAAAGATTCCGATTAAATCGTTATTTTGCTATTAGAACAAGTTCAAAGCTGAACATTTCCATGCACAAGGCAACAGTGCCAAGATATTGTAATCCACCTTGCGATATACACTCGACTGGCAACAACAAACATGTCTCAGATAGTACACGTAAATTAGCGGCACTTAGAGTACGTTTCGAGACACGAACACAGATGAATGTGTGTTTGTTTTGCTCATGGCGACGTAGCCATAGATTAAGCATGGAGAACCGCCATTATGGATTCACTTTCCAGTCATAATCTCAGACAGCGGAAATGCAGTTGCTCTAAGTTATGAGGTTTTGTTTCTCGCGAACGTCGTCGTCGCCGCCGCTGCACGTACACACTCAGGCTACACAAGGGCATATTTTATATATGTCATTAGGGTAGGACGGATATAAATAGTGTCGTGGGAAACACTAAAAATAATGGACCCCGAAAAGTCGGCGGAAATGTCGGCCGATTTGGAATCTTTAAAAATTTCCACCCACACTCATATGAGTGGTAGCCGCATCACACCCCGACTATACTGATTTCTGAGTCGTATAGAACAGGTGTGCAAAATTTTGTTGAATTTGCTCCTCGCGTTTAGAATTGTATGCGGAACTTACAAACGCACACGAAATTTGAGCTTTTCTGCACCTAAACAATGAATTTCATTTATAACAACTAGGTAGTTGATCCATTTGTTTGGTCTGTTTAGCGCGAAATAACTTGCAAATTTCATGAACATTTTATTTACATAACAATATATTTTAATTACTTAAAAAATATGCAAAGATGTTTGTCTCGAGTGAGACGCACACTCTTCGCCGTATAAAAGCGACGCGTTTGGCCGCTCACACTCAATATCATTTTGTTCTACATTAAAAATTGTAAAAAAGCCACAATATAATTAAAAAAATATATCAAAATATTATGATACTATTAATGTATTTAGAATAAATTTGGTTAATAAACAAATATTGATTTTCTATCTAGACAATAACATAGATACCTACGTCACTTGGAGTCAAGATGTAAGGCACAATGTAAATACATTAAAATTGATTTTTAAACTGATATTTATTAATAAAAAGTTAATATATTATCCTATACGTCAAAAAACGTAAATTTAACATTACTTAAGATTTTTTTCTAACCAAAATATTTATTTTATTAGATTTCTCTCATCTTCACTAAATAATATTTAAAATCACCTGAGAAGTCAGGAGCGTAGTTTTTGTACGAACATTTTCTGTTAAGATTTTTATTTAACTTGACTATTATCATTTAAGAAAATTAAAATAAGGGTCCTTAATCTTTATCTTAAATTTAAATATACTGGGAAAAAGTTCCTAGAAAATTCATATTTTTCTAATATTTAACTTAATCAGGCATTTACCAAATAAACATCAAACAGCCAATTATATTATTCAATGCATTATATACAGCGTTTCACCTACGATTTCGAGACTTCTTGAGGTACAGTCGTATGCAGACAAATTTCTTTTTAAGCTGAAATATGAATGGATACAAAGACTTGTGGATTTAACTTAAGAAGCCCGTAAAGAGAAAAATTTGGTCGCTGGACTGCTTTCATTGACGGTTAAGGCCTAAAATAATTTGTAGCCGAAACGTTGTACGTAATATGGTGAATAATATAAAAAAAAAGTTCTGTTTGATTCACATTTGTTTTGACTTTCCTCTTAACGTCAATGATGAAAGTAAATTTTATGAATTATACAAGCTCCGGTTGATATAAAATTTGTAAATTAATTGTTCAGGCGTTGATCATTAGGGCTGAAGAACAGACACGTTGGTTTGCTTATATACCGAATTATCTTTGGTGCATCAAATTATTCATTTTGTCTTTAAAAAGCGAGAGTGTCGCCAGATAGGTTTATCAGTTTCCTCGTTATGGAACTTTGATTGTCCAAAAGTGTTCCTTGACAACAAGCTTATACCCCAAAAAATATTTCATTTAATCAAAACTTCTGTTTTTGGTAGCTGGTGTGGAGATTTACTAGTGCTAAGTAAAGAAAAAAGAAAATCTGAGAACCAATCCCGAGAATTTCCTTAGTTATTTTTTTCTCGTGGTGTCGCCCAGTGAATATTTTAGCTGAGGAATGTTACAAGCACCTGGAGAGGGAACACACACACACACGTCATCTTCATTCTAAATCGCGTCGTTTTAATGTGGACCCAACAGTTAGTCCCTGTATTTGTTGTTTGAAGAGGAACGACTTCTCTTTGAATGGCCTGAAGGGTGACGCAGGGCTAACATTCACCTGTAAGACCTAGGAAAACAAATGCACCCTCGGTGGAAGAGGCGAGAGGCAATTCAGAGAACGAGGCAAGTCGTTAAAGGGCTGTTTACTAACGTCAGAGCTCACTATTTTCCCTAGTAAAGGTTAATTGTCTCGGGAGTGATTCACATGGAAGCGGGCGGCGAACAAAGCGATCCTTGGGACCCGCATTGTTTAAAAATGGCTGCCTTAACCCCTCTGATCAGATGTCCCACAAATGCATTGCCTACCAACGTGCAGTTATCACAATCGTCCAGATAATACAATCGTTAAAACGCTCGCTTACCTTTGAAGACTCTTCAACCAACGGAAAAGAATTGAAACACTATGCAATGATTTACTATAGTTCGATTACACATCATAAGCATAAAATAAAATGTGCTCGAATCACGTGGTGCATCTGAACTAGCCTGTCAAAAAATTGGCGCTTCGTATGCAAAAGGTTTTCAGTCAGTTGGAATATATATATTATAAGTGGTAACAATGCCTCCATCCACGCGGAAACTGACTATTCCGACGTAATTTGGTCTGGCATACGTGGTATATCATATTATTCTATCTGGCACTCTTATGAGCTTTGCCATTAGTGTAACATTTACCGAGGGCCAAACAGTCGTTATAGAAACAGTTTTGAGTCACTTGTCTCAGTACTAAAATTTTAGTTAAATAACCTTTAGGATGAATTTTTTTATTGTTAGTTGAAAAATATCATTTTTGAAATAAACTTTAGATATATGATTTGTTGAGACTGTAATGAAACGGGGTAATTGCTTGCAAAACAAAAAATATTTTATAGATTCTCTAATTACATAAATTATATCGTTTTTCATCTGTGCCAAACCTCAGCTTATCCAAGTAGTTAGAAATGTCGTTAATTTATCTTACAAATCATTTGTGCTCCTGGTGATCTGATTTCATAAAATGGCGGCTGCAATCGTCGTGAATGTCCTTTGTTGATGTCGTCAGTAATACAAAGTTTTTAGCTCCACGCCTCTGTAAGGATATCTCAATAGTCTATCTCTCATACATACACGATCACAAGCATTTGTCCTTCCCTATTAATTTTTCACTTCAGAAATATTGAGGCAAAAAAACTAGCTCTGTTCTATTTCCAACAAGACCCTAGTTAAATAACCAACGCATGTAGAATATTCCTCGGCAGCCACTTCTCGGCTAAATGCAATTATTTATTTTCCTTCTTGTTAATTTATTTTCCAACATTTCAGCATAGTTTCCCCCTTGAGTACGCTGAGGAATAAACTGCAGATTTATCCCGAAATACTTTAAAACTCTTCTTCAGGTTCCTAATTCAAACCACGTCTATTCCCAAGTTATTAAACTACCAACATGAATTCTTGATCATCAATCCAAAATATTTCCCTGGCCTTCGTAATAAGCTATTTAACTTTGACGCTCAAATATTATCATTTAGTACCGCTTAAATGGCGTGTTAATAACGTTTAACGTGACCGTATTATATTCAAATTGATACTGCCGGTTTGTTTGTAAACAGACATTTTAATTTTTAATTTAATTGCAGCCGCCGGCACCAAACCGTGGCTGGAGGACATTTTTTCGCCAGATTAAGCGCCACAAAAATGGCCGACGCAGAAAAATTAACTGAAAAAAAAATTGTGCGGCGTCATATGGTCGTTACGCATCCAGTAAAAAATAGCTGATTGAATTAACTATTTTGCGTTGTGTAAGCTCGTTAACTCTAAACTTCATAATCTTAAACTCGGAAAATTTAATTTGTAATAGTGTTAGTTTAAATACTGAAAATTTAATAAAAATTGGCAATAGTTAGTAAATAAAAACGTGAATACGTTAAAAAAATTCTTGGAGGTATAAAGAATAAAATTTAGTTTATGACAAATAACGCAAACGTTTGGGGGTATTTTTTTTTGCACCTTCTTCAGGTTGTAACTTGTATGATAAGTTATTCGGTATAATTTATGACCTTTAAATTACATAGATAATCGAAGTCTACGTTAATCATTTTAAGCCTCACGAAGCTTACCAAATAACGTTTCAGTCAAGTCACAAGCTGAGGCTTGTAGAATAGTTATCAGAACGTTATTCTAAAATGAACTTTTTGATTATTTACACAGAAGAAAATTATAACGGTATTAATATATTTAGCAAGCTCTCAGATAACATTAAATTTGTTTAAAAAATCATCCTTTTTGCTTATATTATCCTCCTATTTGATTAATGAATTTTTAGCATGAAAATGATGATAAAATATAGCTCCTGTTAAAATATAACAACTTCCAGGAAAAATGTTAATATTTATAACAAATAATAACGGGGTATTATCATGAGTTTTGTAGATTTCATTACTTAATTAGAGCCCTTGAAGCGGAGTTTCTACCGAATTTGATCTAATACTGAAGTTTGAGGTACTAGAAATTAGTTTTCGACTAAAATTTTGGTTTGCTTCGGGTATCAAATTCAACTTCGTATGATGATAATGTAAATAGGCTGTTGTTCACAGCGAGGGTGTGACCTTTATTACACCAATCTGAAAGACTAATGTGAGGGGGGACAATTAGCGTTGCTGACCAATCGCTGTGTATTCTGCAGTTTTCAATGAGCTATATTCGCAGTCGATTTGCAAGCATATTTAGTGTGATTCGCTGTATCAGAGCGGAAACTCCCAAGAGGATTCTTATTTTAATCTCATTGTAATTAGAACTGATCTGATTCCATAAGCACATTTGTCTCAATTTAACATCCGCTCCTATGTCGATATTAACGTAAATTATTTACTTAAGTGAAAAAAAAACTGTTAAAGAATCTTGAGTCTACTCGGAAAAGGAACAAACCACAGATGCTACACAACAATTATAGATTACAAGCGGCCTGTCACACATCTGCAGTGTGGTTAAGTCAGCGTTACCTGAGAGTTGTCGAAATTATGTAGCAAATGTTTTTATTTCAAAACAATGAATAGCAGTTTACATCTCGTGTTTTACTTTTTACAGAAATAACTCATTTGTGTGACATAATTTCCGATTGCACACTCGGTGATCATCTGCGCGAAGTTGCCACCACTTTCGAGGTGTATCACGAAACTCAATAACATCCTCTAATTCAACCATAACACGTGGATTATTGATATAACTTAGCTTTTAACTTAACCCTACAGGAGAGTGTGGCCACCATTAAACATATTTACTTAAAGGGCAATATCTTCCGCAAATTAATAATTTTCATAAAGTATAGCATATTCCATTTGTTACGCCTGACTAATCCAGAATAGAACTGTGATAGATGATAATGAAGACAATGAAACTGTTCCGTCTTCAGTTGTTGGGCGTATCTGATTCGTCGACCATCGACATGATCATTGAGTCAACACTGAAATTTAAATGTGGTATGATGATATACGGCTCTAGTTTTTTCGGTAGATCCAGGGCGAATGTTCATCAGTTACGTCTCTCGGACGTGACACGAAGGCGCTTCATGTCCGATCAATCAGCAGGACCGTGGGGAGCGGAAATCGTCGTGGAATATGATATATTGGAGAGCGTGCTGCTGCTCAGGGATTTGTCCGCTGCTACGTGCCCTAACGGCCTTCCAGGGGTAATCCCCGCAAATCCCGTAGGCACAGAGCGACCGTAATTGTGGTTAAAACACGGCAAAGCTGCGAATAACGAACGCGCCCGCATGGCGCAACCCGGCACGTGTAACACCTGCCCCACGTCCGCACCTGCCCCCTACCTTGCTAGCTTGCACTTCCACCTGCCCTTTGCAGGTGAAATGCTTCTGAAAACCGGTGGCCACGAGGCTTTTCCTGCACTTCGCAGAGTAGGCAATCGCCACCTCTCGCGGCTGGGCGGATTTACAGCTCCATTCTACTTTGGATCCAATTTCCTCAAGCACCACTGGTCTGCATTGTTCGTCTCCCCTGAAAATCGACTGAAAAGAGATCAATTAACACAATAAAATAGCCTGGTATCGTTGGTGAAGAGGAAACACTACAAGGCATGACTACAAGACCAGACTAGTTTGAAAGGAAATGGAGTAAGGAATGGAGATAAACATAGAAAGTATTTTGGCGAATAATGGTTGCAGCAGAAAAAAAAAATAAAGACAGCATTCTCCGTGAAAAAAGCTCTACTGACCAGCTAATATCGCCGTAGAACAGGGCAGTGTATGGATCAGAAAAGTAGACAGAAAGAGGAAAATACCTGATGAAGTCAAACGTGATGACGGAACGTCGTGGAAGTGAAAAAAGCAATTTTCGTAGCTGGAATTGAAACTTGCTAAAAATTTCTTTCTTAAATGTTACAGTCACAGGGTCTAATAGAAACACTTGACACTTCGATTTGATTTATCGCGGAAGATACAACGATTTTTCACTTGTGGAGACAGGAATTGGTGCGTTGACGATGTCTGTCCTACAGTTTAATATAGCGTCTTATATTTCGCAGGTCTCTTTGAAATCTACCGAGTTTCGAGACCGGGCGGAATATCGGCGAGGTCTATTGGCGGGGGTTTTTCGCATTCTTGCAGGATATTTCTTCCTCCGCACAAAAGCCCGAGCCTCGGAGTTTCCAGTATTGTGCGCATTGATGATGTATCCGCGCAGCAGTCTCGGTTCTAATCTCGCATCGCCTTTTATGTCGCAAATAAAGCTTTTATTTTACGCTATTGTGTCGCGGAGGCCCTGTTTCTCTTTAATATCGGAGCTTATGCGCGCGTCTCCGCAGATAAGGCCCACGCATAAAGTTCCCCCTTATCTGCTCGCTCACCAGAGGCTCCTAATTGATCATCACCACAATGGCTGGCCCGCGGTGTCAATAAAGAGCTCGCCCATTAGCCGGCCTGAATCCTTCACGTAATAATAGTCCCGGGCGTGAGTCAGTGTTCCGCGAACGCTTACCCATCAGTTGGCAGCAATGGTGGGAGAAGCACCCGGCGCCTGCAACCAAAGACGCTACGTAGCAAATATCTCTGTACCTCTCTGGATTCTGGCGTCATTAGTTAACTTAACATACCATGTGAGATGTGTTTAATGGTTCGAAAAACTTCCCGAGCCATATTCCTGTTCGGACAATTAAGATGGTCGTTATTTGGCCACCGTAATTCCCCGGTCGTTTTAATCAACGAGATGAATTGCCATTGAGCGTACAGTAATGACCAATGTTATCGATCTTTTAAAAAATATTCTACCTTTCACAGACGTCATATGAAAAACGATCTGCATGACCGGCGTTGCCTGGGTGTGACCCACCTAAAGAGAATCTATGAACAAATTATTTAATAAACCTCTTTGCCAACATTTTTATAATTTAAATATGAAATATTACGACGTTTCGTCTCTCATTTCGGCCGGAGTCATAGAGTGAGGTTCCGTGTACAGCTAAATTTTTACCTGAGGAATTCTCAAATGAGAGACGAAAAGAGACAAAGATGCTAATTAAATAATTTATTATATATTTGTCAGAATAATTATTTAATTAGAATCTATAAAACCCCATGCAGTAAGACAGTGAAAAATTTGCAAAGTAACAAATTTACGAAACAAAAATTGTAAAAAGTCAAATATTTATGAACGAAAGGTAAAGGAAGCGTTAACCTCACGGCCAAATAATAATGATAATTACCTGGCCACACAATTTTACAACAAATTTATCATAAATCAGAAAAGAATTTGAATTTATGAGCCTACGAATCTTAAATTTAATATTTAAAATTATTTGTTCAAAACTACAATTTTAATATCAGAATATAAATTCTTAGATGAATAAAATAGGTATTTTACGAGGTTGACGAGTGAAGTGTCGCGTTTCGATCAGTAATAGATGTTAAAAATGATACTGTTAAAGTAATTAAATAATTTTCTTACGCTGGACTTATTCTTCGAATATTGAATTGATTAAAGCCTTTATTTACGCCGCAATCTACTACGGAAAGTAAAACAATTTTGTCACTCAATTCAATTTATTACAATAGGAGATTTCGGTGACATTATCACCATATTCATCTCTGTGATATAACGCTTAGGCATTGGGTCAATTCTCTCATCACTTCTGATCTGACTTGAGCTCTGCCATTATTCCACCAGAACTCATATATGAGAGAATTGGCTTAATGCGTAAGCATTATATTACACAGATGAATATGGCGGTAATCTCACCGAAAGCTCCTCCTGTAATAAACTGAATTGAGTGACAAAATATTTTAATTTTTGTAGTAAATTGAGAACTTAATAAAGGTTTTAATTAAATCACTAATGAAATAATTTTTAAAATAAATTTCCACATTATCATTTAATTTTAGAAACTACTAAAAAATAGTGTGCTATTTATTTTAACACTATTTTTTGTAACATGGAAACCACTTTCTGTAATTAGTATACCTTTAACACAGACTTTTTCGAGCACCGAAAAGTTTCCTTTGTTTAAATTAACCGTCAACAATACAAATGTTCTTCTTAAAACGCATTGTTGTACTCAGTTCTGTTACAAGAAGCGGGTAAATCAGACCGTTGCTCCGAGATCTATTTCTTTAATATCAATTTTTTGACATTAATGGAATTACTTGGGATTATGTAGAAAATTGTAAGTTAAAACTGTTTTATACAATTTTTTGCTTGCAAATTTGTATACACGTTCAAATATTATTCCTTAGTTTAATGTACAACTGAAGTAGAATCTAATTAGGAACGAATACTTACGAAGATATCAATTACTTTGCCAATTATATAATGGCCAGTTTTTTCGCAACTTAGTACGAAAATATATGGCAAAGTGGAGAGTAAATAATAGATATTATAAGTTTATAAATTAAAGTGTGAAAATTGACCCTTTTAGAAGGTGAAGGTTTTCCTCATACGTTTGAGATTGTGTAGCTTAACTTGTTAGAAAAGGAAGAGGTTAGTTCTAAATTAATATGATTATTTGTTTTCAAAACATTACTGTAATAAAATTTAATTAATTATTGCTTCATCGGACTCTACCTTGGAACTTTAATCATTAAGCTAAACTTCGTATTGAATAATCTAAAAATTTAAGGAAAATAATTTTCAGATTGAAATAATATCAAAACTCTGTAATATGTTAATATAAGTTTAAAAATACCATTTATATCCAGGCGGAATTAGGTCAACCTGTAACAAATAATATAATTGTATTGAAATTTGAAAATACAAGTGAATTTAAATCATTATCTAAGATAAATGAGTGCTACAGGTGAAAAGTTAATGAGATTAAATTTTCGTATTGTTAACAGTTCATATTAATAATGAAAATTTTTCCCGGTATATATAAAACACAAATTAGCGTCTGTTAAAATTAATAGAAATAAATACGAATTACAGACAGAGAAACCGACGAAGAGAATTCAGTAATGCCGAATATTTCGGTTCAGCTTAGACTCTTCGTCTTCCTGCGAAACCAAAATATAACATTCAAAGATAAACATTAAAAAGAAAATTTATATTTTGTTTCTACATCTTGGTCTTAATTTCCTTGGCAGTAAGAAATCTACGTCCAAAAGTCAGACACTTCCTAAGTTTTCTTTGTAATTGTTTCTCAATCTAAATATTGTCTCAAATAAGGTCGAATTAATTATTCGTGGTGGACTTATAAATTATGAACCTGAAACGATTTTCAGAAAGATATTTTAAAAAAATTGGAGCATTTAAAAATTAATTATTTTTTTGGAACTGCTTCAGGAGCAAATATAAAAAATTTTACGCGTAAGAACATCTAAAAGGTTAAGAAAACTTATTCATCGTTACTTATAATTTATTTCAACACTATCTGGCGTTGCCCGGGAATTTGTTTAAATTAGCCCCTACAGTATTTAATCCGACAGTAATCACTTTGTCAAACCGTGAGTAAACCATCAGCGAGAGAGTCATATTTTTACAATTTTATCTTTTCTCACCAAACCTACTTTACGAAATCTAAATGTCACCGCGATGACTCAGTATCGTTAACGAATGCACTTCCATTGTTCAATGTCAAATTAATCGAGAAATAATTCATTGAGTATACACGCAATTACAATAGACGGAATATATAAGTTCTCAGAAATCTGTGTCAAAACAATGCCAAGCTACGACGCAATAAACTCACGCATGCGCAAGTCAAATGATACAGATTATTCAAACGCTCAAGCCTGAAAATTTGCGGTTACACGTGTTTTATGTGAGAAATCAACAAAAATTTGGCTGGAAAGACAGCAGAGCCAACTACCGGGTCCAACTACAGCTAAGGACCATCCAGGTGACCCAATAAAATAAAATATTCGTTGAAATCGGTGAAGCCGTTTAGGAGGAGAAGTTCATCCGAATTCAATAGTCGAAATTTTATGGGGAAAGTTTCTAAAATTGTGTCTCTTTTCCTCGCAATGCTTATTGGTATGTGGAATGAAATGATAGAAATCATTTACAATAATAATTATTCTTAAATTTTATTTTAATGTTTCGTATGACTTTTGTCAATTCTGACGGCATTATTTTTAATCACTTAGGCTGTCACCATTTTTTTTTTGGGGGGGGCAGAAAAATTATTTATCTAATCTATTTTTCTTAAGTATATATAGGCCGTTGTTAAGCTCTCCGTTCCTCGGTTGTAATGTATCCTAATATGGATCGAAACGTTGCGTGAAAACGTTGACGGCCGCCGCTATATTTTCACCCCGCGAACGCAGGATTTTCCTGTGCACACCAACATTGCAGATACGACTGTGATTTATGAAGTGCGTCGTATCTGGAGTCCAACCCCCACCCCCCCACCTCGTCACCCTCCTCATCCTTCGCTTTCTACGATGTAGCCCACGCACGTATGAATATTGCGGCTCAACACCACCAGAAATTGTTTGTATATTTTTGGGCTACGGAACGGGTGGGAAATTAACGGCTGTTTATGTCACGGGAGCTTCCTGTATCCGACACATCCGCGTCAAAATTTATTGTTGAAAAGTCGCTCCTCACACAGACAGGCGTGGTAGGAATTTTAAAATGAATCCCGCCCCCCCGATGACAGATACTCCTTTTGTCTAAAGCCGCGGTGAAGGAAAAATATTAATCCAGTTCAGATCAGCCTCGGTCATAAATTTCCTCAAGGTTTTAAAGTCTACAATGGTTCAGGATTTTTCTTGAATTGTATATAATTCTACCTTCTCAACATTGTAGGAAACTTTCATGAGCTCCGCAAGTGTTCAAATGAGTACCACTATCTTCAAATCTCATCTGATCACCTTAGAACGCTTCAAAATCTCTGGTTAAAAATCATTAAACATATGAAATTAAAATAAATATACGGAACATCTAAATTTTTAAGACGACTATGGCAATTGGTGAAAGCTTCTTGGACCTTCAAAATTAATTTAAAATTGTGAAACAAAAATCTACGAAACGATCATTTCACAAAAAAACCTGAGGTGTATAAAGACACAAACAAATTTTTTCGGGTTATAAATATTTAATTGTATGTCGTTATGCATAAATCTTGATTGACAAGTGGAGGCCCAAATATAAAATTTTGTGTCATGGATGGTATCCATTAACGATTACATATTTCAATTCCACACATTCAGCAATTTAATACCTAAAGAAATTCGATTACGTCCCCTTTGTACCTGATAAACTCCCAAATTTTGGGGCGAAACGTCGTTTAAGTTTTTATTTTTCAAAAAAAAAACTGACAAAGTAAAGTATAGTTTAAACTTATACAAAAATATTGAGACTGGTTAAAATACCGCAAGGGGTTCAAATTATGTAGCCGTTTCAGTCGGAACGAACTAGACATAAAAATATCAAAAATCTTCGCTGAGGATTTATATTTTTAGGGAAGTATTCCCATTAGTACAGCTACAAAAATTCGAGTTCCTTTCAACACTTTTTTTACTTGTCTATGAATATTCTAAAACCAACGTGGATCGTGTGGAGACATCAAACCTTGTTTAGCACCAAAAAAAAAGCTTGAAAATTTTTATATAATAACATGAATTAGTCTGTAATTAAATTTTAAATAAGCATCAACTTGAATTGTAAAACAAAGAATATTAAAATAAAAATATTATTTTTGTAATGCCATAAATTATCCTCAAATTACAAAATTGAGATGGTCGCTGTAAAAAAAATCCTAAAACTTGAGTCCAGCCGAACGTGAATTTGTAATTCCGATCTCAGCAAAGAAGACATCTCAAACGGCTCCCTCAGTCAAAACTTGGGTCTTGTTTGCTCTCCGAACGATAATTTTATTCGTTTAAGTACATACGCGACTACTTCAATTAATAACATGACATTTCGTTGATCTCCAAACGACTAATAAATCCTATCCTTGTTACTAGCTGACGAGGTACACCAAAGATAATGTACAAAAAGATAAAGACGTAGCCAAATAAACAAGTAAAATAAATGCCATACAACGTTTTTATAAACCTTGTCGCTTTCCTCAGCTGTAAGTGATAAGCCGCTTTTGTTTAATGTTTCCTGAATAGTACTGCGTGAATTGCAATAGAATTTATTGAAATAACAGACAATGAAATGAATTTTTTATTATTAATTGGTCATAAATTTACGAAGCTTCGGCCCTCATGTGGAGCCTCTTTTTGCCTGAAGATGGTCCACATTAACTTGTAGTAATTTTATAAGCAATTAATAATAAAAATTATTTTCATTGGCCAATAAAACGTACTCATATAGACGTAAATTTCAATAGCACTAACTTATAATTTATAATCTTTCATTTTTTTTATTCCCATCTGGAAGCCGCTCTGACCTTGTATTACGGCCACAGTCTTAAGCGTAAGCTATTTATAGTAGAGAGGATAAGCCATTTAATAATAACAGGAAAGTGTTTCGAATCGTAATGTTTGCTTTTTATGACGGCGCTATTTTGTATGCTACCATATTTCCGCACCAGAAATGTTGCAATGGAAGCTTGCAACTTGTGCGAAACCTACTATTGAAAACAACATGTTTGCAGCAGAGACTAACAAGTCCTCCTCCTTAATAACAGTCGGCCACGTGATTCTAAAACTTTGAGGATTCGAAAACTAGTAAACGTCTTACAGCATTAGGCCGAGACGTCAATAAAAAAATATTCGACTTATATTCGATCAACATAATGTAGTTTATAAAGTAAATCCTTTTTTACACGAGTAAAGGAGGAGGTGTGCCTGTGTTTTCTCTCTCAGATATTTCTCAGCAGATTTACTGCGTTAGGAATGCCACGTACTCTCTCTGCTTCTCACATGCTGAGGCTCCTTCATCTCTTTTAGGAAGGTGTATGTACTGGGGTCGAAGACCTTGGGCATGCGGTTAGAGTTGTCCGCTGATTCCATTAGATCAGTCGGCCAACTGCCTCCTAAAACTAATGGAGAGACGGGGAAGGGAATGCTGCGACTCCACAGCAAAGTCGTGTCCCGTCATTTGGAAAGGGCGTGTATGCTTGTTTTCTAGGATTTTCCCTGCATCTCTTTAGGATCCTTAAAACACAGCCCGAGGGCCCTACTCCTTCCACATTCTTCCTTTTCAATTCCCTTCCTATGAAGGGTAGTTGCCTTCAGGATAACCCCCCCCCCCAAAAAAAAGAGTAAAGTTATTACTCCTGAAGATTTTTTGTAATAAATATTAAATATTGTTTTCTGATCCAATTTGTTTGTATTTTAATAATGTCATGTCTTTTCATAATTACTGGTGATTTTCCTCAATAGTTAAATTAGATTATTAATAAGGCCAGTACACACTCAAAATATATAATTAAATACTTTAATTTAACATCCTCATCAGGGTTACAATAAATTTACTAAAAATTATGCGTATATAAATTATGAAAATAGATTAATGGGATAGTGTTTAATCTCCATTCGGTCCAAATATGTAGAAAATATCCTATTTTAAGATTTTAGATCCAAGAGAAAACAGTGTACATTCTCCTGCAACAGTTGGAAATGAAATAAATATTTTTGACTTTCCTTTCAACGTCGTATCCAACTGGCAATATTGATTTTAAAACTTAGGCACTTTTGTTAATCTTCCGTATAAAGTCATATTTGCAAATATTTAAAGTATCTTTTGTACCTTTAAGATACACATATTATATTGAGTTGGTCCTCGAGGAGGCGAGTAAACCGGTCACGCTCCGAGCCCTACTATTACTACTCTATTTGATAATGATCTTTGGCTTAAACATCATCCATAATTTTTTTTACTTCATCTCTTGCACGAGTCTTTGTTGAGTTTGTCTTCAACCAATGTCTGATAAAAAATTACTGTCAGGTCGAAACTTTACTGTGTACATTTTCTGCTTTTGTTGTCATGGATCATATATACTCAAGTTTGCAATTAAACGCTATTCGCTTTTGTAGCGATGCCGTTGTTTCCGTGCTGCAGGGAAACCTATAAAATACTTGTCACTGTAAATGCAAAGGCGATAAGTGAATATGAAACCTGAAACAACGGACGTGGTTTAAATGTAAGGCTTTTATAGGCGACCGTGTTAGTCCATACTGAGTGACACATAGGAGCCGTTGTAGTCCGCGATGGCGACTGATGTGTGCGAGGGCGGAGGGGACACGAAGATTTACGGCTAACGCGGCCGTTGGCGACTAGGAAATGAGAAAATGTCGGTTATATAAAAGGGGGGTAATGAAAACGGCCGCGCAGTCTCCAATATCGACGGCAGTAAACAAGCGCCCTGTGGAGACAATCCCCAGGGATAGGAAGGGGGGACGGGGCTGGCGTTCAACTAGGTTCAAGGGCGGACTCGGCAAGAGACTGTCTCCATCCAAGATTGAACGCAGAACCAACAACACTCCAGTGATAAATAACTCAAAACGATCCATTGGCAGGCAGTTCGGCCAAGAAAATAATTATATCCAAGATGACGACCGCCATTCTAACCTCATAATCATCAGCGTTTTTATTTCATTAAGAAGACTAGTATTTTATTTTTTATATATACACTATCTAAAGTTAACGTAAATAATAATGGGTTAACGTAAATAATAAGGCAGGAATCTATTAAAATATACATTTATTTTTATTACAGTACAATCTATTTCTGTTGTCAAATCCAACCTATTTTCAATCCTATGCTGTATAAATGGCGAAAATTAGTCAAAATTGTAGTTTTTTACAGAGATGTGTCATTTTGACCCTTTTCCAGTGGTCTGAGAAAAAACGTTCATATGACCGAAATTTCGAATTTCCAATCTACTAATGTCCTCAGAATTTTTTTTAATTCTCATTATTCGAACTAAAGTTCCAAAAAAAATTATTGTGTGAAAATAAATATTTCTACTTACAGATCTCGGTTGGAAAAAGAGAATAAGCCCTTACTCGTTTCATCAATTATGTACGGACTTTGGTAAAGGCAAACCACCGTAAAATTTGTAGAAAAAAAATAGGTTCGTTGAAATTTTCATTTTTTTTCACCGATATACAGTATTGTTAATAAAGGTTTTTAATTTAATACTTGTACCTGTGATGAATGTCACTATCAAATGCAAAATATTTTATTTGCTTTTACAAATGAGCGATTACTAAATAACTGACGCGAAACATAAAACTAATTTACGTATACATCGTATTGACGATCCAAAGAAGTTTATCAGGGAGTTAGCTCTCTGCCAACGATAGGTTAAATACGACGCGAAGTGTTTATAATTTTTAAATGTATATATAGTATTATAGCTGAAGAATATAGGCAACCTGCTTTCACTTTAAGAGATCTCTGTGCGTGTGTGGGCCACGAAACCTTTCATGTAAAATCTTTGTCACTTTTTTTCACTTAATTTTAACTATTATGGGCAGCTGCGGACCCTGAGGAACACGTGAACCAAATTTGGCCAAATTCAAACCATTAGGGACATACTGACACTCTGACAAAGGCTTTTAGATATATAAATAATTACAAAATAAGACGCAAAATGTAGTTCTCAATTTTTAATTAACAGTAACAGAAGCTTTCGCCTGTATTCTCATTATCCTTCTGTAAAACTATAAATTATATTTATGAATCATCATAAAATTCATTATATTATTTGTTCTAAATTCGAGGCTATTGTTTTATGTAATGACCCGGTCAACAAAAATTTTAGATGTCGACACTCAATAGACACGGAGAAAAACAAAATCATACACAAAAATGGTAGCATATTTTCAAACGGAATATATTGGAACCGATTAATATTTATTAAAAACCTAATCGTAAATTCCAGTAATAAAAATGCCAGTGTTTTATATCTATCACAATTTTAATTAAAATCACAGAGAATATCTAAATTAATTATTTACATGGTTTCCACAAACTAATAATATTTGTATGAAATTAAATTAAACGCCAAACGTACAGACAAACCACGTTTTTATTCAGCTCCTACAACGTTTCGTCCTCACATTTTTCGACTTCAGTAGGTGTCTTTAAGATTTTACTACCAAAGAATTTAGAAAATATAATGTGACAATATATCGTTTAAAAACTTTTTTTGTTTTAATTTCCACTTTGTTACTTGCTTTTGTTAAAGTAAAATAAATTTTACAAATTTTAAGGATGTAGTTAAACAATAATGTAGACAGAAAATATTTTCGTCCTAGGCTACATGCAAGGATAATTACAACCGAAATGTGAGTTAGGAATACAGAGGAACAAAATGCAGTAAAAACGTCGCAATGTGAAATGGTTGAAAATTAAAGTAAACAAAAATACGGCCAAATAAGTCAGCAAATAAATTTAATTAATATAAATACAATGTTTCATCCAACTGTAGACTTCTTCAGGTATCTATATACAAAACTAGGTCTAGATGTTAATTAAATACTAATTAAAATTATTTGCTGACTTATTTGACCTTATTTTTATTTATTTATTATTAAACTTAATGTCAGAAAAATTATGTTTTAAAATAAATAAAAATACACAATTAAATCATTAAAAATAAGTTTTTTATTCATGATTGGTAACATTTATTGCTAAATTGAGCCGATGTTACTTGATACATTATATTGGTTTATTATACATGTTTTTGTTTATTGGTAGTCATTACATAAATAAAATAATCACGAAGGTAAGTAAAAAATGAATCAATATTTCGTGACAAATACAATACATTTTATAAATATTTATATATAATAATACGAATACAGACGGAGTTTGTTTTTAATATAGGAAAAATGAACTCTAAATTTTTGACTCTGGTGTTATGTATAAATAAATTTAAAAAATTCTCCTTCAGTAGGTAATCTTTATTTTTTCGCAGCTCCCCGAGTAAATGTGTATATTGACATCAATAATATATCTTTTCAATATTCGTATTTATTCCAGTCGCCCATTAAAAGAAACAAATATGAAAAATGAAGAAATACACATTTTCAAATATAATGCAAAGAATTGACAAAAATCATCAATTAAAAAATTTAATTTAAATTAAAACGTTTCGTCCGCAAGTTTAGTGACCTCTTTAGTTCGTTTATTAATATATTGTTAAAATTTAGTGTTGCTACTGCAATAGGAATTTTCATCTATATTGAATTAATTATCTTTGAGGGAGTGTGACGTCATTAGTGGTACTAAACACGTCTTGCTCCAAAATATAATCGTGTAAAGGGCGTTGAAATATATTACAAAATGGTGGCGTGAATACTGTAACTTTCCTTTTCATTTAATTGGAAACAAATATAGGTAAATTTGTAACCGGTACATAAATTTTGTAGAAGAAACGATGGTCATTGTAAGGCTGATACTCTTTGACACTTTCAGGCTGTTAAATGCTAGAAAAGTTATTGCTTACGCAGAAATTGTTGAATAATTTTCAGATGCATTTGGAATGAGAAATTTGTTGTATTAAATCATACGAATGGGGCGATTCCGTTTAAATTGAACTAAAATACGTAGCGGATGAATTTATCTTAAAGAAGTGTGATCTCTGAGATGTATCTTTGGTTTATATTTATCTTGGTGTATTGTATTCTGTGAATACCTTTTAGGAAGTCTGCTTGAATTTGAAGTAAAAATATTCATTGACATACAATTTCGGGCCTGTTTAAACAGAGAATCGGCTGAATGGATTGTTCTGTGCTGGTTTCGTACGAGTGTATTTACGAATCGCAGCGATGACCAGAGGCGAGAATCCGTTGCGCAGGTGCGAGAAGATATGGGTAAATGAAAGTAACTGATTTTACGGGGGGGAAATGTAACTTGGTACTAGGTAAACGGACTATCAATCTGAGTTTTCAAGGAAACAGTTAAGTAACTAGGGACAGCCCAGTGATTACACCACGTCGTTTCCTCAAATGTCTTGCAGCTGCTAAACTGTTTATGAATTTCGTTTTACGACTAAATTACGCTGCAGCGGCTTTCGTGTCAACACACATTCTCCGAGCCAAATTCTCCTGCAAATTGCTTGTGGCAAAGGAAAAGCTTAGCGGTGCCGTTTGAAGGCCGCCGTAGAGCGGCTCTGGACTCGGGCACCTTTGCAGAATAGTGACGGAGGAGGATATCACGTCAAACAAGTCGAAACGGTTTATTGCTGAGGAGAAGTTATGCGAGAGGAGTCGCGTGCATGAGGCTCCAGAAGAGCGGGTTGGGCGGGGGCGGGTGTGGGTGTTTTATTTCAGGCAGCAAGGCGCCGCCCTGCCCTTTGCCGCTTCGTTCCACGCGAATTTCCCCGCTTCAGGACAATGAGCACGCCTCCGGGGAAGTAGTAAATGTCATGGACAGACGGGGACATCGCCGGGGCCGGCAAAATGTCACATCCCCCCATCGCAGGGTAAACGACGAGCGTGGCCGACTCTCCTTGTCGCCTATTAGCACTTCTTCTGACCTTCAAGAGCCTTTGCTAGTCAAATCTCCGAGTAACTGAATCTAAAACAGCAATTACACTGGCGTTTCAGACCATTAAACCGGACCCAGTGCTCTGGTGGTTTTCATGTCGGCCTCCAAATTACAAGGTCGCTGGTTCGGCCATTTTTTGATGCATTACGACTCAATACAAATTGTTTAATCCCGATCGGTAATAGTATTAAAATATGAGGAATGACTGACGAACTATCAGGGATAGAATCTTCCGCTAGTTTTAGACGAACTTTTTGGATGTTCCATTTAGACGAAGCTCATCCCAGAGATAGGAACTATATCAGACGTTACTCGGATGCCCCATTACAGGGGTGAAAAGTGAAATGAACGTCTACTCTTTCTGGACGAATGATGCTATCAGATGTCGGTACTCTGAAAACAAACTGAGCTTCTTTCATACAGAATTGTTGGTTTTATTGAACTTCCGTCAGCGTTGATTAGTGATGTGTAGTATAAACGAACTAGTTCAAAAGATTGAATGTACCGAAAATTCACTGGTTATGTGAAACACACTAGTTTGCGAACTACACTGTAGTTCGTGAACCAGTTATTTCTTGTTCAATTATTGATATAGATGAAAGGATCAATTTAATGTTGATAAGGAAAGAAGCCAATTATACTTATCACTATGATTGCTTCGTCAATTCCAAGTAAACAGTAGCTTTCCGCTAATCTGTCATTTTCAATTATGTGAGTGTTCTTAGAATTATCTGTATAAACATAATTTCCCGGTGTATATTATTCATGAACAATTCTCGGGTTTTCAACCGGGTAAATATAGAATTTAAACACAACGATTCAATGGCTTGCTCTGCCATGGCAGTTCACCTGAAGAAGATGGCAGAGCAAGCCATTAAATCGTTGTGTTTAAATTCTATATTTACCCGGTTGAAAACCCGAGAATTGTTCATGACATAATTTTTTGTTTGGTCTTCATAAAATAATGTTTGTAGTGATAACTCTTGGGATATACATACAGGTGTATGACAAATATAATTTTAGTCGTAATTTGTATTTATTTGACGTAATGTTTTGATATTTATATATGAAATAGTGACTTACTAATTAATTAAAAAAAACTTGTTTGGTCTTTATGGAAGAAAACGCCAGATTAGCTGAAACCTGTTGTTTGTTTTGGATTGTTTATTAAGTCGAAGTGAAGTGTTATTTGGTTTCTTTCCGAGATCGGTTGGTGATCTGGTCAGTCGATGAGCCAGAGACTTGGGTCAGGATCCAGCACAGACCCAGTCTTTTAGTTTCAGTTGTTGGGTATTGTTGCATTTTCCTTTATCAATTTCTTGTTTCTTTTACTCAGTCGTCTCGCCTGTCTTAATGTTGCCGTTTGTGACTCAAACTAATAATAATAAAATTATTTTTAAGCAACATATGTTTAAAGTAAAGGCAAATTAAATCGTTATAATTTTAGCCTTTCAAGCTCACCTTAATATTAAGTTTATTAACGTGCTCGTTGCTAGTTGAGGGGATTATAGAAATAGCCGAAAGTCAGACTGTAAGTACCACACAACGTTTCTTATAGCTTTCGTTAGGTGGTAATAAACTTGAGAGAGCCGCGAGAGCGACACGTAGCACAAACCAAGTGACGGACAAGTGACGAAACGTTGCTTGGCATTTATTTAATCACTTTTTTTTGTCTTTTCCGCTACTTCCTTTTTTAATTTGTAATCTTAAAATCAAACAGAGGTTTATATTTCAATAAATATTTATTTTTGGTTCCTGGGACTTGGTTTCATGAGTCGGCATGTGTGACAATTATAAAAGACAAATGAACTAATTACTTCAGTTGAGCTACTTCAAAGAAATATTTGAGTACAATGAACGAACTACAGTAGAACGAAGTGGACTTGCCTTATCACTGAAGTATAAAAAATGCATGGCAAATATACAAAGTTCCCTCAAAGGAACGTTGCATAACTGATTTCTAATGTATTAATTATATTTGTAAGGATGTAGGAATGGTCAAGCATTTTATGCATACCGTTCAGTTTTGTCTCTCTGTTTTTAGTAAAATCTATCATGGCTCAACGATACACATTCATACTTGTTTGATTAGTGTCAGGGCGGGCATTTAAATTTCCATTTGCTTCCATCTGTTTCCACCAGTCTCATTCGTATTGGAAAAGTGGGTGGCAATTCATAATATATTCGCATTTGAAATGCCTACATGAAATTAATCACGGAACGTAATAAAACACAGGAGTCCTGAATATTGATTGGCCAGTTGCAACATTAATGCCTCGATTCCTGAAATACCACTCTTCAGGGAATATATGTATCACTTCGGATTTATCGGAAAGTAAATCAGCGGACGTTTTTACGGCTACTGTGCGCTATTAAAAAAAAACAACGAAGATGGAAACTAAATTGGAAATTGAGGTGACGGCCATGCAACTTGTGAAATATTTGCCTGGAGTCGGAATTGAAACGTAATCATTCGTTCAGTTAAATTAGTTTGTAAATAAAATGTGAGATATTGATTCTTATGTTTTCATATTTTTAGAAAATTATTTTTATTTAATTTTTGCAACACCACGATTGAAGAATTGTTTTTATTATTTTTATTAAAGTAGTTCTGTATTTAAAATGATCTATTTCAAAGTATTCCGCCGCTTTTCTGTTCCCGTTAAGTTTGAGATTTATCAGCTTTGTTGATTAGTCTGTGTTGGCGGTTATCAGCTTCACTGTTTTAAACAAATCGTACTTAATTATAGAGTGATTTTTATGCCTCTTGTTTTGCACTTGACTCAACTCGAATAAATGTATTATGTTTCAATAGTCAATTAAACTATCTCTAAAAGCATTTTGTGACTGTGTTATGTAAGTCGACTCATTTAAAGGCGTAGTATACTCTACAAGCAACCTCTTTTACTGCACTGATTAGTTCGACTTAACTGTGTATTGTCGTTATTTGTATGTATTCAAAGTACGAATGCATTCTCGTGAAGGACAAACTCAGTGTTCCGGGGCAGAATTTAAAATGAACTAATTGTCTATTGAAGTAAGGGGTTGTGGTTAGGTAGGAATTGGCGCTCCCTGACGTTCAGGCGCCTACTTCCGGAGTTCCAGTGCAATAGGATCCACTTCCCGTGGTGCGGGAGGGGACCTTATCTCTCTGCTCTTATCTGAGTCGGCCTTGCCACATGGTGCAGCGTTTCGGGTACGCCAGGTACGCTCAATCGCTCACTTAGGCTCGCTCCAAGGCCAACCACGGCGAAAGTCGCCTTATAACTAAGCGGATTCTGCCGAAACATTCTTCTGAACTCGTCGCCTTCCCCTAACTGAAGCTTCCTCCCTTGGGCTAAGTTCCCCTCAAAGGTCGGTTGCTGAGAGGCGGAGTGGAACGTTCCGTGCCAGCTGTCGCCGTCACTTTTGGCCTTGCGGGCGAATTAATGTCTCATCTGCGTGAATTGATGCCTCACTATGGCCGCAAAAATACGCGACATTTCGCCTCACTCCAGATATCATTTCCATTACCACAGCCACAAACGGGTAAGTGTGATCCTGGGGGAGGATTGGTTTCGTGACTAGTTTTGGATATGTTCCAAAAATGCAATGACTATTTCAAGTAAACCGGTGATCCAACTAAAACAAGGGAAATCATGTTGGATTTTAAGCTGCTTTTCTTTGCTCTGTACTGTGACATGTCCATTGTTAATTGAGCAATATTACATTTGTAAAACTAATGACAAAGTGAAGTATTTGTAAATTTTGGGGAATACAGAATATTGTTAGCCAAATGTGTTCCTGTAATCGTGACGCTCTTCCCTCATGTCGCTGTTTCCGCTCTGTTTTGACGTAAAGCGTATCCCCGTCGCCATGGTGCTCGGCTGTTGAAATCGGCTTGGAAACCTTGAAGCGGATGTGGACCGCCGTGGCCACTTCTGCGGCATGGAGCTGACTATGGCGCCAAGCCAGGCCCCTCCCCGACACCGTCATTCCTTCTTGAGGCTCAGCATTCCAGATGGCTCCAGCGGTCTTCACCCGTGGGGGCTGCTGCCCTCTCTCACGCTCACCACCCCAAATTCTGAGACTCACCGCAAGTTTAGCTTTGGGCTGCGTAGCTCGCAGACGGTGGGTCGTGCCTGGCTCGTGATAATGGACTGGTTTCTTGTGTGCTATCACGTGGGCTAACCACTGTAGTTAGAGAGTTATGTAATCCCCACTTTGTCAAGTATCACTCATCCTGTCAGCCTTCCGTGTGGACGGTCAGTCTCCTGCCATGTGTAAAAGGACATGGAGCTCGCCAAACGAGGTTCCCAGGTGCTGTCCAGGGTAACATCCCTATTAGTGAGTATCGGTCCGTGTGTACTCTGTTGTGACTGTTCGTGTTGTTAACAGTAGTAGATGGACAGAAAAATTCACATGTGTGACTTGGTAGCTCTAACACCGTAGAAATCTAACACACACCTATGGCTACCCTCATCAATTATTGTTGTTATTTTTCCACCCTTCTCCCCCACATGTGTAAAATAAGCACGTTAAAAGAATATTGTACCATGTACAAAGGATACCACTATAAAATTTAAGTTTGGAATTCATTAAACTTCTCAATGTTTTCTTAATGAAAATATCAGTTCACTGTATAAATTGTAATTTTTGTTTTTAAAGAAGGGTACTCTGTTCAAATGTTGAATGTTTAAAAAATCAATTACCATCTTGATATTAACCTGTATTGTGTTCTTTTTTTTTACAGACACTTCATCACAGTGATTCGATGGTGTCTCTGTGCTTCCGCTCCTTGGTGAATTACATCACTGATGACAATCTCACAGGATTGCAAAATTTTCTTGAAAACAAGAGAGTGCAGGTGGATGACAGGGACGAGGTAAATTGTACACAAATATATTATAGACTATAAATGCAATTACATGCTTAATTAACCTTATTAAATCTGTGAATATAGGGAACTAGTGAAAGTAATAATTGGCTCTCATATCATGCCACTGCATTGTGTAGTTAATAGTGAAAGTAAGAGTCTTTACAAGATTCTTATAATAATTTATTCATAAAATCCTTTCAGTTATTAGCAGAAATGTATCGTAGAATACTTGGCTTAGTCTTAAAAGGAGTCTGTTCATACTGACATTTTTAAATTTAATATTTTATTCACAACATAATGGCCAAGAAGTCGGATAAGAATTAAATAACTACAAATAAAAATTGTATGCACATATTATTCAGAAAGAAATTAATAATACACTGTTTCTTTTGCAATCTGTGGACTTCATCAATTGTGCATTACAAATAAAGTGAAACAATATAACAATGTTGTGCATATGAGATTTGAGAATGTAATCATAAATGTTGCTGATATTTATATTTTATTGACACATCCATGACAAAGTTGATGTTAGGTGGCTTGTAGATACTGTTGTTGTGGTTCTATATAACCTGTGACTAGAATTTAGTTTAAAAATTTAATTTTCTGTATATGTCAGTTTTCTAATCAAAACTAGTCTGGGCACTTCTCTTAATTTTTAAAAAAGCATTATCATTATTTATTTTTATTAATTTTCTAGGATACTTAATTGTGTTTTTTTTTTCAATTTTTCAGAATGGAGCCACAGCACTTATCATTGCTGCCACAAAAGGAAAATTCTCTTTTGTTAGAGAGCTGATAAACCATGGAGCAGATGTCAATGCTGAAGATGGGGTAAGATTTGTGTCTTTTGAAGTTCTTTAACTAAATCAGGATACTATTTTTAAACAATATTATTCTTTTTACTTGCCATTTGATATAAATTTTTTAGACAAATTAGTGAGGTTTAGGAAGTTGCTTCATAAAATTACTATCACATTGTTTTAAGGACTGCTTACTGAATGCAATGAATCTAGTGTTTGATAAAACTGTATGGCAAAAAATAGAATAGTATTCATTCATTTGTTGATATTTTCAAATGTTGAAAATATATTTATAATGGGGTGAATTATTTGTCATTTACTGCTGATCATTTCAATTATCATATAATTAAATACCCAACATTTTTAAAACAATAGCTAATTATAATTGTTTAGAACTGTTCTATTGACCTATATTGCTCTGTTCTTTATAAATATATTATTTTTTGTGGGATTCTTTTTGATATCTAGGATAACTGGACGGCATTACTGTGTGCTGCCAAAGAGGGTCACACTGAAATCTGTGAAGAACTCCTGGACCATAGTGCAGACCCAGAGCACCGTGACATGGGTGGCTGGACTGCTCTCATGTGGGCTGCATACAAAGGTCGAGAGCAAGTGGTGTCTCTTCTGTTGGCCAAGGGGGTTGAGGTGAATGCCCATGGGAATTACCATCTCTCTGCACTCTTATGGGCATCAGGAAGAGGTCACAGTTCCATTGTGCGCCAACTTCTGAGACATGGGGCCAAAGTTAATGTTGGAGATAAGGTAACTATGAATGGATTTAATTGTATTTATAAAAATGTAATCAGTATGTAATCATTGTTTTGGCAATTCAATATGTTACAAGTTGCTTTGAATTGTGTTTCAGTATGGCACAACTGCATTAATCTGGGCAAGCAGAAAAGGCTTTGCTGAAATTGTGGATGCTCTTCTGAAATCTGGGGCGAATGTTGACACAGCAGGAATGGTAGGAACCATTAGCATTCATAATTAATATATTTATTTGAAATTGTCATTGTGTTTTCAAAGTTCACCATACAATTTAGATTTAATGCTTACATTATTAAAGCTTTTGCCCCATTCATAATAACTTTTTGTATGTAACTGTTTCTATTTATTTCAGTACTCGTGGACTCCACTGCTTGTTGCCACATTGGGAAATCATGTTGATGTTGTCAGCCTTCTCCTGGAACATCGTCCGAATGTCAATGCCCTGGACAAGGATGGTTGCACAGCTTTAACTCTTGCTTGCAAAGAGGGCTTCCACGAAATAGCTGTAGCTCTACTGAATGTGGGAGCATATATTAACATCCAAGTACGTTTTTTTAATTGAACACCGAAGTCAAGTGTGCTGATAGAAAAGCTTTATCATTTACAAATTTATTCTTCCAGGACCGTGCTGGAGACACAAATCTTATTCATGCTGTTAAAGGAGGGCATCGAAGTGTTGTTGAAGCACTTTTGAAGAAATATGCAGATGTTGATATTTGTGGAAAGGTTAGTTGTGTTTTATTTTTTCGTGTTTATGATTTATACTATGAACATTAATAATTATTCCACTTTCAGGACAGGAAAACTGCTTTATACTGGGCAGTTGAGAAAGGAAATGTAGCAATGGTAAAATTATTATTAACAGCAAATCCTGATTTGGAAACTGCAACAAAGGTAAATACTGAATCTTTTTCTATTGCATACAAGTATTCAACTTATTGAATACAATTTATGATTAACAGAGGCTCACAAAAAATTATTAACATATGATTTCTTGAGGATAGAGTATAGGATATTAATTCCATTTTAAAGAGTATTAATTGCAATATTTAATTCATTGTGATAAAAATATTGGTGGTGTAAGTTTGTTGCAGTTCAGTTCTTGCAATATTTTTGTCAAAGATAACTGTTGCTTATTATATCTCTTATAGTTGAATGTATAGTTTTTCTTTGTAATGCATACCAAAAGTGAATAGATTTACAAAATTTTCAAATAAGTAAATATTGAATGCATTGGCTAAAAGATAACAACCGTGCACGGTGTCATCAAACCATCTACTTCTATAATTTAACTATAATATTTTATTATTGAATATGTTCATTTAATTTAAATCCCAATGTTTTTTATTTATAGGATGGTGATACAGCACTTCTAAGAGCTGTCAGAATCAGAAATGCTGAGATTACTCAGTTACTTTTGGATAAGAAAGCGAAGGTATCTGCTGCAGACAAGAAGGGTGACACAGTTTTGCACATAGCCATGCGAGCACGTTCCAAGGTAAATGAATGGTTGCTTTCATTTGATTGTGTAATTTAATCTGGTATATTCAGTTGCTAAATTGTGAAATTCTTTTCTATAGGGTATAGTTGAAGTCTTGTTGAGAAATCCTAAAAATAGTCAACTACTTTATCGTCCAAATAGATCAGGGGAAACTCCTTACAATATTGATATGAACCATCAGAAGACAATATTAGGACAGATTTTTGGAGCAAGTAAGTCACTTCATTGTTTAATTTATCAAATAATCTTTCTTATTTAATTTAGTGAGTAAGTTGAATTGGTTTTATTATTTGCTCTGTTAAATTGACTTTCATATACTTTTAATCAAAGTCTGTTTGTATTAAACAATGTCATCTTCATTCTCAATCATATTTAAGAAAGTATACTTTTAATAATAGTTAAAATAAATTTTATTTTTAATTTAATTTTGTATATATTTTAAGTAGATGTTGTTGAACTAATTTTGTAACATGGTTATAGTCAGCTGAGAATAATTAAACCTCCTGTGGTATAATAAACTTCAAGCCCTTAAATGTTAAATTTCAGGACGGCTGAACACAAATGAGGATAATGAAAATATGCTGGGTTATGATCTCTACAGCAGTGCCTTAGCAGATATTCTAAGTGAACCTTCACTTTCCATGCCTATTACTGTAGGCCTGTATGCTAAATGGGGTAGCGGAAAGTCGTTTCTTCTCAACAAACTGAGGGGTAAGAACATATAATTGTCAAATATTAATTGCATACAATGAATCTTTACATCTATTGACATCTTGTAATTCATTGCACATTTTGTCTGTTTCAGATGAAATGAAAAATTTTGCAAGGCAGTGGGTAGATCCAGTGTTCCAGTTTTCATTATTGTTGCTATTCTTGGTTGTTCATCTGTCCCTCATTGTTGGAACTATTGTTTTCCTTGCTTCTCGTTCATGGGAGGCTGGAGCGGGTACAGGCAGTGCCCTTTTCATTCTGACTTACACATTCCTAGTTGTTATTTGGTATGGCAGTCAAAGGTAAGAATCTCAAGAGATTTGCCTAATTCAGAATCTGTAAAACTTAATGAAAATGCACTGCAAATATTAAATACTATTATATTACCAAAACAGAAAAATTATATAGTTATGACCACTAGTATTTGTTGGTATCTTAAACATTCTACAAAAAAATAAAATTAACTCATGTTGTTTTTAGTAGAAACTTTGTAATTATTTTCTGATAAGAATATGTATTTGTCAAATAATGTTTTATAGACTGAGACCATTGTGGATTTTGCAGATATGACTGGTATTGGCCTTACAATTTTAATGTTTCACTGACAAGGAAACTGACTTCACTGAAGCTTATTCTACAGGTGATGTTTTGTCACCCACCTGGTTCTAATTGGAATGATGGATTAGCTGCTCAACCAATAAGGTCGGTCCTTAAGTACTGATTGTGCCTTGTTTAAACCCCATCTTCTTTTGTCATTTTTATTAGTCTCTAATAATATTTTCAGAGACATGTGCAACCTTCCTTGAAAAGTGAAATTAGAGTAAAGCTTTTAGGATGTTGTTTATAAGGAATGCTTAAATTATTATTGATATTTCTATATACAATGATTGTATTAGTGTACCAGAATTGCATGCAATTTTTATGAATGTATCAACATGGAAATGGGTTTTAGCCCATGTCATATGAATGTAAAGAAAGTTTCATGTGAATGTGACAATGAATGACAAAAGCTTCTGATGAATTCAATAAATATTTAAGACTATTAATGTGGCAAATATAATAATTTCATAAAGTGTAAATTACAAATAAATTATTCTGTTTAAAATATTCCACTTACATTGTTATTAAGTTAATTCTGTTACTGTTTCAATATAATTAAAATGAGTTGTTTGTAATTATTCTAGGTTCTATTTCACTGATCAAACCAGAGTCAGCAGCACAACAGGGGGAGAAAATTCAGTAGTTCAAATGCTGGGCTCTTTATATGACTCAATAGAAGGAGATTATGGTGCTTTTTCTACACGACTGTACAGAGCTTTCAGACCAAAATCAGGTTTGTATATCATATTTATTTTACACTCCATATTCAAATTTTAAATAACTTCTAAGAAATTACAATTAAATTTTCATTTCTTTTTGCAGTTAAATCAACTTCTTCATGGCGGTGGCGGAAGCTTTGTTGTTTGCCATATTTCATAATGTTTGAAATAGGCTTTATATTTGTTCTAGTAGAAGTTTCCATTCTGACTATTTATCTGCTAGGAGACTTTGAAGAGGAGTAAGTACATACATATTTGTTTAAGAACAAGACATGTCTAGGAATTTATTTGTGTACTTTATATATCATTAGTTTATAACAACACAAACAATATTTTGCTTCTCAAATTCAGTTAACTTATTTCATATACAAAAGTTAATATTGACAAGTATATTGTTCATAAAAATCCTATGGAAACTCAAATGTTAATTTTTATTCCAACTTTCCAGGTGTATGTGAGTTTTGTAAATTACTATAATAATTTCCTGGAACATTTTTGTAACTAATTTAAACTTTTTGTAGGGAGAAGCCGTTGATACATGCTGTCATTATCACACTCGGCTTGCTTTTAGCCGTAGGAATTGTAGCAAATCTGTACACCTGGAGTCAGATGTTACAGGCTTTGTTCTTCTCTCAACGCAAACATTTACAAAGAGCCATAGCCCGATTAGATACATTGAAATCTGAGGGATTTTTGCAAGCTCTTCGTTCCGAAGTTACTCTCATGACTGAAATGGTAATAATTATCTTCAAAACTCCTTGATGTGAATAATACTGAATATTGTGTTCTAGTCAAAATTATTTTTAATATTGAATAAATAGATGTATTTGTGTTTAATTCATTCAAAACTTAAATGTTATTTTCCACATTTCTTTAAATATAATTATTAGTTTGAAATATATAGTTTATAAAAATGTTTCACTTCGCCCAACACAAGCGCTCAATAGTAACATTCGTGATGTTTAAATTTTCTAGTTTTATGTAACAAAGTGTCTTTGTGCTCTATCTACTTGTTCAGGAGATGACTTAATTTCTTTATTATAACTTTGCTGTACAACTTGGTCAAAGTAATTCTAGAAAATTCTTAACACAGTTTGTTTTCTTCAGAATTTGAAACATCACCTCAAAAACTTAAATCATTTTTATTATTATTAAAAATGTATTTTAATAGTAAATGAAATTTATGCTTTGTGTTATCGTTCAGTACTTATTCAGAGTTAATGTTATAGGTAAAATGTCTGGATAGCTTCACTAGTCAACAAACCAGACTAGTAGTGATAGTGGATGGCCTGGACAGCTGTGAACAAGACAAAGTGCTTCTCGTACTAGATGCTGTGCACATGCTTTTCTCTGATACTATGGCACCTTTCATCGTGATTCTAGCAATAGATCCACATGTCATATCAAAGGTAATTAGATATGTACAAATTATATCTTCACATTGTCTATTTTCCCAATTTATTATTATTAGAAAATTTACTCTAATAAATTATTTCTTTTGTTCAAATCACAACCAGGTTGCTAGTTTGGTAAGTAAGTTGAGATTTAGGTGTTTCCCTGAAATGTAACCTTAACTGTGTAGTCCTTCTAGCATTATGAAACTAGGTGTTGTTGATGCCTAACATTTGACTGTCACTTGGTTGTATTCATCATTACTATATTACCAGCAACAATCTGATTGAATTCTGTTTAAAAGTGTGTAAAGTTTTGTGGCAATGTCAACCATGGTAGTGTTTGAATAATTTCAATTCAGTATATGTTAAGAACGACTTTTCTTTATACTTCGGATTTTAACTTCTTGCATTTTTATAAATTGGAGCCCCAGTTATGATTTTGCTTGATCTACAAGATGATTTGCATGTTAGAAAAGCACTTTTAAATTCATTTTATTAATATTGTTTGATGTATAAAAATTATTTTTTAAATAAATTAATACTGGTTTAAATATTTAAAAGTAATTCTATTTCAGATACAAGCTATTACTAATTTTCCTAACCTTTGCATAGTTTTCCAAATTTAACTTTAAAAATATTTTGCATTCTGCAGAAATTGATGAAAGATTGTAACTTTGTGCTTGTTAATTTCTTTCTTCCACTTGACACACTATCATTACATTTATTAAGTCAATGAGTTATTGAAGGGCAGTTTCTTCATCAAAACACTTATTTTATTCCTAATTTATGTATTTAACTTGTATTTCAGTCTGATTAAGTTCACTAAAGCCTCAGTATTATGTTCCTACTCGATAAATGAATCCCAAAAATGTTAGTGTGTGTAATAGGGCTTTCCAGAGATAACTTGACACAATTGTGTTCCATTTCACAACATGTTACATGTGTGAGCTTTTCTTTTCTTTTCATTTTATAATGATGTCTGATGTACAAGGCTTATTTAAAATTTACAATAAATTATTGTGCATTCAAATTTTCTGTTCTCACATAGGCTGTTGAAGTTAATAGTCGTCGATTATTTAGTGAGTCTAACATTGGAGGCCATGATTATCTGAGAAATATGGTGCATCTTCCTTTCTACCTCCAAAATTCTGGTCTGCGGAAAGTAAAAGTTGCTCAAACAACTGCCATACATCATAGGAAAAGTAATACTACCTGGCCAGAGAATGAAGAAAATGCCACTCTTGCTGCTACTACAGCTATATCTTCTGTAAGAAACTAAAGTATTATATTTTTATAAAATATATTGCTTAATATTCTCTGTAGTAATAGTAATAATTTTAATGTTCCTTTAGGTTAGTTGTCAAAAACTACACAATTCATTAAATACAAATGCTTCTTATTTGTATTTCAAATGTGAAATAATGTTAGAATTTTTTTCTGTAAGTTATACAGTCTATTCCCCTAAATGATAATTTTGACTGTCATGACAAAATTGTTCCAGGTATCTGGGCGAAGATTGTCATCAGAATCTGGGTTGAGCAGCTCAGAAAAACTTAAACGTAAAGGTTCTAGGAAACTCAAGCTTAGTGAAAGTGTGGCAAGCAGTTTAGGTAGCAATTTGAATCGTGTTGGTGGAGCTCATGATCTCACAAAAATGTTGCTCACAGATGATTATTTTAGTGATGTGAACCCACGTAGTATGCGACGCTTAATGAATGTGGTTTACATAACAGGTAAATATTTACCAAAATACATTCTAGGCTGTATTTATAACTTAGAATATTATGAATGTGTCCTTGCAGATGGTGGGTGTTTTTTATATGTACTTCACAATAGATATTTGTTAAGGCTCTGGACCACTTTCTAATCCATATTTGTTATTTGACAGAGCTGCATCATTTATACTGTTCAAATCGTGTGTTTAATTAATCAATTTTCTTAATTTACAGGCCGATTACTTAAAGCATTCCAAATAGACTTTAATTGGTACCACCTAGCTAGTTGGGTAAACATAACTGAACAGTGGCCATTTCGCACATCGTGGATAATTTTGTACTATGACACATATGAAGAACTTTATGAAGATAATACATCTCTGAAGACAATGTATGATAAGTAAGTGAATGGATACATTCTAAAATGTGTACATATATTAAGATATGTGGTGAAATTGGTTAATAATGAAGTATAGATGTCAAAAATGTTATATTCTATTTTTTTATTTTTGTACATTCTTACAATTTGTTACATATTCTGTAATTCCTTTCAGGAATTAGTTCATAAATTTTGTATTTCAGAGTTCGGCCACAAATACCAATATCAAAAGAAGTTGAACCTTTGCTAGAATTGGACAGAGATGAGAAAAAATTTGACATATTTTTAACATATCATCGTAACAGTTTACTAGTGAGTGATATGAAAATATTTTTGCCATTCACAATCAATCTCGATCCATATATAAAGAAAGTCATAAAAGGTGAGAAAGTCTCTGCACTGGTTTCTATTATTAACATTTTATCATAAATTTTTTAACCTGTATAATTTGTTTAATATCAAGAAGAGCAGCAAATCTCAGACGATACTGGCATCCTTCTTGGTTCATCTTTTCCTTCATCCCCACCGACACAGGCCACACCAACTCCTTCTCAACAATGGGTTTCACCTTCATCATCAAATTGGGCTTCCACCAAGACGTCTCTACTCAGAAGACAGGTAAAAATTGTTGTAGTCTACATATTGCAATTTGACATGTGCAAATATGTTTCTTAAGATTTTTATAATATTTTACTCACATGAAACTAATATATTTGAGTTTATTGTTAATAAATTACACAGTAATAATTTGTTTTTCATAATTTCTGTATTCTAGAAAACAATGTATCTTAATTTAATTAAATCATTTTTCTTTTGTAGAGGCAAATGGGGAGAAGTGCTTCGTTGCAGTCTCCTTATTCACAGTCTCCCTATTCACAGTCATCTGTAATGGGATGGCCAGCTCAGAGTTGGATGTCATATCAAGAGACGGTATCACCAAGACCATCTGTGTACCCACCCTTGTCAGCAGTTACTGTTTTACCGGTGCTTATAAAAGTTTTAGTCATAATATAGCCTATATTCAGGGTGGATGAGAAGGCCACTTACATTATGAAGGATGGTTGGAGTGTTATCAATAGTTCTGTGTTCAGTTGAGTACAAGTAAAACTATGGCAAATAACAATTTTTATCTGCCTAACTATGCTGTGTTTTAAACATTGTAAATATTTCTCACACATTAGCAATGTAAGTAGCCTTCTTATCCACCCTGCACATATGTAAGTTGCCTCTGCTACTATAGCGATCATAGGAGAAAAACAGGTCTTCTTTTCAAAATGGAAATTTTTCACACATTATTTTTTCAAATATATCACATTATATTGCTGTAGGATAAGTTGATCATTTCATATCAAATAGAGCACAATGGGATGAGTGTTAAAATATGTTGCTCTAAGAAACTACTATTGTTGTTGGCAACTACATTATTCCTAAAAATTATAATTTCTCACTCTTGGGGAGGTATTGTGACCGTCATCTTAATGGGAAAGTTTCTGTACAATCTGATAAACTAGTAGTAAACTATTTATACATTGCACAAGTCTGTGTGTCTATGTGACTGTAATTTTTTTTCTTGTAAATTACTTATTTTATTCACAATTTTCCTTTCTATTTTCCAGCCTGATGTTCTTGAAAATAAACTGTCCAGTTTGAACATTGAAGGAGTTTGTTCTCTGTTTGCAAAGATAGAAGATCTAAGTTCCCCTTCACTGACTCGCTACATCAATGTAATACGTGACAATAATGTAAATGGAAAGGTGCTCTTGCATTGTGATTTGGAAGAATTGAAAAAGGTATATTACTTTTAATATGGCAATAAAACCCCAAATTTATTGTGAAGAAATAATAGAGTATAAGTAATATACATTTCTTAAATAATTTTTCTTTAATTCTTTCTTTAGGTTCTGCAGATGAGTTTTGGTGATTGGGAACTTTTTAGAATGTTAATTGTCTCCCTTAGAGAACACGAACTCATTAGTGTTACTCATCAAGAAGAGCTGAACTCGAAAAATGTTAGGTTCGCAGTTCCATCTAGGCAACTGTCAATACCATCTCAGGAACGAAAAGGTAGCAGCAACTTTAATCAATATTCTGTTGTAATTACATTAAGGAATGGATCAATCTTTAACTACTTGTGTGTTTCAGGAATCAGTTCAAAGTCAAATACCCAGGTTGATAAAGACAATAAAGCCACACCTCCTCGAGTTGAAAATAGATCTGCCACCAAGCAGTCAATCATGGAAAAGCAAGTAGGTGTAACATTAAATCATATAGTTAGTTCTTGGGCCAATTGTTGATTATATTTGTTCTTTTCATTCATTTACATTATATCAAGTTTTATAATTAGTTATATTTGTATGTTAAAATACTTCTTATAAAGTTAAAATATTTATATTTGGACTCAACTGTCAAAAGCAATTTTTAAATGTGTATTTTAAAACTATGGATGGTCTTGAATCTGTAATTATTTGGCTAAAATGAAGTGAGTTTAAAAAATTGTTACTGGTAGTTAGTAAATAATAAAATTTAGTAGATATATGTGGATTTTATCAAGTTTTTGTTACACAAGAGCTAGAAGTAATTATCTGGGTTACAATATTCATTGCTACATATACTTTATTATATGCTCAATGATATTTCATTCTATACTTTATCAATTTTTTTCAAATATTTCTACTAAAATTTAACTATATTTTTTTCATGCTTTCAATGGATTTGTAGTATCAGGTAAATTTTATAGATTGCTTCTTGAGTATAAATAAGTGCACTTTAATGTTAATAGAGACAATTTTCCTTTAGTATTAGTCAGTAATTCCAAGCACAGTTAGTAAATATGCCACCTCATTCAGTTTTACTAAATTAATTTTGTCTTTTTCACAAATTCAAGATTAGGCAACATGTTTTACTCACTTTTCCTATTTCTTAGTTTATTTTTAAATTACTTCACCTTAAACTTAATTTCCTATTACTGTACGATTTCAATGCAATCAATCAGATATTTACATATCACTGATAGAAATTTGGTATTTGTGTAATTGGAAATAATATGGCAAAATGTTATAGGTTATATATATATATCAATTGATGATAAAGTCACCCTTTTCATTGTCATTTTTCTCTTTTCATAAAATTGTTATTTTGATCATCATTGAAATATCAGTTGTTTATTTTATACTACTTGCTCTGTTCTTAGAAACACAAATAGCTAGTTGTAATCATTTTTCTTCTGATAGGGTTAATTATGCTCTGTTATTATACATAAAAACAATTGTCTGCTTCTCTGATATTTTCCTCAGAATTGTGTTTTTTAATTTTATGGTCAACAATAATATTGAATTAGACTGTTGTGGTAATCAGTCCTAAGACTAGTCTGATGCAATTCTCCATGCTAACCTATATTGCGAAAGCCTTTTTCGTTCTCGCAAAACTACCACATCCTACGTCTTCCTTAATCTTCTTAGTGTATTCCATCCTTGGCCTCCTTCTTCTGTTCTTACCCACACACTTCTCTCTAATGCTAATTTTACAAGGCCCACATGTCTCAAATGTGGCCTATTAATCTAACCCTTCTCTTGCCTAATGTTCTCCATATTATACACTCTTCCCGTATTCTGTTTAGAACTTCCTCGGTGATTTTATCCACCCATCTGATTTTCATAATTAACTCTTTCTCCATGACCATGTTCATACCATTTATTATGGTTTCCAAGTCTTCTTATGACTCCTTTAATACTACAATATTGTTGGCAAAGCATAGGATTTTTATTTTTTCTCCTTGCTGTATGATTCCTTTTCCATATTTTGTTTTAATTTTCTTCATCGCCTGTTCTATTTTAGACTAATTCTTTAATGCCAGAATTAGACTAATCAGCTCAAAAATCATTGTGGTCTACATGAAATTAATATTAGTAATTTTCCTTGTTGTGGGTTTAGTCTACAAGTGTATTCCAATTTAATGAGTTGTGTGATTTTTAACTGCTTTAGAAGCTTATTTTTATTTAAATTCCACTTCTTTTCTATTTTAGGTCACTCTAGAGGAACAGATGATTTGTGGTGCCTTGCAGACTCTGAATGAGGAAGCATGTGAAGATGTTCTAGATGAGGCTGAGGGCCAAGTAACTGCCCCACAAGAGCAAGGTGAGTTTACGGTCGTCACGCTGTTCGACTCTGTTCAAGAAAAACCTACAGAAACAGGCTTCAGCTCAACCTCCAACACCAAATCATGAAGTGGGCAGTGATGTTACGTGTCTTCTAAATAGTTCCATTTGAATATCATTGCACATTGTTGTGCGATGGAAAAAATGAGCAATGTTATTCAAATGGATCTGTTTAGAAATAACAGTCGCAGAAGACAGCAGAATTGATGTAAAACAAGACATTAGTTGTCAGGTACTGAAAGCTGTTGTTTGGCTTAGTTTTGTTCTGTTGCCTCTTTTTAATATGTTTGTGTCAACAAAAACGCAGTTGGTAAATCACACAATTTTATACCATTTTTCTAAATAAATCTGTTTTACACATATACTGTATTTTACATTATAGCATTTTAAAACTGTGTTTAATGCTTGTGGAATACTTTTTGTATGAAACCATGCTGTGATTAATAATTGATTACTGTATCTATTTACACAGCATTTACAGATATCAAATGTGCCTTGTCATTATTTTTCGTATTGTTGGAATGTATATTCTTATTTCAATTCAAGCCATTATTTTATTCAAATATTCAAACTCTTGACTGTTATTGAATATTTTTATTAAAATATTCTGTCAAAAATCCTTGTAAATATAGTTTTAAAATTCTGTTAAATGTAAGAACACAGTTATTGAATGATTTATTAATGTCTGTAAGCATTTCCTAATTTTTTCTTAAATATTGTTGTAAATATATACATATACAATGTTATTTAAGGATTGGACTATTGTGGAGTAATTCAATATGCTTTTCTACAGCATGTGGCAATAAAATCTGATGTAACAATGTGCATGTGTTTTTCTTGGCAGTTTAGCATGCCTTCTCTTCTCTTCTTGAATGTCTTTTCTCCCACTCCCTTATTGAATAAATTTGGTTTCCTCTTTTAAGTTTGTGCTTTGTGCTGGCTGCCTCTACTATGTTGCAAATGTTCTCACTTTAACTTTAAATAACACAGTTACATTGCTATTAATATAAGCTGCAGCAGCAATGGATTTGGTATGGTCACTAACCTGTTGAAGGTTGAAACAACCCTACAAGTGCCATGCTTTCATCAGCTTCTTATATATATATATGCATTCTATGTACTAATGACTTAAGTTTGAATATGTAATATTTCATCACTCTGCACTGGTGACTGGAAAAATTTTAAGATATATGCATCAGGTGAAACGATGTTTAAAAAATGACCATCTATTTAGAAGATCATCTTTGAAATTAAGTTACATGAACAACTGATTAGTAGTTGCCACTAGTCTTACATTTGTTACTAGAAAATATTATCATTTCTCCATTTTCTTTGAAGTTATCTAATAAACTAGTATTGAAAATATTTTAATTAATAGTGCTATACTATTAACTTCTGGATAGTGTTTAAATAAAAGTCTACAGTTCACTGTTCAATCATTCCATAATATCACTAAATGAACACTAATTTTGAATATATTATCAATACACAAACTGTGCCTAATGAAATTTATTTATATTTTTATAAAGAAGTTTTCATTTAAATATTTAAAATGATACTGCAAAGGCATTTTATGTATTAAAATAATATAATTCATCATTTGCAGATGTAAAATGGACATTCATCCCATTAAACCATACATTTTTCCAGTATAATTAATTATAGATTAGGTTACAATTTTACTGTTATTTAGGGTGAACTTGGTGTTTAGACGAATGAGTTTCTCATTGCAGTGGACAAAACTTTGTGTGTGAATTTGTTGTTTTAAAGACTGTTTCCAATATTTTATGCTTCTGCTAAGAAACGCACATGTTGTTGTAACTCAGTGACTTGAACTGGAGTTTTGTGACTCTTATTGTCATTTTCTTTTGGTTTATGGAAATTAAAATAATTGTGCATGGCTTATAGTGTTGCTTTATGTTAGTAGGACAAAGAAAATTAAATTTCAATCATACTGTTACAATCGAGTCTTCTTGACCTATGACCAATGAAAGTAAATAAATAATTCTTTCTGTGAAGTATTTGTGATCAGTTCTGCAATATGTTTCAATTATTGTATTTATATATTCTTAATACAAGTACATCTATTCATTTTGTTTCTATATGCATCTATTAATTTTATTGTAACCTTATTGAATTAATTAACATGAAGGGTTACCTTATTGCCTCTATGCATGGAAAGAGAGAACACAATTTTCAAAAAGCACATGAGTTAGCAAACATCTTACTGTTCTGTTTTTCTTTTGGGTAATTACTGTATGATATTCTAGGAAATCAAATGCAGCAACAAACTCATTCTACAGCTTTTTCATTCCAAGAAGAAGATTGTAAATTATGTATACTTGAGAGAAATCGAGAATGTAAACATATACAACATCCACAGTCACATTTTCATGTTATATGAATGCACTTTTGGCGTGGCCAGCTTCTGTATGCTTTTATCAGCAATAGAGAGTTAGGTTAGTTATTAACATAAATAACTTTTCAATTTCTTTGGTATAGACGGTTTTGTAATATCGGTACTTTTCTTGTGGTGTTTGAATTTGGTGTGCATTTTAGCATTAAATTTTGTATTCCAATTAAACTGGTTACTTTCAAATGACAAATATAACATATTTTGTATTAAACCATTTAAATGCATTTTTGGGTGGGTTTTTTGAATAGTAAGGCGATGTATAAAAGAGATCCATTTGTTGTTTCATGAAGGCCAAATGCAAAACTTGGATTTATGCAAGATATTCCAGGTTTAATTGAAACTATGAAACAAATATTTCTTCATTTGCTCAATCACTATTATTTTATAAAACATTCACACTCACAGTTCTTGTGTAATTTATTCAAAATACTGAGTATTCCTTAATTTTGTGTAACAGAAATGTAATACTTACACTACACGAATTAATAGATCAGATATTTAATTAAAAAATTCTATTTAATTTGACTAGAATTTACATTTAATATTTGGTAGTTATGGTTTTAAAAAGTAGAAACCTAAACTAAATAATTACACAAAACAATTATCATTTAAGGTAATTTTATTGAGCTGAAATGCACACCATATTATTAGTATTTTAATTCCCACATTCTGGAAATGAACTCTTTGACAGTAAATTCTGTTCATTTTTAGATTATTGTACAGATTTCATCTGTCTTGAAAACTAATTTTTACTTATTTCAGCACTTTGTTACTACTGTACTACTAACATATATGTATATATATGGACAATTAATAAGGACAGGAAAGAGAGGTAGAGAAAGCTGGTGGCTAACCTGAAGTTCACATATGACAAGCACCATGTAGGATTTCGGATTCTTGAATTGGTCATCTGCTGGCTGTCACTCAAAATGTTTTCCTAACCTTCTGATGAAGGTGATGGTGTCTCCAAATATTCCAAATTTAAATAACTTCAAACCCCCCATGGTGCCTGTCATCTGTGAACTTCAGGTGAGCCACCAGTTTTCTGCCTCTCTTTCCTGCCCTTATTAATTGTTTAACCTGACAATGTCATTTTCTGATTTATATTTATGTGTATACATATAATATACAAATAAGTAATAAAGACAGGTAAGAGACAGAGAAATTTGGTGGCTTGCCTGAAGTGTAAAGTTGACAGTCACCAGGCTGGGTTAAGAATTTTCGGAGGCAACTCTTTGTCAGAAAATTAGGAATAGCATTCTGAGTGATGGCCAGATGTTGACTGAACAGTCAACATTGTTGCTTAGCTATCTTTTGCTGTTAAACAATTGACACCACCAGGTCAGCAACTTTATCTCTTGATGAAGGTCAGGGAAGAGGCAAAGAATTGATGGAGACTGGGGAGATGTTCACATATTAACAGAGATATATATTATTATTTGCCTCTACCGTGAGAGAGAAAGTTTGTGTCTTGATGGAGTCTATTGTTTTAAAACAAAAGCTAGCCACACAGCAATTTTGACTGCTCAGGTGACAGCTTGCCATCACTAGGAATGCTATTCCTAATCTTCTGACAAAGGTGACAGTTGCCTGCTAAAATGCATAACCATGCACTCTGTGTGGTGATACAGGTAAGCCAGCATCTTTCTATCAGTCTTTCCTGTCCTTGTTATATATATAAATATACATCAGATTCATTTTTTTTCTGCTTTAATTAAAACTAAATGTTTTAAATTCAGTAGTATATTTATCACAAGCTTTTTGCAATACAAAATTAATATTTGCACATCCTTAAACATATATATTTATATTATTGCACCAATAAATATTTATTCTAGATACAATCTTTAAGTAATGTTTTTATTTTCTTATTAAGTAACTTTGTGTATTTGTTGTAGACATAATTTTGTTCTTGGCTAAAAGAGAGTGCAGCTTGTATGCAGCTGACATCATATAAAATAACAATTTACTTTTCTGTGTGTTTTTTCTTGTGGTTTTTTAATATACTTTTTGCAAATATCAAATGGATGCCGAACCAGTCAAGAAAAATTCTAATTAAATATTCAAATTTATACTCATTTGATGATTAACTCATATGACTTGCTTATGCAAACACCATTACAACCATAGTTAATAATATATGTATATAGCATTACTAAAAAAGTAATGCTATGTTGTTGAGCTTTTAAATGTAATATTCATTTCAGTCAGTTGATTACAAGTGTGCACAATTGAATAAAATTCTATAACTTGGAAGAAGGTATCTTTAATATGCATGAATAAATTTACAGTGTTGGTTGCCTTAATCTTGGGTTGATAGTTGTAAAATAGTGTTGTGTGATGAATAATGTAAGGCTTTTGGTTATCAGTCAACCAGTTATCATTTGTGATCCTGTGTACACCTTCAACAATATTTAAAAATAAATTATTGCTATTCTATAACATTATTTTATTTTATTATATTTTTAAAAATTGGAGGTTGTATTTGGATCACAAACCTAATCTGTAGAGAATGTTTGTAGAGTAATGACGCTTGGTCAAGTTTTTATGTTGACTAAATACAGTTCAGCTTTTGTATATTTATGTAGCCTTCAAATACCTCTTGGATCTCATGTGAACAACAACTGGCAGAGTCATTGTGAAAGGTAAATGGACTTTAATACACAAATGACCATTTGCTTATTTTTAAGACAGTTGAAGTGACTGTAGTAATGATATATTAATGTGAAACATGTTCAAATAATAAATGTATGTTTTATTCATACATTTATAATGAAAGATTGAAGGAAATTCAATATAAGACAAGCAAACTGATTACAATGCATGAATACTAAAATAAGTTTCTTAAGTCTAAATTGCTTTACATACTAATAATTTCTTAACAGAATTCCCCTTGTAGAAATCAAAATCTTGTATGTATGTTTTAATGAAATATACAAGTTACATAATCTGGGAAGTAGGAGGGTAATTTTGCATGAAAGGTCTTAAAACAAATAAAAACATAGGAAAAGTGTATTAAATATTTCTGTATGTGATTTTGAATATTTGACCCTTGTAAATATTGAAAAACTTTATTTTGTTGGCTTAACTGCTTAACGATTATATTTGAAACCTCTGCTGGATCTGACATTTTTATTTAAAGTATTATTATTATTATAATTATTATTATTAATAGGTTATAATCTGAAATAATAATAATAATTTTAACTAAATTTTTTCACTATGTGAAATGTGAAAAAACTACTGAAACATGCTTGGTTAAAACACATCATCACACTTTCACATTGTTAAGATATTAGCTATAAATTCATTGTACTCCTCCAATAAAAGTTCTGTTACTATATGTTTTCCACAGTTTCATGAAATTCTTTGACATGTCCCAATGTCTATGGGCAAATAGAGTGATGGGGAATATATTATAATAATATTGTGCACAACTTTAATTATTTATAGTGAAAAGCATTACACTATCATATAATGCAAAATAACAATACATTGATATTTTGAATATATTTTATTTTCATGTGAGGCTGTTGATGCAATTGTAAGTGGCTAACATTTATGTTGAATGACAAATGTATTTCATTGTATTGTATATTATGTAGACTGGTTAAGTTATTTTCTATAGATAAATTTTATAAATTGCATTCAACTAGGTAATAGATTTTAGTAGTTAATATATATAATATGAATACTGATGCTGCAACACAAATTCCTACATTTATCTTTCAAAATAAACAGTGTGTATTCATTAATCCCTTTCCTCCCCCATACCCTAACCTCTGGTACTGTTCTCTTTCATAAACGATACCTGATAAAATATCTTTAAATGTCTAATATATTTATGATTACTGTTACTTAGAAATTTTACTTCATAATTGCTTAAATAATAAATATATTAATTTTATTATGCAAGTGCAATAATTAAAATATTAATTGACAGTAATATTTAATTTTTATTATGTATTCTTTGTCTGTCACTAGCAGATTCTGGCTTCAGTCGTACAAATAGTCTAACAAGCAGTGTTGTAGATGTTACGGGAGAAACAGAAGTTATACTTCTGCAGCAATCTCCTCCAATTTCATTACCACTTGCTGAAGAGGGAGTGATTTCTGCGTCACCAGCACAACAGCGCCGCGGTGTTGCCAAGAGGCTAGAATGTGCACGATCTTTACACAGTCTCCTACAACGTAAACAACGACCATGTTCCTTAATAGTTGCAGGGGAGGAAGCACTCTCCTCAATTAGTCCCCCTTCTTCACCGAAGCATCATGTGGCATTCCGATCACACTCTGCTGAAGAAAGGTCACAATCAACATCGCTGCTTCACAGTTTGGCCTCTTCTGTTTTGGTATCTCCAGCATCCAGTCTAGAAAAATTAAATCGTTTGAAGGATCGACTCCTACGTTCAGTTGGCAGCATTCCAATTGAAAATGGTATCCAAAATACTGTGGAAGGTGAAGAGGATAGTGATGATGAGAGTACTCCTCTGGTCTCTGAAAGTTCAACACCTGCCACACAGTCAGGCTCTCATTTTCTTAACAGAGGCTTTTCTGGAGGAGTTGGAAGTAGTAATTCAGGCAGTAGTCCAGAGTCTCCTGTTTCTATAAAAACAACTCCGGCATCTCCAATTCCAATACATCAAGATGTTTCACAGACAGTACCAGGAAATGTGAACATAGATGCCTTGGGTAATGTTTCTGCATCAGATGTTTGTTTTTCATCCTCCTGTGGTTCATCAATATCTCTTACCCACACTCTGGAACCACCCAGTAATTACTATCACTTGGTCACTGTAAGTGGTAGTGTAAGCAGTGTGGATAGTGGATCTGGTGTGAATTCACACATAAATTCTCTTGGACACCTTTCAGATTCAGATTTGAGACTAAGTGTCAAGTCAGAAAACCAGAGTCATTTATCCAGGCAAGATGCTCTGGATACCTCTAGACCTACAAGCAGAAGTGCTAGTAGTGAAAGAACGGACGATTGGAACAATCCTGAGACAACAGTATGACTTGAAAGAGATTGTGTTGCTCATAACAGATTTCTATCCTAGCATAATTAATCAGTGACATGGTGCTGAAGTTCAAATTATGCATTCCCTTAGAATAAGAGAGATTCTCTTCTGTTTTTAGTAATAAAAATAATAATTGTCAAATATGTTCATGCAACACACTGTAGTTTTATATTTATTATGGTGTATGTGGAAACAGTGATATACTATTTCAATTCATTTCCACATTGTTAAGATTCACTATTACTTGTATGTATGCTATTTATTGTCTAAATGTGCAGGTGGCTGCTTTTTTTAACAAATTGATTCTACATTACTTTATTTTTTATATCTGTTAGTGGTAAGTGTCAACTTTTAACAATGAAGAGGCAAAAACTGATTAAGGAATTATTTCTTCTTACAACTACTAGTATAAAATGATCATGTTTTTATGAGTCCTCAAAATGATTTATTAATTTATTTTGTAACACTGAAAGCTGGCATTATTATATCAATTTTTAAGTGTTATTGGTGTTAATGTATTGCTGGATTTAGAAAGGTTACATAGCATTTTTCTTGAAGCAATGATCATCATCAGTTTATCAAACAGACTGATCAAGTCCATTAATTATATTGTAAAGACTCACATATTCTATTGAAAACAAATTGACTTCCAAAAGTGCTTAACAATTTGTTTTGTAACTTATCTATAATATTCTGTATTATATCTGTATTTTGGATTTTCTCCCAAATTGAAAGTATTAGTTCAGCCTGAAAATGGTCACTTAAATGCAAAAACACATCATAATTCAGATGAAATGCCATTCATGAACTGGTAATGATTTAGCTTAGTATTTTGTATACAAAAAACAAATACCAAAACACATTGTCACCTGGAATAAGTAGTGATGATTGATTGCCAAATGAAATAGTTTCATTTTAATTACATCAATGGCTTTGTATGTATGCATATTTAACTGTGTTAAGTAGGGTATTTATGTAATTAATTTTTGGTACTAAAGTATTATGGAAAATTTATTTTTGAATAAGTAAATCTATTAATACATTTAATGAATTTAATGATTGTGTAAAATAGTAACTATTAAAATATTTGTAATATTTGTTCAAAAAAATTTACTGTGATGCATACAAGTAGATAAAGCAATGGATCCTTCTACATAAGTTAGAAGTTCATCAAGCACATGTTTGGTTACATGCAACTGACTTTTAAAGGTAGCTTCAATTGTAATAAATATTGAATTAAAATTAATGTAGCATATTTTTAATTTCATTATACCCTCAGGTGAAATGTATGCCAGAATTTTATGTTTGTAAGCTCCTAAACTGCAAGATACTCTTCAGAGTTTCCCAGCAGAAAATTATTCATATCTTTATTCTGATTTTAAAAATACTATAATATAGTAATGTAAGTATGAAATAAAAAAGTGTCTTGTAATTCAAAATAATTTTTTAAAAGACTATGGGTTGTGTTGAAGTATTATTTAATAATTATTAGTGTCTTTGTCAAACTTTCCAATATTAACTTTGATATACACTGATTTTATAAAGTAAATACAACACTTAAGTTATATTTAAGTGAATTGTATCTTTAAGCCAATCTCATTTAATTGTAAAATGGGGTTTTCTTTTATTTTGACTAACTGATGTCTTCCAGCAATCCTTGTCAGTAGCATGTTAATAGTTGAATAAAACACAAGAAACTAATTATATAAGAGGAATTGATTAGCTCAAGTAATGCTTCTCTTCAGTAGAGCGCTTTACATCTTGAGCACAGTCCTGCAAAGTATAAACGTGTAATTTTAAGTGTAAATTACATTTTGTGTCATTTAGCTGTCATATTAACTTAAGTAGTCCATAATTTCAAACATTGGCAAATAATGGTAGAGTTGTGTGTCAAAGACAATTATCACTTTTATAGCTTGTCATTTTGCATTTGCTTTCACAGAAATATTGTTTTATTATTTTCAGTCACCATTCACAATAACTAATATGTAGAAGTATATTTTTGTGCATTTAATGTACCATTAGACTTGTTTTTTAATTCAACATATTCTGTTTTTAATTGACCAATTTACTTTTATCTTCATGTACTTAAACAATAGTTTACCAGTTTGCCTTAAAAGTGATGTGATTGAGACTACTGTGCCTGAAAAGTTATATTCATGTTGGAGAATGATGTATAATGGAAGAATAAAAGGAATTTTTCTAAATAATAAATAAATTGTTTGTGATTTCAATTTTTTATTTTAACAAACCTTTCAATGTAATGTCAGTCAATAAGAAAGTTAGAATGGTTACCAGAATGTTGAGAATGTTTGTAAAGAAGATACCATAAAGTTACCTTCTCCAGATTTAAACTATGAGAAGATTTTTATATGAAAATCATTTCAGAATTATTGTTGTTGGACTACAATCAAACAATAGTATAATAATTATACCAAAGATTGGTATAAGACACCAAATGAAAATGTTGACAGGACATTCATAAATTCAGACTGGATTAAACCTATGGTATGATGACGACAACATAAAAATTAAATGTTAACACCCCTAGCTTTTTTCCCATTTCTGTTTCCATGCAGTTGGAAAATCATCTTGCTCACAGAAAGAAGAATTATGACTTCATGATGAGAATTTGTTCAACCTGGAATGATGTTTGGATCGGGGTCCAGTTCTAATCTGTAGAGTTGAATGGAAAATAAGTGGGGGCAATCACTTTCTGATCATTGCTAAGGTCAGTGGAAAAAGAGTCACCATACTTAAACATACATTGGAATTGTAGATTATTAATATTAACTATCCTGGAAAATTAAAAACAGCTGGAAAAGCTGATACAAAATTGAAAAAAAAAAGCAAGAATGAACTATACTGTATGAGAAAATGGATGTTATAGAGGGGTAACCAGGTATCATACCTAATGGAGGTAAATAAGTATTTCATGATTTATTTATAGTTTTGCCCACATTGTTATTTTGGTATTTGCAAAATTGATGTACAGCTATCAATATTGTTTCACTTTCATTTTCAGACTTAAACCTAAAAATCTTCAATAAAATATAATATGAGCTAGGACACTGTCATTAATATAGGCTTGCATGCAGCTGACAGGTATGTCAATGAATCATGAGCAATTTTGATAGGGGTCCTGCCATTGACAATATTTTAATTCTTTGGTTACTATGGAATTTCAGGACAATTCAGGTAGACACACATCAAGAGCTGGTGGCTGGGATCATAGAGGCAGGCCTCTGCAGAATAGACAAGTTTCAGGTTTTGGTACACCCCCAACAATTGAAAACATTTTAATTACAAATTACTGTGGTACTCTAGCTCAATTCAATGTTTATGTCGACAGCAACAGCGACGCCATTAACCTGCTAGCTCTAGTACTAGAATTACTAAAGTGCAGAATTCATGTTATAATTTAAAAAAGTCCACATTAACACCCTTCTTCAGATATTTAACGGTACAAACTTCGATGGGGTAATTTGGCTGAGTGGTCACCGTTGTGGACTGCGATTCACAACGATGTGGCTACGAACCCAGCCTTACGCATGTATTTTTATCATTGTTTTTATGTGTAAAGTCTGAATTACTGTGCCTCTTGAGGATAATTTGAATTCACCTGAGTAACTTGCACTGTTGGCGGAGGTCGTTGAAGTAGGATTTTCCGCCCAACCATGTTGTCCTTTTGGGGTACGAAACCTGTAAATGTCTTACATTTTTTCGTTATCAACTGCTGTAGCACACCTCGTAAGTTAAAGACTCGGACAGTATCAGATGTTCAAGGAGTAACCAATACTCTGTGAGCCCAATTTTTAATAAAAACGACTGTTACATCTTGATGTCAGAGAGGTTTCAGCTGACGCTTCTGTGGACGTTTCGTGGCTGAGATTGTAAAGGCATGAATTTCGCATTCCAGATCAATGGGTTCGAATCCTGACGAAGTTTCTATTTTTAACTTCAGTATTGCACCTGTTGAGCATCTCAATGTCCATGTCGACAGCACCAGCGACGCCATTAACCTGCTAGCTCTAGTACTAGAATTACTAAAGTGCAGAATTCATGTTTTAATTTCTACAAGTCCACATCAATACCGTTCTTAGGATATTTTAATGGTCCCAGTTCGCATGAAGCAGTATGGCTGAGTGGTCAGCGTTGTGCTCTATTGACCACAGGTTCCTGTGTTCAAATCCAACCTGTCGTACGACATTTTAACTTACTTATCATTCATGTTTTAATTTACAAAAGTCCACATTAATACCGTTCTTCAGATATATTAACGGTGACAGATCACATGAAGCACTATGGCTGAGTGGTCAGCGTTGTCGTCTTGTGACTACTGGTTTCTGTGTTCAAATCCAACCTGAAGGAAATATTTTTAACTTATATTTTCTATTTCCGTTAAACAATGTAACCTCCTTGCTTCTTCTACTATCCTAGTGTTACAGCATAATTAAATTCTTTTGGCAACGATTTCATTTTGAACCGTCTAACCTCCTTGGTCTTTCTACTATCCTATTATTAGTGAAAAATTCGTCTGTAACGAGGGATGGTTTAAGAATTGGATATATAACAGGGGAGCATAACAGTAATGGAGGTTTTACGGTTCTTCGGGAGCAGTATTGAGATCATTTTATAAGTGCATACATCAGGGGAGCAGAAGAGTAATGGAGGTAGCGCTGTCTTTCGATATCTGCAACACGTGAAGGCGTAGACAGGCTTCGTTCGTGGTCCAAACACCACTGCGACCTAAGCCAAAAGTCCATTTTACCTCCCTAATTTGAAAGGATTACGAAGATTCAGACTTTACGTATTGTTTTATAAAAGTCCTCATTGCTATCCTTCTTCAGTGACTATAATGGAATCTGATGACGAATAACACGATGGCTGAGTGGTCACCGTTGTGGACTGCGATTCACAACGATGTGGCTACGAACCCAGCCTTACGCATGTATTTTTATCATTGTTTTTATGTGTAAAGTCTGAATTACTGTGCCTCTTGAGGATAATTTGAATTCACCTGAGTAACTTGCACTGTTGGCGGAGGTCGTTGAAGTAGGATTTTCCGCCCAACCATGTTGTCCTTTTGGGGTACGAAACCTGTAAATGTCTTACATTTTTTCGTTATCAACTGCTGTAGCGCACCTCGTAAGTTAAAGACTCGGACAGTATCAGATGTTCAAGGAGTAACCAATACTCTGTGAGCCCAATTTTTAATAAAAACGACTGTTACATCTTGATGTCAGAGAGGTTTCAGCTGACGCTTCTGTGGACGTTTCGTGGCTGAGATTGTAAAGGCATGAATTTCGCATTCCAGATCAATGGGTTCGAATCCTGACGAAGTTTCTATTTTTAACTTCAGTATTGCACCTGTTGAGCATCTCAATGTCCATGTCGACAGCACCAGCGACGCCATTAACCTGCTAGCTCTAGTACTAGAATTACTAAAGTGCAGAATTCATGTTTTAATTTCTACAAGTCCACATCAATACCGTTCTTCAGATATATTAATAGTCCCAGTTCGCATGAAGCAGTATGGCTGAGTGGTCAGCGTTGTGCTCTATTGACCACAGGTTCCTGTGTTCAAATCCAACCTGTCGTACGACATTTTAACTTACTTATCATTCATGTTTTAATTTACAAAAGTCCACATTAATACCATTCTTCAGATATATTAACGGTGACAGATCACATGAAGCACTATGGCTGAGTGGTCAGCGTTGTCGTCTTGTGACTACTCGTTTCTGTGTTCAAATCCAACCTTAAGTAAATATTTTTAACTTATATTTTCTATTTCCGTTAAACAATGTAACCTCCTTGCTTCTTCTACTATCCTAGTGTTACAGCATAATTAAATTCTTTTGGCAACGGTTTCATTTTGAACCGTCTAACCTCCTTGGTCTTTCTACTATCCTATTATTAGTGAAAAATTCGTCTGTAACGAGGGATGGTTTAAGAATTGGGTATATAACAGGGGAGCATAACAGTAATGGAGGTTTTACGGTTCTTCGGGAGCAGTATTGAGATCATTTTATAAGTGCATACATCAGGGGAGCAGAAGAGTAATGGAGGTAGCGCTGTCTTTCGATATCTGCAACACGTGAAGGCGTAGACAGGCTTCGTTCGTGGTCCAAACACCACTGCGACCTAAGCCAAAAGTCCATTTTACCTCCCTAATTTGAAAGGATTACGAAGATTCAGACTTTACGTATTGTTTTATAAAAGTCCTCATTGCTACCCTTCTTCAGTGACTATAATGGAATCTGATGACGAATAACACGATGGCTGAGTGGTCACCGTTGTGGACTGCGATTCACAACGATGTGGCTACGAACCCAGCCTTACGCATGTATTTTTATCATTGTTTTTATGTGTAAAGTTTGAATAACTGTGCCTCTTGAGGATAATTTGAATTCACCTGAGTAACTTGCACTGTTGGCGGAGGTCGTTGAAGTAGGATTTTCCGCCCAACCATGTTGTCCTTTTGGGGTACGAAACCTGTAAATGTCTTACATTTTTTCGTTATCAACTGCTGTAGCACAGACCTCGTAAGTTAAAGACTCGGACAGTATCAGATGTTCAAGGAGTAACCAATACTCTGTGAGCCCAATTTTTAATAAAAACGACTGTTACATCTTGATGTCAGAGAGGTTTCAGCTGACGCTTCTGTGGACGTTTCGTGGCTGAGATTGTAAAGGCATGAATTTCGCATTCCAGATCAATGGGTTCGAATCCTGACGAAGTTTCTATTTTTAACTTCAGTATTGCACCTGTTGAGCATCTCAATGTCCATGTCGACAGCACCAGCGACGCCATTAACCTGCTAGCTCTAGTACTAGAATTACTAAAGTGCAGAATTCATGTTTTAATTTCTACAAGTCCACATCAATACCGTTCTTCAGATATATTAATGGTCCCAGTTCGCATGAGCAGTATGGCTGAGTGGTCAGCGTTGTGCTCTATTGACCACAGGTTCCTGTGTTCAAATCCAACCTGTCGTACGACATTTTAACTTACTTATCATTCATGTTTTAATTTACAAAAGTCCACATTAATACCGTTCTTCAGATATATTAACGGTGACAGATCACATGAAGCACTATGGCTGAGTGGTCAGCGTTGTCGTCTTGTGACTACTGGTTTCTGTGTTCAAATCCAACCTTAAGTAAATATTTTTAACTTATATTTTCTATTTCCGTTAAACAATGTAACCTCCTTGCTTCTTCTACTATCCTAGTGTTACAGCATAATTAAATTCTTTTGGCAACGATTTCATTTTGAACCGTCTAACCTCCTTGGTCTTTCTACTATCCTATTATTAGTGAAAAATTCGTCTGTAACGAGGGATGGTTTAAGAATTGGATATATAACAGGGGAGCATAACAGTAATGGAGGTTTTACGGTTCTTCGGGAGCAGTATTGAGATCATTTTATAAGTGCATACATCAGGGGAGCAGAAGAGTAATGGAGGTAGCGCTGTCTTTCGATATCTGCAACACGTGAAGGCGTAGACAGGCTTCGTTCGTGGTCCAAACACCACTGCGACCTAAGCCAAAAGTCCATTTTACCTCCCTAATTTGAAAGGATTACGAAGATTCAGACTTTACGTATTGTTTTATAAAAGTCCTCATTGCTATCCTTCTTCAGTGACTATAATGGAATCTGATGACGAATAACACGATGGCTGAGTGGTCACCGTTGTGGACTGCGATTCACAACGATGTGGCTACGAACCCAGCCTTACGCATGTATTTTTATCATTGTTTTTATGTGTAAAGTCTGAATTACTGTGCCTCTTGAGGATAATTTGAATTCACCTGAGTAACTTGCACTGTTGGCGGAGGTCGTTGAAGTAGGATTTTCCGCCCAACCATGTTGTCCTTTTGGGGTACGAAACCTGTAAATGTCTTACATTTTTTCGTTATCAACTGCTGTAGCACACCTCGTAAGTTAAAGACTCGGACAGTATCAGATGTTCAAGGAGTAACCAATACTCTGTGAGCCCAATTTTTAATAAAAACGACTGTTACATCTTGATGTCAGAGAGGTTTCAGCTGACGCTTCTGTGGACGTTTCGTGGCTGAGATTGTAAAGGCATGAATTTCGCATTCCAGATCAATGGGTTCGAATCCTGACGAAGTTTCTATTTTTAACTTCAGTATTGCACCTGTTGAGCATCTCAATGTCCATGTCGACAGCACCAGCGACGCCATTAACCTGCTAGCTCTAGTACTAGAATTACTAAAGTGCAGAATTCATGTTTTAATTTCTACAAGTCCACATCAATACCCTTCTTCAGATATATTAATGGTCCCAGTTCGCATGAAGCAGTATGGCTGAGTGGTCAGCGTTGTGCTCTATTGACCACAGGTTCCTGTGTTCAAATCCAACCTGTCGTACGACATTTTAACTTACTTATCATTCATGTTTTAATTTACAAAAGTCCACATTAATACCGTTCTTCAGATATATTAACGGTGACAGATCACATGAAGCACTATGGCTGAGTGGTCAGCGTTGTCGTCTTGTGACTACTGGTTTCTGTGTTCAAATCCAACCTTAAGTAAATATTTTTAACTTATATTTTCTATTTCCGTTAAACAATGTAACCTCCTTGCTTCTTCTACTATCCTAGTGTTACAGCATAATTAAATTCTTTTGGCAACGATTTCATTTTGAACCGTCTAACCTCCTTGGTCTTTCTACTATCCTATTATTAGTGAAAAATTCGTCTGTAACGAGGGATGGTTTAAGAATTGGATATATAACAGGGGAGCATAACAGTAATGGAGGTTTTACGGTTCTTCGGGAGCAGTATTGAGATCATTTTATAAGTGCATACATCAGGGGAGCAGAAGAGTAATGGAGGTAGCGCTGTCTTTCGATATCTGCAACACGTGAAGGCGTAGACAGGCTTCGTTCGTGGTCCAAACACCACTGCGACCTAAGCCAAAAGTCCATTTTACCTCCCTAATTTGAAAGGATTACGAAGATTCAGACTTTACGTATTGTTTTATAAAAGTCCTCATTGCTATCCTTCTTCAGTGACTATAATGGAATCTGATGACGAATAACACGATGGCTGAGTGGTCACCGTTGTGGACTGCGATTCACAACGATGTGGCTACGAACCCAGCCTTACGCATGTATTTTTATCATTGTTTTTATGTGTAAAGTCTGAATTACTGTGCCTCTTGAGGATAATTTGAATTCACCTGAGTAACTTGCACTGTTGGCGGAGGTCGTTGAAGTAGGATTTTCCGCCCAACCATGTTGTCCTTTTGGGGTACGAAACCTGTAAATGTCTTACATTTTTTCGTTATCAACTGCTGTAGCGCACCTCGTAAGTTAAAGACTCGGACAGTATCAGATGTTCAAGGAGTAACCAATACTCTGTGAGCCCAATTTTTAATAAAAACGACTGTTACATCTTGATGTCAGAGAGGTTTCAGCTGACGCTTCTGTGGACGTTTCGTGGCTGAGATTGTAAAGGCATGAATTTCGCATTCCAGATCAATGGGTTCGAATCCTGACGAAGTTTCTATTTTTAACTTCAGTATTGCACCTGTTGAGCATCTCAATGTCCATGTCGACAGCACCAGCGACGCCATTAACCTGCTAGCTCTATTACTAGAATTACTAAAGTGCAGAATTCATGTTTTAATTTCTACAAGTCCACATCAATACCGTTCTTAGGATATTTTAATGGTCCCAGTTCGCATGAAGCAGTATGGCTGAGTGGTCAGCGTTGTGCTCTATTGACCACAGGGTCCTGTGTTCAAATCCAACCTGTCGTACGATATTTAACATACTCATCATTCATGTTTTAATTTATACAAGTCTACATTAATACCGTTCTTCAGATATATTAACGGTGACACATCACATGAAGCAGTATGGCTGAGTGGTCAGCGTTGTCGTCTTGTGACTACTGGTTTCTGTGTTCAAATCCAACCTTAAGTAAATATTTTTAACTTATATTTTCTATTTCCGTTAAACAATGTAACCTCCTTGCTTCTTCTACTATCCTAGTGTTACAGCATAATTAAATTCTTTTGGCAACGGTTTCATTTTGAACCGTCTAACCTCCTTGGTCTTTCTACTATCCTATTATTAGTGAAAAATTCGTCTGTAACGAGGGATGGTTTAAGAATTGGATATATAACAGGGGAGCATAACAGTAATGGAGGTTTTACGGTTCTTCGGGAGCAGTATTGAGATCATTTTATAAGTGCATACATCAGGGGAGCAGAAGAGTAATGGAGGTAGCGCTGTCTTTCGATATCTGCAACACGTGAAGGCGTAGACAGGCTTCGTTCGTGGTCCAAACACCACTGCGACCTAAGCCAAAAGTCCATTTTACCTCCCTAATTTGAAAGGATTACGAAGATTCAGACTTTACGTATTGTTTTATAAAAGTCCTCATTGCTACCGTTCTTCAGTGACTATAATGGAATTTGTGTTTAAAAGGACACCATTCCTTATCGTATGTGACCAAGAATATCAGTAGTAGTAGACCACAGTATGTCTTGGCGATAAGCATTGTTTTGAAGGATTACCTTAAAGTTCAATAAATATAAATCCCTCCTGGAAACAATCATCTACTAGAGATCGTTTTGTTTGTGATTACTACAAAGTTTAGATATCAGTACAATGTTCTAAAAAGTTTAATATAAAATCCAAATAAATATCCTGATTGATAAAATTCCTCTAAGTCGTGTCTATGACGCTGTATTTTCTAGGTAATTTTTTTGGTTCTGTTTCGTCACCTGGAACCTGGTTCATCTCGTATAAAGTAACTGCAATCCATTGCGCTTATTACATTTATATATTTTTAACATAGTCAAGTTATTGAAGGACAATGAGAAAATAAAATAACTGATTTAATCAGACCGAAAGTTTCGGTGCTTCCAGAGTCGGACCGCAAGAAAAGTAAACAGAAACGGCATCTTAATAGAAATTCTGTCTTAAAACACAAATATCTGTTTCACTTTTGCCATGATTGGCCCATATTTAATATCTGTTTTTGTGTATAGAGCAGTGTTTCTTCAACTTTAATCTAATTTTTATATCTGCGATATTTCCAGCAAGATCCGAAGTTGGTGAGGAAGGATTCAATTAATTTTTGAGTGTGTGTATCTACTTCCCTTTCTCTGATTCTAATTATCTGGCTGCTTGATGTAGTAGACTTGAGACTCAGAAATGGTTCAGGGCAAGAAGAGAGCATGGTACATGAAGAGGATAATCTTAACTACTTAAATAGGAAACTTCCAGGCTAACAAAAACGTCTTTAAACTATTAGAGAAAACTATACCCCAAATTAGAAAATGTAATTAGTATGAACTTTGCGCTTGCTGCGTAGGCAGCGCAAGTGTCAGATCAAGCGCAGACTGGCCTACGTACTAGGGGCTAAGCGTTTTCCTTATATACAAGTGAACTTTAATTTTAATTGCCTCAGACGTGGAATAGCCTCAACATTAATGTTTTATTCATTAAGAATAAAAAATTTTAATAGTCCTTGACTGCGCATAATTTTCTACTAGTTTAGAGAAACGGCATCATAAAAGAAATTCTGTCTTCAAATAGAAAGATCTGTTTCACTTTTGTGATATTTAATTTCTGTTTTTGTATCTAGAGCAGTTTTTAGATGGGAAAAATTTATGACAATTATCTTACGTATATAGAAATTAATCCCCCCTATCTTAAAAGTCTCTAATAAAGTAATTTTAATAACACTTTGTTGAAAAGGCTTCGATACTCCCCTGGCAGAGACAGGGTTATTAGAGGTCGGAAAGTGTTAAAAAATATTTCAAAGTATATATTTAATTTTATTGACCGTAAAGGTTAGTGCCATGAGAATTTCAAGGATTGGTAGTGGCGGTATTTTTTTTTACCTTGTATTTGTAGTGGTTACTGACCAGTGTAACATCATGACACAGTGGCCGAAGGCTACAAAACGTTTGTGACATAATCCAATAAATTAATTAAAACTATTAAAACTCGGAACATATATGTTCTGCTTATTTTTAATCTGATATGTAAAAAAAATTTCAATTGGCAGATTCAATACGGCTGTCATTAAAAATATTGAAAGAATTATATAATTTATATATAAATAGTTATTAATGGGTTTGTCGGCTCGATTATTTTGTATAGTTACTGGATTTGAAAATAGTGAATGCAATATAGCGGACATAAAATTTGAAGATGGTATATAAATAGTAAAAAAAATAGGTTTTAATGGATATTTCAGGTAATACATTTGAATTTAATGAAAAGAAGCTATTTGCGAGTCTTAAGAAGCGGTTTTCTGCTTACCAAGCCAACCGTAGAGCAATAATGAGCTCAATTGATTAATTTTAATATACACTTGATACATATAGCGAGATAGAAGGACGGGAATCCTGTACCGTTACTGCCATTGGCTAAAATATTTTGGAAAGACAAACTGACTGGGCAGCCCCTGGAGGCCCAAAAGTGTGGTAACGGCCTCAGTTTGACACTTGAAATCAGGAGATATATCAAAAGCAACTGCACTGCGGACTCTACGAATATAATAAAAAAATGTATCCCTTGCAATAATAAGCAAGATGGGACAGGATATCGAAATGGTCCGTTTCAAATCGCTGACGGAAATGAAAATAATAGTCACCCTTTTCACGTCCGAAGATCCAGGGACACTTTCGCAACCTGTACGACTGACCTCCGACGTTGACAGACAAGAAAGCAAGAATAATATTCCGCACTTTACTGGAAGGACCCGCCTTTCAACTCCCGCCAGACAGACGAAGGCAGAGCATATTTAATAAAATACGGAACTTTTACACGATTTGGTTTTCTCTTTCGTATACAGTTACTCACTCTGAACATAATTTCATTGAACTGCATTTAAAATTACGACGCACATTTTTCGAATTTTGACACTCTTTTTGTGGTTTTGGACCACTGTGCGAACTTTACAGCAGCCCTTAACAGTATATACGTGACGTCTGAGGAAAATATCTATGGCGTCGACGAGGACCTGGACGTCTTGAACAACTACCTTCTGGTGGCGGTTATGAAAATATGTCTTGCCGTTCAATTCATTTTAAGGTGAAATTGGTTTATTTCTTTAGGAATCTTAAATAAAGTAAAATTATATCCAACTGAGAAAATCTTGTATTTCTTCCCCGGTTGTAATTCTAATATTAAGCGCTGCCACTTGAGACATTAAGAGGGTTCTCTCGATAGCTACTCAGTTAGTCTTTGTAATTTAGGAAGCTGAGTTCTGCAAGCGTTCTCTTCTTTCGACGGCCACTGGAAGGGATTGAGGGGTGTCCGTGTCTGCTCCCGAAGGGGAGTTTGTACAATGGCTGTTGTCTTCTCTATAAATACTGGCGCAGGAAGCGCGTGCGCATGCTTTCTGGACTCTTCCCGACGCAGTCTTCGTCCAGAGTTCCTCTCGAAGGTGAGTTCCTCCTCTTAAACTCCATAATGCACTCTTTAACCCACGTCTCATTTTAATGTTCATTTCATACCATCACTTTATAGAAATAACCTTCGATTATCCGCTAGGCACAATAACAATATGATAAATTGCGTGATTACACCCCCTGATAAAATTTCCTTTTTAATTCGTAGAGGAGCTGATAAAAATCAACTTAATAATATATTGAAATAAATTAACATCACTAGTAAAAAAAAGAAATAAATACATTTTTATAGTGCTTCGTTCTCAAAGTATTGTTTGCTTTTCGGTGAAATGAAAATTACTACAGTCACTGTCCACTTTTCTCCGTCGCTGAAACTTTTCAGAAACAAAGAATTTCTGGATCACAATGAGGTCTCCGGCCACAAGAGGCGACAGACAAAACCACAAAATTCGTCTGCACTGCATCTAATAACACGAATATAAAATGTAATTCCAAACTCCAAATGATAATGAAATTCAAATCTCCACAAAATTTATGCAACGTCTAGCCCAAACTATTATTCAAATTGCCTCCAATGAAGATGCTTATCGACATTCATTACAGTAAATACACGACTCCCTCAGTCAATACACAATTTGTGTCCAAACGACAATTACTCCATTAAAATGTATAAACGAGTCCCTCAGTCAAAAGCATGCTGCTTTCCAGCCCTCGAAAGGACGAATAATTCAATTATTACAACAAATCTGACGAGGTAAACCAAAGATAAAACTTCCTCGCCTCGGAGTATTTATCTCTGTAAAATAAGAAAACTTATCAAATTTAGCATATCGTATTCTATGAATAATTACCGAATTAATAGAAACGGTAGAAGCACGCGGTTGTCTTTCTCAATGTTTGCAAATATTGCATATTGTAATAAATAAAAATAAAATGTAACAAGAAACGTTAAATGTCACTACTATTAATTTTACTCTGCTGAAAATCGCAGACTTTAGTGTAAGTAAAAAGAAAAAAATTGCAGTCGCCGATGCAATATTATTTATTTTTTTGTTTTCAAAAAATATATTCCATTCAACAACCAAATTATCTAAGTATCAGTAATTTCCTCCTATTATCATTCTAACAGATTTAAGCTCTGTCTCTATTACAATAAAATGTAGATGAGTTCTTAGAGGTTTCTGAAGTAATGAAGGACAATAAATTAAACACTACTACAGTAACACAGAGGCTTGGTTCCAGGAAAGTTTCCTTATTCGCGGCTTTTCTTTCACACCAACTCTTGTCATTTTTGCATTGAAGTCTCCCTTCAGTGTTTAAATAAGACTTTAATGGACTGCCAATATATGGTTCGCTTTTATCAATCACGGAATTATTGTCAGTTTACCTTTCGATCCGATGGACTTATTCTTATGATAAGATGAATCACTTCGCTTTCCACGCGATCAGGGATTTCCCATGAAACCAAACACTAAAATTAGATGAAATAATGATTTTGAGGAATAAATGGTGGCTTTCCGGGTATCCTCGACCACTTGGTAAACACGCAAGCACTGTCACCATCGAGGAATTCTAAACGTTCACCCGAAATCCTTTACGTTGTGCTTTACAACTACGTAATCATAGTCAAATAACCGTCTGTTGTTCTATCTGCATATTTGTGAAAGCAATTTCTTTGTCTCGTGTAAGTAATATACCATACAGTTACAGAAAATGGACGTCCTCTGATAACACGAACGAGGGATTTGGATTTTGAAAAATATATACGATTACTGAGAAACCGACCCTTCCGAGTGGAATCATATAACGAATTTTTAGTTGTGTTGATCCTTAATTAAATAGTACCTCTCATTGGAAAATTAAATTAAATAAATTTTTAAAAACTGCAATTCTGTTATAATAGTTTTTATTGTTTTATTTTGTATATTCATTTCATGCATTATTAAGAGTATTAGACTGAACTAGACGTCACATTCGGTAAAATGAAATTTCCGAGGTGATTGCTCTTCGCCAACGTACAAGCCCATAAAATCTGGTATGGAAATTTGAAATTATAGAGGAATGTACAAAAGTAACCACGTCAGTGAATTTCTCAAAATAATTTCCAAAATTATAATTGGAAAAGTTGCAGTGTTATCCGAATCACTTTCGGGGTCGTTCCATGACTGTAGACGAAATTTAGATCCGCCATTACACAATACGATATTCGGAGCCGTGAGTTTGAGAGGGTGAAAGTGAGAAAAGAATTTTTCAGTCACGGTAATGGCTATTTCCAGACACGCTCCGTCTTACCTTAATTCTTGAATCTGCTCAATTTAAGTCTGAAGGTAAGCGTCCTAAAACTGGTTGAGACACGTGGAAGGGAATGCTGCGACTCCGCAACAAACTCATCTCACGTCATTCGGAAAGTCGTGATAATAGTACCGAACAGCCCGACATATCTGATTCAGATTTACTAGGGTTTTCTCGGCATCTCTATTAGGTGAATCACTGGGTGGGATCCTTAAACTATAGCCTAGGGCCTTGGCTACCGGGCTCTACCTTCGCTTACCTGTTCCAGAATCACCCTCAGGTAGCCTGTTACAAAAACAAATCCACCCCAGGTTTCTGTAGCCCCGTGAGAAAGAAAAAGATTGAAGAAAATTAAAAAGAATATCGAAATCCACTCTCTGTAATAAAGAAACACAAATCACTTGCTTAGTCAGGATCGTATTCCTAAAACATACAGCCGTAAAAATTCTTAAAGATTGGTTGTAGCACTACCTCTCTAGTTCTCTAGTTTTTGTTCTAATGTTAAGTGGGCATAAATAATTACAATATTAATTTTAGGATAGGTGAAGCTGCCTTAGTCGATAATCCTTAGCGTAAGCTGGATCTTTGGAGGTTTTAGGGGTTTTCGTCGTCTATTTTTTGAAAAATTTACAGGAATGATTTTAAAGAACAGTGAGAAGATAATAACGAAGATATTGATGGACATAGATCTTTCATCGATCATTGATATTCCTCGTTGTCAAGGCTCCAGTCCCTGCGGTGAATTTCGAGGTTCGTTATACTAAAGCTTTGACAAAGGCACGCTGGTTATAGAAAGGAACAATCTTGCTGTTTTGTTAGCCGCGTAATTTGTTTTTGAGCAAAAGTCTGATGGAGAACACCTCGTCGTGTCCAGACAATCTATTTTGCGCCCCGTTGAACCTTGAGGGAACCACCTGGCTTGTGGTCGACATCACGCGAGTCTGTGCCAATCTTCGTCAACACAACAGGGGGGGTTTTTATTCTTAGAAGACCCACACATTTCGTTCTCCATCATACCCACGTCATTATGAGTATTTCTAAAGCAGAAACAAATGTGGTAACGCTTATAAACACAATAAAAATTGGCAAAATGTAATGGATCAACCTGTTCTGTTAGTGAATAACATTAATTATGAAAGTTACGATAGAAGTGCGGCTGAAAAATCTATGAAATGTCAATGAGCAAATAGAGTTATCCCAGGATAAATAGCTTAATTCAAAATTGAGCCTGGGAAGTGTTACCATAATGAAGAAACAGTTCCAATCTGGTGGACCTGCTGCAGAATCTGATGATGTGTCAATATGGATTATTGATGAGTCAGTTGGGATAAAATTACGAGAGGTATAAAATACTAATGTTTTTCATTTTGTTTAAGTTGGAGTGTGAGGGACTTTTCTTGAAAAATAAATTCCAATATATTTGTAATTTATATGTATATATGGGGTTTCTTTTCCAGTGTCATTGGTTATGGTCACAGGACGATGGCCCCTAAACCTTCCCTGTTCAACTCTACCAATTGTAATTGCACCTCCGATCCAAACAGCATGTCCAGGCTGCACGAATTCCAGATCATCAAGGCCGTGGTCCTGGCCTCAGTCACCGTCATAATTCTTTTGTCCGTGTGTAAGATGGTCTTCCAGCTTTTTGTTCGCTACACGGTCAAGAGTGAAAAGAGCTAGTGGGGATATATTGTCCTACAATGCAACTGGTGCAGGAGAGAGTGTTGAGACGTTCCAACCAAGTGTTGAAGAAACCACGTTCCATTTCATCTAACCTATTTATCAGCTGGTGGTTTTGATCAAGTTCTCGAATAGTGTTCAACATTTCCGACTGCAGTCCAGATATTATGTAATTCGCTTCAATTTGGGGCTTTAAACCAATGAATTCATGGCAATATATCAGTGCTTCTGAAATAACTTGGCAATCATGTTGGATTTGACTATTATAATGACAACAAATACAGTTTCCATATTAATTTTTATTAAATTTGGTATTACATCTGCGACTTTCGACAGCTACTGGAATATTCATTCTGTTAAATTCTGTTCTCTTAACATGACAGTGCCTTGTCAGCCTCAAACAATATCAGTATATATGTAAAGATGTACTGCCAAGAAAGCATAAGTAAAAAGAGTGAATATTGCATTACCAGTCGAAAGTTCCTAGGTATAATACCAAATGTAATAAAAATTCTATTGGTTGTCATTAAATACTTTGCACTCATGAAATAAGTTATCATTGGCAACAATGCAAAATAACAACGTGTTACAAACTTGTATCTTGACAAGGACTTCCAGTATATCTTACTCTTTAACAGCTAACTTCATCTCAACGTTTTTGTATAAATTAAAGTCTGATGGACTAATACAACGCAGTTATGTTTGCTTTCATATAATGTTTAAATGTTCTTCATTAATATATATATATATATATATATGGAAATAAATGTTTTATATACACTCTTATTGTAAATAAATGGTGTTGTTAGATGATTTTACCAAATTTTGTAAAAATATAACTCAGAGTTTTACATTAATTGATATAACGTTAACCCTTACAGATTTGTATTGTATTGTGAAACCGATTATATAAAAATATATTAATATTTTTTGCAACTGAAAAAATATTGTTTACCCCTCAAAAAAATAAATATTTATTTACATGATAAACCTTTAAAAATATTTTTAAATTTTTAAATTATTTATCCCAAATAAGCCCTGTTTATGCATGTTTGAACTTTTACTATCAACACGCTTCTTGTCCACACTTTAATAATATCAACATACTGACGGAAACAAATTTTAACAGAGACGTAAATTAACGACGAGCCAACAAACCAACTTACCCTTCGGTGAATCATACGAATCGACTCGGCAGGTACGACGGAAATAGACGTACTGCATTTGAAGATTTACATGGCAGTACGCAAATTTATCTCAACACGATCCCGCATCGAAGGTCATTTGTTTTGGTATTTAGATGGCGCCTGCGGCCATCTGAAAACAAAAATTATAAAATAAATTAGTGACAAACAAGTAAGTAGAACAAAGGCATTGCAAAAGAGCAAAGGAAACCTCACTTAGTTCAGATGCATGTATACTTGTATCAATAATGAGAGGTAATAAAAATGTTCTGACTTCAAATGCCAATAGACATTGCATTAAAACAATAATAAAGTCAATCAAATATAATGGCACAATATCCTTACGATAAGGTAAGCCCGCGATATAGCCAGTGAAAAATTTGTAGGTTAAATTCCTCCTAACTTTTACATATGTGGCTTATTAAAACTGATTTTTAATTTATCAACAAGTTTGAAATTGTAGAAATATTTTCCAATATGCAAGACATGCGAAGCATGATTGTCGGACGTTCCTGACTGATCCTCGAGGTAAGTCAAAACTCTCCCTCAAAATAACTCGAAAAATTCAAGAAATAATACGAAATTTATAGAGTAATGCCAGAAGAAATACAGCCACAAACACAAAATTTAAACCCCTATACTTTGTAAATCAATCAGGAAGAAAATGTTAATTTAATGCGTCAATTAAATAAGTAAACCATAATTTTAGAACTCCAGTTAAAGAAATTCTCAGATTTAATACAAAACGGACTGGCTTTTAATTAATGAAGCTTAATGAAGTGTTTTTCAACTGAGCTGGTGAAACTTAGCCGACTTATACAATCTTCTAGGTTTCTTCCTGTTTCATAGAGGGTATTAATTGGTTTTGGTTTGCTTAATATGGTAAATTGTGATTAAGTAAAAGTGAAAAATAATTGATTATATAATATAAAAAATTGTTAGAAAGTGAACTTAATTTGCGAATAATAAACGACAAATTAGAAACCATTGCTACGAGTCGTTAGTGTTCTTTCAGCTTGCTCCTCGCTTAAGGACAACCACCACGTCTTTTGCAGAATTGGAGTTCCTCTCACTTTGAAGATACAGTAGCATCGTCACAGAAGTGACGTTATGTAGCTCGTGAGCCTTCGCGATATCTTTCCTCTTCGTCTGATTCGGTTCAGACGCCAATCAGAAGAGTTGGTGACGTCATCTCATGGGTGAGGAGATGCAACCTCCAGGTGGTCCATTAACCTGTCCGTCCACATCCGCTGTCCCTGAGATACGCCACCATCAGCAACATTACACACACACAGTTGCTGACGACTTTGCACAAACAAACAAGCGCGGGAAACTGAGTATTTTTGGCACGCAACAAAGTGATTCGTGTCCCAGAGTGTTTAATAACTGATTTTTTATTGTTTTTGGTATTCGTAGGAATTTAATGAATTTAATTATGAAGGGGGTCATGTTAAGTTGTGCAATGAACCTATAATTTCATTATTATAAATTACTGTAATAACTATATATGATTTAACAAAAAAAAGAACATTTAACCAATCTACAATTCAAATAGACTCTGGCTAACTTAACCGGGAACTTGAATCTTTAGTCTCAGGGATACATAAAATATTAGTGGGAAGATTAAGAAAAAATAAAAATGGGAGGGGACTGAGAACACTTAAAACAGCAACGATCGTAGGGGAGAAACATATATGTTGTTGGCACATCACCAAGGCGTTGTCGATCTTTATCCCTGACGTCCTAACTGACTGGTCGGTTGATTTATGGTCGGTCGTATGAGTGTTGGGATTGGAGGTTGAAGCGTCTCCAACGTCGCGTGTTATTGAACTACGCCAGTCGTCAAACTGAACTATTCAGTATGTTCGTCCTAATTTGAAATTAGTTTCAGATTCTATGAGAAATTTAATAATGGAACAAAAAATTTTCATGGAAGTTAAAGAATCTGGTGTGATAGTGATGGATTTTCTGCTGCATAGCTGAGTCTGATTTTTGATAAATTCAAACGAATGTTGCCTGAAGATGTTGCATCTGACCAACTTCTAATATTCTCATTTTTATGTTGTAGATCTCAATATGCGTTTATAATTTATAGTGTTATAGTGTTATAGGGTTCACACAGATAGAAGATGTTGTACTTTTCAGTCCTTACGTTGGTCTAAATCGACTCTATATTTATTCATGCTTATAATAGCCATAATTAAATTACTCTTTCTTTTGAAAGGCTTCCTTGCCTGTGCTGTCCTACTCCTTACGTCTACTATACTTCTACCATCCTAGGTATTATACTGCCCAAGTAGCAGAATTCTTTAACTTCCTTCAAAATATCTCTTCCCAATCTAACATCCTTTATTATTCAACTATTTCCCATACTACACTCCATTACATTGGTTTTCCTTCTATTATTCCTCATGTTGAACTCTTTCTCCGGGACCACGTTCATGCCATTTATTATGATTTCGAATTCTTCTTCTGATTCCCCTAATCATCAAACCTTAGGGGTTTTATTTCTTCTCCTTGCAATATGATTTCTTTCTTCATTTTTAATTTTTAACCACAGATTATATGTATATCGTGGGTTATATCTCTCACTAACAATTACAATTAATACTACCAAGTCCATATGTAGACCTAACTTCAAATATACCTTCAAAATTATTTAAATTATCAAATCTATCAAGAGCGACCGTGAAGATAAATCAATTATTGCCAATAAATTTACTTGACAATTGGTGTTTAAACAAGATTTCTCTTTCTATGATGCTTGAGCTTCTACTCGAATTTATCTTTAATTTATTTACAAAATTGACGAATATAAACCAAGAAATAAATTATATGTGGCCTTTTTAAAGTTAAACTTTTAACACGAGGGATAATATTGCTATATAGACGAGCAACGGTCAACGGCAACGCGTAGTTTAAACTTATCGATGGACAAAGTTCAGTTATAAACAAATGATTTTATGGTACGATTGAGAACCCATTTATGTTAAATCGAATAAAATGAAAGAAGTTAAATATAAAACTAAAAATTACAAACAATAAACACAATCTTACGCGACATGAGAAATTTTTAAGCTGCCTATATATTTTTTAATATTTTCATACTTTGTTGTTTCATAAATATTGCAGTACTATTTATTTTTCTAATAGACGAATGAATGAAGAAGGGACATCTTATCTATGTCTCATATTAACAGATTATCAGACATACTCAATTCAAAGTAATTAATCAATTACACATCGCAAAGTTTTCAATTAATGTGTCTTATTTTTAAAATTTTACTCCTACTTTCACATTGTCGTCGTAAAGTGAACAAAAAACAATAGAAGTTGTTATTACAACGAGCTGCGTGGGAGGAGCCGAAAGTGATAAAGAGTCCAAGCTAAGTGGATGCTAATAAAATCTGCCAAAGTGGTGATTTTATGAATATTTCCGGGTTGTAAATGTCTGCTTGTGTACAACACTTAGCTAACTGCCGAGTGAGCTAACCCAGGGCATCCACAAAACAAAAATACACTCCCTCACTCAAACAGTCCAACGTTAAGAAAATACCGACAAGAAAACGAAAATGGAGTCGAAGACCTTGTAATGAACACTACTCAACTAAAAATACAGTTCAGTTATTGTAGTCTCGACTTTTATCAAATGCAGTCTCGGATGGCCGGAGATAATATTTTCCTTCCTAATAAGTACTATTTGCGTAATTCACTAAGCCTGTAAAAGACCTTCAATGTTTTCTAGTCTATGTTCAACAGAGACAGAAATCTAAACTCTTAGAGCTATGAAATAAAAATTATATTAAGTATATTTTGTGGCGAAATTTTTGACTGTGTAAATCATAACAATCTGTTATAAAAATAAATTATTATGAATATCCCCATTGTTGGTTTGAATCTTACCTACAATTTAGAATCCAGCGGTTAGTGCTAAAAACTCATTCTTCGGTAAATTATTTGAATCATACTGGAGAACTATTTAAGCTAGAGTTCCACAGGGTACAGTATTATGGACTCTACTGTTGTTGCTTTTGTCAGAAACTGTAGGTATGTTTCCCAAACTAAACTTCTTGCAGACGTCACTAGAATATTAGTAAAACAAAGTCACATTAGAAAGAGCTAGTAACTAATTAGCACTATATAATCAACTGGGTATATGTAAAAGATTTAACAATTAACTGAAACAAAATATATTATTTTTGCAATTTCACAGTCAGACTACAAATTCTTAATGACAGAAGATGAGTTTCCTGTAGGGTTGCAGCATTCCCTTCTCCGTGTCTCCACCAGTTTAGGGAGGCAATAGCCCGGCTGATTCAATACGATTAGGGGATAACCCTTATAGTATGTCCAAAGTATTCGACCCAAGTACATACACCTCTTAAAATATATGATGGTGCCTAGGCATGTGAGAACCTTGAGAATAAAAACAGAAAGTACGAGGCATCCTCGAAGGTAAGCCGCGCAATCAATCTGGGGAGAAATACCTGCGAGAGAAAACTCCTACATGCATTTAGCTCGTATGAAGGATTGGAGGAACATAAAAACACTAAATATGCAAGTTTACCAAAAGTATTTGTTAGAGAAACAACAATAACAATAAGAAGATATCGTTGACTGACTTAAATTCAGAATGTAACTTTCTGAGGGTGCAGCGTAGATGAAGCTGCCTCTTTCGTTTGTTTGTTATTCTTCCGTCGCGGCAGGACGAGAGATTCCTCCTTCAGAGTCAACAAAGGATGTGACCGTCGAAGAAAAGACAGGCCTTAGATAAATTTGGAATCGTGTATGTTTCATAATTTTGTCCCATAACGCACGTAATGGAATAAAAAAATGTCTTTAAATTAACTTGAAAACTGTATACGGAATGAAGGAAAATCTTTTACTAAAATTTGAATGATTTAATCTTTAAATTACTAATATACAAATATTTTAATAATTAAATACTATGATGAAGTATTCGCCGTAAATGACGCTATTAATATTTGCGACGTTATCGTTAATAATGGGTGTGGTTTGTTTGGTGCGAGGAAGGACCAGGTCGTGACGAGCCAACAAAAAGTCCTATAAATTGACTGTCACTTTTGTTTCAATCATGACTATGTTTTTGACATTTTAATTTTATTTAGGATTCCACAAATGCATTTATCGTCTATGTCGTCGAAGGTCCCGTACTCAGGTGCAGCGTCCTGAGCGTTACGATTGAAATCGGGTTAGAATAAACTCTGAACGACATGCAGCAGCATACGCAATTAATTCTAGGAAATAGGATATATTTTCATTCAAGCATTTCCAACCGTTTCGGAAGACGATGACAGTTCTTTTCGAAATAAAGAAATATGTCACCTTAATTATAGATCGCGGCGTCTTCTGTGCGCTGTTTACAAGAAGACGAGATAGAAGTTCTTAACGATCCTGTGTTTCTAGTTTCACAAGGGCCATTTTAAAGACTGAAGCAGCAGCTGCGTGCACACATCACCGGCAGTCATAAAGATTTGCTTGTAAATTATTGCGGGAAGACAAAGTTCTTGGTTCAAATGAGAACTTTGAACTTTTTTGTATTCATTTGGTACATTTTTATTAATATTTAGGTAATTTATTGTTATGGTGTATACCGCGGTTTCTTCTGTCTCTTCATTGCGTGTTGTAAAATGTGGAGGAAATACAACGTTCCATCCAACTTTGTGGACTTCTTCAGGTAACTATACACCAAATTTCAACTACAAACATGTAAAAATTACGTTGAATAAAATCAGGTATTCTGACAACAATTTATGAAAACAATATGAATAGCAGAAAAATAAATCTCATAATTTTACCTTATATAAATAACAAACAATATAAACTAATTGACTTGTTTAATAATTACGGTAAAGATGTTGGATTTAAATCAATAAATAATAAGAATTTCGTTAAAAATATTAAAGACGAGATTAAATTTTTGGAAGGACAATGTTACCTACAAAATTAATTCTTCATATTGTAATGCAATTTATATTGGACAAACTAAAAGAGCAATAAAAATTCGCACAAAGTACGTAAAAACGACATTAAATTATATATTCAAAAGTCCACAGTTGTGTCCAAACACGTACATCTTAAGATCAAAATTTCGATTGGTAAAATGTGTAAATTTTAGATTAATAAAATAATTACTTCTCAAGAATGATGAATGAAATGTTATATATCAGGTGCAACCCTTATCCACTCGATGTGAAAAGTAGTCTGCACAAAATATACGATTCTCTTCTTTGTTCAATTCTTTTTCCATTGTTAAGAATTAACGGCGTAAAGCACTCATTTTTACCACATCTCTAAGGTAAATAGGTTATCCATTGAATAATATAAGACTGTCGTTTATTTTACTTTATAATGAATATTACACTTCATATTTAAACAAATTTTCATGTATTCCAAATTAATTTTGACTTTATAAATCTTTTTGTGTATAGATACCTGAAGTCCACAAAGTTGGATGAAACGTTGTATTTGGATTAATTAAATATTTTGCTGGCTTATTGGCCGTCTTTTCATTTGTTTATTTTGAATTAATTATCGATTAATTTGAAATAATATTTTGTGCAAATGTGAAATGTGCATTTAATTCGGCGGTATCCCATCTAACAAATAAATAAAAATAACAATTATAGTTTCTGCGTTTCTTTGTGCCATTTCGAAAAGGTAAATTTTCAAAATGTAACAATCTATCTGATAACTTAATCGCGTGTTGAAAAATAGGTTACAGTCTAAAAATATTTTACCAGAGGACTTGCACAAATCCACGTTCGTTGTTCATGAAATTGGACAGTGAAGAAGTAACTGAGTCAAAATTTTATTATCATTTAATGAAAAAGAGGAAATAAGTTTTCAATATTCAAGCGATTACATTCACAGGTGAGTCATTTGATAATCGTTTTTGAGTAAAGTAGTAGAGTAAGTAAAAATGCCGTACTTCTTTATTTTCAAAAAAAGGTTATATTTTTCCACTTCTTTGGTTATAGAAGTTACGTAAACTATCGCTTTCATGCGATCATACATAAAAGTGAAAAATTATACCTGAAATGAAAATTAAGTTCTATATGTGAGTTGTCCGAAAGTAGTATACATTATCTTTCTGTAATCACATTCATTTCAAGAGCATCCCTTGAGCAGTACTTGAGTTATAAATAAACAGCTCTGTTAAAGTCAAACCAAACGGTAAAAAGCTTTGCCAGAAGCCAACCACACACTCGAGATAATACGAGTTTTATTTTAATAACGTTCGACACTAATAAGATACATCGTATCTTGTAAAAGTTTCCAACCGTATTCAATGACAATCTTTAATAATATTCGGCTTTAAGGTATTAAAATAATCTCTTAAATTTAATGATTAACAGTAATGAAAACATTACTGTAAGCGGGGCGTTCTAGGTTCGATTCCCGGGTACGGCGACCTTTTTTCCATTCTTATCTTCAAGAAATAAAAAACTGTGGTTTGTGAAGAAGTAGCCAGTTAACGGACAAAAATAAGGGATCAACTAAATAGCACGCCCAAATAAATAAGTAGCCAACACACAAGTAACTGATAATATTAATACAATTCTTAGACGCTGAGGTCACAATAAAATATTGAGAAAGAAGGCTTATCCATAACCTCTGCAAACGACGGTATAAGTATAAAATCATATTCCATAAATCCTATAGAGAAGCACAAGCTTCAAGGATGTGGAACGAGTCAGAGATTTACATAGGTTGCTTTATTAATATTAAAATATACTGTAACTATTCATTCATTTTTAACTTATAAGATTTTCTTAAGTTCTATATTGAAGACATACAATTTGTACCTTATATATAAAATTGATAAATATTTTTACATCCTATACTAAAAAATTAGTGTTCTAATAATGTTCTTTCGTAATTATAAATATCTACCCTATGATACATTCAGCTCCATAAATTCTTCAACAGAGTAGAAGGAGTGGCTTAGTAAGAACTTAGTTCATATTTGAACTTGTTTGGACAGCCAGTAGTTATTAGAATTGAAGGGCAAGAAAAAGCATAAATCAAGAAAAGAGTAAGAAAGGATGCAGTCAGTCTGTCACCAATGCAGTTTAACTTGTATATAGAATAGGTGAAAAAGAAAGTTAAAACGGAATATAGAAAAGGAATCATATTTCAAGGAGGAGAAATAAAAACTCTACGCTTTGCCGATGATATTGTAGTATTATGGGAGTCAGAAGAATTCTTAAAAACCATGATAAATGGTATATAGTCCTAGAGAAAGAGTTCAATATGAGGATTAATGGAGGGAAAACAAAGGTAATGGAGTGGAGTATGGGAAACAGTGAAATAACAAAGGGTGTTAGATTAGGAAGACTTATTTTGAACGAAGTTAAGGAATTCTGCTACTTTGGAAGATTAATAACTAGGGATGGTAGAAGTAAAGTAGACATAAAGAGTAGGATATCACAGGCAAGGAAGACTTTCGCAAAAGGGAGGAATTTACTTACGGGTAATTAATGTGTGAATATTAGGAAATAATTACAAAAAAAATGTTCTTATGGAGTGTGACGTTATATGGGTGCGAAACGTGGACGATAGGAATACCAGAAAGGAAAAGAATAGAAGCCTTTGAAATGTCGTGCTATAGGTGAATGCTGAAAATCAGATGGGTGGATAGAATTACTAAGGTGGAAGTTATATGCAGAATAGGGGAAGAGAGAACAATATGGAGGACGTTAACCAAAAGATGGGATATATTAATAGGCAACGTTTTAAGACACAAGGGTATTTAAAATTAGCTTTAGAGGAAAGTGTGTGGGGTAAAAACAGAAGAGGGAGGCCAAGAATGGAATATGCTAAACAGATTAGGGCGAATGTAGGATGTGCTAGTTATGTGGAAATGATAAGGCTTGCACAGGATAGGTTAGCATGGATGTTTGCATCATGATCTGGCCGGTGAATATTTGTTGTGAACAGCGACCAGAATTTTGGTTCAGAAATAATTTAGGATACAGTTCGTTTGTTGCACCTAATCGCCTATAAATTTTTACGTTAAGTTTCCAAAAATATTTATTGTCCAGCCTCCAACGGCACAAACTTTAACTGGAAAAAAATTCGCAAAAGAATGATGTATAGCTATAAACATACTACTGTCACGCGTAATGAAAAATAATTCATTTCGTTCTGTTCAGTAATTGACAACTTTAAGGGGAATAAAACAAGTAATAGAAACCGACCCAATTAAACACTGAAAACCAGCTTCAAAGTACATGTGCTGTTTTTATCATTGCTCGATTTCTGTAGTAATAATATAAAGCAATATTACTAAACAACTGTTTTCATTTTTGTATCTATAGTACAGGAGCGTGATACTGAATTTGACTTTTTCAGGAACTCTTCCTCGTTACGTCTATTCTACCACAAATACAAAGTGATTAGTTCCTGTTTATGGACATTATGCGTACGCGAAAACACAGAGGGGAAAAATATTCAACTTGATATAAACAATATATTGACACTATGCATCATCAACATTCCAACCTGACGCAGTTGCCAAGAAATGGCAGAGAAGTATAAACATGCATCAGAGTTCTCTGCCCGTTCTGTGGTGAGGGCAGCACTAGCACAGAATTGTCAGTGAAGAAGTGGGCAGTTATCTGCCCAATATGTAAACGGTAGGCAGTGCACAGCCAGTTCATCTTCGACGATCACTACTGCCCGTGTAAACCTAGCTTAATGAGACACTCCGACTACCCAAATAGTATCTTATATGCGAAACATTTTTAATGTTTGCCTTTTATATTTGGAAGTACTAATATAAAAAAAATCCACTTAAATTTTTCTTTTGCCTTTCACGGCTCTCCGGACGTAATGCAAAGAATATCTCATCACTTTGAAAAACAGAATCTTAAAGATATCTCTGGGAGACGCACGGCGCAAGTCAACTGACAGCAGACAGTCGAAGCAGCGCGGCACTTTGAACGTTCAATTCCCCATAACAGCTGACTGCACACAATCTGGAATTTAATGACTATTCAAAAAATCTCCTGTTATATAAAATATTCCTTTCTTATAACAAGGACCACGTAAAATAATTGGATGAGTAGTTTAATATAGCCAATTTCAAATTGACATGACTTTTGAACGTAAATTACGAATAGCAATAATTACCCTCAAATAATTGCAAATTAAAGAAAGAATATTAATATAATTAAGAGACCAGAATCCAAGTGAAAAATTAAATGGAATCAGGAATAGTTAGTTATTGCAATTTGTAAAATGACTAGGCTTTTGAAAATAAATTTCTAAAAATTATAGCTACACACACAACTACTGGCTTACCTTCCACTATTTACACTGATAAGCTCCAACTGTACGAACATCCTTAGCTGAAATTAGAAAACCTGGAAGAAGGATGAAGGGAGAAAGGGATATTTATTTATTCGTTAAATCATCTTTTCTAGTCTCCTTTGTGAGGGCCTTAACAAAGGCTCTCAAACATAAGGAACAGTGCAGGAACGCACAGCCCTAAAAAGAACTAGCGATTACTGCCAATTTCCCGGTGCAGGTGTGACAAAGACGGTGAAGCAGCAAGTGCTTGCCCTTGGTAGACAATGAAGGCAACCACCCATAAGATTCAGCTAACTGTTATCTCAGGCACGTTGTCTGGATCTTTGAGGAGTTGATCTTGACTGTCCAGTTCCCCAAGTAGGCTCCCAAGACATTCCGGTAAACTTTGAATACAAAAAACACAGGTTAAAAATCAACAAAAAAAAATTTTAAAAATCAGAAATTCTTTTGATGAAAATTTGTGGCATTTAGCATACAGTGAATGGCACACAAATGCACGAGGAAAGTCCAACAGAAGGAGCCAAGATTACAACCTATTTAAAGAAGACAGTTTTCAAATGCGAATAATTGATAAAGTTCTCGAAAGGTTAAATTTTAATTCACACGGGCAACACACTAATTTATTTTCAAACTTGATGAAGTAACAAAAACAAACATTAAACTAGAAGCTAAATAAAAAGTTATTAACAGTTATAGGTTTTCTAATGCTTAATTTAATGCCTATATTTTTACTTACAATTACTTAAGATAAGAGGCAGCAGGACGCTCAGCGAGCGAGGACCGCCAATTAAGACTCGGGACGCCTTTCCTACGGTGGAGCGGCGAGGACTGCTACACGCTGGAACCACAGGCCGCTTCCTCCCCAATGCCTGCCCCTGCGCTATAGCAATTCTTAGGTAATGCCTCAGAAGAATCCGAAATGAAAGAATTTGACTCAACTTTTGGATGTTAAATTTTACAGTTGAAAGTATAAATTGCATTTCAATTAAAAATTATGAGCATTTAATAATGCAAAAATCTGAAATAAATACATTATAAATAGTGTCCTTAACCTTACATTGACCTTATTTACAACACCCTTAACATGTTTCTCGTATCCGAGATTACCTTATGAAACTTGCTCATCACAGACGTTGAAGGCAACCTCCCATAAGATTCGGCTAACAGGAATCTCAGGCAGTTGTCGGGTGATCAGCAGTGTCTGGATTTTTGAACTTTTGTATGCTAAATTTTACAGTTGAAAGTATAAATTGCATTTCAATTAAATAGTTCAATTAAAAATTATGAGCATTTAATAATGCAAAAATCTGAAATAAATACATTATAAATAGTGTCCTTAACCTTACATTGACCTTATTTACAACACCCTTAACATGTTTCTCGTATCCGAGATTACCTTATGAAACTTGCTCATCACAGACGTTGAAGGCAACCTCCCATAAGATTCGGCTAACAGGAATCTCAGGCAGTTGTCGGGTGATCAGCAGTGTCTGGATTTTTGAACTTTTGTATGCTAAATTTTACAGTTGAAAGTATAAATTGCATTTCAATTAAATAGTTCAATTAAAAATTATGAGCATTTAATAATGCAAAAATCTGAAATAAATACATTATAAATAGTGTCCTTAACCTTACATTGACCTTATTTACAACACCCTTAACATGTTTCTCGTATCCGAGATTACCTTATGAAACTTGCTCATCACAGACGTTGAAGGCAACCTCCCATAAGATTCGGCTAACAGGAATCTCAGGCAGTTGTCGGGTGATCAGCAGTGTCTGGATTTTTGAACTTTTGTATGCTAAATTTTACAGTTGAAAGTATAAATTGCATTTCAATTAAATAGTTCAATTAAAAATTATGAGCATTTAATAATGCAAAAATCTGAAATAAATACATTATAAATAGTGTCCTTAACCTTACATTGACCTTATTTACAACACCCTTAACATGTTTCTCGTATCCGAGATTACCTTATGAAACTTGCTCATCACAGACGTTGAAGGCAACCTTCCATAAGATTCGGCTAACAGGAATCTCAGGCAGTTGTCGGGTGATCAGCAGTGTCTGGACTTTTGGATGCTAAATTTTACAGTTGAAAGTATAAATTGCATTACAACATAATAGTTCAATTAAAAATTATGAGCATTTAATAATGCAAAAATCTGAAATAAATACATTATAAATAGTGTCCTTAACCTTACATTGACCTTATTTACAACACCCTTAACATGTTTCTCGTATCCGAGATTACCTTATGAAACTTGCTCATCACAGACGTTGAAGGCAACCTCCCATATGATTCGGCTAACAAGTATCTCAGGCAGTTGTCGGGTAATCAGCAGTGTCTGGATTTTTGAACTTTTGTATGCTAAATTTTACAGTTGAAAGTATAAATTGCATTTTAATTAAATAGTTCAATTAAAATTATGAGCATTTAATAATGCAAAAATCTGAAATAAATACATTATAAATAGTGTCCTTAACCTTACATTGACCTTATTTACAACACCCTTAACATGTTTCTCGTATCCGAGATTACCTTATGAAACTTGCTCATCACAGACGTTGAAGGCAACCTCCCATAAGATTCGGCTAACAGGAATCTCAGGCAGTTGTCGGGTGATCAGCAGTGTCTGGACTTTTGGATGCTGAATTTTACAGTTGAAAGTATAAATTGCATTACAATTAAATAGTTCAATTAAAAATTATGAGCATTTAATAATGCAAAAATCTGAAATAAATACATTATAAATAGTGTCCTTAACCTTACATTGACCTTATTTACAACACCCTTAACATGTTTCTCGTATCCGAGATTACCTTATGAAACTTGCTCATCACAGACGTTGAAGGCAACCTCCCATAAGATTCGGCTAACAGGAATCTCAGGCAGTTGTCGGGTGATCAGCAGTGTCTGGATTTTTGAACTTTTGTATGCTAAATTTTACAGTTGAAAGTATAAATTGCATTTCAATTAAATAGTTCAATTAAAAATTATGAGCATTTAATAATGCAAAAATCTGAAATAAATACATTATAAATAGTGTCCTTAACCTTACATTGACCTTATTTACAACACCCTTAACATGTTTCTCGTATCCGAGATTACCTTATGAAACTTGCTCATCACAGACGTTGAAGGCAACCTCCCATAAGATTCGGCTAACAGGAATCTCAGGCAGTTGTCGGGTGATCAGCAGTGTCTGGATTTTGAACTTTTGTATGCTAAATTTTACAGTTGAAAGTATAAATTGCATTTCAATTAAATAGTTCAATTAAAAATTATGAGCATTTAATAATGCAAAAATCTGAAATAAATACATTATAAATAGTGTCCTTAACCTTACATTGACCTTATTTACAACACCCTTAACATGTTTCTCGTATCCGAGATTACCTTATGAAACTTGCTCATCACAGACGTTGAAGGCAACCTCCCATAAGATTCGGCTAACAGGAATCTCAGGCAGTTGTCGGGTGATCAGCAGTGTCTGGATTTTTGAACTTTTGTATGCTAAATTTTACAGTTGAAAGTATAAATTGCATTTCAATTAAATAGTTCATTAAAAATTATGAGCATTTAATAATGCAAAAATCTGAAATAAATACATTATAAATAGTGTCCTTAACCTTACATTGACCTTATTTACAACACCCTTAACATGTTTCTCGTATCCGAGATTACCTTATGAAACTTGCTCATCACAGACGTTGAAGGCAACCTCCCATAAGATTCGGCTAACAGGAATCTCAGGCAGTTGTCGGGTGATCAGCAGTGTCTGGATTTTTGAACTTTTGTATGCTAAATTTTACAGTTGAAAGTATAAATTGCATTTCAATTAAATAGTTCAATTAAAAATTATGAGCATTTAATAATGCAAAAATCTGAAATAAATACATTATAAATAGTGTCCTTAACCTTACATTGACCTTATTTACAACACCCTTAACATGTTTCTCGTATCCGAGATTACCTTATGAAACTTGCTCATCACAGACGTTGAAGGCAACCTCCCATAAGATTCGGCTAACAGGAATCTCAGGCAGTTGTCGGGTGATCAGCAGTGTCTGGATTTTTGAACTTTCTGATGCTAAATTTTACAGTTGAAAGTATAAATTGCATTTCAATTAAATAGTTCAATTAAAAATTATGAGCATTTAATAATGCAAAAATCTGAAATAAATACATTATAAATAGTGTCCTTAACCTTACATTGACCTTATTTACAACACCCTTAACATGTTTCTCGTATCCGAGATTACCTTATGAAACTTGCTCATCACAGACGTTGAAGGCAACCTCCCATAAGATTCGGCTAACAGGAATCTCAGGCAGTTGTCGGGTGATCAGCAGTGTCTGGATTTTTGAACTTTTGTATGCTAAATTTTACAGTTGAAAGTATAAATTGCATTTCAATTAAATAGTTCAATTAAAAATTATGAGCATTTAATAATGCAAAAATCTGAAATAAATACATTATAAATAGTGTCCTTAACCTTACATTGACCTTATTTACAACACCCTTAACATGTTTCTCGTATCCGAGATTACCTTATGAAACTTGCTCATCACAGACGTTGAAGGCAACCTCCCATAAGATTCGGCTAACAGGAATCTCAGGCAGTTGTCGGGTGATCAGCAGTGTCTGGATTTTTGAATTTTGTATGCTAAATTTTACAGTTGAAAGTATAAATTGCATTTCAATTAAATAGTTCAATTAAAAATTATGAGCATTTAATAATGCAAAAATCTGAAATAAATACATTATAAATAGTGTCCTTAACCTTACATTGACCTTATTTACAATGCCCTTAATATGGCTCGTATCCGAGATTACCTTATGAAACTTGCTCATCACAGACGTTGAAGGCAACCTTCTATACGATTCGGCTAACAGGAATCTCAGGCAGTTGTCGGGTGATCAGCAGTGTCTGGATCTTTGAGGAGTCGATCTTGACCCTCCAGTTCGTCTGCAACCAACCCCGTGTTCAGGCAGGCTCCCACGACTATTGGGTAAACTTTGAATAGAAAAAACACGGTTTAGAAATCACAAAAGATTTTTTTAAAAAAACAGGAAATTATTTAATGAATATTTATGGCATTTAGCATACAGTGAATAGCACACAAATAACAGATGGCACAATCAAAACTGACAATATGGGGAACGTCCGGAAAGGCAGTCACCGGAAATTTTGGGGTCTTGATAGACAAAAATATTTTGCCTATTTAATTTAATTTTAACTCAAGATTCTTTAATTGAAATACCGCCCTTGCTAGGAACTGGATTATCATATATCCAAGGTATACACACATCAAGGTTTTACCACATACATGTGCTCGTGCTGATAAAGGTGATAGGTACTATCTATAGGATATTGACTCCAGGGCTTTGTCTGGATTGTAAGACATGTTGAAATGAAAGTTCCCATTGATGAAATTCAGCTTCTGAAGATTTCATAAGATGGAAACACAACAGACAATCTGCAAGAAGCAAGTTTTCGACAGATATGTTCAATATTTCAAATCAGTTCTTAATCGGCGAGAATTGTAATCAGGAAAAACGTTAGTGATTGCAAGAATCTACATGCGACAAAAACATTAAATTAATTATGGAAGTATTTGTAAAGACAATGGGGTTAAGTAACGTCAACTAAATCAACCAAACATTTTCATGTGCAATCACTGGAAAATACTGGTACAATAATCGAAGAAAATGCAAACAATAATTACATGTTTAGTCTGTAGAAACATTTATTCAATACATTGAGCAACTAGAAAAATATTTTGTGTTGGTCAATATTAAATGAGATGAGAGAAAAAGTCAAAAATTCTTATAAATTGTCTGGGTGCAAAGCAGTACTCACTTCTCTCAAGGATCATCTCACCTAAAGTCGGTGATGTTACATATAAAGAAACTATTAGTATTCATGCCCCAAACCAAACACCATAGTTGAACGACATGAATTACCGTCTACGATGCAAGATTTATTTAGCTGACCTCAAACAATGTGAGTTAAAATGCAAAAACTGTCAAAATGAGAGTCCCAAACTGTTGCCCGTGCCTCAATTCACGATAGGAGTTGCAGAGATACCTTTGAAATGTCGTGCCATAGGCGAATGCTGAAAATCAGATGGGCGGATAGAATCACTAACGAGGAAGTTCTAAACGGAATAGGATAAGACCGGACAAAGAGGAGGACTTTGATCAAGTTTTAAGACGTGTAAAATTAGAGGGAAGCGTAAGAACGAAAGAGGGAGGCCAAGGATGGAATGCGATAAGCAGATTAGGATGGATGTGGTAGTTACGCGGAAATGTGAAAGCTTGCGCAATATAGGCTAGCAAAATACCACTATAACGCACGCATATATTTCGGGTCCAATAAATTATACTTTTAAAACTACTATCGATGGTAATTGAATTTGATTGATTCTAAAATAATTAAATAGAAATGTTTCGTTAAAACTGTAAAAAAATTTAATTGAATCAAGTAAACTGAATCTCTACTTTGGAACTGCGATGTATATTAATAATAATAATTATATTCTATTCAAATTCGAGATATCGTTCGTACTTGGGCAAGATGGCGCCGTCAGGTAGTCCGCCTTGGCTGACGTCACGGAGCACGGTGACGCGAACTTGACGCACACAATGTCGACGGCGCTCTATTCGAATTCGCAGCAGCAGCAGCGGTGACATCTAACTGGAGGTCCAGCCTCCTCTTCAAGTGTCGGAGTTCCTTCCTCGTGGAATCTACTCCGCGCTGACGTTGGAATTATACCTATGGCACACTAAAAATAATGTCATTACTACAATCTCAGTTTTGTTTACACATATTCACATTACATACATACAGTTGCCGTTGCGGCTACCTAACAAAGGAAATAAATTAAATACACACTCACATTCATTCAACATTCAAAAACCGCTGCTGCTGGTGCTTCTTCTACGTCCGCTCCTTCTTTCCTGTAAGGCAATTGGCGAAGGGGTTAAAGGGATTTAGGTAGTATACTAAAAATAAATATTTTTTTTTGAAAATATATTAATTTATAAGTAAATAAGTAGATATATATATTTATATATGTAAAAAAACTAACCAAGTTAAATACAAGCTGTAAAGGGGCTTGTAGACCTAAATAGAGTTTAAATTAATTTACACGATTAGAGTATTTGATACTTTACAGGAAGATCGACATAGGTTGGTTCCTGTTTACCTTCTTGTCAGGGTCGTAGCGACCTAGCGATGAGACCAGCACATTGCTAGAGTCGTGCGCCCTTTTGTAGAACCTCTCCGAGGTTTCCAAGATCCTGTTCCATAAGTTGTCGACTCCAGACAACTGCATTACTACGGCGTTGGATGTCCGCGGCGGCAGGTGGAGTGCTCGGCGAAGACACCGTCTCTCTAGAGTGAAGATCTTCTCCATCTGGCTGTCGGCTGCGCTGGCCCAAACCGGGGCCGCGTACTCCATGATCGGGCGAATGAGGGAGAGGTTGGGGAAACGGGGCATAGTTATAAACAACCCCGTCCAATCAGATTGCAGATCGGGGTTTTTTGACGTCGTTTAAGGCCGCTGATTGGATGGAGAAGCTCCTCCCGCTGAGCGTTTATGTGGAAGGGTTCACACACGTAAATCCATGGCCTGCTTCTTCACCGCCATTTATATCAACAAACATAATTATTTATTTCTCAATGATAAGTAAAGAGACAATACCCAAAATAAAAATGTGGACACCCTACCCTTCTCGAGAATCCTTCATAACACAACACACACACAAAAAAAAAGAGGACTCCAAATCTCCTGTTACCCTAATACCTAAACCTACAGCCAAGAACTGACATCACTGCCCCTCGTTTTCTGGCAGTCATCACTGCCCGTGTAAACCTAGCCTTAGGCAAAAGAATTATGTATAGCTATAAACATACTACTATCACACGCAATGACTCCTTCAAGGGGAATAAAACAAGTAATAGAAACCGAGCCAATTAAACAATTAAAACCAGCTTCAAAGTACATGAGCTGTTTTTATTATTGCTTGATTTCTGTAGTAATAATATAAAGCAATATTACTAAACAACTGTTTTCATTTTTATGTATCTATAGTACAGTAGCGTAATACTGAGTTTGACTTTTTCGTGAGAATTCAGGAACCCCTCCTCGTCACGTCTATTCTATCACTAATGCAAAGTGATTAGTTCCTGTTTATGGACATTATGCGTACGCGAAAACACAAAGGGGAAAAATATTCAACTTGATATAAACAATATATCGACTCTATGCAACATCAACAATCCAACCGGTCGTAGTTGCCAAAAAAATAGCAGAGAAGTATAAACATGCTACAGAGTTCTCTGCCCGTTCTGTAGTGAGGGCAGCACTTGCACAGAATTGTCAGTGAAGAAGTGGGCAGTTATCTGCCTAAGATGTGAACGGTAGGCAGTGCACAGCCAATCCAACTTCGACGAACATCACTGCCCGTGTAAACCTAGCTTAAGTCTATAAAGCTCACTCCGCAAATCAGCGCATATGTACCAGCTACGTCTGTTTCTTGCCTATTTTCTATGTATATGCTTCTATTACTATATCAAGATATAGAATCATGCTTTAGCGTAGAATATAAAAACTCACCCGTGTTCACGTTTAGAACGGGAAATCTTTTATATATTCATTAATAGACTACCAACAACTTTCATATGTCTTATTTAGCTCATAGTGGTAAATATTGAGAATCCCGTGTCGGCAACAGAAATTCTATATCTCGTAATGTTGCAGGAAAGCCGTCGAAGGAATCAGAATTAATGAATGAGTACTCTTATTATGATGCTCTTTGTGTACAATACCCTGAATGTTTTGACAGCTACGCTAGTTTCTTTGCACAGCTATCTCTTTGAAAATCAAAGAACGAAACGTTTCGCAGTTTTGACAGCGAGTTTCCGAAGGATGGATTAAATTTGGCTTCATTGGATCAAGGGTGGAATAAAATGGCTTTAGATGTTTTACCAAACGAGATATTGGAACATATTCTTCAATATCGTGACATAAGTGTCAAAGATGTTTGTAATTTCGGAACTACCTGTTCGAAATTCAAGCATCTAGTAAACAATAGCAACAAACTTTGGAAGGTCAAATTTCAACAACGGTACGTATTGCAGACGTGCTTTTGATCCATGCAATTTCTAGGATAATTATTCACCAAATTTAGTTTTGCTTCCAGCAAGTGTATTGTATTACTGCGTTCCCTTACGAGGAGAAACTTAATTTCTTTTTTCAGGTGGCCAGAGTTACAGTATTCTCTTACAAGGGAATATTTAAATTGGAGAAATGAATACATTACGCGTTTGGATTTCAGTCGCAAGATGAAACAACTTCTTTCGAATATGTCTTCTAAGTTCTATAGAAGAGATGAAGTTTCGAATTCTGAGATGACAGAATTCTCGGATCTAATGGCAGAACATAATGAGGGTTATGCATTTCTGGTTTCAGACCTCTTGGCGATTTTAAATGACGGAGACGAGTAAGTGTAACTTTACTCCAAATCTTGGTTATTGTTTTAAGTAACCTAATAAGTTAAGCTTACGTTAATGTGTGTTGAAGATAACCCCACAAGGCAAATGTTCAATTGCCAATCCTTGCTTTATTCTTATTTTACGAGTCCCTAATGTAAACATTTGTTTTTATGGAGTATTTAACTGCTCAGAAATTTACTACGCATAGTGTAAATTAAAATGTAAACATTATATTAGTTATATCATTTTGTTTCTGTCATAAGTAATATGGAAACATTACATGCTCTTAAAATTTATGTTGATACCAGGGAGAGTAAAAAAACAAGTTGATACACCACAGATGTTATACCCACAAAGTCGTATGAATGTTTTAAAATTAACATTTATTTAATCTACATTGAATATATCCTTCATTAATTGTTTTTATTTATTCAAATGTTTAACATTCACATTAGGATTTTCCCCTGATTACATAAAGTCTCAAGACAAGAAAGGTAGTGTTATGACATCAATGTTATATCCAAACTTGTTCAGTTCCACAGGGGAAAAAAATTAAATAAATTGTTTTACATTCCATATAATATGTAAGTTGAACACGCAAATCTACATTCAATCCTCAACTGTTTTAGCTGGTTAATCATACTATCCTAGTTTCGTGCCATTAATCTTTACTTAAGAATATAAACTGTACAAATGCATCCTATCTTCTTGGATTCTTTCATCAATGTCCTCTAAGCATAAGAATGAGGTGAGTCATAATAAATTTGAATATTCAGTTTAGGCTGCAAAGGTTTGATATTTATTAATAGTGAAATATGCCCTTGGCAATGCAATTTCTATGCTAATTGTTACAGGAATTCAAATCTCACACTCAAATTCTATGCTGAGAAGGCTATCAGATATATTAAACAGACTCATCTGACGAATAAGTGGTACCACTTTATTTCTTTACCACCTGAAGAACAACTTTTGGAAAAAGCTGCAGTTATGGTTGCTCAGTGGTGTCAACCCCAGGAAGATTTAAGATATTCCAAGATTGCTTCTCAGCTTGATGAAATTGCAGAAAATGTAAAGCAGTTGCTTTGGGAAACAAACCGCTCCCATCCCCTCTTTACAACACCAGCAGAAACCTTACAGCATTGGCGATCATGCAACATACCTGACAATCAGTGGAAGCCAAATGATTCACAACAGATTTTGAATTGCTTGCGTGAGATTTTATTTATTCAGATGGGGTTTCATGGAAACAACTCAATGTACTACTCAGCAGAAAATTCTTTTATTGATAAGGTATGCATGAAATTGTAAACATTTTTATTAGTTTGGTACAGTTTAGCACTACCAAGACCTGCTCCGCTGTTTCTGGGACATCACAAGCCCCATCCCAATGTATCTTCCTTCTCCCTCTCTCTCTACTGTTCAGTGTGCAGCCCAAACAAAGTTAAAGTTAATAATTGGTTTGGATGGTAAAGTGATAAATATTTATAGGCTTACCTAAAATGTAGGGTCAGTGTCGGAATATGAGAAATTTCCCATATTCCGACACCAACCCTATATTCCAGGTAAGTTTATAAAATTGGTCACTTTACTGCCCATATGAATCACCTTTACAATAATCACATAAATAATGTTTGCACTTACTCAGTTATCAAGTGATGTTGTAGCTGAGTGGTTAATATGTTAAATTTTTAAACTTCATAACTTCCAATATATTTTTGGGCAAACTAGTATTGGATATTGCCCTGCGATTTCATGCTCAACTTTCTTCATTAATTTGCATAAACAGTTTTCGGATATTAATAGGTTGCAGCTCCTTCAGCGATGTCAAATTTTCTTCTACCAACCGGAAGGAAACAAATAACTTGAGTCTTTATTTAAAGATAATTCTTTACGAATAAATTATTTGTTGTCTCATTTAACAGTTGCCACTTGAAACTCACAACAATGCCTACAATATTTGGCACGCCAATTAATTTCACCATAAAATTATTCCAAATTATACTTTTTCAGATATCCCTAAATCTGGCTATTGGCAATACTAGTTCAGTTAATGAACTAATTAATTTTGAAACTCTTATTAAAAAGTGGGTACTTCCAGGATTAAACATAGATTGTTGGGAAGCGTATGATGGATTCAATGATATGGGCTATACATACTTAACAGTTAATTATTCTCTAAATTTTGTGGACCCGAATATTAAACTGTACCGACTACAAAATATTAGAAAGATATGAACTTACACTTGTTTATCATGTTTAAATCATATAATTTTATATACTTTTTATTTGACTTTAGGTTTTAGAATATCGCCGAGGAATACCAATTACATTAAGTATATTATATGAAAGCATTGCACGAAGACTGGGTATTAGATGTGAACCTGTTAGTTTCCCTGCCCATTTTCTGCTCAGATGGAGAGATCGATATAAGTATGTATTTAATGAATGTCTATTATTGCTCGTGGGAATTCTTCAAACAATAATGGCATATTGTTGTATTAAGCAGTAATTTTTGTGAGGCCTGTAATTTAAAATTTTCATTGGCATAATTATGTTTGAAATATTTTGTAGGTATAGTAATTGTTCTAAGTGAATATATTAAACATATTTAATTGGTCAAGTTTCTGTGAACCAATAACACTGATAAATGTTTGACAATAATGGATGTTTGCAACTTTTGAAGTCTGTTTATTGTGTTGTTTAGATTAGTTATGAAATATGTATGGGGCACTAAATTAAGTAATACTGCTGATATTCTCCTAATATTTGGTTTTATAAAACTATTTTTCCTTAGTACTTACTAAATAATGATCTTTTTTGTTGCAGCACTGAAAGTTCACTTCAACCAAGTCAGCATTACTATATTGATGTGTTTAATGGTGGAGAATTTCTGACAAAGAGAAATTGCCCACGTTTCTCTCCCAACATGCCATGTCCAATGAGAGGAAAGATGTTTCCTGCTGCTACAACTCCTCAGGTATTAACTATATTTGCAAATGAAAAAAAGACATTTAATAAAAAAAGATTTTTATTGTTGTACTTCTTCAACTGGGGATCTACATATGTTCCTAGCACACTATTTCTAACTTTACTGTTTATTTTCTTAATAATAATAATTTATATTGCAATCCTCCATATATAGGTAGTAGAAAGGATGGCTAATAATCTGGAAGTTGCTGGGAGACAAAGAGCTCAACAGGCGAGTGGCAGGCGTTCTCGTCTTCGTAGCACACTCGAACTGTTGAATTTAGTAAACCCTTTGGATTTAACATGTGTTCTCCATCTGGCTCGCTACTACATGCTTTATGACATGGATCTATGTCCACTGATGGATTCCATTATCCGCATGCAAAATGTAATTATAAGCCTCTAAATTATATAATTTCCTATTTCTTCATAATTGCAAAAAAAATATGAGTTTGGATTGAATATATTGGGCATATTGTCTTTTTGCTGAATGTATACCTACATTTTGTTATTGTTGTAAATAATAAGTTATATCAATTTGAAAGTTGTAGATAACTTATAAATATGAAAAAAATATGGGTTATACATTTTACAGTGTTTATTAATTTTTTAATTTTTTTTCTGTTCGGATGTGTTTGTGTCTATCAAGGTTCTCAGTTTTCTGAGACATTTCCCTGTACTATTTAATAAATATACCAAATTATTTCATGTACTCGCTCTTGTTTTCAAGTTAGACATGTTATGGTGATTTGTGCACATTTTTGCTTTAAAAGTGATTTATAAAAGTCTGTTTCTTACTAACAGTTGTACTATATTTTATAATGAGTAATAACTGTTTATTACTGTATTTATTGACTTGCCTATGTCTTCAAATCCGTTTTAATTTACAGGAACTTGATGATCGTCCAAGGGATCAAGCCAAACACATTATGCAGATGCTTCAAGTCTATGAAACCCATCGAAAATACAATCACACAGAAAATGAGGTATATCTCATTCAAATTTGTTATAAATGAAATGGTTCCTTGTATATCTCTTCATTTAGTGTTTCCGTAGTCATTTGAATTCCACATTTTGAAAGCTTTGACAAAATTCCCGGTTGTAAATCAATTATAAAGTTAAAGTTAGATTTTTGAGTTTAAAATGTGAAGATATTGTTTTCTTAATTTTTTTATAAATGTTTATTCCCCTTTTTAATTAGATAGAACCAAAGCCTCGGACTCCTTCTGTTGAATTTGCTGTTGGCATGATAATGAAGCACAGACAGTATAATTACCGTTGTGTAATTTATGGTTATGATCCTCGATGTTTTGAGACTAAAGAGTGGATCTCTCAAATGGGTGTAGATAATCTGTCAATGAAGGCTGATCAACCTTTTTACCATGTTCTGGCAGATGATGGGTCTTTTCGTTATGCTGCCCAAGGTATGAATATTATCATTTAACATAGCAAGTCCATGTTTCAAACCATCCAGCACTTTTTAAATTTTACTTTGTAATTGTTTTCTCATTAGATTGTTCATTTAGTCAACATTTTTATTATCATTTAACACTGCACAACTGAAACATTGAACAAATGATCTATAATATTTAATATAGCTTTGCTTGTCTTTTTTGGTAAAGAGTTAGGTGTTCTAATACTATCAATTATGACATATCTTGAATATAATTAGTGCAAAAATTGAACAAGAAGTTCTCGGGATTTCACCCGGGTTATGTCAATCATTGGATACGACGTTTCGAAGGCTATCTCCGCCATCGTCTTCAGGTAACTGTTACCTGAAGACGATGGCGGAGATAGCCTTCGAAACGTCGTATCCAATGATTGACATAACCCGGGTGAAATCCCGAGAACTTCTTGTTCAGTCTATCCACCGGGAAAGCCTACATTCTCTAAAGTGCAAAAATTATTCGTGACAATAAACATCATAGAAAAAATAATTTTATGTATTATTATAATTGGCTCAAAAAGTAAGGGTAACATTTTATTTTGAAATTTTAGTTTTTATAACAAATGATTAAGACACCTGAAAATTTATTTTTGTTCTGCAAACTGATTAGTTGTAATTGTAAAACTGAAAATTAATGGGTTTTATTCATCAAATAATATTTTATTTGGGCAGTAAGACAAATAAAGAATTAAATTTAGATTCTCCCTTCACCCAAGTAATTTTATGAATGAGTGGGAATGAATTATATTTAAATAACAGCTTCAGCTTAGTCAGTTCATAGAATCTATTCATAGAAACAATAATAGTTACATATGAAATGTGTTATTTTCTTCCTGCAAGTTTGTGCTTTTACTTTTTTCTGCATTCTACAAAAATTTCAAAAGGGACATAATTTAAATATAGTAATTGTCTGTCAAAGTAAATAGAAATATTTTACTTTGATCATTATTTCTTATTGTTAATATGGCATTTGTTTGTAGTTGAATCTGAAATTATGATTGGTAAACTTTTGCTATCCCTGTATCAATTTAGTTCTCTTTGGCATTCTGGTTGTAAACTAATCTCTCAACCTAGAAGCTCAAATGTATAATAAACTGTGTAGAATTTAATGTTGGTGTGTACTGCATTTCATGGCTTATGTTTTACAGAAAACTTGGAAGTATCCTCTCAGACTCACATTGTGGATCATACGGAGATTGGACGTTACTTTGACAAGTTTTGCTCAACATACTATCAGCCAAATGCTGAGAAAGAGAGAGAATATCCACAAGATGGAGCTGTTAGGAGTCGCTTTGTAGCACTGATAGGAAAATAAAATTATTTTTCCTTTGTGAACATTTATTTTTACAAATATCTGGTAAAAAATTGTTCACTAAGGATCTTAGGATTAACCCAAGTATATTAATGACTAGCTGGGTTATGTTTTGTTATGTATTTCTAAGGTTTGTTTTTCATTAAAGTCTAATGACTGTGATTGTTTACTCAGTTAAGAACACGTGAATTGGAATAATGAAGTATTCTGTTTTGTGTAAAAAAAATTAATTGGTTTTGCTCTTGAAGTATATTTTGCTCCGAAGGAAATTAAAGACAGAATTTTGGAAACCCTGCTGAGTACAACTATATGTTTGTAAATAAAGCTAGATGTATTTAATATGTGAATGTACAAATTGCTTCTGTAAGTAGTTTATATCTTTACCTAAAATTTGGTCTACTACTAACACAAGTGCAATAGTAATTGTTCTTTGCAAAATCTATGGATATTCTGCTATCATATTGCTAATTTTATAATTTCTCTTGAACTATTTTCAAAAAGTAACACATTATTTTGGGCTGTTTTGTCATAAGCAGATGTAGCTTAGATTTTTTTGGTTGTAGCTTTATGATCTCAATAGACTGAATTGTGTAAATGCTTCATCAATAATAATATTTTTAAGTAATGGAAAAAATGTTTTATAACATAATAGATCTAATTGATTAAATTTATTTCCGGGATGTTAAATTGATTTTTTTTTTTAGTTTCTTATTCTGTTGACAGGATCATACAAGGAAAATATTGGCTATTCTTTTTATCAAGATTGTATTCATACTGTTAGGTTATTGATCTCAAGAAGGCATTTGGGATCTCTAAAATTGCTTTATTCAACTCTTGGTATGTTATGAAACACAGTGCATAAATTTTGTTTGAACTGAGAAATTAAAGTTTGTTTTTTCAGTGTGACGTTTAACAGATTATATTTCACTTATTTAATTTTTATGCTATAAGGTGTTTGTATAGTATCAACTTATATTTTACAAACACACACAGTAAACAGTGAAGGTGAACTGTCCATTTGAGAAATGTGATATACACTAATTTGCCCTAAACCCATTTAAAATACCACCTTAAACACACATTTGTATAAATATTTGGATGATTATTTTATATATACACAATGTGTAAATAAACTTATAATCTTTATCTTATGCTTTAAATCATTACCCTATTATACTACATTTTTAAACAATATTTAAATTAAGTATTTTTTGCGTGCAAATTTCTTCTTCCATGGCTCTGCAGCCCTTTGTCTACTGAAGACATAGTGACACGTAGTCAGCGTATCAATTCCCCAGCAGTCCATGACCATGCCAGGATTTGAACCCGGGACCTCTGTGTTGTGAGATAGCTAGCAAGTCTCTAAACCAATAGGGAGTCAGAAAATGTGAACTTGACTGGTTTGAAATTAAGTATGGTAAGCTTATTATATTGGTAGTGTAACAATTCAGGGAGGGAAAGTATCTCTCATTACGATGTGGGACGATTTATTCTTTCATTTATGGCTAAATGAAAATAAAAATTAACCATATTGTTCTTAAATATGAAAGTTTATTATGATTAACATTTAAGTTTCATATAAACTAAGTAAATAATAGAAAATTTTGAACCAGGCATATTACATTAAGATTTCACAATTTTATAGCTTACTGAAATTTAGTGGAATCACACATTTTAGTAGCTCTACTTTAAATAAATGCCATTATAAAATTGGAATTCCCTATGATATATTTATTGCAAAATTGTGCTCAGAAATGCCAAGTGACAATGTGCTCACACACACACACACAAGTACACAACATAAAGCAATAATTCAAACACAGCACACACAAGAAGTTTACTTTTAATCAATATATTCTGTAATCGATGCTTCTTCTTATAGTCATGCAATCTACCTCATCAATCTTCAATGTATTGGTTTTTATATTGATATCTTCTTCTAATTGAATCTGTATCTTCAACAGATATCTCAAAGAAGCTTCAGACTGCAAATAAAATTTATATTTATTTAAAACTGAAAAGATAAAATTGTTTAATGAAAACCAATGGAAAGAGTTTTAAAATAAATTGTGATATTGGTGAGCATTTCCTATTTTACCTTCTACTTGATTGCATAAAGTACATAGCATTAAAATTCAGGGTTAACTGAACATAAATGTTTTGCATGACAGGGTGAGACATTGACAAGTCCTGTATATCCATGCACTTTAAAGAATTTACTACTGTAACTTCATTATGTATGCAAGATCTATCTAATGCCCATTTTAGTACTTGGAACTGAATAATAAGTTGATGTTATTTAAGCAAGTTAAATTAGTCAGTTTTACTGTATACCTCATTTAATGTCTGACGCAGCCAGGCAATATTGTCCTTAAGGTCTTGCATTTCAGATACTAATCCAAGCTCCACCTCATCTCTGAAACATAATTTTATTAGATCTGATAGTTATTAAAATGTATTAATCAAAAGAAAAACACTACCTGCATAGCTCTACATTTGGCCTGCGAAGTCGTTTCCCGAGTCTTGTATGCACAAGTGCCAGAAACCCTTCTTTTTCAAGAATTGCCTTTTTTAGGTCTGTTATATTTCTTATCATATCATTTATTTTTACAAGTACCTGTAAATAAAGTGTACAGTGGTAATGAAATATTGTAATATTCAATCATAATGTTTAAGAATGCAGAAATACACATTTGTTCTGGGGTATGAATGCACCAGTATAGGTGTTATAAAAATAGTTTTTTATTAGATTTTTTTGTTATTCTTTTTAAGACAGACTATTCTGTATATACAATATATCTTTTTTTAAGTGATTGCTTCTCAAATACTGTTTGTAACTTCTTTAGATAAATACATTGGTGTTATTTACTTACTTCACGATGCTCATTCTCTAATTTTGTTTTCGCTTCTCGTATCTCTTCAATTCTTAGTAGGAAGGCTTCGTTTGTTTTATAGTATTGTTCCCACAGATCTTCAATGCACTGTTTCAACAAAATATCAACATAAGATCTTAGAGGTCTGCTACTGTTCACTTCTTTAACAGCTCTTTCAATGTTTCCTCTAGAATACTTATCCCATTCTTCTTCTGTGATGTTTCTGTAATTTAATGTGATAGTAAAATAACTGTTTATCCTCATTATTATTAATAATATATATATTATATATGGGATAAGTGACGAAGTCACGCATTGGATAATTGGATAGAAAATTGGAAAGAAAGATAGAAATATTTGGGAGAAAGGCAGGAAATTTGCTCTTTGAATCATATGTACGGATATAATTCAATACCTAAGACTTGTTGGAGTATAATAACCAGTTTTTAAAAATAAAAGTGTTGAGATTTATATTAGAATTTTCACGTCAAAGTGTAGTTCAAAATTACAATTTGCTCTGTATAAAGCAACTATAAGATTCAAACTCTGTTACTATATGTAAGCCTTAAATTTTGTATTTTTAAGTAAATAGTATCAACCTTCACAGTTAATGAAATGCCCCAATTAATAAAAAGTAATGCAGTATTGTACATTAGTATCTGATTGCATGCCTATTAGCATTGTCTTAACATACCCTGAATCCAGTCGGCCAGTTCCAACATAATAACTAAGATTCAAGCTAGTCTCCTTCAAACTTAGACATTCATTATCAATTTTCATAGCTTCTACTTTATCAGCTCTATCACGGTCAATGAAGTACTTGGTTGATCGAATTAAGCGCAATTGTTCATTTGCTTGTTCTAGTGTACGTTGTAACAGTGAAAGGATACTTTCAATTGTTTCAACCTCTTTTACCAGTTCCTTTTCAACAGTGTCATGTACCAAATCAATTCCTAAACGTCCTTCTCTGGAAAAAAAGGAAAACTAGATTTGATTAAAGGGGAAGTTTAAAAAATATATTTGTATTTCATACAAAAATGATTTTATAAAAGTGTGTGTGTATGTGTGTCAGGAAATTGCATTGCAAGGTTAATTAAAACAATTAATAAGGACAGGAAAAGTAGGTGACTTACCTGAAGTTCACAGATGGTAGGCACCATGTAGGATTTATATTTGAATGGGGAAGAGAGAGAGAGAAGTTATCGACTTTCCTTAAATTGATAGTAGGCAACTGGAAAGGGAGTATAAAAATGTGAATTAACGAGAACATAAGATCCCTCCTTCGGATACTTCAACCGAAGAAGGGAGTTTAGACTCTTGAAAATTCACATTCTTGTACTTCCTGTCCAATGCCTACTTCCAATGTAAGGTACCTCAAAACTCCTTTCTGGCTCTCATATATCAGAATTTTCATGTGAGTGTATGAAATGAAATATATACAGCCAATCAATTACAGATTGAAACCCTATCACTTTTTGATAAGTCAAGAACTTCAGTACATCAGACAGTGATAGAGAATGACTTCATCAAGCTAAATAAGTAAATGTACTGCATGGAAATCCTCTAGACAAAAACTTGTTTTAATTAGCCTAACAGAATCATTATCCAAATATCATTTGAAATGTATACCCAAGTAAAAATCAATATGTGAACATGAACATCCATACAAGTTGTAAAATGCACACATTACTTATGCAAATACAGTATTTTTAATTATATCAGGGATATAAAAAATTAAATATATATAGACTTTCATAAATATTCAATTAAAGGTTTAAGCATGTACAGTCCAGTTTCTCCCCTCAAATTTAAACTAATAAAATGAAAAAGTTATAAAGCATCTTACCTTAGGACAACACATTTTTTAATTATATTTAGAGCTTCTCCTTTAAGTGACTGAATAGTATTAACAAGCCGCTCTTTATATGTCTTCAGAACGTCCTCCTCTTTACAGCATTCTGACTTCTGCTTATCAAGTGAATTTTTACAGTACTCGATGTACTGAATTCTTTCCTGTAGCTTTCTGTCAACTTGTTCCTTGTTGAGTTGTGTTAGGTCACGTGTGGCATCCCGGACCCTCTGGGACTCTGTGAGTGTGGAATCTGCCAATCGCTGTTGATCCTCCGCAGTGCGAAACCTATGACGGTTTGTAAGCTTCCATTCATCTAGGGTGAAACGTGGAGGTGGTGGAGGTAAAATTACCAATGCCTGGTTCATGTTAGCTGAAAAAATAAACAAGTAATAAATATGTTATATCTTGTATATAGTCAAAGTGAAGTTTTACAAGAGTAAGCTACAAGCACTTAAATCTCATCAGGAATTGGCAAAGAAATAGAATTGTTTCAGAGATGCAGCTATAGTGAAAGTTCAGATAATCCTTAATTAATTTAATCTAATTTGGACCACGGTTGTATAATCAATAAAAGTCCTCTAGTTTTATTACTTAAAAAGCAAATACTCGGAAAACATGCTTTAATTCATGGTCATTGGATAACTCTGGGAACAAAATGTATATAAAGTATTTGAACAATCACAGGATTTATTGGAGTGATACAGAAATTTCTAAGTTTATTAAATTTATATTTGATTACTATTTTGTTCATCAACCAAAGATCATTACTTTCGAAATAGAGGTCCACAAAATGTAATTCAGAAACAATTCAGAACCATTGTGATTTAAAATTGCACACTGTAAAGTTCAATTATTAAGTTTTTAAAACGTCAGTTGCCCTTATTTGGCCCTTGGATGTAATGGGTATAAGATTTTATATTGAAATATTTTTTGATTACTTTATACATTTTTTAGAAATTAACTACGTTTCCGTATTTGTACTTTATTATTTTTAGAAACAACTGAAGAGGTCGCTAAGCTGAGGGATGAAACGTTTTGACTTTGATGATAATTTTAATTTGTAAAGTATTTCCGACTTTTGGTCACTATATTATAATTCGATCCTAATTTATTTTTCAACACAATTTTTTATTTTTCATTAAATTTGATCTTCTGTAAAACTGCGTTACTCACGTGAACAAACTGTACGTGCGATGGTCGAAAATGGAATAAATTATACAATAATTTGAGAACAGGGATTTTTGGGCGTTACGAAAGGTTCATTCGGAACATTAGGGCATGAAGCTGAAAACTTGTGACAAATGCGTGACAATCTTAGGTTTGTTCAGATACACACAAAGGAAACTTCACTTTATGAAGCCCACTGGGTTATTTGAGATTTATGCCTCAGCGACCAAACCTAAAATTAAACATCAAATCCGATATAAACATTAACTCAATTTTAATCATGGCTGTCTACTTTCGAAGAAAGGGACAATTCTGTTCTTTTAATCTTTTTAAAAGATACACTGACGAAGTTTGATTTCACTCTCTCTTCCCATGGGGAATGGTTTAAAAAAGGCCATTTTGTTGAGTACCTACAGAGGGATCTTTCCTGACTTTGACTAGATTAATTTGGTTCCTAATATTTGTCTAATATTGAACCTTCCCGTTTCGCAGCCAGTACGAGGGAACGGATGAGTTATCAATGATCACCTTAAAACTGTCACTTCCAAACGACAACCATAATATTTGTCATAAAACCGGGTCATTAATTTGGTTTGCACGACACTTAACTTACAAAATGCTAGGGATTGGCTAATTTCAATCAATACAACTCGCGAAGTTTTGAATTCCATCACCGTCTATTTTGTAGTAGCTCTTACGAATATATACAAGCCACTATGCGTTAATATGATTTAGAATTTAGTAAAATATAATGGAATAGAGAATAATAAATGTTGATAGAGGTACGTCTAAAGCTTATAAAACAGTAAACATATTGCTGTTACTGTATACATAATTTGTTTGAAAGAAGAACATTTTTTGCATAAACTAGCAATATATAGACCTTAAAGTGCTTCGATAATTTTAATATATACGAAATTATCTATTTTTGGTACATAGTGGGTAGTTGATTAACAGTCTTGGTCAATTGGTACAAAATACTAACGTGCTTGAGATCCAGAATTCAGCTTTGGATTCATTGTTCGTATATGAATATATGTAATTGGAAAATATATATTTATTCGTGGAACAAGTCTGTGTTTCTTGTAGGATAAGGAAAATATTCACTTAAAATTGCCAAGACGAATTCAAGATTTTACAACTTCTTTCCATGAGCTACATAAACCACTGTCTTTTGTTTATTAAAACAACATTTATCGCTTTGCTCTAATTCAATACAAAGAAACGAAAAGTGGCTTACCTATTTAATTGATCGAATGTAGTTTCAATACGTATGGGATAATTTTGAAATTAAGAAATAAACATGTGCTGTTACCCTAGCAACTGATAAAAATTAAACTGCTTAAATTTTCAATAAGTTATTTAAATATATCACTATTAACAAAATTTCCACAATCAAATTAATAACAGAAATTTTTATAATTATAAATAATAATAATAATCTATGAAACAATCGAAAGTAAATATTTAACCTCACCAAAGAAAATATTTTTTAATTTTTCCAAAGTTCTATCTTTCAGTTTAAAATTAAGTGTTGTTTGGTATTCATGGAACATGGGTGCCCAGATATTTTGAAGTTGTCTTTGACGGGTAGAATATAGTATTAGTGTAGTATACTTTTTAATCTTAATGTCGAATCTACTGTGTAAATATCGATGTTGGAAGAAGAATCATTCCATTCATCTTGAAACATTACAATTTAATGAAAATGTTCTACAAATATAAAGGTTACCGCCATTTTCAGTTTTATTGATTGAATTCAGTGAAGGTAAGACGTCCCTTAATACCATCAAATAGTTAAATTAAAAAGTTTTTATTTGTTTGGATTAATAATTTCTTGTTGTGTAATTACTCAAGTCTCGTTTCCTATGCAACATGGTATCTGATGTATTGTAATTATAAATTTAATTCCAATTAATTAATTCAGAAATAATTTGATGTCTCACATTTAGAGCAATTATATTTTTTAATTCTTCCTTTTTCCCCCATATTTACAGCGTATGTCTGTAAATGTTGACTTCATGTAATTTTGCTGATTTCAAATAAATTACACCATAAAGTATCTATTAGTTTGGATTAAGCTTTCAAAATTATGCTTCTCATTAGTAAATAAGTGTATCTTGGCCAATTACAGTGGTTCAGAGATGTCCAACCCTATGAAATAAGTCTTTCTGAGCTGAGTGGTTGTTCTAAACCTTTGAAGATAATTGTAGGGAAACTCAATTTGAATATTCTTTTTCATGTATTGCTGAATATATTTTTGTTGCAAGTATTGTTTCCATGATTAGTAACATTAATGTAATTTTTCAACTCGTAAGTTTTAGTGTTACATGCTTGAGGCTGAATAGAGTTAGTGCTTTTATTCCCAAACATTCATAGATAGGAAATCTCAACTCTATTATTGGTAATAACTTTAATCTTTGAAATACATTTGTAGACAAATAAAATGTTACATGCTTCATTTACAGTTGCAAAGGTCTGTAAGTCAATCAACTTAAAATGGCTAAAAGACCAGCAGATAATGATTCTGGTAACAGCAATCAACCACCAATTAAAAAGGTCCAGTTTGAACCTATTCGCATAGGTCCAATCTCGACTCTAGAAGAAATGGACATGAAGGTTTTGCAATTCCAGAACAAGAAATTGGGCCAGGTGAGATGGTGTGATTGTTTAGAAATATTTATTTTTGTGGCTAAAAAACTCAATTTTAATTATACGATTACAGCGACTGGAGCAAAGACATCGAATTGAAGCTGAATTAAGGCAAAGAATTGAGCAGTTAGAAAAAAGACAAACTCAAGATGATGCTGTACTAAATGTAGTTAATCGCTATTGGAATCAGCTGAATGAAGATATAAGAGTTCTGCTTCAGAGATTTGATGCTGAAACTGCCGATGAATCTGAGAACAGAAGTAATTTTACATTTTCTTCATAGAGATTAATATTTGACAAGTTTTAAGGATACATTTTGACTATAGGGGAGTTTGTTGGGAGAGGGTTATGATGCCACTAGTGCTATTGAACTCCTCATGTTCCTTTCAATATTTTTGTAATATTGTTGCTTAAGTTTAGAAATAGTATGGCTAATGACAAGTTGAGGTACACCATATGCATAAATACTATGTGAATGATCTTATGCCTACAAAATGAATATTTATTTTCAGCTTCATTGAATATATCACTTGATTATTCATATATATTTATCACTGAAGGTTTTCCCTTCATTCGACGAAGAAAGTCTTCATACTACTTCCAAAGTAAAGAGATTAATCTAGTTTCATAGTTATTAATTATTGTTATTATTCTTACACAATTGAAACATTGATTTCAAAAGATAGGTTTTTAATTCAATTTAATATAGTATTATGCCATTATTCTTTTGTGAATAATTTGAAGCAAATTTGGATGTAATCAGAATTGAACTTAAATTGAATATGCAATTCAGAACAAAATTTTATATTTTCAGATGAAAACGAAGCAACTACTTCATTTTTAATGCAGCTTTCAACATGGGACAAAGAAGAATTAGATGAAAAGTTAGCAAATCGGGTGCAGGTATCCAAACGGGCTGTAGCAAAAGTGATACAAGCATTTGATAGATTGATGCAAAGAAATGAGAAGATAACATTGGCTTTGAAAGGCGAATTAGATGGAGGTTATTGGAATCTTCTCCCATCTTGTGATCAGTGTATGCTTGTTTCTGTTTTGTTTTCTTTAGTTCCTTTTATTTACTTTTCATGCAGTTATTTAGCTTACATTGTTGTTTGGTTTTTAAACAATAAGTAACTTATTTTAATTTTTGTTTTAAGAGTATCATTTTTAATATTTTTGTAGAATTCCAATTTATTTTATCTATTGTAATTTTATATCTTTTATTCTTAAATTAGAATTGAGGCCTACTTTTTTTTCAGGTTTTGGAAATTTCATTAACTTGATGTGTATTGGTATTTATTTGTAAATATCTGGAAATATCAATGTAAAATATTGCAGAATCTTACAATGTGATTAAAATTAGATGGCACTTAGTTATTTACCATAAAGTGTGACCTTGATTCCCCCAATCTGAACACTTTAAATGAAGGGTGCGACAAGAAGCAATGCTGTACATTTGCAGTCTTTTCTACGGTTTTAAGTGAGCTATGCATGTCTGTATGTGGCATTATCACCTCCCACTATATTAAACCTGATGTGCCAACTTATTTTAATTACACTGTAGAATTTGATAACTTAGGGCGCATTCACATGATAGTCAAGTCTCGAGAGAGACAAAATTCCGTGTAAATAGCAACTTAAGTCACTTGGTCCCCCAACCTGCACCTCACCCCCTTCTTCCCTTGAATCCCATGGCAGGCAGACCATTTCTGTCCCTTTTAACGGCTGTGATGGTTCTGAAAAGTGTAGTTGTGTATTATGTCACAAAAAATATAACTCAGTATGTTGTACTGATAATGCTGTTATTTGAATATAATTGTTTTTAAGTAATAATAGGATGAATATGGCAGTATCAGCTGCTGAAAGCTACTGTTTGAATTTTTTTTTTTTAAACCATGGCTGTCAAAGTGTTTATTATTATCTATTCATCATCAACATTAAACAGTCAAACCACCAAATGTATTTAGTTAATATAATTAAGATATTTTGTCCATCTTTGTGGGCATCTTCAGGCAACTTTTTAATAATAAAGAATATTTTGTGTTTTTACTAATTAATAATTTTTGTTTGCTTTTCCACTGGAATTTCAGCAAAGCCCTTGTATATATCGACAGCCACCTCCATCCAAGCACTATCTTTAGTTATTTTGTTACTGTATTCTTTACAGCTTATAACCCTTATTGTTGTTCATTTTTCCACTGCAATAATTTTTTGATGTCGAAAAAACTCATTGCGCAAAAATAAAGCGTACCATCCCCCCCCAAATTGAATAATCGGTTGAGAACGTCATGACTATCGGTGTATTTGACTACCATCTGAATGGAATTGTAAACCAGTTGGTAGAAGGCGCATCTGCTGAATCATTCTTGAGATAGTCAGGCAGGGAAGACTGCGTCCCTTCCTGCCTCAAAGGATTAGGCAAGTCAAGTTTTCCTTCGTTTGAATGCCTACAATAGTCATAATGCTAACTAATTGGTACCTGCTGTCCTAGCTGACGTCCATACTCTGACTAAAAAGCCTGTGACTATCATGTGAACGGGTCCTTAATAAGGACAGGAGAGAGAGAGAGAGAGAAAGTTGGTGACTTACCCGAGGTTCACAGGTAACAGGCACCATGTAGGTTTTTAAGTTCTTAAATTTTTTGGGGGACCGCCCCCTTCGTCAGACTGTTGGGAAGAAATTTCCAATCGCTGGAAATTTAAGAACTAGAAACCCTACATGATACCTGCCATCTGTGAATCTCTGGTATTTCACTAACTTTCTACCTCTCTTTCCTGTCCTTATTAATTGCTTTAATTAACCTGAAATGCAATTTCCTGACACCATAATAATAACAACAATTAATAAGGAAAGGAAAAAGAGATAGAAAGTAGGTGACTTACCTGAGGTTCATAGATGGTAGACACCTTGTGAGGTTTGGAGTTCTTGAATTTTTGGAGGCACTGCCCCCTTTATCAGAAAGCTATGAAGACATTTTCAGTGATTGGCTAGCCAACAACTGAGTCATCTACTTTCTATCTCCCTTTCCTTTCCTTTTTGTTTTAACTAACATGACAATGTCATTTTCTGACTGTCTGTTTTTATTATTTGCAGATGAAGCACCTAACATGGACGAAACTATTCGTCAAGCAAATATTGAAATACAAGCTGAAAATAGAAATCTACAAGCACTCAACACCTCCCTTCATGAAAAATACCATACCATTTCACTCAAGGTCTGTACTTTTCAATGTGTGACTATCTCTAACATCCTTTACTTTCCGCAAACTACATGATTTACAACATAATAAATTTTTCGAAGAGGTCAGTGTATTGCAACAATCCTGATTGCGTAAGGTGTAATTTTGCTGATTAGACAGAATACATTTATTTCAGTGGGATTGCGTATGCAACACCACAATTGTTTTTTATATTTGTATTTAGAATTGGTTTTTGTTTTCAGTAATTATTTAACATTATAGGTATTTACCTTTTTTCATCATACTTCTATTCCAAAATCGGTATATGGAATCTTTCATTAAGCTCGAATGAGACATAGCAGCTCTGTAGAAAGAACCCTGACTGAAGTTTAAGAAATGTAACTTATGAAATATGGTGCATACTAAATCTCAATATAAAGTAATAATTTGATCAACTAATTCCTCAGTATTGTTTGCAGTCTTTCTTTAAAAAATTAGTTACTGATTTGAAATGTGCCCACAATTGCTGTTTTGGGTTAGACTAACTTAAAAGTCTTTCGCTTTCTTAAAATCTCTTATTTTTATGAGCAATAAATAATATTACCTTAGTTGTTAAATATTAGCAAATTTATTGTTAAGAAAAGTCATTAACCCTTCAAGCTCTTGACTGTCATGTGTGTACTTATTTTATGTATGGCTGTTAGAACATGACAGTCACACAGCACACATTTGTTTTAAAACTACACTCCTGTTTAGATGGCTGAACTTCAAGATAGTCTGACTGGAAAAGAAACTGAAGCAGCTGAATTAAGAAATCAAATTGATGACTTGCAGTATGAATTATTGAAGGTTCAATCTCGAAATGATAAATTGGAAAATCATTTAGCTGAAGCCATTGAAAAGCTTAAAACCTACCAGCAAATTCATGGGGATGAAAAGGGTGTTGTTAAACCAGTTGTAACCACCAGTGTTTCACAAAAGAAGGTTAGTATTATTTCAAATTTAGTTTAGAGTCAAGAAGAAATTAAACAAGTGTTTCATTCAAGTACATAAAGATGTTTTACAAGTAGAATATGACTGACAGTCAATTACATAATGTAGTATGTGCTAATAAACACTGTTTTTAAAAAATGTTAGAATCTTATTTAAGTCTTTCAGCAATAAACATCCTTGTTATTTTCTGTTGTTTTTTTATTACAGCAACATTATAAGTTTAAAAACAGAAGCTTTCAGCTTTAATAGCTGTATTCAGCTGTTAGCACTTTTGACCCATAGCCAGACTTATTTACAAGCTTCTTGTTTCTATAATAATGACATTGATGTAATAAATAACTGCAGATAATAACGTGGACATTGTATTTATGTATGTATTATTCGTAATATTTGTTTAGCTTGAAGATCTGCAGAAAGAAGTTGAGGAACAGAGAGAATTGGCTAACAACAGACTGCAAGAGCTAGACAAATTACATCAACAACACAGAGATGCTTTGAAGGAAGTTGAACGTCTAAAAATGGATGTAAGTACAAATGTTGTTTTCATGACTCTGTAATTGATGACTTATAAGTAGTATAGTAGAGTCTTGCTAATCTGGACTTGTTGGGGCTGGACCCTGTGCAGATTACCGAGAGTCCGATTAAACGGAATCAAGTTTAAAATGTGTCTAAAACAAGTTAAAATGGCAAAAACAGAAACTTTTTGATTAAAGCTAAAAAAATTTGTTATAAAACATGTATCTACTTAATAAAACTATCTACAAAATACTGTACATACAAAACAATGTGTAGTATGTATTTTACATGTGTAATTGAAAAGTGTAAAAGTGATTAAAGGTTAAAAACATTTATATACATACAGTTCACTGGAAAAAGATTAATATTCTTTTATTTTAATGAAGATTGTGGTTTTGTCATTTTACGTTTGTCTGGATTTAACTGATGTTTGGACTACGAGGATCTGAATTCATGAATTTTATTGTAGTCCATCTTTTCTTTCAATATAAATTTTGTGTGTGCATATATGTATGTATATAGATAGGCATATGTCAAGGATAGAGAGGAATGAAAGAAGAAAGACTGAAAATATTCGGTGCTGCCGGGACTCGAACTCTGATCATTACAAAGGCTCTGCTGTAGCTGTAGAGCGCCTTGATGTCGCCAATGGGCCGAAGATCGACAGTCTTGTAGGTTATATATGGTTTATTTAGTTGGGATGGATAGAGAGAAGAGGTATAGAATAGTTATTAGGAGCATCCATTTGGGATACATTACAAATTGATAAAATGTTTGAAATGTACATTGGATGTTTGGAAAGTAAGTAAGGATAGACTGACGATCTTCGGTACATTGGTTTTCATGGTACTGACAGCATAGAAAATGAATAATTTTATTAATAGAGTTCAACATTTTTTACCACCTGGTCACCCCTTCTGACACAGCATACCAGATAGAATCTACTGTGTATCGGATTGGGTTTATTTAATTTATATTTAGACATTATATCAGGTATTTTCTTTGGTCCTCACAGATTCGCCAGTTACCAGAATCTGTGATTGTAGAGACAACTGAATACAAGTGTTTACAGTCACAATTTTCAGTGTTGTATAATGAATCCATGCAGCTGAAAACCCAATTAGATGATGCAAGACAACAACTACAGAGCAGTAAAAATGCCCATTTGAGACATATTGAAATGATGGAGGTAAAAATTTTGTAGTTTTCTTTAATCATACGATATAAACAAGTTATGAAGGTGATAAACAGCTATGAATTTTAGTACATATTGTAATTAATTTTTAATATAGTTATATTTAATGAGTTGAAATTTGTTTGAATCAAATCTCTTTTGACTTTTATTGCTTCCTTACTGAATTAAGGCTTCATAAAACTGTCCTGTAATATATTCAGGTGAGATTAAATGCTAACAAATATAGTTTTAGCAATTTCTCAGTTTTGATTGATGCTAGACTGTGTTAACTTTTTAAATAAACAGTTGTTTAAAGATGGATTTCCTTTTTTTACAGAGTGAAGAGTTGATGGCTCAGAAAAAACTGCGTACTGAAGTAATACAACTTGAAGATGTCTTGGCCCAGTTGCGAAAGGAATATGAAATGTTACGCATTGAATTTGAACAAAATCTTGCTGCAAATGAACAGACAGGACCTATAAACAGAGAGATGCGACATCTTATTACATCTTTGCAAAATCACAATCAACAGTTGAAGGGTGAAGTTCATAGGTACAAGCGTAAATACAAGGATGCTAATGCTGAAATACCAAAGGTATGAGTATGATAATTATTAATTGAAGTGTTATATTGCTTTTTACAAGAATCTTTGATAATTTGTTATATTTCTTATATTCTTATAATAATGTAATTATAATGAAACAGAGATACATACTTAACCAATCTTAAATTTGATGTTGATAGTAGACCATTTTTGTTTGTTTGCTCATTGTTGTGAATAATATTTCAGTTGAAAAAAGAAATAGAAGACCTTTCCTCACGGCTTGGTCAACAAGCTTCTCAAGAAGTTAAAGAAGGTTCATTGTCAGAATCGTCTTGCAAAGAGGAGGAACCATCATCTCTGCAAGGACCAGCTCAAGTTAAAGAGGAACCTGGAAATAATACAGCCAAAGAAGGATTTGAAGAGGAACCTGAGGTATGACTGTTGTCCAGACAAGTTCTGCATTGTTATAAATATGGTATTTTTCCATTGATGATATTTATTTTTACCATATATATACTGTACTTAAATTGTAATAATATTTCTCTTTTAAAATGATTCTTGTTATTTGCTGATTTTAAGTGCAAATATATATATTTGGAAATGACATTGTCATGTTAATTAAATTAATTAATGGGGAAAGTACAGAGAGATAGAAAGAAGGTGACTTACCTTAGGTTCATAGATGGTAGACACCTTGTGAGGTTTAGAGTACTTGAATTTTCGAAGGCACCACCCCCTTCATCAGAAAGTTAGGAAGACATTTCCCGTGATCTTCCTAACTTTCTGAATACATACACACACACACACACACACACAATAATTGATTTAGTACTCTACTTCTGACCGCTGTGATAGTTTTACCTCTAATAATGTAGAACAATATTGATTTTAATTAAAAACTTTAAAATTCATGTTTTATCTCAAGTTTCTATAAAAGTGTTACTTTTGTTGTGTGATAGATGCTTGCTTTCGGGATGCAGGGGGAGGAAGCAGACCAAGGAGGAGCCGACAAGGATCGACAGCTTACTTCTCCAACGATAAAAAAGGAGAAAGATATTAAACGTGAAAAGGATGTGAAGAAAGAAGTTAAGGTGGAGAAAGATCATAGAGATCAACACCGAAGCAAAGATGCAAAAGTTGCAGAATCTGAAATAGTTAGAGACCTTCGAGCTCAATTAAAGTATGTATTAAATTTTATTAATCATATTTAACTACTATACCCATAGTATAGTAATTGTTTTTCTGTTCCCAGGTTTGACCTTGCCCTAGACCATCCTTACTCCTACTGTTCTCCATATGTTGATAATGAATATGAAGGATTGAATTTTCTAAGGTGTTTTCATTTTTATACCAAAGAATTTTATTTTATTTAAGTTCAGTAAGTGATGGCAAAACAAAACTTTATTTCTGTACATTCTTCTAGAACGAATGTTTTGTTAATCTGAAAATGGATTATTACTAATTCCTTTTCTATAATCTTGTAATATTTTGTTTATAATTATGTACAATATACCTTGGCATTGTCTTCTTTGGTAGGTAATTTCTTACAGGCACCATGTTAAATTGAGTAGATTTGTTTATTTATTGCATGACTACATAATATAGGAAGACATAGTTACAGAAACAAAATTAATTATTAATATACCATATTTACTTGTGTATACCACAGATTCCTTTTATGGAAAATTCAATTGAAAAAGTGAGGTCCCTATAATAAACAAATTATAGTTTTTAGGCTCTGAAAACAATGTAGGTGAAATTTTCTTGGAGTTCAAGCCAGATAAATTCATGAAAACGGTGATGTGTACAATTTGATAGCAATACCTCTCGGAATAACCACATTGGCTTGATTGTTGTCAGATAGTGGGTTTAATTCCAGTCGGATGCCATTTCTCCTGGCTCATTATTGGACTCGTACAATTCAGAGTGCTAGTTGCATCTTGTTGCAAGTATTCAATGTCAATCTGGCCATATACAAGTTTACCTATTTTCTGTTTTTACAAGATGATTTATAAATGATTTTTACAAAATGTATTTTGATGTTAATGTTCAACAAAATTTTAAATTTCTTTTCTGTCGTTGATAGAAAGTTGCTGATACTAAAGTGGAATAAAATTAATCTTATCATTAACTTTACACTATTTACTTTGTGAATATATGTCTCTGTGTTAGGCGTTGCTTATCTGTTACACATTGTTCTGAGAAGGGAAAAATTAAAACCATTAACTCAAGATAATGACTGTGGATGAAAAATCTGAAATAATCCAGGAAATGGACAAAGGTGAAAATTTTGATAGATGGATGACATTTACAGCCTTGCTTGCATTGTAAAGTATGTTGGTAACTGTGTAGGAGGAACTGGATATCATTTCCCTCATTAGTACAATTAGAATTAAATCAAAAGAAGGTAAAGTGAGACATTAATACTGTTAATGACAAAAAGATAGAAGAAAATGTACCAACATGTCTAAAACATCTGTAGATGATGTAAACAACTGAATACTGTGTATTTCTTATTACAGATAGAAAATGTTTGGTATAGCCATGTTAACACTGACAATGGCCAGCTGATGCATTAGCAGGTTCTTAAAATTCTGAGAAAAATAATTCATAATTTGTTTTGGGCTGTGGTTCACCAGCTGCCACTGTTTTAACTTGAAATTAGAATCTGCAGTTGAATTTGTATTTTATTTTTAGGAAAGCAGTTAATGATCAGAAGGAAATGAAATTGCTGCTTGATATGTATAAGGGTGTGAGTAAAGAGCAGAGAGATAAGGTGCAGCTAATGGCAGCTGAAAAGAAAACACGAGCTGAACTAGATGATTTACGTCAGCAGCTGAAAAAGATTCAGGTGAAAATACACATTTTATCATTGACATATTTTAAAGTTAAGCTGTCACATCTAATTATATAAAATTTTACATTGAGCTTGTAAACCATAAAGTACCAAACTATATCATGAATGCATAATGTTCAGTGTTCTATTTTCTATGGTAATACTAAGTACTTTGACTTGAAATGAATGAATTCTGCAAAACTTATGATTTGCTTCATTTTTTCATATGTTAATCAATACTTAATTTTTATAGTAGTTATTGTATTCTAATATTTACTCTGTATTTTTAAAAACAAATATGTAGTTCACTCAAGTTTTAATCTCTCTTTATCAGTCAAGATTCAAGCTGAATATATAAATGGAATAAGATAAATTTATGAGGAGGGCGTGTAAGAAGTGTGTTTAGAATTTAATTATAGCATAACTTATGATTTTTGTATTTAATTTTTTTTACCATTAATGAGTGAGTGATTAAATTGTTTTAAATACCAGAATTTGTTATACAATGGTTGGGTCAAATCTTTCACAATCTCAAATTGGATTAGTAAAAAAGTTTACTGTATAGTCATTTATACCATCTTAGCTTTTGGTAGCATCAGTCAAAACCGCTGGTGAAGTCTTCTTGCTGTTGTAATTTTGTACACCACTACCTGGCTCAGAACTACGGACTTTGACTAAGGGAGGACTGGCTCTGAACTAGAATCCACACAATAATGCATAAATTTCAAATTTAGAATCAATCTACTATCCGTTGGTTTGTGGGCGTAACTTCTATAAAGTAAGCTATATACTGTATTTATAAATGGATTCTTTTAAACCTGCCACAATGACCTGCTCTTCCTCGTTTGTTGCCAGTAGGATTGATTTAATCCTGGTTAGAGGTCATTGCTCATGGCTTATTTTTAGATCTGTTTGATTGATGCTGTGTTAGTCTTGGACAAGTACATGTTTTATTAACATCATATACAAGCAGAATGTGTGAAGCAAGAAAGATAATAAATATTTTGTAGAAGAAATTATAATTTATTTCCTAAAATATTTCTCCTATTACCAGGATACAAAACAAGTTGTGTGGTATACTTCAGTAAGTATAGAATTTTAATGTCCTATGCTTGTTAAGCAATTATTAACAGTTCAAATCCTTTTCAATGTTAATATTAAATGAATAAATTTCTTTAGTTGCAATTAATTTATTTTTTCTTGAAATCAGGAGAACAAACGAGAAGAAAGGAAGAAATTATGTGACGAGGATGCCATGCGTAAAATCAAGCAACTAGAAGAACAAGCATATCAGTTACAGAAGCAGGTGGCATCCCAGAAACAGGTAGATGGCAGTTGGGCAACACAGAGCAACTATAACCTCATGAGACCATTTGTAAGTTGAATGGCTTTAAAATAAATACTAAAACTGAAATGGTGTGAGGAATGTTTCTGACGTAAGAGTATATTACAGCATAACTTATAAATTCATTGCCTGGGGTTATATTTTTCTTCAGTAAGTTCTGAAAATTGTTACATTGGGGCTTTTAATTTCCCTATTTAATCTTACCAGTTTAATTGACTAATAATGTCTGACAAACACTAGTGTAATGAAGGTGTATATGTTGACTTTGGTGTCTAGACAATCACTGTAGTTGGTTGTGCTTGTCTAATTCTGTGAGTTTGTTTCTTGTAACTAACATTCCAAGACATCTTTAATCTAAATATTGATACTTTTAAAAAAGTCAATTTTTGTAAATGTCTTATGTTGAACCATGAATATAATTTCTTTTTCCATATAAAATTCTGCAAAATTATAAAGAAGTATTCTATTATACATCTAGTGATGAAAGGTAATAATGGGTGGTAAAGTAGTTTAAGAAGCATTTTCTTGCACTTATTTTTAAATATTTGAACTTCGTATGAATATCCATTATGATTGTTTATTAGACATTGTTTATTTTTTACTGTGTTTAATTGGTTAAAAGGAAATTAAATAAGTTCAGGAAATGAATTTATTCTGAAATACAGATTTTATTTGTTTTGAAAACGTCTTTCTCCAAGTAATATTTCAAAAAATGTATTCCATCAATTTTTTTAAATTCATGAAATGCAATAAACACCATAGTGAAGTAGCTATTTTGTGTGTATCATATCCACTTTCTAATATCCAATCTTCCTTAATCACATGTTAAATAATACAAAGATAGAATTTAACTTTTATAATGGATCATTAATTAGTTTGTTAATGTTTTTATTTGACATGAATGTGATTTGTTGAGATGCTGTCTTCTGCAGAATAATTAACAACATTTTGTCATGTTCAGGTACACCTAATTCAGCAATTTTTTTTCCTAGCATTTGAAATGGAAGAATTATAAATAACTACAAATGTTATTTTGGATCGTAGAATGAATTACTTTGTTTTAAGCATTGAATGTGAAAGTGTGTAAATTTGATCTTGCATATTAATAAGCTTGATGAATATGTAAAAGTGCAATTTTAGAAGTGGTGTTATTATTTTCAACATATATAAACTAAAAATATGTGTTAAAAATGATGTAATAGTAACCATTTAACAACTTACTAGATCTAAGCTCTTGTCTTTTTAACATTATATCTTATCACATTAGTTTGGTAATTCTTGACTAAGAAAATAAGGAAATGACAGATAGCTTATTTGATAGTATTTAAGCAATACACTTTTCAGTATATTGTTCTTTAAAGTAAAGTTAGTAAATATTACATTCATGTATGTCCAACGTAGACCATTTTCTTAATTTAAAATGGCCTTGCTTTTAATTAAAAATTTGTTTTCACTTCCAAAATAAACACATTTTTCTCTCAATTTTCTTCATAACTTTAGTGAGGTTTGAATGATAAGCTTCTAATAAAATGTTTTCACAACATTTACTTTTTAATATTTCTTTAAACATAATCAGTTTAAGTGCATGCTGGGTGCATGAATAGATTGTTACTGCTTCTGCCTTATAATATAACTAATTCAATTCGTTTGTAAATGTGTGTCCCAAATGTATCTCAACATGGTCTCACGAGGTTAATTGTTGCTGTTTATTGAGTTGTGTATTTTAAAGAAGCCATTTCTTACAATATTACAGTTTTGGTATATCTTAGTCAATAGTATTAATCCTTAAGATTATATTGTATATATAAATGTTGCTTTTTATTTCAGTATGTATTATGAATCATAATTTAAATTTTCCAAAGCTTTTGAGAATATACATATTTTTTCTCCAGTGTAGGCTTATGAGGTTCTTCTGTTCTATTTCGTGTTATAGTGCAAGTAATAAGTTTAATTTCATTATATAAATTGTATTTGTTTTATGTACCATTATTGACAAGGAAATTGATATTATCAGTTATGATATTTAAATTAAGGTATACAATATGCAAAAAATGTTGTTGCAGTACAATAACATTACTAATGTTAAAACAGTTCTGTGAATAATTTTTTTTACTGATTTGAATCACAGCAGTAGAAACTTAACTACTTTATCTTGTGTATTTCTGCCTATGTAGAAGTTCCTCTACTGTGTAAAAAGCTCTCTTTAACGGCAGTCTTTTAGCATTTATATACAAATAAATGTGTCAAATAATTTTTTTAGTAGATTATTAATCAAGTGTAGAAATATTTATTTCAAGTAGTGTGCGTCAGTGCTGTGGGTCCCTGTATAGTGAAACAGTGATTGTCTCTGATAATAAATATACTATTGTTATCTTTAAAGAACTATGACATCCTAAAATGTATTTTTAAGGGTAGGAAAGTATCCTCTTCTGTCACAAATAGTACCTGCTTCTGTCTATTGTCATTGTTATATCACATACTATAGATCTTCACACTACCAAACGACAATTATTTAAAGTAATCATATTGGAACTAAGTTATCGATAACAAATTGACTGATAGTAACAGAATGAGTTATCAAAAAAGTTTAGTTCAGTGATGGTCCCATTTGATTATTGGTTAAATGTATGTTAACCAACAGCCAATCAACAGTAAACCATTTATTCAGGTTTTATCACACACCTTTTTTTATTTAACTGTCTACATGAGTGTGATCTGAAACAGGCAACTCCCCTTCAATAGCATAGAAAGGGAATTGAAAAGTGGGAATGTGGAAGATAGAGCAAGGTAGCTGCGGGTTGACCAGGGCCCTCTGGGCTATAGGATCCTACCCAGTGTTTCACCTAAAGAGATGCAGGGAAAACCTGCTTCAGGTAGGTTGGGCTATTGGGTTCTATTTGCACGCCCTTCCAAATGATGGGAGACATCTGCTGTGGGGTTGTAGCATTCCCTTCTGTCTCCACCAGTTTTAGGAAGCAGTTGGCCGACTGATCCAATGGGATCAGTGAACAACTCTTACCGTATACCCAAGGCCTTCAACCCCAGTACATACCTCCTAAAATAGGTGAAGATGCCTTGGCAGGTGAGAACTGTGAAAAAAAAACAGTGAGGGAATATGAGGCATTCTTGAGAGGGTCAGGTGAGCCTCGCAGTCAATCCAGGGAGAAATGCCTGTGAGTGAAAACTCGCACAGGCATCCCTCATCAATTCCACACACCCATTAAGCATCCCAATTATATAAATAAGTACATATGTTTTTGCCTGTGAGATTTATAAAGATTGCACTTTCATTCCAATTCCAAATTTGTATGTGCAGCACCCAAAGCTTATGACAGATTGAACCTTTCAAATTGCCGTTCATTTAATTATGGTTAGTGTAATATAGTTGATTCTCTCTTCTGAAGAGTTAGCTGTGAAGGATACCGCACAGGATTGTCTTTTTAGAATTTATGCAAATGTAAATAGATACTGTTCAAATATTTTAGAGAATACTTACTGGAAGCAGTGATATAGGACAAGCTGAGCGAGAGCCTTTCTTATTAATATGCATTGTTTAAGGATTCTGGGAGCACATCATTTTCTAAACAGTAAGTAAATAGACACTTTTCATGGATAAGCTATAGCAACAGCACTATTAATCTACATTGCTAATGTAGCAAGTCTTTGTTTTATTATCAATGAATGAGAATTTGATTGCTTACTGGTTGAAAAGTATTGTGAGACCTGTATTTCAGTTTTCACTCAAGAGTGTTTGGGATTTTCAGTAGAAATATGTTTTATATTTTACTAATGAAAAAAAGGAGACATTTTTGAGCATTATTCTTGTTAAAAAATATGCTCATCATCAGAAGAACAAGTATTTTCTTCCATAATATTAATTTTGAACTTGTATGTCTGAAATTGTCCAGCGTTTTTGTCAGGCCAAGAATTTTTCTAAAAAAATTGAAGATAATATAGGGCATTTTAATTTAATTTTATATTTATTTACTACTTAAAGAAGTGATCAGATAACCAATAAATATGTCATATAATAAATACCATTCAATGTTTCTGCAATTTTTGTTGCATTTGTCAGGTGATTGAACAACACAAGTGGTGCAAAAACAACTCACACCACTAACCAAGTTAGTGTGGTGTGCTGTTCTTGCAGCTTTTACATTTTCCAGTCACCTGATGAAAGTAAAAAGAATTGCAGCAAATGTTTTGTTGTATTTATTTTATCACTTCTTTTTGTCTGTTAGTCAACTGTGTCTTAATTCATATACTTTTAACACAATGTTTTATTTTGTGTTTTCATATTTCTTCCGATCACAAATTTCTTTTGAGGTTTTATAATTCTTAATGTAACAGAAGATATGCAATTTTCTTTTTTATTGCATTCAGTGTTGTGGTAACATGAGTTTTTGATACAGAAAAAGCATTGAGTTAAGTTACATAATCAATGGTTCTTTTGCCTTGGAAAAGTTTCTCAACTATCAGTCATTAGTAATGTCTAAATGTGATTTTTTTATACATCCTTATAATCAAAATGAGGTTTGGTAGAAGAAAACTGGTTATTTAATCCAACTTAACAATTATTAAACAAGTGTAATTTTCTAAGACGTGTATTCATAATTTTCTACAGTCAATATTCAGTAAGTGAGATACAGGGACCACGTAGGCCATTACAAACAGTGCAACAGTAAGCAAGGAATGTGTTTATTTTAGTCAGTACAATGAAATATGAAAATTCAAGATTTTTTTATTTTAATTGGATTGTTAGTGACCATATACAGGAACAACACTGTATAGTTTGTAAGTCAGAATGTATAGGTTATTTAGTATCTTAAAAATTGAAGGTTTTGGTTTGAACATACTCTGATTAGAAAAGTATTTGTCTTTTTTGGCTGAAATTACTGTTCGGGTTTAGGTTAAAAGCCATGCCTTACAAAATTGGAAGACCTTCCTTTGCCAGCTGTATAACTGTGGACCAATTTCATGAACCCACACAGAACCTTTCCTTCCATTAGTGTCTATACCTTTTAGCAAGTGTTACTCTCTTCCTGAGTCTCTCTTTTCTTAAATTCAATACTTTACGTGCAGTGTTGGCTTCTTCATATAGCATGACACCCTTTTCTTATAGTCTGTTAGTAAAGTTTGCTGCTTTTCTTACCATCAGCAGGCTGAGTAATTGCCTGAAATCTTGGATTTTATGCAAAGATAGTTTTTTTTGCTTAAAGAAAAACAATGCCAGGCATGGTGAATATTTATTTTTCATAATCTTTTTCCTTTTCTCTAGAGTAAATATTAATTTGATTATTGATTATTGAATTTACATGTGAAGAATTTGGTGTCGCGAACCCTCTTGTTGCTCTATGTCAAATAATGTAGATTTATACATCGAAGTCTTTCCCAGTGTAGAGAACTTAAGGTTTCTTGGATATCCAACTAGGGTATCTCTGTAGACAGCGATGTTTTGATGGGTAGCACTTCCATCCTCTTCCAGATTGAAGTGTTTTGGCTCTGTCAGAGCACTTTTATATATACCCACTTTGGGTGCTCAGCATCCAGAGTCAAAGTGTCTCGATTGGTCAATTGGCTGGTTTAGCCTTATCAATAATCCTGTCACCACCCATCTGAACAGTCTGTCCACTGGAGATTTCAATAGCTTTGTTTTATATTCTATTGAACCTGATTAAAAATTACTCAGTCTGCAGTATTTTGAATTAATATGTAATATCATAAATGCCAAAAATAACTTAATATATATTTTAATTGATCATGTTGTTCTATTATTCTTGAAACCTACATACATGCTACTCTAGTATTCATAAAACCTACACATTAAGTTCTCCATTTATTTTTCTTGTTCAGGAGGAAGAAGCTCTATTGAACGAAATGGAAGTAACTGGCCAGGCTTTTGAGGATATGCAGGAGCAGAACTCTCGACTAATTCAGCAGCTCCGAGAAAAAGATGATGCAAACTTCAAGTTGATGACTGAAAGGATTAAATCAAATCAATTGCATAAGTTAGCTAGAGAGGAAAAAGACGTTCTCAAAGAACAGGTAAATCATTAATTAATCCACACTGTGACTTTAGTTTACAATAGTAATTGAAGATTCAATTACTGGGGAAAATAAATAATAAGTAGAAATTAATAAACAATATTTTTTATGTGGAGAAATTAATTGTTGGTAATTAAATCATCATAACCATATGCCATTTTACATAATTTATTTACTCTAGGTTGCTACCCTAACATCACAAGTGGAAGCTACAAATGTAGTAGTTCGGAAGTTAGAAGACAAAGAGAGAATATTACAAAACTCGCTTGCCACTGTAGAGAAAGAACTTGCTTTAAGGCAGCAAGCAATGGAGATGCATAAACGAAAAGCGATAGAGAGTGCTCAATCTGCTGCAGATCTTAAATTACATTTAGGTAAGTATTCTTTATTATAATTGAATTGTGTTTTATGTATATAATAAATTGGATAGGAAAGAGAGAGAGATAAAAAACGTTATTGACTTATCTTAAATTGGTAGTAGGCGTTGGCTGGCAGGGAAATAAATATGTGAATTTTTGAGAACCTAAGACAGTGCGCCTGAATGATACAGCATACAGCTGCTCAGTAACTCATTGTTGAAAGTATAATTGTATAATATATCATAGTTACATATTTGAGTTCCATTCCTCAACTCTTGTAAATATGGTTTCCATGTTCATTATGTAATTATAGTTTTAATTAATTTGTAATTTTACAATCTTTTATTACATTTTCAGAGAAGTATCATGCCCAAATGAAAGAAGCTCAGCAGGTTGTTGCAGAAAAAACAAGTGCTTTGGAAGCAGAAGCTTATAAAACTAAAAGACTACAGGTATGTCATAAATAATACAAATAATGGAGAGTTAATTTTAGATGTAAAATTATATGTTTTTTGAAATCATACTTGATTTATACCAAAAGTTCAGTGATATTTAATTACACTTGTTTTGATTTGAAGGAGGAGATTGCACAACTCCGCAGGAAAGCTGAGAGGATGAAGAAAATAGAACTTGCTGGAACTCTAGATGAAGTGATGATGGAAGAAATTCGTGAATACAAAGAGACACTAACTTGTCCTTCTTGTAAAGTGAAACGTAAAGATGCTGTTTTAAGTAAATGCTTTCATGTATTTTGCTGGGATTGTCTCAGGACAAGGTATGAGACAAGACAGCGCAAGTGTCCAAAGTGTAATGCTGCCTTTGGAGCGAACGATTATCATAGGTTGTATCTTTCAACATGAAATCTCAATGTATATAAACTTAATTTTCATTCCATATTTTTTTGGTCAAATGTATTTGTTGTATATAGTGGGGTTTTGAGGCAAATGTGGTATGTATATATGGTGAATAGCATTAATTTGTGTGTATATAGTTAAATTTATTGGAATTTAATCTGTTAGTATACAGTTGATTAATTTCTGTTTATGTAGTTATATTTTTGTTGTTTAAATTATTTTGATACATGTAAATGAATGTTAAGTTATTGCATTTATTGGGAAGAAGTTTCCATAGACAAAGTTTGGCAACTTCTTATTATTCACAATAAATATATACAAAGTTTATTCCTAAAATAATGTATGTTTGTTATTTGTGTTTTAAGGTCAATCAATATCTATGCCCATCTTGTGGAATCTGTGTATTATAATACTTTTATGGATCTGTAAAATTTTTAATATATATGAAGATATGATTTGTGTTATTTCAAACTTGCTGCTTTCCCTTCTTCACTAGTGTTGTGTTCACTTTTAATTTTGTCACGTGTAAGCTTATACTGATCAGTTAAGCATTATGACATGTGTAACTTTTGGAGCAGGATAATACCTGTGAAGATTTCAACTGAATGTTGAGTTGAAAATGTTGTGGTATTCAGTCCTTAGACTGGTCTGATGAAACCTTCCATGGCAACCTATCCTGTGCAAGCCTTTTCATTTCCACATAATTTAACACCTTGCCTAATCTACTCAGCGTATTCATCCTTGGCCTACCCCTTCTGTTCTTACCTCACACACTTCCCTCTTAATGCTAATTTTACAAGACCCTTGTGTCGTAAAATGTGGCCTATTAATCTATCCTTCTCTTGGTCCTCCATATTGTTCTTTCTACCCCTATTCTGCTTAGAACTTCCTGGTTAGTTAATTATCCACCCACATGATTTTCAGCATTCTACAGCACCACATTTCGAAAGCTTCTTTTCGTCTTTACAACTCCTATTGTCCATGTTTTGCACCCATATAATGCTACACTCCATACTAACAGTTTTAGCAATGATTTCCTAATATTCACACTTATATTACCCGTAAGTAAATTCCTCTTTTTCGTGACAAGCCTTTCTTGCCTGTGCTATCCTACTCTTTATGTGTTCTATACTTCTATTATCCCTAGTTATTATGCTTCCCAAATAACAGAATTCCTTAACTTCCATCAAAATATCCTATACTATACTCAATTACCTTGGTTTTACCTCCATAAATCTTCCTTATGAACTCGTCTTTCTCCAGGACTATGTTCATGCCATTTATCATGGTTTCAAAGATTGTGTGACAGTCAAAGAAATGAATATGAATCTTAAAGTGAGAGGGATTTCACTTGCTCGAGAGTGGCAATTGGTTAGACGTTAACTGGCATACTATATATGTTAAAGTAGAATCTTTGACACTGCTTGATTGTATTTTATTTTAAAGCCCTTTCACCTGTCTAAGTTAAAATTCCCTTTGTAAGACAGAATGTGTTCTTCAAATATTTTTATGTAATATAGAAAATAAGAATGGTGAAACATTATCAAAGTTATATTTATGGACAGTAAAGGTAACCAATGAATTAATAGCTTACCTTAAATTGAGAATACTAATGGTATGGCATTGGCAGAAGTACAATGTTTCTGTGGCTGTTGGACTCATGTATGTGGGAAGAGGTTGTCCTGCACACAGCAGAAAGTCCATTGGGTGGGTTCCTGAAGAGAAAGGATGTAATATAAACTAAGACAAGCTGGCTTTTATAATTTCCATCTTCCTGTTAAGGTGATGACAAAAATAATGTACGAATGGAATATTGCCTGTTGCAAAGGACTGCTTTCATTTGAGCACTTCCATTAATTAAATGAGAAGTGCAATGAAGAGAAGAATGTTTATAGCAAGATCCTTGTGCATTCTCTTCAATGTTATCATTTGGCTATAGTGTAAATATTAAAGGAATGTAGTAGGAATTAAATTAATTGCAGGCCTTGCCAGAATTACAGCTTTCGACATAAATTTAAATAAACTTTCAGCAATGCTGTAGTGTGTTCAATGTACAGCACTATTATCATTGTTAAAGTGCCATATACAATTAACTTCCTCATATTTTAATTTCTTGTCCATTGACTTACATTTGTGCTTAAAAAATTGTTTATATGTCAATCTTTATAACATTTTGTAAAAGTCTAAAGGGGCAATAATTCAAACTATTTTCTAATTTCATGAAAGTCTTCTGCAGAACAGTCTCTGAGAGTATAACAAGTTGTCCAATTTTGACCATATATTTGAAATGTTTGTAGCTGTACTAACACACAGATTAGAAGATTACAGTATTTTCCATTTGTAAAACATTTTTATTAATGTCTTAGATTAATAAACACTCCTATAGACTAATGAGCGAAATGGTATTAATTTAAAAAATGAAGCAAATAATTTAAATAGAATATAGTGTATATTATTATTTCCAGTGTACACCACAATATTTTGAAGAAAAAAACTTCATTTATAGTTGCATCAACTTCTTGGCATATTACAACTTCCTACATTTTGGGCTACTTATTAATTAACTATGGGAATTTCTCAGTATGGAAACACACACTTGTCACTCTGGGATTTGAACTCAGAACCTCTGTGACGCGTGGCAATTACGCTAACTACTACACCACAGGAGGTTGGCTATGATAAAACTGTTCTGTCAGTTCCATTCACATAAACAGGTGTTTGTTGGTTAGACTGATCTCACTTCATCTATACCAATAAATAAATAAAACTTGTCTGCATGTCTCTGGAAGTTTACTTGAATAGGCTTTGAAACAGCTCAATGAATTTTGATGAAAATTTGAGAGATTGAAATAGGAATATTAATTTAAATTATGTATGCATAATTTTGGCAGCATGAGAGAAAGAGAGAGGGCGCTCATTCTCACTCCAACTATTGTTGCAGCAGGAGTTTTGTTGGAGGTCATGGCATTGTTGTTATTTCAGATACAGACCTGTCAACAAGTTGTGCATGAACGAAGTTGCAGTTGAAATTGAATGTGCAAAGAGTATAGTTAATGAGAAATAATAATTTAATTTAGTACATCACAAGCAAGGTTGTGTTAGTTTCATTAGAATTTTTCTAGATGCAGTAATAAATTCAAGAGATTTAGAATGATAAAATTTTGAATGTTTTCAACACACAAACATAGTCAGCAAAATGCCACAATGCTATGTTGTACTAAATTTTTCTTGTTAAATTTAATTTTATTTCCCCATTAATTAGGTGGTTTAATCATCTATTTATTTCATATTTAAAAATTCAAGATCATAACTGTTTGTTATCTAATCATTGTCATAATATATCTCTTAACGCCTGATTTTAAAAGAATTTAAAAAAATCTTAGATTATTTGTGAATGGTTAGTTTTAGTAAATCATTTCGACTCTACTTACATAAGGTGTATAGTCAATGTGTTGGAAGCTTTAATAAGTCTATGATTTTATTGGCTGATTTATTTTATTAATTTGTTGATAAATATCAATTTTATATCAGTAGTGTATACACATCAAGGAACAATTTTAATTTAGAATCTAGGACTGGGGGTTGGGGAATTGAACCTCATTGTGTTTGCTTAGTGGAGGCCACACTTTTTTAAATAAACAAAATTGTAATAGTTTATTCAATTTATTAATTGTACTAATTTCATTTTATTTATGGCTGTTGGTACATGTAATTTAAATTTCAGTTTCAAGATGTCACTCTTTTCAACCATCAATGTTTTGAGGGCTATAATTTTCCGACTCCTTGTTAAAGGACCATTCATTGCCCTCATTTTATATTTCTTCAACTTTGAGAAACCATTCAAGTTATTCCAGATCTGCTATTTTAACATTTTTATCTAGGACTTCAGAAACAAACCTTGTCATGTAAATGAAATAAAATGAACCTGCTTGAATTCATTAAATTCAAGTTAAACTCTTGTTTCCCTGTTATTTGGATTTTTATGGTATTTGCATGCAATAAATGAAATGCACAACTTTTTATACAAGAATATAATTCAAATAACTACACTTTTTATAATCATTTATGGTTTTTCATTAGTAAGGCAGTACAACTTCACTGCTTGAATTTTCTCAATATGGATGGAACGATTCATATTGAATGATTCATTAGTCATATGCTAGTGTTTATGGTACTTTAAAATTTTAACAAGAAACATCTAAAGATAATTAACATTAAATTTCTTTCAGGAAAATAATGAAAGTCAATTAATGTCAATTTAAATTCTGAATGTAACTCATTAGACTTACTTTACATAGAAAAGAACTAAGAATTACCATATACAAATACTATACAAAATAACATATGATACACAAAGGTACAGACACAAAATTTACTTTAATACTTTATACACTTAAATGTTTCAGGTTTAAAATTTCTGAACAGAAAGATTCAAATTTTTACTTTCCATCTCCTAAGATACTATAGTCACTGTTAACTAGCTGCAAAAAATGTTTAAATGATTCTTTTCTTGGCCCTACCAGTGCCTACTTGTAAGCATAAGAAGTAATGTTTCATTTATCTAATTATCATTGTATTAATTAACTTATAAAAAATATATTTATAAATAATTGTCTGCTGGTTTTGAAAGTAATCTTAAATATGACTATTTTTATATTTCATTACAAGGAAACATATCTGTAAGTATTGTTTGCTTAACTAAAAGTAAACAGTATTACAAAACAAACTGAAATCTTTGAACTCTGTAAGAGTTGTACATTGTTATTTCAATAACTGGTCACAAATTTTGCAAAAAGAAGTTAACATTATTCTTTTATTATTACTTGTTCATAAAAGTATACAAATTTTGTTCAGCTTTCATTTATATTGTGAGCCATGGTGTACTAAGTGAAAATTTAAATTGGCAACAAACGCAACACCCTGTCACCTGTGTATTCTTAATATCGAATTGCTATAATACATAACAGGCCACTGATTGTATTGAAATTTCAAGTCTTATACACTTGTCACACTAGGAAATTACATCTTGTAAATCTTTGATTGAACTTATGTAATGGGTAACATAAAGGAAAATTTTTATTGCCACTCTGAAGTACTTTGAGTATTGCCATTTTTCAACTAGACATACTGACAAATGTTTTGTCGGTAGAGTTTAGCTCTAAATTTAAACTGGAAAATCAAAATTTCATAGATTTTTGGTTGCTATCTAGAACATTGTTTGCTCCACCATTGAGAGTACCATTTGTAACCAGTGCTGCATTGGCATTAAGGTCAGCCCCAACCAAAGGTAAAGTTGTAATGCATCTGAAGTTGGTCTCTTCTAAATCTTGTTGCAACTTGGTGAGAGAAGGACATTGCATCACAATACCTTGAATTCCTTGAAGAGTCTGAAACAATATCAATTGGTTACAACAGTTAGACTAGTTTCCAAATTATGTTTAAACAAGCATTTTCTCTTAGTAAATGCACACACATTTCCAATTAAAAAAAATCCTTTTGAGGTATTTTGGTTAAGATGTGCCAGCAGTAAACAACTGAACAAAATCAAGTTGCAATATTTGCACAACAGTAACGTGATCCTACAACTCATAAATAACCAAATTTGCATTGCATACACATTAATTTGCAATTTAACTTTGTCACCACTTCCTCCCCAATCACCATATGAATTATGTTGAAAAGTTCACTCCAACACAAACTCCACAGAATTAATGTTGTATGCTTCAGGTTCAAGTCACACAAAGTCTACATAACTTTGTGGTGACAGTTAACTGCTCTGGAATATAACCCAATATTCTAACAAAATATGCATACTTTATTCTATATCTTATATTATTTAAATATAATTATAGTTCATGGAAATCAAGAGTGGGGTTTTATGGTTATAACAATATATGAATGTGTGCCAATTTAGAATATCTTATCAGAAATCAACACAGTTGAGATATAGCTAATATTTATTCTCAGTAACACTCTTCAAGACATGAAAAAATGGTTTCCATTTAGTTTTTAGAAAAATTAAAAACTTATTCTCTATAAACTATGTTTTCATCTTTTGATAACCAATTAGATGAAAAAATTTCTTTAAAGAACGAAGGCTTTCCCGGTGAAGAATATGTAGAAACGTTTCTCGGGTTTCCAACCGGGTAATCTCTGTACACAGCGACGTTTCGACAGATAGCAACTCCGTCATCTTCAGCCTGGAAGATGACGGAGTTGCTATCTGTCGAAACGTCGCTGTGTACAGAGATTACCCGGTTGGAAACCCGAGAAACATTTCTACAAAATTTCTTTTGTTTTCAATGTCCTACTTTATTTGTAAATGTGTAAATATTTATTTCTAAATAATTAAATTTTTGTTTTCAAAGAATTGAATCTTATTATTCTAGAATTAATTTTAATCTCACCTCCAGTGCTCCATCAATTGCCTCATATTGTCTCTGAACTTCTTGCATAGCAATCCCAGCAAGCTGCTGATCCTTTATGTCAGACAACTGGAAAAGAAATGAGACAGTGACTTGTAATAAATATGTTAAATTACATTTATCTTCTGATATATCAGCTCATGAGTATTAGTTCAAGTTTGTAGCATTATATTTTACCAATATAGCCAGAAGTAAAGCTCAGTTTCAACATAGTAATAAAGAAGTTCTTGGTGTCACCAATTTTGAAATTGTTTAACTGCTAGCTGTGTCATCACATGTAGTGAATCAAAACATACTTTATGAAGGTAAATGTAACACATCAATTTTTTCAAATTGTTGAACGGATAAACCAGAAAATATTTTACTCATCCAATATTATATTCGATGTATAAATCTATTGCATAATTAGGGTCTACAACTTCAAAATTATTTAATTTCTCAACTTTGTTTTGACATTTAACTTGTGAGTTTCTGAGATAAATTACTTTCTCTTTCATGTGCTTTGTGTAAATTTGTTTGCTTGATAAGAAATGCATGCTGACACTGGCAAGTTCAAAATCGTGTACCATAACTATAATTTAGATGCTTATAGCAATGAATATTGGTATTATTTTTTACTTACAACACAAGGATATCCATTGCAAATAATAAAGAAGCTTATTGAAAACAACCAGTTTCTCATCCAAGAAATCATGCAGAACATTCCAAACATGTTTCCTGATAAGATGAAGGAGAAGCAACCATGCATGTTTTGGTGAGAGTCAGATATATGAATGGGACCAAAATTTTAAGCATGTCCGTGTAATACTGATTACAATTACATATCTCAGGGAATTGCTAATTATTATTACAGATTTTTCTCCTATACAACCAACTTATTTGTTTCAGTCAGATTACTGGTATCAGTATCATAAATTTTCATTGAGTTATTCATCACAGTTTTTCTTATATTTTTCCCAAATAATTTTTTCATGTGTTTCCAGATTTATTTTCTACACCCACTTAAGATACACAGGTCCCTTTACATTAATAAAGATGCAGAATGCTTGCTTTGGACTCTGATATCAAAATAGATTCAATCATTACAGTAGTTTTAAAACTACTTTCATACCATTTCTCAAGCTAACTTCTAGTGCAATAAAATACTAGCCAAGTATTTTGGATGGAAAGTTTGTGGATTTTATAATATTTGTTGGATTCATAAAAGTTGATTCCAGCTTAATTACAAATGCTATAATGATGATTATGAAAAGAATAACATGCTTGGATCATTAAAACCTAATTGTTGTGCTGGAAATTTTCTGTAAGTAAAATTATACAACATGGAAAGCATAACATCTCTTCACATTTGCAAATTTATTATGCAAACAGTGCATAAATAGTAGGGAAAAACATTACAGCTCACTGTGAAGTGGGGGATAGTTTGCATCAGGACTTGGAACTTACCTTGGAGCTACTGGCAGACAACCATTGTCTCAGCAAATCAAGTCTTTCCTGTCTGCCTCGCTGCTAAGATAGTAAAGGGCAATTTAACAAGAGGGCAATAATATGTAAAATAGCAAAAAATTGGGATTAGGCATGTGCAAATGGCAAGAGCTGATTTGTAACATTCTCCTTTCCCATTCCAGAACTTTTCTTCCTTGTTGTTAATTAAATAATTATTAAAAGGTCAACGATCTTCCCACCAAATCATTTGGTATTGCCTGATTTGTATTATAAATTTGCCCAATTCTTTTACGGAGATTTTAAATTTTTAATTAAGAAGTTAAAAAGGGCATGAATCTTCATTTATATTTTGATAAATTTTTGTCTCTATGTAATATTTATGCTTTCTTCCACAACTTTTGTTAATTAATTTTCTGAATATGGATTGGGCAATAAAAGTGTACCTTTCATACTAACAAATACGAGAAATGATGGAGTTTGTTACACACAATGTGCACAGCTTACACTCCATATATTGAGATCTTTTTAGTGCTAAATTGCCTCTATTTTATTTCTCTCTTTCTCTATAAACATTAATTTTTTACATTCACCTTACACTCAAATTAAGTCTCTCCTCAAGTCCTTGTCACCCAGATTTTCCAGTTGCAAAGAATAAATACAGATTAATATTACATTTTGAATAAAAAAATTGTTATCTCTTCAAGGAAATTTTCCTTATATAGTAAAAAGTGCTTGATAAGCCTAACTTTTAGGATTCAATTAACATTTTAATTTTGTTGTTATAGTATTCAAACCCAAGAATGGTTGATGCAACCCTCCAGGAAACTTGTATTGTGCAAGCCTTTTCATTTATACACATCCCACATCCTCCCTAATCTGCTTAGAATATTCCATCCTCTGTCTCCCTCTTCTGGTCTTACCCCACACACTTTCATCTAATGCTAATTTTAGAATACCCTCATGTCTTAAAATGTGACCTTTTAATCTATCCCTCGTTTTGGTCAACATCCTCCATATTGTCCACTCTTCCCCTATTCTGTTTAGAACTTCCTCGTTAGTGATTCTATCCACCCATCTGATTTTCAGCATTCTCCTATAGCACCACATTTCAAAGGCTTCTATTCTCTTCCTTTCTATAACTCCTACTGTCCACGTTTTGCACCACACTCCATACGAACATTTTTAGCAATGATTTCCTAATATTCACACTTACATTACCCGTTAGTAAATTCCTCTTTTTCATGAAAGCCTTCTTTGCCTGTGCTATCCTATCTTTATGTCTACTATACTTCTACCATCCCCAGTTATTATGCTGCCCAAGTTGCAGAATTCTTTACCTTCCTTAAAAATATCCCTTCCCAATCTAACACAATTTGTTATTCCACTGTCTCCCACACTACACTCCATTACCTTGGTTTTCCCTCTATGAATTTAAAAAGTGAAAACAACATTTTACAGGTTTTTGTTTGAACTATTAGACTTTTAATTCATAATTGCACATACCTAATTAGCACAGAAATTATATGTAAAATATAATTTGGCAACGATATTTTAGACTGTTGGAACTTAATTTATTAAACAGCTGTTCAATTCTGACTGAAATGATATGTCTGCTTCTTACCTGTAGGTTTTTTGTGCGCTCTAGCTCAGCTGTACACTGCCTCAATTGTTCACGTGCTGCAGCTAATTCATTTTTCAGTTGACAGCTTGCGATTTCCCAATTGTGAGTTGCTTCTTGTCTCTCTTCCTGTTCAATCTTCATTTGCTTTGCCAGAGTTTCTCTGTACACCAAAATATATACTGTACTTATTACCAAAAAATAGATAAATATCAAAATGCAAATATAAATGAAAGGCTTAAAACATTGATATAATTGACTGGTTTCCTGAAATTTATATGGATTGCAATTTATTTACCTTTCATCTTGTAGATCATCAATGAAGGTGTCTGTATCTAGCTGAATTATTCGGAGAACTTTAAGTAGTTTTGTTACCAAGTTGTCCACTTCTATTATTTGGTCAACAAGGCTCACAGCTGCAGGATTATAGTCCCCCAGTAGCAGCTCTTCTATATCACCATACTCCTGCTCCGATTGCTGCCGGATAAGGATCGCCTGAGAGAGATTCTGGATCGATCTACTGTTAACTAGTCTCGGCTCCTGCTCTGGTAGATCTGCCTGTTCTTCACTCTCAGTCTGGCTGATTTCTAAATTGGAATATTCTTTCATGTAATGTAATGTAGTAAAATTTGTTGGATTAAGATAAGTAACAAGAACATTACCTGGTTCAATTTCTGGAACACTTTCTTCTGGGGGAGGTGCCACTTTTCCAGTGGCTGCTCCAGTCGCATTACGTATGGCCATAATTACCGCTGCTACAAAAGATGAAGAATTCCTCTTCGGAGATGATATTGGGGCTGTCTTCTCTGGACTGGCTTCTGTGCTGCTGTTACTTTTGCTGTAGGCTTCGTTGTGGAATATTACATCCTATCAACAAACAGAATTTATTGTTTGCAAATAAAAATTCTGTTTTGAGGAAGGCTATTCCAGCATTAATTTAGGATTTTCCTCAAATAATATCTCATGTTTTATTCGTTACTAAATTTTGTGAACTGTCTTACATTTATCATGAATTATTAGCACATTTTTTAAAATTTGCCTTTATAAAGTAAATTAGACTGTATTTTGCAAAATATCACAGTTTTCCTAAGGAACCTTAAATGCCTGTTTTTCCTCATACTGTGTAAACAATGTTATATATTTGTAAAAATGTTATGGCCTTAGATTTTAACCATCTATCTACAAATCATAAATTTAATAATTCATTACTGATAGGTTTTCTTCCTCTTTCTATAAATATTAATTATAGTTTCTTGCATTCTATTCATACACAGGTTATCTAAATACAAGCAAATTTTGAGTTATATATGTATATTAACATAACTGAGGAAATTTTATACTAAAAGAGACTACCAAATGGAATCATGCAAATAAATATTACTTTGGAAATGGAAGAAAGTTTATTGATGAGAATATAAATCAAAAGGGTTGTGATAAAGCTATACAATTCAATTGCTAAAGTAATTGTTGCAGACATTCAAGAAACCAAGCAGAAATACTCAAGTGCATTATATATTGGTGAAGATGCTTTGAACGCATTGACAACAAAGCATTTTATTAATGCCATCTATAAAAGTATTTGGATATAATAAATGTTTTCCTTGCTTCAGTAAATTGCATCTAATTATATAACATAGTTTCTAAGGTAATTATTACTCTTTAAAGTCTGAAAAAATGTCTTCACAATCTAGGTGCTAATTATCTTTTCTATACTAATAAATATGGTTTTCACTTCAAGCATTTTACCTGTTACATCTTCCATTTGTAGAGTTCAGTGAACAAAAGTGCATGTCGTAACAAACTGGCTTACATTTAAAGTTATTTTTTTATTGAAAACATAATTTATTTTAATACTGTACAGTTAAATCGGAGACTAATTTCTTATGTTGAAATATTGTAAATTCTAATAGTGGAAAATAGTTCTCTTGCCACTAAAGAGACATTAAACATTAATTTGACTGAAGATAACTATGTACTAGTTATATTTATTTTAAACTCTTTTAAAGTTAATTCTGGTTAGTCAAAATATGTTGAGCAAATATGTCATCAATAGTTTTATAAGATCCGCAAATTCTATTCACCAGTTTTCAAGCTACAAAAAGTGAGAAATCTTACAGCCAAATTACACAAAATATTAATTGTATGATGGAATCATAATCAACTTACCTAAAAATTTGCTTCATTTTGGAATGCAATGGAAAGGTATAATTTAATACTATTAGATTCTGCATACAAAGTAGTAACTATATTTCTGCTTGGCTTTCTTTAAATACCAATACATCCGGTAATTAAACACACATGTAGCAAGCAAAATAATTTGTTTTAATACTGAATGTGTCAAGTAAAAAAGTCAACTGCTACTGAATTGTGGAAACAGAAAACATTTTTAACTATATAAAAAGCAGAGGAGGATTATATTTAAACGTAGAGAATGTGCATATGTGAATGAATATAATGGTGAAATACAGGGTAAGAACTTACATTTTTAGAAAAGTATAAATTTGAATTGTATTTTGTAAAATATAATATAATATATGTTTTAGTTCTTTAGCTGGCCTTGTCAGAGTAATAATAAAGATTTGAAATATGTCACGAGTGTTAATAATATGCTTAAATCAGAGTTACTACATAACAAACTGAGACTCCTGAAAATAAGAAAAAGTATCCTATTTACTTTGATATGTAAATACACGAGTTCAAAATAAAAACATTAGGTAAGAGTGTGCATATGGAATGTTATATACAATGTAAGATTTAGTCTGTATATACACAAATCAGCTTAGAATATTTAGAGTCCTGTTACAATATGTTTAAAAAAGGAAAAATAGGTTCTTTGAAGATGCATTCATTTACTGACTACACAAAACAAAACTATATTCCCAATTAACCACATTCCTTATCAAGGGTATCATTTTCAAAGTAGTATTAATTGTTTATTGGTAACAATGTGCAGTATACTTTATTTTACTTAGATATAGGGTTAAATGTACAAGTATGGCATGGCATTATATTAAAATATTTTCTTTAAATATTTATACTTCAAGTTTTTAAAGTCAAGCCAACTTCCAAACTGCAAAGAGCAAAAATATTTACAAGCTCAGGAATTTATATTTATACTGTATCATTCTTCCAAGTCATTTACCTCAAGATCTTTCTCAGATATGTTGTAAGAGGAAACAAGCTGGTCAACCAGAGCATCCAGCCTTGAGCTTAGTCCTGACAGGGCAACTGAAGCGCCAGACACAGCTGCACCTTGTTGTAGTAGCAGTTCTTTGCTTCTTGTACCCAGACCACCAAGCTTTGCTTGCAAAGCCATACACTCTTGTCTGCAAGAATAGTCCACAAATTAAAATAGTGTATCAACTTTTAAAACAATTTTATCTCTATGGAAGCATTAATGTACAAAAATTATCATGCTGATGAGAATGTTTAGTTATCACATGTTTAGTTGTGTCACAGAAATTTGAAGTCAAAACTATTTGTTAAGTTGATTACTACAGCTTTCTATGTTAGAGAGAAAATTATATTGAATAATTTAGCAGAAAATGGGATGTATAGTAGAAATATGCACTGCATTAATAACAGGCAGAATCATTGTGTTAACAGATCCATAATGGGTTAGGAAAAAACTCAGTTTTCGCACTAACTTACATTACTTTACATATACTTAAATTCACACTTAGCTCTTAAATTATTTTGCAGTCTATCATAATATATATTTTTCTTAAAATAGAAATTCTCTACTTAAGAGAATATGTGTTGAATGATATACTGAACTGAATATTTATTGTTAATAAACATTACATTCAAAATGAGAATTTGTGATGTTTGAAATGTGTACTTCGTATATATTTTATTTCTTCATTAATGCTTTCTGAGTGAATTACAGGTTTTTGCTTTCTATTTACTGAAATTGATAAATAGAAATAGATAATATTTTATTTGACAAATATGTAATATCACCTTCGTTGTTCACTGATCCGCACTAGATGTTTACATTCATCTTGTTGTTGTGCAAGTTCAGCTTCTTTGTTGAGTAACCCTTCATTCAATCTTTGAATCTGTAAAAATGTACAAACATAATTGTCATTATTCACATTTTTACACCATTAAATTTTATGATAAGATGGTCAGTGAGATGAAATTATGGTTTTGCATGTTATAGGTGTATAAATAATTTTCTATTATTTCTATACCTCCACTTCTGCTTCACGGAGTGAGTCTGATAATGTAGATTTCTCAGCCTGTAGGAATTCCTGCAATTCTAATGATTCAGCCTCCAATTCCTGATGTTGCTGTAATAATGTCTTCTGGGCAGCCAAACTCTTGTCTAGATCCTGTAATATGAAAATTATTGGTAACATCTTTCACTAATTGGTTATGATCTGTGTTAGTAAATTGTAAGCACTTAAACGATACAATTTAATTCAGAGATTTTAATATAATCCAACATTTTATAATCAGAAGACACCAATGTTCCTATCCTATTCACCACAGTTAAAATACAGTATATTTAATAAACATGGTATTTGTATTGCTTTTATGATTGTTTAAGCATATTAATTTATTAATACTGAACAAATATTGAGCTTTTTATTTCTTCATTTAATAGAGATCTTAAAAATAAAATGTATTAGACGTTCATGTGTTTTTCAAGAATTTTGTTCTGAACAATATACTTAATTTGTTCTCACCTTTTGCAGTGTTCGGCAAAGTGATTGTAACTCTGTAATTTCCTGTTGTTGTTTGATGAGTATATGGCCAGATGTTTGTACTCTAATCTCAAGCTCTTGAAGACTGTCACTTCCAGAATCTTCATCTAAAATGAGTAATATGAAATATTTTATTATTATTTAGACTGTGTGGTTTGCTGCAGTTCTAACTAAGTCTTTGTAGTATTTATTGTATTCAACTCACAATTATAGATAATAATTCAAATGAAAGAGCAAGCAATGTTTTTTCTTACAAGTGTTAATGTGGGTATATTCCCAAACCTTGATGAGTGTGTCTGGAGTATTTGTTGCGACGACTGCTTCATTTCAGTTTCTGAAGTCGGGTAGATCAACTGGTACACATGTTCCTTTATGAACCCTCAATGGATCAAGAGACTGTGGAGGCCATGAAAAACATGCTCTGTCTTCTTACCCCTTGTGGTTAATCCGACCTATCGACTCCATGTGTGCCGTGTGACGAAAGGTACTCGCATTGAACACTTGTAAAAAACTGAGTTCGTATTCCATTTGGAAGTTGAATATAATAATTCTACAAAGCCTTCAGTAAAAGTTGCATTCCCTGTTCATAAGGGGAGGATTCATACTATGTTGTTATACTGTATTTCTCGATTACGATCAGCCAGAAGAATTAAAGTGTATTGTGGTATATATATGTGAGTCGGTAGAGACCTGCGTGTGTGCCCAGCAGCGCCTGGACGCGCTCGATGGTTCTCGCCAACTCCTCCTCTCGGGCAAGCCGAGTGGCCGTCTCCTGGTGCAGCAGATGTCTCTGCCTCTCGCAATCAGCCTGCAGCAGCGCCTGTCCCTCTGTAAGCAGCCGCACTTGTGCCTCCAGATGCTGCACCTCCACCGCCGTCAGTTCTTTGGCGTCCGTCTGTGCCGCCGCCTCTTGGCGGTATCGTCGTCGGGGGTACGGCGGAAGCGAGCGCGACGCGTGGGCGGCGTTGTGTTGCTTGCGGAGGCTCGCCGCCCTCGTGAGGCCGGGTTCGCGGCTGGCGGACAGGCTGCGGCTGAAAGTGGGCGTCGTGACCGGCGTGCTGGACGGAGAACGTCTCCTGCGCCGCGGCAGCGTCGCGTACGTGTCGATGATGCTGCGACTCTTAATGTCCGAGGTAGGGGGCGGAGTCGTCGGAGTCGCCGCGTTCCTGGACCTGGAGGACGACCGTGTCTGCGAGCTCTTGGAGGTGGTTGGGGCAGGGGGCGCTGACGTGCGTCTGGCGGTGGTGACGGGGGCCGGAGTCCTGTCTCGTCTGCTTTGCGTCGCAGTGGCGCATCGCCCGAAGGCAGCCGTGGGGGCGGGCTTGCTGGACGTGGGGGTGTGCTGGCGCGGGGTGGTGGATCCGCTTCTAGCGCGCTGCGACGATGTGGAAGCAGAGGGAGACGCGGTGCCACTCCTCAGACGCGCGGGCGGCGTCACCGTGCGCACTGACACCGGCTCCGAGCGCCGCTTTCCTGGCGGCCCCTGCTTCTTGGCCGGGGAGCCGAGAGCCTTCCTCGATCGCGGCGCCGTCAGCGGCGTCGGATCCTCGTTGTCGGAACAGCAGCTGAGCAGACTGGAGTCGCACGAGACGCCGGGGGTGGCCTCGCGCCCGCTGCCCGCTTCTACTCCACTGTCGCTGCCTTCCAGCCTAAAGTCCGGATTCTCCAGGATAGTCACGTCTGATCGCGATCCGTCGCCCAAAATGAGGAAGATGTCGCCCACACTGAGCGACGACGGTTCCTCCGTCTTGGCTTCGTCTGGTAACTCCTCTACCGCAGCCGGCGGCTCTGTCGCGCATCCTCCTTCTTCCATGGCGGGGACTCAACCCCTGAAACAAGCCAACCATCTCAACGCTCAACGTTCGTACAATATACTAAAACTAGAAATATATTTTTATATTTAAAAATTCCCATTCTACAATTTACTCTTAGTAGTGATAGTGTAATAAGTTACATGATTATCAATGATAGATGTAAACATTGACTATACGTATAGATTGACAACTTATGCAAATTTACGCTTAAAATATGTAAGATATTGATGTAAAATTAAGGTGAGACAGATATGAATACACAAATAGTGATTAAGACGTTTAAATACATAAACAGTCGTTTTTATAATTCAGAATGGCAGTATTTTGTTTTCGAGAGAGAGAGAGAGAGAGAGAGAGAGAGAGAGAGAGAGAGAGAGAGAGAGAGCTGTGCATGTAAGGTTCCACGTATAGGTTACTAAACTCTCCCGAAGCTCTGAATTCAGGAGTCAAAAAATATTTCCTTTTCTTATTTCGTAATTCCCCAAATTTAAAAGTTCTTAATAGTTTTATCTCAGTGTTTCCCAGACTTTCTTTCCCGCCATTCCCCACCTAATTCTTCTGATGGCTCCTGAGGAACATAGAGCCAAAACCTTTTCAATTCTTACCTAAGCGAAACCATTATCAGGAAAAAACGGAGATTTTAGGAATCATTCTCAATTAGATCATTAAGAAGAAACCCTAAGTAAATTTTCGAAGGATAAAATAAACAACTAAAAAAACGCTCCCAATGGTGTCTACTTAGGCGTAGTGGTGGGGTTTGCGTGGCCAAATGGTCCTGAGAGCAATGCCGGCGGTAGCATAGCTACTGGTTGGGCATAATGATATAGCTTGGTCCTCCAGGTTAGGGGTTTGACGTGCGGCTAACAACCCCACCTCGTAAAAGAACTCACCGTTGCGAAGACTTCAGAATCAATACCCGGATGGACTACCCTACGACGAAATGACATGCTTTAAGGACTGGATGAGCCAAACTGTGCTGGGAAGATGGAGTGGCTCAGGATATAAAGACCTTAGGGATGATGAATTGGCGGAATGTCGCCATAACAGGAAGAAGTGGCAGGAGAGACTAAAGAAGGCCAAAGCCCACACCGAGCTGTTGAGCCAATAACTACTTCTGAAGCAAACTGTAGTTTATATTTATTCCGTAATTTAAGCGAAGATACTCCAAATAGCGCCGCTGATCAAATGGACTGAAAAATTGGTGAAATATACAGATTTGTATAATATTTGATGGAGAACAACAAAAATGAAGTTGATCTCGTGAATGAAGTTTCGACGTGTTAGTTATGTCTCGTTGGTTGGCTCCTTTGTAAGCCTGAAGCAGCAAACTGATGTAGCATTGAGAGATTCAGTGGAAAGTAGGCGGGCTTCAATGTAGAAAATATTCGTCGTAGGTAATTATTTATTCATCCTGAAGTATGACATACAGAACTGTCTTATAAGTTGTAACGGCCCCTTTATGTATTAGCGTAAAATAAGAGATTTGTTTTTAATAGCTGATGAGCAAAGAAGAGTGTGAGGGAATCTGTTTGGCAAGGAGCATGAATACGTGATGTGAAGGAATTTGTAGTTATTATATTATTAAATGATATTGATTTAGATTTTAATTAATGGTTGTAGCGATACGAAACATCAGCTGGAAGTATTAAAATCGTCACGGCTAGAACGAATTAGACCGGGCTAACACAGTTGGTTGAAATTATTGCAACTAAACAGCCTGCTATTTTTGTCTATAAAGATCTGAAAAGGTAGTAGCTCCATTTTTTTTGTCTGGTGGTGGCCGATGGCTGTACACGAGCTACCAGTCCTTCCGCTCCTCAGAATGGAGTCCTAACACTGGTCATGTTGTACCTGGTCCGAATTTAACGACCTCAGGGTCAGCGCCCGCAGTTGTGGAATCAATATTCTTCCCTTGCTGCGGAAGTGCTGCTGCAGTGGACTGCGGCACCGTAAACGGCAGCCAACACCTGCTGGAGCTCCTTCAGACTGCAACGGAACAACCTAACTGTCTGTACCACAAGAGCTCGACACACCTTCAACAGGCCGCGTTCATTGGAAGCTCACTTCTCGCACGTCTCCTACGCTTAGATTTGTGTGTCTCGGTACACAGAAAATACGAGTTTGCATCTTAGTTTGAAACTTCACCAAATGGAAATTTACGTACTCGAATGGGATCAAGGAAGAACTCCAGAGAAGGCTGATGAGACCGACAGCCGAGACTTGTTCCCCACCGGTATGATCGGAACGGCTTTTCACCAGACTACGTAACAGTTCCTCGCACTTATTCTCTTAATAGAATTGGTTCCACCCTTCTTTCTGGCAGGCTGCTTCCGTTCGTTTCATTGTACGAAACGCTTTCAGTTACAAGGAAGTTGGAAACTCTTTACGATTCCGTGATTACCAGTGGCGGCTGGTGAATGTGTTCATGTATTACAACACACGAATTAATTTAAAAGGGTTTACTTGTTTCGTTACAATAAGAATATTTTAAGACGTCAAAACTGCCCACCTATCCTTCGCTGCCGAGCAAGAATCCTGTCTAGACTGATAAACGGGCATGCACAATATTTCTTTTCAGTCCCATGTCAGTCCAAGAACTAACAATCATATGAGCTAAGAAAGAAACAGCACCGGACCATGCGTGCTACACACCTGGCTACAATTTAAATGTCTTTGACCAATTAATAAAAATATTATTATTTATTTATGAGATTATTTATGAGATTTTATTTATGATTTATTTGAATTAATCTGGCTACAATTTAAATGTCTTTGACCAATTAATAAAAATATTATTATTTATGAGATTTTATTTATGATTTATTTGAATTAATCTAAGTTGATTTGAAAGTAAACACTTTTAATAAATCCAAACAAGTTCAAATATGAACTAACTAAGTTCTTACTAAGCCACTCCTTCTACTCTGTTGAAGAATTTATGGAGCTGAATGTATCATAGGGTAGATATTTATGATTATGAAAGAACATTATTAGAACACTAATTTTTTTGTATATATTTATCAATTTTATATATAAGATACAAATTGTATGTCTTCTGTATAGAACTTAAGAAAATCTTATTATAAGTTAAAAATTAATGAATAGTTACAGTATATTTTAATATTAATGAAGCAACCTATGTAAAATCTCTGACTCGTTCCACATCCTTGAAGCTTGTGCTTCTCTATAGGATTTATGGAATATGATTTTATACTTATACTTAAGCTGCGGCATTTTGAAGACTTTCATAAACCTGTATCAGTGAAGAGCGTTTGAACTATAATGCTGGGAGTTGGATCCTTTCCTACTGAAGTTTTCAGAAAGACAATCTCCTCTTACTTTTCACGTAGGAATCGCTCAAATTGAGACTTTACTACGGAGTGGGTTCGTCCTCGAGGACCCTAGACGTCGGAAACTTATAAAATAAAACTTTCCAATATGACTGTGCTGTGTTGTAATTAATATTATTACAGGAATACGATTTTCAGAGCGGAGAGTGGAAGCGTCGCAATTTTTCTTTTTCGTTAAGTTAGAGGAGACGGTTTGAAAGTCTGATGTATGGAAATTGTGATCCTTGCGCCTTATGCAAAGTGACTGGAACTGTCGTTTCGTCCTTGGCGAGAAAGAAAGTCGCGGCGGCTCTACTTTTCGCGAATTTCAAATATTTTGCCACTTACACCTAAGAAGTGCGTCGATACGTAATAAGACTTACTTATTTGTTCTTTTTTTTCTTTTCAGAATGAACTGTATAGTATTCTCGTGGGTTTCCAACCGGGTCGAGAATTTGTTGGACAACGTTTCAATGGTTGGCGTCGCTATCGTCTTTAGCTGGATGCAGTAGAGACGACGAGCGGAAAACATATGTAAGATTCAACGCGGATTATTTTTTTTAATTAAAACACATCACTCGTTGCATCACTCTTTATATACGACAAATAACATAGTAATCAACGATAAAACAATTTTCCGCGGACTGAATATAAGTTTTCTAGCTTTTGCATACTATTCTTTTCTTTATTTAATTTTAATGAATACGTCAGTGTATTGAACAGTAATTGAATAAGTTTCAATGAAGTAAAAATAATTTTAATAACTGAAATACAGCCAAATTTGTCAGGAAAACATTTAATTAATATTCAGGTAATATAGTTACAATTACGACTTTTTCCATGCCGGCCTTAACCGTAGATGGACAAAGTCCACGACACAAAATTATCCACATTGTGTAATGTTGTTTTTTCTATTTAAACATTTACCTTACGAAGTCCACAAATATGGACGAAACGTCGTAATTGTAATTATATTAACCTTAATAGTAATTTTTTGCTACAAATTTGGCTGTATATCAAATATTATTCTTAGTGTCAGAAAATTTATTTTTGAATTTTAAAATATAATTTTGTTAGTAAAAACCTTGTTAACGTTTAAATTGTAAAACATTAACACACAAAGTGTATAATTTTGTTTTTATCTCGTTTTTACCATTATTTTGGGGGGTTTTCAAATATTATTTATTTCCTAGTGGCCTTCTTTAATGGTGTCAGAATATAGAGGTGATCAGTACATCTACTTGACATTTTAAAATTCTTACGAGAAAAATAAAATGATAATGTTAAACGTTTTGAAAAGGATTATATTAAGGCGCATCTACGGACCAGTAAATCGTAACGATGGTTGGACAACAAGATGGAACATATATCGTGAGACTAGGTTAGATGTAGGAGCAAAAATAAGAAGACTGAAATGGCTGGGACATGTTTAGAGTGGGGTAATAAAGGAAATACTGGTAAAGTAGACCAAAAATGAGATGACTGTAGAATGTGGAAAAGAACCTAAGAGTTGACAGTGGTAAGGTGGAGAAAAGAAAGCAGTAGACAGAGGGAAATGGCCAATTATTAGAGGCCAAAGCTCTCAGAAGCCAAAGAGTGTGTGTGAATATATATGTGCTGTATGTGTTGAGCAAGTGGTAAGGAATATCAGCTGAGGACTTGCTCGTACATGGATAGAGCTTGAGGTGAACGCCCGGCCTACGCGCTAGGGGATTCGGGTTCGAGCCTCGAGCAGACTCATATATGGGAGGCACAGGGCTAGCAAGTGCCACGTCAACCCACCATGTATGGGAGCCAAGACTATCTGCACGAAAATTTGGAGACCGACACATTTAGACATTCGCGTGGGAATATAATTTGATGAATATGGACATCAATCATTTAAGCCAGGTATTCCCTTTTTTTTCTACTTCGACCCACTGGATACCATCGATTTCATATACCCACTAATTTTTTTCTTATAATTCAGTAATAGCAGGGTTCACAAAAACGTTTTTTTAAAAAAAGAGCAACCCACGGGGTGTTTTCAATTTTGTTTTCTTTATAAAAACACAATTCTCTAGGGGGAAATCGGTTATTAAAGCCTATGTATGTGTATATTTTTATTTTAAAATTTACATTACTACATAGTATGTATACTCTATTACATATATATTATTTATACTATACCGCAATATGCATTTTATATATAGTTTGAAGTAATTCCAAATATGACGTATATTTAAATAAAAGGAAAATAAAAGAAATTTTTTGGGGGTAATAGCCTACACGAGGGTAATCCCCTTTAATAGCATATGAAGGAAATAGAAAATTTAAAGCAATTTTTGGAGGTAATAACCTACACTAGGATAATCCCCTTTAATAGCATATGAAGGAAATAGAAAAGGGAGGATGTGGAAGGTAGAGAAAGGTAGATAAGGGTTGATTAGTTTAACTATCCCGGTGTTTCACCTAAAAGAGCTTATTCTCCAATTACCAATACATCAAGGGTCAATTTTAAATACACAATATTTATAAACACAACCACAAATTTTACAATATTTTAAACGTCTCTCCGAGGCTACACTACAGATATATCACTTTTTCAGTTGTGGTGATAATCTGAAGAAGGTACAAGTAAGTACCGAAACTTTGTTTTTATTTCCTCTTTGGAAATTAATAAGAAAGTCTGAAAGGGGTCGGAAATTGTACTGATTATTCATTTTCTACTATTATTATGGGATAGTAGGAGTGATTATTAACTAGAAACCCGAGAATGTTTTATTCATAATTTACGGCGGTAAAAGCCTCTCTTTTTAAATGTCTGCATTCCTTGAATTCAGTCCACGCTATACGCCCGAATATTAAGTAATCAGCTAATGAAGAGTGTGCTGTGGGGAGTGAGCGCTTAATGGATGAAGGAAGACTCACGGAGCAAAGACTAATCAAGACAGTTCATTAGTTTGAAGTAGTTTCTGGGTTAGGCATGTAAAGCTCTAGTGGACATTAGTCTTTCTTCTTGGTTTTTCTTTCACCCAACTATTAGGCGGTCGTTGTTTTTATTCCGAAAACCGCCTCTTATTTGGTAACTTTTAATCGTAATGAACGAACGACGAACTATTTAGCTGTCGAATCTTGCTGCCGTCTGTCGCCCATAATTTCCGCAGTGCGTTTATCTGCTAGACATCTCGGCGCCATAGTCGATACCGCCGCTATTAATATGTAACAGACGCCTTTCCGAAGCCCACAGAAGCACAGCAAACACTCTGGAAACCTCAACAACAACCACTTTAGAAATTAATGCACTCATGATTTATGACGGAAAAGTTCGAAATAAGGATGAAGCTGAAAGTATTAGTCTGAAATTTATAAATCGTTCGAGTTCATCACGTTTGAGTATGGCTCATTAAGCATCACCACATAGATTATTCAATATCTACAGGACTCTGTTGGACGATTTCAAAATTCATTTCTCTTAGAAGTCAGACCAATATAGTTTTTTTTGGAACTCAATTCCAACTGAGCTATCAAATGAAAAGTAAATACGATCCAAGAAAATGTCTTCTCACTTATTTGAATGTTTCTGTTTAATAGAGTTGACGTAGCTTACAGAGTCAGTGGCCGAGCACCAATCAGATGCCGCCTTGTCAACGTGTTGGTTTAAATCTATTTTATTTAAATATAAATTACTATGTACACGTAAAATCAGCCCATGATGAATTCGAATTTGACGATCCTCCATAAAGAGAACTTAGAATCACTGAAGCGTAACAAAAAAAGACCTTCACCAGTGAATTTCAGAAACGTCGCATCTGATATCGAAATACAATATGTCGACATCGTAAGAAAACATCATAAAAAAATTATAATAATGTGGACTTGTTTCCGTGATTTTTGTGGTAATCGTAAAACACATTTCCCCCCCAAAATTGCCATAGTATTATAAGTTGATTGTCATTCTCCTTATGAGTACCCAATGTAAGAGGAAGGTATTTTGGTAAACATATGTAAGAATTTAAAAATCTATCTTAAGTAAAATATCCAATATATGAATATTTTGACAATTACGTATAAATAATTAAACAATACAGCTAATTTGTTTGCAAGCAATTTTATATTTATTTAATACATCTACGTTTCGTTCAATTTTGTTTAGTTACCTTCGAAGTCCACAAATATGGACGAAACGTCGCAAAAATTATTTGCAGACAAATTTAATGTATTGTTTAATGAAGTACAAGTAATCGACACAGATAAATAAAATCTGAGGTCGAATTCGACAGAACAGACGTGAGACCTACAACTGTACGGCTACCAGATGTTGTTATAGTGTTTGAAAAATTAAACGTAATACCTTCCTAATTGATTATATATATATATATATATATATATTTGGTAAAATAACGCACCGTTGAGGTAAGTAAAAACGACGCTTAATTATTTTACCATCTGATGATGCATGATGAAGTAATGTGAATATGTACGATGTCGGTGATCTGGATTGTTTGAATTTTTATCAGGGTGATTTTAGAAAGATTATGACTGCAAAGTCAAAAGCTCTCGATTTGTAAATTTTAATAACGAATAAATCACAACAGATATTTTATTTAGTAATCCCCATCCTATTCGAGTTATCGTAGAGCAGTTTCAAAGAAACTAACACAACCGCCATTAAAAAAAGTAATCGGAACGACGTGAGACAAATACTGAGAGCCCAAAATAATTGATGCAGGTTTCCTTAGGATTTTTCTTGCATCACGTGTAGGTGAATGTCAGGTAGGATCCCTTAACTATAGTCAAGATGCCCTATTTACCCCCTGATTACACTGGTTTCCCTTCTGCATCCCCATTTGCACACATTTTTATGCTATGAGGTTTAATGTGGATTATCATCTGGTAGCCTGTCTATAAAATACTGATTAATTACTTCAAACAGCTCTCACTTTGTATCCTCATAATTTCACTACTTCTGTGTGTACATTACAATGATGATATTTGCCGACGTCGTTTCTTACGTCACTGTGTTTTATTCATTATAATCCCCAGGACGGATTTTTGCCTGCCTTCTTCCATCCCTGTTCATAAAGCTATTTTCTGGACTCAGGACTTAGTAAAGATTTTATGGGGCTCTTAAAGAGATGCTGATATTAACTCTCGCACCAGCTAAAGGAGAAACCGTAGAGGAGATTCGTAAGCAACGCGTGAATATCGTACAGCAGCTTTGGCCATACTCTAAAAATACTGATTCAATATTGATTATATGCCTCGGAAATATGGCCGTAGCCTTGAACCTTTAAGGGGGTTAAAATTTCTACAGGGGCACTTGTCTCGCCAAATACGAAACGGTTTGCACCATAAATAGAGATCGCCATCAAATTCCACCTTTAGTGTCATGTGGGCAAATTATAATACAGATCTCTCTCTGTTTACAGGTCGTCGTCCTGCCAGTGATCCTCCATTCCAGACACGTCCCGCCGCTCAGACACCTTCTGGAAACTAATGTGTGTCCTCGGAGAATCGCGCGAAATATATTGGAAACCAGAAAGCGTCTCTGTAGCTCCTATTTCAGAGAGCGATGGCGATGTACGATGGAGGTAATTTGAATTCAATTCAATATCTATGTAATAGTACTGACATGAATGTGAGGGGTATTTACTATTTTAAAATTAAGAATTATTATATAAATTTGAAAAATACCTTTACTCAACATTTATCGATTTAAAATATTCAATGATTTAATAAATTTTACTTCACAAAGCCGGCAATATATGAACAGATTAGATATTTTCAAAATTTGGCAATTTTGAAATTGTCCTTGTGTTGTGTACTTGAATTTATTTATTTATTTTATTTTTTATTTTTTTTGGTTAACAGGCTACATGAGGGTGATCCTGAAACAGGCAACTCCCCTTTAATAGCATAGGAAGGGAATTGAAAAGGGGGGATGCGGAAGGTAGAGCAAGGTAGCCAAGGGTTAACTAGGGCCCCCGGGCTATGGTTTAAGGATCCTACCCGGTGTTTCACCTAAAGAGATGCAGGGAATTTCAGCTTTTTTACATCATTTATTATTTTTAAAATTGAATAAAACTGCGAGGAGAAAATAATTTTTTACTAAGAGCTTCATACGGTTACTTAAAACTTGGCACTTTTCAGCACTTTGAAATTATTTTTTTTCACTTAAACAACTTGAACAACTGGAAAGCTAATACTTATATTTGAACGTATTAGCATGCAGGTTAAGTACAAAAAATGAATACACTTAATATTTGTGACACTCAGAAGGTTTTGGGTACCAGAAATCATGAAGCTGAGAAAAACACATTTTTCTTAAAAAAAATTACTAATTTATCAACTAAGAATCAAACAAATTAATTAAAATTGACCTACGGCATATTACATCTTCCTTCTTTTGTTTGTCAGCTTCATTTTTCAGTTTACTGAATTTATAGTCATATTAATATGAAAAATTTAAAAAATCCATTTTTTTCTTCAGATTTTGGCCATAATTTCAGTCCCCGTGTCCCATAATGTTCCCAAATCCATTATTCCTGGATTTTTAATACCTTATCTCCGGTGGTGGGGCCCGACCCTGCCAAATCAAAATTATTTATCTATCGTCTCTGGGAGGAGACATTCACCCCACTCACTGATGTTTTGGGAACACCATGTTCCCTCACAACTCATACGGTTGTCAGATGTCGTACTGTAATTGTGGAGAGAAGAGTGGTCAAGGTAAATCGGAGGACAATGGGTGACATAAAAGAAGCGCCAGCGTTGATTGATCATAACCGTTGTCTAAAGATGTCAGTTAAGCATTCTCCAAAGATAATTACGGAAGAGTACATCAGTTTAAGCCCACGTAATTTACAAGAGCGCATTATTGGGTTCAGCAAACGTTTTTAGTAAATGAATAAACTCAAACAAATATTTGTAAGAATGGTCGCTGCTGCACGGTCCAAAAATAATCCTTGAGACGGAATGCCGCACAATTGTTTCTTCAAAAAATAAAATAACAACACTGGTATTATTTTCTTCTTCTCATCAGGTAGTGGAAGACCCAAATAATAATATTATCCCAGTTTGATAGAGAAATCTGTTGATATCTTCAAGGACTGTTGAGTTGAAATCATACAACTGTTTATTCATTTGATATTTATTTTTTGTACCTTCAGGATTCCTTCTATTACCCAACGTTAGGTATAGTTTTTATTCTTGACCATATTGTTCCGGGTTAAGTAGTCTTACGGTATTCAAGGACGAAGATTGCTGAAGGAAGTTAGAATGAGCTCACGCCGGTTCTCTGTAACACGGTACGGTAATGGAGTTCGTCCTTTTGACTACAAAATTGTACACAGAAAAATACTCCGGCGTATCTCTGAGAAACGGCAAGTGGGACGACGGAAACGTACAGATAATTCCGTCGGTAGGACAATGGAAGATCTTCCCAAGCCTGGAGGAAGGAAAGGGCCCTGGGCGACGAGAGACTCTGATCTGAATTTTGCAGCCTCCGGAGGCTTTCTCCAACAGAGAGCTTCTTGCCTCTGCAACACCACAAATTCTCTGTCATTACATAAATCCTCCTGAGCTGTTTCAGTCGTTTCGATTAATTTGGTGGTAGTTTGCTTCTCTGGAGGAACAAGGGCAGGTATTTGATTACACATCAATTATTAGCATATAAAAAGCGTTTTATGTTACCGATAAACTAAATTAGTAAGAGTGAATATCGTCTTCCTTTGCTTTGGATTCAATTTTAATTCTCCTAACCACCCAAAATAAGTACCAAATGACTTGTTCATTTTTGCTGTTGTGGTACTCAGTTAAGATTGCTCAGATTCCTATCCTGCGTAAGTCTTTTCATTTTTACATAGCTACCACAATCCCTAATCTGTTTAGTGTATTCCATTCTTGACCTCCCTATTCTGTTCTTACCCCCACACATTTCCCTCTAATGCTAATTTTACAATACCCTATTAACCTAACACTTCTCTTGGTCAAAGTCCTCCATATTGTTAACTTATTCTGCTTACATTTTCCTGGTTAGTTACCCTATCCCCCATCTGCATTCTTCTATCGTACAACATTTCGAAAGCTTCTATTATTTTCCTTGTTTTTTAACATCCGTAATATGTCAGTAACTGCGGTTGCGATTCTTTCCCGTAAGTTGTCATTAATTTTTTTATAGTGACCCATTTATTTGCAAAGAGTAGCGAGGATAAGAAAGAAGAAAAGTCCAGTAGAAAGTTGACTGGTAGTTTAAATAAAATACTAGTTAGGTTGAAGACAGGTCGCTTCTTATTTCTATCTGTTGTTCCTTCTTTATGTAGGCGTAGAATGAGGAATATTCAGATGGCTATACAGGGGGTCTTGCTGCCGTCCTCAAGGACTAGGCCACAGTAGGGGCAAAGGGGTAAATATTTGTAGGGTATCGGGTGTTGGAGGGCAGCATATGTGTGGTGTATTGATGGAGAGGATGTTGAAGCGGCGACAGATGGCGACCGGCTGGCCTTGCCTTTCCACCAACCATATCCCAGGGGTGCTATTCAGTTTATTTGGCCACGGCTGCCAACCGCAATTTTGGTCTTTCCCGTACACTTCCGTATCTTAGCTAGCCGAGTGGTTTTGTTAAAAACGCCCTCACGCGAGGATTTGGTAAATCAAGGTTTGTAGCCTGGAAAACAGAATTTTACGTAAAATGACATCGGCTGTCTCTCGTATGTCGTCAGTCTCATTTGCGGCTAGATAGCAGGTAGCAGCTGTAATCTGGGAGCAGGTAGCGAGAACCCACCTAGATAATTACAGAGCGATCTTCTATTGATTTACGGTTTTTGACACTTTATTTTATAACATTTAATATGTATCAATTCTACGCACCATTACCAGAAAAACAATACCAAACAATTATAATTTACTGATTCTGAGCTATAAATTTCAGCTATATTTGTCACAGAGTTTTTGATTTAGTACTTACAAAAATAACTAACGTAAATGATAGAGTGAATTTTCAATTAAATTATACTACGAATACAACACGATTATTATATTAGTTTTTACTCGAACATAGGTTATTTGATTTATTACTAGATTGTTTATTATTCATTTTCATGTTAAGGTGTGCAGAATTGATATATAGTGAACAAATTAACATAAAATGCCAAATAAAATAAAACTTAGTTGAATGGTCGGGTACTCGCTATCTTCTCCTAGGACAGACGCTGCTACCTGCAATCGACCGCATGTGAGACGTCACCAATGACATTGTCTTGAGTGAAGGGTGATATTATTGACTTTGAGTTCGAATCACGAATACGTTTTGGTCGCATTTAGAATCATGAATATGTACGTAGTATAGTCTTGACGACTGTCGTTGAAGTTCATGTCCTCTCCTATGGCAAACTATCAATATGTTCTTAAGCGTCTGGTTTCGCAATCGACTGTTTTTCTGTAGTCGGTTAAAGGAAAACTAGATCCGGAAATTTCACAGCAATCTAGTTCATTCAAGCTGCGTCATTTACGCGATGAGACCAGAGTGGCAACTGAATGGCTATGGTCGGCAGAGCATGACACTCGAAATGCAACATCACCTCATGATGATGGAAAACACCGTTAAGTGAAATTGGCGACTGTGGAAAGTGCATCCGTGCAGCTCCAAGTGATCCGAAGTCTTTAGATAAGAAAAAGACTCCTGTCACTCACTGTGTGTGCCAACATCTCTCTCCGATCCGGAGAAAAAGAGTTACAACTTGAACTGGCCTCGGATTACTGGGATTACAACTGAGAGCCATTAGATCGCAATCAGTGTCTCCTCTGGAGATAACGTTGAGCCAATTAAGGGGCTGCACTTTCCATCGGCACTTTCAGAAAAAAAAAGTCCATAAAGTATGTGAGAGAAATCAAAGATCGCAAGAGCGACAGGTGAAATGACTGGGAGTAACGAAACTTTTTTTCTCAGCGCCGGTTCTCGGCAGCTGTAGTTTATGAGATCACGATTCCAGTGACGGCTCTCTTTTACTTCGTCAGAGGGAAAACGAATAACGTTAGCTTCTGCATCTGGTACTTTTCCCAAGAGACTGGGCTTTACTGTTCACGCGCCATTTACCATACACAGAAGCTTCCCATCTCCCCTCAACTGTCTAATTTGGAATACGATACTCATGGACCGTATACTCTGATGAGAATACGGAAAAATTGTGTGAAAACCTGTTTCTAGAGAATGCTTTGGATTCTGATGTATTGATGAACACCAGCCATCGAGTACTTTATTCGCTGCGTCGATTGTCCTAGTCATACTACAATGCATAAGTAAAATTACCATTTTTTTTAAAGAAACCATATCAACAAATTAAGTATTCTATGGGTCAACGTGCTGACTAAATTGTTTTTATGGTGTCTTGCTACACGAAGGTGACGTAGGACCTCTATGATGAGAGGTTCTGACGCTAGACCACAGCAGGTCGGCTCAGTTTACAAGTGTTTACTGGAGTCAACCTGATACAACTGAATTTAATCTCTCGTGACCTTGGTTTTCAATAATCAATACAAAGAATCGGCTCTTTCGTTTATCACCAAGATAAAAGAAAATTAACTCTGCGTGGAATGTTATAAAGTATTTGTTGTCCTTCGGGCATGACTTCTTTACGTTCGAGGGACAATTACGCACGAAGAGGGTTCTTCCAACATCTATTCCTGGGCATGTGCTGTACAACAGAGCCGCCCCCTGTCTGCCTCTCTCTTGCTCGTCTGATAATGTACACATGACGCAACAGAACTCCTCTGTGCATCTCGTCGACCAAATTAAGCTCTCCATCCACGACGACAGAGATAAATAAGGATAGAGGGGGGCCAGAGATCTCATCGACATCTCGACCTACTCGTTCTCCGGGGATGTTTGGCCTAGCAACAGACGGGTGGGTGTTGATCTGTCTAAAGGTGGTGACGTGAGGTTTCGGACGTCATGATATCCGCACACAACCTAGGCACAGTTACCAACATTCCATTTTTGAGTTCAAATGGAATGATTATCACGCTACATTATTTCCGAACTCAACACATCCAAGTTAATGAAGCTTGGTTAATGTTAATGCTGAAGGAAGGATTTATCTGGAAGCTGGTCAGAATTAGACCAGGAAAACAAGCTTTGTTAAGTAGTTCCGCCGGGTTGGCTTAAAACTTGACTAAGGAAGAACTATAAGGCCAAGTATTATTTAGGTCGGGTGGCGCCGAGATTTTTCTCTTTTTGGTGAGAGGGGTTGGAAGTGAGATGACGGTGACACAAAGCTTCTGGAAAAGTAAGCATGAATGAGTTGAAATGGTGGCAGGTTGACCGATTAAAGTAAAACAACATACTTTTATTCCCATGTCCCTTCCATGTGAAGGAAACATATAAGTCTATGATGTAATGCAATTTCACCAAGTACTATCGATATATTCGTGAGAAAATTCATACAATTTCGATGGATTGGTTATTGTTATCCTGCCAATCTGGAATGGAGTTGCCGATTGCGGACACGTGACAATTTATTGCTCTTTTCACATCGCGGGGGCGAAGCAAGTCTAATAGACAGGACTTTGAACCATCAATTGTTCCTAGTTTCAACGTGCAGACATGTATGAGTGCTAGTGTGTTGACTTGAGAACGATGGAGTTGCGTGCTATTAAACAACTACTACTTTTGAGGATGACATCGTCAGGACGTCAATTTTATTTTTCTCAAGGCTATGGTGGATACTGAGCAACGGTGATAAGAATAATATAAAAATTAAAATGAAATATCAAGTTGTAAATCGTGAAGTAGGTATTCGTTCAAGTACCCGTGGAACGTTCCTGATTATTGATTCGGCGTTGTCGTTGTCGCTGTCTTGATAATCAACTGTAGGAATGTTTAAAATGCTGAACGAAAAATTCTTCAGGGGGTTTCTAAGTTTATAAATCTATTCACGAAATGTTATTAAGGAGAGACATTCTGGAATTCTTCATAACATGGGGTTTCCTCGATCTTTTTTTTTATTGCAGACTAGGAATGATTGGAACACCATTACCAGTCCGCGGCGGACCACGTAGGGTCAATTTTTATTTCAGCGTAACTTAAGTGATTAATAAATCAATGAAATTTTTCTTCTGGTAACCACGGGATCACAAATAAATGAGAAGATTCCTTCAGTTTCTTCTATCTATCCACTAACCTTATAACGTGTCTATACTGTGATTTTTACATTTGTTAAATCCTGTGATATCTCTTTTTCGGTTTGTAATTTTACGTAGTATTATCATAGTTCTAATGAATACGTTTTCGGCTCACTGAAACCTGAATGCTCCAGGGAGCAGGTTTCCAGTTGCCATGCCAACTGCTGGTTCCCATGACATTTCTATTTAGCTGTTCTTGTTATCGATAGTCATGTGGGCGGACTCGTCAGTTTCCCAGACCGTGTCGATCTCCATAGCAACGCCCTCCACGCCAAACAGTCTGCAACTCTACAGTCACCATCACAATGGTTCCTAGAAAAAAAATGTTTATTTTGACCCTAACGAGTTACTTTCTTTGTCTCCTCATTGTTTGGGTTCCAGCTTCTTCGTGATAATATTATGATCATCTGACTCCGCCTGTGCTTTTTAGGACCCTGCAGCTTCCTCCTCGAATAGGTCACTAGATAATAAAGAACCTTACATCTCAGGAAACAGTTCAACAACGTCGTACAAAGGTCGAGGACCAGTCAAATATAAACGGGAATTTTTTTATCAAGCCTAGTAGGACAATCGGAGGACCCGGCCGCTTTACCATGAATTGCGTCTGGGTCTCTCCATTCAAGTACCACACCCTTGCCAATGTTAGTCTCATTCAGTCGATACTAGACCAATTGGTGAGCAAGAGATGCCTGCTTCCGTTGTGCAACGGATTATTATAAATATTTTGAGGAGAGAAGGGTTGAGACCTTCGGAAATTTTATCTTGATTACGGGCACAGTTCCGGAATGACACACTCTCCAAAACCCGCGTGTTTTACTGTCAACTTCTGGGAAAAACAAAAGCTGTATATCGAAACAAAAGACGGCGTTTCCCAATCAGAAGCGTCATCCTCGTTCAGGACAATGCAAGGTCTCATACGGCGCGCATAACTCAAACAAAATTGGACGGAAATTCACTGGGATCAGCTAGAAAATACACCATACAGCCCATATTTGTCACCGCGTGACTACCATCTGTTTGGGCCGTTGGAGGTCAAATGTTCAATAGCGATGAGGACGTTCAACTCTTTATGCCCAATTGGTTTAAGCCTCAACCTTCAGCTTTTTATGAATCAGGAAACTTCCAAAACACCGGGAAAATGTGTTTCAGTACAAGAAACTATGTAGAACAATAACAAATGTTTTGAAATTCTATCGTTCTCAGCAGAATTATTTTTAAAAAATCCCGTTTATATTTGACTAACCCTCGTAATTTTTTTTACCTATTATCAACCATTATTTTCCTCATTGATCTGAACTCATTCAGTTAATCCCAGTTGCTCCAATCATTCACTTGGTCATTGTGCTGCACGCCAAATTTCTCTTGGTCCATCATTCACCCTGTCTCAATATATATCATCGTTTCAAATGTCGCATGCACGTATGCTATGTTTGCCATTCCCATCGTACTTTTCAAGAAGCTATTCCTCGTTTAGCCTTTTAGTTCGAGAGGGGGATTTTGCCGATCAATTACTAAAAATTATTCCGTTATTGATATTAATCGAACTTAATTCTATTTGGACTGTTATAATAAAGCACTACTAAGTTAAACATCAATATTTGATGAACAATCGATTTTTGTGGTACTTAATGTGTACTTTGCCTTTCAGATTGCCAGTACCAGTTTCGATGGCTCGCTCTTTCCCATAATTTATTTATCTGATGATATAAACTACTACCAGGACCTCCGACGGAAGAGATTATCTGCAGGTATAAGTCAACTTTTTATATCTTGCAGATTGATCTCGAAAAAAATTATTTCTTATTTAGACGTCCTTATTGTTAGTGATGATAGAGTCAGGTTCTGATTCATAAGCAGTTGATAAAGCAGTGGCTGTGCGTTTTTACGTAAACACAGTGATTGCCTTGCGAAACACCGCTCCCTGTGTGTGACCTTGCCAACGTTAATTGGCCGAAGCGCTAAGGAAATTAGCGTGACCTGGAAGAAGCGACGTCAACAGCAGATCCATAGGGACTCCACTCACGTCTTCAATATATAACTTTCCACTTCGTTTTGTCTAATAAGCCATAAGAAAGAAGAATGTAGTTCCCAACAATATATTATTTTCTCTAAGATGATTTTATAAACCTAGAAGTAGCGAACGTTATCACATAATTAACGTTTTGTAGCGATATTCTTCACTGTAGATTTTCTCTCAAAAATCTTCACCTATTCATTACGCTTGTGGTAAATCACAATTGCCAACTGCATAATAATCTTACGTGCTTATATTTATAATTAGCTCATCTTACGTCACGGAAATCCTTGGCCAACACTTCACTTTCTGACACGTTATCTAATCTAACGTTCACAACTAGTTGATTAATGCTGTTATTTTGTTATTTTCTGTATTTACATTGTAGTTTCATATGAGAACTTAACCCACAAATGATTAGATTTTATCGTAATATAACACAATATTAATTTTTCTAATTAAACCCCCATAGCTTTAAATCAGTCTTATTAATTTCATTAATATTTTACAGTAGTTTAAGCAAAACTGTGCCATTATACCATATATATAGAAAGATTAAAAATGGATTAAACGTTCTAAACAAACATATTCTATATATTTAAAATTAAATCGCAATTAATCTCTAATAATAATAAATATTGTTTATTAATGAAGATGAAAAAATTTTGACTGATTTAAAACTTATTAATTATATAATTACCAAAATTCATAATCAGTGATATTAATCTGTCTCATGACTTCAACCGTTTCACTGGCCTAAAGACACTTGCGCTTTCAGGAATTAATGTACATAGAATGTTAACCGAAGAAAGTTATGCTTTATCAGTCTTATAAGGGCAGGACGAAAAGTTACTAGGTAAAATTCTCCATCATACAGTGTTTTCCGGGGGTGCAATAAATGTTAAACCATTTACTGTTTTTCTATCCTTTTCAAATTTTAGGTCTGTCGGCAGGGCTGAAGTATTCGCCAAGAAATTTTTCGAAGATCGAGATATTTTGATCGTTATATCCCGGACAATTTTTATACAAGAACAGTTATTTACTCGTTGAAATCGGTTTCTCACTATAGTCGAATTTGACTGTAGTTATTAATAAATGCAGGGTGATTATAAATTCCATTAATCACTCCAGAAATCAATATAGGTGAATGAGCGATTTAGTAAAGTCAGAGTTTCTTTCGAATCATGAACTCTCAGACTAAAGGAATGAAAAAATTGTGTTGGAGAAGGATCAAGGATTCCTAAATGAACGGACATGGTGAAAATGAAGATCTATATAAAGAGAAGTGATTTGAAAGAGAACCTAGGTACTTGACGTTGACATGTTTTAAAATAATTTCAAGGAAATATTGTATTTTAAAAGAGGATAGGAATCAATGTAGAGATAAAGTCATTGGGCTTATCGTGAGATAGAATATTTGATAATTATCATCGCTGCAATGAGGTAAAATTGAGAAGGCTCAAGAGAAGTCGTATACCAGGAGAACCTACGAATTAATATGAAGAATTGAGGAAAATGTTGTTGGGAGAGAGACAGTAGTTGTGGGAACGTGGCCAAGAAAGGAGGAAATTGTAAAAAAAAATTAAATTTACTGCTACTACAACGAAACGAGGATTTTTAAGTGAAGTGAAATTAAAAGCAGAGAAAGGTGCTTTATTGTGTGTGTCTGTGAGAGTGATCTCCGGAAGGCGAAGGAAAGGAAGAAATTGTATTATATTCTTGACTACAGATACGTCAATACCAATAAAAATCAGTATCTCCCCACGAAATACTACCCTGGGAGGAAGATTTCATTTCAGTCAATTAAAAAATTAAATTAAATTTGAATTGATGTTATCCTGTTAAATAATCTAATAAAACACTAAAGCAATTTAGTCAAATAATATAAAACAAACCTTGGGGGAAGGAAGACATTACACCGCAAAGTTGTAGGATTCAGTGTTCCCAACATTAGATGAGAAATATGCGTAGTCTTTGCATTTGAATGTGAACTGGAAAATTTGGGAATGCAAAAGTTGAGGCTCTCCCACGGTTGTTGACTGTAACAAGCTAATTGGCCAACGGATCTCACACCCATTATTACTATTAATAATGCAAATTGTCGCCTATTTGCTAATAGAATGCAGTCTCTACGCAGGAACAGTAATAAATGTTCTGTTTTCGGTCACATATTTTACATAATTACGCACGAGTTGTGTGATGGCGGTGAAAGGACGACGATACGTGGGCGACGCGAGTATTCAATGCAAGCATTCTCGTTCATGCATTATGCAGAGTTCGCGCACGAATGAGTCAGTGGACGAGTGTGTTCAAGTGCAGTATGCAAATACAGCAAAGAGAACCTGCCGGACATTGTTCCGCGATGTCTAATTACGTGCCGTGAATCGCCTTCGACACAATGGCGGAGCAGCGCGCCAGGAAAGCGAGCCATTGTGCTGCTGCCCACGGGAAATTGTTAGACGCAGCCGTTTAATTGAGGGGAGGTATTTTCTCCAGGAGCTGGCTGGTCGCCACGTGGTTGGAATTCTCCAGCAGAGTGCACGTGGCGCTGTATTTAGAGGCCGCACCTGCCGCGCAGACGAGAACTGATCCGCGTCCAGCGATCAAACCGCTCGCTCGTTACGGAACCAAGTCTCCCGGAAAAGCAATAACTCAAGCGAGTCGGCCTTCGCAGCAATGCGTCTTCACCACGTCCTTACAACTCGGCGGCATCTCAAGACTAAGTCTGCGCACGTCGGCCTTTGACCCCACACTCGTCTGCAGCTGAATTAATAAACCATTTAAAACAGTCCCTAAGCCAGAATATAAACAGAGCACAAGTAATGAAACATATAATAAATGTTTGAGTAACACAACTGTTGGCAATGCTGTAGGCAGATCATCACTCTACTAACATCCTTTTTTCAAAAAAAAAATTATTTATTTTAAGCCACACGAACCTTTCGGTCATTATCTACTGCTAAATTTATACACAACGTATTTAAAGAGATAAAATTTAATTGGTTATCATAATGTGTTGCGGAGCTTCAGGTTGTTAATCCTGTGCAATGTCAGTGCATTGATTCCTCAGATCCAATTGACCGTCGAGTAACGTTAAAAATAGTACGTTTTCACGAGTTTCCTGCACATTAAACCACATGTACTCCAGAGAATCGTTGTTGAACATCTACTCAGGCTCAGGATTCCACACAGAAAACTAAAATTAATGCTTAAGATATGTCATTTTCTTATTAAAATGTTATGTAAAGTATCACAATCTTGCTGATAATAAAATCAAAGAAACATTCGGAAAAAGGAAACATTTTAGCTAGAACATCAGGAAAACGGATGGGAAGCCAATTCTAGATAAAGAAGAAACGGCGGAAACGTGGAAGCTGTATCATGGTGAAATGTTAGATCAGTCAGTAATAGAAGAACAAGATGAGGTGCATGATGAAGAGTTGGGTGACAAAATTATAAGGTCAGAGTTTGACAGGACGCTGACAGATTTGAGCAATGGTAAAGCGCTAGGAATTGATAACATTTCAGAGGAGTTGTGAGATCATCGGGCGAAGAAGCATGGCTGTTCAGGATAGTTAGTGAAATTTAGGAGAAGATCAGTTTGATATTAGGAAGGATGTACGGAAAAGAGAAGCAATATTGCATCTAATAAGAAAAAAATAGATTTTTGTAGAATTAGAAAGAGCCTTTGATAATATAAACTGGAACACACGACTAAGAAATTTGAAGAGGACAGGAATATAATATCGAAAAAGAAGAGTTATCCATAACCCAACAGTAATTAAGATTGAAGGGCAAGAAGAGCAGAAATCAAGAAAGGAGTAAGACAAGGATTCAGCCTATCGCCCATGCTCTTTAACTTATATATAGAACAGGGAGGAACAAAGAGAGAACATTTGTCTATCTGCTTGCTATCATTCGCTGAAATCCAAAACGGCTCCTACATGAAAATCACTATATTTTATGTTGAACTAGTTCTTTAATAAAGGCGTCATGACTCTCTTCTTTTTGAACAAGGGATAATAGGATTTAAATGGAATGGGGTGATGTAAAGCATATTGTAAATAGAATATTTTTCAAACTAATTTTTTTATGATTGCTTAATATATAAATTGTTTTTCATAAAGGTAATGGTGAATATTTCTGTTAAATCTTTATGAAACATCTTTCGTTTCCTGGAAGAATGCTTTAGCGTTTCCTAAAGCACCCCCTGGTCGATATGGGGTGTGGCACAAGCCCCGGGTAACTTCTAATTAACTTCGTATGCTTGCCTCGAAAATGCATCGTTTTACTTATTAATTAAATTATTTGTTTTTTTAAAAGAAAAATCTCTTAAAGTGTTTTAAAATTTCAGTTTGTACGGCGAGAAATTTACAGTTCTCATTGATGGGAAATTGGTTTATTCTGTCTTTATAACACTCTTTTTTTTTAAAAAAAACACATTACATTTGGATGAACGTACTGCCTTTGACAATGAGCTCGAAATTAAACATATTTTTTATTTATGAAATACAATACCTGGCCAAAGGACAAATTAAAATTTAATTCAAAATACAATACAAGACGTTTTGTCCTCAACGTTTGAGTAAACATCAGGTCACTTCCACTACGGTTTTTGTTGAGACAAGTTGGTAGTGTAAAAGCAATTTTGAAAATGTTGGCGTTAGGTAGTATACATGGCTGTCAGTTCAGGATATGTTGTACGTCAATAAATACATCCTCAGAATTTAATAAGATAATAAGTATAGTGTGTGTTAAAAAGATGCCATCGCAATTTCCACTTCCGGTTCGTATGAAGGCAATCAATGTTCTTAAGAATGACAGTAGCGTTTCTTCAGGTCAGTTCCCCCTCAAACGACAATACTCCCCTTCCCCTACTGCGCATGTAAACACGTCATGTAAAATTTCACGAACAGTACGGTACTTTGCAATAACCATTATGCAGTAGAGATAAAAGGAGTGAAGCGATTTGGTGATGTTATCTGCTGATACGCATTCACAATCAATTTGAAATATTTTTCCAGATAATGAAACCACAACATGGCCACTACACAAACGATAAATGTTGTCTGGCTTGTGTATAATTTAAGTACATGTTTACAGTTGTTGAATTGCGGTAAAAATAAACATGAATCGTTCTTAAGAAAAGTAAAAGCTATATTAAATCTATACCAATTTCTCCTCACTAAAGATTATAGCTTTTCTTTTTCATTCACATAAATTCTGTGACAGATTTTCTCTGATTCTGAGACACTAAATTCGTGATCCGACTGTGTATTTATACCACTGAATCGCTTTGAAATGAAGATCTTCAAACATTTATTCCGGATAGTGTTCCACTTGGCTCCGCTCTTTTTAATTTACCTCTTCGGAAACTTAACCTCGACGTCTAGTAGCACTATCAAGTAGTTTTCGAAACTAAATGGAGACTTCTATTAACGAAAATAATTTTTAAATAAAACAACCCTACAAGTCGGAAAGAAAACACTGTTGAAATGGGCGTGAAAAGTAAGTTATTTTATAAATTACTCTAAAATTTTTTACTGTTTATTGAAATGACGTAATATTTTATGAATAAATTAAATTCATCAATACCTATTTATTTTAACCATATGAAATCACAGAAAACTGGTTTTATATTTTAACAATTTTTTCTGAGATGAAGACTGCTTTATTTATTGATTTAACAGTTGTCAGATTCTCAATTAAAAATACCGCATATTACGGGTAAAGACTTCGCATATTAAATTTAAGAATCGTTAGTGGTAACGAAACACTAAAATGAATATGAAAATGCCAATCAACAACGTTACATGAAGTTGGAAGAAGCTAATTATTACTTCAATGAATTTTTTAATTTGTTAAAAGACTGATTTTTACTTTACAAGATAATGGTGAATTCCCTATGTTTTATCAGTCACACCAATAAATTAATCAAAACTATAAATTAATTATGATTCCAAATTTATTCAATCATGGAATCACGTATATTCCATGAGGAAAATTACAAAATTACGTGACAACGGGGTATGTACAATAGTTTTAAGAAAACTCCAAATTGTTTTCATAATATAAAATTCCATAAAAAAATGGTAATTTTTTGTATTTAAATTTGTGGATGACTATTCCAATGTCGAAAGCTCCTGGAAAATTATTAATTTTAGTGTTTCGTTATCACTAACGACTCTAAATTTATTATGAGAAGTCTTTACCCGTAATATGAGGTATTCGTACTGATGATTAATAAGTTTCTCTTCGAGATTGACACTCAAAAATTTCCGGGCTCCTTCAACAGGTATTTTGCTGATCTCCGTGCTCCTCGGATTATATAGTAATTTATTGTACTTACCAGGTACGGAGCTGAAGATGCGGCAGCCAGTTCTGGAATCACCTCCTGAAATCCAAGACAAAAGAGTACGTTAGTCTTTTATGTTGGATTTAGAGATTGTAAGCGACGATAAGGTAATATGCAACAGATAAGACCTGGTCACCGGACGTCCAGCAAGCAACGCCTCAATCTCACGACTGATAACGTTCAGATAGGATCTGATGAACCGTTCTCTGCGACTTCCACCCACTCACTCAGTGAACGCGTAGATAACGCAATCAAGATATGTCCGCCTCCCACAACGCCTACAATCACAACATGTGCTCATGCGGACACAGACCTTCATGATTCAAAGCACAGAAAGTTCTAAATTCATTTTAGTCTTAAATATCTTCTTGACAGATAATTCTTCCTAAGTGAGACATTATTTCCTTTAGTTTTCCCGGGAAAATTATTCAATCAATTTCCGAGCATTGGCGAGTAACAAAGAAATAAGATTTGACTGAGGGAGTCGTATATTTTCCCAGGGAACTCCGGTGTAGCTCAATATTTGATATTTCTTAAATTCCCAATATAAAGTCAGCGAGCATTGGGCGTCAGTATGTCGAGGCCTGATACCGCCACTAATCCCCAGCGTTGGTATTTCGGCGCATAGGGATATGACCTGTAATTTCCATAACCACGCTCCAGAATCTGGAAAACACAGACATATTTTAATACCATTTGACTGCCTCAACCAATGGAATTTCGTGATCTAGAGAAAATCGTATTAAAAGGTCTTTTTAGTTTCTTCTACAAACGGCGGTGATGTTGTGGGTATGGTCATTCTACTCTTTGAAGCTGAAGGGGAAGAAGGGAAACCGTTGTTTGGTCCCTGGCGTTGAAGGAGATCAACCTGTCGACGCTAAGGAGAGCGTCACTACGAATCAACAAGGTACACTGTCAAGATTCCCCAATCATTGACGTCTAGGAATGGTATCGTCCACGGTTTAAACCCGATTATTAAGAGATGAAATTGTTTCGCATACTAGCCGAAATTTTGTAAATTTGTAAATATTTTCCTGGTTAAGATTTTTTCCTCAGTAATTACCCTCTAATTTTATATTCCAACGCACCCCACCCTACACTGGATTATTCTGCTTTAAATTGTTTCTCTGAGCCAATTCGCTGTTCGGAAACCTAATTTACAGACTGTAATCTGATCAACTAGAATTTTTGTGGTTGTAACCTGTCATTTCTGCGCGTCTCTGGTAACCGCAGCTCACGTTCTAATCCCTCCTGGACAGGTGTTTTTACGTCTCCCGTGAATTAGAGGTAAACAAGTATCATTATAGACTTCTCTTGCTTGTACAGTGATAACCATAATTTATATTTGTCATTGTCAGGCCCACAATACGACTCAAAAATATTTTTTATTTTTATTTTATGTTTAATAAATACGAAATCGGTTTATTTCTATGCCCCATAATGTTATTAATTACATAATACTATTTTTTTAAAAAAACACAAAGTTTCAGTACCTGTTTGAACCTTTTTCTGGTATCTTTCCTAATTGTTAACACTATCAGATACTATTTTAATAATTATTAAACATATTTTTTACAATTTTTTAAAAATTTTCCTGAGGCTTCTTTACACCCTTGAGCATTGTGATGAGAACTTTAAAAGAATCGTAAAAAATTGTGTAACGATTAGCAAATATATTATACCTGATATAGTTGACAATTGATAATAATAATAAGAAAAATTTGAGGAAAGTTTAAATAGGCAGAGAAACGTCATGTTCTTGATTTTATTAAATACCTATATACAGTCGGAAATAGGGCAAGAATTTTATTTCATTTTTAATTTAAGTCAGACGCAAAGTGAAACATTTTAATAAATTTTTCAATAAAATAAAATTAAGACAAAATGATGGGCTTTCCGAAATCTTATTTTTTTTTCGTTTCCCACTTGAAAACTATCGCACCGATTTCGACCAACTTTTAAGCTGTAAGACTGTTTCCACGAATTCAAAATATTTCACATCATTTAATTTCCAAGAAGTTAGTTAAGAAATAAATAAATAAAAGGAAAATCATTGCCCATTATATTGAAATTATTGTGTAACTTTTCAGACATATATCTTGCATAATCCTTTTGGTTCCATAAAATAATATTGTTACATTATATCAATTAAAACTGGTTACTTGAGTTGATATTTTTTTTGAGTGCTGATTGTTTGACACTAGACTCTTTAAAATTAGAAACACGTTCTTTAGTGCGGATTTTTCTTCTTTCTAACAACCGTAGCAACATTTACAGAAAAAATTAAACGCTTAACTATGTCTACCTAAATTATTGATGCAATTTTTGTTGTCAATTTTCAATGTCTTTTATTCTCAGGATTAAATATTTGTTGTTGATAGTCGTTGAGAATCTAATTTGTTACAACATTTTTAAAAGTAACGATGAAAACCATTTTCAATTATTATTTTAACGTCTGATTTTGTCATAATAATTAAAAATGTTTGACCAATTTCAGACTTTATTTTTAACAATTTCCAAAGAGGGAAAGTATCGTAATGTTGTGTTTTTCCTCTTTGTAAATTGGTCGGAAATTTTTACTTATTTTCAATTATTTTTCATCAAAAACATGAAGCAGTCTCCAAACAAATTTATTGCCAATCAGCGAATAGCGAGACCAACAAATATATTTTATAATCAGTATTATTAAGCACGTTAAAATAATCTTTATTTTGTCAACATCATAGATTGCAGTGAAACAGCTGTGCCGAGAAACCCAGCTACTTTACTAATAAATGCAAACGAGATACAGGAAGACTTATCCTGTTATAACGCATGAGGAAAGTAATTTGCAAGGAGTTGTAACGTTTTGTTCTCGTCTTGACACGGGACTCTTCCCCTGCAAGTCGAGACAAATGTTGGTCTTGGAAATATTTATAATGCTCTGCCAAGACAAATTTGAACTCTCTGCAGTAGTGGGGCAAACTTTGCATAAGCTGACTTTCACGTGAAAGGACTAATAAGTTCCTGCGAACAACTGGTCGGCTGTTTTAACTTCGAATAAATACGCGCTTAGACAATGTCCAGCGTTGTGTTCATCCTAGGTCTTCAGGAGAAATGATAATTTTACTCGTTTTGTTAGCTAATTTTTACATAAATAACTCAAAATTTAATTGATATTATTTTATCGAATCAAATGTTCATATTTTTATTGTATTTTCGTCACTATTTATTTTGTTTTGTAGGTTTAAGTTGTTTTCTAAACCACTGCGTGACGGACTTGTCACTAATGACAGTCAGATAAATTTAATGGCCCTTATTTTGTTGCCAATGGGTTACAAAACCTGTTAATAAACCGTTTCCGGGACTCAGGAGCCAGGTTTCGTCTGTTTCTGGAACCACCTGTGATTAGAGCAGCGTGTAACTGGGGTAGACAGAATTATCCTATCCAGCTGTGTCAGGGTAGCGAAGCGTAGACATTCCTTCCCCACCCCTGATTATTTTTAAAAGACACATTCCCGTGACTCTTAATGCGGCCGAAAATACACGACAAGCCTCCTCCTGGAGATTCCTGTTGACAGGGCGGGCGAAACTGGAACATCCAGCCTACGCGACGCCAAATTCCCAGGTACACTAGTCACGATTCTGAAATGTACGCTTCTGTTCGACCATTACCTGGGGGTAATTAAACTTGGAAAAATTGTGAAGCCCGGAAACTTTGGAATGGAAGCAATTAAAAAAAATAGCGCTTGTGAAAAGTAAATGACCGCAAATTTAATGCAAGATAATTTAAAATTTCCTGTTATTTGCAGCAGCAATAATTTGTAAGCAATGAAAATTAATGGTCTCCCTCATTAGTGAGATGTTTTTGGTTTAATATATTCCTAATATAAAAGACAAAACCATGAAAGCTGTCTTGGATGTTATCAATTATTACGGAAATTAAAGTGGGGTTTTAAAATTATTTATTTATATATTTAAACAATTTCTTTGTTGGGTCCTGCAATGTAGGATTTTCTCTGCCTCTCCGAATTTTTTTATTTAATTTTTTGCATTTAATTCGTCCTTAAGTACAAAATAAATTGTGAGAAATCCTATTGCGCTACAGTTTGTTACTTCTCAAAATTTTCAGGACATACTGGATGATTTCTGATGAAAATTTAGCTCAAACTGTTCTAACTTCCCGCAAGATTTGACATTTTCCGTTGAGGAACTATTTTCTTTTTCGTAACTTATGCCATAATTCGATTTTCCGTTTCCAAATCTATTGAAATCTTTGTTTTTACTCATTATGATCACCCGTTTTTTAAAGTTATTTACATTTTAGTTGTATTTTGTAACTTTGAAATAAAATCACTGACTACGAAGGGTGTTACATATCATTTACTCAGTTAATTGCCAGATTAACGATAGAATTGCTTTACATGATATATAACAGTAAGGCAATTATAGTAAAGGAGAACAATATAAACCTCAACTGTTTCATAGTTAACATGGGCGAAAATAATTGAGTATATTAGTTTAATTTGGATCAGTATGCAACGTTATTATGCAATTAAAATTATGTCGAAAGCAAACTTTTAAGCACCAAGACACGTCATTTCCGTTTGTATCACTCTGTAATGGACGGGATGTACAGCAAATAAACGTCCAGAAACGATCTGTGCTGAGGTTCCCTAATCAAGAGAACGCATCACACAGTAATTACGTACTTGCAGATGCGTCATTCCAGAAATAGATTTGCCAATTGCACTTAATTGAGCTCAGCAATTCCGATGCTTTCCCAATTTATATTTCTCAAATACGTAAGTGGGACATGTTTCTTGTATATTTCGAAGGAATACAGCGAGAAAATGGTTGTATCGGATTTATGATTCAGTTTAAGTAACAGCAGTTTTACGATTTAACATTTTGAACTAATCTGTTATCCAGTCAGCGAACTCGTAAAAGTAAATTCTAAAAACGCGATACCAGCGCCCATAAGGGAGAAGTCGTAAAGCTATGTAGTATATAAAATGTTAGCCGTGGCAGTGTATTTTACGATTTTCCTCAGGATGAAATTAAGTGGGCGGACAAGCGAGGTACGGGAGACAATTTTATTCCCTTTGGCTCTAGTTCCATTAAGCAACATATTTAAGTACATAACGTTATTAATATTCTGTTCACTTTCCTTTAATGGAACCGTGTTTAGAACCTTTGTATAATCGTTATTGTAGTTCTGCATTTGATTTCTATAAATTGTTGTAGCTAAGAATTTTCTTTTTCCTTTCCTGATCATGGAGGAAACTTCAATCAATATCGTAATGATGTACAACACAGTTGATGTATAGGCAAAACTTTATACTTATTCTTTTTGGGCCATAGATATCCCTTTGATTAAAGTTTTGGAGACGATGTTTTGTTGTCTATTAGCCGAAGCATATTGTTTGACTGAGGAAGTCGTACAAGTACTGTACTGAGGTAATGTTGAGAGGGCGCAGTATATTTGTGAGAATTTTAAAGTCTGGACAAAGTGGTGCACTTTGCCAAGCCTTTCTATCATTGTAAAGAGGGTTGTCAGAAGGTCGAAAAGGGGAAGTTTCCCTTAATTCATGGCAAGAGTGACCATTTTACCGAGTTAGCAGTGAATTTGAGAACAGTAGAAGAGCGGACACCGAAGTACACCATTTTTTTAAGATTTCCGAAGTCGTGATACGCTGTACCAAGAGAACGGACGAATTAAAATTTTAATATTTACAAATTGAGATGAATGTTTTTGGGAGAGAGTAGCTGTGGGATCGTGGGCTGAGAAAGGAGGAAATTGTAAGAAAATTTTAAGGTTTACTGCGGAGCTACTCTGGAGGCACTACGACGAAAGGAGTATTTATATAAGTGAAGAAATATAAGTGGAGTAAAATTAAAAGCAGAGCCATGTGATATATTGTTTATTGCGTGTGTCTGTGAAAATGATCTCCGGAAGGCGACTAAAAAAAAGAAATTGAGTTACATTCTGGACTACATATAAGTCAAAATAAACTTTTGATTGCAGACATTTGGTCATATATTTGCTTCTCAAATTTTTGCCAATATCTCCCCACGAAATAATAGATTTGAAGAAAGATTAAATCTCAGTCAAATTAAAAATTAAATTAAATTTGTATTAATGTTATCCTGTTAAATAATCTACTAAAATACCTAAACAGTTTAGCGTAATCATATGAAAAACTAAAATGTTACAGTACTTTAATAAAATAATTAGCCGGTTTGTGGGCAACTAAGAAACTTGTTTTTGACTGAGGGAGTCGTTTATATGATTTAATATAATAATTGTCTTTTGCAAAGCTGTGACGGAGCACAATTTAATTCGTCGTTCTGAGACCAACAAAGAAAAGTCGTGTATATTGTTTCATGGATTAATAATGAAACAGTTGACTGAATGAGTCGTTGGAGTATTTATACTGGATGCACTTTGAATGTTGGTTAAGTAGAGATGTTGCCTAATTTTCATGGAGATAGTTATAAATGATCGGCTACCAAATTTTCCAGAGATAATACTGTCCTCTGATCAACTTGAGTATTGTGATCACAACCTTGTGACGGGTTGAAAGTCGAGAGTTATATTAAGAAAAAAGTTAAAGTTAAAGCCTTCGCCCTCTAGTACAATTATTAGATTATTTATTGTTCGGACTCGAGCAGCCAGCAGTGTGTTTCTTGACTCTTTTCCCCTGAAGGTGAAGAATTTTTTACTATTCCATCTTTCATCCTTCTTATACTTCTCATTAAGTATTCTATACAGATAATGCAACACCCGATAAAATCTTTATCAAATTTGTCAACGTCATTTTAGAAACTTCGAAATTTTTTTGTGGCTTCATTATGTAACTATGTGCTGTAGTAGCTTATACAGCATTGATTATTATACGAATATCTTCCTACAAACGTTTCCTGGCTCCGGAGAGACACTTTCTGTAAAGGCGTACTTTTGTTATAAAATTTCACGGATTTTTTTTCCTTCCGTTGCCTATGAATAGCTTCTGTTGTTCTACCTGTCAACCTCGAAACTTTTTCCGCGCGAGCTCCTTGCTCCATCGACTGGAAAATCTCTCGATCCGAGGATACAACCGATGCGAGAAATTTAAACACCCTGTTTGTTCCCCGAGAAAGTGCAAATGCACTTCAATGCGAATCTTCTCAGGCAAGTCAACACTGAAATCACAAGGGTTTATATTAGCACGATAAATTCTCTGTCCGCTTGTTTCATTTCAAAGGAATTGAAATCATTGTCGCGAATATCAACTTTATCTCTCCTCTAAAAGCGGTTTATCAGCACAATCAAAACATTTTTATTTTAAAAGAAAACTGTGGAAATACCAGTCATTTACCGCAGGAAATAAATTATTATTATTTTAATTTATTAACACATTTCCTGAAGCACGACCCATGTCAGTTTGGAATAATATCCATAGGAAATTATTTTTTTATCATTTCGGTGATTAATGACATTTCCGCTGTTTGATTCAAAAAACTTATCTCTGTAATTGTGAGGTGGTTATTTTTTTAAATTTATAAATATATTAAATATTTTAGAGTATATATTTAAATGGGTGGGCACCAATAGATCTCAACTTTGACATTTAAAATAGTTTTATTATTAAGAAATGTAAAAGATTTAAAATACAGTATTTAGAAATTAATTAATTTTAATGAATTTTATTTTCTCAGCTGAGCTCTAACCAAAGAAATAACATAACAAAAGACATTAGTAAAATTAATCTACTTTCTCAGGCCTGTATGACGTGTTTATACGCATAGCAGGACGAGAAATTATTGCCTTTGTTTTCTTAGTGGAATTCAACACAAAGGCATCTTCCGGGTGGCATGTAAAGCAGGCAGGCCTCTGATATGGTGCAGGAAACGCGTCTCCATTTCGTTTACTCGTGACATTTGGAGCAGCTAGATCGCGTCTCCTCTCTGACTCCTTTCTGTTTCGCGAACTACTTGCTGACCTCTCACCTCCAACTCTCTTTTCGAGGTCCTTCGCACCTTGAACAAATTTCGTCTCCTTTGAGGACTTCACTTAGCAATCAACACCGTTCCAATTCGTAACCTCCGATGATTAGCATAAATATAATTATCTTCTTATAACGTCTTATGTTGATACCCCGACTTCTCACTTTGTTGTTTTTAACCCCTTCCTTCCCCCAGCATCACTTTTTAAATCATTAAGGAATTTTATTTTCTCAGAGAATCTTTGATTTACATATAAAATATCCAATTTACCAATTTCAGTTTTACATTACATAATTGCTCTTTAATAATAACCATTATACTATGAATAGTTTTCTGTAAAACTGGCACAAAATTTTACTATTTAGATTAAATAAAGACTAATGATTAGAGTTTTTATTGTTTATAAACCATTATTTCACACAGCTTCGATACTTATTTGTGCCCACTTCTGGCTGTGTCAAACTGAAAAGATTCCCTCAGTTTGTTAGTTAAACATTCTTAATTTCTATTATTTTATATTTTAAAGTGTGTTAATAATTATATATTTTGTAATGTAGACTATCAGCATTTTATTCCAAAAAAAGTCAGGCCTAGTTCTTCGGAACCAAATTCTACTTTTACAATCTGAAATTTATTTCACAGTCAACTGTTTCTCTGCGAAACGCCGATATTTGTTTGGTGAGTAATCTTAGATAACATTTTATTAACGTTTTATCAGAACCGAGTCTAGCTTCTAATAACATACTTACCTTTTTCAAAGTACGGGTATTTTCATTTAACAATTTCGTTGCTTATGTCACACGATAAAAAACCCACATTTATTTAAACCTTATTTTCCGGTTTCACTGCGCTTCACTTTGTCATAGACTAGAGAAATTACTGACTGTTCGTCGAGGAATGCGAATCGAAAGTATGTCTCATTACTATCGGTCGTTGACTTTGATGGTGTCATGTGAAGCAATTTCGATAACGGTAGTAAAGTGTGACACACGCTCCACATTCACTTTTTTTTCCCGTCCATTTGCTAATCGTCCACCGCTGTTGTGTACGGTAAACTATCAATGTTAATTATCAGTAAACAAGCTTAGCCCGTTAGACCATTAACACGTAAAGGAATCTCCCGTAATAACAAATTTTTTAGCTCGTGGTAGTAATTTATTTGGAATATATTGCCTTGATTTATTCTACAAAAATAGTTTTTTCGATTAAGTAATCTTCAAATTACGGAATTAAGTAAGTCAATTCTAATGGTTTTTTAAACATCTATTTACTGAAGCCTTTGAAGAATATTCATTACATGGCGCAATAGAAATAATTTCATTCCTCCTGGACCTTATATTAATATTCTTCTCTGAAGTCCTTGGCCTATTCAACTACGTTTCTTGCACTATCGCCTTCCAGTTTCTGTACCTTATTTTATGTATATCACCCTCTACTCCATCCAGGCACCTGGTTTAGTCCTATTCTTGCAACTTTGTCCTCCAAGATGCCCATTCGGTATCAGTTTTGGTATCTCCGTTACCCTCTGACAATCTCAGCCTTTATGGTCTTATAATCCTGCTGACTGATTGCAATTCATGTTTAGAGTACAACTCATAAAATGGGTATATTATTTCATGCAGTACTCTCCTCTCAAAACATCCAAAAGACCATGCTTCTGAGGCGTATGAGAGAACCAAACTTTCGAGAATATTATAAAGCACGAGTTTGAAGGAAACTGTGCCATTACTGTCGTGAGTTGATTTCGATTTACCGGAAATATATTAATGGGTTATATTACAAATTAAAATGTGTTGAGTTCTGTAGGCGTGCATTTTGTGGGCCAATAAGTCTCGAAAAGCAGTGAATGATAGCATAATTCCAGGGGGAGTTAACGAATCTACTTAAAGAGTCGACCGAGGCAAGAATTCGCCTCGGTAGAAGACAAAGAAAATCGGCTATTGTCTCGATAAATTACTTTAGAAGCAGAAAAACTACACATGACTCCAGTGTTGGTTGACGTCTGAAAAATTTATTTTTAGACGAGGAGTCAGATTAACACAAACGTTTGGATATCTGAGTGGGAACTCGGATTTAAATGATTGGATAGCTAGGGTGACCGGGCATGATACAAAGTAAATAATTCTGAAATAGAATCGCAGATGTTTATAGGAAAAACCTATTTTGAGAAAATTTCATCTTCAAATGTAGGCACATTGAGTCAACGAAAGAGGCTTTAGCTTGTTGTGTAAATGACGTAAGTGTTCCTCCATTTCGTACTGTAATCTAGTTTCCTTTTACGGAACAAAACGACAGACAAACACGCGTTTAGAAAGCTGGATAATTTTCAGCAACGGCGGATCGACTCCTTAGCTGTCGAAAGGAAACGATGTTTGTTCTTCAATCGGTCTACAAGTCACGGCACAAAGCAAATAAACCAGTTATCTTTCGTCGAGGCTCTAATGTGATCACTCCAAAGGTGGAGGGGGAGGAACAAGGTTAAGCAACGATTCAGCATCACACACGATAGACTACAGTATCCAACAACTGCTATGATGATGATGTTTCATTCACTTCTTTACAATCGGATTTCAAATCACAATTAATTTTGACGTGCAAACTACTGCTGTCTCCTCTCTCTCGCTTTTAACTACATTCATCACTACGTAACGTGGTTTCTTTTAGTTTTTTAAATTAAATAATTAATTTTAATGTCTTATTCTTGGGCCCCGGTGAAGGAATAAAGCTTTAATTTAACCTTTTATGTATTCATAAAAAATTTAATTAATATTTTTGAATCGTATTCCTATCCCAGCTGAGCTTATATTTAATGAATTAATTGAAACCATTATTCCTTCACCGGCACCAAGAATAAATCATTGAAATTAATTATCTAATTAAAGTAGTTAATAGAATACCGGTTTGATAAATTGGCGCCCAACGTATGGGCTAATTATTTCGGGTTTTCTATTATAGTTGTTCTTCATCAAATAATTAATTTGTTGTTGTTGTGGTATTCAGTCCTAAGACTGGTCTGACGCAAATCTCCATGCTATCCTTTCTCGCACAAGCCTTTTTATTTCCACATAACTAATACATCCCACATCCTCCCTAACGCGTTTAGTTTTTCCATCCTCGGCCTCCCTCTTCTGTTATTACCCTACGCATTTCCCTCTAATGCTAATTTTACAAAACCCTCGTGTCTTAAAATGTGGCCTATTACTCTATCCCTTCTTTTGGTCAACGTCCTCCGTATTGTCCGCTCTTCCCCTATTCTCGCTAGTGATTCTTTCCACTCATCTGATTTTCAGAATTCTCCTACAGCACAACATTTCAGTCTGCTATTCTTCTCCGTTCTGCAGGTAGGAGTACCGTCTACGTTTCGCACCCATATACGACACACTCCATACCCACATTTTTAGCAATGATATCCTAATATTCACACTTATATTACCCGTAAGTAAATTCCTCTTTTTCGAGTAAGCCTTCTTCACTGTGATATCCTACTCTACTATACTTCTACCATCCCTAGTTATTATGATTCCCAAGTAACATAATTCCTTAACTTCTTTCAAAATATGCCCACCCAATAGTGCCCTTCGTTATTCCACTCCTTCCCTTAATATACTCCTCTATTAATTCACATATTCAACTATTTGTCCAGGACCACGTTCATGGCATTTATTATGGTTTCCGATTCTACTTCTGACTTCCCTAATACTATAATATCATCGGCAAACCGCGGGGTTTTTATTTCTCCTACATACAGTATGATTCCTTTCCGATATTCCGTTTTAAGTTTCTTCATCGCCTGTTCTATATATAAATTAAACATCATGGGCACATTATAATCAATATAATGTTTAGTTTCTTGTATTAAAAAGTGGTGAATTTTGTTTCCTTAGTTAAATATTCCATTTAATACATAAAAACGTTTTCTCGAACCTACAGTATTCCTGCTAACCTTTGGGAAAATTGGCGTGTCTTGAAGACAACAGCAACAAAAGTATGTTATTCCACCTGTTAAAAACTATAACTGCTACCAAAAAAAAATACGTGGGTGCTACTGTGAGCTGATTGTATACATTGTTGTTGTCTAAATACTAAAATGGATAGTACAGCTAAGGAGGGATAATTGATGGCAAGTCAATTTAAAAAAATTTATTTTTGAATGGATAAAAGGTTAATAGAAAAGTTTTATTTTTTATCTGGCGCTCGAGAATAAAATATTAAAATAAAAAAAACCGTTGCAACCAAAGTTTGTGGTTTAAGAGTACCTTTAAGCATTAGAGCATTTTCCTATTATAATACTGCTTAAATACTCCACGTAATAATGTGGTCCATTGTGGATCTGTCAGTAACTGTTTGTGAAAACAAACTATCAGTTAAGTTGAAAATAGATCCAATATAAATGGCTCGTGCCAAATTTCGACCCGTTCTGGGTTCTTCTCTCGATTTTTGACGATGCTTTCTTGAAACCAGACCATCTTGCCTAGGCCAATAACATTGCAGAATTTAATGTCTTAAGTTGGCAACAACCACGATTTTTTATTGACGAAGGTGAAGTAAGGAAAGAAAGGACTGTTTAATGGGAGCTCTCGTAGTCGAGCCTGTTCAGATGTTATCGTGACTCGGTTTGCCCCAGCAGCTTGGTATGGAGAAAGCTTGCAGGTTTTTCTGTGTCGCCCGAAATGTTACAGCACGAAAGGTCGCCTTACAACACAAGCAGGCAGGCAACGTGACAACCAACCGGGAGATTGACAAGGTAAACACCTCAAAAGCCAAACACAAGCCGACGTCGGTGATAATTCCATTCACGTTTCGGTGAATCCCAGTAATGGATTCTCCTTGGCGTGTAAACACACAGATCAAATACGTTTTTCCTACATTAGGCCACAGTCTGAATGGCAAACACTAAAATGAGTTATAACTAAATTCCTATGAATATCAATTGCTAATTTCCGTCAATATATCTTAATTTACGTGATATGGTATGCAATTTGAGTACGATACCATATTTCCGTTGCAAGTGGATGAGAATTAATCAAAAAATATAGATAATATATGCGTAAATAAAACAGCAATTTTTTGTTCCGGAATTTTAATTGCATTGTTCGTGGAAAGCTTATAAATTCATAACGTTCTGTGCAACTCAAATTAAATGGAACTCGTTTTGACGGACGCTAGTTACTAAAAGCGCCATTCGCAGTGAAAATAGGTATACATAATCCGACTGTGACAAATAAGAGAAATTAATAGCGATACACTCCATGCCGGGAAAACGGGCGTTGAAGAAATTATTTTTAAAAACTGTAAATAAATGAGTAAGCAGCCTCGTTAGCTAAAAAAAGGTTAATGTTTATAATCTGAAGTTATCCCGTCAGACATCATCATATATTCAACATGACAAAATTGCTAATACCCTTATTATAAATTCTTATACATTACATTTTACAAATATATAAAAATTATATTGCTTAAATAGCTTATCTGACAATTAAATATACAATAAATGAGTTAAAACAGTCTCTTTGTCAATATTTAATTTAATTTAAATTTCGGCCGAAGGAGTCATGGAGTGAGGTTCAATTTTTATACCTGAAGAAGTCTCAAATGAAAGACGAAATGTAGTATAGTTGAATATTTAAATTAAACTGACAAAGAGGCTGTTTTAAGTCATGTATAGTATATTGATTAAAATTAAATACGAAATTAACAATTTAACTGTCAAACAGGTACTGATTAATTGATTTTTTTCAGTTCTCTAGACTTATTAACTTGTTTGATTATTATGATATTCGTGTTTTCAGATTTTCTAATAATTTAAATTCAGTCAAAAATACTAACAATAAAATTAACATTTACGAGTAGCATAATGTTATATACGAAATTTACGGTTTTCATGAAAAGCGTGTTACATTGGCCAAATAAATTGCTCTCTTAAAAACTCGTTTCACTTAAGACAGTAAAACGTATCTGAAATTCAACGTTCAATATTATTCATTCGGGTCCAAATGATTTACAAATATGTAAAAATTATATTGATTAAAATCAAATAGGAAATTAACTGTTAAAGCTGCTAATAATAAATTGATTTTTATAGTTCTGCCGTTATTTGGAACAGACAGCATGAACTTACCAACTTGTTCGATTTTCTTATAGTAATTTAAATTTAGTCAAAATATTAAAAATATAATTGACATTTTTGTGAAAAATATTGTTATATATCAAATTAAGCTGTAAATTATATTTATGTAACTAAGCATAAATTGGGAAAATTGATAAGGGAGATGTTGCACGACAGATCAAATGATTCACCCCATTAATGTGAAGAATTATACCAATAATTTAAAAATATATATATTATTACGGACTTCATCAGTCAATGCTATAAATTTTTCGATTGTTAATGTTTTAACTTCAAGATTGAGATTCACAGCTGACTTTCTAAGCAATTATCCATAACATTTCAGATAATTGTATTATATGTCGCGTTTGTAAATTCTTGATTTTATTTGTATTTTCAGATTTTTAGTAATCTATTATAATGAAAGGAAAACAGCCTCAGGGTGAACCAATTTTTTTCTTATTAAAATAGGTTTTATTTCTGACCCACTAGGTTGTTACTAGTTCATTGTATATAACTATCAAGAATTTTTATTGGAGAATATTACATTTAAATTGGAATAATTAAGTGGAAACTTACTGGTCTTGTCACTTAGGTTCAAATAATGACTATCAGCCTCATTTTAACCCCCTCTAACTTTGCATCTGGAATATTCTGCAGAGATTGTCAACAGCGTTTCGGTTTCCTGTGCCGTGAATTTTTGGATTGACGACAGTCTAAAAATATATTCATGTTAATATAACCACTTGTGTTACTGCGGCACAGCACTTAAATAAAGCTCTTTGTTTCTGTAAGGACATAAACTGAGTTCTGCATCATAATACCTGTAGTATAAAAAACTGTAAGGTAACAAAATGTAACATTGCGAGCTACATAAAGTCCACAGACAATTTATTAATGTAAAGCCTCTAGCATTTCGTCGCGGCGCAGATGGTATAAAGGACCTTTTAAATGAACGCCGCAGTGCCGCAGGACGCTGCTCTAGTTAATACAAGAGCACGGCCCTTCAGGTGCTCAATAACGGCAGTTAATTAAAGTCGCTTGCGTTGGTCTTCGCGTATCTATTTTCCTTTTTTCTTCCCCGTTGGTTAATTTGAATTCTGATGAAAGGGCCAGTTTCAATGCTTTCCCTTCATTTTCCCAGAGGACGCCCGCACAGAAACGACCTCTTTCACGGTTGCTAAGGCTAATGTAAACTAATCCGCTTGTTTGTACGTGACGATAAAATTATCTTTACTACGGGAGCCGTCGTTGACTTACTTCACCTCCTCTCCGATAGGAATCATGTCGACGCCGTAGAAGTTCCTACTGGCCTACTTGTCGTCTTGAGAGTGTGACGACGAATTTTTCTGATTCATGTTAGACTAGACAAATATTTTATTAATAAAAAGCCTGATTATCAGTCAAATAAAACTCCATTAATTGTACTTTAACAGCAATTATGTGAAGTCACTTATGAAGGTTGTATTTTTACGTTTGTAATAAGAAGTAAAAATTCCGACTTTTTTCATTTTTTAACTATTTCCAAAGAGGAAAAACGTTTCGCTACTTTTTTGTACCTTCTTCAGGTTATTATCCTGTGGAGAAACATTTATAAACCACGTGTTAACATGAAAACACAAACATTTTACACATCTTGTAGTAGTTAATACCATATTAATCATCCTACATTCTTTGCCATTTATAAGTAGGATCTAAAATTAAATATACAGAATTGGAAGTATTAGATAATTAGTCAATTTCTGATTATTTTTTCTGGTATTTGCATTGAATTTTTGTTATATATACAAACCCCTTAATTATTTTTTTCTTTAATGAGTCGTGCCATGGTTGAAATGGAGACGCAAGTGTCACCTATATATGCGTGACGTGGGTTTCTGTCTTGTTTTAGGTGACGCCTACAGGTAGAAGTCAATAATCTCTGAACGCGGTTGCGATACACGTACACCTGATATAAAAAAATGCAGCCACTGTTGATCATCGGGTTCAAAATTGCGATTGGCCCAAAAGTCATTGGGGCAAATCTGTCCCTCGCCAAATTTCAAATATATTCGGAATTCCAGAATGGTTTTTTAAATGATTGCTGGTCCCAGTTACTTGTAAAAGATTAATAAGATATAGGACTTTATAAGTAATCAAAATTACATCTCACCATCATAGAAGTTATTTTATTTCTTATTCACTTTCAGTTATTTGGCTGTAATGTAATTTCTAGTTCGACCAGGAAGACGCGGGGCTAAAACCGACGTTGAACCCTTCACGTCGACTTGCAATCACATTCTGCTCGATTCTTCTCCACTGAATGCTCTGTAGCTTCACTCAGCCTCCGAAAGAAGAAGATGAGAAGCTATCGGAAATCCATAGGAAGGCTGTTAAGGTTGCAGCTTCCTCCAGGTTGTGGATTCCTCCTCTCATTAGCCAAGACAGCTCGTTGCACAACAGCACAGCCGGGGCCTCGTCTAATTACAATTATCCACGCTGTGGACGCGGAAATTTCTCCTTCGCAGAGGAGACTAAAATGAAACCCCCCCTGGTCATTAAGTAGCCACTTCAGCACTTTCCTCAACGAACGAAAAATTAATTAGGAGGTTTTTTATGTTTTAAAACTCCCGAGAAATGCCCATACCTTTCTGTGCACTTCATTTAGCAAGTTTCGGTGTACAATTTTAAAATGACCCTGAATTTTAGTTTAATTAACGTGATGGACTTAATTTCTGAGATATTACCAATAAGGTGATCCATCGTCTGATTTAGAGAATTATTCTATGGAGTAGAAGTAAAATTAGTCTACTTTACGTGTGCCAAACAGATCATCGATTAAAACTCAGATTATAGCCGTTAAAGTCATACTTGGTTCAGCGCAATGTGGTCAGCATACATTGAAATTATGTGATAAAATAAAAATGTAAATTTAAAGTCCAAAAATAATTTACATGATGGACTAGATAGGTATGAATTTACACATTAATTAGTCTTTTGGCATATTATACAAAGTGTATCCATAATTTTAGAACAACTCACCTGTTCTACATCCAATGATAATCCTGGAAGTGGATAAAAATTTTAGGCTCGTTACGGGTTCAAATAAAACCGCGGTTGTCGGAATTGTGGATTAATGGAAGGTGGCCTACGTCCGATCGCAATTGGGATCCCGATCGTCAATCATACCTGAATTATTCAACATCCGATAAGCGTGCCTCAAGACCGTTTCCAGAGATTAGTGATTTCGTCTTCTTGGAATCAAGGCGAAAACTTGAAAATCTTACGAATCCTGTCACTAGGATATCAGCCATATATAGGTCACTGACATGTTTTAATTATGGCCATGTCAGCCAATATAGGTGATGCAATTTATTCAAGTCAGTAATCACGTTTCGAAGCCTTATAATTATGGTATATTCATGGTCTAACGGTTTTAAGAAAAATTAAGTTTCTAGAAGGTCCTGAGTAGAAAATATTGTTAACAAAAACTTTCATTTTAATTTAGAATCTCTTTTATAATAAAGTTACTGACTTTAATACTGCGTCGTAATTTAGAAAATATTTTTTAAAAAAATCAGCCTAAAATAATGTTTTAAAGTATTATCCTTCATTTGAATCTATGCAATTCTTCGCATTACCTTCAACTCCATAATTCTTGATTATCTAATTAAATTTTAAATACAACACAACAATATCGTCCGTCATATCCAAATGCCTTATATATAATGTATTAGAGGACAGTTTTTAATTACTATTTTATTCACATTAATGGCTAATTGAGTTTATTCATGAGTATGATTTGTTTTATGTTGTCAATTTTGATGCTGGCGTAATATTGTAATGTCGAAAGCTTTTTTCGGTGTTGTTGTTATGGAAAACGTTCAGGGGTTTCTACAGGGTAAACCCAAGTCACTTTTCTATTTAATTGAATAATAATTATTGTTGATGAAAAAAAATCAAGGAAAGTAGTAGTTAAACAAATGGGCTACGGTAAAGAAGTAAATTTTACAAATATTCCAAATTAAGTATACCAGAAAATTTGTTTTATTTAACCAAGAAGTTAAATTTGTTGTAACAATTATTTTACTGTAATATAGGACATGTTTGGGATACAGATCTTACCTTCCGCAGTTGCTAAATTCCTTCAATACACGAAAATGATCATCAAACAGAAGTAAACGTTATTTGTACAGTATATTGATGCTTTAATTCGAAAGGAATAAAAAATATATACTTTTTACGGTTCTTATGTATAGAAATTGATTGTCTGTTTTGGAGCTTTCAATATTTATCCGATTTAATAGTTTTAGCGATTCAGAACGTGGCGTAGGGTTTTACCAAGGCCAGAGATGATACGCGCGAGGCAAAGTTACGTGGGAACTGAGCGTCACGTGCTAGTTGTGCTAATCTGAGGTTCTAAAAGCGCTAACTCGTTCCTAATTCCGGGTAACCGTTCTGTTTTGGAGATAAGTTCAGCGAAACGGAAATTACGAGACATCATTCCGATGTAAACGCCTCGATGATCTTGCTGTCAACGTCACACACTACTCACATTTTCGACAGACCATTGACCCTGTTTACTGCTCTTAACTTCCCAGATTATCACAATGGGAACGTAGTACTTAATTCGACCCGTAACGCCGCCGCATGCGTATCATCTCTGGCGGCCGTGTTTTATTGCTTCGGCCTTGGCAATGGTCTCGGCCACATCCTGGCACGGCCTCTATTCTACTTCCCCTCCAAAAACGTCCTGGGCCATTTCCCCAGCGCAGCTGCACGTTACTCCTATAATTTCTGTTATCTATCCCCTTTACTACTTCTATTTTGGTAGGCATAATTGGTGGACTTTCCGTGATGTATAAACACTAACGATTCTTGCTAATTAGTGAAGCTTTGAGGGAAAAGGGCACATTATTAACCATGAAAGTTAGGAATTACGTATTAAATGTGTGTAATCGCACCGACAAAATAATATATATCCAACAGTGAACACCAAAAGTACATACCAATTTCTGTGATATCAGACCACTATTTGTACAGTATATTGATACTCTAATAAAAATATATACTTTTTACGGTTCTTATATATAGATTGTGGCTCTCTTTGTTTTTGTGCATGACTGAGAAAGGCGACTAAAATAATTCTCGTTAAACTCTTTCATCTTACGTTTGGAAGTTTTCTAAAATAAAATCTATGACAGTTCTTATTATCTTCATATTACAATACAATTCTTTAAATTATTTTCCATCAAGTTGGGAAATTGTGAATTAAAAATATTTTTTTATAAATCAACTTTGTTTCCACAAAAAGCAATTCAATCCTGTAAAATACAGAAGGATTTATACGATTCTATTCAAGACAGCCAGAAAAGCGAAAATCATATTAACTTTCGGTTACAATATTTTGTGCGTAAGCCGCTAAATTTTATTTTGCAAGAACAATTGCCCCATGGTAATTTATCCAGAAAGGAAGAGATTCTGATTGACACACTAAGTGATTCAACCACTGGGATCACGGGCCGCGCGCTCTGATTCATGACTGAGTGATTCAAACAGCTCGTAGTTCTCGGATAACAGGAACGGAGTGAGTCTAAAGAATTAGTGCTCTTTTCTTCCGATTCAATGATCATCCTAGAAATAGTTCTTTGAATCAGATCTCGATTACTTCGCCCATCTCTAGTCTGCGCACAGGTCGTTTGTACAACACACAGAAAGTTCTCGACAGTCTCTAGGAAGGAGTTCAATCATCGAAGAGCATGTTGAAACAATCAGAGTAATGGATGATAGAAGAAGACGGAGGAAGCGTTTGGGGAAATCTTGAAAATAACGCGGGGAAATGCTCACAGCCCGTAATGACATAGACCCTTGCTCGGTAAATAGCTTGGATTCTCTTCCTCATGCTTGTGTAAGATGTCGTCGGTGACTTAACTGTCGTCTGTGCCAAATCGCAAGCGAGTCCCTTCTCTTTGAGAGTGAAATTGCGGTGTTGCCAGAATTGCTAGGTCAAGGACGCTTCGCTGCTCCCCCAGGTACGTACGACCTGGCACCGCCATTATGCATCCGCCTCGCCGCAGCCATTATTATAAATCACGGGGGCAACGGGAGCCAGGTAGAGGAGGGTTGTTCCCTTAAATCACCTGGGCAAACAACGACGCTAGTCTCTATGAAAGCCTTTCGGAAGCGAGCCACGACGTTAAAATTGACGTCGACCTAATGATGCAGCAAGTAATTTTTTCCTTCCTGGCTATCCTGTGGGTAAAATAAATGATTTACATAATGAATATTATCAATCAAACACGGGATATAAATCTGTTGGAGGTGTGTGAGACAATTTTTACCTGATTATAAATGTATAGGTTGATTTCGATCAAAGCTGCTAACTTTTCGGCCCTTAAACGTGGCAATAGCAAGTTAATTTAATGGCGAAATAAAGCTGGATTGCAAATTTATTCGCTAAAAATTTCTTGATATTATTTTGTCTAAATTGGATACTAAGTCATATAATTTAAAATTAATAATTAATAAAAAATGATAATTAATCTGTTATCAACATTCGCTATATTAGTTCGTGCGAGTATTAGAGCATCTTTGTTTATTATAACTATATTATTAACTATAGTCAGATTTACTGAAATTAGAATCGTGCTCTTTACTTCCCAGGCTACCAGAGATACTGACACAGCAAAGTGATACTTTAATCTTGTTTTGAAAATTCCTTACAGCTGAAGCATGCGGGTAAGCTAAGACTAAAATCGTGTCGGGTGAAATTCCACCCCTTCCTTCGGCACAAAGGGTACCCCAAGGGCTCCTTCACAAGGCCTTGACACAAAACGGCAGCGAGATTTCCTTATTAGCGACTACACAACGCAACGATCAATAGATGAAACTTGACTTCCACCCGACAAATTAAACGCCGTTCCTCCTCTAGCTTCATTACTACTCGGGCAATCACTGGTAAATTTCCTCGTAAAAACGAGGCACGTGGGGGACCGACCTTTGAGCAAACAACATAAAATTTCTCCACTAGAGAAACATCTCTAATCTACTACGCAGACTTACCCTTCGATTAATTCAACGTGATCGATAACGCAAACTCACTAGAAATGTATTTAACTCTCATAAATGTTAGTGAGACAATCACCAACGCGCGTAAAGACAGAAAAAGGACACAAATCTCGGTCATGACGTTTACTACCCTATTAACCTTTCCTCTTCCCTCTAACAATGCTAACAGAGTCTGAAATTAGACGTTAACATAATCCGGTCTGTCACCAATATGTTTACACGCCAACGGAACCTTGTAATCAACCCACCTTCCTCGACTGCTTCGTTCCAACTTTGTGAGAAATTATGGAAGTGACTCAAAACCCTCAGACAAGATAGTTACAGTTTCTTCTCCTTTATATATGCAGATTAACATAAAATTCATGAACCCATCCTCCTTCAATCCGTGTTATCAGTGAGTGGACAGTTTTGGTTCTAAATGACACTGAAGTCGTATTCAATCTGCATATTAACAATGTATTAAAGGTTTACATTCTTGTGATTGACTAATGGTCCAGTATATTGCTTCGAACAATCGCTGGAAACTGTTGCCAGGAAACTGCACCACTGGCCGTTTAATTTACTCTTATCTATTGATAACGTCAAGGAACGTGGAAAATAGACTCTCGGCTTCCAGCACCAGTGGTATCTTAGCTTCATAAATCACTAGCGTAAAGCGGAGCATAGGTTCTCCTAAAAATAACCCATTTCGAAGAGCGAAGACCCTTTGGACACACGTTGACCGCAAATGAAAGACAGGAGAAATTACTAAAAATCATACCACGACTTTCTGAATGAAACTTAACCTTAGAATATGTTAATTCTTATAATTTAACAATTTGAATCTTGCAATGAGTGGACGAGCCGGTTGTTGCGTGTTAAAGACGCTCAAATCAATACAATGCCGTGACAAAGACCTCAGATACTAGAATATTCGATATCCATGACGCCAATGGGTCACTGCCCGATATGGAAATCTATTCTTCTACTGCTTCCAACTAAACAATTCATTTATTTTAAAACCATGTTTTAAAAACATGAAAGACAATTTTTGACTGATTTTTATGAATTTTCAGTTAAAATAGTTTGTAGAAATTTTGTGCCGGGTTCAACTTAGGGAAATTAGTTTTTCAATCCACCAACAGCTGGTGTGCTGAAAAATTAATTGATAAGACTGTTAGACAATATCACTTTCTTTGAACACATTTACTTCTCAACACTATCTCCATTGAGTTTGATTTTATCATCCAAGCTTCCAATATTTACATTCCATCAGATAAAACCGTGTCGGGGCACTGACATTTTTTTTTCATTCCGCCAAAATTCCTCCACTTGGTAAGTTATTCTCAGCTCCAGGTCGATCAAAACCGATTTATTAAGACAACGACGTGTCGGCCTCCGATCACGAGAGTCAATCGTCAGCTGGACCAAAGGAACGCGTCCTGCGCAAGTCGGGGGAACTGAACTTGGATTTTCCGTAATATAATACACACGGCCTAACCACTAATGTGTAAAAATAATACGGTCATCAAATGTGATAATGAAATAAAACTGGTTCTGTTGGAAGTGGGACACCGCAAAGGTGTGAGTCAACGTCTCCGAGCACATCGGCCTGTAGACTCTGGCTGCGGCTGCTGCTGTTCAGTGCAGTGCGTGGGATGCGCAAGGACGCGCCACGTGCTGTGCGTAACTGTAACTGGACACACCCACCAGAACAGAGACAGGTCTAAGCACGGATCCAGGGTCGCAAAACGGGTCTGTGGCGGCAATTGATAGAGACATAAGGATCAAGACCACGTCTGTGCTGAGCGCTTTACAGAAATCTTGTAGAAAAAAAGAAATGAACAATTAACGTCAGTGTTGATCGAGAGTTGAAAGGGAGGCGAGAATTGTTGCTTTTTAGTTAGAAAGAAGAACTTGCATGTAAGTTGAAACCAAGTGGTATTAATCGCGTGTTGGAGTGAAGAAGGAGGAAAACTGGTTAACCGCAATCACCGGGCAGAATCAGCTCCTGAGCTTTTTTCCTTCGACTGACGGCAAATCAGCAACTCAAAATAATTGACCCTGAGAAACCATTTGAAAATAAAACAATCCTTCCCTTTTTTATAATTGTAACAGTGCTCAGGACCCATTAATAAAATTGTTCTTTTTATATATAAATTTTTATTTTTTTAAAAACCCAAATAATTTGTTAAATTTTTTTTAATAATAACCCCCCACCTCTATTATCATTTACAACGCATTTTGATTGACGGAGTCAACTAATTACTTTTATTAGATGCTATTTTAATCATAGTTTGTTGCCTAGATTTCACGGGGAATGTTATTGACTGAGGGAATCGTTTATATATTTAATTGAATTGATTGTCGTTAGGAGACCAAGGGTAATAAGGGTACGGTTGACTGAGGGAGTCGCATATGTATTATTATAACGAAGCGGTCGTAACACTAATAGATGTCATTTTTTAGCAATATAAAGAATTTAAGACTGAAAATGACTAAGTCGAAAGCTTTTAAATAAATAAAATTTTGAACGGGAGACTGCACTGGTGGTTACTAAATTTTTATTGAATGCCGTTTCCCAAGTTTCGTGGGTATTTTAATTTAATTGTCGTTTAATCATCAAATGACAATTTATCAGATATTCGATGCTCGGGAGGGTAATTTTAAGATGACCAGACTCTGGTCAGCTTGAGTTTAGTAGTTGTTTCCAGTCATTTGTTTGACCACCGGTGAGTGGACACCAAATTGTGATCGTCACCTGGATAATTTTTTTTACGTTTCTGAGAATTATCAGTGATGGCTTTTCTCGCGGCTCTCATATTTGTTTTCACCACAATATGTTTAGTGTTTATTTCGTGAGTGTATTAAACAAGAATGTTTTAAATCTATTTCCCTTTAAATGATTTCGAACAGTTTCTCCCACAATCATGATAAATGATGGTTTCGTTCATTTCTGATAGTCTGTACGTGGAAACCGGTTAATTACATTTCGATTCAATGTTTTCCTTTACCGCCGAGCTGTAATTGTGTTTAGCAACGTCCTTTACCGTTGAAGTTGTGTGCTTTTGGTGATTTCGGTGCCGCCTCGCCGCTTTCCTCATTAACTGCGTGTGACGTGAGCGCCGCGTCGGCCACTTTGCGTCTGTACGGCCTTTTGTTTACACTTTCGCGTCGTTAATTCCCTTCAAAAGATCAAATTGAAGGCCTTACTTGGTCTGTGGTGGAGAGAAACGACTACTGTCTGATTATCCAATTAGAGAGGATGCTGGAAAGGCGTTACCGATGTCGGCGGCAACGAAAAGAGCTCCCTTTCTCTCTTTCTCCATGTGGACGCTAAATTACAACCATGAAACGGAGCTAATTTCATCCAAGTTCAGCTACGTCGTGGTGTGAATGCTCTCAAAGCCAAAAGAGGCTGGTTTTCACCATTAAATATTTAACAGCATGCGATGCCCACGCTACGGAGTCGCTTACTCGATGACGTGAGTTCCTACATCGGGAGAATTGAATGCTCAAGCTCGTAAAAGGATTCAACTATTCTCTGACCTCTCGTTTGGAATTGAAGGTGACATTCAATATTCTCTGTGGTTATATCCGAAAAATAATTTATGTGAGTTCGAATACAAAAATTAGGGCTACTTTTCTACAAGCTTTATAAAATTTTCCTATATAATTTATTATTTAATATGCTTTTTAAATTTTTGGTAACAAATCTTGTAAGAAAATTTGGTCCGCCTGTGAATCGTTCGTTAATATTATTTTATATCATATGGGTGCCCGGTGCTGCCCGGGTATTTGTTTAAAATATCGCGATACGTAACCCCGAAATAGTAAGGCGTCTTGTATGGTTTCGTGTCAGTTCCGTCACAGTCTTTCTCCTGAACCACCCTCTTTCCTTCCACACTCTGCGACTGAACTACAGGATAATTTTCCCGTTTAATGGCAGAATTAAATACAGTGACTTCCATAATCCCGAAACCTGTATCGTTTGATTTCATGTTATTGATTTACCCCGCCCCTCACTATGGAACAATTTACGCCCCTAGGTGTGTCTAATTACAATTTTTTTTCGGTGTGCAAAGATTTCTCATCCCACGAAATTTTGTTTTCACTCTGCCAACCACTCTTGCAAGCGAACCGACCTGTTGAATGTGAGGATCAGACTCAGCGACTCACATTACACGACACCAAACTCGGCAGTTCTATTTTTGTTTTAATGTGACGGCTTTCCACCCACATCCCTATGAATTGTTCACCCCACACTTTCCAACAAAAACGCTTACTGTAAATTTTATTTTTGAGAGAATTATTTTGAAAAATAGACGTTAAGTGATATGCTATATAATGTTTTAAGTATAACATAATATTACTGGGATAAGATTTTCCTCGAATTGAGAAGAAAAGTTTTCGTTCAGACAGGCGAGTGAAGTTTACCTTCGCAATCTTGTTGAAATTTACGAGGCTGAAGCAAGAGTAAATCGTGACCATAGAGGTGGAAAATCGAGCGTTTGGAGGACGGAGGCTTAATGGACCGTCTCTGGACCTGACTGTAGAGTGGGTCACTTATGCTGCGACTGGCGATATCCTGTAATTGGATAATGACGAAAATGACACTATCTTCCTTTCAAGCTATTTGCAGAGAAGGTCGCTCTAAACACTGCAAGAAGAAAATAGGGAAAATTGATCTCGATGACAAACTATATGTTAAATTAGATAGATTGCTTACGGGAAGTCAACGAAATGAATTGTAAAAGCACGATATTACCGTTGAGTCATTTATCCGAATTCACCTTTCGTTTCACTCTGGAGAAGCAGCTGGATGTAATTTAAATAAAGAAGGAGTCGAAACAGTGACGTCTTGACCCAATTTGTTCCTCTTCCGGAATTCTGACAAAGAGCGGTGAAGTTTGAAAACAAAAGAAAAGATTAGCGAGAAAACATGATAAGTGATTATATTATTAGAAGAATGGCAGCGAGACGATGCATAAAATCCAAATTATCAGCACTTAAGTTTCGTTGGACATCAGTAATCTGAGTAATTTATTACAAGCTTGTTTGTGATACATTCAACAAGGAACAGATTTTTATTTAGTTACAACAAGATTAAAGGACGACAACCACTTTGTTCCAGTTTCGTGGATAATTCAGTACAGTTATGATAATTATTTTTGTTGATATGAATCCAGTATTTCACAGCTGAACTTTTTTTAAAAAATAAAAATTGTTAATATACAAAGCTCCACTAATAAATATTTATTTATTAATTTTTTCAAATTATGCAAAGGAGTTTTCGTCTCTACAAAGAATATCTTTTAAAAAGGCATTTTCAATTGCGAAATCCTATATTGTTCGTGAGGAGGTGAGTTTGAAATAATAATTAAAGAATTTTCAAAATAACTAATGGGGGAATTTATTTACACAAACATTAACTAAGGAAAATATTTACAAAATTACAGACAATTTCAGCTAATTGCTAAAGCAATACCAACTCTTAAATCTTTGATTAGAACGTGGACAAAATACTGTCGCTAGAAGTCGATGATTGAGAAACCTGACCGCGTACCTTGTTGGTTGACTCGTAGCGTCGCTTCACTGCCAGCTTCTCTGGATCACGGAAGGAGAAGTGATGTTGGTCTCCCCCCCCCTTCCCCACCGCAGTAAAGAGATCTATTCCGTCTACTTCAATTTGAGAGACCAGAATTAAGTTTTCTCACAGGATTGCCGCTGTCGATCTCCTCTAGACTACGAAATGCCATTGGTCGTGGCAACCAGGTGGTTTTCAAACATTACAGATGTTGCGATGCGGGAAAAACCGGGTAAATCCCGTACGTGTCAAGATACCATTCTGGGGGGATTAGAGGCGACTTCAGGCGTCGACAAACTGGCACCTTGTCTAGCTCTCAATCTTATCTTTTACGCTATAATTAAATAATCGAAGAATATTGCGCTACTTATTTTCTCGACAATAAAACTTAATTTTAATAAGTTCATTACTTTTTAAACAAAAATAATATAAAATTTAGTAGTTGATTTGCTTAAAAATATTATTTGTAGAGAAGATTATGGCAAAATTATTGCACGAAAGCATCTTTGTAAAATTTCAACAAAATTAATATAAATAAATATTTTGTGACGGAGTTTTGAATAATACTGAGACTGGTAAAAATAATTAAAAATCAGTCATTTAATTTATATTCCTTGAAATAAAATAATAAATTGCTCGCTGATATACGACAGTGATCCGCCTTTGAGAACGTTGCATCGTCATCACGTCATCATGTAATTTGCTAGAAACGTATGCATAGTACTTTAAAATGAGTATTTTATTGAAATATAGTTCAGAAAATGACAAACTGTCACCACTGAAAAATTTTAGATCTCAGAGGAAGATAAGGGAAGATTTTGGAGGTTTATTCGCACATATTTCTTGTAAAACATGTATTATTGGAAGGATGTTATCTGAGATGCACAGGAAAGCCGCAGAGTCAAGGCCATATCCTTGAGGACCACGGTGAGGTCAGACCGCGGAGAAATTGGTCTTACGTCAGTTGCCTCCGGCCCTCTCTTAACTTTGCCAATTATAACTTTTCTGCAGTCCGTCTTTCTTTCTCTCTCTCGACATCTTGTATTCGGAAGACACGAAACAATCCACGCGGTTCAATAAAGATTTAAAAGGCGGGCAACCGCTCCAGAAGAAGAAAGAACGGGCACAAAAAGCTTTGCAACTGGCGCCAGCAGGTCTCACTCGACCTTGGACTTATTTCCACTCCATGGGCTTTACGATATTTTTCCACATCCTTTGTATTTAAACTAAGGAACCAGCTGATTCGTCAACAAATCCGTAATTAATTACTATGCCATGTCACATGGAGGTTTGCTTTCTTCCCCCACTGCTCTGACTACCTATTGACGACCATCAATCTGTTCTAAACTATTTATAATGCTATAAGGTTCTCTAATATCCAATCAAATTAATTTCAAGTATTCCCCAATAGCAGTTCAAACCACGTTCCAGTCAAGTTATTGAAAAATACAATGTTGTGTGGTTAATCAGAACTTTTACGACAATATTATAACTGTTTTGTCTCACGAAAGGTCCGAATCTTTTTATGATAACTCTGAGGGACAAAACAGAATTTTTTTTGTCTAAGACAGTTAAAAACGGAGTTTCCACGTCGAGAACCATCTTAATAAATGGAAGTCAGAGTTTCCAGATTTTTCAACCTTCCATTTGCATCACCGATCAGACAGGATAAACCGCCTATTTTGAAATGATCATTGACACGACTAGTCGGAGGCGGAAAGAATCGAGACTCATCCTGATGGGATTTGACGTTGTCGTCAACAGTTGAAACTAAATTGAAGCTGCAGATGAGATCAAAAGAAATCTGAAACAACAACCTCATTACGAAGTGTCCTTGAAAGATAAGAAGGAAAAGCTTTTTCGATTGTTATTCTTTCGGTCTAAGTTCCTAGGAGTAATATACAAATTATTTAGATTTGAGGTGGAAATTATTTAATTCCCCCGAATAAAACTTATCTATAAAACACTTAGTGGTAGTTGTAAGAATCTAATGAGATTTAACTAAAGCTAGAAGCTGCCGTGGCTTTATCGATGTCTGTTTATTTATTGTCAATGCGATGTCATCTGACGCTGCGGTTGCAGAAGTCGGTCAACCAGTTTCACCCATAAATTTGGTCCACGAAAATATTAAAAGTTAAACCAGGAAAGGCGGTATTGAATTTCACGATTTCCTTGTAACGTGACCGTCACCACTGTTCCGAGAGTTTTCCAACGAACTGAAGGGATCGTTACAAATAATGGAGGATTATTTTTGCCGGAATCAACTTTGTGTATTCATATTTTTAAGTTGCTGAAAAAGTAAATTAGTGCCTAACCACGTTGGGCCTAATTACGCCGTCGCTTGACAAGCTCAGGGATTTGATGAAGTTATTACTTTTACAAACGGCCATGTTGTTCCTCGAATTTGAATGTAGGTTCGAAAGGCACTTCATGTGTTGACTTCTCTTGCCAAGTGGCTTCAGCTTCAGTGATGCTAATATATGCGGAAAGCTGGCCTTGTTGGAGATAAAGATAATTCATGCTGCTGGTACTTGCTAAAAGCGTCTTTCACCGCATTCTTTTATCCTCGTTTGTCCTGATCGCCTAAGGCCCGCATTCAGAGGAATAATTATCTTGAATTATTTCAATGTGAATGCGGTTGGATGTTCCATTGTGATCTTAGTTTCCTATGGAAGCTTGAAATACTCCACTAATAGAATTTGTTTCTGGCATTTCAAATGCCTTTACGATTTCCGGAATGGATTATAGTCTCTCTGTAGCAATATGGCTGGATCAATGTGACTCGAGTTCCCAAAGACGTAATCGTATTTCTGAACTACTTCACAGTATAAATTAACGCTGCAGCTCTTTTGAAACTAATGTTTTATATTTCGCGTTCCATTTCATTAAGCATGTGCTATTGATAATTAATTTCAAGAAGATACCCAAGACCATTAAAATCGTACCGTCATTACAGGGCATTTCAAAGAGAATCACTCTATTTATGATTTTAAAATTTTTTCAACTTTTAAACCGATGTGATTGAACAATCTACTGTTAAAAGGAAGAAACTCGAGTTTTTCAATATTCAAAGACGATATAATTGCTTCGAATTGAGGATTAGTCAGGGTCAGTTTATGTGCCTCCACTTTCAGGAAAAATGGTTGAACTTCGGAACAGCATAACAACAGCCGTGAAAGAATTAGCATAAAGCATGTTCTTCCCTAGACTGTGGAAACTTTGACTACCTGTGAGTTCATATGTAAATATTAACATCAATATAACATGTTAATTATTTTTCCAAATATATTGATGTCAAATCGGATGATTTTTTTTAAACATACTGAAAGCGGGAGGTACTGAGTTCTATTCTCGGTCCGGACCATACTTTTTCCATTCTGATATTCTAAATTCAATCTCATGGCCGTTGAACGAGTCTCAATTGGATGAAGTTTTTCTTTCTTCGAATTGAAATCATATACCCTGTAGTTTACATCGACTTAGCCCATGGAAAATAATAATAGATTCGGTCTTTCCAGTTCATGTTTTCTGTTTAACGAAATACCTGTTTGAAAAAGTTCCCAACTAATTCTTTTATGAACGAAAATTTCAAAAAATACGAACTTAAAATAATTTAGAATAATATATTTAATAAAGAAATTACAAAATCTTTATATACAAACGGGAATTGGCATTAGGAAGTCTTCATGGCATCTCTTGGCTACATACTAGCGAATATTCTGCACATTTCTTAATTAAACATTTTTTCTGACTTATTCGGCCATTAATATTTACGTTTTAATTGAATGTTATATTATTTTCGATTATAAACTCTATTTCACACTTCTGAGCATAGGCCTTCTTGACTGTCATTCCTCACATCACAAAAATTGATGATGTTTATAAACATTATTAAACAATAATCGTTGTGTGATGTGTAATTGGGTATTGCTTAAAATTATAGTATTTTTCAAATAATTAGCAAGTCAGACGGCGAGAGGAAGCTAATTTATTTCAAAGAAATTTATTGGTCTTGGGAGGGTAATGCTTTTCAAATGGGAGCCGATTTGCACATCCAATTAACTTCTTGCGACGCTGTGATATATTATTGTACATGCAGCTGAAGGAAGGGTTTGTAGAGGGGCCAGTGAGACGATTTGGTTACGTTAGTCTTTTCTCTTTTCTCATTCACTAAACGTCTGAGCGGCTCCCATTTTTAAAGCATTACCATGCTATTAACTAAAAGTTAAATTGTAAAAAACTATTTGTTAAATCCACTTAATAAATTTTGAATTGAGAACATTTATGAACAGTATTTAATGAGTATGAAACGATTTATAAAAACTCTGCAAGTGTTCCAGAATTTTAAACTTGTTTACGTCTTTATTACATTTAAGAGAGACCTCAGCCATCTCCAGTGTAAATCCTCTTCTGGAGCGAGTAAGACCTTTTAACCGCAATTCCCTTACGCAACTTTAGTTACGAGCTTTCTCCTCCTCTTCGGATTCTCTGATGCACCGAGGTAGTTTCGACTCGTCGATAGAATAGGCCTTAAACGGCCACTTAACTCTGGGGAGATATTTGCTCTCAGAAATGCGGGAGGAAATACGTCCTGAGACAAAACGTTCACTCGGATATCCTAATTTATTCTCTTCCACGATCACCACCCTTTTTTTAAAAATTTCGTAGATTGGATTGATTCTTGTCCTCCTTGGCAGGATTAAAGATTACGCTTTGCATTTGATCTGTAGTTTTCCTGTTTTTTTGTCACTTTGTTGTTAATGTTTTTAAATTATTGACTTTTTATATTGTCTATTATCTTGTTGTCCTGCACGGAAAAAGAATTAATTTGATAATAATCTTTTGAGTAAGTCCTATCAAAAGTTAAACAAATAGCTCATATATTTTCTTTTGTTTTTTTATTTTTCAATGTCTCTCTTATCTTAAACGACAGTTTATGTTAACATGACTTGGTATAAATAATTAATAAGGAAAATAGTACTCATATTCGAGGCCATAAAACTTCTCTGTCACACACTCCTCAGTGACGTCACTGGACTACGCGCTTATACATTTTTTACACATTTGTTACCAAAAGTTCCTTCCAAATAATGCTAGGGGCTTTTTAAACCCAAAAACAATTTTTATTTGCTATTTTAATAATATGTGCACCAAGTTTTGTTGTAATTTGTCCTTGCCGTTAAATTTCTATAAAGAATGGACAAACACATATACATAGAATTTTATTGTATAGATAGAATGTTAAAATTGAATCAACGTCCGTTTCAATTGAAAAATGTAATATAAATATTAATAGGTAAATGAATGTAATATATCTAATAAATAATTTCCGATTATTTAACAGTTTTAAATTTAATTTTGGAGCACGTAATCGAATGTGAGTTTAATATGTTAAAGGCCTCTTAATTAATGCCTGAAGATAAAAATAATTATTGTCCTTTCTACTAACACATTTATTGATTTAATTTAAAGATAAACTACGTTTTGGTGTATATTCATATCTTCTTCAGGTTTTTCTTTATTTAGATACAGTTAGATTCACATGCAGTCATTCAACTTTATTTGATTCGCACCCCAATATTTGAATTTAAATATAATTGTATGTGAATCTAACCATGTAAATAAAGAAAAACCTGAAGATGTGAATATACACCGAAACGTCGTTTATCTTTACATTGAATAAATACATTTGTTTGTAAAAAAGTCAAGACTTATTTTTCTAATTTACAAAAGACGTTAAATTTGAACTAATACCTAAAGAGGTAAGGGTGTGTTTGTCTCTTTCACTCTATGAAATATTTTAAATTTCTTTATTATATATATTATGTATTAATGATTGCTGTTTTACTTCTCAATTCATCTGCATTGAATAGGATTTATCTCTATGATACATTGACTACTCAAAATAATATTAGTGCATTAATTCCAAATTGTGTTTTTTAAACATGTCAATCCATTGATTAAAAATTTTACTGTCATTTTTTTCATTTTCAATAGTTGTTCTACATATTATGACTTACGACAATGATTAATGTTTTTGTTGTTCTCTTTAAAAAATTTTGTGTTACATAGACATGCTATTGTCTCATTTATCAACTGGCAACAGAATAAATTTACGTAATGTACTTCCTAGTTTCAAGCGCTGGATGACGAATGATGCTCAAGCTTGAAGGAAATTTATAAGACACCAATAGGTAAACTTAATTTGTTTCCATGGTATACAATGCCAATAAGTTTCTTTGGAATAAAATTAATTGTAATATTTGTAATGTAATTGTTGTGCGTGGTTCTTTCGCCAATTTTCTCATTCATTCAGATGCGATTTTCGCCCAAGGACTACTAAAATTTTTAAGTTTGATTTCCTATTTAACAGCCTTTTCCAATTATCCCATGCAAGATAGTTACAAAGAGAATTGGTTTAAAATTCCCAGCAGTGGTTTTATTCCTGAGTGCGTTATTGACGGAGAGAAATTAATTAATTAAATTAATGGATCATAGTCCATTCCTCTTATAAAACAGATAGCCGCAAACAAGAAATCCGGTAATCGGTCAATAAATACAGCGGGAAAACGACTCAACGTTTTTGTTTTATCAAAGTGTTTTGCTGCATTTCTTGATTGCAATTTAGCGCCATCTCTCTTGCAGACGCTGCTAACGCAGTTCCAGAGTCGTCTTTTTAATTTAATGGACACAGAGGAGGCGTTTCTTTCCCTTTAGAGTTCAATTAACGGTCTCAGTGTAATAGTTTAAAGAGAATTAACGACCCTCGGTACTAAATACGTGGGGTGCACAATAAAATTTGGCGTGCAAACCTAGATTCAAGGTTGGTCGCCCACAAACTGAAGCTACTGAGTGTGGGCTTCCCTTTGGGATAGGTTATGATGGCGTATAAGATAAAGGAAACGAACATGTTCCGCGACCCACGATGTAAAATACAGCTCTAAACACACACTGGGGGACTGAGAAACGTCACAGCATCCAGTCTCGGCAAATCCTCAGCATGTTTATTAATGGAAACACGAGAGGCTGTTTACTGTGTGCATCTCTGAAAGTTTCTTTTTTATCCCTTGCACGTGTCAAGTCTCCCCCGCGCATTCGGCGTAGGCGTCTGACAAAACAAAGGCGCCGTTGACGGCGAGAATCCATTCACAACACACGCAAGTTTCCATGGGAACGCGACGCCCGAGAGTCGACGCGTGGCGTCGCATGACTCCGACGGCTTAGCTGCGCGATCGCATTCGGCGAATCAAGTCAAGTTACTTATTTTCTCTATTCTTTAGATCCAGGACCTTTATCTTCCACATTCGTTGGAGAGAATTTCATTTCTTTGCATACGCATCATTTTATAACTATTTAATAATAAAGGAAATAGTGTCTAATGGCCGAGGAAGGAGCAGTTTGCTTTCCAAAGAGATTTATTGTTATTGGGAGGATAAGGAACGTCAGTTAATGAGAGATCATAAATAAACATACGTTTCCAAAAGTGAAAAGTCGATAATGAATGAAGAAAAAGCCTTAAAGCAGCGCATCTACTTGTATAATGTGTGACGACGTCGTACGAATTTAGTTCTAAGCCAGAAAGAAGAATTGGCTCCCGTTTGAAAAGTAATATGTTGCCAGTGGTACCGCAGAATGTTTACACCCGTCCGTGTTTCGAGGTCGAGGTCTCAATAGTTGCAACCTAACTTAGACAAAGCAAAGTATTCAGGCGTTTATTTCTACTATAATATATATATTTATATATTAAGTAATAATATGAATATGTCGATAGTTCGAAATATTCCGTCTAATTGTGTTCAAATAAATCATCCCCTGTTGGAAAAACATCTTTAATCCCTTGCATGTAGTTAGCAGGCACGGATCCTGAACCTTCCGCATCTTCTCTGCCTGTCTCCGAATATTCTCATGCAATTTACTGAATTTAATCCGTCCTAAAATATTAATTAAATTTTGGGAGGATTATTCCAAACACAGGTAAAGAACCCTGATTATAATTAACCTTGTAATATGTCACCTATTGGTATATTTTTCCGTACTTTTTTAAACTGTCCTCCATAACTTCGGCTAACTATATCTTACTCCCAGAAATCGATACAGTTCACTACGAATCACAAAATTAGATTGTATCAAAGTCACACATCTCAGTCTTTTATTTTTAAAGGTAGAAAATTGATTTTGGCGATTAAATGGATGATCAACGAACAAAAAAGTGTGTTTTACACCTCATTAACTTATAAATACCCATTGTCTCACTCGGGAAACTGAAACCGGGATATTCACGTAACTGGAGGAACAGTAACCTCGAGACTCAAGAGGTAGGTGGGTGAACGTGTCCTGTTGAATTTATGAATCAAGGCATGCATAAATGATTAATTATAATGGGCTGTTCGGTGCAAGGTGATCCTAGGTACAAGAAAGAAAGGAAGTTTACAAATACTGCTTAGGAAGAAATAAAACCATATAATCTGCAGGTAGATATAGTAGTCCTTGACAATTTCTGTAGTGTTTATACCTACACTTGTTCATTGATTTATAACATTACATTAATTTACATGAATATCCAGTGAGGAGAGTATTTTCAGCCATATTTTGACTTTTCTTTACCTTCTTTTCAATTTTATGACGAGACTTATTAGAGATATAACTTTTAAGATTTTTTTCACGGCATAACCGTTGAATGAGTATTTTCAGTACTTCTTAAATTGTAAAGAGAAAGATTAAATATTTTTTTTTAACGATTTATGGTCATCAACGTGTAGAAAGTACGGACCATGTCGTTGTGGTTGCGTAACACGAAGGGGCTTAAAAGTAATGCAGGTGTTAAGAGCATAATGAGTGATTCAGAACAAAAATGAATAGGGGAAAGCAGCCGTGAGGAACAAGGATGAAGACTGAATCAGGTAAAACTTGAACTGGATTAGGGGGATATGAATTTATATTAACTACGTGGGTGACTTCACGGCGCTTATTCGAAGATTACTGAATTGAAGGTCGATGTAAGTAAATATGTACAGAATGTTGAACCACAGATTTTCAGTGGTTAGTATGATAGACATTTAGACACGTCATACCATTAATGTGTGTTTTAATTTAGATACAGTCCTTTACCGCGACGACGAATTACAGTTTCTCTGGTTTAAAGAGAGTCGTTGAGTATTTTGAGGTTGTAGCAGGATTTTAGTGGGTGTTAGGAGGAGGAGGATGTTTAAGACAAAACTGAATGGAAGGAAAGTTTAGGTGTGGCTCGCTTCTTCTGTGACAGCTCATTGTTACGGACGGGAAAGGTGGGAGGTAATCTATCATTGCTTTAAAGTCCTTTCATTTGGTGCCAAGGTAACCGGCATCGCTTAAGTGGAACTTACGTGCATCCTGTCCTCCAGGAAGAGGAAATTAACTCACTGAGAACAAGAAAGTGTACAGTAGAAAAAGAAAAGGCAGGACGAGTGAAAGTAAATTTTTGAGGAAGAGTATTTACATAAAGTCTCATAAATCATTCGGAAATGATAATTATCTCGAGGATTTTTTTGTCAGTGTATGTTTTGGAAAATTTCTGTGTGTTTCAGCTAAAACAGTAAAAATTCGAATCGTGTCATTATAATTTAATTACGCAGGTTATTTTTTCTAAATGTTTCATTAGTCTGGTTAAGGCATACTCAAGGAACTTATATTTCTCACATTGGGAAGCTTTTTGGAACGATTACTGCGTGAATAAGAAGAGCAAATGATACAGCTTCCTAAAGTGCCTGTTCAAAACTTACTGTTGGTGCCACGAAAATGTAATTTCAAGATCAAGAAGCTAACCATCACGCTTCAGACACGTCTTCCAGTGGCAGTAGCCATCTCGTGTCTATTGTAACCCACAACATAGCCGGAAGAGTCCGTAACCTTAATATTACATTTTCGTGGCGCTCACTATAGTAAAAAGATAAATAATAAAGCCATGGAGTTAAACGAACGCTGCCCCTGTATGGCACAATCACACAATCAGGGATTAAAATGTAAAACAAAATGCAAAAGAAAAAGTCAGTTCCTGTAAAATTTTCTATGAAAAAAAATTTGATTGGGATACTTCCAGTTATGCTTGTTTTTAAACTTTTTTTGCATACAATAGGCTCTGGTTAGCTGACTTTTTTCTATTTTAGAAAAGATCAAATTTTCCCAATCACATTTATTTATAAACTAAATTACAAAATAACCGTAGTTTTTGGCTAATCTGCCGTTTTTAGCACCTCTTCATAAATTTTTCAGTCTTCTTCTCTAGACTGCCAATTTCTCTCCTCGCGTTCCACCATATTTTATTCTCTTATCAATCCCGGATGAGGTTAAATGTATTCTTGTGTATTATTAATTCAACGAAAGCATTAATCCAAAGTTATTGGGTGCCAGACATTAATTTTCAATGTGTTTTGAAAATGGACGAATGCTAAGGTTTGTTTAAAATGTGGTTAATAAATCAAAGTGATAAGTATAATTTGTTTCCTCCCTAAATAATAAACTTTTCATTGAAATTAATAATGTATATTATATACAATTTGAAAATTAATTCTTTCCGAATTTTACTCGTTACAATAATATATGTTAATTGATCTTGATTCTTAAAATTTTTGAAAATTATGTGTTTTAAATTTTGTTTCAACACGCTCTAAGATTTATACCTTGAATATTTTTAATGAACGATTTGAAAATAATTGTTTTAAATTACTGTCCTTTTAGTGTCTTGTAAAATGTTTGTTTCTTAAATCATTTAGTTTCGAGTTCTTTGCGCTTTTGTACATGTATATAATTCAACATATTCCAAGCGCCGAGGCTTGATTTATGACTAACAGTCTGGAGTATCACTTTTCTTTTTTTTGAGGCTGAGCGTGGCTGTTCTTTGAATTTTTTTTACTCTTTCCGAATGTAGCAGTTACAAAATGCCACATCAAACGCTTTGTAAAGTTGGCTCGCTGCTATTATAGTGTTTTTATGGACGATGCTGCGTACTGGAGTAATAAACGTCATTACGTTAACTTATATGAAAGCCGCAGACGTGACGTCACTGTCCATGTTAAATTTGAAAACTTTTTGAATGCTTTCTTTTTTAATCATGATGTCTCTAGTAAAGTAATGAACCCTTTCAAACAATTATTTTGTATTTTCAATTTTTCTTTGTGCACGTACGCGTTACTTTTTTCCAACTCTTTGTTCATTGAACTTTCCTCGTTGACTTTCATTTAGTTTTGATAACAATTTTTTACGATGATAAGGAGTTCATATGCAATATAAGATTTCCGTAGTTATGAAACTAACGTCTTCCTGTTACGGAATGCAGAGCGTAGCTGTTGATTTGCAGCACGTTCTGAAGGGAGAGCTGATTGAAGCAAGACGTTGCGGTCATATTGATCGGCCTTCACTCAAAGTCTCCATGTAGCGCCTACACACGTCCTCGTTTCAATCATCAGCAATCCTTCATACAGCAACCTGATTTTCATTCATTTACCATTTTAGGCTGGAAAAGAGTAGGCGAAACGATTATATCTGCATATGACCCTAGAAAAAATTTTATAGGACACCTAGACCTTCGCGGGCCTCGTAATCCAAATGAATAACCAATCATAAATTATCAAAACACTTATAAATTCACTTCAGTTCCTCCATTGCTTATAAAAAACTATGAATCTGTATACAAGATTCAACAGCAACGAAAAAATTAAATATGGTTAACCTTTTTTTTTCTGAAACGATTACCAGCGTTAGAAAAAATACTATTTTTAAAAAAAGACCCCAGCCTACTTGAGTTTCTTTCGAGTTGCCACAAAAACCCCAATTTTCCCCGGGGAAGGTTTTTTCTCAAAAACTATGTAAGTGTATATTTTTTAATTTTATAATTTATATATATTGTAGTTGTGGTAATAAGTCCTGATACTGGTCTGATGCAACTCTCCATGCTGACCTATTCTTCACAAGCCTTTTCATTTCACCATAGCTACCACATCCCACATCCTCCCTGCTTAGCGTATTCCCTCTTCTGTTCTTACCCCACTCCCTCTAATTCTAATTTTTACAAGACTCTCATTTCTCAAAGCGTGGCCTATTCATCTATTCCTTCTCGTAGTCAAAGTCCTCTAAATTGTTCTCGACTATTCTGCTTAGACCTTCTTCGTTAGTGATTCTATCCAAGCCTCTGATTTTCAACATTCTCCTATAGCACCACATTTCAAAGTTTTCAATTCTTTTCCTTTCTGCAACTCCTACCGTCAACGTTTAGCACCCATACAACGCCACACTCCATACGAACATTTTTAATAATGGTTTCCTAATATTCATACTTATATTACCCGTAGATAAATTTCTCTTTTTTTGCGACAGCCTTCCTTAGCTGTGCTATCATACTCTTCGTGTTTTCTATACCTCTTACTATCCCTAGTTATTATGCTGTCCAAGTAGCAGTAGCAAGTGCGACAATTGTATAGTGTAATGAATGGTGATACTTGCGAGACACTTCTTGTTACCAATAACGAGAGTCGAGGTCCTGCTCGTTAGTGCATGAGTTTTACCGATTCCAGATTATTTTTAGTTAAACTTATACAGTACGACGATCGTGTCTGTAAGCCAAATAAAAATTTATTACCGAATACTCTGCACTTTCTAATTTTACCGGTGAATTTCCATTTTAAGGGCTGTAGTTTATCGGTAAAATAGGTCCTGGATAATACATCTAGGAATTATGCTTGTTTATAGCTTTAAAATTTTAGTAGACGTCGTTGGATAAAAAATAATTATCAATACAAATATTATCCACAGTTTTAAATTTTTTGGTGTATAAGGAATTGCTTGTAGATGATTCCGAAACTAAGTATTTATTTTAAAATAAATAAATACTATACTTTTTTAATATAGGGAAGATGAACGTGGACTTTTATAATTTTTATTGGTTTCCTACTTACACGTTACTATTCTCACAAAGTAAATCACAAATTATGAATCCTCCGTTGTGTATAATACTGTTCACTAAAAGTGAGCGCTCCTACAAAGGAAAATATACAGAATACATATCCATTGCCAGTAACCGTACCAGATTATTCAACCATTATTAATCATGGAAATCGAAATTTCCTATCAAAACAATAATTTCATTCAGCACTCGTTACCGGAGTTTGTTGCATGCTTGAAATAAATAAATCAGCCAATAATAATTTTAATATGTATATAAAATTACGGTCCAACTTCGGAACAGTATGAGATTCAATATTGTTATAAAGTAGCTAGGAGACCTGAATTAATTTCCTGGAATACAAAAAAAATACTCTTAATGACCTTATTGAGTTTCAAATATAAACAGAATTAATTCAATAAATTAAAATATACTATATATATATACTGAAAGCAAGTTCAATAATGAGATACATTTATCATCAATTTTAACAGACTTTATATTCTAATTAGAAATATTTTATTAATGAATAATCGACAACGTTTCCGTATATTTTGTGTCACCAGGTTAACCATGAATATTATGTTTTATTTGATCATTAAATGTATCTTTATAATAAAAATCAGCCGTAAAAACAATAAATTATTACAATAATAAATTTGTTACAACAAATTCAGTTCACAAGTTTGGAAACTTCTAATTGAATTTATAAAACCTTTTTGAATTCAAACGTAATTTAATTTTGGTCTCCTTGTTTTTCTTTAACACAGTCCCAAAGATTAGTCATAACGTTGCTTTCCCTTTTTGTATTTTCACCAGAGGTAAATCTCTAATTTATTAGTATATTCTGAAGTTATAGTTTGATTACCGTGGCAAGTCAAGAAAATTGCGATTATAATGCACGTGCTGCTAATTTATTTTTTGATTTCAAATGAGGCTACGTCTAATTTATGTTTGAGGGGCAAGCAATAGTTCCTATCGATCACTGTGTAGAGCGACCCCCCTCGTCCTACTCGTAGGGTTGGTTGTGTGTGATCTGTGCCCCCGGGTCCCTACACTGTTGCCAGATTACCCGCAAGAATTTTCCAGAGCCAGCCAGTGTCTTGCTTGCCACAGGCACGCAACTCTAAACTACTGTGCTTTAGTTTCCGGCCAACAGCACGCGAACCGGAGACACCTAACTCACAAAAGACATCTCTGCGAGAGGTTAACCAACTGGCACGAAAATTCTCTCTCTTGCAGTAATAGAAATATATTTTTCCCTAAAAAAGGTCAGATATAAAAACTGGTAATCAAGATTTAATATAATAGCATAGTATTAATTGTAAACTTGATGTGATGAATTCACAACTATTCAGCTTTAACTGGATGTAATAAAACAATGTACTGTTACAAAGAAAAAAACGTGGTTTTAGTATAACATTGCCTGTACGTTAAAAGACTCGGTTTATGTGCCTCCATATCCAACAACAATGATTGGACTATGGAATGGCATAACAACAGCCATGGAGGCAATAACTCGATACATGTCTGATAGAATTTGGGACGTATTTTTAGGGGAGCATATTGATAACCTTTGAATTGTTATATATATATATATATATATATATATAAATTATTTACTTTTCCTGTATTACAAAATGGAAAACAATATTATACGTTCGTTATTTTTTTTAAATTGAAAAATCCTGTATAATTCTCCGGAATTTGGGAAAATATAAGTCACCAATGAAATAAACGAAATAAAATTTACGTTGTAATTACGAAATATTTACGGAAAATATTTTTTAGCCTTGACATGGTATATAAAATTTGTTGATAGTTCAGTTAACAGGACTTGAAATTTTTATTATAAGTCCTTACATTCAAAGTTGCACATTGATCACTGAAGCGCCTCCAACAACCCATTTTTATAAACCCTGAAAAGCCCTGATAATTTATCACCCTCAAATGGTGCCTGACAGCCGCTGCACAATATTACGATGGTACTTAGGAGTTAATGTGGGTTGGAAGGTCTTAGCGGCGTGACAAGACATAACAGCTCGGTTCGCGCTCAGAATATTTATTTTAGAAAAAATGAAGAGTCTGATCGAGCGGTATGCGTTTTTGAATAAAGATCTCCTAACAATATATGCGATAAATCACCTCATGCGATTATGTTTAAACGGAGAAAAATATTTACAAATATATACTACAGGAAGGAATAAAACATGAGATGGGACAGGATTATTCTGTGGCAAGTTCAGAAGACTATACTGAATGCAAATATTTTGTAAATGTGAAAGATATCTACAATGAAAAATGTTCCACTTTTAATCCCAATATTCACCTGGTTTCATTACTTTACTGCGATTTCTAAATCACTTAAATTTATTACAGACAAATGGCAAATATATCATGTCATATTCACAATTGAGTTTTTCCTTTTATTTATTTTTACCGAAAAACTTTATTCGCCGGATATAGTTTATAGGAACAATTACCCTGTAGCGCGGTACTGCCTAACTATTCATTTTAATAAATTTGACGTACATATTTCATGACTTTCAGGGGAGAAATAAAGAAAATATCTCGGCGATTTTCTGCATTTGTTAAGTATTTTAATAACCGTCATCACTGATGAATAACAGACTTGGGAGGTCCTCTTAAAATTATATATGAAAAAATCCAAGCCACTAGAGTTTGGAACATTGGCTCTTCTATTACACGGCACAGAATATTTTGAAACTTTATAGTAGTCGGAATATAAAAATGAAAAAGGACTAAGAAAGGTTAAGAAAATTAGAAATAAGCATATTGATAATAGTTTTCCTTTCGGAGGAAAGTGACACGTCCTTAGAATAAGATTTTCTTACGTGACGTCATGCAAGAAGATATAGTGGAAACGAGAAGAACACACAAATAAATGCAAAATAGGAATTATTCCTTTTAAGAGGCAGATGAGGAAATAGTTGTAAATATATATATAATCTACAAGTGGGCAGGTGTCAGGTGGCAAAATTAAAATGAGTTCATAAGTGTAATTATTGATAAGCTATTACTTCAACATCAATCATATATACACCTAATAAATAAATGCATATACATGAAATAATATTATTGGAAGACAAATTTTGAAAACAGAAACAGAAGACACCCGAAACCAAAAAATAAATTTTTTGAAGCATTTGAATCAATCTAATTAAATAAAAAGTGATTTCATATTTATACTGTGGTCAAATCGTTATAATTTTACGTTAAAAAGTATAATTTTACGTCATTTCTAATTTTAATCAGTTTAAAGTCACATACTCAGTAAGGTAGGCTGTCTGGACGAGTCGCGTAACCACGTAGGTAATAAAATTCTGATTTTAAAGTAAAAAAAGGTCTCAAGATAATATTCAAATTTTGGCTAGCTTGTAAATTTAAATAATATGCGCGCCAGAAAACGCGAAAAAATATTAAGATTGCTTTTCTACGATTTTAAATTAAAATAATTATTAAATATTAAGTTATTAATATTGACATTAAAATTAAGAGTATGAAATTTTTGAATTATTACAGATGAACATGAGCAACTAATTTCCGAAAACTCTGAGTTTTAACGCGACACATACCAAATACTTTAATACATTTTAAATAATTGTAACCACACTCCCACCATTACGTTTCATGAGTTATCCTATTTATTTAAATGTGTGACAGTAAAACGACGAAAATTTGTAACATCTTTATTGTTACATTAAAATCTTTATATTTAACTATTCTATTATCTTCTTCCTTGAATTTTAACGTTTTCCATCATATATTCATTCTAATATCTTTTAATAATTAACTTATTTATTTTTAATAAATTTATATTTATGTGAACAGTTTAACTAGATCAGCCAGTATGTCAGAAACTATTTAATAGCTTAATAGCCGAACGTTTCAAATGTGTTGTGTGACGTCTTCAGGTGTAAAAGTATTAATTACAAGTTCGGTGTTTAGAATTTTTTATTGAAAGTGCAACATTATGTAGGACATGAGTCTATATTCAAAAATATTGTATTATACATTTTTGGTGTCATTTTTATGTAAGAAAGATTTCCCTTAAATTTTTCATAATAAAAAATAATAACCTTTTACAGACTTTATTCTTTAAATTTAATTCGTAACAACGTTTTGGCACATTTTTATCCCTTCCTCAGGTTTTCTTCCTATAGAGGAAATATTTACATCTAATTAAAGAAGGTGCAGTTAAAACAAATATTAATAAGAAGAATAAAGGCTTAAAATGTCAATTATTGTTTAAACATATATAACAGACGTTCAGTTTAAACTTTCCAAAAAGGTTTCTGTTGAATCTTTATAGATGAATAATTTCCAAAACTGAAACGAAACTTTTTATTATTTTTAAACTGTTTTTAAATTGTTTCTGATGTGTTGATCGTTTTATTTATTTTTCTTTTATGAATATTATTATATACCGGTTTTGCAAATTTTCATTACGTAAATTTTCATTACGTAAATTGTAACCATTAAAACACTAAAACTCGTATTTTTCACTAAGCAACGGAGTCAAATAATAAAGTAATTGTTTGCTTATATTAAGTTTTTTCAATTTAGCTTTTTAATTGTAACAGAATAAATTTTAATAGTTACGTAGTTAAAAATTTATACTAAAAGTTGTTTAAATAAATTTAGATGTTTTTATGACTGAGGCTGGAGGACGTTATAAATTGATCTCCAAGATATTCCACATCGAATGTGCTTTCAGTTTGACATTGTTTTCTTTCTTTCATATATTCCCCTATCGACTAAAGTTCTTAACTTTCTGACACTTCTGGTCTACGAAAACGGTTTGAAATATGGGTTATAGTACTTCTAAGTTTCAAACGGAATCCACTTTAGTTGTTGTTTTTAAGTTTCCGGTTACACCTTTGCTGTTGTTGCCGTAAAGCCATATACGAATGGAAGCTAGGTTACGGCAGTCTTCCTGTGTACGTTCTTTCACCACGGTGTGTGTGTGTGTTTCTGGCGTCTTCCTATCTCTGGAGTTACGTAAGGTCGCGATGTCCGGTCGCAATGTCCTTGCAGACGTAATGCGCACTTCCACGTCTGTAAAGTGCAAGACGGCAAAACACGACGAGCAGCCAGGACGAGGACTGGATTTAACTGCAATGTTACGTGACAGACAGCTTATAGCAAAGCAACCTTGGCTTCTTGTTTTCCAATCAATTCTCTTTCACTTAGGGGACAAAATACCGGCATGATCCTGCTACAGCAACTCTCTACGTTTTTAATTGCTTATTCACGAATTTTACCTCCATATTATTGGTGTTTTCTAAGGTATATTAAAATTTATTTAAATGTTGCAAAAATGTGTGCCGAAACTCCATAACTTTTCTTGTCCAATGCCTTAAATAACCTAAGCAAGTTGGTAGCCCATTTTCCCCTTAGAAACATCAGCGGGATATCACATGCTAAATCATAAAAATTATCGTAAATTTCTATAAATATAAAATAATACTAAATCCAAGGCGTCACATTGATAATCTCGGGAGTGGAACTTTTGTGAAGGTAATTAATAATTTTTGAGGTGGTTTCAACTTTCATTAGAGTCCTCCACAGTAATCAGTTGTGTATGAATGATTTTTTATTAATCATATGTAATCATCGTAATGCTAACGAAGAAATTTGACTCCCTCAGAAACATTTCAATACCTTTTTTTAACAATTTTGAGAAACATTTTGTTGGATAACATCTCATCTAATCGTCTGAATTTAAGGTACCTACATTAAGAATAATTCAATTTATTCAGTGGGATGTAATATTGTGACGTGTGTTCTTAGAATAAATTAAAGTTTATAATAAAAATTTATTGTTATGAGTCAGCGAAATTAAGATCAATAATCAATTACAATTTCTTTATACAAACGTCCTAAAATAAGTGCTTGAGGAAATTTTAAATTTAGGACAAAACGTCGTCTTTTTGGTAATTTTTCATATGAAGAAATTTAATCATTTCAGATAATACTCCATTTATAGAAAAAAGAGTGGTGAGAGAAATTAGTTGTGTGTGTGTCGGCCAAAGAAAGTCAATTCAAATACATATATAGCGTGATAGTAAGATTGTTCTCTTCACCATGTTCAAGTTCCCACGCATTAGTTTGCACGAGCTCACCTGAACACGATGAGCGATATGGATTTTCTCCTGTCGTAAATTGGTCGGGGATCGTCACGGGTCAACACTTTTATAGACGTGACTATCGGGGGTTTCCCCCAGGCCAATGATACATTGCTATTTTCGTGAAGTACGACTCGGTTGGTTACCCAACGATTCGTCCATCAGGAATGTGATCCCGATTCAGAGAAAATGAAATAATTTCCTATAAACACCAATTTTTTTAAAAAAAACATTTAATATGTTATTACAATACTATCCATTAGTAGGAAATAAAAATCCGCATTATAAATTTACATAATTATTCATTTTCGACAATATCAGATTTGAACACAAGCCAAACATTGGTGCTTTGGAAAATAAATGCTTCTTAACTTCTCCAGTTAAGTAAATCTTTAAAAATAATAATGACTACATGTGAACCCGCCTCTTAGAATCTTTGAAGGTGTGGTGGACTTAACCTCGTGAAAAATATATAATAACACATTTCGGTTGTCAAGCCTTGAGGATACTTGTTCAGAATTGGTCGGAGAAAAAAAATGGCCCTCGTGGCAGCAAAACTATAATTGGGATCTTTTTTTGAACTGGTTGTAGAAAATTACTCATTCACGTCATGTACAATAATAAAACGCAGACTGACTGGTAAGACGAGTATAAAATGTAGCGTGTGTAAATTTATTTCCTGTTATGCAGAGACATTCATGGTCTTGTATAAAGAGGAATTAATTTTATAGCCAGCGAAAAGTTATTACATCTTTGATAAGTTGATAAGATTTCGTTGAACGAAACATTGTTCTCGCGCCACAATGAAGGTGTGTTTATTTTTTCGATATAATTGGGTTTCTTCTGCTGTGTTCGTTAATAAAATATTCCTTTCCACGCATACTCGTTAAACTGTTAATTTCACCATTGTGAAAGAGTCGTGCAATATTGTGATCTGATTCTAAATACGTTTTATTAATGAATTATTCATTTAAAGATGGTTGACTGAGTCTTGTGTTTCGAGGCAAAAACCGATCGGGACCAGACAACGTTATCAATTTACAATTAAGAGTGGAATAAAATTTTTCTGTTTTAATACATGAAATGTTGACGTACCGTTATGATCCAAACACAGGATGAACGAAAAATGTCTCGGGAATCATTCCAACGAGTTAGCATGATTCCCTTTACAGGATTTCCGAAAAGAATCTTACCTGAAACAAAAAACAAAAATAACATAATTCCAATAGATGTTTAAAACATTGTATCATGAATATATTTCAGTGACTTTTTCTTTATTACATATAAATAATTAGTTTCCAGTTTGTTAGTCTGTGGCCTCGGAATTTCTCATAACAAATCGTAACGTCACGCACAGCCTTTTGAAACGCAGTATAAAAATTGCAACAGTAAACAGAATTGACTAAGTGCTCCACCACCATATAACTATTTTTTTGCCAGTTAAAGATAAAAATGTAACGTTAAACATTTATGATAATTTTTCCCTATGTTAATAAGTCACATTAATAAACAAAACGATAATTTAATTTTAACTTCAAATTTATTCAGCAGGAGGTTCCGGCATTGTCATAGTCATTCTCATGTAATTTAGTATATATATATATAATTTCTAAATTTCTTCATGGATTGTACGTGATTCCAGACTATACAGAGCATTTATCATAACTTCGGAGTTCCAGTTTTTCAATAGTTATTTTGCTCATGTGCTAACCAAGCACAATCGGCAACATATACCCACGAATTGTCGAAAATTTACATTGAAAATCTTTTTTCAATGAGTCCTGATCTTGAAAATTTAGCTGCGTCGAAATTACTATGCTTCTTGGCACTTTCACATTATCTCTTGTGGTTAGGGTAATAATAGTCTGTGGTTGTGATCTTTCAATATAATTTTAAATTAATAATAATAATAAATTATGATTCTGCGTGAAATATGACCGGTGAGGTTAAACTGGGGATTTCACCGCTTGAATGATTTTCTTTGTGGAGCAATGGACAGGTTTTTCGATATTTGAAAATCATGTTCAGTTGGTGAGATTGTACATGTCATGTAGGGAATCGAGTCTGGGAAGGGGAGTATTGTCGTTAGAGGAGGAACTTCCCCTTCATCGGATTGCCGGTACGCTACTAGCATTGTTAAAACCATTAATTGTAGTCATACAAACGGAATATTGAGATGCTACAACGTCTTTTTAACACACACATACTTATTATCTATTACATTTTACGGACGATTTTATTGACAAACAACATATCCTCATCTGACAGCGATATATTCTTCCTAGAAACAATGTTTTCAGAATTGCTTTTACACTACTAAGTTGCATTAACAACACTTATCCGTAATGAAAATTAGACGTTATTGGTGCTTGTCTTCAGGACGTCTGCAAGTAATACGGGAGTCGTATTCTAAATGAGATTCTGACGAGTCTGCATAATAACTCGACGTCCTTGAAATGGTTCTCTCCCTTCATCTCTAGCCTCAGGGAAGGAAGGACCCGGCTTTTAGCACTTTCGTCAGTCAAGGTCTCGTCTGCCCGAGGCCCGCTTCTCTGGAGAGGCTCTTCAGTCACTTAAGTGAAAATTAAAGCCCTCGAGGTCCTTTTCGTCGTTATCCTGATTTCCATCCAGTGGATACTCGTGTATTGCCGATTTTATCAATTGTACTATTTTCCCCGTTCCGGCTCGGTGTGATTTCGTCTTCAAAAAAATTCTTTGTGGGCTTAAACTATTTAAAGGTTGCACGTTCAATGTCAATGATAGTGCTGCGCGTTCAGTGAAAATATGGGATATATGAAGCGTTGTCGTGCCTGGAAATGAGATTCCTCCGCGATTAACTTCTGCAAAACGGGGTCAAAAACTGTGGGTTGCGTGTCGTACGGTACTGACACTTTTTCCTACTTTGTCAATATTTGTGTCGAGTAATCGAATTCTTTTCCCTGTTCAGGTTATGCTAATTAAGTGGGTTCAAATTTGTAGGTAGGCTCCCGCATGCATGAATAACACCCGCAAGTTCTGCCAAAATGAGATAGCATTTATAGACCGGTATCGACTATCAAGGAAGAAAAATGAAAAGAAAACCAAGAGAGAAACTTTTATTCGAGAAATGAAGTCAATTAAGCCTCGGAATTTAATTGTGGAGAAAAATTTGTCAAACTTTTAATGTACAAATGGTGCATGTTGAAGCTTAAATGCAGTTGTAACATTATAATCGAGAAGGTTTTATAAGTAAAAGGTGAGAGAAGAAGGAATCTTCAGCCACGTTACAGAGACATCAAAATTGAGTTATGTTAGTGATGAAAGGCAGAGCAACCACAGAATAGACATACATAAGCAAGTAAGGATGTGACAAATTCCAAAATATTTAAAACGATTGGTTTGAAAACTTACCAGAAATTGAAATAAGGCGTTGTTATTGAGTTGGTAAGGTTCACCAAATTTTCGGAGGGGTCAGCTTTATTCTTGAAATGGACGTGAAACACATTCCAAGTGCCAGTCAGTGGTGGACTGTCGACTTTTATTTATCGCCTTCCACCACCGGTTGGTACATGTGTTTCATTTCCTCAACAAAAATTTATGCCTGCCGAGCTTCAATTTCTCGTAAGCCTTTTCATATCAATTGTTTTCTATATACAATGCGCCAGAAGTAAAACTTACAATCTGAAAGGATTGATCGCACTTATCCAATCAAAACTCTCAGGACAAATAAATAAAAATATGTGAGAGGGAACCTTATTTAGAGTATAATTGTCTCAGGGAACCCTTAATATTTATTAATCATGTTGGATGTGGTATATATATATATATATATATAAGGGACTGCCATCCATTTAAATCAATTAAAGTGGTAGATAAAAAGCAAATATAATAGTTATTAATGTCTGTAAGTTTAATATAAGTTTAAATAAGGCCAAAAACACAAAAATTAGTGAAAACATAAACTATAATTTAAAACATGTCTGAAACTAATCGGTATTTGAGGTTACTGACATTTTCTAAAATTTGGGAAGTATCCAAGTCAATAGTGTGGTTAAAATCTAAAATATGTTTTGAAATAACGGATAATTTGCCTTGTGAAAGCTTAATATTGGATCTGTGTTCCTTGATTCTGGTGCTGATGGCTCGATTCGTTTGGTCTATGTATATACAAGGACAATCAAAGCAATTAATTTTATATAATACATTGTGAATTTTGTTTTTATCAACTGGGTCTTAGTTTATGTTTTCACTAATCTTTTGTCTGTTTTTGGCTTTATTTAAACTTATAGCATGAACGAGTTTGAAACTTTTATCTTTGTTATCTTCTTTACATCATTTCTATTGTTCGTTTTTTTTCATTACCGCTCATTTAGATTCGTCCATTTTGATCACGCTTCCTAGATCGTTCTTTGTTTGCTTACTATTCTCCTTTCTCAATTTAACATCTCTACAAGACCCAACCCAAATTAGGTTCTTCATGGTTGCCCTTGCCTAGGTCGAGTCTGGAGGTTTCAATTTTCAAAAACTATATTTTTTTTCACCCTCTGAACGATGGAAGCTACTAAAACACATGCATGATCATTTAGACGCGAAAATATTCTCGAAATAGCCTAATTCTCGGTTGATCTATGAAGTTGGAGCTCCGGTACTCTGTATTACGATCTGTTACTTGAAAGAATTGACCTCGACTTTGTTCGTATCAGAAATCAATTGACCAATTGAGTTGGCTGGGTATCGAGAGGCTTCTCCGGTGTGCGATGACCAGTCTGAAATTCTTTTCTATGTCTTAATCTCTAGTACCTTATGGCTATTTTCAAAGAAAATGGTATGTGAAAAAGTTTTTTTCACCACATCTCGAATGTCAAGCAATTAGTGGCCAGGAAAATTTGAGTATCAGAGTGGGTTAACCAGACCTGGGCTTCAATGGAGCAGTAATTTGGAAATAAACAATTTTATTTTTAAAAAGGTAGTTGTAGATGCTCCTAAATGTCGAACTAAATTTTAAAAACTAGGATGGAAAATATGAATTCATAAATTTATTTATTGAAAAAAACGGGGAAGATCTGGTTTCTTTCGGAGAGAATCTGATGAACCAGCTCTTTTCAAATGGAAGTTGATTAAACCTTGTGCAGTCGAATAAAATTCAAGCGACGTTGGATGATTGTTGACACTTATATGGCAACGTTTGTCTATTTCTCTGCTGTCATTGGCTGAAACTCAGGAACGGCTCCCATTTTAAAACAATTATAGATATTTAACTGTGGCATGAGGAATAATTTAATGGGTTGATTTGTTAAAAACCAAGGTCAAGACGCAATTAAAAGCTGTGACTCCCCGTTCACAATAGATATTGTTATCAGACCCGCGGGAAAGCAGCATTGTTGACGTCTGCGGCAGAAAATGCTGACTTGTCGTTTGTGGGCTGAATTAAATTACTACTGTGCATTGGTGCAATTAGATGGTTTGAGGGACATCAGAAGATGTATAAATAACTCGTGGTAGTTCTTGAATCTGGTTACAGGGAGCTCAATCAACTTTATGGGATTATTGACATGGGAAAGTTTCATTGGCATTTTAAATTGGATGAAGCAGAGAGGTGTAGTGGAAACGAGTCTGAAGATAGGGGCTCAGAATGGCGCCAGCATACAATGAAGTTCACAGAACATCTTTAATTCCCTGGGAGCTATGCATCTTCGCGACAGTTTGGTGCCTTTATAATCCCGAGCTCTTCTCAACCTGTCTCGGAATATCCTCATTTAGTTTTCTGAATCTAATTCGTAATAAACAAAACGGGAATAGGAAACATTTTAGAGCTGTAATTTAATATTAATCTTAAAATGGAGGACAATATGAATAAAAGTCCTTTACCGGCCCAGTTGTTGGGCTAATAAGCTTGAAATTATTCCGCAGTTATGTAGGAGAGGTTTTTTTTATGAACTAAAAATAACAACTAGAGAAATAAATTTCTAGTAAAGCCCTCACGGGACATATGTGAGACAGAAAATGAAAGTATAGGAAGGAGACCAAGCAACACTTGGGTTCAAAGGCAGTATGTTCGTAAATTATTACGTCTGAGGGCGAGTTTGTGTCTCTGGACTTGGAATAGAAGCAGAAATATAAATCACCGAGGGGTTACGACTACGATGCCGTCGTAGATTACTTTGCCTGTCGCCGGTTTGCTGCTGGAATCGAAGATTGGGCTTAACTTGGAGGGGTTGGACGACGTGATGGGGGGGAACCTGCGAACGAAGAGCTGTAATCTGCGGCCCTAATATAATTTTTTCGTGCGATTGCCCTTGCGCCGCATGTCGACAAATCGGTTCTGAGGTAAATCCTCTCGGGGACAATTTGGTGTCGTCATGTAATCCTTGACGTGGAACCACAACCACGTTGTAGCCACTTCATGTCACATATTAAATTTAAATTTGTATAAGCCGCGTTTCAATCATTCTACGTGGAACTTGTCTCCGTCTCATATTCGTTTGAAACTTCACCACAGAAACAGATTAGTAACCATTATGAAGTGAATCGATCTCGTATAAAATTTACTGAATCACAATAAATTACATACAATATCCGGTCTTCATTGAGAAGCTAAAATTCAGGCTATGTGAAAATTGTAATTCAGCAAATTGTTGGCAAAACTGGTCTACGCAATGCAAAGAGAAAACTCGCACCAGATCTGGAGTCGACTCGGATTGCTGAGAGGTTAAAGAGTTGCCTGTAGTTTGGAAATACCCAGGTTCAATTGCGGTCGAGATTTTTCCATCTTGATAAATTACTTCAAATTTCATAGCCCCTATGGCAGATCTTTAATTAAATCATTTCTTACATTCTTGAATTATGAAATAATTCTAATTATTTTATATTATAGTTTACTATAAAATTGCGACTGATGAAAAGTCATTGGCCATAAAATACCAAAATATTTGAGAATTAATTTAATACAAGTACTAAATAAACACAAAATTGGTAAAATAATTTTATTTCGTTTATATATTCACCCCAAAGTTTATAATGAGTCACTACATTTTTTATAGATTTAGGATTATTGTTGTTTCCATTAGTCCTCGATTGAGGAAATAGGATACGTCATACATTACAAATGAACAAAATAAGGTACATAATTAAAGACAAATAATCTTAAAATAAATTAATAAAAGAAAATGTATGTAGACAAAAGTCAATACAAACACAACACAGACACACGATATCACACACACTGGGAAACACAAACAAGAAGGAAAATATAAATTTTCATTTTTCTTAATTCATTAGACGTTTTAGAAACTTTCTTTAAATAAAATTCACAAATTTCCCAAAAATAGTATAAGATAATTTTTTCTATAATACTTTATTTTTTCAATGACTGTAAGAACGAATAAAAAAACAAGCTGTTCAGACTGTATAACAACTGTCGACTGCGAAATTACGTCATCAAAAGCAAAATATATTCAAAATTTAATCTGAACAGAACGATAGTTTATTTTTCAGAAATTTTTTCTTCCCTCATAAAACTCCAAAGCGTCTCTTCGTGACTAATGCCTGCGAATAGTCATTCAGATTTCTATTATGCTCATTGTTCATCTTTTTTTTCATCTGGGACGCTTTCCAGACCCTCCTCGTATAAAGTATTGTTGAGAAATCAGGCGTGAGAAGCGCATTGTGTAGTCGGAATATTCCTTTTCTTTCTTCCAAACATTGCGCCATACGGTGAGAATAGATTGATTTCACGGCATTCTATTCCTCGCTTTTACGTACTCTCACAAGAGTCTCTGATTCACTTCTCCTCTGATTGGTTCGTTTAACAGAAGACCTGTCGTGGTTGGCACTTTTGCGGGTCTGCTCACCAAGATCCAGTGACAAATAAAAAAGATGGTGTAGTCACTGATGCGGTCTGTCACACATGACGTAAATAGCAGGTGGCAGCGACTGTCCTATGAGGAGGTACCGAGGGTCACTTACGTAAAGGACTTCTGTCGATAACAGATTTATTGAATTTAACATTATATAGATAAATTCTACGCACCATTACGATAAAAATGACACCAATCAATCTATAATTTGAACAAAACATGTTAATTTCAATCTCCCAGATACCATCCGATACATTCAGAAAAGAACTTTCTTCTTCGCCACTCCTTTTACTCTGTAAATGCATTTCTCGAAAATAATTAATCTTGAAATCTTAGTACCATAGTGCAGGCATTGCCAGATTATTAACGTTAAAATAATATAATATGAAATTTAATTTTAATCAAGAAAAAACTAGGATGATAATATCGATTATTCTTTTGTTAAATAAGTGTATAATTAATCAGGTATAAAACAATGTTAGATGTATCCCTGACTCTTTCCACATTCCTGTAGCTTTGCTTCTTAAGACGAACCACGGAAAATTAATTTATTCTATTCCATCGTTGATGCAGAACAAAAATTTTTGCTACATTAATTATGTCCTCCATATTGTTCGCTCTTCCCCTATTCTTCTTAGAACTTCCTCCTAAGTGATTCTATCCACTTATCTGATTTTCAGCATTTTCCTGTAATACCACATTTCAAAGGCTTCTATTCTTTTCCTTTCTGAAACTCCTACGGTCCACGTTTCGTACCCATATAACGCCACGCTCCATACGAACATTTTTAGCAACAATTTCCTAATATTCACACTTATATTATCCGTAAGTGATTTCCTCTTTTTTACGAAACCCTTGCTTGCCTTTTCTAGCCTACTCTTTATGTCTACTATAATTCTACCATCCCTAGTCATTATGCTTCCCAAGTAGCAGAGTTAACCTGCTTCAAAATATCCCTTCCCAATCTAACTGCCTTTGTTATTCCATTGCTTCCCTTTATTAATCCTTATATTGAACTCTTTTCCCAGGAACAAGTTCATGCCATTTATTATGGTTTCCAAGTCAGGAAACCGTAGTGTTTTTACTTCTCTCCTTGCAGTATGATCCAGTTTCCATATTCAGTTTTAACTTTCTTCATCTTCTGTTCTGCATATAAGTTAAAGAGTATGGGTCACAGACTGCATCCTTGCCTTACACCTTTATTGATTTTATTAACGTTAAATTAATTAAATTGTAATACGATTACACAAATTTTGATTGTCTTTTATTCCAAAATGAGTAATTACAATAATTATTAGAATATGTTTATGATATTTATTTTACACCTATTTCGAAGAGAAATGAAAATAAATAGTTTATTGATTAACTAAATGGTCAATGTCGAATACAGTAAGTTTACGAATGCTTGATGGAAGTTGAGAAGCCATCTGTCCTCTTTCTGTCGCTGCTACCTGCTATTTATCACGTGTGAGACAAAAACGATAAAAAATATTTACCACACGAGCCAAGCGAAGAAAAATATACTTCCGGAGCTGTAACGTTTTTTAATGTTGACTTAATAAATACGAGGATAATTTTTGGTTATGGAACAAAAATATCGGAATATTTGTGTTAAAATCTTATGTTTCCGGGTCGCATCGGAATGTGGGAGAGTAATCTCAGTTCTAATTTATTCCTTCTACCATGACTCTCACACACTACGGTTTTCATAATCAGATCAAGGGCTATTTGGTTCAGTAATTTTCTTCTCCATGTGAAATTACCAAGAATGGTTTATGTTACTTCAGAGATAATGTTGCGCGGACGATTCATTGTATGAACTGGAGACGATGTGGTATGTGAACTGAGAGTGGTAAAGATTTATAAATCCTCAGATAGTCTCTAATCTCGCTGATTCATAGTTTTCGTACTCGTGTGACTATTCAAATCTATAATTTTCTTTTCCTTCCTCCCAAAGACACAGGACAGTCGTTCATTCATTTATTTCTCAGTTCACACTTGAACGATAATACACCTGAATTATTCCCTATAGGTTCTATCCACCTTTTTTATTGGGAAAAGTCCATCAGCTGGTTTATCACTCATTCATCATTTCATTTGCTCTACAGTGAAGATGATTTCGAGGATGACCATCTGTTTACGCGGTTCGGACGCCGCGAGTGATTGACTGGAAGGCGGTCAAGGTCCCTGGTCCACCTTGAGCCTTATCCTATATTCCTTATAGAGCCTAGCAGCCATATGCTACGTGAGTCAGTGGCCATGTCACCACGTGTGGATCCCACGCACTTGAGAAGCCCTCCCGCGCTCTATTAATAGTCTCCCCGACCAGTTTCAGGGAAAGTTCGCCATCGTAATGGGCAAAACATGAGCAGCATCAGTATCGAGGTCCATATAAGACGGAATCACAACTTCGGCACATTATACAGCTGAAGAAAGTTTTTCTCCTCACATTAAACCTTTTAAGGAAGATAAATAACCAATTCGTGTCTTCAGATATTCCCAGAAAGTCGAGGGTAAGTTTTTATGATCAATACTGGTCTAAATGAAAAAGACGAAACAGTTTACGAAAATCCAAAAATTTACTCATAAAATATAATGTTGCATATAGAACTTAAAAACTCTGTAATTAATATCAATTAATAAAGTATAATTTATTCAAAAATTACCTTCTTGAGCAAAATCTTTTAAAAGATTATACTTTTAAATAATTTAAATTCCATGAATAATTTATTATTAAATTAATTTTTTTACTATGTTACATTATTTAGTAGGAGACATTTATCATCAAATGTATGGATGTTGTTGAATTTCAGTGAGATGAGTGTCATAATTTAACCCAGTAGATCACAATTGACAGCATGGTATTGGGTTTATAACAACTAATAAATAATTGACAAAAATTGTCACTTCTAGACGTTTTACAAAGTACGCTCTGTCACATTAATTTATCGTTTACGAATGCAGTCGGTCAGTTTGTAAATCAGGAAAGTTAAATATAGTTCGAATAAAGTGAAATCTCGGAAATTTTTTTATGAAATTGTCTAGACCGTAACAAAAGAGCAGTGTCCATCAAAATTTAACAACGTCCGTTCCATATAAAACTTCCTCACGTGAAAAACTATCGTGCATCTCCATCTTTATTTTAAATTAAATTTCTACCTCAGACTTTGAAAAACGTGTTACGTTTGAAACGTTACATTAAGTTACTGACTAGTTCTGTGAATACAGTAATTTGACACCCAACAGTCAGTCTTTGACTCGACATTCCAATATCTTTGTCCTTTATCGCATTTCATATTCAATGTATAAACACAAATTTCTGAAAAATAATTAATTTTGAATTTGAAACGAATTTTCAGTAATTTTCAAAATGCACATACTGTTTCAATTTATACATTAATATACCTCCTGTCAAATTCTAAATTAATAAATAAATAAATTACTTTGCTTGCGCAGAATAGGTTATGGAGGGTTGCATCAGACTGATTACAATAACAAGTTACTTCGAAAAAAATATTAAAACCTGTTATTGGTTGCAGATAGAAGAAATACATTAAGGTATGATATAAACATAAAACAATTTTGAGCATCGGGTAATGGAAGTATTTAAAAAGATATTCCTGAATGCAATTAAAATATTATTAAACATTTTACTTGTAATTGAGGGATCTGACTTCACAACCTCCCATTGTTAAACCTCAGGGGGAGACGACGAGAGATAATAAATCATATGTGAAGTTAAAAAAATAGAACACCGTTGACATTACGTGCAACCTTCCTCAAATTACGTTATTTTGACATAAACGTTGGAGAAGTGTGTCGACGTGTAATTACTTTTTATTGCTTGGCGTCGACTGTCCAAGACTTGTTTCTCCATACAATTTTCGAAATACTGTTCTTTCGTCAACCGTGTAAGTTGTTTGTTTGTTGCGGTCGTATTCTTTTTCCTACTCTACACCATCCAAAGTTTTGTTTAACTGCCCTTTTTTCTGTCTTCACCACAAAGTTTTGTTGTCATTCTCTTTATTTTATTTTTTGTCAACCTCTTTATTTTATTTTTTTTGTCAACTCCTTTTACATGTCGTATCGTAGTATATGTGCCACTAGAGGGTCACATTTCCTATTAGCGATTCTAATTCCTTATCAAGTCTATGTTTATGGTCTATCACCTGTGTATATATTAATATTTACCCTTTGTTTCTGAGATGTATGCTTCTCTGCATTCCACCGTTCACTCACACTTCAACAACTCCAGGAGTATTATTATATATTTAACGTCGGAAGTTAAATTATAAAAACACTGATCTTGATTACAGTCTAAATTACATTGAAATTATTTTTGTTAAAGTTGTGATACGTTTCGCGCAGTCTTTTATCAGACACGGGTTTAAAGTAAATTAAACCTAGAGAGCAATTATGCTTTGATGTTTATGGAATTAATGTTGATTTTTAAACGAAACATTTGAGATATTTCTTTTCTTTTAAATATATTCATCATCTAATATAAATTTTTTCTCAGCGTTAAACATATGATTCAACTGTGTGTGACTATGCTTGTGATTTGCAGATCTAAAATTTGCTTCTTCTTTTTTTATGTTCTAGCTGTTACATCCGCAATAAAACAAATATCTATATTTTAATTACGAAACAGAGGTCCAAAAGCATCCTGGGCTGATTTAATTGGCTGTCGGTGTTTATTCGTACGGACAGGTTCATTATTATGAAATTAAACTAGTTGAAATATTCGGCACTGCGTAAATAATAAAGCGTCATTTTAATTAAAGACAAGCTTATTACAGTACATTCACAGTTTTACTCGAGAGACATCACTTTTTGTTAGAGGGACGTGTAAAACTCTCGTTTTATGCTTTCCAACAACATAAATCTATTTCTGTTGTCCAATCCAACCAAATTTTAATCCTAGGTCGTGTAAATAGCCAAATATCGTCCAAATAGTAACTGTTTACAGAGAGTAAACATTTCCGGTTTTCAAAGAACCAAGGATCATATGGCCAAAATTGTAAAGAAACTAATTTCCAATTGACCATGTGTCCTCAGAAATTTTCTAAAATCCTCAGTTTTCGAACGACAGGAGGCTTAAGTTGGAGGGATTCCAAACTTAAGTTTCTATTGTGTTGTAGCTCAGAGATGGGGATGGTCCACCTTGAAATATATCTACTGATAGACTAAGAGAATAAGTCCTTACTCGTTTCTTCAAGTTGAGTATGGGCTTTTCAAGAGACGGAAACTCACCAAAAAAACACCTTCAGAACGTGGAATAACTGAGGATTGTTGAAATTTTCACTTTTTTCAAATATCTCCAGTATTGTTATATTTAATTTAATACTTTCACCTGTGAGGAATGACTATCTTGTGCATAATATTTTATTTGCTTTTACAAATGAGTAATTACTAAATTGTAACATTTTTATATACGTTTATGTCTTATGTTGATAAATTTTCCAATGAACTTAAACGGATAATAGCTATATAGAAGGATATTAATTGCGAATTCTTTATGGAAATTATAAGAATTTCGTTTGATATCAAAGAGCTTTATCAACTGAGCGGTGAATCATGGCCTTCTTTTGGTAAGACGGATGGTCTGAAAGAAATTTTAGGATTGTATCAGTCAAAGGTACTGTTGACGTCGGATAACAGTTACTTCTCAGAAATTTATTAATAAATTTTGGTCAAATTGATGAGTGAACTGAACGTTTGCGTCATTCTCATTAGATACGGCGACGTGTTCGTTAACTTCGAGTGTATTTCTACCCTATTTTCAGGCTCCATGTATCCTTGTGTGTATTGCTGTATCACGCCCGAGTTCAGAATTTAGCAGCAGTGTAGTTTCCACGCCTCTCATAACGGCTGGATGAGGCTGATTGTGTCTGGTTACGTCACACCCTTCACTCGGCCTCATCCGCTATTCCCTCCTCAACAGCTGCATCTAGTCTACCGTTTAATTCTAACACTTAGCAGCTTACGCCTCTCATATGTCTACTAAGCTTGCTGAAATTTACTGCAGTATTAAATTTAACCTTTGAATGATGACAGATAACTATAAAAATCCTGATACAAACTGAACAACTCGATACGATGTCTTTGTAACTCAACTTCTTTGTCAGTGTTTATTGTCTCTGTACTCAAATGTATTAATTTAACGAACCATTATAATCCTTAATACAACATTTTGCAAATCAATCGAACTTCAAGATAAAAGCCCTATATATTTTTTGTGTTTACTTATAATTTACATATTTTTTAAATTAATTATTAATGATTTACTAGCTATTTCCCGCTGCTTCACTCGCGTCAAAGCTTTTTTGATTGCAGACGACATAATATAGATATTAATTTGTATCATTTTAGTGAGGATCCTTTGTCATGAATTTATTCACTCAACTCATTTGCGTTCTATGAATTTGAAATTCCGCAGAGGGACTTCATAAAATTTATATTTATCTAACTATAAAAACACGTTAAACATATACAACGGACAAACAGCCAGAAGAGATTTATTATTTAACAATGGAACTATAAAAATAGAATAATACATCATTACGTTTTGTCCCAAATCTTGGACTACATCACGTGAACAATAAAAATAATGTGGTATTCAATTTATCTCACAAGGAAAATTTTAAAACATTTTAATATTATTATTATTATTTTTTTTGAAGTAAATTGAAATAAATTTCGCTGGGGGTTATCCGCGACACCAAATTTCTCTAATTTAAATAGTTCATCCATTGAATAATTTTTCTGAATAAGTCCCCAAAGTTGGATGAGATGTTGTATTAATTAAATAGTAATTCAGTCATTCGCTGACTTATTAGCTGTCTTTTCGTTTATATATTTTAAAAGTCAGAAAATTATGTTTAAGATGAAATAATTTGCCCACAACCAAAATAGTAAAAAAATCTATGGCTTACATTGGTTTGCCTTATTTAAAAAATATACAATTCAAATTAACCAACACAATTTGGATAAATTTTTCTCATATTTTAGATATGGAAGTTTTTGGTAAAGTCAAAAATTTTCTGTTAAGTTTACTTCCGTTAATTATGTAATTAACTGCGATAAAATAAATATATTTATCGAATAAGTCTATGACATAAATAATTTTATTTATTTCTTTGGAAGTCATCAATTGTCTTTTACATTTTATTTACATATTATTATTTAGATACAACTCAAGAGATCTCAGAGCGTAGGGATAAAACATTTGAATTAATATAAATTTTAATAAATTATGACTCGACTATTATACATTTATTTATTAATAAAAGTCGGATAATTTCTAATTTTATTTCAAACATTTTCTTTAGCATAATGATGACACAAATTAGGGACGAAACATAGTTATATATTGTTCTACTTGTATCAATTATACTCTTAATTACAATTTTTCTGACTTATTTTTCAATTTTGCTAATATATTAATTTATTTCATTAACTGTTATAGCTGTGAGGTTAGGTCTCTGAGCTAAAATTTCTTTTCGATAACTGAAACAGCTATACGATTTAATTAAAGCATTACAGTTAATTTAAAAAATAATAAATGTCGGGATATAGTTTCAGATAAAAGTGAATTAGACTATTCAACATGTATAATAAAGTTAAAAACGTGATAAATTATAATTACTGAAAACAAATGTGGTAAATCACGCGCTGTACAGTTGAGAAACAGGACAAAACGATAGTAGTTGATGTAATGACACAATATGGAGCATCTTCGTAAACGCTTTGTAACTCATGATACCCTCCATTTGGTGGATTTGACACGTTTCTAAGTAAGCAAAATAAGCACAAAGAAGCATAAAACCACAGCCAATTTCATTAAATAATAATGATCAACAAACAACGACCTGGGTACTTGAATTTAAAAATTTTAAAGGAACTTAGTGTGTTACTTTATTATACATGTTGAAAAGTCTAATTCACTTTTTTGTGAAACTATATTCTGCCATTTATTATTTTTTAAATTAACATGTAAGAAAATTTCATTGTTAATTATTATTTATCTACACATAAACAAGATGTTAGTTTTAAAATGTCGTGAGAGTCGTCTTTGGAAGAGAATGTCATTGTCTATGTGCTCGTAGTTTCAGAGCTCGTTGAGGTCCGCCATCGTATCCAGCGGGAAAGGAGATCGTTATATCCGTCGGCGTCTATACTTAAAATGGTCATGGAGAAATCCCTAACGATTTCTCTTCACTTGTCACCCAAGGGCGTAAAATTCTCAAAGAAATCATTTTGGTTAATTGGAGCCGGGACACGGTGAAAGTTGATCGGCGTTGTCAGCATTGATTCGTTAATGACTGAGATACAAATAGAATTAAAGTTAATTACACTGTCAAAGCCAAATTTTGAAAAGTTACCCGGAAAGAAGTCGTAATATATATTGAACAATGAAAAGCTTTGAAACTATTCATCTTAACTCGATGTGATTGAGCGATATACTTGTTAATGATGGGTTCCCTTGACGGTGAATCAGCCGCACTGGAAAAAATGGTTCAATCTTTAGTCCCCACGGTCAGTGGACCGCAATGCAAGAGGTGTGGGTTAAATTAAAGACTCAGTTGAAGTACGTCCACTTTCTGAAACAATGGTCGTACTGCGGAACAGCATAACAACAGCCGTGAAAGAAATGTCGCTGGAGCGGTGAACGAATTTGAATATTTTTTACATATTTTTACGTCGTGCATCTGACAGGAAGCATATTGATAATCTTGCAATTGCTATGTAAAAATGTTTCCTTTCCTTAACATTAATTCTATATTCATAATTTTTCAACTTTTTTTGAAATAATTTATTTATTTTTACAGCCTTTGGAATACGGGTATATTTCTTATTAAAATCATAAACATGGTGAAATTCGCGTCGTTACATTATCTTATTAGTATGAATTTTTTGATAAAATTGTCGAGAATTCATCACATTGCGGTTTAATAAACTTTCGAATGTTGACATAAAGTATAAGCATCCATATTTTCTGTATCTTATATTGAAATTGTTTCGTTCTCATTATTTTCGCTGTTAAGTTAGGCGTTAAAAAGGTGATTACTGTCTTATAATCTACTTCACTTTCAGACGTCTAACTTCCCAACAGCCGCCATCTTGGAATTAATGAGGATGTCATCTTACCCTGGATAATGAGGATCCTTCTAGCATGACATTACATAAGGGAAAAGTGTTATAGGCGACCAGGAAAGTCTACAGGGGATCAAGAAGTTCACAAGTATGTAATTCCTAATCTATAGAAAATTACGCGCAGATCTCGACTGCGTTTCGGTCGATCTCTGGATGATTGCAATCACTAGAAAAGTATTAATTATTTTAAAAAATTTTCGTCCCTCGACGGCCAAAGTTTTAACGGCATGGTATTACACCAGTTAATTATAATGGACTAACATTTTTTTAATCGAAAAAGCGCCATGCCACCCACCCTCCGTCTTTATTCATGGTAATGTCAAGTACTTGGCTTCATAGTCATCACCTCAAGTAGCATTTATTTTCATCATAAGGAAATTAGGAAACGCTCTGGCGAAATTGATTATTTTCCTACTTTCCAGTAAAAGAATTGTGACAAACAATTACTTGAAGAATTTGTAATGAGAGATTTTGGATTTTGAAATTTTAGTCATTAGTGGTTCAATTTCTAGATTTGAGTGTGGGAAAATCTTAAATGCCAAGGCCATCAGCTAACTGTATAATTACTTTTGTATCCAAACATTCAAAGACACAATGTCGATAGGAAACAGTTTATCACAAAATTTAATCTGATTCATGCTCAGCCGCCGGCTGATGAGTCAAGTTGATGACTGGAGGAGTTTGAGAAGATAAAAATAAGATTATCTGACATAGGTTAATATAACAATAAACATTTCCGTTACATTAGATGATGACTCCAGACCATGACTTTAAAACTAACTCAATTTATTTAAATAATATTAATTTTTGGGTGATGTAACCGGAAGCGTTTTTTGCAAAATATTCAGAACATTCCACTTCATTTAAAATTGTTCTTAAATTGAGCCGTTTTATTTTAAAATGGTGTAAGTTGTAAAGTTTAATGGCAATAATGAATTCAGTCTACTATGAGCTTTTAATCTATGAACAGTTCCTGAAAAAAACATAAAAGTCTTCATCATCTTAATAAAATTTACGAAGTTAATTAAATTACAAATATGGTTACCCAAAGATTATGTACATAACAGTATACATTAACTCTTGTCTTTTCTTTTTATCCTACTGCATAGTCTCCACCCGGAGATCCGAACGGGGAACTATATTACCTCCAAAATATTTTACCCGAGAAGCTGCCATCATATTGCTTGGCATTTAGCGTTTATATATCGTGGGAAATTAATGTACACCCGTTCGTGTTCAAATTTAGGGACGAAACGTAAATAATATATATTTTTATTGCATTATCTTATTAGACAGATATTAATTTTTTCTGGCATATGTCCAGTTTATGTATTGATTTAATTAAGACTTTTAAAGGAGCTGGCTGTAATAATATTGCTAATTCGTCTGTGAAGTTAGATAGAAGTGTCCTGGTTCGTATTCTCAAAGCATCTTCTATGTTGTTCTTTATTATCAAATTACTTTTGGAGATTATGCCCGTCACAGAGAAGACTGATGCACCTTATTTATGTTTGAGTTCTTCATCGTCCGTGCAGTCTTTTCCGTTCCACTCTATTCCTCTTCCGCTTGCGTGAAATTCGCTTCTGCACGCCATCGGTAATCTCTCTCTTAAATTTCATTTACATATCTCGGGGCGGACGGAACATAAGGCGTGGGTGTAAAAGAAGCTGCAGCTGCAGGCTCCATGACGTACCCATTACAAAGAGACGCTTCCTTCGCTTCAAAGCAGTATTTCCACAGATAATAAACAACCGGATCCAGTGAGATAGTGTTTACTACGGCCACAGATACTTTTGTCACCAGTGCATAGTCAGCTCGTCTGTCTGTTCTCTGACCGCTGACATTTATGGGGTTACTAACATTCTGGAATCTGTTTCGAGCGTGTCCAGGATGTCTGTTGTCAATTTCTATTTTAAACGAAAAATAAAACGACGGTCATGTAAGAAGAGTTTAGGTCTTATATTTGTTTTACTGTAAACAATGTTTCGTTTAGTTGTTTGAAACTTTTATAATCAGCTGCGGATCCATATATTTATATTTAATTAGTATAATAATTAATTATCCAACTAAATCATGTCAGCCCATATTATTTTATATCTTTTTCTGTGTATTACATATTCAGAGATAATAATGGTTTTCGGATAAATATTTATTTCACAATAATTAGTATTAAGTATTAGAATGAACATTGCGTACACAATTCGAAACATACAACTAATGATATCCGAAAATAGAAATCAGTAACGGCTAATTCTTTGACTGCGTGAGAGGTTTCGTATCTGTATGTATTTAGTCAATTAAGAACCGAAAGGTTGTTCATTTAGCTGTAATTAGGCATTATACCAACAAAACAACGACCGACATATTATGGTATTGTTCAGTCACTTTTAATCAGTTTTTTATCTTCAACGAAGAAACAGTACGCTATATACAAATTTATTGAAATACTTACCTTAATATCTCAATTTTTAGTTAATACTAATAATGAAAAATATCATTCGTCATGAAATCACGAAAGTTGTTAGTTTTCTTTAACAAACATTAATTATACTACAAAATGCATTAATTTCTGAAAAATTAAATTGCTTACCTTCGGGAAAGGGGGAGGGAATATTCACCCTTTTCCGTCCCTCTAGATCTATCATAGACGATAAACTTAAATTATTTACAGGTTTTATAAAATATAATTAACTTAAAAATTGTAACTGTAATAGGGAAGTGTTTATTTTTGTTAAGCGTGTATTTTAGTAATATATCGTAGCGATGAAGAACCATCCCCAATTAAATAGTTTTTTAGGACGAATTAAATTCAGATACTTAATGAGAATATTCGGAGGCAGGCAGAGAAAATACAGAAAGTCCGGGATTAGAAAGCCGCCAGGCTATCAAGGTGCAGGGCATTAAAGATGTTTGTCCACCAGGGAAAAATGACCCATGAAAGGCAACTGAATTTTGTTAATTACAGCGACATTGTCAACAAATAAAAGATACGTTGATTAACTTAGTATTATAATTGATTAAAGAAATTGCAGGTTCCTATTTAAAAATTCAGTGTACGACTGTTCCCTTTAAAAATATCAACTTTTCAACTGGGATATATTTTTGTACGGCGCAGATACATAATTGTTTGAAGTGATATATAGACAGTGAATTATCTGCTGAAAAAGCAGGTTTTGCTAAAAAGAGTATTGGCTCAGCCACAGCGGAAAAAGATGATAGTAAAGTTTTGTCTCAATTTCTGACTATAATTTTATTTTATAATAATAAATAATATTTTATAATAATATATATTAAGGTATATATGGATTATTGTGGATTAAATAATTATTTATGTCGCTTGCATACTTCTTGCCATATATAGAAACCACTTTTTGTTTGTCAGACACCATTTAATATTTTTTAAATGTTATTCTTCTTTAATTTCTGTATTCCTTTTTCCCCAGTCCCTCGGTTCACTCTGTTCTCTTTTTTTAGTTGACTAATGGCAAATTAACTGATAATGGATGAAGGAATAATGCCTTTGGAAAATTCTCTGAAGGTCACAAGTGATGATTGATCAAATTCCAATGGAGAAGAACTCGGCTCGGAATTTTCGTTGATTCCTCTACAGTATTTCTTTCGGGTCAATGTCTTGAGTCCAGCCACTGGGACCATGACCTGTATTTTCTCGACAGCTTTAAACTGAGTCCCATTTTTTTTCTCCTCTGCTGCTTTGCTAACGACCCTATGACCATTAGAGCCGACGCGGCGTGCAAACTAATTTGCTTCTTAAAATGGGAAGGAGAAAAAACGTTTCCACACATTGCCTCTTTTTTTAGTCGTCAATCATATAAATGATTCACTGTGAGTCCATATACTGGTTTCTTGCTACACTCTGGACCAGTGCGTAAATCCAAAATGAGTTGTTTATTTACTGTATTTGGTAACCAAAAACATTCTTACTGTCCTTGGTCTGAGATGCAACAAGATCTATTCTTGGGTTCTTCAGTTGTACATTGTGTAACATGTTGACTATTTTCCCTGAGTCATACTCATCTGGTCAATGTTACCTACATTTTCAAGACCCACAAACTTGGAAAAATAGGACAGTTTATGACTAAGAAACAGTGTATCTTATTAGGAATTTTCGTCCTTTCTTAGTTTATTTCCACAATTTCGTCCGGTCTCATTGATGTTGGACATATGTGAATTGGGCTTAACCTTCACCACTTACAGTCAATTTAGCCCATTTCCCAAGCGTAGCGCTGAAAGCTGTGTAAACTTTGTCTCGCATTAATTACGCTGTTAGTGTCAATGCTCGCCAGTTCTGCGATAAGAGATTCGCACTTCCGGGGAACCGACTGCAGGCTTGACCAAGTTACGCAGATGGTCCACGACTCAACCAGATCTTCATTCGTTCCAAACTACTAACCACGTCGGTGAATTTTAATTCGTATGTTGAATGCTCGGATTGAGGCTATTATTAAAATATTTGACAGGCAGATAAAATATATATGTGCAGGTGTCTAATGGCAAGACTATGAATGGAGAAGAAATTGAATCATAAATAAATGCTGTGGAATCATACTAATGAAAATTTAATTAGTATGCCCTAATAGTTCATATACGGAACTTAATTTTGAATTTAGAAATAGTTACACGCCTTTCCGAACAGAATTGGAACTACATTTTGGGAACCATTTTTATGTATTCATTATTACTACTCGAATTTTTTTAACCCATCTCTTTCTTTCATTCATCATCCTTCAGTCTTTTTTATATTCTATATGGCAGCCTTATTCTTGTAATCTTTAAAATTCCTTAACGGAGCCAAGTCAAATCTGGGCTATTAACTAACATTTCGTTACCCTGTGCCAAACACAAACCTCTACACCTGACATTTCTCATTTATTTGCTAGTTACGATGTAAGCTAGAAAATTGTCAACCTTCACGCTCTAGTAACTATGATAATATCTCTTTCGAGGACACATTTTAATACCCATCTAGTTTAGTTTTTGATTACATATTTCCCACTGGTAAGATGTATGACCTAGCCGGCCTTAGGAGCCCCGCCACTGCCTTGAATTAGGAAGGTTCTGTGAAAGGCGCTGCTTTGAGGAACGCCCTGACCTTCTGCCCTAAAGCCTCCAGGAAAATACTGGAAACCGCTGCCGGACTCTGGGATGTTTGCACAGCGAATTCTAGTAATTTGCATAATCTCTCAACTAACGCTGACTTCACCTTCCCTTCGCTTTGCACTTTGCGATACAATCAGAAAGAGCTGTGATGTTACTGAGAATGTGGATAGTGTTTCTACCTTTGCTCTTGGCATTTTCCAGGTTGGAAAATTAGAACGATAAAACATTTTAATTTTATCGCAATGGTCCTTCAAGCACGGGATATGGAAATATCCACCCTTACTTTTCCGCGTATTTTTTTAATGTTGAAACTTCAGTTTTGCACACACGCAGTAAGCAATGTTTGATTTCCAGCTGAACTACAACCATATTTTAAATAAACTGTTTCAACTTTATTCGGAAAATCTGAAATACCAAACATTTCATTGCGCATTATGTGTAATTTTCATATTCTTAAACAAATTACATTTCCGAAAAAAAAATCCCAAATATATCGAAAGAACTGTTAATATTTATTGTAAACTGTAAGTTATCAACTTTTAAATTTAACGTTTGATAAATTCTGAAATCAAAATAATTCTAACTGTTCTTCGCTATATATCATTATTTTATACCTTAAAAACTGATAAACGTCTATATTAATAAAAGGCTATGTATGCTTTTTTGTGAGTTGGAGGGGGTAACAGGCCACATGAGGGTATCGAGGAACTGTGGTAACTCCCTTACAATAGCGAATTGAAAAACAGAGGGGGTGGGTGCAGAAGATAGAAGAAGGCAGCAAAGGGTTGGCGAGTTGTTTTAAGGGATAACAGGCAACATGATAATGATCGTGAAACAGTCAACTCCCGTATTAATACAAAGAAGGGAATTGAAACGGGGGGGGGGGGATTTGGAAGGTAGAATAAGGTAGCCAATGTTTGACTAAGGCCCCTGGGTTTTAGTTAAAGGATCCAAACCCCTGATTCACCTAAAGGAAAACCTGCATCAGGTAGGTCGGGCATTTGGTATCTTCTGATGACGGGACACTGAATTATTGTCGGAATGCATCAAACTCGAATCATTGCCTCGATTAAATTTGAGGGGCAGTTGGCCGATTGGTCCTATGGGATCAGCGAACAATTCTTATCGTATGCCTATGGTCTTTGACCCACATACACCCTTGAAACTGTTCAAGATTGTCACAGCTCGAAGGATAATTGAATTAATTACCTTGGTCTTGGGCCAAGGGGGGTTGGAAGGAGGAATATCGGAAAAGAGGAAATCAGACTTTCCAGAACTCCTCCGTGTGCTCCAGGCCTTATATACCAGACGTCGTTCGAACACACTGTGACTTGTAATATTTATTTATGTTATCATTCATCCGATTGCCATGAAATTTTGGTTCAGTCCAGAGAAGCTTTCTGTCGACCTTTCAGATCAAAACCGTTCATTCCCAGGATAGATTATGCCCTTACGTAGCATTTCAAGCAAGATGATTAAATTGCTGATAAGTGTAAAATAATGCTTAAATTAAAATAATATTTAAATAATGGTGCTTTTTAATTCATAAATATATAAAACATTTTATATACCGCTGTGCGAATTATTGCGACATGTTATACAGAGACTACGGTAGCAGAAGTTCAGTTTTATTTTTCCTTGATACATATACGTATCTACACACATTATTTCACGACAATCAGACCAAAGAGATGTTTCAGGTGTCTTGTCATTATAAATATAATGAAATGTGTCTGTATTTTTCTGTATGCATATGCTTCTTGAACGTACTATAAAATTTCTTGACTCTATTAAGATACTGAGTCATCTCGGTAGTTACGATGAAATTCGGCCTTTATAAAGTAGGGGGCGTAAAAGATAAAGTTTAAAAAAAAATACAACGAAATTGCTGTGGTTTAGTCATGTGTTGACTTAGCTATTACCGTCAATTTAAATATTGTAGCTAATTTCTATTAAAATATTAGTCAGTTTAAAATTAATTATTTTATCGTATTCAATTATAACAAGGTTAGTAGTAATTTTTCCTTGAAGTGGCGAGACGAAATATCCAGAACTTTTGAGTATTAGTGTTTTTTTTATATGAACGTTTATTGTTTACAAACCTTTGATTTCCGGTGCAGTGCGCTGGTTTTTGTTCGTATTGGTTTTGTGACGCATTACAGAGGCTGAATAGCTCAGTTAGAGGCCGTAAAACAGGGAGAACCATTAGAGGGCAATAACCAGTGCGCCCTCACCTCGCCTTTGGAAGTTCCCAGCTGTGGTAATAGCAATCCCCTCGTCCTGGTCGTGTCTCCCCACGCAATAACCGACTGGCTGACTCAACAGCACTTAGGCCTCCTACCTACAGATTGGCGTGTTCCTTTACGGCTTTACCAACATCGGAAAAAGCGTCCCACGTCGTCTTCTCAGGATATTGAGGATGGCATCTAGACAGCCTGTTCTAACATTTTATTAATTTTTCCTCTTTTATGGTTTATTATCCATTAAAATATTTACTTTTCAATCAATACTCGCATAAAATAAGTGAAAAAAAAATTAAAAAGAGACTCAATTGAGACAAGCAGCCACGGCCTAGATTAAACCATACTGCACTTGATAAATTACCAACCATCCTTTATCAAATCGCATTTCACCACATTAACTGTTCCAAAAAATGGTGATATTCTACATGGCATGTTTAGATGTGCGGTAGGGGAAGGGAAATATTGTCGTTTGAGGAAGAACTTCACCTTCAACGACCTTCCGGAACGCCCCTCGCATTGTTAAAAACATTAATTGTTCAACTTAAATGTCTTTGAAATTTTTACTCATCTCTTCGTATCTTTATAATTCTCAAAATGGTACATTCTGTCCGTTTAAAAACAACGAATTTTTTAATCTACACATTTTTCTTTTTTTAATAAGAGTTTAATGCCCCGGTTTCATTTCATATTCAAATTTATAGCACAGAGGGACTTGTCGCGCTTGACTGAGGTGCTCCAGATTGTCAAGTGTTGTTATATGTCAATATATCCCAATTTCAGCTGGTGTTGCGCATGTATCTACATACCGTGTCCGCGGTGGTCTCTGGAGCGTTTTCGAGTCAACACAGTGCGTGCATCAGCGAAACGTCTGCCTCTATTTTTAGCACAGTGGGCTTTCCCGGTCATCGCCCCACGCGGCGGCTGCTGCTGCGGCCTTCATTCACGGAAAGGGAGAGTCAGATCCCATCGTCACGACGTCCAGATTAGCAGCGGGGGCGAAAGTCTCAACAGCAGGAACCCTCACGACTAGTCAGAGTGGAAAGCTTCGCCACCTGACACGGGATCCATTAATAAACGCGAGCCGAAACCACCCGAAGGTGATTTTAAGTATCACATCGAATCGACCAATCAGATACAGTTCCCATGAACTCGTTGACCCAGAGGCCTACTTCAGTGAACCTCACTTCCTTCACTCATCACCAGTAGTGGATCTCCTGAAGAAACCACTATCTAAAATTCAAATACTGTCGCAATCTATAATATAAAGGTCAAACTTGTCATGGGCAGCTAAATGTCAACTCCTACACGACTTCCGGGTTGAGTTCGGTTATAAGACATTACCATATTCATAAATCCATTTTAGGAAAATATAATTTGCTATAACATTTAAAAACTTAATCAGTAATCTGGATTATTTACGATCATAACAACTGAGCACCAAAAGTTTTCCTAACAAAATTTAATTTAATGTTTGGTGTGGAGAGTTAGATATTAAAATAAAATATATTCAACACCACAGTGTCGACATACATCGCAGTAATTTTAGAACTATATCATTTACGGTCGCAAATTCTCATATGCGGAGTCTCACTTGTGGTCGAAGTGAAAACTATTACAAGAAAATAAAAAATAAAAAATTTAATAAATAATGAAATGAAAAGCTTATAAAAATTCATGGGTTGTATTTGCAACATAATTCTTTTTGAATTCCCAGAGCAGGTGACTGTGTAGTTGGTCAATCTAATGTTTGCACACGTGCGTACTGAACTGATAGGGTGGAAAGTTTGCGAATCAAAAGGAGGATCACGTGTGACCAAATGGAGATTATATTTGAGTGTCACATGGATGAAACGTAACAAAACAGGACTCCACAGTCACGAGAAATCTCTGAAATATAAAACAAAAGCTACAGAAGCTGTAATTTTTTTTAAAAAAAATCGCTGAAATATCGAAGAGCTCACATTGATAACATTTAACTTAGAAGTTGGCACATACTTATAATACCGTATCTATTTTATTGACATTATTTTCTATAATTTATACTACTTCATAGTATTTATTTAGTCAGTAGACCAATTTATAATTTCTAGACTTTGAGAGCAAATCGATTATAATTTTCTGTATTTTAATTTAATGTAGTAGTTCAAACTAATATTTGCACGAGTGCGTACTGTACTGAGGCGATGGACGGTTTGCAAACATTAAAAAGAGGGTTTTTTTGGTCCATGTGGGGCAAACATCCGAGTCTCACAAGGATGATTCTTAAGGAAAACGCAATTTGACAACATTCAGCTTAGAGTTTGGGAGTGCGAAAAATGTCTCACATGCCATATCCATTTAGTTCATATTATTTTCGATAATGCTTTACAGAATTTATTTATCAGTAGAGCATTTTTAAAGAGATTAATCAATAAAATATGTTGTCTTTTTGTCCTAGACTTTCAGAGCAAATCGATTATAATTTGCGTATTTTAATTTAATACAGGAATTTTGTGTAATCAAAAGTCTTGGGGGAACTACAAAGACTTTCTGTTTTTTTTCCGTAATCGTGATTCTCTCTGCCGGCGTGGCGAATATAAATTAAAAATCATGCAAATTATTGGACTTTTTCCTCTGGAGTTTAGGTAACAGCGCTGCTATTCGTCTGCGTTCATAACGAAGTCTCATTAATTACAAAATATTTATATAATTTTTGCTGTATATTGAAAAATTACATTAATTGAGTTAATATTTTTTGTTTTACGTCTGTTTATTAATTATCTGAAATGAAGTGTAATTTATGTCCAGTGACAGACGTTTTATTAAATAAATATGTTTAGTATAGAGTTCCAATGATCCTAATTCAACAAAAATCTACATTCTCTAATTATGTTTAAAATAACACAAATACTGAATGTTAATAGAGTTTATAATGACAATGTGATGAAATTTCTGAAGCCCAAGAACGAAGTCCTGCATACAACGGGTAGACTTTTATAACCTTAGCCGTTTTACAATTGAAACTGATAATCTTATCTGTGGTACCGTATATAGCCGTGGCAGTACGGAGACTAGAAACCTGCTCCCACCAGCACGGCTTTCCCTGCTTCTTCTCATAAACTGTAATTAGAGTAGTTGCGGCAGTTACTTTCTCAAAGCGGCATCTCTTGAGTTTTATAATTTTGTAGCACGTCATTCCAGACATCTTCCTAATGAAACTCAGATATCCAGCTTATATATCAGCTTAGGCCGTGGACGACGACTTTGGACCTCTGTCCAAATAATATTGACGATTAATAAAAAAAACATTGTCACTGAATTCAAGATTGATCATCGTTTCAGTTTTTTAGGTCAAGAAATTATAAATTTTAGTTGACAGAAATATTAAAGAAATGAACCATCTTCCGCCTATCAAGGCAAAGGAAACGGTTACCATTTTACTAATAGTTTTCACTTTGATATGTAGCGCGATAATTGATATTTATTAAATTCTTAGCGAGGATTGGAAACTGGAATTGGCGTCAGTATGTCGAGACCTTATGCCGCTACTAACCCCCAGGGATGGCAATTCGGCACGTCGGGATATGATCTGTGGAATTTCCCTAACCACGTTCGCGAGGGAATTGAGAGCCACGAAGACAACGAAAATATTTAAATACTAAGTGGTTGCCTCAACCAATGGCATTTCGTGCTCTGAAAGAACCGATCTTAAAGGTCGATTTTTCGAAGCTTCTGTATACGGCGGTAAGACTGTGAATTCTTCTCTTGGAACTTGAAGGAGGCGGAAGAGTACCGACGTTTGGTCCTGGACGATTGAAGGAGATCAACTTGCGACGCTGAGGCGAGAGTCCTACGGAGTAATTGGGTAGGGTATCGTAAACGGTTAACCTGAGGTTCTAGAAATCAGATTGCTTCGCCATACCTACGAATTTAGTTAATATTTTCTATATTAATAATTGTTAGAATAAATTCCCAACGTATCTCCTAACTACCCTTTATGTTTATTCAAACACACCCCATAGCCATACAGATAATTTGCACTAGTCCTAGTTTCTTGATAACAGATTAACATTTTTTCCTGAACTAATCATGACAGTTATAGTTACATGTAATTAAATCTTGAATTCTTGATAAGAATTGCCTCAAAATCATCATCAATAAACTCCAAAAATCTGTAAAATAGAATTAGCCATGTAGCTATTGCATGTTCTCTGAAAATTACAAGTGTCTTGTCCTGTGGCTAAAATGCGAGTGCTATCCTTGAGCATATTTTTTTTCTAAGGAAAATAGTACTAATAGTTGTAAGTGGCTTGTTGTGCTGGTCGGAGAGAAACTCGAGTGTCCGTTCTTCTTTGCATTCTCGAGTTCCCTTCCAGCTGCCGTGAAAGACGAAGGCAGAGGGGTAAAGTCTGCACGCAGTCTGCTTGTTCTACGAGAAAGGAGACGAAACAAGAAAGAGCCTCTTAAAATTCAATGAGCAGAGGCGCAGACATCTCCTGCTCGCATAAAATCCCTTGTCTTTGGGCTATGCATCACGCTTTACAAGCTTCTTCCTTGCCAAGCACACGAGGCTTACTCAGTCATGATAATTATATTTTATTGTGGCAGCTCGGAGCAGTGTGGAGGGTCTTGGAACAACTTTTACGACGCTTCATCGGATTATATATAGTATTTTTGTGACTAAATAATGTAAAAATAAAAATAATTACTATTGGTGAAAGCTGAGAAATAATTCTAAGAAATGACAGTCGGAAATATAGAATAATTTCTGATACGGTTCAGAAATATTTGATATGTTTAAAAATTATATTTTACTTAATATTGTTATGTAAATGAACTATTTAAGTGGAGTCACAAAACGAAATGAATTTAAATTATTGACAGTAGCGTCTTTAAGGACACTGATTATTTAAATAATATTAACATACGAACATTCGCTTAATTTTTCAAATTGTTTGTTTTGGTCCTTGTTCTACGCTAGAGCTGAGTCCTTCATAAATATTAAAAGTAAAAACATCTGTTTTAAAATAATTCTGGAAGGCCAGATAATTGAAAACATCAAAATTATCCCCTTTTCATAAATTTCAAAAGCACTTGGGGTTTCAAAACTGTGTCGTTTGCAGCTCTGTGAAAACAGTGCAATGCACGGCGATTGTTCTGCAACACTGTTTGTCCCGACTTTCATTTGAAACACTCTGATTGGTGGACTCATTGCCACACTTCTCGTGGTAAATAACAGCCACTCTAATGAACGTAAGCTTTCCCGGTGAAGGTACTTAATAAATGATTGTAGCTTTTTTGATAAACTCAGTAGAAACAGATTTTTTACGAGGATTTCAGTTTGTTATTAATATTTTTAATGTTTTTGCCAGCCCATGGGCGTCATTGAATAATACGGAGGGAGGATATTTTTAGTCTAATTATAGTCTTTATTTTTATATTATTTGAAATATTTAATTATAAAATACAAAATTACGTTTACAACTGTAAAATATAAGGACACATGGAACATGAGGCTAATGAACACTTTTATGTGGCAGAAATTTTATGTACTTAAATCTTATCTGTGATTGTTCCATCAATGACCATGGAAATCCTTTAATCTCTTCCTGGAAAAAGTGCGTCTTCCCAAAATGATTTTTCCTACATTAAGAATCTCCTTCATTAACATCAAATGTCTTAACTCTGCTTTTATAAGTCATTAACTAATATCGTCGTACTAAACTCTGCAAATAGTTCTTAATAGAGTTAGGAGTCGTAAATTCCATCCGATCTTTGCTGACATTCCACAACATCTACCTCTTTCGGAGTCTCTCACATGCATATTTTGGGGTATGAATTAACCGTTTAACCGTCTCTAAAAATATGTAAAATGTTCCAATGAGGAAGTTCTCAAAAAAAATTCTGATAATTCGCGTCAGTTAACCGCACCCCAACCGACCCCCGACCCTAAGCTGCTTTATCGCCCCCTTCAAGAGCTCTGCAATAAAATGGCAATTATGCAAAGTCCTAAAATTAGCCATATAAACAAAGTCTGGCTTCAATGTTCCTTTATTCGCTTCCAGTTTCCCCAAACTTATTTAAGCTACTTTGAAGAATGCGAAACCTCGTTAGCCACATTGTTCTTCCTGCTACATTCCCGTTTTGTGTTCCACAACATGGATGACCCTCTTATTGCCTGATCTTATAATTAAATGAAATAAACGTAGATATATTATGATAAATCTAAATTAATGGATTATCACCTGGAATAGAAATTCATAAATATGGCCACCGTATCCTTGACACACTCGTGTCGGCTGGAAAGACGAGAAGCACGATCCTCTTTGCTAATCAAGTTGAAGCTTCTGAATCAGGCTTCAGCTCTTTCCCAACAACAAGTCTATTCCTCAACCTGGAATTCAAGTGTGCTAGGAGAAAGTAGAATCACTCAAATTGGCACTGAACTCATAAGAGCAAGCAGTTTCTTCACTTGTAACGGAATCTTCGCGTGTCTTGAAGGTTCAGTATCCTGGGTTCGACTCCATCTCACGAATTCTATAAAAAAAAATACGCTACCGTTCCTGCTGTGACTTCTGTTCAATTTGACTGTCATTTGATTATCAATCTCTTTGCTTCCATGGCACTCATGTTACTTAACATTTATTCGTTATGATGTCTCACTATTCAAGCGTGAACTTTGCCATAAAAATACAATTCTGTGTTGTATTTTTATTAGTAAGTACTATGGAAAGGTCCTTTCCCTAAAATGTAACTCTACAATTAATTACATACTCCCCTTTCTCTTTCATTATATATTATCTTCTTCATAGCTTCAAAGTATCTATTTTCTGTATCTTAGATTTCTCAGAATTCCTTACATTTCTTTAACGAGAAAAAGATTTTATAGTCATGCTATTTAAAACGCAATTATGTGAAAAATTTAATGATGAATCCTTTGTTTTATTAAACATCATTAAAAATTTTAAAATTTTGTGAAGAAAATTTCTATAATTATCTACGGAAATTGAAGAAATAAATGTTGATATTTCACATTACAATTTTTCGATATCAATAATGTAAACAGCTTTAATATTTTTAAATGAAGAGGTTCTAAAAATGAACAATACGTCGTGAAAAGTTTTATTTTTTAAAATATGTTCTAATTTTTTATTTTAATAAAATATATTTTTGACAAATTTGAATTTTGTATTCAATCATACTTTTAAGAAAAAAAATATCTTATCAAAGATCGAAGATTTTCCCGGTGTATATTTTTGATAAACAGTTCTTGCGTGAGCAAGATGGCAGAGTACACCATCGAAACGTCGTGGCTTGAGCTTAATTTAACCTCGGTGGAAACCCAAGAACTGTTTATCCAAAAAATATATTTTCAATAGAAAGAATATTAATTGTGTATAATGTCGTTAATTGTTTCTATTTCTCACTTGAAATTATTTCGTCAGACTTTACAAGTTGCCAAATCTATTAATAATAATGATTGGATACATTTTCTCGTATTCAAATACACGCTTAACCTAAGATTCTTACTTGAAATAATGTCGTCAGTATCCGCAATTTACAACCATTTATTATAAATTATAAACTTATTATAAGTAATTATTTCTGTGCCCACAGGAATCAAAGTATTTAGATAATTAGCTACATTACATGGAACCAAATTCAAATTTACACCACAATTATTATGAGCCACAGGATTTATTTTCTTATTTACAATTGGAGGACTGACAGGGCTAATTCTAGCAAACTCATCAATTGATATTATTCTACAGTTCTCTACCACTATTTCATATTTTCTGAAGTTATAATTACAGGATATAAACAGGCAAAATAGCGTTTGAAAGCAAGATCATTTGCCGTAGTGATATGTCAACGTAAAGGTGGCTATAAATTAATCGAATATATACAAACTTATGTATTTAAAAAATCTTTTGAGAATATAATTGATTAAATGTGACAGCTGAATGTAAGAAAATTTCTGCCGTATTGCGTACAATTAAATATGGCGGATTTTCCCTGTATTCAGTTTTCTGATGTGATAGATTTACATATGATTATTGATTAGCATATTTTTAACTATAATTCCACATTTGTGCCAGGAGTTTCTAATCCTTAACAACCAATCCCCCTCCTAGTGTTTTTCGCCGGTTTTTTAATAATGTGTACTTAGTTTTGTTGTGATTACTCCGCGAGTTTAAATTTCTATTAATGTTCCTTTTTTATTATATAGATACACTATATGAGTTTGTTTTTCCATGCCTTCCAAATGCACGAGTTTCTGAACGTGCTGCTGGATGATCTCACCAGCAACAATTAAACGACAGTGTTTTTATTTCATGTCAACATCCAGTGTGTTTTGAGTGAAAGCTCGTGTGAAATTTGTTCTTGGTATTAGGTCTTGTTTGTTGGAAGACTATTTCGAGCGTCAGGGAAGACGAGTCTGGCCCACCCAGCATCTGTCTTCGGCAGACATGTCAGGCGTAAGTGATGTGATGATACAAGTCTCTCTCTCTCATCTGATTTGAAGCTCCGTTTGAAATATTGTTCTCTCTCCGCTATAGAGACGTCGTATTTCGAGCTTCGTCGTATTTTCGGTTGTCATAACACACGCGGCAGAGTTGCGAGGGAAGAGAACTGTAGGTGTGTGCGTGTACGTGTGCGTGTGTGAGGAGGTTCAACTCTTCTTCATTAGCTCTGAGAGTCAAGGCGAATTAAAAATAATCTGTCATTCGGCGGTCCAGCTTCCTGTTCTGGTGTACGACTACGGATATATAATGTCGAGAGACAAGCAAATAAAGTTATGTAAACAAGCGGATCAGAAACGTTCGCTTCAATCTATACAATTCTAGAGATTCGCTCTCGTGTTTAGGTTCAGATTTATGACAGATTTACAGCCCTAGTCTTCCTTCCGCCTATTAATTCTATCAGCCTTCATGTAAATTTTCTTTCAATACACACGTTTATAGTTTATTATGTCTTTTTAATGTTTCAAACACGTTATAGAATGAAGGATTTAACTGTCAATTTCTTGAAGAATCAGTCGTCTGAAAGACGCCGTACGCTTTACGAAGGCGCGTCAAGCATTGAGAATCTCAGGAATCTATATTTTATGTACCTTTCGTCGTCGCCTCTGTCCTGCATTTGTTGGACCTGCAACCATCATTGTGGTCTCTGCATGTCTTCTCTCTATCACGACTGCGTGAGTACTCTGTACTGTCTATGAGGAATGTTAGTCTTCACAACACTACGTCTGTGAGGAAAGTCTCTATTTCCTCTACATCTTTGGTTGCTCCTCCTGGACCAGGCAATCACGTGTTCTACACATCAAGCTCCCACTTCCATGCGCTGATCCTCTCGTCGGGTAAACCCGATTACCTGTCCACTTCGTGCTTATTCTCAGACTCCGGAAATTGGACTTTCTTGAGAATGATATCAGTTTTACTCTAGTTTGCAGAATTGGATCGTACCCCCGCCTTCTACTGCGCAAATATATGCTTATATTTTCTAAAAAGTTTATGCGCTGAAAACAGGCGACTGTAAAATAATCACCCCCTAATAGTTCCACATTTAATAATAATTTTAATAATAAATTTTAGTCGAATTACCTCTGACTATGACACATTTGATTTATTGATTCCATTGAATCAAGCTTAATAATCTAGGTGTTAGGACGTTGATAAATTGGCTTTCTTCAGAAATGTGCACAGCGTTTCAAGGTTTCCAATTAACATAAATGAAATCTAAACTATCTTAAAAAATCTTCAAGTACCGTGTTGCAATATGTGTATATATAGAATGTTTATGTAGTTTTATGGTAGGTTCTGGTGTTTCCACGCTTCAATTACCGACCAGTTGTGCTTTTGTAAGTGGCAACAATGCCTCCCTCCAGTTATACTCGCTAAAACTTATTTTAATTTATAAGAAATTTTGATGGTATTGATTACATATTTGGATGTAACATGTACGTACAGATACCTCATTAGAATTATACGACTTGTGATGAGACGAATGATGTTGGAGCAGGTGTGTTAGGCACTGTATGTTGGTCCTGTAACGAGCTGATCAGCGGAGTCAGAGGGTAGCAGTGCACCACACTTCTGTCTGGCTTTTGGACACGGTCCAATCACGTAAGAGCGTAATAGTCCCTTTTCCGCTGGTGTCGAGGCCAACTGCTGTAAAAGTCACCCGTAACTTCGCCTCGAAGGCGCAGAGTTAGAAATAACGCCCACGGAATGTAAGAATATGCGAGCATCTGGTTGGACCAGACGCAGGAATTGCACGAGGTTAGTTACGGAGTCGCATGCATATTCATGGTCGCGAAGGGCGCACAAAAACAAACGGTCTTGATCCCGATGCGAGTGAAGTGCCGATTCATAAATACGCAGGTTTGCCAGGATTGGCCTTGTAGGAGATTCGCGTAGGAAAAGATCTTCTGGAGGGTGGAAATTCATGGACATGAATCAGCATCGTTCTATGGAAGGAGTGAATTATCATAATGTGGATTGTGATAGTATCACTAAACATAAATGACTTGACGTTGGTACTTTTCCAAGATTGGGTTTTAGCGTTGTCTTTAATTTGTTTTCAAATTATTAATTAAATTTTACAGTAATATCATGGATTGACATTAACAGAACTATAATAGTACATTAACCAATTTTTCTCCTCGTTGCACATGTTAATTTATAAGAAATTTAAGTATAAATCTAATGAAATCAAGACTGAAAGACAAAAAGGAAACAATATTTCAAAATATAAGAAATTCGTATCAAAATTTTCAAAAACAACAATAGTTTTTAATATTAAACTATGGGAAAAAATGAAACAATATTTTAAAACAAATTATAAAAAACTATTAGTAATGATATTTTTTTAAATTGTTTTAATTGATGGATATATATATCGGAGTATAATTTTTCATATAATGTCTGTTTCTTCTGAAAATATATAGAAATAAATTATATCGACCAATTTACAGACAAAATAGCAGTTTCATTCAATTACTACCAAGTTTTACCGTAGTTGGGACTTCATCACGTACAATTAAATTTATAAATAAATTATTTTACCTAAGACACAAAGTGTGACCAAAAGTCATAAAAGGGAAAAGTTTTATTATAAAACGTTTCGTGCCAGTTTCAGGTAGCTCCTCAGTTCCTTGATTAAAATAACTAAAAACTTTATTGAATTTTTTGTATTATTTTAAACAAACAACTAAGGCGGTCCCTAAAAATCTGGGGACGAAACATATTCTAATTAACTTTTGGCCACTCTTCGTGTTTTATTCTTCGGTGTTTTGAAATTTTGAAGTATGTAATTTAACATAAGTCAAGACGTAAAATAGAGGTTCAAATATTTTTTCTTCCGTTCTAAACTGTGTTCATGGACAGTTACAAATGTGTCATTATCTTTTGAATTTATCTAATAAAACTGTCATCGATACAGCCAGGACTACAAATTTTAAACTTAAACCTTTATTTTTTATTAATATTAATTAAAATATCAAAAATATGATGAATTTTAACTGCAGCAAAAAAAATAGCTGCGAAGCTAGGATGAAAAGTACTCATTATTGAATAAACCTTATATTTGGTTTGTAAATTGGTCGTTTTGATTTACCTTTATATATCTTTTAATTTTAAGTCGCGTTAAGAGCTAAGGTCATTAGGGACTACTTTACGATTTTAGGGGATCTTAATTTCATTGTAAGGGTTACTCGATTAGTCGTATAGGTTTGTAAGTGGTAGTGGAAGACAAGTGTGACAATTATAGAACGAGGGAAGGATATTAACGTCAGGATTGCAAAGTACTCCTGATTAGATCCTCTCTCAAAATCGACGTTTTCCTGATCTACAGCATTTGTATTTCCGATGCCTTGTAAAATAATTTCCATATCTAGAATGGTCGCCGTCCGGCTTCCCCTGCGAGTTCCGGCGGTAAAAAAAATATATGACGTCGCGAAAACACGCAATAAGCTGTAACGAGAATTTAGATAGACATACTGGGGGGTGGGGTGGGGGGAACTCCCGCAGTTGAGGGTAGGAGGAGACCAAACGGAAGGGGGTTTGCGAGGATTGGCACCCCTACAGAAAAGAGGGATATAAACCTGCACATTAATCAGTGAAACATGTAGGGAGATGAAAAACGCGGAAAGACGAGGGTGAAAGAGATTTAGGTGTCGTAGTAGTAGTCATAGTAGTATACGAAGAGGGGAAACCCAATCTAATCCCTCGGGCCGGTCGGAACGTGATATGCTGCAAGGCTCCGCCTGAAATGTTATGAAATCCTTACGTCGTCTTAGAATTCGGTCACAGCTCGGAGGAAAAAAAGAAAATGTTGGACGAGTATGAAATAAAAACAACCTATTAACTTGTGATTTAAAATTATACGTAGACGTATAAAGTGACAAATTAACGTTTAATTTTTATCAAAAAATGCATTAATGTAATTCCACTAAAACCCAGTCTTTATTAATAGAAGGTTGTTAGTAACTTTAAAAAATCAAGGAACCATGAAGTTTTATTTCAAATCCTGTCTTCGAAAACCTAATTCAAACTTGGGCCACAGTAACTTAACATAACGTATATTAAAATATGGTGTCACTAACAATGTAACTCAAAATACGGCCTCATTAACCTAACGTAGCTCAAAATATGCCCTCATTAGACTAAATTTATTAAAAATACTGCCTCATTAACCTAAATTTATTAAAAATACGGCCTCATTAACCTCACCTAATTAAAAATACGGCCTCATTAACCTCACCTAATTAAAAATACGGCCTCATTAACCTAACCTAACTATAAATATGTCCTCATTAACATAACTAACCCACGTAAGAGAATTTGTGTCGAAGATAAGTCTTAAATAACTGTAGATAAATTTCACATGTTTTAAAATCTCGCAAATTGTTAACCCCACCCTTAAATAATAATTATATTTACCTCACCTTTCTATTTGACAATAAATGGTCAGAACTAAAAAAAGTTGATAAATTATTTGACTTTCGTTAATTATTCATTTATGCAATTAACAACAAAAATATTAAATTAATACGATTAAAAATATTACCTTTTTGTTTTTATAATCCTTTGATATTTTATAAAGTTTGTAAACAAAGATATGATTGGGAAAAATTCGATTTGGAAATATCCCGTGAAGTATTTTTCATGTTAAAAGAGGTTTTAATAAAACTGAATTATTGTTTGTCATCGCCTTCCTTTTGTTTGTATTTTGCAGGATATGAATTATGTAACAGGAGTTTTGCACTCTGCAAAAAAAGACGCCATATTGTGTAATTAAATATGGCTGGTTTCCATATATTCTGTGCGTTTCACGCATTATGACGATTCGGACTTGGATTTCTCTCCCACCTCCTTCCCCCGCCCAAAAAAAAGAAGTAATGGTTTACCACGTAGTTCTAATACATTAAAAAAATAATACGCTTCGTTGCAATCTATTAACGTGTTTAAATCTGTATGTAAAACTACAAGAATGCATAATTTTTTATTACGTACGTACATAAATTCCGAGCAAAATTTCAAAGGTAAGATCTGTCTGTAACCTTATTTTATAATACAACTTCATTTTACACTTTACGAAGTCAATCAGGGTGAAACATTTTGTAGTTTTATTTCTATAAACTGCTTAATTGAACTCGTACTTTAAATATTTGGTCTGATTTATTTAATTTTTCAACCCCGTGTAATTATTAATAAATATATCATTTGGATTTGCGTTTTGATAGTTTTTAATGGCAGTATATTCGTCGATATCCTATTTATTTTTGCTTTTATTCTGGTGAAATGTGCCCCATTTACGTCACTGGAGACTTTCAGCGCTTCAGTTCTTAAGATGTATTGAACCTCGTTCTCCTCATTCCTCTGCCTTATACAAGAAAAAGGAATATAAAAAGGACAACAAACATTCCTTGACTTATCTAAATTCTCCCGGCAGAGACAATGATGCCGTCGAGGAACTTGCGGTCGTTTATTTGCTCTCGTGTTATCCTAAACTTTAAATTAATGGGAGCTCCCGGTCGATTTATGGACGTGACGATGTCTTCAGAAAATAACGTGCTCCATTTATCTTATAAAGCGTCCGCCGTGACATGTTCGAAACTACTTTAAAATTTGAGAGTTGTAATGGAACTGTGAGATAGGGTAATTAAAGAAAAATCGTCTTATCACTACGAAAAATTTGCAAGTTTGCTGGAAGGATGTGGGACGAGTACAGCGAGTCCAATGTACGTGATACATATTTTCTGCTCTAAGGTTTCCCCTGGATCACACTTGGGCCACTTTTCGGTTATGTTTAATAAAATATACCCCTTGGCTACCATTCTCTTTCTTCCTTATCCTCCATTTTATTTATTCTCGTGTTATTGAAATGGAAAGTCTATTACGTGAATGATTCTGAATTGGCCCATTACTAATAACATGATTTGATATACATTTTTGGTGAATCAACGTAGAAAAATAATTTATTTTGAAATAATAAAACTTATTTATTTTTAATAAAAACAATATTGATCTCCTCCAGTAAAAAGCATTCACGCTAAAATTGTTTATATCTTTTCATAAATAATTCAACTAAATTTCTTCTTCTCTCGAAGTTAATTTATTGCGGATATAAAGCGGCCGATGACTGAGAATGCGCATTATTGTAGATGCAAATATGTCTAACGCGGCATCCATCGCGCTCCTGCTTTTACGTTCGTATAACTCACATTCATAATGTTATCTAATCGTTCCTACGAGATGTTTATCGTCTCACAAATCAGTTTAAGTTTAGTCGTTGATCGCTGTAGCACGATTTTTATCGACAATTTTTTCAGACATCTTTCACGTTCCGTAATCTAGTGGTGTTCAGTGCTGTAGTAGTGTTTGCATCTAGGTCGCAATATACATTACAATTGCACGTCATTTGTCTTTATAAACTCCTCGCTCTAAGTCGATTGCCGAGAAACATCTGCTCGTTGCACCTGTTTGAAAATTTGGACACACACCGTTGTGTGAGTCATGCTTACCAAAGAACTTGAGGCTTTATAGTATTTCGCTATGAAGAGCTTACTGCATTTCTGGTATAAGTCAAATGTTTTTATACGGAATTCTCTAAGTTAATTATATTTGAATTGAGAGATTACGTGGAATTTGAAACAATAAAATAATTTACTTTCATCAAATGCAGTAGAAAATAAATAACGTTGTAACTATAAATTAAAACGCTATATAAATATTTTCACTTTCTTCTTCTTCACTGAAAATTAAAGCTGTCAAATACACTCTACTTTCACGGAATTATTTTATTTGAAATAGAGGTTTATTATTCGTATCTCATCCCTTCTCACACTAGTGTCACATTAATATTTAGAGAAAGATATTTCTAAGTGTTACATACATTTAAGGAATGAATCTGAAACTCCGCGATTCTTGGCTTAAATATGACCAATTTGCTTTCAATATCTACTTTACTTTATTAAACTACTTTCTCTAATCAATCTTTCAGTGATAATTTCGGCTATTAGTTCCAAGCCCTTTGAAATTTATTATAAAACTAGCAATGTCCGCGAGTACGTTCGCGCGGAAATACCTCTTTTTATTCAATAGATTTATAAATATTTACATTAATATCTTCTGAAATCTGCAAGATATCGAAATAAAACATACACGAAAATTTGTTTTTAAATACCTGAAGTTTTCATTTAAATCCTTTGAGCCTATTTGAGACAAATATACTGACACACAGACACTTCAATTTGATTTATTGGTATAGATTTTTATGCATACGAACAAGTTTTCTATTCTTCTCAACGATTCAACAGTATTTCTGCATTCGTTTAGTTGTAATTTTTACAATTATATACAAATCAGTTATAAATTATTTAAATTATTCAGGTATTTAATTTTCTTGTAATTTTATTCGATTGAGGTACATTTTTATTTGCTCTGGCAGTCCCTCAATAGATGACTAATGGAATTAATAAGTAAATCTAAATGTAAATGAGTGTATGCATTGCTCTTTCTTTTTTGATTGTGAAAGAGTATTCATGTTTACCTGCATAAATATGAGGGCTTGCTGAGGGGAACGTTTGTAAATCAAGCACACGGCCTCTACGAATAATTAACAACCCCTGCGTGCACTTTTCTCCCCTTGCGAATTTAAAACCAGATTAAACAGCACCTGAAGGCACGAACATGTTTTATTTTTCCACCGATAATTACAAGAATCATTTTTAGATATTTGTATTCAGAGAGCGCTAAATCACGTAGCTGTGTCGCCAGCCATGTTTTACATTCACAAATGTCTCTTAATGTCGTAGTTTCTTGAGTTAGTAACTAGAAAGTCACGAGTCGAAGAGGGCAAGAAGTTAGAAACTGTAGGACTTTAAGGAAGCCTGCTGACCGACGACTCTTATTACTCCAAAGTAATCTGAGTAAAGGAAGCTACGACTCAAGAAAGGAAAAGATTATTGCCAGACGGTAACAGAACTTCCTTGTTTTGAGTATTGGGAATATGGAATCAACCTCAAGAACGATAACTTGAAAGCTAATTATGCTAGACAAGAATAGAAGAATAGTAAGACTACAAACAAGAGTAACAAATGTTAAGATACGAAAAAGAGAAGAAAGTAGATCTGAGACATTCTAAAAATTATATATGAAGAATGAAAAATCAGCATATCGACGATTTGAAGGAAACTAGAAGGTATTGGATCTTTAAAGGGAGAAGCTGAAGATGAGAGTAAAATGAAGATCTAATAATCAAAAAAAACTTGGACTTATCGTCAGTAAGGATATTTAACAGTAATTAATCGTTATGCTGACAATTCAATAGTTACATGAAATGTTACAGCCTTTCCTGTCAATATATTTATTTCAAAATAAAAAAATTGCGACGCTCCGTCTCCGTGTTTAAAACTTCCTCATGGCAATTAACTCCATGACTCCCTCGTCCAAAAAAATTAAGTTGGAAGTAAATATACTGAAAACAAAAAGCTGTTCCACTTCTATTTCATTTATTGGTATGGATTATATAAGATTAAACAGATAATAATTGGGATGGCGAATCGTTTCTTTCTTGAACATCCTGAGGTGAAAATATAAAAAATTTACGTCTGAAAATAATTTATTTCAAGAAATAGCAATACACAATTAACATATTGAGGAAAATTTTCTAGAAGTGTGTGCTTAACACATTTCACAGAGACGTTTAAGATTATTATATTTGCAAATGAAGAGTTCCCAAAGAAAGGAACTATACGTCCTGACCATTTTTATTTTTTTATTATTATTCCGCATCTCTTTATTGTTGTACGAGATGAGAATCGGATGTCGTTTCTCTTCGTGTATTATAATTTATATTACAAAGAGCTTTAGCGGCGTGACAGATTCGTCGGCACGCTTTATTCAGCTAGAGAATAACATCGCCGCTCCGCATGTTTATTCACGGGTCGTGTTGAAGGATTGAATGAGTCTGTGTGTGTGGCGTAATAGCATCGGCAACTAATTACGATACCATCAAGTGGTTTCAGAGAGTTTTGCCGAAAACGATTAAGGCAAAGAGTGTAATCAATTGAGTCCCAATCACAGCTATTAAAAAATATTTGTAGCATCTCTTCCATTTCAGTGTCTCTTTTTCCACAGAAAATCCATAACTTCATAATACCATTGCACCTTCTCACAAAAATACTCTGACAAACGTAGATGATGTAATGAATATTTACCATACATGAGGAGTGCAGTTAAAAAATGTTTCCTTATAAACTTTCAAAGCGACAGTCATAAACATATTTTCTATGCAACATTTCAGTAAATCTTAGCTTTGTATACAAAATATCCATTGCAGCAATATGGAGTCAATAAAATATTTAGAAATTCTACAATTAAAAATAAAAAACCTATTTTTCTCTATTAAAAATACGTGAATTTACAACTTCCCATAAGTATACTTTCCCAGAAGTAGGTGTGAACTCGGACCATGCTCTGTTGATTGTAAAATGCAGGTTGAAAATAAATAAACTCAAGAAAGGAATTAAAACAAAGCGATGGGTTTTAGAAAAACTGTAACAACAGGAGGCGCGAGTTTCAAAACAGAAATCAATTGTAGGCTAATAGAGAAAGGAGAAACAAACAATATTGAATAGAAATAGGCACACTTAAAGGAAAAAATTACTAGAGCAGTCGGCGAGGAAATACGAAGAATAGATCAGACCAATAGAAAATCATGGATTACACAAGAAATAATAAAAATTATAGTTGAAAGGCATAAATATAAAAACTCGAGAGATGAAAATGGTAAAAAGCATACAGACGCGTGAAGAATGACATGGATAGGAAGTACTTAGCTCCAAGAGAAATTCAAAGTAGTTAAAGATTCCATGGTGAAAGGGAAAATAGACGCAGCTTATATAAAAATCAGAGAAACATTCGGAGAGAAGAAAGACACTAGTAAGAACATCAGGAAAACAGATAGGAACCCAATTCTAGATAAAGATGAAAAGGTGGAAAGATGGAAGGAATTTCTAGAAGAGCTGTAACACGGTGGAAATCTAGATCGGTCAGAAATAGAAGAAGAAGAGGAGGTGCATGATGAGTTGGGGGACAACATTTTAGGGTAGGAGTTTGACAGGGCGTTGACAGATCTGAGGAATGGTAAAGCACCGACAAAGGTCTTTGTATATAAATTTATTTTATGTTCTATAGATGATTTTGGCATAAAAAAGCCGAAATATTTTTAAATTGTTTGTAAACAACGACTGTGAAATATTCAAAAACGAGGTTTCTTCTTTAGAACTTGGATTTAAATAGGGATAATAAAGTCGTTTTAATTCATGATTTGATTAAAGTTTGTATTTTCCTTTATTCCTCGCTTGAGGGAAAAAGTCATGCGTTACATCAAGTAACAAATAATAATAGTGAAATTCCCTATTATTGATCACATTAATTAATTAACCAATACTATAGATTAATTTTGATTCCAAATTTATTCAATTTTTTAGGAGCTATCGGCATTGCCATAGTCATCTAGAATTTTAAATACTAATTATTTCAAACTTTTTAAATTCAATTAAAAAACAAGTGATAATTAAATAAAAGAAAACTACTTTGAGTTGTCAATTCTGTATTATTTCAGAAGCTTTCGACCATGGCCATTTTCAACTTTAAGACATAAATATTATACATACACAAAGTTATTACTGATAAAATATCAAGAACAACAATGCGTGTATCTGTCAAACATTAATTTACCTGTATATTTCAATTACTTCACGTACCTCACTATAATTATTTGAAACATAACCAAAAAAATAATGGATTTTTTATATGCAGTAGAAAAACGAATTTGGTTTTTTCATGATTTCAATCTTAAAGCTCCTGGGAAATTGAATAAATTTGTAATCGAAATTAATCTTTTGTTTTGGTTAATTACTTGATGTGACTAATGAAACATAGGAAATGTAAGTATTATCATACAAAATAAAAATCAGTCTTTTAATAAATTTAAAAAATTCCTTGAAGAAATTGTAATAAATAATTTTAAGAGCAAAATAAAATAATTTAATCAGCTACACATCTAGAAAAGAAAATATATAGTATAATTATATTCGCCACATGTTCGCAGTTAGACTTGGTTATAGTAATGTAAGTTCTCTGAAATGGTCGTTTGGATTATTAATGGTAGAAAGTAAATTTGAATGTTTACGAGCATTCACATGCAGGTAGAGTAGAATGATTAACGCGGGAAACTGAATCTCGGCCAGTGAACGCAATTCTATTCTATTTGAGGTACGTGGGGGAGTTTTGTAGTCTTGTTGACGAGATCAGCAGTGTGACGAGGCACGTTGGAATCGCTGACACGTGATAGGTAAAGTAGTGAGGTAGAGGCGCGCGGTCCGTCCCGTCGCTTTGGGGCTTAGATCAATAAGTCCGAGTCGAGTTCTGTCGCCAACTCTGCTGCAGATAACGGCCTCGTCTCTTAACAAACAGCCAGGAAGGAGGGACAACTAGCTAGCATTCCTGTCGGGGGGGATGCACTCGAGTCCCTAGCCGGTAACGAGTCCTCGTGGATATCAAGGGGCCGATAGCGACGACACGGAAATCTAGGACGCGGTCGCGGCGTCGTGACGTTGATGCCTTACCTCGCTCACGTGGAGTGTCGTGTGTTGGTGTGTTGCTGCTTGTCCTGGCGGAGAAGCGTCTATATCCCCTCTCGTGTTACGCGCCGCAACGGTTGCTGGCCAACTGAAGGGAACGCTGGAGCTGGACGGCCCCGGGGAGGGGGTGAGGGGAGAGGGGCAGACTTGCCAACCTTACAGCGCACGCTCCTCGCAGTCGTTCTTGTGCCGTGCCGACGAGTGAAGAGGAGAACGACGGAGACAGCCAGACAAACGATCATGACACTAGCAGCCTCAAACAGGCCGTTACACGACCACAGATTCGCAGCGAAAGATAGACGGAGGTGTCAAAACTAAATGGGATTATAATAACTAAATAATAAATCTAAATGTTGTATTTTACGTCTGGGAGGCCAGCGGTGCCCGGGATATTAATTCTTAAACATAACAAACATTTTACTTACGATACTTTTTCTTTCTCGCGAACGTCGTCATCGCCGCCGCACGCATGCATGCATGCATAGGAGGAGGCTACGTAAGGACATATGTATCCTATTCTATAAGTCAATGGGTGATCACATACGAGCAGATACCTGGCAGATTTAAGAAATCTGCCGCGAAGTCTGAAACAATGTTTACACGTTAGTGTAGGTCTGCCGACATTTATATTACGTACGAGATCTGTGCAGATTCTCGTACGCGCAATACATTTGTCCTCTGCCAGCGGATATCTGTATACTGTTTCTGCGATCGCAAAGCATTGTGGGTCATATATAATGTGTGAGGTTATAAAGTACGTTGTTTTACATTGAAATCTGTTACAATTTGTGCTCTTGGATAAATTTTTGAATTGCTTTGTATCATATAATAAAATTTTCACTTGCTCAATGCCAAATTATGATATATTATGCTTAAAATCAGAAGAAGTGTTAGCGTAGCTGACGCGGAATTTTTGTAATACGCAAATCTTTATTTGGCTGATTTTCAATGCTTGAAAAACATGTGATCTGTATGTGACGATGCAACGTGCATATTTTATCTCTCAGAGTAATACTGTGCTCGGCCGATGAGATCTTCCGCACGCTTTAGGTGGCCACATACGAAGCAGATATCTACGGCAGATATCTGGCATAACTAAGAAATCTGCCGCGAAAACTGAGACGACGTTTACACGTTAATGTAGGTCTGTAGACATTTAATTTACGTACGAGATCTGTGCAGATTCTCGTCTGCCCAATAAATTTGTCCTTTGCCAGCGGATATCTGTTTATTATTTTAGCGATCACAAAGCTTATTGGGTCAGTAATGGTTGCCATACCTAGTGTGTCAGGTTATAAAGTACGTTTTATCAACGTGAAATCTATTACAACTTGTGCTTTTGGATGAATTTTTCATTTGCATTGTATCGTATAATAACATTTTTACGTGTTTAGTGCCAAATTATAGATATAAATCAGATTAAATATTGTACATAGCATTCAAGAAGAAGAAGAAAATATAGAAAGTTGACTCAAATATAGAGATAAAAGTTATTATTATATATGCAAGAGATCCTTCAATAATGTGGGAAAAAAATAACAGCATTTCTTAGATATTCCAGGTATCGGCCGCAGATATCTGATCGTGTGTGGTCAACCATTAAGGTTAACCTAACCCCGTAAAATTAATTGACCCCAAAAATATTCAGCGGTTTTTTCATATTAAAAAATTTCAGTTTTATTTAACATATATTTTATCTACTCAGAAAATATACAAAAATGTTTACACACACTCTGCGCCATATAAATACCACATGTTGTGCCGTTCATAGTCAATTTTATTTTCTCAGAGATAAAGTATAATAAATTTTTTCGCCAATTTGAGACTTTATTCTTAAAACAATTAAAAAGCCGAAAATAACTTCCTTCTTCAGGTTCTTATCCTGTGGAATAATATTGATAAACCTCGTGTTAACAAGAAAACAACAACTCTTAGAAGGAATATTGTATTAAACAAAAAGTGTACACAACTGAGAAAACTCACCTAATTATCACCACGAAGTTACAATTTCCAGATGCAATATATTTGTCAAACATGACACCGATTTACGAAATTTCAAAGGACTCGCCGAAGCTCCTCCACAAATAATCAGGTGAGCAGGATTAAAACCTGAAGAAGGTACGAATAAGTATCGAGACGTTGTTTTCAGCTTTTTAAACTGTTTTAAGAATAATGTCTGAAATTGTTTAAAAAAATTCACACCATTAAATAATAAAACACTTAACGTCTGTTTTTCAAAATAATTGTATGTATAAAACTAAATTAAAAGGTCAATACATAGGAAAACAAGTTTTTTATTAATTGCCTCCACACATTTTTGATTTAATCAGGTAAATTTCTTCGATGTCTTTCTTCAAAAAAAACTGTACAAAATATTTCGTTCAAAATAAATTATTTAAATTTGTAGTTTATTCATTAATTCAATTTAAATGAGTTAATAAATGTTATTAATTTATTTTAATCAAAGAATATGAATAAAATTAAAATAAATAAATCGCGTTTATTGACCATTATATATATTGATGTTTAAATTTAACTGATATATTGTTTTATACAAATTGCGGGCGCAGCGTAACAATCCGCCACACGACAAATTACGAGGGGAGAAAAATGACAGTCAGGCTGATTAAAACAATATCTTCATAACAATAGCTAAATAACAATTTATTAATAAATTCTTAAAATTTACGCTCAAAATATTACAGAGATTTAAAATGTAGGAGGGGGGGAATATATCTGTATGAATCTTGAGGATAAAATGATTGGGTCGAAGCAACTTTCAAAATTAATAGCCAGAGTATCAATCAAATTAAACGTTCTTACTGCTTCAGTGGGGAATTGAGGTGCTGCGTGCGTAGTCCGGCAGGTTGTGACTGCAAAGTCTGCAACTCGCGTTACTTTCATGCGTCCTCTTTGAGACTCTTCCACGGACTGCCTAAATTCCGCCTCTCAACAAAGAGATGATATATACGTCGGATTTGTCACGGCTTTCATCGCGTCCAAGCTGCCGATTAGGAACAGTTCATTACAATTGCCACAATTTTGAGATTTTAAAGGTTGGCAATTGGGAATTGTTTGGCAACTTTTATAAAGTTCCTGGATGCCCCGTTTAATCGTGGAAAATTTTTAATTTCTCTGAAACTAAACCATTCATTACCCTTAGTCTTCTCTGATCTTTACTTTATTTTCTCCGTCAGTTATCACTTTGCCTAAGTCTGGGTCTTCTTTTGTCCCAGTAACTAAGGCAATCTTAAACTCCTCGTGCTTTCTTTCCTTCGTTACAGCGGCCAAATTATTTTCCTTTCCTTACGCAAATTATCATTAATTTCGGGGAAATGTCTGCTCAAAAAGTCTGCAGGCTCATTATGTCTTCCTTTCACATACCGAATTTCTAAGTCATATGGTTCCAATGCCAACGCCCACCTTTTTAATCTCGCAATCGTGTGTTCACACTGCCACAAATATGTCAAAGCCTTATATTTCAAAGATGTACAGTCTAAATTTTTCCATCGCGATACTGATTGCCAAAATTGCAATGTCAGTGGTCTCGTAATTTGCTTCGCATTTCTTCAACCCCCGACTAATTATTCTTTCATTTCCATCATCATCAAGTTGTCCCAAAATTATCGCAATCCCTCTACCACTTGCATCGCATCTGATAATGAAATGGCGATCGAATTTTGCGAATTATTTTTTCATAGTAGGGACTCTCAGCTCTCTCGATAATATCTACCTGCATCAATCTTTATAAACCGTCGTTTACTTCTTCTCGCATTGCGAATGGAATGGGATGAGATTCGCTTTGAAAGAAGTGTGCGGTACTATTTTAATCTTTTGTATATATCCACGCAATAAGCGCGGTTCCTCAATAAGCACAGCTCCATTTCTCATCAACACATCCACTAATCTTTCTTTTTCATATCTCTTTATTTCCTTGATGTCGTTTGCCATTTCCCAATACTGCTACCGCTACTTATCCATTTCTTCTTTACCTTCAACAATTATATCTTCACCTTTACTCGTTTTAATTGCCCTCAATAGCGCTAAGCTTTTTACTTTTTCTGTACCTCCCAACTTTGTCACATTCCACTTAAACTTAATACATTCTCCATTTACATTATTCACAAAACCTTTCACTGTCCCATCACATAAATCAATAATTGATTTGACAGCCTTCAAAAAAATCGACTCCAATCATCAAGTCAACGAATAAGCTTTTCAACATTAAACAGTTCACAGCAAAAACTCCTTTCAACGTTCATACACCAATTTAATCCCTTTTTGACACTCTCTAATTCGTAAAGTTTCGAATTTTAATTGGTGCAATTATTTTGAAACAGTCCGAGTAGTAATGAAATGGAATCTAGATAAAAAAAGAAACCGACAGTTTCATTCTTTCACTTTCACGAATAAAGATGAAAGATTCGTCAATTTTCTGAAAGGTCGCGTTACAGAAACTCGACTGCAATATTTTTTGTAAATGCAGTTCGAGCCTATTTCTAATTTAGCCATTGAACAAACCATTGTTATGTTTCCCACAGTTATTAATAGATTTTCTCACTGCAGTGTTCTGAGTCAAGTATATTACTCTGTTATTATTTTAAAAGGATGGGAGAGAAACGTAAGAGAGTGAAAGGCAAGCAGAATGAGAAACTTCTTGGTGCATGTAGCTCGGGGCAGGGGAAACGGAAACCTGGGGAGACGCAAGGCAAACAGAACTAATTAAACAATCAGAGGTGACTTTATATTCTCGCTGCTGCTACACAATTATCTCTGATGACTTTACGTCACACGAGGCCTTCTACTACTTGCCGCCATGTAAGAAATTAATATATACACGAAATAAATTAACGACGAGTTTTACAGATACAAATTTTTCATTTAGATTAACCCACGTTTCGTTACCACATTTTGGTTTTTTTCATGTGTTAAATTTTGATATAAATATGCCAAATGTGTAAATATCGAACATTGACAGCCTCCCAGGGCAGCTTCAACATTTTCAGATTTCGCACGTTTTCATCAAAATTTAACACCTGAATATGTCCCAAAAGTGGAGAAGAAACGTCGTTTAATCTAAATGTAAACTGTCTCTTTAATCTGGTCGTCATTTAATTATTTAAATATCGTACGTTAATTGATTTACTAATTTAACATAAATTTTCTCCATGACTGTAGAAGAATTATTTTGTAAATTTACATTAAATCGTTTATCCTTTTCTAAAAGCGATCTCTCAGTTTCAAACATTGTTAAATTATCATAGAACGTGTTCTGGACGTATAAACCACGAGGTTGGAAGGAAGTACGTAGTACGGGGAGGCGCGACCTTCCCTGGTTGTTATAGGGCCCTCGGGCTCTATTCAATTACAGGATCTGGCACAGAGGGAAAACAGAGGGTGAACTGAGTCAGCATCGGTAGAAACTGAGGGATCATCTCTGCTTACCGAGTACAATCAAAATGCATCATTTCATTTGGAGAATGACCGGAGGTTTTCAAAATAGGAAACATTGGCCTTTTAAAAGATTTTTACAATGCCAGTATTCTTCAACGCCTGAAGAAGTTCCACTGATAGACGCGAAACTTTGTGTTAATAAATATTGCTTGCTACAATTCTGACTAATTTGGCCGTACTTAAATCTTCTTTGTTTTCAGTTGTTAATAAGAAAATTTTCAAAGTCTCCTTCTTCTTATTTCCCGTTGTAGCAAGTGAAGTAGGAGGAATTTATTTTTTAAATAATCCGTGAGACCTCTCCTTGGTACGGGGTGCTTCTTTCAACTGAGTCATCATCATAATTGGCTGAGCTTCGCTGGTACCATTTCTTGAATTATATATTTTCTACCGTTACATAAAGTTTAGACGCAAATGAAGAAACCGGAAACGTTTATCAACTTCCATTTGAGATACGAGTGTAACACCAACGAGGAAGCTTTGTATGGGAATGTGACAGAAATATCTTTTATTAATTCATCTGGTTACGAGAATAAAATTTATGGTTTGTTAAGTTTTTATATTTTTTACGTCATTGCTTTTAATTCCAATATTGCTCTAATTACCGTTGAACATTTCTGTATTTTTAACATATATTTAACATAATATAACATATATTAAATTTTCTCGATTCAGTAACTTTTTTGGGGGGGGGATGTGAATTTCTGTATATAATTATCTTCTTGAATGAGCTAATATATTATCCTTAGTGTATTATACTTTTTGTATTCAACTTACTGTTGAAAGCAACATAACTGAGCATTGACTCATATTAAAATCAGAGCTTAATATTGTGAATCTCATACCAGTCTTCTAAGAGTCCCACGACGAAAGAAGTTACTTCACAAATTGGTTTCCGTTCCCGTCTTGTTCTAATATTGACGTTTACATTGCCAATTCAGTCTGAAGTAGTATTAGTATTAAATCATATCCCAATGATCTCACAAGGTAAGTAGAACTTCAGGGATATGGAACGAGTCAGAGATTGTACATAAATTGTTATGATTTCTTAATTACTATAACCTCTATGTTACTATTTACATTCATATGATTGCGTTTAACTTACAATAAAATACGCTTAAGTACAACAGAGAAAACAAATGTATAATTTGTAACTCATATATAATATTGCTGATGTCTTATACTAAGTGTCTTAGGGACCAAAGAACGGATGTGGGCAAATATTCCTTCGTAAACAGGACAATAATGGACTGGAATGCTCTGCCAAATGTTTTCAAAAATGAATTAGATAAAGTTAGGAGCTTATTTTATAAAAAAAGGACGTGAAATATTTTTAAATTGTGTTTTTAATTTTTTTGTAATTTATTTTGTTCATTTATTTTCTAAACAAACTGCTACTGGACAAATGCTCACCTGTAGTAATAATACATATAATCCAATACCAGTGTCTCAACAATGTACTATATATATGGGGAAGTCTATACTCTATGAATTCTTCAACATGAATATTTTCTCTACATAAAATCATTCTTACTTAGTGTCTTTCATGGACTAAATCGCTCTTTATTTTGTTATGTCTGAAATTTTAATTATTACTAAATAATTGTTATGGCTATGAATTCTAGAAACATTTATTTAATTAATTACATTTTCATACAAACAAATGGTAACGACTCATCCCTCATTGTGAGACTTCTTAAGGTAACGTAGATTAAAAATACAATTTTTTTAGTGCTGCCATTTAGTTGGAAGCAACTGAATAAGAAGAAGTAGTTCATGTTTAGGAATACTTAACATTAAAGCGCTTTCCTGCAGAAAATGTCGACACAGCACGAGGAATGACGATTACATCGTTTTCGTGCTTCCAAAGCCTTACCTAGCTCCCACGGTAGGTTCTGATAACGGTCTCAAATAAAATCCTGAAAATGTCACAAGAATAAGAATCAAAAAGTTAACGAAAGAGTTATGAATAAAAAACTTTCCCGAGATAAATATTATTTATTTTCCTTTATATACGGTTTCCCAGAAATACTCTGAGCCTTTAGAATTATTTACATCAGGATATGTGTTAAACAAATTTTTTGACGAAAAATATGTTGTTCTTAATGAGAGATCTTAATCTGAAATCTAGAAAGAAATACTTGTTACAGCCAGTAGTTTACATCACTACTACGTCACAGAAATATAAAAACGTCATTCTTGCTGGGATCAGACCGTCGCATCCGGTCACTCATGACGCGCAAAAGACCGGGAAGACAACAAAACTGAAGCTCATCAGAGTCCCTTCTGGTTGCCTGCAAATTAGGCTGTCGTACAGAAAAATCTCTCAGACGAAAAACTAAAAACAGAAGAGATAGATGAGAATTTTAATCCAGTATTCAACCAACCTAGATTTGGAATAGGAAATAACTATGTGGAGTTCTGGAAAGTCCGTCATGGGTTTACCCTTTACCTCCTCCCTTGGCACAAGGCCAAGATATTTAATTCAATCCAGTCTCCCGTCATCAGAAGGGCGTATGAGTAGCCCGACCTACCTGATGCAGGTTTTTTAGGGTTTTCTCTGCATCACCTTTAGGTGAAACACCGGGTAGGATCCTTACGCTACAGCACGGGGGCTACCCTGCTCTACCTTCCACATCCACACCTTTCCAATTCCCTTCCTATGCTATTAAATGGAAGTTGCCTGCTTCAGGATAACCCTCATGTAGCATATTCCCCGCAATACTAATAAAATAATAAATCAAATGCAAAAAATATAATTGCAGAACGTTTCGAATAATATTGTCATTGGAGCTGAATAATTATGTCTTCAGTTACAATGGCAGTGAAGTCAGAGCGAGCATTTGGAATTTTAATTTAAATTTAACTATGTAATTTGGTATATTTAAGTGCTTGGCAATGTAAACGAATTATTTATATTTTTTCAATTTCAAAGTGCTCTGATCAAGTTCTACATTCAGGATGAAAATTTCATGTAATTATAATTTCAGCAAATTATTACATTCCTTCTGACTTATGCCCAATTTATTTTTTTATGGTGAAATTAAAATGTGAGGTAAATATAACTATTATAATTTAAGTTTATGAACTTACCCAACTCCATAAACTTTTAATCGTGACAAAACCAGTAGTGGCATAAAATTTGCATCAATTTTTCTTTTTTTCCCTATTTTGACTTATCAGGGTTTTTCCTGTAACAGTTAACATATCTGCAAACGGAAAATCCATTACGTGGGAAGGCCTCCTTCATTTTGGGCAATATTTACTTTACAGTAGTCGCGGAGTTTCAGACTTAGAAACGAGGTTCAATTTTCCCGGTACACAGGAAATTATTGACTGACAATATCAGAAAATTTTCAAATGACCCAACCTATATTCACTAGGTGAATAATAATTGAAGGTTGTTTCATATATAAAAAATTATAATTTTTAAAAATATATATTAGTCAAATTTGAAATGACGTTGTCCTCTGCCTGTAGTTCACACCAAAAGGATTTTATTATTTTTATTTTTGCCTGAAGTCGTCATTAAATTATTTGATGACCAAAGTATTTAGTTTTTCTTAGGGTTAAAGAAAAACTGTAATAATTCACTACATTATTTATTTTACCTACTATCTTAATCCGTATGTATAACGGCAAATGATAAATATTTCAATTGTTCTGGCATTTTATAGAATAAACATCAAACAGGCAATGAATAACAATTTTTTTATATTATTCAATAGCGAATTTTCCAGGTAAAAATATAGAAAATAAAGATTCTGTTAACTACAGGCAAAAATTTTAACAATACATTTGAAATATAAATAATAAATTCCTTATTATTAATTTAGTTAAGATTTGAATTGATACAAATACATAAGCTTCAATTAAAGAATTAGATGTCCAAAAGTGAAACTGTTGCGACAATAGATAAATAATAAAATAATCGCTAAATATCGTCACCGTCCAGATGGCTGTAAAATATCCTGAAACAAACTGCGGATATAATTGTTGAAACTACTTCATTGATCTACGAAATATTTAATAGACAAAGACGACGTTTATTTCTTACGATTTTATATAATATTAATATTGATGTCTTAATTATAAATGTTGAGTCTCTTAATGAATACCTGAAGATGTCGTAATGTGAGACCGAAACGTCTTCATAGTCTAAAGAATATTTTATTCTGACTCATTTTACATATATATTATATATTTATATCAGTAAAAAAAAGACGACGTTTGCTCTATTAAGACGTCAACCTATTGTATTTTATTTTAATTAATTTAATTATTGGTTTTATTTGTGAATGTTGACTTCTGTTAATAGTTGATGATTTAGTAGTTTAAGATCAAAACGTTGTCGTTGTCTATTAAATATTTTATTCTGACTTGTTTGTCTATTCATATCTAACTGATATGTCAAGAAACGCAGATAATTTTCCATTTACGTGTGAATAATTATTGAATGTACATTCCACTGCCAGGTTTGCATAAAAAAGATAAAGGTCCATTTACATAAAATGATAGCTTCCTTATCTCCTCTTAGCAACGTTATCAGGACAAGGAATTAATTTTTAACAATTCACTAATTTAATTCGTATTTAAGTATACTATATTGCATCAGTAGTGGCGTGATACCTCGATCCTCTCAATTTGTCAATCATAGACCTGAGACGTTACCCAGGCTTTGAGCAACGTGACAGTTTCTGACAGTACCGATCGTCAGGCAGCTTTGTGGAATGATCTGCTCGGATCTGACACTGCCACCGAGCTGATGTCCTTTCATCAGGATCTGTCACCTCTGGCCTCCAAAGTTCAAGTGTCTCTCGTGGAACTGCCTTGCCTCGGATGACGCACCTCTTATTTTTTTCTTCATAATCTGCAACAAAATTCATGAAATGTCATCACACTGCGGAAAAATGGTAAATCATAGATTTCCAGCCCCAATCTCCAATCAACATGGTCATAGTTTTGGTCTAGAATCAAGAAAATAGATTATAGACTGTCCTTAAACTTTTGGAGAAGAAATCCCCATGGAGAAAGCTTCTCGTCTGTGAAAACGCAGAACGTGTGAAATATCATATTCAAAATTCGAAAATATTCACCATTTCTTCCTTCGTATTTCCCACATTCAAGCCATTACCCTCTATTTGCTACCCGTCGTACATGACAACAGCAAATAATTACATAGCGACGGAAACATACAATGGCGCCTCAATGATACTCTGCGACACATGAACCGATCCGTAATTTTATATATTTCTTAAGCCGTTTACATTATTGGCAGCAGTGTCTATTTTTTAAAACATAAAACTTTAGTATCAAGTTGGCACAAAACACGAAACTATTTTTCCTTCGTATATATTTTACTTAAATATTAGTTATATATCACATAGCTGGGAGATCGGCAGTGTTTGGAGACTTAATTTATATTAACCCTCTAAAGTATTTAATTCAACAGTAATTTCTTTGTCAACACGTGGTTAAACCATCAGAGAGAGCGTCACGTTTTTGAAAATTTACCTTTTCACGCCCTCTACTTTATGAGAGCTGAAATTCATCATAGCCACCGCGATGACTCAGTATCTTAATCGAGTCAAAAACTCTCCTAGGGCCTTAAATAAGCACAGTACATTTAATAAGAGTCTGAAGAATATGTGAAATACAAAGAGTGACGCTATAAATCTCACCGCGGAAAATATTTATACACATGCAAATATCTGTCGTATAATGTTCGTTTTAATTTCTGTACCCTCCAGTCTGTAGCCCTTCATACCTTTCTTGCTTCATATTCTTAAGGAACATGTGTACAAAATTTGGTTGAAATTGATGCACGCGTATAGATTTTTATGCGGCATATTAATATAAAAAATAACAACCAAACAGTGTATTATATTTTTAAGGAGAAGATACTTTAACAATCTCTTTGGTATGATTTTCCGTGAAATAATGCATATACATATGTAAGAAAAATAAACTTTTGTGTGTACGGCCCCTGATCGTTTTACAGTCAATCTGCACCGCGACTTATAATACGTTTTTCCTATTTATAGTCTAAATAATCGATAAATAATTAGCTCAGTATGGACGCAATTACAGATACACAGAATGTCTCAATTCCGCAATCCGAAATCTAAATGTCAAAACAATGCCAAGCTACAACGCAGTGGACTTCCCCATTGATGCGAAAGTCAAATGCCACAAAATTTTCATAAGTTCAGGGTTAAAATTTGGGATTTTGTTTCTTTTTATGTTAAAAATATAAAATATATATTAAAAAATTAAACAATGTTTTAAAAAAACGGGAACTTGGCAACAGCGCCACCTACAGTGTCCAACTATAGCTAAGAACCATCCAGGTGACCCCAAAATAGATATAAAAAAATTGGGGTTTATAATATGGTTGGCTCGATGTTAAAATGGAATAAAAAACGTTTATGTGAGGTATCAACAAAATTATTTTTTATTTGAGAGGACATACATGCGCCTTACATATAAAAAATTAATTTCTTTAATACCTGACACACATCTTGCCTTATTCCATTTAAACCCGCACTTATAAAAGTTCCATATCAAGATAGTGGTGAGTGTTCTGCTATGCGTGAATTTAAAGTCTTTTTTATTAATTTATTTATAGTCGCATAAACAAAAAAAGTCATTAGCGACTTATACGAAATTACAGTATCCGTTACATTTTTGGATTTTAAATTATAATTTTGTACATTTTTACTTAACATTTATATTTTTAGTGCTAACCTTAATTGTACCTAAAAGAATATATACATTTTATGGTATAAATCGGTAATTTAAAGTTGTCGAAATCGAATCAGGAGTTGACACAGTTAAAGCAAGGTTTTTAATTTTAGAAAAATATGATATATTACTAATTTCTTTGATGATCTGTGATACATGAGCACTTATTCACGAATCGGCACTGGTAACTAATATCCAAAAACCTCGATAATATTCATCAAGGGTAAAATGTATGATATAAAATCAAAATTGATAGATAGATTATTCCTTATTTGTAGAATAAGACATCAATGGAAACGAAATAATTATTACAAGCTATAGTAGTGTAACCTACAAAAATCACTTGTGAAAAATAACGAAGGATGCAGTGTAAAAATGAGAAGTTAATTATTGATGATGTATTCTCAATTAAGTACTCTAACGCACTACAAAAAAATATGAAAAAGATCAATTTGCGAGAGATTGTACATTACCTGGGAACTTGCTCGTGGCTATCCGGGGAAGCTGGCAGGAATTACTGTGCTCCGATTAGGAATGTTTTCCCTGTCATGTGGCTTTCGCATTTCCTGCTCGGACCAGTGTTGTGCTGCGAGCCAAGGCAGTTCCGCAGCCTCTGGACAGGTACGCTGGGAAGCTTCCAGGAACGGAAGCGTCATCGAAAGTGACGTAAGTCTGGCCGAGGATCGGGGATGTACGGACGGAAGTGCCTCGATCTCGTCGTGTCATCATCAGACGCATCCCACAGAACTGAGATCACTGGGCAGCCAGCCACGGCCTCACCGGAAGATCCTGTCAAATTCAATATTCCGTTATTCCCTCATTACACATCATAATTTATGTCCAGGCAGTTGATTTAACCGTGTCGCATGTAACTTCCAATCATATGTAATGTGTACAGGTCCGTCTAGTCCACTTCACATGACGTCGTGGAAGCTGTCGTCTAGATAAAACAGTGAAATAATGTACGAGTCTAACTGAATTCAAATGTAATATCTAATAGCGTGAACGTTTTAAAAAAATGTCCTAAATCAAAAAAACTTTGTAAAAGAAAGTGTGATTTCGCCTAGGGACGAGCAACTCGATAAGCGCCACCTACCCTAACGAGACTAAGAAGTTGCTCAAAATAAAGGAAAGAAGTTGGAATAGCAAATCTTCGAGGATTTTTTTGTGTATAAAATGATTGATTATATTTTAGATGAACAATGATGGAGACACCATTAATTTAAAATCAGTCACGGGTTTAATAAAAACCAAAATTAAATTTTATTAGCTTTGATTACAAAATTTATTAAAATTTGTAGAGGAATATTTGACATAGCCAGGGCTTTCGGAAAAAAGAAACTAATGTAAGTATAAATATTAGGAAATCATTATTAACATTATTCGTATGGAATGTAACGTGCGAAACATGGACGGTAGGAGTTGAAGAATGGAAACAATTAGAAGATTTTCAAATGTGATTTGTCAAACTAATTATTTATTTTTATACCCCTTACTATATAACAAATGAACGCTGAAAATAATGTTTTATTAGGTTAGATGGAATCCTGCCGAATGAACACGCGTGAAATTCGTAATTTAAACAATTCACCTTTCACATTTGCACTTTTTTTTGTTCAGACTCACATTAGCCAATAAATAATACGCTCAGTTCGCACGCAATCACAATACACAAAATATATATGAACTCAGCAAACCGAAACGAAATGCCAAAACAATGTCAAGCTACGACGCAATGAACTTTTGCATATATTGATTCCTAAGGAAAAACACAGATTAATTAAACTGTACGACTTAAAGTTTGGAATTATCTTATTTTTATGTGAGAAATCCAAATATATTAAAAATATTTTGTTAGGATAATTAAAAAAACTGGGTATTGGTAACAGCGCCGCATATCAGGTCCAACTATGGCTAAGAACCATCCAGGTGACCCCATAGAAACAAAAAAAAACATTATCGGTCATATATATATATATATATATATATATATAAATTAAGCATTTTAGATTATATTTTAAAAGACATATTTCGAAGAAAATAACCGTGGAAAAAAACATAAAAATGTAAACAAGGGTTGTAATGGATACAGAAGCAGACGAACTGTATAGAAAATAATAAATGAAAAGATTATTGGGCTTTCAAAGCTGTGGTAATGTCAACTTGACAAACTGGCTTGAAATTCGAGAACTTTATCTGTAGTGAATTTAAGTTTAGATAATTACATTGCATTTAGACACTAATTTAGGTCCTTACCGAATATTATAAATCACAGTGTTAATTCTAAGGGAATACATAATATAGTGCAGAGGAAAAATAACAACTATAATCTGAAACAAACCTTAGAAATTGTAAACTTTTGTTATTGGCACACACAAATTCAGTATATAATCATTTTTATTATGTTTCGTATTTAAATTTTCGAATACACTGTAATGATTATGAACATAGTAAGGATCGATTGTTTGATTATAGATCGCTCTTTGACACAGATAATTTTTCCAAGGTTAATAAGTGTTTGGGGAGCAACAAAGAAACTAAATTTTCCCCGACGGACTCATTTAAGTATTTTATTGGATGCATTTTGAATATTATTTTGGCACCTTCATAGATATTGTAGTTATAATCGTTATTTGGAGGAGAACAAATAAGTATTTGACTGACTGAGGGAGTCGTATATATTTCTTGATGCATTGAAAATCGAGGGAGGAAAACGGGATTGAAAATCTCTTCTATCTTTTCTGCTTTCATTTTTTCGTCTGAGCGATTTCACTGTTCGAACAGCATAATTTACAGCTTCAGTTTTGTTGTTGCCATTTGTGCGCGTCATCGGTGACCGGATGCGACGGTCTTTTCCCACCTGGAAAGGCGTTTTTATGTTCCTCTGACGTAGCGGTGATGTAAACAACTGATGTAATAAATTCTTCTTGCTCGTACAAAGCAGTTCTCCGGTTATTTTTCACATTTGTCTGAACATGACTGAAAGCCCGATTGCTGATTTAATATTACTTCCTCATTACAGTCATGACGTTCCTTCCAGAAGCTACAACGAGATCCAGGAAACATAAAAAAGAATTCACTGATGGTACTTCACTGGATGAGATATTGCGCACATAACTGATTCATCGAGTAATATAATTTAAGCATATAAATCATTTTACAGTCTGGATGGTTCTACGTCATCCAACATACGCTTTTAGGTGTTCCGGAATTTTAGTAGCGTTTCAACTGGTTCATAAAATACTTTAATTGTGATATTGACAATCCAGTGAAAGCTAATAATCTGAAACATATATACTCGTTGCACATGGTTGTTCACTTAAGTATATATTACGTTTTTAAAAGGATTCTTACTCTTACAATTATTCTCCAAATAATGAAGACCGTTAATTTGGTAGTCTTTGTCTCCTTTACTAACATCAATTATTTGATTAGTATAATATTTGTAATTTAAAATTTAGATATGTAAATAGTCGATTTTTATCATTGTGGGAAAAATTTTAAATGCGTTCAAGTATATAAAAGTAATCATTCAAATTTGTTTCACTGATTGTGAAAAATACCCTCTAATATGTTTTTTTTTGCCGAGACCTAACTCACACTATCTTTACATAAGGTCTTTATCTAGTAAATATTATCGACCTGGCCTTATGTATTCATAACAACAAGATACGGGAAGAATGAACTAGAAGTTACCTTTTAACCTTTGCAATTGAGAAAACCATAAAAAACAGTTTTAACTTAGACTTCATATAGAAAATTGTGTGATATATAATTTTAATGTTATAAAAATAAAATAATAACTGACAAATTTTAATTCTATTACAGAGTAATAAACCTTATCTAAGCAACTGTCAAATGAAATTTTATTATTTTTTATAGAATAAAATTCGATTTTATTTATTAACTCTGTGGACATAAATGCAATGTATGTAAATAACATGCACTTAAGGGAAATATTTGACAGACTTTCAAAGCTAGACATTTGACTTATCTTTACTTGTCTAGACAAAACACTCTTCTACATATTTTTTCCTGCAACGTACGTCACATTGTTGTGTAAAATTTATCTAATTTGAAGTGTGACACATCCACGGGAGGTGATATTTACCGAAAATTTACTGTTCGTTCTTTTATTACAATGATGTAAATAGCGTTTTGAAATACGACAGTAAAATTATCGGGGTTTCCTTCAGAAGTTTTGTAGACGAAATACTTTAAGAAATATTGCTTCAATGTCTATCAATGCCGATTCCATATTTCCAGTTTTTTTTGCATCCCTCCTTTATATCCATTCCTACATTAATGTGAATGATCCACTGGTAGCAATTTTTCTTCCAAAGTAAATAAGAAATAAAACAAAACAAAGCACTTATTAATTTTAAATTTAATTTTTTAATATTTTTCAGTTTGATCAATATCAAAATTTATTCTGGTTTCCTATATATGATTAATTTTGTGAAATTCAAAAAACTGTTTCATTTCCTATGCTTATTCCCTATAAACCACAAAGTGGGTTTCAATATCGGAGAAATAAATTAATTCATCCAAACCTGAAATTCTCTGATGCTAGTATCTAATTAATGCCTAAATATTTCAGTTAATATTCTTGAACAGGAGGATAGTTTTCTTTCTACTCCACTTATTTTTGTTTCATTTTTTTCGTAATAATCAGGTTATATTAGACAGTTTTTCTACTTATTTGGAAGGACTCCTTCTCGTTAATATTTCAAGGACCTCCTTCCAGTAGTCAGTTCGCTAAAGTATTGTACCCTTATTGTACATTTATTGTCAACGTTTTATTTGTTTTAAGATATAAGCCGTGTGCTAAATTATTGTTTCAACACAATTTATGTAGAATATTATAACGACAAAAATAAAAGGTAAAGTTTATCCAGACAACTTTGATTCTGAAATTTAGAATGCGAATTTTATTGCAGGAGGATGGACGGGGCAAAACACACTTCTGCGTAATACATTTAAAGAACCGAACAATTTTGATAAATTTTTTTTCCACATTACTCGTGACTCAAAACCGAACACTTTGGTGATAAGACACCCCTATGGGCAGGGGGTGGAATTAGCGGAAGGCTATATGTGAGTCGAAAAAAATTCTTGGTTTCAATAACATTTATAGTGTTTCCCCGACGATATTTGTGTATAATTTTAACCTTTTCCATCATGTGAGGGGTGGGGGTGGGAATGAAACTAACAAGGAAACTATGTGCGATTTAAGTAAAAATTCACCCCTTATGTGGGGAAGAATATTTATCGTTAGAGTACTGAAAATATTTTTAGTTCTGTCATTATAGTATTTTAGACACACTCGAGATACTAGGAGTATATTTAAGAGTTCATATTGTGACGTTTTCGATGCCGGTTTAATAATGTGTTGACCAATAATTAAATAATGTACCGGGATAATATAAATAAATACCCGTACAACGCTTGGTCCTTATCTAGTGTTGGAAACGAAATAATAAATATAAGTTTTATATCTTTTAAACGTTTAATACGCCGACATTCCCTTGCAAAATCCTATTTCTTGAGGGAAATGGATTATATATCTATCTATTTATTTTTCCTCAATATTGTGGACTTCCCTTTAATTCAGTAGGCACCTGGCTGACTTCTCCAATCGTATACACAACATGTCGTTGTTGCTGAAGGGGTTGCATATAAGCATGAATGTGTGCTGACATCGATGTTGTTACAGTTTAGTTATTTGAACCTTTTCCGTGCTATTTGCATAAGAAAGCCGCCAGAGTACCACTCGGTGACCAGCGATGACACAGAAACCTGAATTTATCAGTAAATTATATGCTCTTGTGGGCGAACATTTGCTGGCGGTGCTTCCCGGACATTAGCAAATATTTATGGCGGGATTATTGGGGAAGTCCAGGTTAACAGACAGTGTTTTTTCGTAGAAGTCTTGGGAGGCTGCGTTGCAATAGTCTGTTGGCATCTCACCACGGTCATTTGTGAAAGCTGGGGAACAGCACTTCCTGTTAAGGATTGCCTGAGAACAGGTGTGCTTGGACACGTAATTCGCACCATTTAAGCTCTGATCAATTATATTATTAAAAAACAAAATATTGTTTCTCGTCTAATCTAATCAGATATCAAACATAACCAAAAGAATTTAATACAACTCCTGACTGGACCCCCTCTTCAGGTTGAACTGAATTTAACATGAGAAAAAATTATAACATACGATATAAAAGACTATAAAGAATATGTTTGGTGATGGAAGGTAAATTTGACTAATTATTTAATGACGATTAATTATTACTATAGTATTAATATTAAGCTCCACGGTTGGATGACAATTTAATTTATAAGTCATATATTATAAGTAATAAAGGGATAAATATATGGATTCCAAGGGGAAAATTAAAGATTTGATTTCTGAATTTAATAACAATAGAACTCAAATATGAGAATTTAATTAAATTATATACAAATGAAAAATGATAGCAATCATAAATTTTTATTGAGACACATTAAAAAAATCAGGGTCACCTGTGTCGTGAACGAAAAGAAGCACCGTAATTTATGGCAGTAGGTTTGGAAATGTAAACTCTATAAAACCTAAGTTAACGATACCCGCGAAGACTGCAACTGCATTCTGGCGGCGTTTTCGTCCGGTCCGCTGACTTGGAGGCTTCTGAAGCCGACCTTCTCTGGCTGTTTATTCACTAAAATTAAAAAAAAACAAATATAAGAAAGATTACACTCCATGGAATAATAAAATTAAACTACTACAAATATTAAATTTGACTTGTTTAAATTCACTTCCGCACATTATTTAGAAACCGGTCCACGATTACATAATAATAAATTTGTTAGCCATCCATTAAGTAAAATTCAGATCTCTTGTGTCAGAAAATCGAGATTTCATTTCTGTACAGAAAATGTTAATCCCCATTTGTTTGTTGAAAGTACAAGGTTAAGTGTCCCAACAGCTTAGTTCATAACCACTTTTTAAGTTACAGTGAACCATAAAAAGTAATGCCCAGCAATTCTGTCCTAAAGTCCCACTATTCCGTGTATTCCCCGTCACGACAGTTGTAAATCACTCACTCCCCAGTAACTATTTCATGTGTGTGATTTGTCAGCACAATAGTACGTTGTTCTAGAGTTAATGATTGTTTGCTCATGTATGATTTACTCCTGTCTCATTAGGCCGTATTCCACGAAATTCCATTAAATTCGGAACGAATATTTATAAATTCATTTTATGTGCCTTTTATGAAAGATATGCTTTTAAATATAATAAGCCAAGAGAAGTCAAGAATTTTTACTCTCACCCGTATATGAGAATTTTGGAATATTTTAACCACCGTTAGCTAAAAAGCAATTTAAAAACATATAATTGTCATATATCAATAAAACACTAGGCTATTAACTAATATATATCAGCATACGTATCACGTAAATTTTCACTTAATTTGTATTAAAAGTTATTTCTATATAGCTCCAAAATTCGAAGGAATAATCTTTCGTTGTAAGATGAAAGTCCGAAGTCGATCCTGGAGGCCAAGGCCCTCAATTGGATGCAGAGCCAAGAAAGAATTTGTCGCGATAACTAATGATAGTATAATTTGCAGTATACTTTTAAATATTAGAAATAATATTATATACTTGTAAAAATTAACAACAATAATTAAAAAATACTGTCCAAAAAACTATGTAGCATTTCATTAATCTATGTTTCTGTGTTATGAAAGTAATATAAGTTAAAGCTTCTCATTTGCCTCAACTTAAGACCGCAACAATGTTTCGTATTTTTAAATTTTCTCGTCTGTATTTGATGCTAAATTTATTGTTATCTTATTATTTAGAATATTTGTGGATGTTGTAAAAAATTATTGGGTAATATTCTACATGAGGGTGATCCTGAAACAGGGAAATCCTATTTAATGGCATAGGAAGGTAACAAAAAAGGGGGGACGTGGAAGGTAGAGAAAGGTAGCCAAAAATTGACTAGTCCTCGATCCTACCCCTTTTTCACGTAAAAGAGTTGCAGGGAAACCCAAGGAAATCCACAACAGATACGTTCGGCTTTTAGGTAATGCTGTAGGGTCCCAGCATTTCCTTCTCCGTGTCTCCGCCAGTTTTGGGAGGCAGTGGACAACTTATACGGTATGCCCAAGGTCTTCGACCCCAGTACATACACCCTAAAATAGATTAAGGTGCCTCGGCATGTGAGAACCTAGAAAAAAAAAGAGGGAGGACGAGGCAACCTGCAATCAATCTGGGGAGAAATGCCTGCGAGTGAGACAGGCATCGCTGGCAGTTAGCAAATATAGTTCAGGTATCAATATCTGCATTGGCTTCTTCTTTCGACGCTATAACTTACAGCGCAGTTGTCATTCATTTGAGCAAAACCAGCGGAAGTTATGCAGTTCTGCGGTTGATAAATAATACCGCTCCCGATAAACTGCACGGTAGTTCCGCCAAATCTGTAATAACGTTTGAATTATAATTCACGTAAGAGGAGTTATCATATGATGTTAACCGAGACGTGCTTTTTCCCCTCATTACGGAAAATATAAATTTATAGGCCCCTACTAGATAATTTAATTTTAAATATATGTGTCAATGTTGCTAAAAATACACATTGATCCCATATTTCGTTATCTGAACAAAGGAAAAAGAACTAATAAAATGAGGGGTGATCAGGTAAACGGGTTAACTTGTTAATCTTCTTCCCTTTGATTTTCTAGCAGGTTCAATATTAACGACACTAGTTGAGATTTATTAGTCAAGTATTTTCCCAAATCGCTGTTCAATATCAGCGACCGTCATGTTTAAAGAAATAGGTCGCGGGGAAATACCGAATGGCACATAAATACAGTAGAAAAATCTGAACAGGGAAGACAAAATATGCTACTCACGGTACGACTTCTTTCGTCGGAATCTATCAGTGATACTGGAGGAAACAGGAAAACTTGAAGGAATTGGGAAACGTGTAATATTAGGAGCCCTTTCCGCAATTCAGGCGAAACAATAACACGGGATCTCTAAATACTGATGAAAAATAACGGAAGCATAAAACGCAACAGTATGAATATGTTTCATTGGGGATTGTTTTGTTAACATCCATCAAGTGTGCAAACAGGACCGGCTCTAGATGGTGGTCGCCCCTGGCGACTGCCTATGACGGCAAAGCGCACAAAAAGTCATAAACGTTTCACAAATAAACAATATCAATTTGACAGTCTCTTTCAATTTATTACTTCCCTTTAAATTTACCATATTTGATTTAAGAATTCAGCTAACGCTGCCCATAACCTTTCTAAATTAATATTAAAAATTATTTAAAGACAGTATCCATTCAAAGTCTACAGTAATAATTCTAAATTATTTTGAATAAATACTATTAATTGTATTGTTACAACGTTTAGTGAATTTTTCATTTAGTTTCGTTCCAGCCATATTAATTTGAATTTTTGTGATGAATATATTTTATGATTGATGCTTTCGGATTTATTTATTCAAAGCCCTTATATAACCTGTAATTTGTAACGATCTACTACAAACCAAACAGCGCCACCAGGAACAATTATTTCCGCCATTGTTAGTAAATGGGCGATCTCTAGCATGTAGATAACGGTAATTACTTCGCGAAAGCCCTTCCTGTGTATTTGGCAAGTGTCTCTCGCCTTATAAATGCTTCCCGTTGTTTGTTTTTGTTTTTTTACTTCTTAGCTGAGTAAGCTGTGTTTCTCTTTTAACTAACGAGTTCGTACTGCTTATTCATGCTGCCTGGCCGTAGAGTTCTTCCCCTCGAATCCCCTAAAATTTCCACTCCAATGACCCGGATTCTAATTTTCCTATTGTCAGCAATCGAAGTGAAGCAATCCCTGAAAGTCTTGTGTGATGACACGCCATTGAATTCGGTCTGTAAAATCAGTTTGTTACAACTTGAACGATGTTCATTTAAACAGCATTACGAAATTATTTTTGTATCGTGAATTGTTCTTAATTGTGATCGCCTCTTCAGGAAGATATGTTTTAAGAGCCTAAATATTTAATACTGGTTACCTGAGAAGTAAAGAGATATTTGAGAAAATACGTACTCTCAATTGATACACTTCCTTACTATAAACAGCCAATATTCACCGGAGATTACCCGAGATACCAAATTCCTCTAATTTAAATAGTTCATACATTTAATAATGTTCTTCAAGAAAACCACAAACTTGGATGAAACGTAGTATTTGTAATAATTAAATAGTAATAAAATCATTTGCTGATTTATTTATTCTAATATAAATCAATTACCGGGCAACCCCTGGTTCCTAACTGGTATGTCTATATATATGCAAACCCTGAGTACATCTTACCATTCCGTTTCAAAATTAAGTTAGCCTTATCGTACGTAATATTTAATCCCGCAGCCAACAGACAACATTTAACGTCACAGATACCAAAAAAAAATCCTGGTCTGCTCGCATCTTTTAAGACTTATAACAACTGGCAGTTTGCAGTTCTCGTTCTTTGTCCTTAATTTTAAGAGGTGGTTCCCTTCTTTATATTCCCAATATTTATATCTTATTCTTTCCTGTATGTGCTCGCCTATAATTCATTCTCTTCCTCTACCCACAATACATTATATATTTTTTCGTCAACATAGTTAAAAAAAAGTAAATGAACAGATTAGCTCTTCTATAATTACCGTTTTCTTCCTCCATGAACTATACTAATCGTATAAAGATGTCTCTTCCCTGATAAGTTATTTTATGGTTCCTGGGAATTGTATAAGCGAAGTTCTCAGATCGTTGGATAACATTGACGGATTTTCCTAAACTCATTAAAACATCACATTACCATTAGAACAAATAAAAAGCGTATAAAAAATTCGAACAGAAAACCTCATGATAAAATAATTTGTGAGCAGTCGAGGAAACAATGAAGCAAGCGGAAAACTTGTAAACACTTATTTTCTGAAAACTGATTGCCACAATCTACCTTATAATTAATGACTTATGTAGGTACCTGGTCACCATGAATACTGATATATTTTTGAATGAATCACATGTTTCCTCATTTAATACTGTCGTTTCTAAATTACATGCCGCGAAGTTGTGAACTGCGATAAAAACTGTTTTCTTAGGATGTAGTCATGAATACTTCCATACTTTTAAAATGATTATTAAATTCCCCGGTTTCCTCTTTTCAATACCAAATATATTCTTCGCTCTTTTAAATAACATATGTTAATTCCTCTTACCTCCAGCATCTATAAAATTTTATATAAGAATTCCTCAGTCAATTCACGTTTTTTCTTGCTCTCCAAAAGTTTATTTAATTTTTTACACGATCAATCAGGAAAATTATCTGTTTGCCCAAGATGAATACGATTTTTTAAGAATTTCGTCATTTTAAAATCACAAATCCAATAATTTAGATTACTGTTCTGTGTACGTACACAGATTTTTAAGCCTGATTTTTTTTCTGTCGCCAACTTTTGATTCCTCTGATATCGATTGTGTTCTTTTCCATAACAATTCCTATATTAGAGCAGTGTCAGAATAATTAATGAATTATTTAATATTTCTGCATTTATCTATGTATTTTTTTAATTGATTTCATATCAATAAAAATAGAAAAACACTTATTTCGTTCCTAATTTGGGCCAGTTAAGCGTAACAATACTTTAATATGATAAGTACCTAATAATTAATTTTTGCCATAAAAATTTCTTCAAGATGTTGAATTATTGAATTCCAAAATTTGAAGAAATTATAACGTGTAATGAGAAAATTTGTTATGTGAAATTATATGCCTTAAATTAAAGCTTAAAATTTAATTAGTATCATTTTCAATATCTTCAATAGGTAAGTTCCAGAAATTATTTTCTGTGGTAATAATGCTAAGGACTTTTAATTAATGATTCTATACCAGGAATAACCAATATATTCCTGAATAAAACTCAATAATAAATCGTCTAATTGTGTTTTATTGAGGACTATATTGATCATTCCTTTAATATAATAGCAAAATTTTTGTATAACTGCATAATCTGTCATCCACGCCACTTACAAGAGAAATGAGATATAGCAATGAATTTTAAGGGGCTGTTTGATTGTTAAAATTTAAAATTAACGCCAACAGCAAAAAGAATGGTAACTGATTACAACGTAATATAATTCATGTGTGTCAGATTTGTATAGTTACAATAATAATATATTACATATTTTATTAAGTCATTAGTATCATATTTTAGACTTATTTCAGTATTGTTTGATCAAATACAGACGACAATCAGTCTTGAAAAATATTTATCTCATATAATTTAATTTATGGTTTCGGTGATAAATTATCTTTGACACTACTGTATATTTTTGACCGTAACTTTTATTGTTAATTTAGAGTCATTTTTTAAGAGTTATTAAGACTCGCTTTGTTTGATCAATGTAACAAACATTGCAGTCTAAACATTTCATTTTGTAAATAACATCCTATCTATCAAAATTATTTATTTAAAATAAATCCTACGCCATAATTATTTGATAAGTCAAACAAGGAATGTTGTCGTATTTATAAATCAAGATTGATCCATTCTACCACTTGGTCATGTAAGTGATTTAAGCGCATATTTAGCTTCTTATTGATCTATTCTTATCGCGGTTCTTAGGTGGTATAGAAGCCTTACCACGGTCCCTCGACACGCCACTTCTACTTTGCATTAGTAACACTCACACGAGAAGCCTCTATCACGATTATAAAATACCAAGGAAGCAAGGCGATTGGAAATTATAATTTCTGGAATTATGAAGGTTTCCGTTCATGAGAAACGAATGTATGACATAGGTAATAAAATCCCATCTTCTGAGATCGTTTAAAATGTTCTTCTAACAAATATTCTGTTATTCTTCACGTTTTGTATTTATCCTGGCCGTTATTTTCCTCCATCACGTTTTTCCCCTTTCTCTTTCTTATCACATTTCCTCTTAAGAACATTTGCAAAACTCGTCCATTTTGTTTCCTTTCCTGATTTGTTTGCATAAGTTTTTCTTGAATAGTGCTTACCTAGTCACCTGCCATATTAAAATTGAGTTCTGGTTAAATAATTTCCTCGTGCGATATAAAATTTTTAAATTATCCCTTTATTGGATATTTTACAAAATTAAGTAAATAAAATAGTCAATAAGTCTGTATTAATAATACAAAACACAATGCTTCATCCTCGTTTTGGGGCTTCATCAAGATACAAATAAATAAAAATTCGGATTAATTAATATTTCAACAATTTTTAATACATTTCAGTCTCAATGGACAACCCTGTTCAGGCAATTCCTTAGCCTAAAACCCGACTAAATCCCAAAGAGGGGATGAAACGTTGTCATAACTGTAAAATAGATAATTTTTTAGTTGGTCTATCTTATTGACTACTTTATACATTTAATTACAATTAATGACAGACAAATATATACTTTTGTAAACATTATTTACATACCGATTTTCTGTGCCTTTTACCGTAAAGTGCGTTTGAAAACTGCATCTTCAGGAGGCACACTTCTCTGGGTTTTATGCCAACAAATATTGCACAAATTGAATAATCGCATTTATTTGCTTCATTTTTTGGAAACAGTATTCGTTGAAGCGAAGCCCGGAGACGTTTGTCTCCTAATTTATTTATACCTGAATACGTCCTAGTGTAATGACGAAACGTCGTCTAACAAGTTTGTATGAGGAATTTATTTGTTCCTGAAACTTTTATTGTTATTTCGCCTGTAGCATTTATAATAAAAAACACATTTTAATTAGAGACTGAGAGTTTAAATATAGTCTACGAAATTATTTTACTATTAATTCACTCTGCTGTTTTGTTTCAGTACAAATGTTTCGCCTGTAAGAAGTTTTCCTTTTTTATATAAAAAAACATTTGAAATTGATCTCAAAATAAGGGATACGGCTTTGTTTCCTTATATTTTATTAATTATTTGGACCTAAATTATTAATTTTGATTGAACAATACGTTAATTTGATCCTTAATCAACATAAGTAAACAGAATATGGAATAGTACTTAAAGTGATGTGGGACAACGCTGAATTGTGTGGTCCACATTGTAGCGTTGACGTGACTGACTTTCATTCCAAGTCAAAGGATTTCTTCGATGAAGGAAGCCGCGGCGCCTCTCCTTATCCTTTGACTTCTTTGATAGCTCGCGCTTATCACACGAAGTAATAACTTGTTTCGACAGAATGGTTGCGCCACTGGGTTTCCCACTTTTAACGAACATAAATATTTGAAGAGTTACGTCTAAACTTTATATCGTCTATAACGTTTTAATGAACTAATTACTTTCTATTCAAACTGGGTCGTGATTCGTTCACGCACTATTTAGTGACGTCTCTCTTCTTCACATCAGCTTTGCCGTGTAAGCATGACATTTGCGTTACATTGTGATGCAGAATGTTACATCATCATCATTGATGGTGCGATTCTCTTCACAGTTACAAACTATCCCTAATGTGGAACCTTCAAGTCATACGATTGTGTAAACATTCAACACGACTACAAAAGACTTCCTTTCCTATATAAAGATTATATTAATTCTTGGTCATTATATGCTGTGTATGTTGCAGCAATGTAAAATATTTTTATATTAAAACTGAAAAGGTTATGGGTCCAGTTTTTAGTAATTTATTGGCGCTCTGGTAGTCGTTTATAAATCGCGAGTTTTGACGTAAGGTAAAATGATTTTGTCGTGTCTTTAAGTTGTTTCTGCTTACTGTGTTCGCTTTGGAATCCATTTACCCGCATCGGGTAACGAAAGCGACCTTGGATATTCCGTTACGCACATGTGGCTCTTAGGACCATGTGTTGGACTACCTCCAGTCGTTTTATGTTTCAGTTGCGCCTCGTCTCCAGCTTCCCATCGTCACAGGATATGGCACGTAGTATTCCTCCTCGTCTTCTGTTTGTCAGCGCACTTTACGTATTCATGTGAGCATACACACGCGGCACACGAAAATAGCAATCGCCATTCGGCCAGATTCCCATGATTCATAAAGAATCGCTACAACATGGACGACAAGCAAATTACGATCATACTAAATAGGAATAACGCAAGTGTAACTCCATAAGTGAATATTCTTTCAACATTTAGCCAGGCAGGCAACGAAGACAATCGTCTCACTAAAACAGTACCACTTTCGTTTCCCTTTATGAATGAGAATTGTGAGACGACGACTGCCTAGATATAAGGACAACTCCAATAAAAGCTAGGTCAGAACTACTGGATAAAAGAATTTTTAATTAACTCGCATTCTTAGAGTGGGTATCAGTCTCGTTAAAGTGGAAGATTCGGTGCCTGTGAGAGTTTTCTCTCGTAGGTATTGACTGCGGGGCTCACCTTTGGGAATGCCTCGTACTCTCTCTGGCTTCTTCAAGGTTCTCACATGCCAAGGCACCTTAATGTATTTTAGGAGGTCGGACACCTTGGGCATACGGTAAGATTTGCCCGTTGATCCCATTGGATCAGTTGGCCAGCTGCCTCTTAAAACTGCCGGAGACACGGTGAAGGGAATGCTGATAACCTACAGCAAACTCAACTCCCGTCATTCGGAAGGACTTGAGAATAGTACCCAAAAGCCTGACCTACCTATTGAAAGTTTTCTAGCGTTTTTCCTGCATTACTTTTAGGTGAATCACCGAGAAGGATCCTTAAATTACAGCTTGGAGGCCCGAGTTGCCTGTTTCAGGATTCACCCTCATGTGGCCTGTTTCTCCAAAAAAGCGCTACTTAACTCTTGGCTACCTTCCACATCCTCCCTTTTCAAATCCCTTCCTATGATATTAAAGGGGAGTTGCCTGTTTCAGGATCAGCCTCATGTAGCCTGTTACCCAAAAAAATCATGTTAAGGGAAGAACAATTTTGCAGATGCAGAAATAACAGTATAAAACGCATATCATTAAGGAAAGACAACGGGAACTTCCTGAGAGATCTTTGCAATATCTAACAATATGGTGAAACTCATCAATGTCTCCATAATTATTGCAAACTACGAAAAATACCGAACATCATTTATGTTCATGCGAAAATCTCAGCGACGAATTTGGGGAAAACCACCATAATGTCTCTTATCTTTGACTCGACACCGCCGAAGACCGAGCAGATGTGTTTCACCGTTACAATATTCATATGTCAGGTTAAAGAAAATATTCATTATTAAGTATTTCTTAAAATATATTATTGTCTATTAATCATTCTTCCATCTGTTCCTGGTGTGCGTATTGTAGAATATTAATTTATAAAAATGATTTCATCTTGTTTCACTAGAAGAATTTATTTACGATCACGATTTACGCCCTCTTAATATTAAATAACCCGTAGTTTAAAGTATAAATAATAGAGGTAAATCTAAATGTAATACTCAATATGGATAACGTACGATCATCACACATCGTTAAATACAAATTTATTATTAAATGTATTCAGTAAAGGCGTTCGCCATTATTTTCTTCATTTCTCTCCTTTCATTCCAAATAATTTCTGTTCAAATAAAATACTGTTTCAGTTTCAAGAGATTTAAAAAATACACATTAAGTTGCATAGCATGAATAACGTAGCGTAGTGAATAGATAATGCGGACATCAGGTGCTAGTGTTTTTTTTTTGTTATTTTGGTTGCGGAAAATACGCAAACCATAATCGTTCTCTTACGCAAGTGTGCAGCCACCATGAACAGTCAGAAACTTAAAAAGAGAAAGATTGGAATCTAATGAGGGTATTTCTTTCAAGCAGTAGCATCATGTGACACTAGACGCTATTCATGGTGTTTCAACTGCCAGTAAAGAAATACAATAAAAATAATTTTAAAAAACTAACATTGTTTTTATTTAAATAAAAAATAAATACGTTTCAAAATCAAGCAAGCTTCGAAAACGAATATAATCACTACCTCTCAAAAATTGCTTTAAGCTATTACACACGGCCTTGTTCTCCTTTATAAAAATTAACCTATGAAATATCATAAGAGTTTTTCAAGTGATATTTTATAAGTTACTAATTTTGTAATTACTATGAATTTATTTTTAAAATTCTCAGGCTTATTTAGTAAATATGCTCTTCTGCTTTGAAATATGTTTCAACTTCTATCTACCGTTTATTTAAAAATTTTCCAAAAATTATTACCTGTATACATTCTTTAATAAAGTTTTTGCCACTTTATAGACTTTGTAGGCTAATCTGTCCAAATTAGCGTTTAATATAATTTAAATAATGCTGATTCGTTTTCCATTTCATAAGAACTGCCTGTTATTTTTATGAAAATCGATAGAACCATTTGGAAGCTGTTTTTCCAGATATTTGGGAAGAATATCTGTCCAAAAGCTAATTAGAAAATTCAAGCATTTATTGTTTGCTATTTAAGTTTTCCATAAATTCCGAATGGGTGGTAAAACGTTATTAATAATCAATTGGGGTCGAATAAACTGACTGCGAATCACAAAGAAATTGTTAATTTATTTAGATTCCGATTAATTTCTGTAAAAAAATAATTAATTTTTACATGAGGGCTGGGGATGACCCAATGTCACTGAGTTGCGATCGCACTCTGCTAAAGCCTTGCTTACTACAATACTATATCATAAACACTTTCCAATTTGTAAGTTACTCTAAATTGTATTATACGTTTGTGAAAGCTGCCGCCGGGTTCAATAAAGAAAGAATTGGCCGAATATTATAGCAGCATTTTATCTGAAGATGATTTCTTTATTGACTTTCCGAATGCTGGTTTTTCCAAAATTTGCCGACGCCTTCAAACGAACTGTAATAAATTCTCAATACTGGGATTTTTTGTCTACGTTTTCTTTAGTAAATTCACTAGGTTCTTGAGCCTCTATCAAGCGGTTTCTTAACTATGTAACCATTAATTTCATCTGAATTTGAGTGGACAATTACATTAATATATTATAAACGTTCATGACTATGGTATGACCAACCCGAATGAACATGATCACTCCAGACTATATGAGCATTTGTAGTCGTTATAAAAAAATCATCTGCACCTCACCAATATGTGCAGTTGTTTGGACTTCCTGCAATTCCAGTTCCAGGATTCAATAAGGAGTAAAAATATTTGCTTATGAATTTTTGATGTTGCCGAATCCTTACTACACGTTGTACCTCTTGCCTGATATAAATGAACGTGACCGCTGTAATCAAAGGATTCATTTCACAAAAAAAAACTGTTTTAGAACACTTTTATTATAGTTATATATTGGGTTCAATTTTAGAACCATTTTCTCTTCCTAAAATATTAACCCTCACAAGTTTGTACCTCTGTACATGGAAACAGATTTTATTAGTCTTTTCTGATGTTGACAGTTTCTCTAATATAAAAATATCAGTGCATAGTTATTTATATTAAAAATTGATAGAATCATTAGGAAGGAATTAAAAAATTTTCCATGGTCAGATATTTGGGAATAATTCCCCAAAAATTAATTTGATAATTCCAAATGCGTAGAGAATCGTCCTTAATAAGCGATCTGAGTGGAACCCAAATTCGTACAAAAACGATGATGGTGAAGAACAAAGGAAGTGTTGATGGCTTTACTCTCCGGTTAATTTCTAGAAATAAGACGAACAGTTATATTAATGAAACATTAGTGTGTTAACGTCAGTATTGCCTGATCGTGGGAAACGATGAGAACACCACTCGTTTGATTATTATTCCAAATTCGTATTTAGGAACTCTTGCTCAACCCATATGATTCGCCCATTACAAAACATTCTGAACCAGGACAGATTTCATTCATACCCAGCCAGATAACGAAACTGGCTCGGATGTCTGAATGAGTAATCTCGCTGCGGTTTTATTTCTCAGCAGACCTTCTGATGGCTCAGTAGTGACCTTGAGTGTACTCGGAAGAAAAGGAAGAATGCAAACATATATAAACGGATCTTTGTGGTGGTAACAGTTCCCCTTGACATTACATGTCAAGAATATTCAGCAGAAAGTTTAGCATTGTTTTCAGATTGAGTTTATTGCTTCAAGTACCTCAGAAACCAAGTCTCGTCCTCTCATCTCAACCTTGACGTCAAGCTGTTTTTCTTTTAACACTTCACGGCCCTGGTATGCCTACTTCCTTCCGGTGTTTCTTATTCCAATGTATTACTTGGTACTTCTGTCAGAAAACCTTTCTACAGTGTGCTCTACAATTGACCTGAACCATTATTAATAGCCATCCGCCTCAATTCACTGAAATATTTCATTGTGGAACACCATATAACAAAATTATCTAAAGATAATAATTTTTTAAAAACTTGTTTCTGTTTCCTACATTTTATTTTCAATTTATTGTCCAGTCTAGCGATATAACAAGATTTTTGATATTAGAAGCTAATGGCAACCATGGCGTTTGTCCTTTATAAGCTTTAAATAGTATTTATTTCCCTTCCTAAGTTATAAAAATTCCTACCACAATTCCTCCACCTTTTCATATCCACAACCAGGTACATATTCAGATGCCACGATATAAATTCTTTCCAAAGGTACTATTTGAATTGTCCAAATGGAATTTCTCATTATCAATTATAACGCCTTCTCTTTCTGGTCCTGAAACTCACTTCCCAACAAATATTATTCTTGACATTTATTCCTATCAGCTATATTCATTGATCAAAATCTTTTTTATAGAGGAGATTTAATTAATTATCTTATCTTTAATACTTCCCAGCTTCCACAAGGGTCCGTTGTCCCGTATTTCCTGCTTCCGTTCGCTATTACGTGTTTCCTGTTAACCCCACAACTTGGTTGTGGTCGCCACTGTCGACGTTTATGATAAGCAACTTCTCTGGCAGTTTGTGACCTTAAAAATATTGCAGTATTCTGTTTTCATTCTTTCTCTATTTTCTCTCACCCTATTAGTGCTTGATGTTACCATTCCTCTACTCTGCATTTTGTTTTTCATATCTCTTTCTTCTCTATTCTTTCTTATCTCACTTAAGTTACTTCATTCATCATTTTGCAATGAATAAAGAAAAATAGTGTCACACTTATGTTTTAATATTTGTTCAGTTTAATTTACTAGAGTTCCTTCTTAAGTGCAGGTTATAATCATATTTATAATGTTCAAACAGTCAGGAAAATTTTCTTAAATATCGGTGAACCTTTTCTAACTCTTTTGAAATTATATTTATCGATTTTGGTATTATTATATTAAAATAAATATCAATATTTAGACACATTTACTTTCTTAAAAACATTTATTTAATCTACTGGTGACGATTCTTTGAAAATATGCCATATTCTCTTCATATGTCAAAATATTAAATGGGATAAATTATCTAGCTACATAATTTATGTTTAAATTTTAATGTTTAAACAGAAATTTTTATAGTTTAAAATGAAGTCAAAAAGGTTTTACATTCGTTGACTAATTATTATTAATTTTTAATTACATTTTAATAAAATTGAAAAATTGTAAATAAAGTCAAGAATTTCAATCACTTGTGGTTGCAAATAACTGGCAACAGTGTCGTTCAAAATGGAAATCGCCAAATGGAAGTTAATAATGAAAAGTGCCCTTATAGACGATATATAAAAAACGAGACATCAATGGAGAGTCGAAAATTAATTGATCTTATGTATAAAATAATAATTGATGAGTTAAATAATAATTAGCTAAACACGTGTCACTTTCGGTGTACATTGATCTTGTGATGTCTGAGCCCGTCGCTCTTTTACGATCCGTTGCTCAGAATAATTGACCCCGGCTTTGTCCGTATCAGAAGTCAATTAGACAAATTGAATTGGCTGCATGTTGGTTGGTTTGTAATTGTACGCTACTTAATCCCCCCTGCCCGGACATTAATCAGCATGATTTTCTGCCTTTCACCACGAATTTAAAATGTCATTGATTTAAATCAAGAGACTGAACGACCATGTGAGGAGAAATGATAAAAATAAATTAATATAAAAAACAAAGGACTACATAAGAATATGCATAATTAATAACACACAGAATTTATAAATTTAATTCTAAATAATAAAAATTAAATATTTATTTTTGAGACAAAAATATTTTTAAATATTTATTTTAAAAATCTTTAACAGCATAACGACGTTTCTGTACATATTTATCCTTTTTTAAGTTGTCAGCCTGCCACATTTCTTCCGTCTGTTCGTGAATAAATATTGTTAGGTTTCTACACCTTTGGAACGTGAAATTTGGGTGCTCTTACAATTTTTAGCTTAGTAAATTCGAAGAAATTTTTCAAAATTCAAACCTTAAATTACCTATTATTGACTATAATTCTGTTTAACCCATCCTGGAAGTTTTCCAATTTTCAAGTGGGCGCATCTCTTGTCCAAATCCAGAGAACCATTCTTAGGGAACGTGCTCCTCCTTTCTTCAATGAAATAGTCATCAAGTCAGGATATCACAAATGTATATTTGCTGAGGAATCGAAAACTGCATGTGGCACAACATGCTCGGTAATCCTACAGAATAACGTGAGAGAAAGGTTCAAATTAATAACATTGCGTCTTGTACTACATCTGAAATCTTTGCCATAGCGATAGCTACTGAGTATTGTTTGGAGTCACCATTTGATAAACTAATGGTATTATCAGATTCCATGAAAGAACTAACTCTAATAAAAAATCCAATTTGATGTAACCTGGAGGCCTGTAAAACACGTGGTAAAAATATAAAGTTGGTGTGGATCCCTAGTCATGCGAGCATTGCAGGAATCAGGGATCAGCCTTCATGGATACTTCCAGTATGCACCTCTGCTGACATCGTAACTCTATGCAGAGGGAAATGCTTTGAGAAGAGGAGACGATAGTGGCTATTTCCACCAGGGCCTACAATCATTTTCAAGCCTACGTCACCTTCACAACGTACCAAGAAGAGAACAAATAGTAGTGTCTCAGAATCAGATCACTTCATACTATGTTAACTCATGCCTAGATTTTTTTTCTAGATCTGAAAAGCCCATTTGTGAGGTAAGCAACCGGAACCTAACCGTCCAGAACATCTTTTTTGAGTGTAGGAAGTATTCTGATATCAGGACTAATCTCTCAAGAAGACTTTTGTTCAGATGATAATGCGATCCGGGAGCTCATAGAATTCATGGACAAAGCAAAGCTGTTAGCTTGTAGCAATTTTCTTATGTAACAACGTTATTTATCCCTAGGTAGAAGGTCGCTAATGACTTGCAGTGTTGAAGCGACCATAATATCTAAATAATATATAGTGCCTGGTTTAATTTTTTAAAAACTTCGTATAGTTCTGAATGTTTTTAATGTGAAATTAGAGAAGGCAGCGTTTCGGCTTGGCGAACGTGTCGGTTGTTTGCGACAGCGAATTCTGGCGAAGCTATCGCGGGCTTGGCTGCGAGCGTCGACCGCGGGGTTCCCTGCGAGATAGGGGGGCTTTAGCCGGGGAAGTCCTGCTGGCGGGGGGGCTTTATATAGCGGCCGGAGCCCGTCGACGGTCACACTCGATCATGACTGCGCTAGTGGGCAACGGCAAGAGCGTCTCCGTGGAGCGCAACGCAGACGTGCTGCGGGTGGTGGGCAACCGCTGCGAGGTCTCCGTCGGCCTCAACGTCGGCGTCGTGCTCGTGGCGGGCAACGCCTGTCGCGTCTCCGTCGGCCACAACGACGGCAGCGTCGTCGTCACGGGCAACGACTGCCACGTGGTCGTCGCGACGCAAGGAGCCTCCGGGAGCGTCACGTACACGGGCAACGGCGGCAGCGTCAAGGCGCCCAACACCGGCGTCGTCAACACCGCCGCCACCGCGGCCAAACCTAAGACCAAGGCGAAGACGTCGGTGCGGATGGGACACGCACAGTACCTCCAGCTGGCACTCGGTGCCACCAGCTTCGTCAGAGTGGTCACCGTCAAGACGTGCTGAAATCGTTCCTACTACCGCAGGCGCCGGAGCTGAGCAGCGTCGCGCCGCCTCAATGCCAAAGATGCATGTGTTCCTCGCAGAAATATTTATTGTGTGTTTGTGATAGTCCATTAAAATAATCATTTACCAATTTTTAAATAATGTTTCTCAATCAACACAGACCTGCGTCAAACCGCTGTATCTCCTACAGAACTCAGAATCAATAAACACACATCTGTGTTTTTAAACTCGTTTCTGAAACTAGCTTCTCAAGACGTCTACTTATCCGTCTGCTATGGAATTTAAAAATAAGAAACATGCGTGAAGCATAATGATTATCCAGCTTAGCTTGATAAATAAACAGTCATTTCCTTTAATCCTCGAAAAAAAACAAGTTACGTTAATAAGTACATTCAAAAATGATTAATTCTTAAAGTACGAGGTCTTTCCCGGTGAATGGCATGTATAAATTCCTCTCGGGTTTCCAACCGGGTCAAAGATTTTAACAGTGACGTTTCGATGGCTTGTTCTGCCATCATCTTCAGTCTGAAGATGATGGCAGAGCAAGCCATCGAAACATCACTGTTAAAATCTTTGACCCGGTTGGAAACCCGAGAGTAATTTATACATGATTAATTCTGTTATGATTATATTTTTCCCCTTATTTTTATCAGTCACGCCAATAAACCAAAACTATATTTCAATATTTATTAAAAACGTTCAAAATGTTTCATATTTATATATTTTTTAAAAATTGTAATGTATAAAAAATTAAATAGTAATTTATTTTGTAAATGAATATGGCAATTGCCGAAAGTTTCTCCCAAATAAAGTTTTGAAATATAGTTTTGGTTTATTTATGTGACTGATAAAAAAATAAGGGAATAAATTATAATCATAATAAATTATCAGTCTTTTAACAAAAATTTTAATAAATTCCTTGAAGCGATTAATGCTGTTTACATCTTCACAGAGTTATTTCCGTTACTCTCATATTTACATAAAAATTAAATTATCAGACGTTATAATTTTAGAACAATAAATAAACAGGACTCGGGTGACAAAAAATGGTTTAGTGACAAAGAAATTTATATAGAAAATAAATCAATACGACCAAATCACTGGCAAAATGAAATTTGTATTTGATTATAACTACGTTTCGTCCTCGCTTTTTCATAGTTACAACCGAAATTATCGGTCGTAACTATCCATGGATTCAGTCCAAGGCATAAAATATTATATTTGGAGCTTAAATATTTAATTTCAACAACTCCCAATAATTCCCAAACGTGAGGACGAAATGTAGATATAATTAAATAAACTTGTATATGTCTACGAATTGGCTGTTTAGAAAATTAAATGTTAATTGAAATATTATTTTTGATGAAGAAATTGATAAATAATTTCATGTCGTTTTGTCCTTAATTAGGACTTGTAGTAATCTAACACTCGGTGTAGTATAAATACTTTGTATAAATTCCCAAGATATTCTAATATCAGTCAAAAATTTTAAAGTATAAGAATAAGTTTATTTAAAATATTCAAAGTCCAAAATTACACCAGTGTACATCTGAAAGGGTCCTTATTAAATATGAAACTTCATATAATAGTAATAATAATAATGACATTTTTAACGGTCCCAAAGTTATTAATTTGTTACATTAGAAGCTTTCGACTAATTGTGAAATAGTTACATGAAATGAATATGACGATTGGTCGAAAGTTTCTAAAGTAACAAATTAATAAATTTGGAGACTGTTACACGTAAAAGAGTCCAACAATAAAAGTACCTACGCAAGTACAGTTCTCAAATTTCTCTCCGTCAGCGTAACTCCGACGGGAATTGGATAATGTTTGGTTGCTTGAGTGCTTCTCCAGACGGAAGAATGATGCTTGACGTTACAATATAAAAAAAAATCGCATGGGAAATAGCTCATGTTTGGGCCACAAGAACAAATACACAGAAAAGTTTTCCCAACTGTGTCACAGCTCTTGTGTTCATGAAAGACTGCAGGGTATATAAGAAGCAACGGAGCTGAAATATGTTCTAGATAAATATTTTAAAAGAGAGCTTAAGCTAAACAACATTATTATTATTTCTCCTCAATAATAACTAACAAACTATAGACGATATTAAAAAACGAAATACATTTTTCCGAGTTTCTCGACATAGCCGTGCATTATGTGATACTTTAATATATTCATTACTTTTCCCACTTCGTTGCTTTATTATGTAATTCTAAATTTTTAAGCTGAAAGGTATTACGTCGCAGATTTAGAAGTGTGCACGTTACAAAATACCAGCGTGACATCACAGTCTACACATAAACGTCCCAAAATCAATCAGAAGCTACAACGAAACAGTCGTGATTTTGTTACAGATGAATGTTAACTTTTAAAAAAATAACTATATAAAATTACATGTCAAAATTATTTAACTAGTTGGTTAATACAATTTTTAAATGAATCAAAACTTATCAAGCAGATACAAAGTATTTTATTTAGTTGAACCGACGTTTCGTCACCATATTTGGGACGTCCTCAGGTAATGTTAAATTTTAATGAGAAGAAAGATGTCAAATTTATAAAAATCAAAGCTTTCCTGAGGACGTCCGAAATATGGTGACGAAACGTCGATTCAATTAAATAAAAAGTAGGTTGTATCTGGTCGTTAATTTTTGTTTCATTTAATTATTGGAAAAAGCAGACGTTAATATTTTGTAGAGTGCGAGCCACCGATTTAAAATTAAAAGTATTCACCTAGCTTTAAAACATTTCTGTTTTCGATTAACTTAAAAACAAAAGTCAAGTGAATTCTACTCAGAAATGTAATGAAAGAAAAAATTGTACGATTTTCTTATATAAGATCGACATTGTTGTGGAATATTTCTCGGAGATGTGTCTTCATGAAAACAGGAAAAGGCTTCTCCTACTCCGACGTTCGTCCGGTCTCGTAGAATATGGCCAACTCCTTTATTGTGCGTTGCTATTATACGAGTAAAAACTATTTTAACTTATCTACATGTCCAAGAAGAAGAAACGGCGGGTGAATTTACCTCTCGCTTTTATCATATCGTTTCCCCAACTGTATACACGATAGACCCCTTTGCCCACGTGGAGTAGGTGGTAAAGTTCTTTTTGGTTCTTTTTTTTTGACCAGATTGCCAAGAAATCCCCAACTTTGGGATTCCTGCGGGTCGGCACTGCCTTCGATTACTGAGGCAAAGAAATGTCTGGATCATTTAACGTGATTACTACTTTTTATCCGCTTTCAAGTCTACTTTATATTTCTCGTCTGAAAAATGATAAATAGCGCGCTCTATCGTATCACAGTACGTCAATTATTAATCGGATTTATTTTATCCGTTAGTCGTCAACTTTTTAAAAAAAAGTACGCAGCATATTCAACTAAATACACAAATAAATGAATAATGTGTGAATATCTGAGTTCATAAATTACAAAAAATTTATGGAATTAAAAACATTCTGCATTATTATAATAAAGGATATGATACATATATAACTAAAAAAATTAAATTATAAGAAATACTCTGGTTTGAAGAAAAAAAACTATTTTTTCTATAACTGCTTAAATATAATGAGAAAGAAATTAATGACTTTATATAGTTATAAATAGTAAATATAAAATACCTAAAATTACACAAAAAGTGAAGACATGTGTTTTTACACCTCTCTTCGCGTCCAGTTCGATGTAATAGACAAACAGTTATATGTTATCTATCTTAATCTGCATGCTTACTTCAGTGGAAACTAGTGAAGTTTCACAATTTATTGGAATCTGCGACCAAGAAACACCAAATTTCAATCCCTAAAAAGGAAAATAAGTCCAAATTTATGGGCAATGGTCAAAAAGGAGAAAATATTGAATCGTGGCCATACTGAATTAAAATTGACACTCTCATATTTGCAGTTTTATAATAATTATAACTATCGACTATAAATTCATCGTCGTAATATTTTGAACATTTACTAATCTAGAAAGTATAACGTTTACCATTGCCTCTAGTTATTACCTGGCCTGTAGTTGGTAAATTAATAAACTTTGCCTTTTAAAATTTATTCGAAAATGTGTTTTCAATACCATGCATAATAAAATCGAATCTATCCAATTTTCTGTAATCAGTAGTGTTCAATACCAGGACCTTTAAAATGGGGAAAAAAGGAGCCAAAAGAAATTGGAAAGACAGTCACTCGTGCCTAATCAAGGTTCTACACCCAAATATTCTGTTACGAAACGTGTCCAGTCTGAAATTAGCTACCGTAATAGGGTCGATTCCGTAATTACCATGATTGATTCTAAAATTGAATTTTCACGAATTCTCTTCGACACTATTTCAATGCTCCGGAAATGAGCAATAAAGCTCGCATCCGCTTGGTAACTGCCCAAAGAGTCCCTGGGGGAAGTAAATTGCAGATGTTCTCGGGGTTTCGTCAACATCAATCACATACTTCCCCCGCATTCGCCATACAGAAGGAGAAAGAGTGAGGAGCGGAGAGGGAAGGGAGAGGAAAAAGGGCAATATATCTATCTTTTCCGATAATATAATTCTTTTGTTCATGCAAACGGACAATATTCCCGCCTGTTGGCTCCAATGCATTAATATTTATTACATTATTAAATTACCAAATTATAGATATACACTTTAGCACTTTAATTTCTTCCTGCTCAATGCATTTCTTCATATAAAATAATCATTCTAATTACCAGTTTAATATTTTCTGAACATTTTCATAGAAATTGAACATTTATCATTAATAGCAACGAAACCTATGAAACTTTTCGGTATTAAAGTAAATATTCACTTTCTTTCATAACATTTAAAACGAATAAATATACGACCTATTACAGACATAGTTTTTACTTAGTTGAACCGACGTTTCGTTACCATGTTTAGGATTTCTTCGATTCACGTTAAATTTTCATTTCGGTTGAAGCTGCCCTTGTGGACATTCAACTTTATATTTTAACACATTTGGCTTCCTTTTCCTTCATCAAAATTTAACATTACACGAGGAAGTCCCAAATATGGTGACAAAATGTAGATCAAACCGAATAAAAAATTTGTCCGTAATTAGTCGTAAATAAATTTGATTTATTTATTGAAATATATTTATTGTGTTATTTTGCGACTTAACGATAATTCAAAGAAAATTGTTAAATAATAATTTTTCCTGAACAGTTTTTAGACCAACCATTTAAGACAAAATGCAAAGTTCTATGGAATCGAATCAACTAGAAAGGAAATAAATTTTCCTAAAGAATTGTCTAATAAATTTTCTTTTGCAGAGATTATTGTAACGTCAGAAAAACTTACTATAAAGACAAAATTGATTTACCCTTCTTTCTTAGATATTAATGTTTAAATTAACAATAATAATAAAATTTTTATTTAGCAATTATTAGCTACAAAATATATTTGCATATGGCTTATTATCAAGAAAGTCAATAGCAATCATACTAGTAAAATTAATTTATAATTTAGGAATATAACGTTATGGAATAATATTTCTCGGACTTTCAATTTCATTTTTATTATCAAAATGTAATTATTATTGTCATATTCAATGAGAGAATTTGTTGATTCGTTTATTGGAAGACGGTATAATGCTCACTTCCTGAGAATAAATTCAAAATTTATTTCGAGTTGTTTATTTTTAAGATATACCAGCCCAAGTAAGTGTAATAAAATAATACAAATAGTACGGAAGTAAATATCTGTCATCGATATGTTTCACAAGTTCTTTAAAAGTCGATCTATTAATTTTGTACTATTTATTCATTTGGCGCCAATAATATAAAATTCTCATATGCGCAATTCAAGTAAATCGATTTATAATTTATATTATTACGGTATGGAATTATCCATTCAGTGTACAAAAGTTGATAGTTGTATGGGAAAACAATTGTGTTAACTTGTCTTTACTAAAAATACATTGTACAAATATTTATCATTAAATAGTTTTCTTAAAAGTACTTTTTCTTAACATTCGATATTTCTATCGATATTTGGAATGTCTTCTGTTTTCGTATTGCTGCCATCTAATGGCACACGCGCCGTTGAATTTTCTTCTTGTTGCAGAGGTATTTCAGAAGGTGCTTCACAATTAAATACAGATCGTTAACACTGTGCGCAATTTAGAGTGAAATAATTTTATACATTAAACATGGCGCTTAATCCAGCATACGAAGCTATTGGAAAAGGATTTGTACAGCAATATTATGCACTTTTCGACGACCCTGTTCAAAGACCAAACCTATTAACGATGTACAATGTGAGTATTATTTAAATAATATTTCATTAATAACTTCTCTAACTTTGAACCTATCTGTTGAGATTCTCAATAAACGAGATTCTTATGATCTCAAAGCATGTGGTATTTGATTCAAATAGTGTGTTCTGTAATTCAATCAACCTTTTTGCGTAATACAGGTTAGGCAGTATTACTGTTCAGTAATAATCGTTAGACTGTAAAGAATAGCTGGGCATAAATGTTGTGGAATGAGTCTGTAATTGTGCACAAATAACGTTAATTAATCATTGTCATATTAGAAACTTATTTCTTATTTTTGAGATATTGTTCCATGGCGCAAATTAGAAATGTCAATAAGCTTTGAATGGATTATATTTAACACATTAAACTTCTGGAGTTTGTTAAAAACATTTAATCTTCAGTTAGACTAGTAAAATCCTGGATGGAGTTGTCTTGAACAGACCACATTCATTGCAGGTTGTGAACTTTTGGGGACAAAAAAAAGTAATGTGTATTGTGAAGTGTTGGCACCATTTAAATCTCGAAATATTACTCATTGAAAGTGTTTTGTGCTTCTGCTATGGTTGAAAATTTAGAATGGTAAATCATAGATATATGTATTGTTGTTTAATAGTATTGTTTCTTGATTATGAGCAACATTTGCACACTTCTGTCAATTAAACTGCACAATTTCAAAACTTTATTGATTATATATAATTGTTTTTGCAGACAGAGTCATTTATGTCTTTTGAAGGGATGCAGATTCAAGGAGCAGTTAAAATCATTGAAAAACTTACTGTAAGTATGATTATTTGTATTCTACAATATATTAGATATGGTTCAACAATTGTTTAGGTTGATTAATTGATCAATTATGTATCATATTTTAAATTTCTGCATTAAGTATCTCCTACCTTCAACCTCCCAAAATATAATTTTATGTTTGTGATTGTCGTTGGTGCCATTGTTGGGAAGTCTTGACATGTTACTCTTTAACCACCTAAAAATGGCTACATTTTTTGTAGTAAAGGGTACTTTGAAGGTAACACTCTAGTGTTACATTTGTAGTTTAATTCTATTGGCAAACTTCCAACAAACCCAATAATATAACATAGCTGAATTGTTTCCATAGATAGAAAGTTTTTGACAGGGATTGTGTGTTCTTAAACCTATTTTAAAGACAGAAAACATAAGCTTCTAAACAATAATTGCTCCTTTATTCTTATCTCATTTAATTTGTTCAATTTTGCAGAGTCTGACTTTCCAGAAAATTAATCGGATCATTACTGCCGTTGATTCTCAACCCATGTTTGATGGAGGCATTCTAATTAATGTTCTTGGGAGACTGCAGGTACAACATATTTTATGTTTGATTTTTAAATATACGATTAGGTTTAAGCATCCAAGTATTATTTTCTTCAGACAGATGAAGATCCTCCACATGCATATATCCAGACTTTTGTGCTGAAGCCTATAGGAACAAGTTTTTTTGTGCAACACGATCTGTTCCGGCTAGCGTTACACGACAGTGTGTAAATTCTATGGCATCAATCATGTTGCAGGCAAGATGTTACTTATCTTGTGGCTGTTCATGCACTTGCTTGTCATTGCTTTGAATGTATCCTATATTGATGTTTCTCCTCTGACCCCCCCCCCCTGTCTAATAGATATTTTCACCCAAATAAATTTATAGCTAGTACACCTTTTTCCCTCCTTTGATTAATATTATTAAATTTGAGCAAGACATCAATTTCAGTGCTCCAAGAGAGATAACTGCATTAAATAATTAACAATTATTAAAATTTTAATAACTGTTTTCAGTTAGTACCAGACCACAGTTGATTTTATTTTTCACTATACCTGAAACTACATGGTAAATGTTAGTTGTGTTTACAAATCACTAAAGGTAAAGTGAAGTCTTGGAAATTACATTTAAAAGTTGAAAACATACTAATGTTAAAGCTCAAGGACAATGACATGAATTTGTATCACATCTTGTATTTCCTTTTTCGTGTAATTGGCTGACTTGGCATCTTAAAGACTTTCTCCAATCTACTACATCAATTAATAGATTAGCTGGATTAAATGCGTTTTAATGATAATACTGTAAATTGAACATAGGGTACAACTTACCTGCTTGCTTTGTTATGGACTAAAATTGGACAAAGTTTTATTGCTGTTCAATGTTGTTCTATAAATTAAGTAAAATAGTTGTAACAAGTTCATAAGGGTATGATTTTTGTTATTGTAATATGTCCTACTAAATTCTCCTTTCATTTCTGGTCACATACCAGTTATCTTAAAATGTAAAATAAATTGGATTCGATAGGAAAAAGAAACAGAAGCCAGACTTTAAAGTGATAGTATGTGTCACCTGGCAGGGAAGTACAAAAAATGTAAATTTTTGAGAGCCTAAACTCCCCTTTTCAGAAAGGGACAGTTTTCTTTCAATCCTATTTAATTCAATTTCATTTTACTTTGTCATCTTAATTTTCCTTATGTTTTTAAAATTATATTTAGTACCTTCTATTTGAAGGATTTTGTTTTTCTATTTCATTTGCTTGGAAGCTATACTACTCATTTGAATTATTACCAGATTTGATGGAGTAACAAAAAATCTTTGTTCTAGTTTCAAAGTAAACAATATATAAATAGAATTGTCTATGTTCTTGCTTCTTCTGCCCACTTAGTTTATTTACTACAAATTAAACGAAATAAATGTTAATCAAAACACAGGAATTTGTTTTTTTAGAGTCAAAATATTTTTTATACATGACATAGCTAGGAAAATAATTAAAGCAATAGTGATGGGAAAATCTTGCGTTGTCTGGATCTATCCTTTAAATTCTTCTTTTTTTTCACTTTATAACATTCAAAAAGTGCACATATTTCATTTCTTGGTGATACAGTGAAATTACTAGATATATTTTCTATTTTTGTCATAAACATGGTCTGTGCTTCTATTGTTTTGAGTAATTGTGATGCATTAATATTTTATGTATTTTGTCAGAGTTATTTTAAATGATTAAATTTTTTGGTTAGTAATTAAATTGTTAATAATAGTTCCTATGTTTAAAATATTTATAGTTAACATACATTTTGGATTATAGATATTCATTTGAAAAACGTTTTCAATTTGGTAGTTAATGTGTTGTTTGCGAGAATTTTTTTCCTTAACTCTCACAATGAAATGCTGATGAAGGATCTCAGTGAGTAATAATAGTCAATTTTGTTTATAGGAGTAATATTTGCATGCATTTCAGAAGCAGTAATGTTTGATAATTGGAAATTATGTTGAAATAGGTTTTTTACAATGTGATACTCAGATTATTGAGATTTTCTTTTAGTGTGATGAAGATCCTCCACATGCCTACTCTCAAGTGTTCGTGCTCAAGCCCATGGGAAATTCTTTCTACTGCCAACATGACATTTTCCGTCTCGGAATACACGACACTGCTTGAGGTTGCATTCAGAATGGACTTTTTGCTTAAATGTGAACAGTGCCGAAGCTGCCAGGCAATTGGAGTGTTTCCAAAAGACTTGCTGATTTGACCTTGTGGTTTCAAGTTGGGAATGTTACATTTAAATTTGTTGAAACTTTTTAAAAATAACCTGTTTTTCTGCAAGTGAATGTTTATTGCAGCTTTGTTACATTTGAAACCACTGGGTTAATATTTACTTTTGCTTCCTGTAATTACCTCTTCAGTAATATTGTGACTTGTTTTCAATATGTAAATTATATGTGATAATAGAAACTTTGTAACAAAATCAGTTAAACTAAAATTCTGCTTAAGGTCAAATTTATATCATTAAACAATTCATCATTTATATAAAGTGAAGAGTAATTTTATCTTTTCCTAAATGAAGTTTCTTTTACTGTCCCTGCCTCTATTATTTTTTCTAGACTTGCTTAGATATATTGGCCATAAAATATCTAAACAAGCATTGAAGAGGAAGAGATCATACTGGTTCGTTCAACCAATGGAAAAGAAAATATAGACAAAGTCTTTGTATAATACAATATCAATATAGCTTCAATAGTTCTTGGGCTTCCAACCGGGTAAAAGTAGGCATTGGCCACAGCGTTTTGAAGCCGGTCACTGCCATCATCGTCAAGTGTTTACAACGATTGCAGTGATCACCTTCGAAACGTCGTGGCCAATGCCTACTTTCCATCGGTTGGAAGCCCAAGAACTATTGAAGCAGCAGATACACCGGAAAAATATTCGCTCTTTGATAATATCATTATTACTGTTTTGCAGTGGTTGATTTATCACAGGTCTTATATTGTATTACACATACTTTGTACAGTGGGTCACAAAGATGTAAACTTTTAGGTATGGTAGGACTCTTGAGAATTGCATGGCAACCAATTAACAGAAGTGGTAGAAGACTGGGAAGGACACTAGATTGTTTAGTGGGAAACATTTATTTGACTTTATTGGTTCAAATAACATATAAGATGAATACAGCTCCAATGTTGGAACATCAACAGGTAAGCCAGGCTTTGTGGATGTCGTGTGAGATTGTTAAAGGTACGGCTCAACTTAGCAGTTGCCAACTCAACCTTCCCATACATTTAATATGAAGTAAAGTTCTATGGCTGTTCAGTGGTGGAAATTAGACTTGCAATACACCAAGAATGATCCTGATAACTATTCAACACTACCAAATATTTTTAAATGTCTTCCTGACCTTTTAATTATATGATTTATCATGTTTTCATAAAAGGTAATCTGATAAGTCAGCCTTAATAAACTTATACTTGCGGAGTAGGATGTTATTATTTAGGTTTTCTTTTCCTGATTAAGAGAACATAATAGTGGTAAGAAGAGAAATAGATTGTAAGTAAAGTAGGAGACAAGTTTGGTGTGGGGTCACAACATTCCCTTTTCCGTGTCTCCACAAGGTTTAGGACGGAGTTGGCCGACTAATGCAATGGAATCGGCGAACATCTTACTGTATGCCCAAGGTCTTTGACCATTAAGAGTAGTATTTGCACACAACTAAAAATAGATGAAGGTGCCTTGGTATGTGAGAACTTTGGAAAAATCAGAGAGAGTACAAGGCATTTCTGAGCCCCGCTGTCAATCTGGGGAAGAAATGCCTGCAAGAGAGAATTCCTCCAACCAACATTAAGAATAGTATTTGCACCAGAAATAGTTTTTCTATTTCATTCCAGGTATTAATTGCAACTTTTTAATTTATCTGTCCCACCCATCAAATTGACGCCTACTTTGCCGTTCATTGTCTCAGTGGTACAATTCTGCTGTAGTTAATTTTTTTATATATTCATTTTGTTTATTGAGTAGCATAAATAATTTATTATATTATTGTTTGTATCAATGAAAAAGATTTAATCTGTGAGAATGTAATGGGCAATTAAATGTAACAAGACAATTTAAATATCCCTACTTTTATATTTATGTCTATATGACGAAAAATATTTCTCGTCATTGAAGAAAAATCATTACAGAATATATTTGAATTTTTTAAAATTTAATTTATAATCGCACCAACTGCTAATGGTCTTTAGTGGAACTTCTTTGTAGTGGGAGCATAAGTGTATGGGAACTCAAAACAAAAAACTAGGATTCCAACACACGACCTTTGTGCTGCTGATGAATTTAATTGTGATTTATGAACAGTTAAGTGTAACACATGCTGTTAGTACACTCCACTGGAAATGTATAAATATTCTTAATTGTCTTTGAGCAATTGGAGATTAAATTATATTGTTAATAAATAGCTACGATAATAAAGTGCATAGTTGTAAACTTAAAAAGTGATCCAAACATACAAATTTTCTTAAATATAACATACACCGAACAGATGTAGATGAATATGTCTAGACTCTGGATGAAGACTTTATTTCGTGAGATGTGACAAGTTTTGTTTTTCAAAATAGGATTGATCATAGGTTTTGAATTGTTTCAATCTTCTAATGAAGGATATTGTTTTATATTTTGTTGCTTTATTTTCAGAAAAGAATATGAGCACTTAAAAAAATTATAAATAAACATTATAATAATAACATTTTAAACATTCCTTCGGTTACATTTGTGCTATTTTTTTATACATGGTATTTTAGACAATTTACATGAAATCTTAAAAAATATCCAAAATAGTACTTTGTCACTTTAACAATGATTTTAATCATGAAAGTAATATTTATAACAAAATTAAAATAAAAAGTAAATGTAATATATAATAATACATTTAATTGTATATAATGCAAATTATTGAAATTAACTGAAAATAGGGAGAAAATTAAATGGAGAAATAGTTTATACGCCCTTTTCACACCTTTAAGCATACAGATTATAAAATAATGCACAAAAAATGAAAAACTTTATCACACATAAACTAGTAGAAATTTGTAGATAATGAAATCTCAATTATGTGTGTATAAACAGAATTGGAACTACATTCTTCGAAGTATTTCTGTCAAAATCCCATTTGATCCAAGACATCAATAAAAGTAATATTTAATGAAAGCACTTTTCATAATGTTCATTACTAACAATGATTAAAAATCAGGCTGAACATGTACCTATTTTTCATTTTTCTTTCTTCTTCTGTTTTGCACTTGATCTTTATTTCTAAGCTTTGTTTTCTGTATATTCTTTTCACTTTTATGAGGATTATTTGCATTAATTTTGACAGTTATTTTTTTTGGACGTGACTTTTGCTTTGGTTTTCTGGGTCTCTCCTTTAAACTCACTGTTTTCTTTAAACCTTTTCTTCTGGTTGTTTTTACCTCAAGCAAACTTGTCTGTTGCTGACTCTTAAATTGTTCTGGACCATTTGACGACATTAGTTTTGGCCACATGAAAACGGAGAAAAATCTTTTTTTCCAAAGGGTAGTTGCTCTTTCTGTTTCAGAAAATACTAAATCTGACACACGTTTGGGAGAGTTAGCACTCTTAGTGCTTTTTGCATGACTAAATTTTTGCTTTGTGGTAGCACACTTCTTAATCGTATCCAAGTTTAAAAATAGTGTGTAAAAGCCTACTAATGAAGTATGACTTGGGGGTATGTAAAAGACTAAGGAAGGCTGTTCACATTTTTCTCTGCATGCAGAACTTGAATTCGTTAACACAGTGATATATTTGTTAACATCAATGGGACACTGAGAACTATCTGAATCATTCACATGATGTAGGTCTCTGTCACTGCGCACCGGATCTTTATCATTTCTACCATGAGAAGTAAGTGTATCTAAGTTGGTTAAATGTGTGACCTCATTCGTTTCAGGGTTTTTAGGATGTCTCACGTCAAAGTCCTCTTGTGGACTATTGTTTGGCACATGCATAGTATTGGGTCCTGAATTAACACTCTCTTCATAGAAGTCTCCATTTACATTACTGGAAAGGAGCTGGTGCATCTCAGAGTTATTGTATACAGAATTTGCATTTGGTTCTTCTGCAGGAGCATCTTCAGGTTTTAATGCATTTAGGAATTGAAGAGGGTTAAACAAATGCTGTATCCTACTCTCATTTATTTTAATCAGAGAAGAATTCGGATTATAGTTTAATACATTAGGCTCAGAAAAAGAATGATTTGATGATGGCAAATCATACAATTCCATTACAGAAACATTTGCATTTTCTGCACAATTGTATAAATAATTGAATCTCGAACTACTTAGTGTCTGATTTACATCATGAATAACACTGTTGGGGCATTCAAAGAATGTGCTATCATTTGCAATATGATTCCAATTAAATGATGTGCGACATTGGAACAATTTTAATTGTATTTTGAGTAGTTCACATAAACTTATTATTTCATCTTTAGAGAAATTAAGCTCTGATTTGTCATCTTGTGTAATGTACATGTCCTTTAAGATTTCCCAAAATTTTGCTGCTATCATATGAGGAACATATTTTTGAGTTCTATCTCTGGTTACATCTTCAAGGCCCATTTCAGTTATCAATTCATTAATATAGTCCTCTTCCAGATGACTTTCATTTAGAATACTTTCCCAAATTTCTTGTGGCCCTCCAATCTTGGAATGCACTCTCCTATGTTGAACATTTAACTCCTTCTCAGGATTTTTCTTTATCCAATTCATTATAGCTGTATACCTGTGACGTAACTGTGTTCTGTTACGATTTTTGAAGCTGTTGCTTATTTGACTCCAATTTCCTTTCCCAAGCTCTTTAACTAACTTCAAAAGTAAAACATCCTCTTCTGAAGTCCATGGTTCAAAACCTTGTTGGTACTGCAGAAATGTGTTAAATCTATTCCTTATTTGAATAGACGTACGATCTTTAAGAAATCTAGATATTCTGCCATAATCAGTTCCAAATTTCTTTATCCCAGCAAGAATTATTGCATCTTCTAGTTTAGTAAATCTTCCTTTTTTAATATTTGGTTGTAAAGTATAGGCCCAGTGATTGTAAACTTGAAATTTGGTTCTACCTGCCATATGTGATGCAACTTTAGCCCAAGGAATGTATTCTCCAAGTTGATATTGCCGGACTAATTTTTCCAACTGTCTATCCTCTTCTTCTGTCCACTTTTTCTTAGTTACATCTTTATTGAAGTGTGTCTGAAGATGTTCTATACACTGGTATGATGAACGATTTGTGTTTAATTCTCTTGCTATTGCTTCCCAATCCTGATAATTGTATTTATTGGCACAAACTTTCAGCCTATTTTCTTCCTCACGAGTCCATTTCTTTTTGTTTAAGTTTGGGTTAAGATAACTGTTCCACATTCCAATGCATTCCAATAACCCATGTCTGTCTTTCAGATTTTTTAAAGGAATTTGTGCCCAATCTGTTTCATTTAAATTTTCATCTATCTTCAGCTGACACTGTGAGGCTTTTTTATTTTTTTGTATCATATACCTTTTTACAGAATTTAATAGATAGGTTTTATCTTCTGCTTTCCATAAGTGACCTGGAGGCAAGTTAACAGTGCTTATAAAGTTCCTTGTTTTCATATTTATAGTATCTGAATTTGATGGAGGTGAAAATGAATTCTGATCTTTGAAATAGGGTATACCAAATATATATGGCCAATTGTGGTTTGATTCATCTATCTTTTGATACTCCTTCTTAATTTGAAGCTCAATGGCCTCAAATTCAGCATTTAAAGTGTCCTTCATATTTAAAAGTGAAATTTCAACTTTATCTAATGCGCTTGTGCATTCAGAATTTAGATTCTTACACAATTCATGTTGTTTTCCTTGTTGTTCAAAGTCAATATTATGAGTTCCTGAGATATTACTTGTATTGGCCTCCAAAATTGTATCATTGTCAGAAGTATTGTTTGTATTGGATTGAAAAATCTCCTTCAATTGAGCAATGTGACTGGTAACATGCATATAATCTAAAAACTCGTCCCATTCCATAACCTAAAGGACAAAATTAAGAAAAATAGATTTCATAGCCTTATAATATTCATATGAAACACAGAAAATAATGAGATAATTTTAATATATAATGTACTTTAAAGAGCCTAAATGTGACACTGTCACCATTTATATATTCCAAGAGTACTACTTATTTCAACACAATGTTGTGTTCATTGTTAAGTAATAGTAACACATTCTTTTGAAGTGAATTATGAACCTTCCCAATAGTTTTTGGCTTTATTGTGGTTTTGGGCAGAGAACCATTATACATAGTATTTTTCCTAACTAGTACAGAAACAATTTGGTGTATTCAAGAAGATAATGTATTCAAAAGTAGTGAATTTAACTTATAATCTTAAGGAAAGTCATTTTAAAGAAGTCTGTAAAATAAATACATCACTTAAAAGCAAATAATGAAATTAAGTCCCACTAGAGAAAGTTTTGACTGCTAGACTTGTTCCAAATTGATTATAGAAAACATTCTACATCTACAATTAGCTAATGTAGCATATTTGTGACCATTCTAATATGATATTGAGTTATAAATCATGTAGAAGAAGTTATATTTCCTTTTTCCTTTGTTTGGAAATGAGTGTTGTATTTTCATTGCATGTATTTTCTTGTGAATGTACTAATGAATTGTCCTAGATTAATAAAATATGGCAACATTAAGAAAACATTTGAGAAAGTGTTTCATAAACTAAACTAGGAAGAACATTGTGGTCCAAAAGGTGATGAAATACCTACATCTGCAACATTTACATAGCAAATTGGTTTACCTTTAGTAATTCAAAATAATGCAATTGATATAACTGGGTCAATAGAAATAAAAAACCTCAGATAAAGCAGATTGGAAAGAAATTCTTTGAAATTTACATATAACATTACTGGGTCTGAACAATTATTTGAACAAGGTAGTGATACATTTCTAAGAAAGTGGACCTTAAATTACTCAATAGTACACAAGATGCAACCTGCACAAAGAAGTACAGACTGAACCACATTGGGCAGAAATAGAACACATTGCATGAGGAGAGAAGTAGAACCAAATTAGCAGATATGGTGAAACCTCAGCAATCTTTAATGTCAACACAGAGAATTGATCACAAGTGGACTGTTAAGGCCCTAAACTGGATGTAACGATTTCATCCATACATCAATGAAGGTGAGATTATTGAATACTATAATGATACAAAAGGAGGAATCGATGCACTAGATGAGAAGTGCACCATATATTCTACCAACGAGTGTTGTAGAAGACGGCCTTAGTCAATGTTTTATACAACATATCAATGGTCAATTATGCATTCATCTATAAAAAAATAATATCCAAAAATCATGTTATGACTTTACTAAGGCTCTGGCATGGCAGTTGGTTGAACCCAATCTCAAGAGGAGAAAGACCAACCTTCACTTCCTGTGAGAGCTGAGGCATTCCATTTATAGAATTCTACAAATTGAAGTCCCTACTACACTTACCAGTAAACTATCAAAAAAAAGTTAAGATTAATGAACAAACAAAAAAGTAAATTGTGTGAGTTGTAATGTCCCTTTTGAAGTGGCTGTGCAAAAAACATTTCTGAAGAAGGTATATAAAAATCGTTGCCAGTTTTGTTGATAATATAATCAAATTTATTCAGAAAATATAGCATTTATAAGGGTAATCTATCGTTGTATTGAATTTCCTGGCTATATATAATGATTAAATTAAATTGTATTCAGATATTCATTTTTCTAACTTAATTTGCATGTTAAGAATTTTATTTTTAAAATTAACTAGAGAAATCCCTGGAGCATATTTTAATTTTTTACATTTGATATGTTGATTAACTTTATGTTTAAGTGCAGTTTTTCATTTATTTTATATTCATACCTTTAATTATTTATATTAAAGTCTGGGTCAATGTGACTCCATTGGCATGACAAAAATTTGTAACCTATAGTTACGCGTTAAACTTAAAATAATTTTTTTTGTAATTTGGTACAGAAACAATGTACTACCTTTCGTTTCCTTCGCAGTGACGACTACTCAACTGATATGTATTACAACCAACAGACGGAAGACGACAATAAATTTTGTGAAAATATCATTATTGTTCCCTATTGAATGTTTGTCTGTTAAAGTCGTATTTATCATTATTATTGGCTGAAGTAGTTTATAATTATACATATTAATTCGATTCAACGAGAGAAATGATTAAGGGGAAATGTTTATAAGTTATAATTATTAGAAAAGTCGGAATAAAAGGATCGAATTTAAATTTCAACTGAATGGATTGTTGATATTTTTTTGTTCCTTCCTGCTGAATATAATTTCCCCTATATTGGAATCTGTTGGGCAAAGACTAGCATTTTTGGTTAATATGTCAGGCTCAATGTAAAAGCTACGATTGGTTTCGAAATTGTAGCTATGGCTTACGGAATACGGCATTGTCGTATGGACCTGCCATATTTATTCTTCGATGATTGATGTGTAGTTAAAGTAAGTATTTCAAAAATCGCATTGTATTGTTATTGAATTTGCGCTGATGTTACTTGAATCTATTCCAATTTATTAATAAAGTAATTTAAGCCTATTCTCAATCGCACATTCAAATTCGTCATAAAAACAATATACAAAGATTTTAAGATTGCATTTATTGAGTTTTAAATGTAAAATAATTTAATATTTAAGTAACGACTTGTTGAATACGTTTTTTTTATTTTTTTAATTGACTCCAAATTATGTACAATCTGACTATTATAACAGACAATAAATACATTTTTTGTGATTCTTAATTTAATGCTACATAAAAGAAATAGACATGAAGAGTAATGCTCCAGTGAACATTATCTAAAATAATAAACATTTGTTAACATATGTTTGTTAGGCCACAGTTTTTTATTATTAAATCCCGTGGAAATTACCCAGAACCATACTATTCCTGTCTTATATTCTGGGTTCGTATAATTTATTGAATTAATTTGTGCATCCATGGATAACAAAATATATTTGATTTATAATATCTTAAACGAAAACGTTTCGCTTGTAACGTACATATAGGCGTTAATTGATCTAATTGTTTTATTTCACTTTATCTGTCTTTCGAAAGAAATCTACAAAATTGTTTATAATGTTATCAAATTGACTGCCAGCGTTTCTGAGAATAATTCTTTCTAGAATAATTTATGTAGAGAAGTGCATCGACGCACTTCCGTTCTGATCCAGAATCGGGATGATGCTTCCAAAAGAAAATATGAGGATTGGGTTCTGTATTCAACGCCGAAAATATTTCAAACATTAAAAATTCATTTAAGAGCTTTTATAAAATGTTAAACATTTTAATTACAGGGATCACTACTATCACTTGAATAGTTTTTTTATAATTATATAAGATTCTTATTTATGAATACATTAATAAATTAAGTGATATAAATTTGACGCTACAAGGATTTTTTAATAATATAGCTGAACGCTTTGCGTTTTTTTCTTACAGTATGTTTAAATTCGGTCAGAGTATACTTGAAAGCTGACTCGAATCGTCCATTTATATATGTTTAAAAAATTCTGAATAATTGTTTCTCGTACTAAAATTTGTCCGAAAACTAAAGTATTATAATTTATTATTCATTTCGTTAATTTTATTGGACCCCTTTATTTTCAATAACTCTGAATGATAGATAATAAGTATCCGAAGAAGTATCACTTTTTAATGAATGTACATCACTTGTTCCATACACTCTTTGTTATATCCCTTTTTATTTATATTTCATCAAAAAACAAATTACACTCTAGCCATCTAGAGCAAAAATACTTAGATCTTTGTAGAGTAATATTTGGTTGATGAAGTTCTTTGAGTCTGAAGGCTAGTGTGTATTTACGTGATGATTGCAAGTTTTAGAGTTCCAAATTGAAATGGTAGACAATTCTGATAACTCCGGCATGTATTCTTCCTATTCGAATCAAGACAGCGCTCTAAATGTTCCAGGTAGGTTAAATATATTATTCACTCTTTTGTCCATCCGCGTGTGGTATTGCGTTATTGTTGACAATAACTTTATTAGCTTCTGATAGGTTTGTGTAAATTACCTGTTTTAGTTATTCACTATCAGTAAACCTAAACATATCGCGTGTGGTATGATTTTCGCTGCTTAGTCTTTGTATTAAGTACATGTTTATTATGTTTCAGTTGGTGTGCAGCCAGGACTGAATCAACTTTCACCGTATTTGAATTTTAATCCTGTATACCTACCACAAACACAGCCAGAATTCATTTTCCCAGAAGGAGCATCTCATCAGAGAGGTCGTTCTGAACTGGCATTTTCACAGATTGGCGTATCATGTATGCTGGGAGCAGGAATAGGAGGTATCAGTGGTTTATATAACGGCTTGAAGACTACAACTTTGGCTGGACATACTGGAAAGCTCAGGCGAACACAGTAAGCTACATCTGTTTATCATTAGAATGTTTATTTTACATTTTTGTACCAAACTATATATATAACAAATCTTGTCACAGCTAACATTGAAATCTGCATTATATACAAATATTCTGACAACAGAAATGGTATTATTTGTTTTAAGATTAGGTAATGGTGATCAAAAGTGAAGTTTTAAAGTTACACATATTAGCAGTCATTTTGTAAGTTATCTGTAAACTGGTTTGTTATGGGTGGTTAGCTCGTGTATCTTACAAACACCTGGCAAACCTGTCTTATGCCCACCTCAAGCCACCAATATCTGTGATAAGAAATTCTTTTGGGTTCAAAATTCTATTTTTGATTGATGTATCTATATCTGGCACATGCGATCTGTGCATAGGAGTCATTGTTGCTTATGCCTAATTGGTCTGCCAATCAGGTATGCCGGGAAAGTTGGTGTGTGGATGGCTGCTGTCAGATGAACTTTACATTTGTAACCTGTATAACCTGGTTCTGAATTAGTGGTAACAAATCTATTAAATTTCATGGTATGATAAAGAAATATTATTGTTAAAATAGATATTCTTGTTACTCTTATGTGGAGTATGTCTGATATTAGCATTACATCAATTCATTTTTATTTCTCACTTATTTAATTTTTATTGAAGTTACAGAAAATTATTTACTAAATTTTGTAGAAATAAATTCAAAATCACATTAGTTCCATATTAAGGCACACAAGGATTGAGATAACTATAAAATCAATATTTAAATATTTTATTATACTGTGCTGATATATTTCAAATTCCTTTTTCTAAATTTTAGATTGCTGAACTATGTGATGAAACATGGGTCTGCAACTGCAAACACTCTTGGTGTAATTGCTGTGATGTACTGCGGCTTTGGTACGTTATTGTCTTTGGCACGGGGAGCTGATGATGAATTAAACACAGTCACTGCAGCTACTGCTACTGGTTTACTGTACAAATCTTCAGGTATTATAAAACATATTTTGTAATATATATATATACAATAATAGAATTTTTAGAGGCATCACCCCCAACTTTTGTCTCTCTTCCCTGTCCATATATATATATATATATATATATATATATATATATATATATAAACAATTAATAGGGAAAGGACAGAGAGATAGAAAGTAGGTGACTTACCTGATGTTCACATATGGTAGGCACCTTGTAAGGTTTGCAGTTCTTTTAAATATTCGGACGCACTGCCCCATTCATCAGAAAGTTTGAAATGGGGGAGAAATGTAGGATTGAGCAGAATTCTATTCCAGCATGTGACTTAAAACAAAATTCCTACCTTTCTCCTTTATTTCTATTGTTACGTAATGTCCAAATATCCAATATGTGACCACATCATGTTTCAAACATTAATTTGTTATATATTTATATATATATATATACACATTAATAGTATATATTGTTACCAAAGTTTATTTATTGCAGCTGGTCTAAGGAAATGTGCCATCGGCGGAGGTATTGGCTTTGGTCTTGCTGCAGCATACTGTCTTTGGAATTCAAGAGAGAAACTTCAAGGCTTTAGACAACAATATAATCCAGCGTAAGACTTGTACTTATTTGACCACTTAGAAACTTAATATCCTTGCTAACAACTCTTTTGTGTTAGTGTGGAACTATGTATATGATTTCATATTTGTAGGATGACTTGTACATATGATTTCAGCAGCATGAGTGAGAAGTAAAAATGTTAACTAATCATCATATGTAGTGCCTTTCTGAAAATATAAATAACCTACATGCTGATTTCTGTTCATAGCATGAAGGCCAAAGTTCAATATGTTTGTGTATATCCTTTTAAACTCCTTCTCTTGGCTTTTCAGTTGGAAAGCCAAAAATATGTTGAAATATGCTTGTTTTGATCCTTGTGGCCTGTGTCCTATATTTTATTAAGTAAAAAATCTGATGTTTTGGCTAAATTGATTATTTAATAACTTTTTTTGTTTCAAATTCCTTTTCAAATTTAGTGAATCTTATTTGTCTATGGGTGCTACCTATGTTCACTACTTTCAATGTTCTAAGTGAGCTATATTTCTGTACCTGTTATGAGTAATATTTTATGAATTATATAACAGCAAAGTGTAGCATTTTGACTGTTATGCTTTTATTATGATTTTTTTTTGGTTGTTGGTGAAGATAAACACTCTCTTTATGAAGAAATTTAATAACACATGATGTCTACCCTGGTGCTTGTAACAATTTTATTTTAACTAGTTTTCCTATTGAATAATTTCAAACTGAGATGGTTGGAATATATATATATATATATATATATATGGGATAAGTGACGAAGTCACGCATTTGATAATTGGATAGAAAGAAAGAGCGAATTTCATGCCTTTCTCCCAAATATTTCTTTCTTTCTATCCATATATATATATATATAAAATTAGTAAGGAGAGGAAAAAAAGATATAAAGTAGGTGACACCTTCTTTCTATTTCTTTATTAATTATAATATATATAGGAATGATAAAAATGTTGAAACAGTTGATGGTATTCATAACTAATGGATCTTTGCTAGTGACAATCTTCTTTTAGGACTGTTGAGCCTTGTTTTTTTACGGGATGTTTGCCTATGTTTCACCAGGCAAAATTAAAAAAGGTTCACCGGCCCTGATAATGCTTGAAGATTGTGAAACAGCAAACGCGCCATAACTAAACTTTGCCCTACAACCAAAAACCTGATAAAGGCAATGTAAGAAAGGAAACAGTGAGGGATAGTGTAAAAGTTTAAAAACCTTGCTAGAACATAAATACAGAAAGTAAAATATAATTTAATGCATTATCAAATTTGTACATAATGTATTTAACTTTTCATATTTATTAGTTTTAAATTCAACCAAACTGTTGTTAGGATCAATTATATTCTTCCAGTAGTTTCTGCAAAGTAATCCATAAATTAATTCAGCATAATTTTTAAATGCAATGTAGCCTTTAAGTATCTTCCATTATTTGAATAATTTTCATTTAAGTTTTTTGTAATATACTTCTCTTACATATCCATATAAATTTCTAGATTTTCCTCAATATTAGTTAATATTTGATTTAGGTTGTTCTCAGGAAAAGTGCAGTTATTTGTGTTAATAATTCTACATTTGATTTTATAAAAGTCTAAACAAATTATTTTCAATTTTCATGAACAGATCGAACAGATAATGGCAACAGCATTATAGCAGCTTGGATTCATCTTTAGAAGAATATTTAAAACAAAAGAGAGAAAATTATCTGAACTTTGAGTTTGAATTGAAGCATTACATGTAATTTTCCTTGGACATTGAATTCGTTTAAATTTCTACAACTGTAAAAATATTTTTAAAAGATTATCTGAAGTAGACATTAGTATTTATAAATACCTCACCTCGGACCATGTACATAGATAGATTCAGTGTGTTGTGAATGTAAAGAAAAATGTAATTGGTTGTAATTTGATAATTAAATTTTATTTAGTATTTCATGCTAGGTTTGTTTGAATTGGCCCTTTACTAACAGAAGAGGGAATGAAACTTTTCTTTGTGAAGGCCAACAGAAAAATCAGAAAATAATACTCATACAAGTTATAAAAATATAATTTATGTCAATGTTTAATTTGAGTAAGTAAATGAGAACAATGTCAAAAATAGTGCAGAAAATCATGTAGTTATATATACATAAACAATCACTTGCTTTTACAAGATATGCATTGTAGAATGTGAAATTATTCACCAATAAGAAATGATTTGTGGCTTTCTCTTGATGAAATTATTTTATTTATATGCAGTGGAACTTTGATAATATTAAGCTGAGGTAATGGAGAAAATTTGAATTCTAATCTAAATTCGGTTTCATGGTCTTTGGCTGAGCTTCAATTGAAATATTTCTTCTTTGTTTGAATTAAAATTATGCGTACACAAAGTCTGTTTTTCATTTAGATTGTGAAGAGTGTGTTAGTAAATTGTAGGTATAGAGTGGGTCTTGCATGGAGTCCAAGTGTCAACTTGGTTGGCTCAGTGGTTAAGCAGGTCCTGGGTCCAGTTGACATTTTTCCATTCTAATTTTCTTCATTCAGTTTCATGGTTTTTGGTCGAGATTCAATTGAAGCATTTCTTCTCATTTTGAATCAAATTAAAATTTAGTAATGATGGTTGAAACATCTACATAGTGTACAGAATTCAGTCTTAAGGTTTGCAAGCTGCTAACCTCTAGCGATCTTGTGGCTAGTGTTTTTGCCCCACAATACAGAGGTCCCAGGTTTGAATCCTGGCATGGACTTTGGATTTTTTGTGCCATCATGGTCATATCTGGGATTAAGACAGCTGGAGAATCAATACACGGACTGCATAGCACTCAATATATGTCATGTAAGATGACAGTCCACAGTTGAGCTGGTAGACCAGGGCCCTGAATGGGTGGCATTGCCAAGGAAGGAAGGTTTGTGAGCTTTTTAAGGATTTATTTTTTCTGAAAATCAGCTCCATTTAATTGACTTGTTCCTCAGTGTACAGTGTGTCTGCAATGACATTTTAGATACAAATTGTTCCTTCTCTTCATTAGTTTAAAATGTCTGTATCTGAATTTTTTCATGTCATACAGTAATTTTATTTATATACTTGTAGAATTGGAAAGGCTGTTTGGCTGACTTGGGAAATAATAAGAAAAATTTGGTGTCCACATTAAAATGAAATTCACTTCATAACAAACAGACTGACACTTGAAAAATGTCTCACCTCCTCCCTTGCTAAAGTTGGCTTGTGACTGAAAAATTGAAACTAACCTACCCTGGTATAGTGGTAATAAGCTCAGATATTATTCCATATCCCCATATCAATTGTGTTAATTTTTATGACCATGTTAAAGATAAGTGGTGTCTTACCTGAAATTGATGCTTAGCATTGCCGTTGAGGACAGGGAAAGGTTCTTTAAATTTTCAGAGGTGTCAGCCCCTTAACCAGAAGAAAAGGACACATTGCAAATACCATCTGGTGGGCAGTGGACACTATATGTATACAAGTGAGTAGTGATGTGACGCTGACACAATAACTGGCGAGCAGCTGACATTACTGGAGTGCAGAGGGATGGTATTATATCTATGAGAACAGAGTTAACATTTTTAAAGTCATATAAGTAGAACCATGAACCTTTTTTCTAGCAGTGGTAAAATAGATTGCATTAATCACAGAGGTATGCTCATTTCAATATTTTAACTTGAAGGTTTGCATCTAAATAAGAGATTCCAAATCCCTCATAATCCAGCTGCATTTTAATAAGAAAAAAACGCCAAAGATTAAGTTCTCTGATGTTTATTTCAATAATTATATTGACCTCATTTGCGTATTAGTAACTCCATTTGAAATATATTCCTTACGAGATGAAATTAATCATTCACTAATCGCCAATTGGCCAGGTAGAAGTGTCCGAAATATAAGCGACTTACTTTAAAAATTCGCATAAAACGTGTTTCTATGTCACAACATTTTTCATGTGCCAAGTGTAATAGAGAATGCAGGTGATAATTTAGATAGGTTTTGCTTTATGAATGAGAACTCATCCTGTAAGATTGACAGCGAAAGCTATTTTTCATTAGACAGTCGTGTGTTCAAATACCGGTAATATTAAATTTTTAGGAGTGTTTGTGCCTTGAGCAAGTGTCTTGTTTACATATTCTGAGGGCCACCGTTGCATAAAAAACGTTCTTGGATAAAATGCCATTTTTTTGCTGCAATTAAGACTTTACGTGTCTGCGCGTTAGGAATACTGACACAAAATTTGGATGAATAATCACCCATCGGAATTAAAAACGCGACACAGAACTGGAAGCATTATTCTGGAGCAATAGTCTGGTAAACGTGGATACTCGTGATTGTCTAGAATTCAGCAAAATTTGATTAGCAAAGTAACAGAAAAATTTGCTGTAGTAACAGTCTTTAATTGTATATGTGATATGACTGTAATTTTATATAATAAATTATCGTTAAAGCTGGGCTGTGAGCAGGAATGCAACTTGGTCAATAAATTTGTATATAATATATATAGCCCTCATTTTAAATAGGCAATACGAAACAAAGAATTCATCCACTCAAACTAGTTTTTTTTAATTAAAGATTTATATTTTCAAAATCAATTACATAGGAAACTAAACCAAAGGGCATAGGTACTTTTTTGAAAGTCAAGGATCTTAACGCATTGAAGATATATTTTGTCAAAGTTTATTAACTTAGTAATTTATCAGTTTAATGGGATATTAAATATTCAGTTAGAATAAAGATAAATTTGATGTTATTTATTTACTTGTAATCGTCAGCAAATAATTATAGGTGGCAGTAATGTAAGATCTTATTTGCAGCTAATAGAGAATGACGTTCCAGGAAGTGGCCATCTTGCAGTTGGTACAGGATTTTGTAGTTCCTAGCTGATATGTTTTTAAGGAAATAAAATGAAGAAACAGAGGACAGTTCATAGATTCACCCTAAATTGTTTCAAAGACTAAAAATATATTTTAAAATAAATTTAGATATGAAATCGAGTGATGTTTTCAAGTAGCCATGAATTTCAAACTGCGGTTTCAATTGGCGTACCATCGATATGACCAAGGAATTAAATGCCTATTTAGATACCAAACTTCATTCATTGCTGTTAGTTAAACGTAATGAAGTTAACTCGTTATGTAGTAGTTTTCTCAGAAGAAGCTATACTTTCTATTCAAAGGATAGTCTAATTTGCTTATGCCTCGATGGCATAATTTTGACAAGTGATAACGAGATAAGAGTTTGATTGCATACAAAATGAAGAAATTATTTTCTAAGATTGAAACGAAAATTGACAACACGGTGAAGGAACCAAATAGCTATGTTGGCAAGGTATTTGTTGTGGGACGAATGACAGTATCTGTTGAAGAAGTTTTAGCCGAAGGTAAAAAATGTGTTTATAACCTATCTTGGTAATTTAATATACTTTTTCAGGAGAGATTATTTTCATCACGAAAAAATTCACGAAGAGTCATAATGAAAATTTATTCATTAAGATACCTTATTGTTAGTTATTAATTAAATTTATCAAATTCTCATAGCTTTATTTGCTGTAACATTAATTTTCTTGTGGTAATGCTACACCCATTTACACTTTTTGCAGATTTTAGCTTGTGTATATATAAATTAAGTAGTTCAGTGATTTTGAAAAGTTCAAAATTTAGTATAAGAAAATTGCTGGATGCCAATCCTTGTCAAGTAATATTGAATATCAATTGTAGATTTTATTTTGCAGTAAATCAATTAATGGGAACTGGTGGAGTGTGATTCCCCATCCTCTGATTGGTGCTGTGAAAGGAAGGGAGAACTGCTACTTAATTACAAAATTTTAATTACTGGGCTTTAAAAATCTATATTAAAAAGAAGGAAAACTTTCACTATATTATAAAAGTGTCATTGATAAAGGCTATAAATGAATTACAAAGTTGGGAGGGGCTTAATCGTGACATATTAAGTTTGGTGGATAACTTTCCTGATTAATGTATATTGTATCAAATTAATTAAATAAAATAAATTTATGACCAAAGGCAAAGCTTTATTTTGTTGAACTGATGTGTCATCACCATATTTTGGATTTACTTGGGTAATGTTAAATTTTTACAATAAAAGAAACCAAATGTGTAAAAAGCTTAACTTAAATACAAGAGTAGCTTCTACAAAATGTGTCTGAAAGTTTGTGATTGGCTCTAAATTTATTCCATTTAATATTTATTTCACATTTAGAAAATTTGCTTGTTTAGAAGGAAGAAACTAAAAATTACAACCACGTTGATGCCTGTACACTCTTAAAGTGTGAAAACTTAATTTTTTTTATAATAAGTTCTGCGATTTATATTTCACCAATTTTATTTTGGACTTCAATGTTTCATTGTACTTCAAATCATCCAAAAAGTTTTATTTATTCTGAAATATCACATAATTTAATTACAATTCTCTTTCAGGTGGATTTGCTGTGGTATTTTTGGTGAAAGCTACCAGTGGAGGTGTTCGATATGCATTGAAACGAATGTACGTGAACAACGAACATGATCTCAATGTGGCAAAACGAGAAATTCAAATAGCTGTAAGTACAAATATATAATGATTATTATGACTGATGTTACAAGCATAAAGGAGCTAATTATTTGACTGTATAATTAGAGAGATTCCAAACAAATAAGTCATCATATAATCACTAATCTAATTGGAAGTATTTTTTATTTTTATTTCATATTGTCAGCAATTGAATTTACCTTATTATGGGTCACAGAAGTTCCTTTTCTGTTTAGGAGTCTGTTATTTTCTCTTTGTTTGTTACCTCTGCAACTTTTTCTTTACCAATCTACTGGATCATTAATATTATAATTAGTTTACTTCAAAATAAATTTTGGAATTGAGTGAGTTTGGGTACACCACTAACTTCATTCACCAATTTCTTATATCTGACCTTTTCACATAATAAAGAGATAAATGATAAATATTACATATTTACTTAACCCTGTCCTCTTATACCTTTGGGTGTTGAGATTAAAATAAAATTAAATACATTTACAACCAAATTACATGTTTGGGACTTCCAATCTTATGACTGTAATGTGATTGTAACTGTATTTGATTTAATTATGAAAAACAAACATTAATTGATTTACTATTAATATTTGAATAAATAAATGTGAATAATGAAGGCATATATTCAATTTAGATTAAAATAAATATTTATTATGAAGATTGTGTTTATCATGAATAAACCTTCTCGGTATAAAGTCAGTGGTGTATCTCAACTTGTCTTTAACCTAAAATGTAAATCCTTGAATATATATATATATATATATATATATATATATATATATATATATATATATATTCTCTTTCCGCTTCAACAATTCATCCATGTGTATTAAAATTTTGTGAATTCCCATATTCTCAATTTTGTACAACTTCAAGTTGTTGCACCCTAGTTCTTTTATTGATAATTATTTGAAAATTTCTCATTTCTATTTTAGAGTAATTTGAGTGGTCACAAAAATATTATTGGCTATGTTGACTCAAGTCTTACACATACAGGAAATGGTGTGTATGAAGTGCTTCTGTTGATGCCATATTGTAGGACACATGTTTTACAAATGATGAATGGACGGTATGTATATTACTTGTGCATGTATCATACCATTTAATTTTATTTACTAGTAATTGGATGTAAAATATATTTATGCATGAGTGAATGAATTTGATCCTGCAATTGAGTTATAGTCAGTGACAGTTCCAAGTATTAAGCTTGAAATAACAAATTTGAATTATCATACACACAGCCTAAAGTAAATGAGTTCCTAAGAAATATAATTAAAATATGTTTTTTAATTATTTCATCACACTATGCTTTCACTTTACTACCATATATACTTCCTTATTCTAGTTATGAGGAAATGATTCACTACACTTTCACTTCACTACCATATATACTTCTTTATTCTAGTTATAAGGAAATGTTATTGTAAGACTGGTGGTAGTCATTTCTTTTATTAATTGATCAAAAAAAGATCTGAATTTGCCATTTTAAGATATTTTAAAGATATACAACAAACTTGGAGATTTTAGAGAATATCATTGTATTAGATAAACATAGTAGAATTCTATAAATCTTGGAAACACTTGTAAAAGTAAAACAGTATTACAATCCTTTGAAATCTAATTTAATTGTTTTAATTTAAAAAGTTCATGTGAGAGTACTTTAAAATATTTAGAACATTTCCTTTGTACCAATTGAAATATTTCTTGAATATTTTGCAAGGATAAAAATCGATAAAGTATTCAACAATGAATCTAGTTGAAATATATTAAATTATAAATTTGTTCCCTTACATTTTTCTTTCAAAGCTTTATTTTTGTATTTATGCATTACTATAATCAAAATTTCAGTTGAAAAATAGTGAATTGTTTCACATTTTATGAATATTATTTAGGAAACTTATTAGAAACAGACTATTGAAGGGAATATAGAGGTTGGGTAACACCTGAAAATTTTGGTTTGGCTTTGCCGTGCAGGATGAGAAGGAAGTTCTTTAAATTTTTTAAGGTGCTAGCCTCTTTTCACAGAAGTGTCATTCCATCCAGCACACAAAATTACTGTTCTGAGGAAGGAGGCTACCAGCTCTGAAAATTTACTTTACGATGCTGAACCTTAATTTTAGACAAGTCATTCACTTCCTCTCTTTCCTTCCCATACTAATTATTTAAATTATTTTGACAATGTAATTACCTGATGATTACAAGTTTGTTATATTTTTGTTTAATACAATATGCTTTCATAGAAGATAGTGTACATAAAATTATCATCTGCAGGTTGCAATCTGGATTTTCTGAAAATGAAGTTCTTCAGATATTCTGTGATACCTGTGAAGCTGTCTCAAGGTTGCATCACTGTCAGACACCAATAATTCATAGGGATCTAAAAGTATGTTTACTTCAGTATTTAATTGCTATAAAACATGTTATGAAAAAATCCTATTTTGGTTAATTTTTAAAACTCCCATATTAAAGGGTTAAAGCTTGATTTTTATGTTAGTGAATCAAAATACCACTTTCAAATTTTTATACAATTGTATGTATTAAAATGATGAAGAAAATTCTTGTAAGAGTTATTAATAAATTATTTTGTAGGTTGAAAATATTTTGCTGAGTGACAGTGGAAACTATGTACTTTGTGATTTTGGTTCAGCTACTGCAAAAGTATTGAACCCCCAAGTTATGGGGGTAGCTGCTGTAGAAGAAGAAATAAAGAAATACACGACACTTTCATATCGAGCTCCTGAAATGGTTGATTTATATTCTGGAAAACCTATCACAACAAAAGCAGATATCTGGGTGTGTGATAATATTGTTTTACATTATATTTTTATATAGTGAAAAAAGAATTCTGGAACTACATTGCTTACAGTATTAAACTGTCTTAGTATTTATGTGGTGTCTACTGGATCCCCAACAGATTTTTCAAGCATTGCTAAATAACACGTGGGACCCTGTGTATCTTTCACTCATGTAATTCACCTATGTCATCGAAAAAGTAAATTTTTAATAGTGTTTTTGATTTAAGTGAAATGACAAGGATTGTTTATGGCTTAGAAACATGCTGGTGATCCTGTGGACTAGTTTAAGGTTAAATGAATTGAATCAATAGGTGAAATTTTCCTCTTTTAATTATTAAACATTACCATAAAATAAAATTATATTTCAAAACTATTATAGTATTAAAGTATAATCATGGTTTGTTAATTAAAATTGACTGTGTATAAAGATAATTGGTACCTTATAATGATTCTGAAAATTGAAGAATATGATTTTGAAGTTATATGAATATGTTGCTTTAATGATTATTTTTGAAATTGTTGTAGGCCTTAGGATGCCTCCTCTACAAATTGTGTTACTTCTCTTTGCCCTTTGGAGAAAGCACTTTAGCAATCCAAAGTGGAAATTTTACTATTCCTGATAACTCAAGATACTCTAGAGGGATGCATTGCTTGATTAGTAAGTAATGATAAAATGAATTTCTTTAGTGTTTGTTGTTTACCAGATGTGTAATTGGTATTTATTTTAGGATATATGCTGGAACCAGATTACGAAAAGCGACCCGATATTTTCCAAGTGTCATATGTTGCATTCACTCTTCAAGGGAAAGACTGTCCTGTAATAAATTTATATGTGAGTAGACTTTTATTTCCCATGTTGCTTAATTGACTGTATTAATATTATATTCCAATGGAACACACTAATCAATAAATTTTACTTAAATACATATGGTAGACACAACATAAGTTTGCATTGTGCAGAAACACATGTGACATCACTGCACAGCTGAATTGTTGTACTAGCAGCCATGCCGAAAACATTTCCCTTGTTCTAGTTATGTTTTATCTGTATGTATCAAATTAAAGATGTAATAAATCAATTATCAGAAATTTTAGGTTTATACTTAAGATAAGCTAATACTTCAGGTTTTTATTTACCTCTACAACACTTAATCCAGATTTCTTGACTTCTGCAAGTATAGAAATAATAATTTCCAACAGACATTAAATTTTAACTGGATAAAAAAAACTTACATAAGATGAGAATTTTGCTTTATGGACCATTTCCAGGTACAGTAAGGGCTGAAATGTCCTTGTATGTATATTTATCTATTCAAAATTTAATGTCTGTTGGAAATTTATTACTTCTGTACCTTGAAAACCTTAAAAATCTAGACAAATTATCATAGAAATCTTCAACATATAGCTGTAAACAAAAAAAGCTGACATATTGGCTGTTATGCTTATGTGCAAATTGAAGATGCATTTTATACAGTTTTTTTATTGATACCTCTTGATGATATATATAAATAAATAAATATAAATATGAGTCAGGAAATGACATTGTCATGTTAATTAAAACAATTAATGGGGAAAGGACAGAGAGATAGAAAGAAGGTGAAATACTTGTACACCTTACATTTTATAAACATTTGTTCATGTAGGTATATATAATTATAGAAAATCTTTTTAAATGATTGGTAAAAATTGTATATTACAGAAAGTATTATTTTTTCAGAAATCTCAAGTCCCCATTATAGATCAACTTACTTCTCCATTAATGGATAGTGAAGCTAAGCGCACGTCAGTGAAAGTTACCAAACAATTGACAGCCCCCGCTGTGGAAGGAACAAGTGTGGCACCTCGACAGAGGCCTAAAGGGGGCCAGCCTCTGCCTGTTGGAGTAGTTCTTCCCATTCCTTCTTCCATACAGCCTTCTCTTGCTCCAAGACGAGTGCCTGTCATACAGCCTACAAATGGCACCTGTTCTACAGGATCTGATGGACAACCACCTTCAGTTCCAATTGCATTTCCCTCACAGACGTCTCAGGCCCAAATGTTTTTTCCTCCTCCTGTAGCATTTGATCCAAGATCACCCAGTAATCAACCGAATAATCCTGCATCAGTTGTTTCTTCAAACAGCGTCCTTCATAGCCAAACACCAGGTCTGAAAACTTCAGATACAAATGGAAAGGAGTCACTTGAAGCTTTGTTTCCTGCTTCTGGTAATTAAAGTTCTTATACCAATGTTTTTGTTTTGTTAATTCACTGTAGCTTCTTTAATTATTAATTGTATTTAAAAGGTTCTGCTTTTACTAACAATTTCATTTTGTGTCTGTAGAACAGTTTAAATTATTGGTGCTGAAGTAATTAAAAAATTTGTTTACAATTGAACTTAATGAAAGGCATATAAATGTTAAGAACAAATGTTTATAGTTTCAATAATTATCATAGTTATTGAATGTAATTTACTTCACTCCAGTGTTATTAAATTTCAGGTTTTCCAGATCCTTTCAGAGATGAGGGAAGTGATAAAAGCATTCCTCCAGCTCAAAGCCCATCATCAGCTCCACCTATATCACTGATTCCTCCAAAGGCAGGCTCTCATAAATTAGAATCAGTTTCTCAGAGTATCACTTCTGGTTCTCCTCCAAGTTCACCTACACTGGTTCCTCAAAAGGGCCACAGACGGAATATGAGTGACACCTCTGCTTTTAACAAGTAATTATTAAAAGAAAATAATAAATGTATTTTATTCTTAGAACTGCCATTTTTTCTTTTCATGTTTTAATAAATCTATTCCACTATAGTGCACTGTCTGACAGCTATAAGTTTGTGTTATAAATGGAGTAATAACTTTCCTAATCACTGGTAATAAATGTACCAAGAAATGGATTGAAATCTTCAGTATTCTTCCTAATTGTGAATATAGAAAATCGTGATAAGTTTTAAAGCATTAATTACATTTAAATAGTAGTTATAAAATATTTATTTCCTCAATAACTGAATTAATTTAACTAACTCAACTGTTATCAGAGGACTACTATTCTTTCATCCAAAGAAAGTAGACAATTCTTTAGTTTCGTTATAGTAGTAGTGCCAACAGAAATAATGATCCATAAGCATGTTATTTGAAAAATACTTTCCTCTTTTCAATTTCAGGGTATTTGCAAATGAAACAAGTCAATTTTTGGCTCCATATGAAGCATCTGTTAAGTCAAGATCGGGATCTAACAGTCCTCCAGAAAATCTTCCAAATTCAAGTGCAATGAACATTCCAGACTCTCATAGACATGTGGTGGGTGTGTCAGCATCACATGTAAGTTATTAAGTATTGTTAAAATAGATAGTTTCTAATTGTATGTAAGCATTAAAATGTCATATGGTGTAGACGATACACAGTTTTCATTGAAACACAATTTGCATTCTCAATTGACCTGGTTGCAAACCCGAGAACTGTTTTTGTTATCTAGTTATATTTTCTAGGAGAATTTAATGTAATTCTCAGCAGATGATGTTTAGTAATATTCAACTGAGAAATTTGATCTTCCAATCTTTACAATTATATTTATTACAAACCTTTCAATGTTGATTTTTGAATTTATATTTTTTTCTTTGTGAACTGTAGATCATATTAAATTAAAGTTTTTACAATAACCTCTAGCGAAGCCTGTTGTTGGTTCACAGGGTGAGCTTTCCAATACCCTAGTGGCTGGAGGTAGATCATTATCTGCAGATATTGCTGATTGGAATCCTTTTGAAGATACTGCACCATTTAGTCAACTAACAGAAGATCACATATTTGGTGCAGAGTTTGATAAAATTCGAAGGGGATCCCAAAGTAGTGAGTCTCGTTTAATCAGTATGAAAAACTGCCTTACAATATAGTTCACTAAAACTTAAAAGTAAATACAAAAAATAAAAATAGTTTCTAATAAATGACATTTTTTTATAATAAATATATAAAAGTGAATATCAACTACTCATATTAGACCACTGTTTTCATTGTTGTATTTACTTAGCATTTAACTACTTTAAAATACCCAATTTAAAAGTTGTCAGATATTGAAATTTAAAAATTAAAGTTCAGCTGACTTCAGTGAAATAAATGAATAGCATAGCCAATTCAGCCAGAATTAATTTTCACTTCAGCTGTAATGTGTGTACGTTAAGCAAACCTACAAATTTCATCTTTAAATTCATTTTTATAAAAATCCTTTCTTGTACCTGAAGTGATTCCAAAGAAAGGAACTACATGTGCTGTTTTTATTACTGTTTAATTTTTAATTTTGGTTCGGGCTGTTATTTCTTTAATAATTTGGATTGTCACTATAAAGATTTTGTAACAATTAACTACTGATTTATTATAGCCTTATTGTTATTTTCTGTTTTTAACAATTCCACTATATTTATAACTGGAATGTAATTATTTCATATTTTAAATTTTTTGGTTTTCACTATTTGTTTGGTGAGTAATAAATTTTTGTTTTCATTTGTTGCAATGTGTGATCCATTTCTATGTGCTTTAATGAACCTGTTTAAAAATGTTTCTATTAAATTATCAATTTTTAATTAATATTTTATAAATATACATTACAGGCATATCAAATGTGAAGAGTCGTGAAAGCCTTGTAATGACATATACTGATATCACAGAAGATCCTTTCAGTTCTGCTCCTTTCAACTTACCAGGTATGAAACGTGTCAATTTTCAGAATAGTGTATTTTTAATTATGAGATTTATTCTTATATTTTTGTATTTTTTAATTTTACAGCTTCCAAGCATTCTAGCAAAGAAAAAAGTTTATTCAAGAAGACACCATCTGGAGGTAATTCATGAGTTAATTTTTGTCTATTATTGTATATAACATTAGTAGAAGAAACCTTGCCAGTGAAACAAGAACTAGTCAGTATAAGGCATAAAAGTCAGTTAAATTTATGATCTATTCATATTTTGAAATATTGTACATTTTAGAAGCTTAAGAAAACATTTGAGGAGAATTAGCCGTATACATATTATGAATTGATATCAAATGAGCTGCCATATTTCCTTTTGTTAAAATAACTTCCTTTTATAATGTTCTCTCTAATTCATGTTCTTGTTGTGAGATACATAGTTGTGAAATTATTAATTGAATATAATGCATAATAAGCATGTGGCCCATAATTACACACCTTCTGATATCTTTTCTGGCACTATTTTGGTAAACATTATTTTCATAGTACTTTTAAAGTTATTCTGCATTATTGCAAGAAATATTTTTCTTGAGAAGAAATTATTTAATAACTTGTTACCGTAACAGGAAAATGCTGGAAAAGTTTTACACTCTTCCTAGACATTGTATCATTCACTTTGTATTTCAGTTTTCTATTTTGTGTTTGTGTAATGAATACTTGGAAAACTTCGTACCTTTTCTTCTGATCAATAGATGAAAGGGATATTAAATGCTAATTATTTTGTCTTCCCATTCATTCACAGTACAAAACAATTTTGCATTGCATGCCAATTTTATGTTAAATGAATATTAAAAATTATTTAATAACTCAACTTACATAATCCAATACATTTAGGCCTAGGGTGTCTTGCAAATATATTTTATAATTTTATTTTGTTTTAAAATAATTCAATTTTGAAAAACAGGCAAGTATTCACATTGAAGAATAAATGATATATACTATTTCTTTAATATTTATCTTTGGTTTTCTATATAGAAAATACTAATCTTTTTAGGAATAGTGCCAGAAATATACTTTGTAAGAATTATTTGTATTGAATAATACAATTTTGTAGTCGATTTTATCTCTCTGACATATATTAAAGTTTTAATTTCCATTATAAAACATGATTTTATGTTATGCTCCAAAATAAGTAAATAATTTACTATGAGCATATTGTGATATCTTAAATGTGATGATGTTTACACATTTCATAGGTTGGTGGACCATTTAATGATTATATTTTTATTTAAAATCAGTATATTATGTGTGTACTGAAATTAGTTTGAGTTGCAATTGATAATTATAGTAGAATTTAATCTTATAATAAGATTATGTAATATGCATTGAAGTTTTCTTCCACTGGTTTCCTGAAACGACCTAAGGCAAATGCTTAATTTCAAGAAAGCAAAATTAAATTTAAAAATTACCCAAAAATACTATTAAAATGCTTTGCTAAGACTGTTAACTGTACACTGTCTGCAAAAACATTGACTAGATTGCTACATAATTAAGACTTCTATTTAAAATTGTTTTATATGAGTAATTGTATTGTAAAACTTCCAGATTAGGCCTACTGAATGTTCCTTGGCTTGATTTTATCAAGCTTCTTTCTTTAAAATTTCATGAAACAGTGAAGCTCTCTTCTTTCAAAGTTAAGAAATGTTCACATTTTATAGGAATCTTTAGCTGAATGAAGCATTGATTTTAGACTGTCTCAAATAGTATTTTATGCTTTATACAATTAAATTAATTTGTAACCTGAACAGGTTTTTATAAAATATGAAAACTGAAGAAATAACTCATAGGAATTGAATTTGGTTGTTATAAGAAATGTGATTCATTGGTATCAGTACAAAGTTATTGAGAGAAAGTGTGAAATATCAAAGTTGAAAGCCGTAAGCTTATGATTGTTATGTCACTGCTTTCTCAAAGTATGAAAAGCTAAACTTATTTGAATAATTTGCTTTTATTTTAAATGATTATATTATATTTTTTTGATTTTCTTATTTAAATAATAATTTAAAAACAAATATCTTTAATTTTACTTTTGGTTTTAGGTACTTTCTTATTTTTACATTTAAATAACTTGTGGTGAAAGGCAATAGGAGAATGGCATGGTGGGGTGAAAATTGAGAACAAGCTAGTTTAGAGATAGGTTTTTTAAAATATATACTGAAAAATATACGCTTTATACTCATTTCAATATTTTTGTATAAGTAAAGCTTTGCATAGTATCAAAATTGATTTGTGCAAATGATTTAATAAAAGGTTTTTTAAAAAATTAGTCATAGGAATAAGTTTATTGAAATGATTTTGAGCATAGGTATTTTATTAAATTTTGCTAATGGGGATGTCTTATATTTAATGTTATTTGCATGTAAATTAATGTTTTTCAATATTCTTTAAAACTTAAATATTTTTTCTCTGAATTACATTATCTTCTTTAATGTTACCTTTTAAATTTTGAGGCTAAATTTAGAACAAATTGATTTATTTGCAGAAATTAATGTTCAATTTGATTTCTACCAAGATGTGTAGTTATACTGTTGCTTCCAAATTGCTATTCAGTTGAGAAAGCTCAGGCATAACATACAATTTGTTTTACATAATAACTGTGATCCTTTGCAGTGAAGTACATGGTATACAAGTGTAAATTTGGAATTGTATTTTCAATGTTGTAAATAAACAGGATATGGAGAAAGGTAATTTCCTCATTACCTGGACTGGAACTACCCTGATCAGATAATGAGAGGACCTGTAATGTTCATACTGCTTAGCACTCCTTATTACTCTGTCTCTTGTATCCAACTGTTTCAGCTAAGAGATACTTATCTTATAATTGTCATGAATACTGACATGTAAATCACAACTCTCTATTACTATCTCTTTCTCTTTAGCAGTTGTGCTGTGTATAAAGCAAATGCAATAAATAAGCATTGCTCTTAATTTCAAAACTTGTATTTTCTTTATGTTCACTAATCTGATTAGGGATGTTCCAGACAAAGGTGGTGGCATTAACAATATTTTACATTATTTAAGGATATTACACAGTATACAGTTTGCATAGAATAAGCTATATATTTAATGTAGATGATGTATCACTATGTTCCACCTTCTTTGAGACAACTCTAGTCAGATTAGTAACATACACTAGAATTTCTGGTAGAAACAAAAATCTCGTTATTTTAAATTATTATTGGTTTTATTGTAGAGTAAATAATTTAAATTAACCAATTAAATTTAAAGATATTTGTACTGCCAGAAATTCACACCTATAGTAATTCCTTCCTATCCTTAAAATATTACCCAATTGTCAGTGTCGCTGGTATTTAAACTAACACGTAAATTGAACAAGTATATTCTATTTATTTATAGAACCTTCTTGTCAGTGGTACTAAACATTAACTCTTGCATTTATAACATTTCACAATATTTGAGACATGAAAATTTTAATAACTCTAGACTCACTTTTAAATGTATTTAAAGAATTTATACTAAGAGAAATGCTGAATAATTTCACTAAATTGAACACATTAATATCTATACAATACTATTTCTGTCTATTTTTAAACTGACTTATAGTTTCAAGGTTTTGGTGCTCTGTCTTACACATTTCTGTAACACTACCAGAGACATTATTATTGTTATTTCCATACATGGAATATTGTAGTGTTGTTATAATGTCATCATAAAATTGTTAAAACTGATCCTCGGAAGTTGGACATATTTTCAAATCTTAGAGTAGCCATAACCAAGATCATGAATTTATAAATACCTTTTCACTCATTATGGCAAGTGTCCACCAACTACACCCATACTATCTGTAACTTATGGGTTGTTTGTAATGTCAGTTATCTCTTTCAACTTCCAGATGTTACTTCAGAATGTGACAGATATGTAAACATAGAAATTACTAACAACATTTCATTTTAATGGAAAATTAAGTGGAACATCCATATTTAATCATTTTACAATTAATTCACTGTATAATAGTATAATATGGCATAATAGTTTTTTATAATTGCAAAAATTAGTGGAAAAAGGGAGATTTTCTGGTTTACTAGAATATGTCCATTTGATTATAAAATTGGAAATTACTTAACATTATTAACCCGTAACTTGTAGTGTGGAGTCTACACAGGATCTCCAGTGTAAACATTCCTTGTTATTTTAGTGGTGCCTAACGATATCACACATTTACTTTTCCTATAACAGGTGATTGTACTAGTGAAAGTTACACATGTTCCCAGATGCATAAGACTTAGTATATTGCCATTTAATAAAAATAACTAGGAAGTCTTGTAGAAATCCGGTAACTACTAAGGAGTTAAATGGGTCAGATCCAAGTTGTCAGCAATTATTGACAACAGTTTTCTCATTTTCCCTCTTTCTTATTCTTTTAAGTGAACCATAGAGAATCTCCACCAAGTTTACTACAGAATCTACCAATAAGAGTGCCAGGATCGTAAACAGTTGTGATGGATACATATCTTGAAATATGACCAATTTATGTTATTTTATAAACAAAAGTGTAAAATATTGCTTCTTAATAAGCAAACAAAAGAAACACTCATTATTACTTCTTGTTTTCATTGCAATGTGAGTCACGTTTAAACTTAGAAGAAATGGCATTCTTATTGGTAGACCCTGTATGTCATGTGGATATTGGAAGCTAAATATTGTGACAGGATCTCAAGGTAAACTCAAGTAGTAGAGCATTTCTTCTTTTCTATCCAAACGTGTAATCAAAGGTAAGTTAAGAACATCTTTATTTCTCTTCTTTATGATATTGTGTTAAGTTTTTCTTTTATATTTTTGTTGCTTTAATGTGAATTCAAAGGGTTTCATTCTGATTTGACATATCTGCATTTGTGTATTATGTTACACTGCATTATATTGATTTGTGGTGTTCAATACCAACTTGGTTTCAAAGTGTAATGGCTAAAGTTATGAGCATTGTTACCCCATAATGTACGTAGCTCTTCAAACCCAGAAAACACTACAAATAACCCTTTTATTCTGAAATGAATAATTAGCAGAATAGCCAATAAATTTCAGGGTAATATACCAACCTTCCTTTACATAAAAGTGTACCCACAACTGAAATACATCAAGATATGACAATTTTGTTAAAGTTTAAATGTTGAATAATAACAGGTTGCTCAATTATGAACAATAATGTTGAAGACTCCAGTGGTATGATTAACAATAACTATTGATTAAGTATAGCTCTTTTGAAAAATGAGTTACAGTACTACATGCATCACTTGTAACACAAAGTAAGTGAAAACAGGGAGGTAAAATGCTAATTGAAGAAGTATCAGAATGTGAGTTCATCATCTTTCACTGGAAGTGAAATTCCTGGACATGGAATGGAAGCATCAGTGAAGGCAAAATTGAATGCTTTGACAAGGAGTCCTACATTAATTGAAAAGAGGTGCAGCAGATTGCAGTGAGAGCCAAATAAAGCTGCAATCAAATCAAACGTAATCCATGCTGTTCTTTTGGAAGCTATGTATTGGAATGTGTCAGTCTAATATGAAAACTGAGCTTGGTCTCTCTCCCTGAGACTATTATCCTATTTGGTAACTTATGTACCATAGACAAAGAAGTAGTGCCTGAGTGACTTGTTCTTGAATGCCTTTTTTTATTATGAACCAGAAGTTAGATAGCTTGAACAAGTTAGTACTTGAATTATTTGTTAATCCATGCTTTTTTATCTGTAGTCTCTTTGACATATTATATATGATTTTAGTCCAAATGAATATGCGTGTAGATTTCTCCATCTGCTGCTTTGGTAATGTCTATTATATTTCGTAACAATTCATGTGAGTGTCACATTAACAGCCGCCATGACTTCATTTTATGCACATTCATTACTTTGTTTTCTCTGAACTGGAGGCTTTTAACTTAAGGATATAAACCATATACTTTACCAAGATCTGTATGCTTTGCAGTGTTACTTTTTAATATTTACGCTTTGCGGTTGTATTAAATTTGGACATAGGTGTTGTACTGGTCCTCCAGGTTTTGAAGACACTCCTTCACGAAAATCACCTACTAGATGTTTGACAATTTTTTGAACAAACATAATGTGACATCTTGTTGACATCATATATAAGATGTAGCTATTTATTGCACAGATCTCTAATCCCCAGGAAAAAACCTTTCCACCATTTGTAAGATTTTCTCGTAAAACAATTGGTCAGGTTTTAGCATGGCAAGTTTTTCATTATGAGAGTGGATGACCACATTTGTTTATATTGAGTTTCGATATCTCCAATTTGTCAGGGCAATGTTTGGGTTTGTGACAAGGTCGCTTAGACACTTGAGAGCTTTCAGATAAATTATGAACTGATACATGAATTAAGGTTCATAAGATTTGTATGGCTCCTTGCTGTGGTGGCTGAGAACAGACATACGACCGGAACAGTAAAAATCCTTTGGTGGCTGAAAGTAGACAAACAAAGGGTTAAACTTATATACATTTGTCCTCAGCTGTGATTGTTACTTTCCTCCATTTAAGAGTTGAAATCAACAATTATAAATTCAGTTTTCTTCAGGTCAGTTGTCCTTGGTTTGACTGCAGACTGGATTGTGTTTGTTCAAGGCCAAGACACAGAACTGTCACATTATAAAAACACTTACCTTAGAAATCAATCTATCTTACAAAAAATAATTACTTCAAGAAAATTTAAATGAACCCATGAAGAAGCATCTCCATGCAAGGTACACCCACACATTGTATAACAGATAGCCTTGCAAGAACACTGAATTTTTTTTTTCAATAAAAGATCTATTATCATCCCATGGACACATTTTCATATGCTGATAAGAAAATATTCTTTTAATATGTTATTTGGGTGTTCCAATGTTAATAATCCTACACTTGTAATTCTCTAAAACATATTCACCTTCAAGGAGAAATTAATTAAATAACAGAGCTGGTCATGCAAGCTGAAGATTATTTCCTTAGATTTGTTTAGACCTGTGTATGCAGCCCTGATTCATAACCATGGAGTAATTTTATATTGTTCAAGTATTTGATTTTTTATTCCACTCTCATAATTCCCTCATTTACAGACAAAGGAATACCAGATAATATGTTAACAAAATGTTTCAATAACATGATCAACAAATTTCAAAATCAGAATGTTAAGTGATTCATCTCAATAGAATACTATAGTCAAGTCTGGGTGCCATGTACTGCTTATAAAGCTAGTGGTACAAAGAACCTGTGCAATCTCTAAATTTTATTGTTCTCCAAAAAAATTAAATTAATAAAACCCAATATTTATTCATTTCCTAAATCTTTGTTCATGTAATCATTTATAAACATCCAATCTTTTCAGGCTTCTTGAAAATTGATAAACAGAGCAGTGATTGGATGGGAAAAGAAAGCAGCAATTCTTCTCCTGAGGGTGACAGTTCTGGTACTCTGCTACATAGCTCAAATTTATCACCTCCATTTGTACGAGCACCAGCAGAAGACAGATCTAAATATGAAAAACTCACTTTTAGCTTGGATGATATTTCTTCAGACGACAGTCAAAATAGTCAGAGAAGTACTGGCAAGTTGAAGCTTTCTTTAATTCTCAAATAGTAGTTACTTTTACATATTTTGTTATTTTTCCAAAGCTTTCTTTACTTTATTTTTCTAGGCCGTAATGGAGTGCGCAGAAAGAAGCGCTCGACAAGGGGAATGGTATCAAGTAATAGAAGAGCTAAGAAGGAGGCTAAACTGGAAATAATTTCTGCGCCCCTTGAAGGTGACATATCTGATGACTCTATAGGTTCCGCAAGTGATTTACGAGCTATGAATGAAGATGAAACTATTGGTGATGATAAAAAATCTAGTAAAGACAACTTAAAGAAAAATGATGAAACAATATCAGAAAGCATCATGACATGTGGTTCATCAGCATATCACGCAGAATGTGAGAGTGTAACAACTCACGAGGATGATGAACGGCAGAGACGGAAGGTTTCCATCAGACACAAGGAAGCATCTGAAAAAGCACACCAGACACAAGTTGCTGAAATAGAGGAAGAGAATGCTGGTACCTCTAACCATGATCTATTGTTTGTAGGTCATCAGTATGGAGAAAAGCCATTACTTGCAGATGATGAATTGGATACAGAAGATGATTTTGGTGTCAAAAGTCCTTCACCACCTGTACAATCTTTGTGGAAGACCACCGATGAAGATTTGAACTCTGTAAAATTAAGACATCAGAAGGATGGAGGTGGTGATGTTTTTGCCATGGCTCCATTCCACAAACCTTTGAATTATCGTAGTTCAAGCAGAGGAAGTAATCGTAGAACTCCTCACTTTCAGAGCCAAAGTCAGCCAACCAGTCAAACAGTTTCACCAATGGACATTATCAGCGGTGGCCGAAAGTCGTCATTGTTAATTATTTCGTCTTCCCCAATTCGCCTTCCTTCCCCGCCTGAAGAAGCCACTCTTGTCAGCCTTTCACCTGTACCAGATTTAGTAGACTTCAACAATTCAAGTATTACTGAAAGTGAATCAATTATTTCTACAAACTATCATGAACCTGCAGAAATTACTCTTGGACTTCACTCATACAAGTTTGAAAATGCTTTAGAAACTTTAGACTTGCACCATAAAGAAATGTCAGACCTTTCATCCAGATATGATTCCAGCCTTCCCCATTTTGTTACTAAAGTCCCTCCCATTGTTGAACAGGATGAACAGTCAGATGGAGGAAATGGAAAGGATCTTTTTGGATCTTCACCCTTCAGTTCTGGAACATTTCCTAATCCTTTTTGCAATGTAAACGAGGATAAAGTAAGCTGTGGAGTTAACATTACTTCTTTTCATGCTGCTCAATTAGATATGAATACTAATGTAAATCAAACAGGGCATCGATTTTCTCCTTCTGCTCCAGAATATTTTGATGATAGCTATTTTGGTTCAAATTGCAAGGATTTCCACCCAGTTGAACAAATCGAAGGCTCTGTCCCTTTTAAACATTCCAGTTCGTTACATAAAAGTAACCCAAAATCTCATGGAACTTCTAGTGGCCCAAAACAAGACTTATTTGGTTTTGTGCCTTTCAGTGATATGAGTTCTGAAATGTTGACAAAACCACCATCCATGCGCCCACATTCCCTATTATTAGATGAGCCCCAAACTAGATCTGACCATGTTTTATTTCCCAAATTAAATAAAAAATCTTCTCTTATGAAAAGTGTTGCAACAGGATTTCTATATATTGCTCAACCAGAAACTTGTCAGTCTCTTCACACTGCATCAGGGGAAGCAAGTCTGAGTCTAGACAGTGTTAGGCCCACAGATTGTGATGCTATGTCACCAAAGCACTTGTCAAAAAAGGATCGTGTCAAAGGGAATGATAAATCTAAATATCATTTGATAGAAAATTCTGGTGATGCTGAGTCACCTACTCCTATACCTGGGAAGCCAATACACAAGTGCAGTAAAAGCAATTTATCTACATCATATAAAAAGGCATCCAGGAAAAATAGTAGTGACAAGCCTGCAAAAGCTGTAGGTGCCACTGGATTTAGTAATATGAGCTTTGAAGATTTTCCAAGTGATGACGGTGAAGAAGCCGGGCCTGAATGCGCCGTAGCTCCATTCGAAGTGGTTCGAAACACGAAGCAGACTTGTGACACTGAACGTAAATTTGGATCTCTGAAGCGCCGCAGCAATCCTTTTTCCTGAGGAAAGCTGCATAGTGATAGCATATATCAAGTATTGTGACATCCAAAATTTTAATTTAATTTCTAATTCCATTACTAGTGACAGTACGTGTTATTTTATGTATTCTTGTATCAGGATTGGAACAGTCACATAGTTGTGATCCAGAAATATGAATCCGTAGTCTGTGCAACTGAAATACATTTCAGAATGCTAGAGGATGTTAGAATTATATTTGCTCACAATGTATTTTCTTGGTTTCATGAAGTTGCAGACATTCCCTATACCTTAGTTTATAGTTTCTTTCCCCTTTTTTGTTTAATTTATTCCTACCATGGTTTTTCATTAAAGCCCAGTTCTTGTGATAGAGCAGTGCCTAAACACAAATAGCAGTATTCTGTTTACTATTCATTTATGAATTTTTTCTTGAACCTTTTATAAAATTAAAATTACATTTTGTCTGTCTACATAATATTGTACTTTTATTTTATTATTCCAAGGAAGAGTTTAAAGACTGTAAGATGTATTTCCCTTTGATTCAGCATTAATTGCTCATAAGTTATTTGCACCTGACTGTGCTGTATTTATTTTGTAGCATTTATTTTCTGAAAGTGATAATCATCACTCCAGTTGGTTTTCTGTCTAAATGTATATAAGGTATTAAATTACCATAGCCATTTGTCCTTATTTATTTCTTTATACAGCAAAATACCAAAGTGTGGTGGAGAAACTTTTCATACCTTAGCACTTATATTGTAGCAATGTTTAATTTTGTTTTTACAGCACAATGCTTTGTTAAGGTTTAATTTTATTCCAACCAAATGGCTATGAGGAGTGAGTCAATTCCGAATACATTCTTTATTACATGTTATGTATTATACAAAGATATATAAATATGAATATATATTTGTTATTGTAGATGTTTTATATTTATTAATGTTGATCTGTCATTATTTATTATAGTATATTCTGAAGATAACAGTTCATGTATTGAAATATTACTTTCCATTCAGTCCAACATTTATTTTGAGGACCATATCAATATTTTTCTTGTTTGTTGTTGTTAAAATGTGACTGAATCACAAAAGGATGTAACCTGTATTTATTTTATAATGCTATATTAAGTTATGTGTTAGTTTTTGTTTTAGAAACAAAACGTGTGATCTGTATTAAATTTTCGATAATGTGATATTTCCAAGTGTTATCAAATGTAAATAGACTTAACAGTGCCTGTGCTATTTTCCAGTATGTTAGAGCCAAATGATTCTCTAAAACTGTTTATGATGATAACTTACATAAATCTACTTAAAATTATGCAGTTTGAGTCCACTAGTTTGATTTGAGTTTTTGTTATACAGCAAAAGCTAGTTAGATCTGAAAGTAATGAATCTTATTCACTTCATTGATAATTCTTTTTTTAAGTCCTATGTCTGTCTCTGTTCTAAGTTATATATCTTACCATGTTCCACTATTAGTTTTCTTAACTTGAAGTGTTCATTATTGAAAAATAGATTTGTAACAAATCTTGTCATGGTGAAAATATTAGTTTATATATTAGAAGTTCATGGCCAGATTGAAGTATTTATCATATATGGGGACGTTTTATGTCAAACATTTCAATACAGTAATTCATTAGTTAATGACTTTGTAACAATTCAATTAAAAATTAAGGTGCTTAAATCAGAATAGGTAGATATTACCTCATATTTATTGAGTGGCTTAAAAGAAAATTCAAAGCTCTCTCCCTAAATGTAGTATAGTAGCTGGTTCCCATAAAGGGCTTCATGGAACAAAATATTTTAATAAATATATTGCTAAATTGCTCTGTGTCATCTGATCAGCAAATTGTTGACTACATATAAGCCTGTCATATTCTTGATTCTGTACAGAAAACAGTTTTTTAATTAACACGAAAGAAGTTAGATATGATTACAAGTGCCTGATAAAGGTCTTAGTTTTGTACATCAAAAGTTTAAAAGAACTGCCTATTGGATCAGTAGTAATGTATTATATAGCTTTAAGGAAACCAACAAAATTGTTTATAGTGTACAGTTTTATTGGGAAAGCTATGTTCACTAATACATTTTTTCAGTGATACTAGAAGTTTCCATGTAATATTCTCGTACTAAATTTCTCAAAAGAGGCAGCTTCTTAGCTTATATACATAATGCTTCTAAGTATATCTGGAGTACATATTTTTGAAACCAGAAGATAGAGACAGAGATTAAGAGCAATGAGGAAGGAGAGTACTCAGAGTTCAGTATTGTAAAATTATATTGTACATATGTGTGAAAAATGTAATAAAGTATTGATTTCAATGTGTATTTGTATGCATTTTTATACCTTTTTAGTTTGGTACCTGAGTGAAAGTCTGTAACTGAAGTGAACATTTTGAGTGATCATAAGTATATTTACTGCAATTAATTAATGGTCCCAGGTTATAATCTATTGGCTTGTGTCATATATTGTCATGTTAATTCAAACAATTAATAAGGAAAGGAAAGAGAGATAGAAAGTAGGTGACTTACCTGAGGTTCATAGATGGTAGACACCTCGTAATGTTTGGAGTTATTAAATTTTCTGAGGTGCCGCCCCCTTCATCAGAAAGTTAGGAAGACATTTCCAGCGATCGGCTAGCCGACGAGTGAGCGGCCAAAGTTTGCTGCGCTGCTAGCTTAGGTCGTAAACAATTGACCTCACCAGGCCACCAACTTTCTCAACAAGGGTTTGGGAAGAGGCAAGGACTTGATGGGGGTTGGGAAGAAGCATTCTAACACCCCCATATTGGCACACACTCATTCAAACACATCCATCCTCAAAGATGTCAATATTTAAATATTAACACACACTTATATACAACCACCCCTCAAACACACATCAGGTTTTATGACATACAAAATTCCAATGAGCTAGTGCTGTTATAGGTGCTTTAAGGGGGGGGGGGGATCTATAGGATATTGAGTCCAGGGCTTTGTCTGGACTGTAGGACAAGCTGAAATTAAAGTCTCCGTAGATGGAGTTCAGCTTCTGTAGAATTGGGAGGTAGGGCTTTGAAGTTGTTGTTGTGGCTATGGGGAATTGGGTTTTACTGTACTGCGGTGGTTGGCAATCCGTTCGGGGAAGGGTCTTTGTCTGGGCAGTGTGTGCACACTATAAAATTCCAAACTGGTGCCAAGAACCCATACTTCATTTTCTCACATGCTGGATCCTCAGTGTAAAGCAAATGTCTGTTAATGAATGTACTATCTGTAAGGTAATGAATTAATTATATAAAATTAATGGAAATTGGTTTCATTAAAAAGTTACTGAAATATTAATTTCTTGATACCAGCATATTCTCTTAATTTTTCATTTCACAATAACCGCTTTATGACTTTCAACATTGATCTTGTCTGCTCATGTAAAATAATCACATCACTTTGTGATCCAGATATAATGTTCTGACAACTGCTTAAGCCAAACTTGTTGTATATGATGTATTTATTACAAACATAATTACAAATGTTATACAGTAAAAATAATTTCAATCAAAATTTGGCTGCAACCTCAATTTTTATAGGAACCATTTTCTGCACAAATATCTTACACTAAAGTCATCCAAATTTTTAACTCGGCATTACCGCAACTTGGAATAATGTAATCAGAACATTCAAATAATTTGGGTATGACATTTGGTTAGTTTTTAATTTTTTGATGACAGCCAGGGACAACTGAAGATTTTGTGCCCCCACTGAAGTAAAAGATGAATTGAACTGAAAATATATTTTAAGAGAAGGTTCATTTTTAATACTTTAACATTATAATTTTTAAAGCAATTAATTAATTAGTATACTTTTACAGTTACATTAAAGACAACAATGGTAGTTGTATTAATTTATTTAATGAAAATATAATTAAATAATTTTTCTGACAAATATATAATAAATGATTTAATCAGCTTCTTTGTCTAAGATGATTGGATTAATAAATGATTTAATCAGCCTCTTTGCCAGTATAATTTAAATATTGTCATTTCATCTCAATTGATAAAAATACTGACAAAGAAGCTGATTAAATCATTTATTAATTCAGTGGCGGCCAACAGCGAAGGCTTCCTCGATATCGACGCAAGACACATGGCGGGGTGGGGGAAGGGGCGTGGTGTTTTGTTGGTCCCTGCTGCCATTTAACTAGGTGAAGAGGTTCTGACAGTACCAACGACAATGATGGTCCGACTCAGTCATGCAAGTTTCCGTAAGGTATGTTTCAATGTTACGCTTAAGACAATGTTCTATCAAGTTTATCCTAATATTCAAAATATATATTTTCATTTACATCATTATTCACATGTATCATTCGCCGTGAGATCTTCCCTTTTCAACTAAAGAAACTAGTAAGACGTGACTAGTGTTCTTTAACGCAAGGCTTTTTATATTTCATGTGCATTCATCATTGGCACTACAACCCTGATCGAGTCTTGGTCTGCCTAAGGTCGTTCCACTTTACTTTTTCCTACTGAATTTTCCGTGAAGGTGTGTTTTACTGGGTTATTTTGATCCATCCGAGCCACGTGGCTTGCTCATCTCAACCTATTGATTTTTATTTTTCGCACAAAGTCAGTGTCTTTGTACAGGTCATAGATCTCAAATTTGAACCTTCCCCACACTCCATTATCATTAATTGATCCAAATATACTTAAAATTTTCCGCTCAAATACAATTAATCTAATTTCGTTCTGCTTTGTCAATGGCCATTCTCGGCTGAATACAATACAACTAGTATTAATGTTTTAGATTTAAAAATTCCTTGTAATCTATAATATGCTTCACTCGCTAAAATGAGTCTTCCACCAATCTTCTCATCCAATGTGTTTATCATGGATCCAACAGACATTTTCTCAAGACTCTAGAATGCATCCTACATTTTTCGATAGGTCCTACTGACTTACTATTGTCGGCATAGGCCACTAGCTGGACAGATTGTAATAGAACTTTATAATTAAGAAGATGGATAAATTTATTGTATTTTTAAATTAGCTATTTTACAATGATTCATAGCTTGCATACAAATATCTGCCTGTGACCTCTATGGTATGGTGGGCTATTATAAAGTTCTGCCCTGCAGATGCTGCTGTAAACTATAATTGAAGTTCAATTATAGTTTACAGCAGCATCTGCAGCCTGGCGGCAAAGTCGCAGGTATCTGCGGTGACGAATGCAGACACGTGGCTGATTTCTCCTAACATCTGCTGTTCCAGCCTGCGGTTGGACAATACTTCATAAATCCTCAGACCACATCCATCCAGTCTCCACCAAATCTTGCACAGAACCAACCCCTGCTCACTTTACAAGAGCGCTTATACAGAGGCCTTACACCACCTTCCCTCTCCATTCGGAAACTTTCTGAAAAAATTTACAGACCATCTGGTCAGTCTCTCTAATGTATGCCTGACCACGCGCGGGAAAGGAAAAGACCCAAAACGCGACACATCATATGCCGTTTTGGCATGTGTCCCTTACCCGCGCAAACTGCAGACAGCCGAAATTATTTAAGAAATACTCATCGTTAATATAAAATTGCAAATTATTGTAATTGCTACATTACAAGATTTGTTCATGCCGTATACATCTATTTTACTCTTTCTAATAAAGATTTCTAGTGCTATGTTAAGTTCAGACTTGTGTAGCAGTCTTGTTCCTAGAAAGTTGTGCCTTTGGGTACCTTCTTGTTTGATCTCCATCTAACCATTGTGTGCATCATATAAGGTGTTTATAATTCATCCAGCGGTATGTTACTGCTGGCATTAGTCTTGTAAATATCAAATAAACTCTCCAATAGATGGCCATAAATGCTATATTTCATGTCAAATCAATATTATCTATATATAAATATATTTTTAAGTTTTATTGTGAAATAAAAATGATTTCACTACTTGTGGTATTACATAATGCCAACACCTGATAATATGGTGAAATTGCAAACTCAAACTGCAGATTTAATAATAGATAGGCCAATGAGTCACCCTGCATCAGGCCTTTTTGTTTCAAATGGGTTAGATAGGTCCCTTTGTATTTCAACCATACATGCTGCCTTTTCCATGGTTAATTTCAATAAGTTGATAAATTTTTTGGGATATTAGGTTCTCTAAACCCTTTATACAATTCACTCCTCAGGTCTGCGGTAGGCAGTCTCATTGAATATAAAGTTAAGGTCAATTCCAATATTCCTAGTACTTTCAAAGGACTTGTCTTGTACTAAATATTTGGTTTATAGTCCACTTTCCTCTGCAAAAGCCACACCAATGTGATCCAATTTAGAGGTTTATATAATTCTCTACTCTAGCAAACCATATATTGGATAGGATTGTGTATGTGACATTAATAAGGGATATTCCATGACAATTTCCAGTTTCTCTTGATCCTTTCATATGTTGGGAGCATATGATGCTCATGCACCAGCCATTCAGCAATTCTTTGTTATTCCCCACATCTGTTATCAGTTCATATAGAAATTTATATAAGCCTTCTTCTCCATGCTTAATTAGCTCGTTGGGTATTTTGTCAGAGCTTTTCAATTATTTAATAGCTCAGGTGACTTCTTGGTATTGGGGGTGTTGTGGTATCTAGTTTCGTTCTCATATTCCATATATGTATCTTCCTGTCTCTGTAGCATGCTTCTTGCCATTTAATAATTAGTGGATATCAGCCTATCTGTCCAATATGTTTGCTTTTTGTTGATATTTTGTCCTCCTTATTACACATGACTATTCTTAGTTTATATTCCTTTTTTGCAATGTTCACTTTATTATAAAATTTCTTCATTTCATTTTTGTTTCGCAGCACCATTTTCTGTATGTGTTGGTTTTTAAATTATCTTATTTTTAAATGTGTCCTCTTTTTCTCTTCTTTTAAGACTATTCTTCCTTAGCAGCTTGTGTGTTCTTATGTCATATCATTTCTTGATAAGCTTTATTTTTTATGTCTGTAACAATTGTTTTTACTTATATCCACATGTATTCTTCCTGTTTCGTAGACATCTCAAACTATCCTGAATGATCATGATATTGCTTCTTTGCCTAATGATTTTATAAATTCCACTGGAATGTTGTTAATTCCTGGTGCTTCAAAATAGCTCAGGTCTGTCAGTGCCCTATCAAACTCAAACCTTAAAATTTTGTCTCCTGGCTCTTAATCTTCCACTTCTTCCATTATTGACTGGTCTAGATTTTCACCATGATACAGCTTTCCTAGATGTTCTTTCCATCTTTGTCTTTTCTTCTTTATCCAGAATTGGCTTTCCATAAGCCCTCCTGATGTTGCTAATATTTTTACACTTGGCATGTTTCTTTGATTTTCCTATAAGCTGGGTCTATTTTCCCTTTCACTGTGAAGTTGACTGCTTTCTATTTGTCAGAGCTAAGCTTCTTTAATTGCTTTGCACTTCCTATCTCATTCTTTGCCTGTAATCACAATTTTCATCACTCACATTTTTATATTTCTCTTTCATCAATCATTTTCATTATCTCTTGTTATCCATTTGGTTTGAGCTATTCTTTCAAATTTTTCTTTGGCTGACCTAGTTGGTTCTTCCATTTCTCTTCTATATTGTTTTTCTTCTTTGTCTATTAATCTACTCTTTATTTCTTTGAAACTGAAGCACCTCCTGATTAAGTTTTTCTAATTCCATACTTTTGTTTTAATTCAGTTCATAATCAGCATCTGCTCGATTTGTATAATAAAAACTATTGCTTTAGATTCAAATTAATATAGTTACATCATTAGAGGATAAGGCTTGTTAAAAAAATGTTTCACAAACTGCAGTTAAACAACCTCAAACATTCCTGCTGATTTTTTTGAAAAATTTGAAAATAAGTCAAAGAATTAGTTATAAGGAGAAATTTGTAGTATATTAAACTCTGCAATGGTAGAAGTGTAAGCAACTTGATAAAAGTGCAGAAACAATTTGGTGTTTGCAAAATAACTAAATATAGGGTGGAAACTCTTAATCAAGGGTGTATTTCTTTATTTGGGTCAAAATTGCTGCCAGTGTTCAAAAAATTATCTATTCAAATTTTTATATATAAAAATATATATTTGAATGTAGGATCAAATTTTACTATTTTCATGTTGACCTCACAATGGGCAGTAATGCATTACTTACAATTATTATTTTGAAAATAATTTTGTAGTTGGAAGAAGTGGACACAAGTGATTAGTTTTGATATTTCAAATATTTAGAATTGAAATGCAGAAAACTAGAACAGCTGCTACTTGTTTCATATAATTATTCAGCTAAAACATTAATCTTTATGAGGGTTGTGATTTCCTTTGTACACACAGAATTTGCAAGATATTAGATGTTGAATTCTTCCCTTCAAATTTTCTGTGCTGGAGCTTGTAAAGGTTGCATTTAAACTGGAATTTGTTTTACCTTTGAGTGTTTGTGATCTTTCAATTGATGTAAACTTCAGAATGTCCATTATTTCCAATCTGTTGAAATGTGAAATTTGTTGTTCTACTTACATTATTTTTGCTTCATCTGTCTTCAGTAACCTGTTAATTTATCTTCAAAACATTTATATTTTAATGTGTCTTTTTCCTTTTCAGTTGAGAAGCCAGAATCTGTGGAGTGGGTGAAGAGTTCATTGGAGGGTAAAGCTTCTCCAATTTACTAGATGATCCAGTAATGGTTTGAAGAAAACTGAAGACTAATTTTGTAAGATTTCTGTTGCAAAGCCTAACCATATCCTCTTGAAAAAGAGTAAACTGTTTGTTATGTAAATCAGATTTAATCAGCATCACATAATTTTTAAAGACCTTAGATTATATTTTTGTATGGAGTTTCTAAAATTGACAATATATTTTAGATTTGACCTGTAGCAGGTTTCTTATTCACTGGATTGCTTCATTTGCCTTATTTCATTTAAGTGACTAATTCCTTTTCAAAAATTACATTGTAATTTTTTAAATATTTGATAGAAATGTTTTTGGTTTTCTTTTGAAGTGTAGTATAGATTTAAAAATTTTGTACTTTAGCAGATTAGCCAATTTACTCACTTAATTTGACTAATTGATTCAAATATTTTTCTTTTTGCAGAAGTGGTTCCTTACTCCTGTGGAGCTGCTTATTGAAGACTTGCTGAGTTTTTAGGACAATTTTAATTATTACCTTAGCCTGAAGTGTTTGAATTGTATCTTTACTTTGTACTGTTTTTCTTTTGTGGTTTGTATGTAACTTGTTTAATGTCGATTTTAAAGGTTAATTAAATGTCTGAATACAGAATGTTTGACTTATTGCTAACTTGGTGTTAAACTATATTGTTGATAGGAATAAAGACTAGTTTATCTTTAAATTATCTTATTGTTTTTAGAAATTTACAAATTTTTAAATCCTTTCCTTAGTTTTAAAAATAAATCCAGCTTTAGCTGGTAAAAGCAGCTGCTTCGATGGTGGCTCGGGGAGCCGCCTGGCGGACGGAGACGCTTGAAAAATCGCCCTAAGTCCAACACGATAAAAAAGCTTTTCTGTCCAGCGTTGAAACTTTTCAGATTCCACAGCTTCCCAGTCACACATTTTGAGGAGCAAGTGGGCCAAGGGTTTTAAAGCCCCCAGTCTACAGGCTCCTCAAAGGTAGGTCTGAAAAAAAAGAACATGTTACAAAAGAAAATAGAAACAAATCCACAATATGGAAAGTGGACACTTGCAGAAAAATGTCAGTGTTAAAATATGGAGATATTCTAAGAAATACTAAGAGTGGTGCAAGAGAAACCATGACAATTGTGCCATAATGGATGATTTGGAGATAGTTTATTTTTGAGCATCACAGGGGTGGGAGAAGGGAGAGAGACCACTAAAGTTTTGCCATAATTTGGAGATAGTTTATTTTTGGACTTGCGGAACTGGAAGCTGGAGATAGTTTATTTTTGAGCATCAGGTGGTCTCTGAAGACCAGCTACTAATGCAATTTTGCTATTATTTGGAGATAGTTTATTTTTGGACTCGTGAAACCACAGAGGAAGGTAGAAGACATGTCGCTGGAAATAATGAACCGTGTGAAAGATAGGCTGAAAATGAAAGAATATTGATTCATAGTGCTGAAAGCTGGAGATAGTTTATTTCCAAGGTTTGCAGTGGTGGGAGGAGGAGGGGGACAAACTACATAGCTGCTTATTTTTGGACACTCTGAACCACCACAATTTCACAACATGGTTACTACCGTTGTTCCATGCAAGAGAAGAATGGCCAATAAACATGTTATTAATAGATAGTTGTAGCATAACAGAAAGATAGGAGCGAAAATGAAAGCATACCAATTCATGGCAGAAGTAGAAGGAAAGGGTGATATTTGAAAATGAATGAGTTTATTTCTGGACTATGGTCAGAAAATTTCTCTAAATTAACACCATAATCGCAAGTGTTGTATTTAAGAAAAATGTTATTAAACAAAAGAAGTGACTATAATCCTGATCTCGGAACAAAAATCTAAACAACTACTGTGGTAGGCAATGAAAGAGGAAGCTGGCTCAAATATTATTTAGAAAATTGATTCTACTACAACTATACAATATCTGAGAGGCATGACTTCACACAGGGCCCAAAACATATCAAAAATAGTGCCAAGGTTGACAACAAAAGATTAAGAGAGGTAAACCAATACATTCAATTGAATGAGGAATTGCTTTTCTGAGATAAGTTACCCTATGGTCAATTTTAGAATCTCTGATGAAGATGGGTCAAATGAAAATATTTTTAAACATGTACAATGGATTTCCTCAACGAAATTAGGAGCATGTCCAAAATAATTGCTGATTAGACCAGCCCTAATTTTTAATATGGAAAAGAAATATTGTCGGTGAAAGGTTTTCGAAAATGGGAAAGATGAGCCAACTTTCAGAATAGTTGCAAAAAGGCCAAGGGTTCCTTTTCTGAAGTCATAATAGATATTTGCAGACAAGTTTTGCCCTGGTAGAAGTGAAAATGGTCCCAAGCAGTCTCAAGGTGAGGAATGAAGGAAATAATGGAGATTAATAAGAACTAGACCTAAGTGATGTGGAAAGAAAGTTTCAGAAATAAGACAGTAACTATGTTTGTCTTAAGAGACATTGAAGTAAGTGGTTTAAAAATACAAAAAATTATGTCAGAAACAGAATTTAGAAATAATGCAAAGTGACAAGGGAACAATGTCAGAGTGTTTGGAGTGACAATTTTCTAAAAGGTAGTGTTGAGGAAGAATGTAAAGACTGTTTTTTTGGAATCTTTAAAAAATAAAATTGGTAGAAAAGGTAAGAATTGCTAAGAAACCAAATCAGATATTGTTGTTGATGGAACAAAGGAGAGCGTACAAAACACCAAGAAGTGTAACTGATGTGTGATGATATTGTATAACTCCAGAGAAAAGGTAGATACGATTTCATATCTCGAAAGACGGGAACTGCGATGGGGTGAGAATTAAGCCCGTTTGAACATGTGGAAAAGAGGATTTCAGGGTCAAAGAAGAATTCTCCATGGTAATAAAAAAGCAACATGGACAAATAAAGTTAGAAAAGGAAGACCCGGTAGATGAAGGATCTCACATACTTAAGAGTGAAGTAAAAAGAGTGATAAAAAATAAATAAGGGAGAGGACCACATTCCTGTAGACTTACTACAGAAAATGGGAGAAATCGGTCTGCAGAAATTGACCAAATTTATCAACAGAATGTATGAAACTGGTGAAAGTCCAAAGATTGCCTCAACATGACTACAGATGTTTATGAAGAAAAAATAGGAAGGCGGGAAATGAAGCGACCACTGAACTATTGAACTATCGCCAGGAGTGAAGAATTAGAGAATGTGGAGCCTAGTGACAAAGAATGAATATCACAAATTACTGTGGCCAAGAGAGCATTCATTAGGAAGCGATCACTTCTGACTAGTAAAATATATACAGAATTAAGGAAGGAACTCATAAAATATATTGATGCAGGAACTTGGACACTGGGGGGAAAATGGAAGGAAGGACCTAAAGAGTTATGAAATGTGGTGCTGGATGGAAAATTCAGATGCCATGACATGAAGTTACAAGAAAAGATCAATTCTGAGGAGGAAATCAAACTGCATTGGACACATTTTAAGGAGAAGCTGCCTTCTTTGTCGTGTTATAGAAGATGGTAAGCTGGGAGTATGAAGAAGAAAATATTAGGAAATTAAATTAAATGATTTTAAAAATCAATCTGATCTGGTCTTGGTTAAATATTTATTCTAGCAAAGGGAAACCAGAATTAGAGTGAGTGAAAATGTAGACACAGTAATTTATTTTAATCAATTTGAGAGTAAGTGTTTGAAAACTAAAGTTTACAAGTTTTGAAGGAGGAGAGTAATAAAATGAGTTCAAGGTAACATTGAAGTATACAATAAAATTGAAAAGAATTTAGAATGGAGAAGCATCGTCTTCTATTTGCAAATCCCTAGTTTTAGACGACCGACTTTTGAAGACGAACAATAAGTCATAAAAATTGACCCCTCAAAGAATGAAAAGAAACTGTCTAGAGAACACAACCAAACTTAATTTGAGATATTATCTGTTAGGAAAGGAAATGCACAGCTATTTTGCTCAATTCAGGGGAAGATGAAGACAGCACGGCAGGTAAAACATATCCATAATTGAATCAAAATGACAAAAAAATGTGACAGGAAAGAAACTACTCTTACAAAATTGAGGACTAGACACTAGCAAGAAATTAAATTACAGTCTACAAAGTGTCGCGAAACGTGGAACTAGATGAGTTTAGTAGCAGCAGTGATAACATGGTCTATGAAGGCAAGGTAGGTGCAAATATAAATTACTTCATTTCCTTATTCCATTTTAATTGAAGGCATTAATAAACACAAAAAAAGGCAGAGATATTTTCTAATTTTTGACCTTTGTGGTGACATCACTGCTGTAATCAAACTCATCTTTAATCCAAAAAGTTAACTTGGCTTTTGGATTACTGCCATTAATGATTAATAAAATGGAAATTATTATTTTTGTTACTGTGGCCAAATAACAGACAAAATTAACTGATAAAAGAGAAATAAAACACAACAATAATCAGGATGATAACTCGCAAGCAGAGCTTAAAAGTATAACAACAAAATTAGCCTGATTATAAGGGAAGATAGCAATTATTGTTCAACTTGACGGAAGTTAAGGAATTCTGCTATTTTTGAAGCGTAATAACTAGAGATGGTAGATAATGTGAACTGTAACACACTATTAAGGATTTCAAAGAGGACTGTTTTAAATATAGAGAAAGAACCACTTATTATCAGCCTACTTCAGATCTGAACTTGACAGAAAAGGATGGTTTTTTAATGGTCAACATGGTTTTCGATAAGGGTTTTCATGAAAAACCCAATTCATAAATCTATTTCAGGAGTTAGCAGATGAAGTAGAATAGATAGGGTTATCATAGACTTTGCCAATGCCTTTGATGTAGTCCCGCATTATATCTTATTGGATAAATCAAATAAAACAGGTATAAGTAAAAGGGTGGTACTAGATGATTTTGTGGTATTAGGGACCGACAGAATACGACTTAGGAAACATAATATATATCATGAATGTGATCCTGGAGGAAGAGTACAACATTAGGATTAATAGAGGGAAAACCAAGTTGTTGGAGTTACGTATGAGAAACAGTAGAATAACAAAGGGTGTTAGATTGGGAAGGGATATTTTGAAGGAGGTTAAGGAATTATGTAGGACAATTACTAGGGATGGTGTACAAGTATAGTAGGCATAAAAAGTAGGATAGCACAAGCAAGGTAGGAATTCACAAATAAGATATATTTGCTTACAGGTTATATAAGTGTAAATACTTGGAAATCATTGCTAAAAATGTTGATACGGAGTGTGTTGTTATATGGGTGGGAAATGTGGATGGCGTGACTTGCAGGAAAAAAAAATAAAGAAGCCTTTGAAATGTGGTGCTATAGGAGAATGCTGAAAATCAGATGGGTAGATAGAATCACTAGTGAGGAAATTCTAAGGTTAATAGGCCATTTTTAAGACATGAGGTCTTGTAAAATTAGAATTAGAGGGAAGTGCATGGGGTAAAAACAGAAGAGTGAGGCCAAGGATGGTATGGGCTAATTAGATTAAGGGGAATGTGGATGTTACGTGGGATTGAAAAGGTTTGAAAAAGATACACCAGGCTTAGGACTGAATACCTCAACAACATATTCTTTCTTTGTGACTGTTTTTAGGTACTTAAGAAGCAATATATCAATGATTTTTTAAAGGACAAGAGCCAAGTTAACTTTTCTGTAAATGAAGGCCCACTCACCCCAGTTGGATGGTTGTTTCCTCTGGAGTCCCCGCCAAGGCCTTCTACATTTTCTGAAGTGTGTGGCAGCTTGTGAAAGTCCTGTCAAAATAAGAAACAAACATTACCACACAAGTCCAAATTATGAATAGTGGGAGAAAAATAGATTGCAAATATTGTTACAATTTTGAAACTCTCTTCACAATTATTTGAGTTCACAAAACGTGTTACAAAGACTATATTCTAATTTTCATAATTCAACACTTTCAATATAACTTTATAATTTATTTACTACTGAATAAAGAAATTTACTAGTAAAATCATCATAGTAATGCAATTCTTCAATAAATGCAAAGATATTTATTTGTATTTTATGATATACATGAAAAACAAAATTATATATTTGGATTACCAAATGTTGAAATTTGCATTACCTTATTACAACAGCAAGGTTAACTTACCGTTGGTTATTAGAGCATTTAAAAAAGCAATATTTAATGTATAAATTAATTTTCACAATATTTTAAATTTTACGGGTAAAGAACCAAAGAGGCTCATATATTTAGATACTCTACATAGAACAACCATTGTAAACAAAGGAAAATCGCTGGCAAGAGAATTTTTCAACGTAAAAATCTTTCATTTTAAATTTATTTATGTATTTCTCATACATATAATAATTTTTCAATTAAGAAATAGTCGACGTCTGGTATTTTAGTAAAGTAATTAATATTCAAGATGCTAGTAAAAGTAATGCAAAGACTTATGTCACATAAATATGGACTTCAAATTTGACTTCAACCTGGGTAATTTAACTACATTCTGATGGGAGATGTGTTATCTAATTAGAAACCTTGTTAATTATTTGGCTGAATTAAGTTCGTTTATTTAAGGTACTATTACAACGTAAAAGGAATAGATATTGACTCGACAGCGACTTGGAACAGAATATTTCCCCGAAGCAACAAATCCTCAATAATGTTACTTGTAATTACACTTATCACCAGTAAATAACACAAACCTCTTTCTCTCTTTTCTGTCATCATGTCTAACTTAACATGAATTATATTTTACCTTAGTTTAAAATAAGTCGATTTACCATTCTCCTGGCTTGCTTGAATTACTATAGTTTTAACCCCATTCTTTGCGTTTAACTATCGAAATTTTCTTTCAAATCGCAGAACGCGGTTCCCTGTAGGTTCGTAATGATTTATTTTACACTTTATATAAATATGTATCAATTCCATCGCATTAAATTATTTATTACACTATAAAAAATCAAAAACTTTAACAATTTTCGGAATTAAATACAAAAATAATCAAGATATTCATTTATTTAACTTGAGCTAAACGTGTTATCTCCTCAATACAAAGACGAATAAATTGTTTGTTTATCTCTGGCGTGATGCATTTCGTTACCTCTTTCACAACCCATTGTACTATGTACTTATGATGAAAATGCTTTTCCATAGAAGACTTATCCAGTGCACAATTGAGACGTCGCAACACCTCATTATATACACGCCACAGTCGAATTCGATATTCTGCCTCCAACTGTATTGCCACATTCTCCCGTTTAGCAGCCATGAGCATCAACTCTCCTTCTGCTCTCCACTGACACAGTTTTTCTCTTGCTATTTGATCCTCAAGGGACTTTTTATCATCAGACATTTTAGTGTTCCAAGCATTTGCCTCATCTTCAATGCATTTGTCCAAGTGGGCGGCTACTGTCGGCCCCAGTTTTTTTATAACTAACGCACATAGTGGAAACGCTGAAAGGCCATTGTAGAAGTTGTGGTCCAAAACTAATATCTCCTTGCTGATCAGATATGTTGAGACTGCTACGAAGACGACGTATGGACCGGTGACCCCAGTTTTGTGGTAGAAGAATGTGAACCATTCTTCGGGAATAAAACCGTAACGTACTGGACCAGGGCATTCTGCTATTACCAGTTTGGGAAAATTTACTAGATCACGCTCTTCATCGCTAGCAATGTTACACACCAACCGATGTCCAGAATGCCGCCACACACGGTTGCACAGTCTCAACCTTGACAACATAGTCTATGGTCTTGAGTTCAACTGACAAATTAAAATAAAATTTATTACTACTTCACAGATGAAAAATATTAATAAACAAGGTTGTATTTATAAAGGAGAGGTCAAAAGAAAACAACACCCGCTGCAAAGTGACAATGGAATTTATATCATCCAAAGCAATATCCAGAAGTGTTAATGCATTTATTCCACTGGGAGACGAGACGATCAATTTCAGTCTTTTAGGAAGAGATAGGACGCTGATCCATAACCTCACTCACACTTGCACTTCCTCGTCTGATTGAAACCCACGTCCACGGAAGTTCTTCTTCAAGTCGCTAAAATGTGAAATTCACCAGGGTAAATATCTGGGCTGTATGGAGGATGTTGAAGTGTTTCTCAGCCAAACCTTTGAACCATATCCTTCACAAAATTATCAGGTTTCCCGTCTATCTCTATAGTTTTGACTAGGAACAGCCTTTGTATTACCCAGATCTTCCCCATTTTTGGCGACCTGAAAAAGGACATCCATGGACGTCGGTTTTATTCAGACGAGGAAGTGCAAGAGTGAGTGAGGTTGTGGATCCGTAAGCGATCTACTTCTTCCTACAAGGCAGGAATTGATTATATCGTCTCCCAGTGGAATAAATATATAAACTCTTCTGACAATTACTTTGAATGAAAGAAAATCCTTTGTTACTGATTCATATAATTTTATCGCAAGCACGGTTATACTCTAAAATTTTACTACAATTAGGATATATAATAGTAATTAAAATTTTATTTAGCAAATATTAGCTGTAAAATATTTCTACATGTTTACACATTTCTTATTATTAATTAATTCAATAACAAACATACAGTAGTATAAATGTATATAAAATTAATTCGTGTCAACACATGAACTCATTTAATTGTAATTTGACAAATACAATTTTTTTTCTTTTTTACTGAAGATTTTTATATTGCTCAGTTTTAAGTCTTTTTGTAACTCATAACAGCTCTAAAAAATAAAGTTTTGGCACTTTCTATATTTTCAATTTGGCAAAACAAAGTAGTCAGTATTAAGGAGTGTGCAGTTATGGTTTTCTTTAAAAGTTTTCAGGACATTTGAAAAGTACTGTGGCATCAAACCCAACTTTATTTTGTGAATGAAAAAAACACTTTTCATTTCACAGAATTTATCAATTGGGAGCCATTTTAGTATGTCTAATATAACATCCACTCTTGTATAATAATGATATCCCGAAATGATCCTCATTGCTCTATTAAGTAACAGTTGAAATATTTCTTTGTCCTCTAAATTAGTCATATAAATTATTGCATTATAGACTGAATTTTTGTTCAAAACATTACTAAGCCTAAACAATACACGTACTTTTTAAAACATATAATCAATATGATCATGAAAATTCAATTTTTTATCTAACACTATGCCTAAATATTTTATTTTCCCTACAATTTCATCTTTGATTCTGCCAATTTCAATTGTACAAATATTATCAAACCATAATTCTTTTTTTACTACGGAGAATTACTGGTTTGGTTTTGCTAATATTTCATTTAAGCTTATTTTCATTAAGCCAATTTCACAAGTTTTTTAGATCACCATTTATTGTTGTCTGTACATTATTTAACCTGTCACCTGAGTAAAAAATAATTCCATCGTCTGCAAACATGTGATACTATTTCTTTTCGTATAATATATAATATCATTCTTGCAGTGTATAAATCGTGCATACTAAGATATTAATTGATGTAAGCGCATGCGCTTTCCGTCCAGAGATATATCGGGAAAATCCGCGTTATTTGAGAGTACATGTTGCCAACTCGTTAAATCAGTCACACAATTCCTAACAAACTGTTACACTTCAGTAGAGAACAAAATTAATATTAATTGTTAATAATCATTAAATATTGAGCCAGCGAGGCTAGTATTTTCTTTCTACGGAGAATGCTTCTAGAATTCGCGAGAAAAGTAAACTTACAGTAAAAAAAACAGGATTGCAATGTTTTGTATTTTTTCACTTACTGCTTGACGGAGGTACATACTAATCTTGTATTGAGAACTCTATGCATAATGATGTCCGAGGAAATTTTAGTACGCAAAAAACCGCCCCGCAGGTGCTTACAGGCGGAAATGGTAAACGAATGAAAGATATACTAAAGTAAAATGAACCGTAGCCCGGGGGCCGTAGTTAACCCTTGGCTACCTTGCTCTACCTTCCGCATCCCCCTTTTCAATACCCTTCCTATGGTATTAAAGTGGAGTTGCCTGTTTCAGGATCACCTTCATGAAACCTGTTAAGCCAAAAAATAATAATAAACTCGGTGATATCATTAAAGAAGACCGATGTAACAAGCAGTAATTATTAAACGTCTGATATTGCAAAACGGTAATATTTTTTTGGTCAGATATTCCTACACTGTTGTAACCACAGGTGACTGTAAAAAGTATATAATTCGCTATACAAAAAGTAATGGCACATTATACTTTACTTACTTGATAAATTAAGGCGCTGCTATTTGAATTAACTTTGCCGCGTTACGGCTTTCCTGTTTATTGACTACGAGAGGCTGACAACCAGAGATGATATAAATAGCGGCAGCAATTGAATGGCTAAAATACCCAGCTTTGTTTTTATGAATAAATGTCCGTAAATAAATTCTTAAAAGCGACTACCTACTTAGAGAGTATATAAAACTACTGTTATATATACATATATTTATTTATATATAACTTTTACGTTTTCACTGACGAATGTATCAACGGTATGATTTATTAACTTTTCCTGTGACATATATAAATTACGGAAATAATAGGGAGAGAGTGTTGCGACTGAACTATCTTCAGGAGGATAATATTTTCACTTTATTTGTATGTAAAAGTATTTTTTCCCGAAACTTTTGGAGTGTTTCGTTGTGTACAACAGTTACTTTTATAAAAATATATGTTTCAATTTTTTCCATTAGTGGATTTCTATAAATGAAATCTCAGCTTCATTTCAAACTATGAGTAGGTTTAAGCACTATTAATTAATAGCCGCTATTGTTTCATGAACATATTTGGAGAGATGTTATTAGAAAAAATATAAATATATATAGGATTTTACCAGTTTATTTCGATTCATGAATAAAGTTTTAGTCTTATTCACTGTTTCGAAGATGTATGTAGTTAAAAGAAAAATATTTTTGTGAAACTCTTATAAATGTATGACCGTTTTATTGTCACCATCAATACTGCCGTTGAAAAAATGTGGATGTCTCAGACAGAGATTTAAAATTAAAGATTAAAATTTGAAGATACAGCATAATACTAATAGAAAACATTATCGGACGAAATTCAAGATAAACCGACCATTCTAACTCCAAAACCCAATGTAGCATCAATTCAATTTAATCGTTTCAGTAATAGGGGGTGGGGGTTGTTACGAATATTTTTTAAATTATTTATTGAGAATATGATGGTCACTATAAAAAGTATGATACACTCCTTCAAATTTTTATGAGTATGACCGCCATTTATTATTATTCTTCGTTTATAAGTTGTAATTATAATTTGTTTGAAATTAGTTAAGGATTAAATAAAAAATTAACAGACAAATTGATAGAATAATTACTACACAACGTTTCTGCGTCAAGGTTTGTAGTATTTATCATATCGCTACTTTTTTTTCTGTGGGATGTCTTCTTCTGTACCAATTGATTTCTCATGTTGCTCAGATAGATGTTAATTGTTCACAAGAATTTTATTTTAGGCATAAATATGAAACTGCCGGTTTGTAAATCAGATTTTGTAAGTATGAAGTTTATTGGGCTTTTATATTCTTTCTTCAGAGTTCAACTCCGTAAGATGAAATAATATGTCAGGAGAATTAATTTTAAATACTTGTTTACTGAAAGTGACTTAAATGAAATATATACAAAAGTTTATAATTCGTACAACTTCCAGAAAGTCGATACAGTTAGCGGTTGTAGTACTAGTTTTTCATTAAACGACAGGTTCGATATATAAAATGTATGTTATCAAAAAGTATGATAAATTGTGCACTTATAATTTACAGATAGGCACAATTAAATGTTTAGTTTGTAACTATCGTTTACGGTAGTTTTAATATATTTTTTGACGTTTCCCAAAGAAACGTAATATATTCTCAAATGTTCAAATAAGTCTGTAGGTCTGTTAATATTGATTTTGAATTATGTAAATTTGTTATTTCCAAGAAACTGACGTAAGGGCTGTTAGAGAAAATTAATAATTAATTTGTCTTACGTTATACAAATTATGGGAGCATTGTTTGGAAAACCTAAGAAAGTGAGCCGAGTGACGGAACAAGACAAGGCTGTTCTTCAATTGAAACAACAACGTGACAAGCTTAAAGTTTATCAGAAAAAGATCGAGATTGCTATTGAAAAAGACAGAGATTTAGCCCGTAAATTGTTGCAAGAAGGTAAGAAGGATAGAGCGAAACTTTTGCTGAGGAAGAAAAAATTTCAGGAACAAATTATTGGGAAGACTGATGGTCAATTGGAAAATCTTGAACGACTTGTTCATGATATTGAATTTGCCCAAATTGAAATGCAAGTTCTAGAGGGTCTGAAAACGGGTAATCAAGCTCTTAAGAAGGTTAACGAAATTCTTAATATTGATGAAGTAGAAAAAATATTGGAGGAGACTAGGGAAGGTGTTGAAAAACAGAAGGAAATAGATGAGTTGTTGAGTGGTGCACTTACACAAGCTGATGAAGCTGATGTGGAGGCTGAATTGGATGAAATAATTAAATTGTCCCTACCAAATGTACCAAGTGCAAATGTTGAAGAACTGAATCTTCCAGAAGTACCTGAAGATCAGGTTGGGAAACCACAGAAGATTCGAAAGAAACCAGTAGCTGTAAAAGCTTCGTAACATTAATTTGTGAGTATATTATACTAAGTGTTAATTTAAAACAAAAAATTACTATATTTAGGTAGATCTAATGCATATAATAGAATAGTAAAACCTTATATGTAATGGTTGAAATAACTTATGATAACATTAAATGAAATATTATGCAAAAGTCATCTTATGTTTTCTTACTTTAATCGTTTTTTGAATAAAGAATAAAATGCCCTATTTACTATGATACATCACTTTTTGTATTGCAATGATTCCAGGATTCTTAAAAGCGTAGTTCAAAAATAACCTCAAAGAAAAAGAATTTTCGAAGCTTTATTTTATTATTTATTATTTTCACGATTGGGGTAATATTTAAATGTATCAACTCTTATTTGAGGAATTTTAATATAATATTTTTTAATACAAATTAATTTATTACAATTTTATAAGTTTGTTTTGTGTTACAGATCTTGAGTTCTTCTGAAAAATGAAAATGCATCCTAAACTGAAAGAGTCATTATCCATTTGCAAGTTTTTGTCTTGTGATCTTCTCACTTGAATAAAGGGTATTAACATTGCTTCTAATGTTTCACAATTGTAATCTATATGTAGCCAAAGGAAAACTGAAAGAAAGTATATGGTACAGAGAAAAAATATTTTTATGAAACTGGTAGTTTTATGTTGCTGTAAATGTATTTATTTTATATTGCATTATTGTATAAAGTTTTCATAATTTATTAAAATTTTCCCACATTTTGTAATTAGTGTTTTGTTGATATTATTGTAACATTTTATACCATATAAAATCATATATATATATATATGACAATCTATCACCTTTACAACTCTCTTTCTGCCTTGAATCTTTTAATACAATATTGTATTTCTTTCAAACAAATATTGGCTAAAGACTAGTTGAGATACATCATACCACAAATACGATGTTATTGGTCGCCCATTAACTTTTCGTAAAAGTTCGTTCTGAGTTTTTCGTATTATTAGAGTTTAAACTACAGATGAGATTCCAAATTTAGTTCATATTATTTTTTCTCTGACATATGGGCTGTTGTACTAATTAGCTATTTACAAACCTATTATAACAAATTTTGAATGTTAATTTACTCAGAAGCTGTGTTAAGTGACTAGTATACAGTTTGTAATAAGACATTTTAGCCATAAAGTATTTTTTTTTAGATAAATCAATATAATTGGTATAATATTTTGTAATTATTATAATTGAGAGAGATTAAGCAAAAAATACTACACTGGATATGAGACAATGCATGGATTAAAAAAGGGCAGCAGATTGTAGGTATGAAATTGGTTGGTCGGTAGAAAAATTATTAAAGAATACTGTGTTCATCTCCCAACCCGCTGTGACTGTGAAAAAGTTTGTAAACTAATGCTTCATGATTTATTAAGATGTTGGGTTTGTGGTATCTTTTAAATTAAAAAAGAAAGAAGTGCTACCCTGAGACTTGTTATTTATATTTTGTAGCTTATTCCTTGAGGCCATTGATAATTATATTTACAAGTAAATAAAAGAAATGATAAGTAATATATTTGTTTTTTTCCATATTCACTGTTTAATATTTGAAAGATAACACTATTTCAGTATCTTTTTGCCATTTACTTAAAAATACAGTAGTTAAATATATTTACTTATGGACTGGTATAGGATATTCGAAAAAAAGTCCTTCTGTTGTAATTATCCAAAAATTTATATGCATTATGAAATTTTTATGTTTAGACTCATTATAAAAATTTAGAACTCTGATAGATGGGCATAATATCAGAATTATTCAAAAGTGTGAACTTGTTTATAAATGTAAAATGTTAGAAGCCATACATTTTATGAGAACATTAATACTATTGTCAATGATCAAATAAACAGTAGTGATATTAATATTTTTTTGCAAATATTTTGAATCAATTATAATTATCACAGAATATCAAAATTATTACTTAAACATACTGCTGCAAACGTTTAATTTATATTTAACAAGGCCATGCAGCTAGTATATAATTTTAAATTGTTCAAACTTATTTCTTTATATCAAGTAAAATTTGTTTTAAGTCAATGATTCAACTTGTATGAGTACAGCAATTAAACTACCTAGGAATTTTATCTTTTCCCTATAGTCGATTCCATGGAGAAAAGTAAACCTTTAGTAGTATGTTGTCGTTACCTAAGATTTTTACTTACATGAACCGATTGATAATGGTTAAGTAAATTGAAAGTTTATAAAAATAACAAAAATGCTTTACTCACATCCAACAGATCTGTTACAAGTTCTTTATCATCAAAGACAACTAGGAATTCTTCATGGAAATTATTTTGTAGTGTGTTGGTAGATCTACCACATCAGAAACCATGTTGGTCAATATCTAAAAGATTGTAATGCTCCAGAAAGCTAGGTACAATGTGTGTTCTAGTACTTTGGACATAATAGGTACAAGAGCAATTGGCTGGTATGATGATGGGCCATTTAATTTGCCATTCTTCTTATAGACTTCTTTATCTGAAGTCTGAATTAATCACAGTGAATAGGCAGTCTAATACCTCTTTTCTGATGCTTTTTAAAATTTTAGAGGCCATAACATAGAAATCTAGTGTATTTAAAGTCATGTGCTACATCATCCAAGACAAATTTTAGGAGGATAAAGATGATAATAATACTACAACATCTACATGGTTTTTAATACTCCACGACCCGTAAATTGGTACATTTGTAATTTCATCTCCATCACGTGTAATAGAAATGAAATTTTAAAATAGTAAATATATAAAACCATATTGGTGCAAAATCCTAACACAACAGTATTTTTACTTATACATATTACTAGCTCATCGTTAGTGGTGATAAACTAAAGAAAATGAGAACCTGGTTAGACTCTTTTTAAATGAACAATTCACAATTTAAGCAATGAACTGATTCTTGATTATCTATTCAAAAATGTCTCCTTCTATGTCAAAGGGAGACTGAATATTTCCTTAAAAAAAATAGGTCATTGTAGGGAAAAAGGATACGGTGATGGGGAATACAACACCGATCTATACGAGATTGGCAATTATTCAAAAATTATTTTGACGGGAATGCCCTATACATCTTTTGACGTATTTATTCAGTGTCCGACTGTTCGATTGAAGTACGCGTAGTTTTAAAGGAAAGGTTAATTGAATTTATTTAATTACAGGCTAGACCACTTTATTTTCTGAAAATTTATTTTAAAAATTAAAAATTACTTTGTAATTTTTTTTTGTTACTTTTCAAAAAATGACCAATATATAGGTTTCACAAGTTGTAAAATTTGTTGGCTATTGTTTACCAAACATCTATTTATTTATTTGGTATTCTCTAATGACCCACGTCTCAAATTGATGAAATTGTGCATCCATAAATGCAATAATTTTTTCGTTTGGCGAATCCATGATTAGAATAATGAATAATAATTATACGAAACACTGAGAAGGAACAACGCTAACCACATCTAATATTAATTATTAACTCAGCTGATTGGCCACAGAGACCTCTAGGCGAGAGTTGGGGACTAGTATTGCTGGGCAATATTGCATATTTTCGATACCGGACCGAACTCACCGGCAACACCCCGGCAAGTAGTTGCAATACGGGCAATATTGCTCAGCAATATTGATATATTGCCGGAAATGTTGCTGGATTTTGGGCAATATTGCTTGGCCATGATTGCCGACCACATATTGCCGTAAAAAGTTGCTCGTTTACAAGCCCCTTTAGACGAGCAGGGGTGGAAACACTCGTAAAATACTATTATTTTCGAGTTTCTTAAAATTACAAAAGAAATAATTCCTCCTAAATTAATTTATGTGCTGTAGCACATATGCACCAGCCGCCTCTGACAGGCCCTTATTTGTATTGAATTAGAAGTTGCCAATCAGAAATTTAGTTAGATCATTGATTAAACTAATAACTATCATTCCTTGATATTTTGAGAATTCATATGGCTCATCGTTGGTTATACAGTTGTATACTACCTGCTCCTACAGTAGAACTCTGGAAACATCGTTTCCACCTGTTCTTTCTTTCTCCCAGATTCATCGCCGCCAAGAAACTTTCCTTCAAGTTTTTGTTCACCCCATAGAGAATCTAGAATGAAATAAAAATAATTTTTAACGTCTAACTTGATTATCATAATTTGAGTTTTCGTTAGTGTGGTTTGAGGTTAAAGTCTATAACGCTTTCCAGCTACACAAACGAAGTGTTGCGTTGACAAGACAGTTATTCATTCGCTATTGGAGATTTAATTAATAAAAAAAATGACAAGATGAGGTTTGTGAGTGCAACTTTTGTTCGTTTTTGATAATTTGTGATTTGATGACACCCCGTGCCCTTCAAGTCCCTTGAGGTCGTTATGGATTTCACCTAGTTTTCCGTCGTGCGAACCTGGAGACACGCACTACTTCTCCTTGGAAGTTCCCATGACTTTATAGCTGCGGCCGCAGAAAATCGAACAACGGGAAGAGCTTCCTCGAAACCGCGATTCGCCTCGCCGTTCCACAAATAGCCCCGCGCAGTTCGCAACCACCAAGATTGGGTCAAAGACTCAAAGTGTCAGCTTTGTTAGTCGGAAAATAATTACGTGCACTGAACAAGTAATGCGTTTAAACTGAACGAAGTAATAATAATAATCATATCCCGTAGATCCTGTAAAGAAGCTAAGCTTCAAGGATGTGGAATGAGTCAGGGTGTACATTTATTACATTATTTTATTATATAAAAGATAAATATAGTTATAACAAATTTTTGTAACCAAATAGAAAGGCGATTCCAACATTATAAACTAATTACTCGTCTCCGATTCTTCTATAAATTCCTTTACTGAATAAAATGAGTGGCTAAGCAAAAATGAGGATAATTCAGCCTTAAATTTACCTTGGTTATCGGACAACTGTTTAATTCTATGCGGCAGTCTGTTGAAGATGGATATTCCAGAATAATGCACACCTTTCTGTGCAATTGACAATGTTTTACATTTTTTATACAGATTATTTTTGTTCCTTGTATTGAAGGGATGAATATCAGAATTATTCAAAAATAAGTGCCTATTTGTGATTAAAAATAACATCAATGGATAAGTGTATTGGCACGTCAAAGTGAAAATACCTAACTTTTTGAACAGAGTTCTGCAAGAAGTTCGTGAGGTAACCTGACATACTGCTCTAATAACACGTTTTTGATTAATAAAAATCTTATCTATGCCTGCTGAGTTGCCCCAAAATATAATACCATATGATAAAACAGAATGGAAATATGCAAAGTATACTAATTTTCATGTTTTTAGATCACTGAAGGTGGACATTTCTCTTTCAGTATATGTAGCTGAGCTGAGTTTCTTAAGTAATTGATTAATCTGATCAGTCCAATTTAATTTATTATTTACTAAGAGATCTAAGAATTCAACAGAGGAAGTTTCATTTTCATTTTTGTTGTCGTATTTAAGTGTTATAGATTGTAAAGTTGTGTTGTGTGTGTGAAATTGCATGAAATGTGTTTTGTCACAGTTATTTGTTAGTCCGTTCACATTAAACCATGTTAGCAGGTTAGTTAAATTATTGTTACTTGCCTCTTCTAGTGTTGCACCCAAAACACTATTAAAACAACTCAATATTGGGTAGGGTTTCGAAATAAATGTCAGGGTTTGCTCGTGATGCTCGGACATATTCGGAAGGGCGTCACCGTCGAATAACTGAGTAGAGATTATTACACTATAAATTTTAATTCCTCTTTGTTACAGATGCTGCAGTGCAATGTCTGTATTACATTCTACCAATCTACTGTTGTTTTCGAACACCTATGTTAATCCCAAGAAAATAAATACACTATTTCGGTCATTTAGAGAAAGAACTAAAGTGCATGTCGATTGGACACCGTTACAAGACAAGTAATGGGTTATATCCTATCATGGAAGGTTTGTTTTGTACTTTATAAATCTAGTTTTGCCTATATGACTAAAGCAATTTTTTCAGCAGTATATATACATATATGTTTATAATTTAATTTAAAAAGTGTACATGCGCCTGTTTACAAACTCTAATATCTATTACTATATCTTTACAATGATCTAATACGTTAACGTGACAGTCTGTCGTCATTGAGTTGTGTTCGCACTCGGCTAAAGTCGCCTTCCCTTCAACTTCAGCTGTCTGAATAGAAATATTATGTCCTGACCTTCAGACAAATTACTGAAAAATGTATTTTACCCTAAAACGAACATTTATACAGACTCTGGAGGTACTACAGAAAATCTTAACTTATTATAGACTTGTTGTGTTGTTGTGGTATTCAGGCCTATGACTAGTCTGATGCAAGAATTTTAATTTCCACATAACTACCACTCACTAATCAGCTTAGCGTATTCCATCCTTGCTCCCTCTTCTGTTCTTACCTCCCCACATTTTCCTCTAATGCTAATTTTACAAGGTCCTCATGTCTTAAAAGGTGTCCTATTAATCTATCCCTTCTCTTGGTCAACGTTCCCCTATTCTGTTGAGAACTCTTCGTTAGTTACCCTATCCACCCATCTGATTTTCAGCATACTATAGCACCATATTTTAAAGGCTTCTACTCTTTTCCTTTCTGCAACTCCTATAACGCCTCCTTACGAACATTTCTAGCAATATTCACATTTATACTACCCGTAAGTAAATTTCTCTTTTTTTTTGCGAAGGTTTCCTTGCCTGTGCTATCCTACTGTTCGAGCCTACTATGCTTCTACTATTCCTAGTTAATATACTGCCCAAGTAGCAGAATTCCTTTACTTCCTTCAGAATACACCTTCACTATCTATCACCCTTTGTTATTCCACTGTTTCCCATACTACACCCCATAATCTTGGTTTTCCCTCTATTAATCCTTATATTGAACTCTTTCTCCAGGACACCGTTCATGCCATTTTTTATGGTTTCCAAGTCTTCTTCTGACTCCCATGATACTACAACGTCATCGACAAAGCGTAGGGTTTTTATTTCTTCTCCTTGCAGTATGCTTCCTTTTCCATATTTCGTTTTACCTTTCTTCATCGCCTGTTATGTGCTGTTTAAACAGCATGAAGTCTGACGAATAAATTCTGTACTAACCCGAGCTTAAAAGTCCATTAAGCAGAATATTCACCAATTAACACGAACCGCGTAATGTGTAATAAATTTTTTCGACGAATTTATTTTTATTCCAAGCAGCAAATCCCCGTGTCGTCGATCCACATGAAATCTTTCAATGTGACTGTGTGCGATGCTAAAGTTTTATTTCATACTTCCAATTCTTCTCAGTAATGTTCGTCCTGTTAATACTCTTCACAGAAATATTTTAAGCGATCTCGTCTATTATTTCCTAATGGGTCTAATTTCGTTATGGTTTTAGAGTATATCCTGTTTATTTTAGTTTTTTTTATTTACAGATTATATTAACTTTATTTTGTTATTATTTGTAATTTATTTACTGAACTGAGGCCTAATGGAAACAACAATAAATTTAAATCTGTCTACTACGTTTTGATACTTGCGTCTTGCTTAAAGTCTGTATCATGTGTCAAACTGAATCTTTTCACTTCGCCTCTGAAGACTGTTGTTTCTCTCTTCCATAATTTATTCTATGGATTCCCGAAATAATATTTCCCCAATTATAAATTGCGACATTTTGACTGCTTGTGTACACCAACGTTTTGGAGAATTGTTCAATTGGTTTCAAACAGTCAAGATAAATTAATGGTAAAGCAAATGCGAAACAAACACGACAGTGACGACTAGTGATGAAAGATTACAATATGTGCCACACCGAGCGGTACAAGATAAAGGTTCCTCCTTTTTTTTTCTCTCTTTGATTGATGCGTAAAATTTCCCAAGTACGAGAGAAGTGATTGTGAGTGATCTTGTTTTTGTTGTGTGTTGAGGCGTTCTTGCTGCGTAATGGTGTACCGGGTAATCCGTTGTTGGCAATGCTTCGTAAATATGAAGAAAGTCCTTTTCTCCCCCCTTCGTATTGCATTTGTTTTCATAACACGCAACGGAGGAGGATGAGAGGTCTTTTGCCCCAGGAGGACAATGCTCTAATTCCTCCTTGTTACAGATGCTGCAGCGGCCTTTAGTTCTGGCCGCCCAAGTCCGCCTTTCATTATTCCCTCCTCTTTTGTGGTCTATTTTAGGAAGAACGTCATCGTGAGAACGACCAAGGCAGCTTGGAACGGCTACTTCGGGAACAGGTGTCTTTTTAGAGTCGTTACTATACAATAATGTTGTGTCGTATTCAATCATTCCAGTTAAAACGACGCTGCTAATCAACCATATCCTTCCAATTTTCTTTTCCCCTTTCCTCCCAACTCAAGAATAATAAATATGATAACTACATGATTTTTTATGGCAAAAATAATAATAGTATTTTTTCCTACCATTCTTGGATGTATACTGTCAATGTTCATGAAAAATTCCGACATATGAGAAGTTTCTAAGGTCTCCTATACGTTTTTCAGAAACCACAAAATTGAAACTCCTTAGTTCTCCCTGCAGACCTACTAATTTTTCACGGTAATAATGACGTTGGTGTTAAAAATAATAACTTAATTGGCTTCTTGAAATAATTTTCCACGTTTAGAGGGCCTCGGGGTCTCGTGAGAGAGGTATTTTGCAAAGGAGTGCAAGGTGATGTAGCTTTCTCACTTGCGAAGGCGTGGTTACAGGGGAACCGTTAGGGTCATCAAAGCGCGGACGTAAAAATCACGAATTACCGTTGCAATTGACCAAGACAAATTTCGGCGAATCGTGCCCTCGTTACAGTCTGAATTTATCTCGTCTCTATACATTATTTATAACATTTTCTTGAAAAGCAATAGAATGGACATTGTATATTTTGTACCGTTGGGATCAATATTCCGTATTCGACGTCTATGGCTTTAGTTTAATTGGCTTGTCTCACTTGTAACCGGTTAATTATTGCAAAACAATCGTTAATCAAGAACCGAAGAGAGACTATTGTACCTTATTATTATTTACGCTCGCCTGAGCTTCAGTATTTATTGCTGTCACGCGGATATCATGAGTTAAGTCCCCGGTATTTCATGAATTTATTTTTTACTTTACAAATTATGAATGGAGCTTGTCGTACGGCCATCTATAACATTTGTTTACAAAAATGAACTATTTTTTTACTTTCACAAGAATAAAAAAAGAGTTCTGGAAGTCTATTTCATGCTAAATTTAAAAATCATTTCAGGCAGGATTTTTGTGTGATATTCATTTATTTTCTTTCTGACTTACCTAGAAAGTGGTAGATCAGAGGTAACCAAACGTGGCGCTTTGGACGATTAAAAGTGGCGGAAGAGACGTCCCTTTACATTGTTAGAAAGTATTTCACAGTTAGACATGTATTAGAAATAATATTATAAATAAATACAATGAATGTTTAAAAGCTAGAAATAGAAGAATTTAATAACAGTTCTTCTGGCAAACAGAGAGAACAGACAATTCCAAATTCTAAGCTGAGCTCGCTCTCAGTGCCAACAACTGCAGTCCAAACGAGACTCCCAGTCAGCTATATGAAGCCATCATCCCCTCGTACTGGAACATAATTCTTGAGTGTTGTCAATTGATGCTTCATTAAACAGGCGTAAATTAATTAATTTAACTGCATCAAAGTTATTACCAACTATAAAATGAGTTCGAGTCATATGGCGCATCTGAACTCGTCTTTCAAAACATTGGGCTTGGTATGCAAAAGGTTGGCTACCCCTGTGGTAGATAATGATTTTCGGTCATATTTTCATCTGGAACGTCTCTTTTTGGTCCAACAGTAGTCAACCAACATATTAGAACTACACGTGCCTTGGTACCTTTTTTCATTGATGAAAACGATCACCATGCTAATCGCTGACAGCCCCAAGATTTTCGGCGAAGAAGTCTAAGTTAGAGTCCAAGAGGAGAATTTTTAAGAACACGTTGCTTCTCATAGCTTTATAAGAATGCAGATCAGCCACTATGTCACGATAGTTTTCTGCTTTATGGTTTCCAAGGAAATAGCAACATACATTTTTCAATGACTACCAGGCTGCTTTTTCCAGTGGATTTAAAAGCCCTTAAAAATGTTCACCATTCATTAATGACCGTATTTTTGGTCGAATAAAAATTCATTCTTTCAGTTTAGCAGCACTGACTTTGTGTAATTTCGATTTTAAGTACAAAAATCCATCAGAAAGTTCATCCATAGTTTTGACGAAATTTTTTATTACTTCTAATTTAACATACAATTAAGTTAAATATATTTTTACAGGATTCGCTAAAGGGACGTGTGATATTCGTGCTACCAAGCTCACAAACAGTCAGCTCAATAATCACACATGACGATGGCAGATGTCGAAACATAAACCTGCGCAATATTGTCTTTTGGTACCGATTCATGAGCGGCTTGAATAAAATCTCTACATATAAGGTAAGCAACCTTTTCTTGTAGGGGTATGTATAGAAAAATATATGGTGGGCCGCGGGTTAAAAACGAAAACGAATGCAGTAGTATTTATTTAAAAAAAAGATAAGGTACAGATATATAAGTATAGACAGTGTTGGTATTACATATAATAACAATAGTTTTACAACTATTGAGAAATTTGTGATCACCTTCCTTTTGCAAAATGTTCAATATTCGGTGAAAGTGATGTTGCTGAGATTTCCAAATTAGTATCGATAATTATCAATAAGTACTATAGAAGTGGGATATAATGTTACATATAAAAATAATTAGACTTGGATATTTATCTTTGGAAACGTGACGTTGGCCCTACGCGGCGGGCCGTGTTAATATGCAACAGAGAAGTTAAGTGACCGACCGGACAAATCTTGCACGAGGGCCGGATGTGGCCCCCGGGCCAGGGGTTGCCCACCAGTGCTATAACAAGTCAAAGAGAATGCTAAAATAAAAATTTAATAATTATCTGTCACAAAGAAAGCTGCGCCTGACTTCGTATCGGAATTCAGTATGAAAAAGTGCACTAATTTCACTAATCAGATTTTTTGTCAATGAAACTTTGTTGACCAGTGTCATTAGGAACACTGGTCCAAATTACTATCCCCACGTTGCTTTTACGGTACTTTTATAATTTAGTTCACGATGTTTAATCAAGAATCCATCAGAAGACTTGAAAGTATGAAAATCCATATGATAATTTTCCTCTTGTTGAGTGAAAAAGACAGAAAGATGGATGAGAAGCGATCTAGACATGAATAGATGAATATATAACTGTTTCGAATGTTACTGTTACTTACGGCTTTAGCCCTGTAATATAAATTAGAGACTGTGACAGGAGGATATCGTAACGTTTTAAAAAGTGTTTTGAATTTTACTTTGAATTAATACAGCAAGGAGGAAAATTATAAAAAATATTAAAATTTTAATAATATATTTAAGAAACAACAAATAAAAACTGATCTTCATGCACTTTAAAAACATGCAATTTAGAAAAAGAATTTACAAGTAAAATTAAATATTAACTTAACAAACTGATTCTTTTTCTCAGGGGATGGTGGGCTCAAATGCCTGGTCTTTATATTCCGAACGTTAATTGATGGTGGCAATGGCTACTGTGGCATTTAATTGATGGCATTGACGGATTTATGGTATCATTTAGTATTTAACTAACGACGACACCCGAAACTCGTAGGTAGATCTTCACCGCAACCTTTGTAGCCATTGGAGAGGCCGCTGCCGCCGCCTTTGAAGTCTCTGCTACCACCAGGTGTTTCACGTCCGCTCAAAAATTTAACTGTCTTAAATCTTATCAACCACTGCCCTGTCTGAATTCTTCATCCCACTACAACAAATGATATCTTTCAAATTTCCTCATTCGCTCACTTTAAATCTTTGACAATACTTCGATACCGCTCTTTCTGAATTCCTCCTCCTAACTTCTCAACAATCACCCTTTTCTGCAACTCCTCAATAACTAACTCCTCGACAACTCTTCAACAAATAACTATTGAAACCTCTGCCACCGACCTCGACATTTCCTATATTATCCTTCTCGGCGATATATCCACGACCTTAACCAATAGGAATTAGTCTTACATTTTCGAGTTCCCAATACAGGGTTCACACGTCTTCATTCAAAGACATGAAACCTCACGCACCAGAGGCTACTGATCTTCCTGTAGGAAATTTTCAAACGTGAAAAAATGCTGAGACCGAAGCGTATTTTCTCGACTCAATTTATGACTCTGGTAGCCAACCGTGGTGATTCTTAATCTCTCAAAAGGTCACTTCAGTAGATGTCGTGAGGCCAGGTCCGATATCTCAATTTCAACGACCCCACGACATTCGCAGCTCGAAAAATTTAGTCTAGCATAATTATTTTATTTAAAGTGAAATGAAATAATCACCCTAATAATTTAGTAAAGATGTGTACACAACATTATATTAAAAAAATCAGCAAATAAAAATCATATATTGGTATTACAGTTCAGTTAATATTTTTTAAACAGAAATTTTATCGGGATGTGGTTGAGTCTGCAGTTGTCCTTTCGAGAGTCGATTCCTGTATAATTACGTGTTGTTTGTCTGCGGTCAGGGCGTCCTCGTCCTTAAGGAGTGCGCAGTGTGCAGCCGGAGCGCATATGAGTGCAAGTTTTGCGCTCCGCTGACCGTGACACGGTCCTCCCGCCACGTGCACCGCCGACTTCCGCGCCGCCGGAGTTAATTTTAAACTTTAATCACGTGATTCACAGAGAAAACACCCTCCTCCTCGGCCACGTTTTTGTCTGAAGCCAGATTTGCTGCCTTTTTGTGCGTGTAATTGGCCGCAGATCTGACCGTGGCGGATCGGCCATTAATTAGTACCTCCCTCCCTACACGAGTCTCGATTCGCGTCGGACCTCATCGCCCGACCTCTGTCACTCCCTCCCTCTGATATTATTGCATTGTCCGCGGTAAACAGTTAACGCAAAAAAATATATCCGACGCGTTAAACGCGTTGGTCACGGCCTGTCTGCCCGGCCGCCTTTCTTCCTCGCTTCCGACTACATTTATCAAAACGCGACAAGCATTAAATAACTCCTGTTGCAGATATTTCGGCACAAACGCGTCGCTGCCTTTGTTCCGCCGGTTCCAGTTGAAGCTATAGACTAGATAAAAAAAATACTTATTTGCGGGTCTGTTTACATAGAGCGACGCTTGCTTTGAGTGTGGTAAAATCGCTTCACACGGACACGCTTAGTAAGCGAAGAAACGACCATACAAACCAATGAATTCACAGTCCTAGAAGGATTTTCCATAATAACCTCTAATGTATTCTGAATGTGAGATGAATTGTAGCCATTGTCACCTCTTATTAGTAATGGGCAGTTCGACTCTTTTTTTGCTCGTTCAGAGCCGATTCACTCATTGCTACGAGTCGGTTCTTTTAAACGACTCTTCGGCTCTCCGAATCCCATCCAATTCTTTTAGCAAGCTTGAGATTTAATAACTCGAGTAAAAATGGGGAGGGTATGAATACACACAAAAAAATGTAATATTTATGACGTCACTTATTTATAAAAAATTTAAAATTATTTATATATTACAAAATAATATTACTATTTATGTAAAACATTTGGGAAGAGTTTTTAGGAAGTAAACCGACTGACTCCTTTTTTTCCGTTATGATCTGCCCGGTTTTGGAAAATATAAATTGACATGGAACCTATGTTGCGCGCTTTTAACAATAAAAGATAAAGATTAGGATTCTTTCTCTCATCCCACCACATAAGAGGATCCACGTTTATTTATATAGGAGCCGGTTGATGATTTGAGACCCCACAGCAAATTCATCTCCCGTCATTCGGAAGGGAGTGAGAATAGTACCCAATAGACCAACCTACCTGGTACAGGTTTTCTAGGACTTTCCCTGCATCTCTTTTAGGCGAAACTGGGTAGGTTCCTTAAAATGTACCCCGGGGGCTATAGTCAACCCTTGGCTTCTTTGCTCTACCTTCCACACACTCCATTTTCAATTCCCTTCGTATGTTATTAAAGGGAGTTATCTGTTTCAAGATCACCCTCATGTAGCCTCATACTAAAAAAGGGAATCGATTCTTGGCGCTTTTTCCTATCTCTACCTCTTAGGGTGGCACATCAGAGAGAACACCTCTCGTGTTCCTGCGTGTCAACCGCTGATTGGCCCGGGGGTTACTAGGCGATCTCACAACCTACGATAAGATTGCCTGATAACCCCCGTGCAATTCAACGTTTGACATGCAAGAACACGAAAAATAAAAATAAAAAACCTAGATGAGATTTGAGACCCCTGAACGTTAGTTTGGGCATTTACTTGATAAAGAAGAATGAGTTATTCATCGAAACGTCGGTTTTGAATCCTAACATGACTCGAGTTGTAACCCAAGAAAAATATTCACCGGGAAAACCTACGATCTTCAATACAATTATTAGGAATCGATATTGGAACACAATTATTATAGCCATTAATAATACAATTACAATAAATAAAAAACGGCCAAAAAGTCAACATTTTTAATGATGACCTTTTTGGCCGTTTTTGTTTTTATTTGTAAATATTTAGGTCAGAAAACTATGATGTAATAATGCAATTAATTCAGAGTATACTAAATTTAGAAATAAATTATACAGTATAATTTTTGGCAGACAAAATTTTAGCTTTTTACCATGTAATAAATTAGATGACGACTGTAATTATGGTTGTATTATTGGACTTTCATTTTATTAAATATGTTCTAATTTTTTATTTTATTAAAATATATTTTTCACAAATGTCTGGTTTATTCAGGAATAACATATTTATTTTTATAATTTATAGATCTAAGTGCCACAGTGCTGGAATGTCAGTGTGTCTTTTCACGACAGTTTGGTTTCGGTTCGTACTGAATTGTAGAATAATTTTTGAATTTTCTGAAATAAAGTAGTACAGTTTAAATCTGCCAGATGGCGAAAATTTTGGAGCGCAGACGCGTCGTATAAAATTCAGTAGTCTGGTTGATTGTAGAATCAGGCATAATGAATAGTTTTGTTTACGCCTTTCAAATGGATAATGAACTTGGGAGTGAAGCCGACTATTTACGTGAGTCAGTTGTTGTCTTCTTTTTGTTCAAGTGTGTAGATAATCTGTCTCGTTGTTTGCGAATTAATACTGATGGCCATTTGGGGACGTCGTTTTGAGGACTTATTAATCTTCCCCAGTAGGGGTTGCTGTATATTATTCGATTACGCGGCCATGCGACCAATATTCAGAGGGTATCATTTTCTTGCTAATTTCACTTGCTGCGACCCTCTTCGCCCTTGTTGCCGGAGCACAATGGGGCGGAGGTTTTTCAGTCCACCCTCCCTTCCGTCTGCTGAAGTCATCAAATGACAGCAGCGACGGGAAGGAACAGTTATCAAATGGCGGTGACATTTAAATCGCAAATTTCCATTCATCGCGACGGGGGCCCCCGCTCGCTATTCTCTTCTCTTCTCCTAGTTTTAATCTGCGGGCGCAAGGGAGCGTGAAATATCAAGAGAAGATCGATGCCCGGGGCATATCGCTAATGTCTGCCTTGGGAATTGCGCCCGCCTGCCTCGCAGACGAGAAATCGCATGTGTGCCGACATCATCCTCGGGTCCACGCCTTCCTCTTCCTCTTCACTCTAGTCGAGACAACCAAAGAACACAACGCCTTAACGATACATTGACAAGAAAAGGTCACGTCAGTCACTCAATGAGCGGAGGTAACATTCAATTCCAGTTGCCTGTAAAACTATTGTTTCAATCAAAACGAAGATGGTGGGGTTGAAGTTACATCTATACGGGCAACTCGTTTTTTCCAATATCCGTACAGCTAACAACTAAAGAGCTGTTGATATTGTAGTACCGAATATTAACTGACAACACAAACCACACCTGTCATGGACTGAGAGTATTTATTAGGAAACTAAATTGATGTGGTCAGGAATTCGTCAGTTCCAGTACTGGGAAAAATTAGGAATATGTGAAAGGAAACTTTTAACTTAGATGAAACGAATTGAAAACTTGATATCATCACCAAAACTTTACTGCGGTTGTAGATTCTCAGTAACATAGCAGTCTTTAGCATTCTTTCGGAATCATCACCCTCCTTCAGGAAACAGATGATTTTTGGTCTTATTTTTCTTCCTGTCCTACGCTGTAAGTTGGTCATTTCCAACACGTATTAAAACATTTCCAACCTAGCTTTTCTTTATTTTCACTACATTTCCTAATAACATTCTACTCTCTGAAACAACTTTATGTGACCACTTGATGTTCAGCATTTCTGTTCCACGTCCTCATCACAAAAGCCGAATCCCTTTCCTGGTCTCGTTTTAAAACTTCACACAAGACATGTCACCAGTATTGTTATTAAATTTTGTGTCCATTTCAGTTGTTTGTGTCTTTGTTTTTCTGTTACAAAAATTTGGTACGGATATAAGAAGAAAACCGATGAACAGTGATTTATTTACTCTTTAAAGCCATTAAGGTCGCTGATGAGCATTTCATGGATGAGATGAAACACAGGTGTTTTTCTTTACACTTATTGTTTAACAATTATTTGTAAAATTGTGGGAAAAGAAAAATCACTTCATAAAAGTTAAAAACATCAGCTTATTCTATTAATTACTCAATCTAATATCAATATAACTTAAAACAACGAATATAAATTTTTCATGAACTTTAAAAAAGAAACTTATAAATTTCACAGCCCCCGGGGAAGAATGGGATAGAATGTTTTGTGTTTACAATAAATGCAATAAAATATAATTTAATTTAAGAAAAATCTTAACACCTTTTGTTTTTACCTTATTATAGTTATTTAGCGTACGGTTGATCACTATCAATTTTTCCTTTCGTCAAGAGACCATGTTTGCACTTGTCTAGTCTTTTCTAACATTTTTCCCTTTTTACATTCTTTTTCTTTATTAATCTAATCTTTTTGGGTACAGCATCCTGTAACTCATTTCTATGTTAGTCTCACAGTTTTTCAATTACATTTTGCCTTATACAGTAGTATTCCGTTCCACCCCGAACGCAAGTTTCAGTTTAAGGTTTTTCACTGAGCCTCAATACAAGTAGACTAAAATCTCGTACGTAGCTTATTTGCAGCTAGAGATAGCAAGTTAACGAATATATATCATTAAAGAGCTAAAAGCGAGGAGTTGTGAGGAATACGTTGCATCGAAATGCTGCAAATATTGTAAATTCACAGATGTAAGACGCCAAAACAAGAGTTCATACACAAGGCGCAGTCTTCTTCCTTGACCATTTACTATGTTCCACCCCTATTTACTTAACTCCGGCTGTCAGAACTTCTTCCTTGACCAGTAACAATGTTCCAATCTTATTTACAAACCTTCAGACCTATCCAGTAAAGAAATAGGGTATCCCGTTCCGCCCCGACTTCCCCAATCCCATAAACTTCATAAACAAATTCTGGAATATATGTTTAAAAAATGTAGATCAGTTAATATTGTTAATACTCGAGATAAATGCACAAATGTAGTTATTGATAAATATAATGCGTTATACGCCAGAAAGATGTATATGAATATTTTAAAATTAAAATAAATGAAAAATGTAAATAGTCCCTCTAATATTCATTGCGATCGAAGTAATACTAAATCTGATTGCAGATATGATTGTTGATAGTAAAATAAATAAAACCATATTCCATAGCATTCTACATTACTGGAATCACTTGAAAATGATGGTTCAATGAAGTTTATTTAGTAATGGAACCTATTATCCACATTAGTTGCAAGTACAATAACATAAAAAATAAAATTGACAGCTTAGATACTAAAAATTATATTTATGTGTTAAATTTTAATAATTGTATAAAATATACATTGGTATGGCTGTAGTAAAACTTTGCTGTATCATCATAAGAACAACCTTTAAAGTTAATTCAAGAACTAACACAGCGCTCTCTTGTCACCTTAAGGAGTTCGGACAAAATTGTAACTGGAAAAAAGGGAAAAAGCTTAAATGGAAAACAAATATAAAAAAAAATTACTAGAAAGGATCTCTGTTACTTTGTATATTAAAGTTTTATTACTTGTTTTCTTCTTCTCACATTCACGTTAATTTATAGCCACACTGCTACTTTCTCAATTTTTGTGTTGGTAACATATAAGATTGGCAATTGTTTATTTATTTATTGTTACATACTTGGGCAACCCCATCCTAGCACATTTCACTTCGACGAGCAACTTCATGCTGTGAACCTTGTATAAATTTAACTATTTGCGAATATGTTTGAAACAATCTTTATATTTCTAGACTTGCATCTTTTTAACTTATCACAATTGAGGTAATTATCCTACTGAGTTACCGATATTCAATTTTTATCGTATTGTATTTTAGTTTTATTTTATTTTAGTTGATGATGCCAATAGTCGAAAGCCGTGTACAATGCCAATTGTTTGACAAATTGTTGACAATTAAAGAGAATGTCAAGAGAAATTTTACTTGCTTTTAATTCTCTACTTTTACTTTTAATTCTCTATTAACAAACGTGTATATTAATGATGAATTTAAAAAAAGTAGGGGAAATAGGTTTCAAATAATGATTCTATCCTATGACATACAATTGAAACTTAACTGAAAGCAGAAATCTGATAATTAGACTATACTTTTCTCTTAAGATCACATAACCATTGAGGACTCGTTTTTTTATAATATCATCGGAGTACATTTCATTAAAACTAGTCTTTTCTTCTAACAAATATTTAATTGTAATCAGCAGTTCTCATAGGACATAATGATGCCACTCATATCTAGAATCGGTGGAGTTTTTAATTGTTTGATTATAAAGGTTATATGGATTGATTTATGCTCGGCTGCCTTTATTCATTGGATGATTTATTTGAGTGATAACTTTGTGGAAAATTAGCAGTTTTTGATCAACTGTGAAATGGACAGTAGAAATTTTATCATTAACATTTACATGATTTATATCCTTCTTGTATATTATTTTGTAGGTTAGTAGCGAAGAATTAGATCTACGGTATTATTGAGAACTAAGTGTGTTGTTTGTGGGAGGAATCAATGTGGGGCGCCGTACTGAGAACGGTGTTACTAGACATTCTAGTTCCATATTCTGTTTTGAGAAACAAGACTCCTTAGAGAGCGTATATAATGTGTAAACCATACAAAGTGTACACTCTATCCAAACAAACAATCTTACAAACACGAGACTTGTATTTGTACGTGAGAAATGAACTGGGACGGCCAAAGATTCCTCGTGAGTGATCTTGACGTCTGTTTTCAGTTTAATATACAAGCTGATAAAATCGCGATTTTCTCAAACAAAAAATATCTTAAAATTTAAAAAAAGCCACTTCATCCAGTCGTCGGGGGAAAATTATTTCAATTAGAAATAGTTACATTGTTATAAAACTATTTATAATTAACAGTTTAAGTGAGCTCCTGTCTACCCCGACTACAATATGGGCGGACTTGTCCACTGCACATCGTGTTGACACATGACTAGCTAAATCTCCCCAACAATACTCATTTATGATTCACTGAATCTGTGGACCATGGTTGAAGAAGTCTTTTTAAACGCACAATGTACGGATCTGAAAAGTTTAATTTACTCTTTTCATTTTGCGAGGTCTGTTTTTTCAAATCTTAGTGGCGTAAATCCACATTCCTCGTATATTTGAGTCATTTCTCCGTAAGGGTATTAAAACCTCTTATTTCCATATCTCTAAGTCATCGAGACTACAACCAACACACAAACGTTTACTGAAACGACGTATAAATTATTCAAGTGACCATAAAATTACGAGTTTATTTGCCACTTGCAACACGCGACATTTGAATACAGAGGTAACATTTCCATAATACTTGCAGAATGGAGTCTGTTAAGTACGGAAGCTGTCGAATGTTTGTAAAAGCACGCGTTAATCTATGTAAGAGAATGCTTACTCGGGTCAGCCTAACGGAGGCTTCGAATAGTCCAGGTTCCGGGTTCGCGTTCCGGACAGGACGTTATGCGGGTACGAAAGTCTGCTTTTCTTTACAGACGCAATCTGCAACGGTTGTCTTTACTTTCCTCTTTCCTAGTACCGACAATAAACAGGATAATAAATAGGCTACCACCTGTCGTTACTTGCAAGGTTACCAAGATCACACAAGTGATGGTGTCTTAATGTATCTCCAAGTTTCTCCATTTTAAATATTCTAGTACATGCCATTAATTTAACCTTGCTGAAATTCGTAGAATCAGTTTTTGTGGTTGTACGTTATAGGTAGAGTAGCAGTAAAGCAATGACTACTGGCGAATTTGTGTATTGTTGAGGCCAGCGAGCTCCTGTTTTCTGCTGGAGACTGTACTGGGTTCTGGCAGTAGCAGAGGGGACATCCACAGCTCTTTATGTGCAGCGGCGGTTTTCAAATGGTCGCCTGTTGGTTGTGGCAATACAAGTTAAGGGCCGGGTCTGCCAACTTTATAGTCGGCCAGCTACAATTTTATTGAGGGGAGGGAGGGAGATACCCCGACTCAATTAGGCGCTTGTGCTGCTGCTGTTACAGTAATGCTGCAACAAGCCCCTGTGACACGCCGGATGATTTGCCAGAGTTCACTAAAAGAAAAGTGGATCCGAAAAGCACTGCACTCCAAGATTCAATGAAGTGCAAGAAAGTACGACGACTGGATATGCAACAGACGAAATAACTTTAAAAACAAAATGCAAAAAAAAGCCAGAAATTATTCTATTTCTGACTTTTGGCCATTTTTGTATTTTATTTATAACTAGCTATGTCAGCGAAATAGTTCTTTTTATTTTGCCCTAAAAACGATACAACAGGTGCAGAGTTTTGATACAATTAAATTAATTGAATATATAAAAAGTACAATATCATTTATTTATGATCGCTTCAGGGAAAATCTTATAACTCGCTGTTCCCCGCTATCATACAACTAATATGAGCAATTACTAAATACTAAAATTTACCTGACGGGATGTTGTATCGAAGTTTATTAATTTCTCAGGGAGTTAACTCTTTGCCAACAATCGGTTAATTACGGGCCGAATCCAGCTGTAACAATAAATGGAGTGATAATATTCGCCCCCCTTCTCTCTCTCTCTCTCTCCCTCTCTCTTTCATGTTCGACGGGAACCTACGCACGGTCTTCTGCTGCCTTTTCCGTCGACTAAAAAATTGAAGATTGAATTTTATCTTTCCTTTATTGTCAATTCTTAGTTGTAAAATTTTGTATATTTCTTGTAATATTATATTTGACGTATCCTATTTCCTCAACCGAGGACTAATAAATTGAATAATAAATAATTTTATGCTGCCAAAATTACGCTTGTAATCACACAGTAAGTGAGATGAATGATACAGGAACGTCTAAAAGGACTTGTAACTCGCAGTTGGTTTTCACGCAGCCTTTCGCGCTGCAATTCAATGGATTTATAAGTATTTACATTAATATCTTCTGAACTCTGCAAGATATCGAAATGAAACATATACGAAATTTAAAATTCGTGTTTCAATTCCTGAGATTTACATTGAAAACGGTTAATCCGTCTCGGAGCAACGTGCACTCACATTTTTTGAGACTTGAATGCACGTATGCGAAGATAGATATTATATATATGTATATATATCTTCTGCAATATATTGAAATGAAAAAAGCACGAATATTTAGGTTAAATCTTCTGTTTTTAAACCATACATTTTCATTGATAATTCTGTTTGTTTCGACTCTAAAGGTTTCCCGACTAAACTCATGAGACATGTCTTTACATTGAAGACTGAAATTGACGTGTTTTCACCAGCTTAATATTAAAATCTTATTAAGTTTGCTTCCATTCTTTGGAACTGTTATTAATGACTTCAGGGGGAACTATATCTAATGAGAGGAATTATAATGGAAGAGATGTATTTTTATGAAATTAGATATTACGAATGGATTACAAAATATTTGAAGGGAGTGGGTTTGCTGTATTTCGGAGCCTGGTTGGCTGGTGGTTAGCGAATTGGCGCGGCAGCAAGAAGCCATTTGCAGAGAGAGAGCCGCCCCCACGGGACAGATGAAACAGCTTGCGGTGCCTAGTAACTTGTTGATTTTAATCGCTATTGCAGGACACTACCATCAAATAGAGGCGAGGGAGGGAAGGGGCGATGCGATGTATGTGCAGCAGGAGCGCTTCACTGCGCACGCAGACCATCTTCACTCTCACCAGCAAGTCCACCATACTCGTAAATAAAGCCCGAGGACCCCCAAAATTACGGTAATCACTAAACACTAAAAAGATCTTGTTACATTGATCATCATAATAATTTTAGCAAACTAAAATTAACTATGATTATGGGGACTTTTCATCATCACTGTGAGATTTTGCTAACCCGTTCAATATTTTTGAAGTTAGTAACTCAAAATGATGGACATGCTTCTATTTTTTACGTACTTATAAAATGGTAGATTACAGTTACTCGGAATTATTTTGTATATCAAACGTCTCTGCTCATCTCAACCACCTCCCAGGAAAATATTTTATACTACTTATATTTTTATAATTATATGACAATATGAATTTACAGAATGAGGGATTATATCACAACCATTTTTTTCATTACCATGATTTCCGAGAAAATTTGAACCAAAATTTTGAATGATTCGAAGCATCTAATTCCCATTATATTAATGGCCCTTCTCTAAGAGGCACTAACAGTCAGGAATTTTCACATCAAGTACATTTACCCATCATTCTGGGGGAGAAGGGAATGCTGCAACCCCACGGCAAACTCAAAACCCTAGTCAACCCTTGACTTCTTTGGTCTAGCTTCCACATCCCCCCTTTTCCATTCCTACGCTATTAAAGGAGAGTTGTGTGTTTCAGGATCACCCTTATGTAGCATGTTACTAAAAAAACAGAGTTTTTGTGTGAGAGAATATTTAAACTTTGGTAGAGATTCCATTATTAAATTTTACTTCCTACAATTTTCTGCTAAAAATAGCGGATTTATTACGGTTTTATTATTGATAATTTATTTTACGAAATTTGGAAGGTAAACATGTGAACTAAGAGACGTAAAAAAGAAACTAAATCTAGGTTGGGTTTAAACGGACATAAACCGTCAGCTTTCTCCTTCTCTTCCTTTCTCTCATTGACGTTCTCATTTCTTATATTATATTTTATCAAAATGAGCGAGTGAAATACCCAACTAAACTCACCATTAATAATTAGTAATCAAAACAATGTCTAACATATTAAATTAAGGTTTGTGGAAAATGACCAACAGTAGCAGCATTTATTTGTAAAGATTAAAATTGAATAATTTATAAATTAAAATTACACGTCAGGTGTACTACTTTCTTTAGGAACTTATTCAGACGTTATCAAACATTATTTGAGAAATATAATGAGAAACAATAAAAATACTGACTCGCAAATAAATAAATAAATTATCATATAGCTACTTGAAACAATATAAACTTGAATGTCAGTTATGAATGAATTATTTACCAAGAAAAATGACTTGTACAATATGTTAACAAAAGAAAATTCTAATACACGGATCATTTTTTAATGGTTGTATTATTAATTTTTTTGTTAACATTCCTTTTTTAGCAAATAATTAATCCCTAACTGACTTCTTTAACATTATGTATTGTGAATTTTCATTACCAGTTAAAATAATGTTCGAAATATGTATAAGTATATTTCACAGTGAATTTTGACACCGAAGAATTAAAGATTAAAAAATAAAAAAGTATTTGAAATACACGAGTACATTATTTTAAATTATAATTGGAATGTAAGTTTTGTATACCATTTTTACTATGGCACAGTATTTATACAGTAAAGAATCTTGTGAACCCCGAATTTTGTTTTTGATTGACGTTACTTGATTTTTGATTAATGAATTAGACTCTGAGGGTCGTGCAAATAGAGCAATAAAGTTGTTTTAAAAAATTAATTTGTCATTTAGTGAACCGAATAAATCGTTTGGTAAACGAACCAGAGATTTACAAGTGACAATGTGACAAAAATGGCCGAATAATGTAATAACAGGAAAATATGCTACAAATGGAGTCCATTTCCTACTAAATGAATTTGCAAATTTTTGGAATATAATTTAGCAGAGAACACATAGTATTTAACTTTCTCGTATTCAGTTTGTGCCCCTGTTAGTTCCAACATTTGAGGATAGATGGCGTCGGATGCTCCATTGTGCCCTAAGGATTTTCCGTTACGTTGGGAGTCAAGTTGAAATTATCCTCGGTGGTGTACTATTTATTCCGAGGAACAAACTTCGGTTTAAACGGAAATACAAAATTTAATATGTTCGTCTGTTATAATGGATTCACGTATTTCAGTTCTTAAGCCTCAGTAGAGAAGTGACAACAAAATACGTGGTTATTTATCGTCGTATTTTGCTGTAACCGGTATTGGAGTGTTAATTTACTACAGAATAATATTTATTATTAGGTGAACATTATCGCCGAAGAAACTATTTCCTCGTATACATATTTTGAGTAAAAAATACAGGAAAATTTACGTTATTTAAATATTTATTTATTCAAATTAGTTTACAGTTAATTACATATTCTCAATTCTATTTTCCTACACAATACAAAATATATTTTAAATCCAAATTCACTCTTTACATTTATCAGTCTTGTAAAACTCTAAACATTAAATAGATTTATACTTTTGGTGTCCTTTACAGCTACTGGTAACTCATTGTATCATACTATTTAAGTGGCCCATATAAAATTTTTCCCTACCCTATGTACCTCATAATTTATTATTATAAAATATTGTAATAATCTGGTAACTGTCCCTTATCTATTTTATGAATAAATACAAAATTTGTTCCTTAACACCTCTACAATTTTAATTTATTTAGAATATTCTTAATCCTACAATACTTGCTCTCATTTAAAATAGCTCTTAATCCTCTATTCCATATCACTTCTAATTTATCAATAATACTTCCACTTTCACAAAATAGCAAAGAGTTACAAAATTGTATATAATTTTCTTAATCTACAAACTACTCCTATTTTTTCCAATTTCTTTATATATACTCTCCATATTTATTAAATTTTAATTCACAGTCAATAACACCTAAATATTTAAAACTATCAACCCTACATCTTTACCTACAATTATATAACAGTTTTCATATTTATTCTCTAAATACATACATACATCCAGTTTACAATATTTCGAAGTTCCCAATTAATTTTATTTACAAGATATTTACAAATATTTTCACAAATGTACACCAGAATATCGCCAGAAATAGTTGAATTTTGGATTTTGTAACTATTTTTGGCAGTTCATTAACATATAAAATAGCAGTGGGCCCAATTTGTTGCCCTCGGGCACGCCAAAGTCAACTTTGTAGCTTTGCAGATTTAAATGACATGAATGCTACCAATTCTGAATACCGTATATTACTCTGATAAGATGATTCAGTTCAGAAATTGGTTGTTTGTGGGTTACCAAAATTTTTACACTGCCAATTTTCAGAATTAGATTTCTTAAATTTTCATTGTAGAAGTTGCTGACCTAATATTATTTAGCTTCTAATTTTTCCTGTTTTGGTTTTATTTGAAATAAAAATTAATATATATATATATATATATAGTATTGGTTCATTAAATGGTGTGACTGATAAAACCTGGGGATTTCATCATTAATATATAATTTAAAAATCAGTCATTTAAAATTTTTAAAATATCCTTGAAGAGATTATCTCAAGTGAAAGGTCTGACAGAGAAAACAAATAAAAATGCCATTTTTTCCGTAAATGCTTCACGTTAAAAAAAAGCATTAATGCACGGAATGTAAAGACGGACATTGATTTGCTCCGTTATATATATATATAATCTGTTAATCCATGAAATATAATGTTTCAAATGCATAGTGATGGTCTTTCTTTCTTAAAATTTTTATTGTTATTTATGTCTTTAACTATTTTATTGTTTGGTTGTACTCTTACCTTTGTAATGTAATAAATTTGTGTCTAGTTGTGTGTCCGTGTTGTGTTTATATGGACTTTTGTCTATATACACTTTCTTTTACTAATTTATTTTAAGTTTATTTGTCTTTAATTATGTACTTTATTTTGTTCATTTTTAATTTTTAATGTATGACGGATCCTATTTCCTCAATCGAGGATTAATGGAAACAACAATAAACCTAAATTTAAATCCTTAGTTCATCCTGAAGGGGGTCCAGATCAGGATCCAAACATTTAGTTGTTTTAAATTAATTTGGTTTTGTTTTTTGAATTTCTGTCTGTTTTTGGCTTCAATTAACCATTATACCATTTTCTACCTACGAATTTTACCATTATAATGTTTTGTTCTTCTGTTGTATTGGTGAAATTATATATCTTCTATGCTTTGGGATTTCACTGCAGATACGGTTCATGGGCATTCTATTAAATTTTTAACTGTGCAAATTCACCGTGTTTTGTTGGCATCAGTTACACAGGTTGCTGTTTGCCCGTATAGGGTCTCTGTCATCCGCAGTCTGGAGTCCCGGGTTGGCCCACGACAGGGCCCGGTTAAGTGAGAACAAAGTATGAAGGGCGAGCGTTGTAATGAGAGCAACCCCTGATGCAGGCTGCGGCACTAATGTAGCCACTCTATATGCAAATCGTTCCGCCCTGGCGGCGGGGACTTATGTATGCATGTGCGGAATATAGCGTCGCCAAAGCATTGATCAAGACGCCGTCGCGACGCCTCCCGCGGAATGCCGAATTAGGGACGGGGAAAAGTAAGGATTAATTTGCTTCATCCATCACGACGCGCCGCAGTTCTCCGAGACTGTCATATCGCCCTCTCTCACACCCAGATGGGTTCCTCTCCCCCGAAACATCTGTCCTGTCCCCGAACATCGAGCACGTTTCCGGGGAACAGCACAGAGCTTACCATTGTGCTCATGTAACCATCTGGGAGCGATATTCCACGATTTATACTAAGCCTTGTCGCCGACGTCAGCGCTTTACTTCTTAATTTACACTAGTGTCTTCGTCTCAGCTAAATAAAATACAATTAGAATTGAAATATTTCTTATATGTTTCTTTAAGAAGTCTGACTGTTACATCTTTAGGTATCCATCAGTTTCAATAATATTAAAATTACGACTAATAAATTTATTTCTATCAAAGAACGAAGGTTTTCCCGGTGTATCTGCTGCTTCAGTAGTTCTTGGGCTTCCAGCCGGGTGAATGTAGGCATTGGCCAATGCCTACATTCACCCGGCTGGAAGCCCAAGAACTACTGAAGCAAATATATTTCTCTTAATTTAATTAAAATTTTACAGAGGAACTTTCAACCCATAATTTTTTCCATTAAATTCTCAACAAAAAATAATTTAAAGTCATTGGAGCCAAATAAAATGACGTTTTGAAATTTATAGAAATTAGACGATCCTAAACCGAGCTATTCGAACCATAGGTCCATAGCTGTTCATCCCACTCGGTTTCCATAAGACACCCATATGATATTGGAACCGATTTACTGAGATAGAATCGATGCTTCGCCTGATTGAGTAGATGTTAATTAAAATTGTGATCAATTTTGCTTTATTTTAAATGGCATTCAATTTTTTAAAAGAAAAGTTTCCTCGTTGATATATAAAATTGGATTTTGTAATTGAAAATGAATTTAGTTTACTTTTTCCAATTGTAGAGGTGATAATGTAAATAATTCTCATTGTTTAAATTTTTAACCTGGATCCTAAATAATTATTTATTAATTGGTGATTTGATTGTTATCGAGAATTATTCAAACTACACGAGGATCCTGTGTGTGTCAAAATTAAATGTCAGCCATATTATGTTTCTATTCCTTGATGAATAATTTTGGAGTCATTGCATTGCGAAAAAGCAAAGAAATATTTTATTAACATAAGGGTCTTTCCCATAGCAATGAAAAATTACAATTTATGTAATTTTGTTGATATCTGGAATCAGTAAGAAATTCTATGGATTTTAATCTACATGAGGGTGATTTTCAAAATGATTATTAACGGAATAGTCTGCCATCTGCGTTCCTTATTGGCATTTTATTCCTATCTTCAAAATCCTTAGCAGTGTGTTCCCGTTTACTTTATCATTAATAATAATAATTATATTGAGTATATATACATAAATTTGTAATTACTATTATTATTAATAATTTTTGTTGTCGTGTAACTTTTCTTAAACGAACGCCTAAACAGCTCTGCATTTTGATGTTTTTATTAAATTTCAGCGCCCGAGATTTGAAAAAGGTAAGAAATGTAATCCTTTCCTGAGGTCGAATGGCATGGAGGTATGCTGCGAGATATACAGCGGGGATATTCGGGCTTGAATACCTTGTAGGCTGAAGGCGAATTGGTCTTTATTGTAACCGTGACGTTGGTTCTCTTCTTCTTTAAATCGTTTTATCATCCTTTATTTTTGACGGTGTTGTCAATTCTATAACTTTATTTTCATCTACAATAGTCTTCATAAACGAATATTTATCCGTTTTCTAGAGTGACTGCTTTGCAGCTCCTCAGAATTCTCTCAAAATGTAGAAAACTGGGAATCGGGGAATAGTCGTTACTCAGGCAGGATAAGCGCTGGCGGTCAGCACACCACTGGCCGCCGTCGGAATGTTTACGTTGGCCTTCAGGTTGGTGGTTATCCGTTTCACCTTGAAGTTTGGCGACCAAGAGTAGCGGTGAGCCTGTGAAGTTGATATCTCTCGCGAGATGAGCAGGAGACTACATGATGGACCGAGTTACCGATTCGCGGCGCTGCCATACACGTGCATACAGACACGAGGACATGCCTAATAATTGATTCCCATTGTTGGGGCGACACACACACAACGAGAGGTGGAACAAATCTCGGAGATAGCGAGGCCCGTCATTCCCGGAATGGTGGCCTTTGTTGCCTCTAACGCCCCGTGTACCAATTAGGAGAACTCGCAGCGTCCACTTACCGCCGCATCCGATTTGTTACATTTGTCAGAGCGTCTTCGCCGACTCCTGATTTATAATGGCGATTTCTCCGTAGTGAGTAATGTCGGGGAAATTTATTAGCCGCTCTGGGGATAAACGGAACGGTCATTTCCACCTTCGTTCGATTCCGGTCGGCATAACTAATGGCGGCGTCTTTCTGTACAGCGAAAGAAAAGCGCTATTTTCCTCTCCTCGCGACGATCGGCCTTTCTCCACAAATAAATCACGACGCTAGAAAAGTAAACCGAATGGATAAAATGGGACTTCCTTCATTACTTTGGGACGCTGGCCGTCCGTGACCGATCTTTAACTGGACTAACTGTGGAAGAATCCAGGATTAGGCTCACAACGTTTATTGATAATGTATTGGAGTAGATGCTCTGGAACGACGTCCGAAAATTAATCTATTCCGTAGTACGGTTGTCAGTACTGCTTGTGTTCATTTAAAAAGATTTATTTGTATCAATTTAGCTGGCACCTGGAAAACATAAAATTAATAAACAATAAACTAGGACGTTCTAAGCAAAATAGGGGAAGAGAGAAAAATTTGGAGGTATTTGACCAAGAGAAGGGGTAGATTAATAGGCCACGTTTAGACATTAAGGTCTCGTAAAATTAGCATTAAAGGTGGAGTAGTAAACGAAGAGGCTAATGATGCAATACGCTTAGCAGATTAGTGAGGATGTGGTAGTTATGCAGAGGTGAAATAGCTTGCATAGGATAATTTAGCATGGAGGATAGCATCAGATCAGTCTCAGGACTGAATACCACAACAAAAAAACCTGACGATGTTCCCATAGATGTATGAACAGCTTTTCAGACTCGGGCTAAATTCCTTGCCCTCGAAAATTGAAGGTACCTATTTATTGCCAAAATCCTCTGAATATAATTTTACTGCATTACAATATCACACTTGTCACTTCACATTCAACTATATATAAATTACAATAGGTTTGACCCCCGCTATACATAAATTGTAACTCATTTCTGCTTTATCGGTGAGTTGTCACCATTTGAACCACAAGCGCATTTTATTGGTATTTCCAAGCTTCCATTTGGGAAACCATCGTGTTAAGTGGGTTCGTAAAGAGGATGATGAGGTTAAGTCCTAACCAATGAGTAGTTATTGATGAAATTGGCGCAAACGAGTCGGGTTGTTTTGCATACGTGTTTGAGTTAATTTTTACCGCCAATTGCTGTAAATTGACCTTATGTAATCCTTTCAAACAAGACTTAGTTTTAAGGGCGTATGTATAATTTATTATCGATAATTCAGTATTTGACTTGCTCGTTTCTCCTCTTGAATCGTTTGAAATTAACTTGATTAAAGTGCCTATTCTAATTATTAAACGATCTTAGTTTAAAGACAAATGATAATATGAGAAACAATAACACATAAAATAGGCCGATGTAACAGCTATATTTTGAAAAATAAATTTTATAAACAAAAAATAAAAAATTAAAGGTTTGCTGATGATGTGGTGTTATGGGAGTCAGATGAAGATTTGGAAGCTATAATAAATGGCTTGAACATGATCCTGGAAAATGAGGATTAATAGAGGGAAAACCAAGGTAATGGAGTGTAGTATGGGAAAATTTGGAACATTTTTTTCGAATATTTAAATTTGTCTCGAAAGTAAGGTCATTCAATAAATTATATGTTATAACTACATGAATTGAATGATCACCACTTTTAAAGAAATTTATTGGAAGGTGTTTTGAAGAATGTTTAAATAAAGCGACTACCTTAAATGAATTGGATTATATGTGAATATGGTTGTTCTGAGGCTGTACAAAAGGCACAGCAGCAGAAGCAGCAGCACGGGGTATGACTTATGGAGGCTGCATTTGCGTGCAGCTCATGTGGTGCGTGCGGAGGCAGCTGATGCCATGGACGATACTCGTCTGACCCCGGCCGCTCCCACGCTTCTCAAGAGGACCAACGCAAATCCAGTACTTTGGCTAGACGCACAAATGAAGAGCGTCATTTCAAATCACAGCCTACGCTCTACTCGGATCGAGATCAAGGGAACATTCACAGCAATTTCATACGCCTCAGAACAGCCATTCCCGGTTATTTTTAATATGCGAGATGGGAAATACGACTTTTCATTAACTCTGCCTTACTTGACAGTTCGATATCAGCTCAAATGTCCCCACACTCAAATAAGAAAAAATCAAAATGAGCGCAAAACAGAAACTTCCTCTCAATATAAAGCTCACGAATGTAAATGACAAACTACTCGTATAATATCCAGTGAAAATTTCGTTCTAATTGTAAATGAACTCTTTAGCTAAATGAAACACAAAGAATGGCCAAAAGTCATAAGTAGGATAATTTAATTTGAAAAAAAAAATTAATCAAAGAACTGAGCAGTCCCCGAAAGTTGGAGGATGATACACTTTCAAATGACATTATTATTATTTATAAAATTAGATTAATTTAATTATTTTATTTATAATTCTGTAGCTGTTAGAAAAATATCTTTTATCAAATTAAATGAGTACATGAGTTCAATTAGTAAGAAGTAAATTTTAATAAGAAATATTTAGAATATATTGATACGAAGTAATTGTGCTGGGCCCTTTTTAGAATTTAGCAGTAGAAGCTTGCACGCAGTGTTCATGGTCATGCAATCTTCGTTGGAAGGCTTTAATTACTTTTACTATGTTTTGTTCTATGAACTTTGTATCTTATTCTCCAGCCTTCATTTTCCTTAACTGCGCCATAAATTTCCGTCAGGATTTTTCCTTCAAATGTCATTAATTTATCCTCAATTCATTTATTCATAGTCCAGCATATAGGACTACTGCATCATTGTTTCCTTAATCTTGTTTTTTAATTTCAACTTGTTCCGTAGTCCATGATAGCATCTATTCTCCATATTAGTTCTATTCATAATTTCCATTGTGTTATCTTATTGTTATTTACAATTGTCCTAAGTAGTTACATTGTTCGATCTCCTCAAAAGTAGAATCATTTATTTTCGATTTCAGGTCTCAAAAATTATTTGATGGGGTGATTTCGGAAACATTTAGAAGACTGTACAATATCGTGATTTAATTTGGTTGATTGAGATAGGAGAAAGTTTTGTTGTCTCTGCGACGGACCCAACGAACAAAGGAAGTCTTCAAAAATCGCTGTCCAGATCTGGGAACATTAATAGAAGATGACTTCCCGCGGTTAAGGCTTGAAGTGGTCCGTAAAGTCTGTGAAGGCCGGTGAAACCGAAACAGGAGCGATCAGGGCCGGGCTGTTTGGCTAAATAGCGAGTGTTTTGACAGGTGTTGGTTGCGGTTATCGGGCGAGGAGGATCTCCGGAGACGTCGGCCTTGCCGGGGGACGGGTTTTTGTCGCAAGGTAATTAACGACCCGAGTGGCTGCTTATTAGAGACGAGGCTCGTGGCGCTCCTGATTTTGACGGACGATAACAGCTGCCGGTGCGTCTTTCTTCGCAAAAATTGTATACGCCCCGACGGCAATTTTCTGGTCGTATGCTTCCAATAAATAAAGGTCATCACTCGAGCTTTCAGATGGGAAATCAAATTACTCACTTTTAAACCAGTATACTACTTAAGTTTACTAAGAGTTTATGCATACACATAATCCGTATATATGCGAATTTTTCGGCCCAAAATTAATCAAGCCTTATTCATATTTCACAAAAAAAACCTTTTATCCTACATGAAATAATGTGTATTATATTAAATTAAAAATACCAAATTGTCCTTAAATTTTGTAAAATAAATAAAGCACGCATTTTATATGAATTACGTTCGTCATGAACTTTCGGTTACTGAGATGTATAGCTAATTATTTGAGCAAGCCCTATTGTCGATTAGAAGAGGGAATTTTGGTGTAATTAATCAGCGTAAAATTTAAAATAATTTTTAAAAAGGAGTTTTAGAACGACGTTGCTAAAAGTAACATGCTATATATGTCAGAGTTCATATTCGACAATAGGATGACCACGAAGATGAAAATGGGAGGACAATTCGGTCAGTTTAATACTTTACACCTTACAGTTGATCGGATAATAATATTCTCTCAAATTAATTATAAAGCTATTTCATTGAAATCCGTCGAGACAATCATACGGACAGACAGACACACTTCAATATTATGTATTGGTGTAGACTATAATTACACTTAATTGAAAGTAGTTTCACATTTGACAGGTCGGTTAATACCTTATTCGAAACGTTATGTTTCTCTATGAATTTCGTTGTAAGTATTTTGTTTTGACTTATATGATCTCTAATTTTGAAATACTCCTATATTAGTATTTTTCCCTGATGGTGGAAACAAATATGATTCATTAGCGCAGTTATTTTAATTCCTCACCACGCCTGTGCTGAGAAATACTTTTATGCTTTTTACGCGACCAGCATGTAGTCAAATGTAATTGCACGTGCAGGATCTATCGAAGCAAAATCCTTGAAACGAAACACAACAAGCAATTTCGGTGATATTGTTTGAGTAATCAAGCTCCTGCTGACTCTGCAGTCTATTCAATTTCTTTGTTGGAGATTTTTAGAACGAAGTACCGCTACTGCTTTCTGTGTTACACGAGTGTTTTACGTAAACAGCTAAAAGTACGACCTCGATCTCTATAATCCAGGCGTAATTGCGATTCTGCAGACCATGAATACTATTGCATGCATGAAAGTACTAAGAATAAATTTTCATAGAAAGTTTACAATTTATTGAGAAGAAAACTTCGAACGTTCATCATCAGTATCCCAACACACTGAAATTTGACTTCATAATCAGTCTTTACTATAAAACCTCTCGTCTTCTATTATTATTTTACACTCTTTCAACATAGCTTATATTTCTTCAGTTAAAAGTTAATCGCTTTATGTTTATGTTTGTGGAGTGATACATAAACGCAATTTATTTTCTCTTTACGATATTAAAATTGTTGCTATTTGATTAATCGCAGCTCCCTTAAAATTAGAATAGTTGTTTTAAAACTTTAATGCACAAATAAAAATTTGTTTATTAACAAACAATTGGGTGTTAAAATGAATACCACTCAACATTTCTTGAAAACTTTAGGCTTACGTCAGTTGTAAATCATTGTAAATAGGCGGCGAAAATCATACGTACACTGCGATAATTAGCGTTTACCTTATTGTCCAAACGGATAAATTTCTGTAAGTTTAAAAGAGAAAAGAGATAATGACTTTGAATTTAATGACAATAAAATTAAGATTCGATATGCAAACTTGAATACAATCATTTAAAAATTAAAGCGGTAGAGCATTAATGATTTTTTACTGAAACTATTTAAAATCAGCTCATTTAAGAGTGAATCAAAAGAAGCAAATTTCCAATGGAAAATAGTTGTGGCGATTTAGAAATTTTATGTCAACGATTCGGACAGAAGACCGAAGCTGTTTTCTCTGGTGACGGTCTGTTTCGGGATGACGAACTCGGAGGTGCCGGCTAAGATGATTAGTTTCTCGTTGACTGCATCAGGATGATCTGACTACCTTGTGCCACAACAGTGGAAACTTATACAAAAATTCTCCATCGCCTCATAACTCAAGGGTCTATTCTACTCTAGCCAGTGGCTCTCTCTGCTCCAAACTTCTATCCAATTCGCCTCAAATGCCCCCGAATTTTCCTCCTCCCTTTTCCAATAGCCATTCGGCTGCATATTAAAATAGCACCCATTTGTTGGTATTAACATAATTGTAGATAATAGGAAAAATTTTCGCCGCCGGATGTGAACGAGTGTCTCCATATATGTTTTGCATTAGTTACACAGTTAGCTATTTCCAATTACCTACGCATGTCTTCCGATTTGACGGAAGCCAATTTTTCTTGAATTAGGAACGGATGACATTTATTTAGTGAAGATTGAAACACATTGTCAGCGCTGAACGTCACGAAACATAACATGAACAAACAAATTTTTTATGTATTACAGCTCAATAGTAACGGTGTTCATATAAAGGAAGGAAGTAAGGGATCAAGTCAATTTTGAGTTTAATAAAATCGGCATGCAGTGAGGTAATATTTAATTTAAAGGATATAGTAGACAAGAGTCAACATTTGAACTTTGTATTTGATCAAATCAAATAAATATTTGTAGTTATTATTATGTTTGAAGACGACATGATTGTTTATCAATGTGAATTTTAAAATAGAAGTTCTTTGATATCAATTTAAAGACGTTTCAGTGTGTTCCGTGCGGCAATATTTTTTTGTAAGTAACCCAATTTTTGCTATAGGAGTGAAGTGGGCCCTTCTACTTTTGATCAAGGTGTTTTAGTATATTTCTAAATGATGGAAATATTAGCTTTGGAAGAAATTGTGGTGTAAAAGTTTCTAATAAGAGAGGTTTTTAAAACCCTGAATTTTCAATAGTTTATCAAGCCAAAATTTTTTTAAATTTAGAAATAATACTACGAACGGCTCTTGCTATTGCTTTGGAGATACAATTTTCACGTACTAATTGCTTGCAAAAATTATACACTAATATTAATTCAATTGAAATGGTGTAGAGTGATGATTGGTTCCTTTCGTCTTGCTGTGCAAGTGGTCCACGGTCCGAATTTAATTTGGCACATTGTTGGATGGAGGTCCTGTGAATGGAACCGGCCGGAAGCCGTCGTGTAAAAGCGTAAAATGCGTGAGGAGCGTTGTCGGGTTTCTTGTGGCCGTGGCTGCTTCTCTTTCCATTCACTCCGATGTCCTAGCGGGTTCTTTACCGTTCACTGTCAGCTTAGCTGAGGCGCCGTGGAATCCGCCTTTAAAGAAAAAGTAGTATTAATTGTTAACGCACGATTAGAAATATTTTTAGTCTTAAAATATTTTTGGAGGAAATTGGAGAGAGAAAATCCATTCTATAATTATAATCAGTAGTGCAAATAAAACGTATAAAAAATCTCTTTCTAGAAACAACCCGTCTTCGATAAATTACTAAGAAGTCAATAATAATTTGCTTGATGATCTTAAAAATGTTTCAAAGCTCACAAAATCGATGTTTATTGAAGCGGTTTGAATACTTTCCTTGCTTAAATTAATTTTGATAAATCAATGATCTGACAGTTAAGTATAAATAAATAAACAATACAACCAATTTGTCAGCAAAGAATATTAATATTTACGATATTTCGTCTATATTTGAGGATATCTTCAGGTAAATTTTAAATGGATAATTTTATGCCGTAGACGATTACATCCGAAAATTAACTTTGTATGCTTTAATTGAGATATTGGAAACTTACTTCTTAATAGGCGTTATAAGGATTGTTTAAGGTTATAATTTGTACTAAGACTAATTTTAACTATTATTTCCCTACTTATATAATTTATTTAACCTAAGAGCTTTCGACTTATAGTTGGTCATATACATTCATATCTTCACGGGTATTCATATAACAAAATATTTAAAAATAAGAATTATTCATTCCGTTTAAAAATCATATAGTTAGTTTAAATGTAAAAATTGTTTTATTTTAAAATTATTTCATTGTATGTAGACCATTGAATGCATGGATGAGTAAGCAACTGTAACTTGAAAGCTCCCAAGGAAAATTAATTATTTTAGGATACCTGTGGTCTATTAACCGTCATGTTGAACTTTTTCTCCAGGACCACGCTCATGCCATTTGTTACTTTTTCTTCTTCTCATTTCCCTAATACTATAATATTTTCGACAAACCTTAGGGTTTTAATTTATTCTCCTTGCAGTATGATTCCTTTTCCATATCTTTCTTTTTCTCATGTTCTACATATAAAAGTTAAAGAACATGAGCGACTGACTGCTTACTTCTTTACTGATATCTACTTCCTTTTCTTGCCGTTAAATTCTAATTACTGAATGTCAGTATACAAATTTCTTTTACAATTATGTGCAAAATTAATTTTTTTCAGGAACGTGATTTTCATAAATACAAATATTTTCTTTTCTCAAATCTTTTATTAATTGAGATATTTCGTTTCCTCCTAGGAAACCATAATTACTATTTTCAGCGAGTGTTGAGTGACTAAACGTGAAGAAAACAATATAAAATTAAATTAGTTACCCACAGAGAATAAATAAATAGGAGTAACGAATGATGCCGAGACAAAACTGATGAAGTATGTAGAATAAGATGTTTTATCAGATACTGACCAGTCAGGAATGTATGTATTCAAGAATTTGCATAAAATATTTGGTAATAATTCTGTCCTGTAATTTTTGCAATATCTTCTTGCTGTTTAATGCGTTTATGTAAACGTGTTATGCAAATATGCAACAAGCTTACTCTTTATGAAAAAGATGGCGGTTTTGCGCTTGTATCTGAATGGTCGTTGTGTAGAGATGCAGTGGCCAGATTTAGCTGTCGAATATGCAGCTTGGGATGGAGTGGTTGACCGACGAGAGGAGGTGGGGGAAAAGCGAAGGAATGCAGTGCCGTTTTTATCCGCTACCCTGAAAACACGGACCGCGATTTCGTCCCGTACTTCCGGCCACTCAACTGTGAACCGCCTCCTCCTCCTTCACAGGAGTCTCCACTTCATTCAAACACAAATCGATAACTAGTACTATACTCAAATTTTATTTTGGATTTCCTATGAGACCATCCAGAAAATTTTCTGTAACCTGATAACAGGACAAATTGTTCAATTTAGCTGTCGCTGTGAAGCCATTTAATATCATTTTATAAAATTATTTAATTTTTTGACTTCAAACAGTGTTTTTGGTGCTGAGAAAAAGCTTTGATAAATATATAATTGAAAAATATTCTGTTAATTTTGAAGTTAATAAGTTTTAAATGATACACATTGAATGGCCAAAAGTCAGAAATAGAAGAATTGAAATAAAATTCAAACAAATTTCTGGACCAATTAAGTTCATTAACTAAAATTTCAAGACGCCCGGGGCCGAAAAAAATTCAAATTCATCAATTTATGACTTTCGGATATTATTTTGTATTTTATTAAAAAATTTAACTATATTATTTCTAATGAGTTTTTTTTATTGGGATCGGTATGGAATAAAATAAAATGAAGAAATAAAATGGGTTGTAGACCAGGCTATATACAAATTCATTTTCTTACACCTTCGAAAGCATGAGTGGAGATTATTCGACAATTTCATCTATAAAATATTTCCCATGCATAGTATGGTTTTACAATTGCCAACATTTTCTTGAGTATTACAATACCGTTAGTCCAAATTCTTTATTTAATAGTGTTATTTCTATTTGTTTCAGGGTGTGTCAAATTAGATCGTGGTGTTCTTTTCTTGGTAAGTAAATTCCATTCTAAACAAATTAAGTAGACAATCAGTGAAAAAATCTAGGTATAATTTATATAAAAAGCAGTCAAAACGCTATATTTCATCCTGTCTTTGGGACTTCTTTGAGGTGATTAATTAAAAAGCAATCATTATTGACAAATTTGTATTATTTATACTAACGTTGCACTCAGGGTTATTTATGAAAAGATGCTAACAGAATAAAATTTTAGAACCTGTTATATCTTTTCTAATAGCTGGTTATGAGCCAGGTACGTGAAGAAAAATTTTATTTTTCTTTCCGAGTGGTCGAGTTCCCCCTCTCTGATCTGGTGAACACGAAGGAGTACATTACCCGAGTCAGGGTGACTGGTACACATTATATGCTTTATCGTTAGCAAGACTACTACTTGGATGTTCCGGGCCCAACTTTTTCTTTGTTTTTGTCATTTTATTTGTATTTTTAATCTACTTGTATCGGAGCAGTTAGGATATAATAGATGTGCATGGAAATGAATAGAAGATATTTGTCCCATATCTGCTTTGAACATTTCACAAATCGCAGAATTCCCACGCACATGTTTGTATTGGTTACCATTTTAATTCGTTTTCTCGTGCCCATGTTTTGTGGATTTCTAAGGTTTCCACTCTGTTGTTTTTTTCCATATGGGCCACAAAAAATTGTTAAACATTCGAGTGTAAGGATGTGTAGGATGAAGTATTAATAAGCCAATTCCCTTTCTTAAAGTATCTCATTAGAAACGACAAGATTTAAGCATTTGGTAGATCATGTTACTGTTAAAATATATTCCTAGATATTTGCAGTAATTTCAGATTTTTAATATCCATCAATAAAATTATAGCGGTATATTCAAAATTGGTTTCATGCCATTGTAGTTTTCATCAATTTTAAAACAATTATTAGTGATGAAGTAGTATAAAATTTTCAAACAGTGATATAAATTCTTGTTGGATCGAAAACATGTAAAAAATTGATATGATTAATTGTATGTGTTGGGCCATGTTAGGTCCAGTTCAGTTTAAAACCTGCTACCTCAGACTCAGACCAGTTCCAATGGCGTGTCGACAGCCATAGTTTACAATCGGCACTGAGGAAGTTGACGCTGGTTTAATTGTATATAATTCTATCCCTCGGGTGGGTCGACTTGAAATGTTTATTAGCAGCTCTAGCCGCCAGCTATGTGCGTTTGAACCGTGTTCCGAACGCCTCTAGAGTGTTTTGCTAATTGGCGGAGGATGGCTTCACGCTAATGACACTACAAAGCTTTCTGCTGACTAATTGTAGCTCCCAGGGAGGGGCTAATTAATACAAATCTAGGGCGGTCATGGTCCATTAATCAGCAGCTCAGCTCTGGACGGAACACCACGTGTGTGTATAACATTTGTACGTAATTAGTGTCCCTGCCTTCGACATCACTAACCTGATTCGGCCAGGAGGAACTCTCATTGACCAATTAAAAAAAACAAAGCGTTGCAAAGTTTTTCATCAACGCCAACATCATAACCGACACCGGCTGTAGAAATTGACTTGTTAAATGATGAAAGTTGACTGTAACAGGTATTAACTAACATGAATCTGGATAAATCTGTTACCTTTCCGAAGTCTTCCCCAACCCCTCAATGATTTTTCACACATTGACATGAATTGATGACGTGAACTTCATAATTAAAATTCTCCAAATCATCTTTGAGAAAGAAGTTGAGATATGTGACAGTAAGAATTTAAAGGTTGTCTGTCTACAGTTTCTAATACAGGTTCCTATACATAGTACATTCGGGATTTAGACAAATCAATTATAGCTGCATTAAGCTTCATCTGAAGGACACACGTATTTGGTTGTTCCCTTCAAGTTTCTTGACCACTAAAAATTCATTCCTATTGATGACGGGAAAATATAAGAGCTGAGGCTAATTTTTTTCCCCGATACCTCTCGACTTCCAGCAGGATGCGATTTACCAGTTTATGATGGCCAATCCTCTTGAAAAGTATTCTCGTGATAAAGTAATTTGTGTGTGATCCGCCATATGGAAGGAAGAAGGGATATAATGGTTTCAATTCTCAGTGCTGGGTTTTTCAGCATATGTTCTTTTTCTATTAATATCACTCTATAAATCATCTTAATGATTAGTAAATTGTAATTTGTAGTGACGCCTGCTGTGAGTATTACACGTTGGATTGAAAATCCACGGCGGTTTATAACGTTGATTTAAATTAATTACATAAAAAGTAAAACATAAATCAGTGATTCTATTTCGTTCACTTGGTAATATGTACATTTGCAATTCTTTATCTCACTATATTTATATATGTGGATAAGATATGCTGAACGGTTGGACAACAATTGATAAATTTTTGATGGTTTTATGGGGTCACCTGGATGGTTCTTAGCTATAGTTACACCTGATAGTTGGCCGTGTTATCGAAATACAGATTTTTTTAATTAAATTCCCGGCCAAATTATTTGATATGTACATAAATATATAGTATTTCTCACACGAAAGCATGTAATTACAAATTTTCAAGCTGACAGTTTGAAACTCTGTGGTATTTGAATTAAGCATCAATACTTGAACAAGCTTATTGCGTCGTAGCTTTTCATTGTTTTGATATTTCGACTTCTGATTGCTGTTCTATTCCGTGTTTTGTAATTACGTACATACTGAGTGTATTAATTATCCATAAATTTGACATTGAACAAATGAAGTGAATTTAAAATAAATTTTCGTGCAAATGTGAAAGTTTTAATGTTTAAACTACGATTCAGCGGCACTCTTTCGAACATCCTAAATAAAATATTTTATTTTCTGCATTTATTTAGCGATTTATATGATAGAAAAGGTAAATTTTCAAAAATGTGACAATATGCGATAATTTAGTCACGCGTTACCAAGAGATTAAAAACTTCAGCGGGCTAACGTAAATGAATTACATGGCAACGCCGGGTACCGAACTAACTTTTTTACAGTACCAGACATCTGTGTAATTATTCACATGTTTTTATATTCATATTTGATTCGTCAGCAGTGGAATAATAAATATAATCTATTGTATTCCAAGGAGCTTTCGGAATCCTTACCCCAGATTTATATACACACACATATAGATATTAATTTTAAATACTAAATATATTTTTTTACTGTTATTGTACTCACTATTATAAAAAATAATTGCAAATTATTTGCACTGTCGTAATATAATTTCACATAATTATCCTTGGATATCAAGAATGTCTACCTAGTCCCTGTGCTGTTCCATTATTTATTATACATTGTAGAAATTGTCATAGTGACTGCTGATCAACTAAATTTCTTTAAGAGTATTCGGTCCTCTTTGGTTGTGAACATACACTGACTCCAAAACTGAATTTTAATATCAAGTTCCAGTTTTTGAAAATCCTTATCGTTTAATAATGTTTATTAATCTTTCCCAGAATAACATAAATTTTATTTATAGTTTCTGACAGGTTTGTATAACTACTCGTGGAAGTGTGTCAAGAATTATTTTCATAAATTACTCCTTTTTAATCTGTAGTAGGAATTTTTTTTCTTTTCAGAATTAAGAGATTAGTGTAAATGAATCTAGACAGGGCCAGGAATCCATATAACGCATAAAGATCCTAATTTGTTAATTCATTTCTATAGCTTTAGAGCATTTATTCTGGTCTTGAATTTATTCATATTACAATTATTGAACTTATTGGCGAGTCTGTTTAATGTGGTCTTTTAGAGAAGAGACATTTTTTAATTTACGGTGGTTCCGAAAAGGTTGAGTTTCTGATGCTACCACCTGACTCAGGAAAGTTGTTGGAGAATAGCGTGACGGTTTACTCCGTTTTCTTGACCAACTCTTACAATTCTTATATAGCAAGTGACTGGTTTCATGCCTACCTTTGGGTGTCCCACGTCCACGAACGCAGACCTTATGTTATTTCAGGGACTTTCACCGAGGGACGGCGTGCGTGGACTTGCTGAGTAAGTGACGGTCTTTTCCTAAAATGCGTTTTCGGCGTAGGTTTTGGGTGTTTAGGGAAGTGTTTGCCACGCCTCGTCCAGCTGGGTGTAGGATGGAGATTGGGGCAGAGCGAGGCAGTATGTTGCGAGAAGACAGGGCGTAAATCCACACAGTGCGACGTGCGATTATCGTGTACGACTCTACTTTGCATACTGCCTCACGCACCCACCGTACAGCTGTCTCAATTACTGTGCAACAACCGATAGCTTGCAATTCCAACTTAACAGAAATACTCAAAAAACATCATGAAATGAATATATAGGGGGGAAACTATTTAAAAAAGGAAAAATTATTATAAAAATGGAATAATATTGAATGTAACATTTATTAATGACAATATACACTAATTGGATCACTTTCAACTTACAAGCCGGCATTTTTAATGATTAACAATATATATTTTACACTATTTACACATATTGAATTTATTACTAACTAGAGACATGAGAACTATTCTAAGGTTCTTCTAAATGGATCATATCTTGGAGAAGAACACAAACAAAAATCGTACTCGGAATTGGCATTACCGGGAAATTGGCAAAGTGTTACAACAGTGTAATTAACCTCTCAGCTTTCCCTGGAACTTATTACTGCACCCATACTAACTTACGCGTTGAACATTAATCAGAACCTGGGTGCCCCGGACTCTAGCACGCCTTCCTCCCGTTATTTAAATATCCATGTCCATAGTCCTCTCCAAATGTTCATTCATGTATCATCCTCTTCAAGATCAATTTTTTAATGTCAAATCTTAATGTCCAATCTTAATATCTGATATTAGTCTTTCTTCCTGTCTAAATATCGTAAAATCCATTTTCCTGCATTTTTAATACTTCGCCCCCATTTAATTATTTCGTTTCCGTCGGTGGCGGGGCCCGATAAAAAATATTATCTGTCCTCTCTGAGAGGAGTCATTTACCCCACTCTACCAACGTTTTTGTTGAAAACACCTTCGCTTACCACCCGATGCAGCGGAATTTGTGAGAAACCCAAGACGCACCAAACGTGTCGGATTTTTATTACCCCTGTCTGTAGCCTACAACTTCCTTCAAACAGCTTGCCTTTGATTCCGTACCACCAAATTTAGCATGTAGTTGTGTTTTACCATTACAACCTACCAAATTAAATCTTATAAAATATTCGTTTTTTATTGATTAAAGCCGAAATGTATGCTTAAAGGATCGTCCACACTTTTCAAGGGACATTCAACGGATATATATATATATATATATATATATAAACGAACCATTATTCCAGAATTATGTATTTGAAAGAAATAAACCTCTTCTTAATGAATCTATTCAGATATCTTGCCGCTGGAACGTTGGGTTATTTCACAGCTCTATTAAAACGGTAAACACTGCGTTCGTAGTAGACTATAGTACTAGATAATGAAAGTAATAGATATTTAACTCAATTGATTGCTTATTGGGATATCCGGGTCCGCTGGTTCACAATGGATCACTGTTAAAAATATTGAACTTATAAAATTAATGTTAATTTTACAATAAATAAAAATACATAAAGTTTTTTGAATAAAATCTCAAAGATGCTTATTATACCCCCTTGAGATTCACGACATATGACTATGCGTTATTCAATTGCGTCGCTGCTGATTTTCTGCGGTTCCATAGTTTGACCTTCTTAATTGGACAAAAATGCAGCGGTTATTAGTAGATCGCTTTACACAAAATTTTCTTAAGTATCTGGAGGAAAATGAATAAAAATCATTCTTAGAAATATGTCTGAAAATATTATTTTTTATGTTCTGTGGCAGTTGGGAACTATTGAAATTCTCTCGAAATATACAAGAAGATTTACATAATAACGCTTGAGTCTCTATCATGTGGTTTCTTAAATGTTAAATTAATTATAGGACCATATTTAAGTTTTAAAAACTTGTTATTATGGAAGGTAAATGCAATGTTGAATTGTTTATAGAATGGTTAGGTACATTTACAGTTTATAAATCACTTACATATTATTAATCGTTTAATATGTGGCTGAAATAAAAGTTCAGTAATTTCCCATAATGCTACCAATTTATAAATTACTTTTGTTTTATTAAAACTGTCTATCGTCCCAAGTTATTATGTTTTATTCAGAGACTCACGGCTATAATACTGAAATATTTTAGAGTTATTAATATGCAAATTAAGCGTGGTCGCGTCTCACCCGAGAGATTTACGTGGACTTGCTCAACGTCTCGTTGTTTGATTTGGCGTCGAAAGCACTTTCCACGAAACTTTTCTAATCTTATTAAGATGTTAGTTCTTTCGACTGACAGGATGCTTATAATTGCGCACGGTAATGTACGTTAATACTATGGTGCGTAATTTTTAAAGGGTCCCACCTTTGATAACTGGAAATAGCATCGCATTATCCTAATAACAGACTTCCGGGCCGTCAAAACTTTCTCTTCTCTTGTACAATGTTTTAAACACGGCAAGGGACTCACTGAATTATTGTCATTATAATTTAATTATACGATCAGATTTCTATTCTTAGAAATTATTAAACAATATCCTTTTAAATTCTCCCATAGGTTGAACGTGTGTAAATAACGCGTCTTATACATTTTTAGCGTACGGTTGATCGCTTTATCAATTTTTCCGTTCGCAAAATGACTTTTTGCAACTGCACTGTCTTTACTAATATTTTCCCATTTTTCCTTTATAAAGTTCAAATTTAAAGTCTGATATATATATGTATTTATAATAAAAAGCAATTAATGGCCTTTCATAGATTTTATTGTTTAAATTTAATTAGTAACAACGTTTCGGTATATTTTCATGCCTTCTTCAGGTTTTATTCCACAACAGTATCAAAACATAGCATAACTTGATATGTTCTCTATTGCTATGTTTTGATGCTGTTGTGGATGAAAACCTGAAGAAGGAATGAAACTGAGCCGAAACGTTGTTACTATTTAAATGTAAACAATAAAGTCTGTAAAAGGCCATTAGTTGTTTTTAAGAAGCTTTTGGCTTTGTCATATTCATCTAGAAAATAAAATACAAGTTTTTTGAAACATTACAAAAACTTTTATATGGAATGTTTGTAATGTTTCAAAAAACTGTATTCTTCTTCCAAATAAATTTTGAAATCAAAATTAAATTATAGTTTTGGTTTATTTATAAAAAACAGTCTTTTAACATAATTTTTTAAAATTCCTTGAAGCCATTAATTGTTTTATGAAAATGATTTAATTTTTAGCAACGATTTTGTAATATCCACACTCAAGTAAATTCCTCTTTTTTGCGAAAGCCTTCCCTGTCTGTGCTATGTTACTCTTTATGCCTATAATGCTTCTACCAACCCTAGTTATTACGCTTCCCAAGTAGCAGAATTCCTTAACTTCCTTCAAAATATCCCTTCCCACCCTTTCTTATTCCACTGATTCCAGTTTCACACCCCATTACCTTGGTTTTCCCCCTATTAATCCTCACTAGGACCACGCTCATGGCTTATGAATGCGTGCAATGCTAGGAATGTTTATTTTGACCGAGATCAATTGAAGCATGAACAGAAATAATTTTACATCAGAAAATTGCTATTGAAGATAAAGTTTTTCGACACTACTGTAAAACAAACAGAATTATCACGTTACTTGAAGAATACAAACTAAAATTTCTTTCAAATTCACGTGTGTTTCTAGTATTATTAAGTGTTTCGATATTGTTTAAACTTCTAAAGAATTTAATTGGAAAATTATTTTTAAAAGTGAGAATCAAAGATACGTTTTTCGATTCAAGAAGATTCTCTTTCATGTTTGGATTTTTCAAAGAGTTCAAGAGAAGTCCTACTGGGCTATGCTCTCACTACTCAAGTGTTCTTTCATGCGAAAAGGCAGTTAGGACAAATTTGTGAGCATTAATTACCGTAGACTTCCTGAACATGTGACTGGAGACTAAGCGATTGTAGTGAGCGTTCGGACAAGAGGTTCAATGCTCTGCAAAACTCGCCATATGGACGACGGAGGAATTGTGGCTTGTGGTAGATGGATTGTGCAGAAGCAAGAGTGTCTGGTTGAGTGGCCTCCACTCCAAGTCTTTGTGAATGGAGAACCTCTCCGTCAATGGAGGCTCGCTGAGCCGTGCCGAAATGGCCTCCCATTCACGGTCTAAAATACACTCTTCTTACCTCCTAATTTAAACTGTGGCGCCAACACGACCAACCTACCGTGGCGGCCGTTAGCAGCTCCTCTGCGAAACTGGAATCCCTCAAGGAAAGCAACCTTCACTCTTGCACGATAGAATACTGTCAACTCGTAATATATTCACAACTCAATTTTATTAAAAACACGCAAGAAAGTTGACATAACCACGGAAGAGAAAACAACGTTTTGTGATGACTTTCTTACTGAGGTACATTTTTCACACTTGTCTATGCAAAATATTTTTCACTTAGTTTGAATAACACGTTTATGGTGGGAGGAAATAACGTTAAAATTCCTTGCTGTAGAGTATTTTTTCTAATATTGTAATTAATCTCAACATTCATATATTACATTAATTTAATAGCAGTAAAGCTGATAGTCATATTGTATATTAAATGTTTTTACAGTAATATTAATACAATATAATCGAAATAATTACGAAGATGTTAAAAAAAATACACACATAAGAAAAATATTTATCTAATGATGTAAAACTTAAATAATTATATTCATAAAATTTCCATGGGGTCGATAATGATTAAACCAGCTATTTTTCCAGATACATTTTCTTAATAATAAATTTTTAATATCATTTAGACTTCCATAAATCAACTTATGAATTTTTTTTATTTGTGTACTTCAAGAGGTTACAAAACAAAGGAACGTTGTGTAGTGCTAATTTTTATCTATTTTTATCTAAAATCTAAAACATATCCGACTATAGTCAAAGTTTGTAAATGATTAGTCATCATCCATGTGCTTAATTTCCAGCTCCATGATTTTTTTTGAAGTCGTGGTTATTTGCTTTACATTTATGTGGTTCAGTCGTTTGTTATGGAATACTTTTTACTGATTTATTTCTTGTGTACGAAGTTTATAACTGTCACTGGTATATAAAATAATTTATTTTATACCGGATATTTTGGTCTATAGTTGATCATATTCATCCGTTTCCATTCGATAAACGTAGAAAAAAAAATTTCTGACGCTTTTTATCGTTATTTACAATCGCATCTACTTCTACTACTCTTATGGACTACGGTAGGGGAACTCGTTTACTTGTTAACTGTAAGGGTGAGGTGAATTAACAACATCGATGCCCTTGTCAGGATTTGAATCCAAGACCTCTTCGATACGAGGCAGCGCCGCTGATCACCAATGACGGTTGTAAGGTCATTTACTTCCACATTCGATTACATCCGTATAATATAATTAATATTAAACTTGTAAAAAATCAGTAAATGACCTTGGCTGACCAGGGTTAATCACCGAGTCGTAAAATCCTTGCAGACAATGGACTGAGACTCCTCAGGCACCTGTCGGGCTTCAAGTTAAGGACTCTGTTTATTTATCAGATTTACCCCAGAAAGGTGTCTTTCGAATATCACAGGATCTGTTCTCTATAGAAACTTCGTACAGAAGTATTGTAAATTACTTTAGATAGATAAAATAAAATATACAACGAAAATTTATACTCGTCACAATATAATCTAACCTTAATTGGTTACACTTCGAATTTGTCAAATTTATTTTTGAACTTGGTCTTAGGTTCTAAACCATGATTTAGACACTTCATCCACCTTATTTTGTAAGATCGAGTCCGGTCCACGTGCTGCTATATTTTTTCACCCCGCAGTTAGATTAATTTTAAACAGTGATTAAATAATTTTTGACGTGCCGCGTGAAGCTTCAAGTTATTTACGAAAAAGGAGAAGGAATTAATGAGCGACAAGAACTTTTTTTTGAACGATTTACATGTTTGGAAAATTTGTAAGTTACGTGCGTGAATCGTGGACGGGAATGGCGGTGAATTTCCTGGGAACCGCGTGCGCATCCTCTTAATAGAATATCAGGCATTATTGGACTCAAGGAAATCAGTTTTGTGCTCCTAGTTTTGTACAAATAAAACGCTGTTGCCCTTTTTAAAGCAGCGTGCTCGAAAGTGCTGAGCTGGAAAGCGCCCATTAAAATTCCAACGTACCGTTCGTCACTACCTCGAAGCTGCAAGAAACATCGGGAAATGGTAGTATTTGCATGAGGCTCACGCGGTAAAGAAATACTGCGATTTAACGTTTACCGCAAACATCAATTGTAATTGAATACATCTTTGTATGTTAGCTCAGAGACTCGCTTGACATTCTAATAATGATCTTTATAAGATTACATCATCTCATTTCAACAATCAAACTATTGTTAATTTTTACTTCTTTTTCCCAGCTTATCGTTCAATGATTTCCTCCTACGCAGTGGAGCCAGTCCAGGATTTTTTCATTTCATGGAAAGAACAAGTATAGCGAGGTGTGAATCATTATTTGCTTAACATAGATAATCTAACCTCATTTATTGATACTGTAAATGCTACTGCGTTAAATGCCGTTCTAAAATATTGGAATTACTTATAGTCGAAAATTCTGACTATGCAACGCAAAGTTTAAATTTGCTGAAAATATTTTTTAGTCCTGCTATTATACCGGGAGCATTTTTGACACTATATTTGAGGTTTTGGATGCTGGTATATTCATGTGTTGACCAATAGTTAAATAATGTACCGGTATAATATAAATAAATAAATACCCGAGCAACGCCAAGTCCCCAGCTTGTATAATATAAATTCAACCATTCCGGTTCGTAATTTTTAAAAATAAATTTTAGAGAGATTGGAATTTGATTAATGAATCTTTTTTGCAATTTAGTTTTCGTAATCATTGACTGTATGATGTCCTTGAAATTTTTCTTTTGGCTCACGCTATTAATTCTTTTCCCTTGTTTATGTTACAAAATTCTGAAACGAATAACGCTGATGCAGAACTCGTCAGAGGATAAGTTGATGAATTTTGTGATTGCTGAGTCTGACTTTTTTTTTCAATGAGTTGGAAAATTATAAACAGTTGTAATGTAAGAAATTACAGATTTTTTTGAAAAAAGTATATTTTAGATACCACGCAGTGTCAAAATGGCTGAGCGTCATCTAGTCTTATCTTGTTTCGGAAAGGAATGGGGACATTTAGAGCCGCTGATGAAATACTTTTAACCGTTGGGAATTTTTCGATCTGAGAAGTCCGTAACCAGACACGCGAGATGACAGGGTGATTAAATTGGTGGAGGAATTCTGAGAAAGGCCACCTGCTAGCCACGCGCACAGGAAGGAGCGCTATTAGCTGTCCGAGGCAATGCATACAGAAGAGGCTGAGTAGCCTCGGGCGAACACACAATTAACACACGCCGCGCCGGCTACTGGCTAACACCATCTATTGCCATACACCGTACGCCACTCGACATGCGAGCCAAATCCTTACGAAGTTTGGAATGAGCGATTACACGAAACGTTTCGAGGCCGACTATAATACTGAGAGAAAACGTGAGTTGGGAGACGTGATATACTTCAGGGATCAAAAACTGGTCGGCGACGTATAAGACGAAAATAAAATCGATAATAAGAAATGCGGTTAAAATTATTGTCTTATACACCGAGAAAAATAATCGAAAAGTTTATATTTGACTGTTTCTAAAATCGGTTCGCCGAGAATTAATTTTCTTTATCAGCTTTTTAATCTTCATTGGAATATTTCACATTATAGTAATTCATCGAAGTTTTTCCTCTTTTTCCAAAACCATTACAATAATTTAATAGGATACACTTGGGCTTTAAGTCAGTCTTTAATTTTACTAATTTACTAGCTGAAGTAGGTAATAAATCAGGAATGTAATTGAAGATTATTATAGCACTTGAGGATACATTACAATCTATTTCTGTTGTCAAATCCAACCTACTTTCAATCCTAGTTTGTGTATATGGCGAAAATTTGTCAAATTGTAGTTTCTTTTACAGAGAGGTGTCATTTTGACCCATTTCCGCAGGTCTGTGAAAAAAGAGTCATGTGACTAAACTCGTAGAGAATCAAATTTATAATCGACAATGTGTCCTCAAATTCTTTCATTTTTCGAACTACGCAGGTCTAAGTGTGGAGGGTTTCCAAAATTTGAGGTTTGGCCCACCTTGGAATATAATCAGACGCGATTTAGATTTTTTAAATTGATTGTATTTGAATACATGAATTTATTGACAAAAGAATATAGGATTTTGAAAAGTAGTATATCGACCTGTAAGTCAGAATAATTTTAACATAAATTTTATTAACATTATGAACACGACGGTTCGTTCTCCAATTTGAAACCTCTCTAATGAATTTTAACTACAGAAATACAAAATATTTTTATTTTGGGTTAACAGGCTACATGAACAATAAACGTCTGTGACTAACAAAATAAAATGAAGAATCAACCACTGCAATAATCTTTTTTTCAAATTATTGAAATTTGTTTAACATAAAGCAGACGTTTAGATCATCGATTGTCGTCCTTGTCAATAAAATAAATAAACTTAAGATATAAACGCAAAGAGCATATAGTCAGAGAATAGTCAAACGATAAAATTAGCAAAGACAATTTAATAAACCATAAAATAATTTGTTTATTTGGAAAGTGTCAGTTTTTAAATGACAGTAAATTCATCGCGTTTAATATACAATATTTCTGAAATTAATTTTTTCTTAAAATTCATTTCCATATCTAGAACAATAGCATTATAACAATTAAAGGGGTGACTTTTTAGTATTTGGAGAGAGTTTATATAAAGTAAAATTTAAATTGGCTTTATTTTCCTTACTTATAATTGACAGAGATCTGTTAGTATCTCTTCTTTATTAAAAGTAATATTGATATCACATTTCAATTTTGATATTTATCAATTTATTTCTTGTTTTAATAAAAACTAATGACGCAGGACAGTTTGCAATGAAGTAAAGAGGAATCATAACATTATTAAAGTTTAATAAAATCCTGAGTGTCACATGACGTCCTATTACTCGTAGTTATGCTTTGACATGAGTCATCTTAGTGTTTTAAATTATAGATTTCCAGCTGCAATTTTGGGTAAAGCAGGCAATATTAGAATTTTTCTCCAAAAGTATATAAATTACGTGTTGACAGCTCAAGAAATAAATTATATTCTGCTTTGCCACTCTTTTATGTTTGTACCTGAAGAGCTTCCCATAGACTTTAATTAGAACTGGTAATGTTCAGGAAATAAAAATTAATTTATTAAAAAGATTGCAAATATATCTTGGAAAGCTAGACGGCTAGAAGAGTGTAGCGTCTTATTTTGCATGAGAATGACATCCAGAATGTAATGGAAAAGTTGTAAATAATTTTTTTGGTTAACAGGCTACATAAGAGTGATCCTGAATCAGGCAACTCCCCTTTAATAGCATAGGAAGGGAATTGATGTGGAAGGTAGAGCAAGGTAAGCTAGGATTAGATAGGACCCTCGTGTTATACTTTAAGGATACTACCAAGAGTTACACCGAAGAGAGATGTAAGGAAAACCCTAGAAAACCAGCATCAGGTAGATTGGGCTTTCACAAGTAAATGAATAGATTAAACTCGTTAATAAAATGGTCTGCTAGAAGTTGAAGATATCAGCACCATTTTTGTTCTCAATACTAAGCCTATCCATACAGAACTAAGAAAAATAAGGAAGTTCGTTTAATATATTTTTTCATACATTAGGGATTCTAATACACGTGGAAATTCACTTATTGATTCGTATGATATCCTGCAACCATTTATATTTTCTGTAATTTTCGTCATTAATAATCACAAGTAGAGAACATTTGAGCATAAAATACGTAAATCAATTTATTGAGTAAGAAATTCGTTTTGGTTACAACAAATGCTGCAATATTCGAGCGGAAAAGTTTCCCAGTTAACCTTGTGTCAACATTTTAGTGACATAGAATCTACGGTTGATTAAGTGCAATCGTAGGCGATCAAGTAGATCCGCTCAAGTGTTCCCAATCACAAAATAAAATATTTTTCTTCAGAATGAAATCAAACTAGGGGCTTTAAGACGCCTTTATTGCAAATATTCATAGTATTTTTTTGTGAGAATTTAAATTTTATAGTGAAATAGTGAGCAGATTTTGGTAAATTATTATTTAGTCTGTTAAATGTACAGTAGCCAATGTTTAAATGACTTTGAACGAATACTAACTCATTAACGCCGCAAAAGTTTTGATATTTTCATAGTTTATAACATAATGACTAGGAATTTGGTTGATGATCTAAATAACTAACGATTTTTCTTTTCTTTTTTTTTGAGTCTGTTGTGAAGTCCGAAATCGTTACAGGGAGCGAACTTAAATTCGTTCGATTTTGTTGTGAACGAAATTAGTTGAATTTTTTTCCAGCAGGGGAATAATGGTAGGCCCAAGTGGAGCATAGGTAATGAGACACACGGAAAAGATTTTTTTCTCCAATGGACGTAAAGACAGCTAGATTGATTCAGTTTTTGCCACAAGTAATACTCTGGAGAGCGAGGAGAGAGTTGCTGAGAGATCGCAACAGCTGTCAAGCTCAGTTTTGCTCGTATCAACTTAATAGTTATGAAAGGCGGTAATAGTGTGCAATTGATTGTGAAAAGAAAGAGACAAAGGAACACATCAAAAGTGAAAACCGTGAAGTCTTACAAGAAATAAAATAGCTTTCTCTATACACCTCGAAGCTCAGAAATGTCTATTATTGCGTACACTTTTAATCACGTGTCACGGGAATATATCCTAGTCTATTATATCCATATCAAGTTTCATGGAGAGAGTTCTTGAATGTTATATCCAACACCTTTATTCTTTTTCTTTAAACGGGTTTCACTCGATTACTATAGAGAAAAATTCAGATTTATAATCGCATTATTTTGTAATATTTTAATTATTATAATAATAATTATAAACCTAGATTTTTTAAATGTTATACATTATGCATGTCATACCTTGTAAATTTAGTAAATGTTAAAAACATGATAGATTCTATAAACAATATTTACAATATTCTAATCCAGGATTCATAAACTTGAGTTTTTGTCCAAATGGCTTATTTTTGAAATTCAATTAGCTTCAAATTAGAACTTATGATAACTTGTATTCTTATGCGTATAAACTAATAGTTCTGTTTTCTAAGTCTGATAAAAATCTACATCAGGAACGGAAGATGATGTAAATAAATAGTAAGTCAGAACAAATTTAATATCAACTTTATTAACATTGATCCTTATACATCATTTCATTCTTAAATTTTGAAATCTCATCTGTTATATTTTAACTATAAAAATATTTGCAGTATAATACAGTTTTATTATAAACTGTAAAATTACTTATAGAATTAGTAAATTAGAGATGATATATACGATTTATATGATTTATACGAAATGACAGTTAAAACCAGTATGCGTGGTCAGAATAACAATGTAAAGTGTAACAATGAGTGAAACTGTGTTTATTATAGAAGAGAATCGTAAATTCGGTTTAAATTGCTCCTGTCATTTTTAACATTAATAGCTGAATTGTTAGATTTGATAGTAAATATTGCACTAATTACTCTAGAAAATATATTACATTCAACATCTAATTTTTTTACATTTTTCCAATCAACATATTATATTGTAAATATTTTTTTTGCTATTTAAAATTTGCCAAATTAGGCTCCAAATTTAGGAACGAAACGTCCTGTAAGGAATAATGTTAATAAAGTTTATTACAAATTTGTTCTGACTCATAGGCTGATTTACCATTTATTTATATCAGCAGGAATATGTACCACGTCGCATTAAAGTTAATGTTAATTTGTAAAACAGTGTAAAATAAACCTATATAAAATTAAAATAATGGATTAAAATAAATTTGTACATTAAACACACCCCATCTCAATTTATTTCTAATTAGACAATAAATAAGTTATTTTTACATGCGAATATTGGTGCTGAAAGAAATTATATGTATGAATATATTAGAAATTAAATTTACTCCGTTACAATATAAGTTTAAAATATTATTTTGAGTTAATAATGGGAACATTAAAACGTCGATCTTGAAATTTGTAAAGAAAAATAGTAATAGTAATAATAATATTTATTTGTTTTAAAATAAGAGACGGTTATATTAATCTGAAATTATAGGGAAATTTATTTATGAACGTCGGATTCTGTATGATTAAGTTCGTAAATATTTCTTAAATATAAATCAAGTCTTCTCCATTACAATTTTCGTGGTCTACCTCCTGGTCGCTGCTGCCACCTGGACGCAACTAAACGAACTGCGGACAGCGAGGCGTCAACAAGTCTGCCACAAATACGCGACTATAACCCCTGCAATTGCTCGTATGTGGAACTTTCTTATTCCAAAATAACAGAGTTGCTGTAAAACTTTTACAGAGTTAACTTTTTTACACTTTCTAATGTAATCTTCAGGCAATATTGAGAGATTCACAGATATTGTTACATTTAATACATTGAATATCCTTTTCTTTTTTGGTTCTTATAACAAGATTGCAGTTTAAATTCCTCTGTGTCAGTGTAAAGTACCGCAATATACGTGGCACAAATTAATGGAGTCTTCAACGTTTTAATTTAATATTTTCTCTGTATTATTAATTTTTAACTAAGTAATATGCCTATAAGCATTCCAGTATTTTTATATTTAGAGTTTCAAATTTAGATAAACATTGTTATTAAATTGTTGGTAACATCAGTGAGGTATTTTTAGTTGTTCTTCTTGTTCGAAACAACTTTAGAATGACTTTATTTGCATAATTAAAATTTTTCTTTGGTGTTTGAAAAAATCTTCCAATTTAATTTTCCGTCAGGTTAATGTTTTCTGTGAGTTTCAAGAATGATATTAATCGTTTTTGAATTCATATTACAGTCACTTTTATTTCTCTATGTTGTGTCATTTTAGTGAATTGCCTGTCACCTAGCAGTCATCCAAATATCAGTTTCTCTTTTTCAGATTTCTTATTTCTTCAAATCTAATTTTCAAGGTTGTGGATAAATCTTTTGTACTTAGGAGAAGTAGAATGTAGAAAATAAATTTAAATACACATACTCTTGCAAAGTAATACCTTCCATGTTATTATATTGAATGAGAGTAAACAGGCTCTGTAAGATGTTTGCTTCTTTAGTTTAACCTGAAGAGGGCCCAGATCAGGACCGAAACAAGTAGTTTTAAGTTCTTTTTCGTTTTGTTTTATTAATTTTTGTCTGTTATTGACCTCAATTAAACATTAACTTAAAGTTCCAGACGTTAATAACTATTATGTTTTACTTTCCGTCAAGAAATAATTTGGAATACCGTGAGACAATTGGCCACTTGTACGTAGTTATGTACAACGAGAGATCTGTTCTTCTACATTTAAGAACCGGTTCCGGTGACTGTATTCTAAGCCGTGACCGACTGTGACACTTGGAGATTGGACTATTTCCTGAATAACAGTGCGGTTGTATTCCTCTCGCTAAATGTGCGACATTAAATAAATTCACCACAACCTTCTCTCCGTCTCTCTCTAGAGCACAAGTGTAATAGATCAATAGATCAAAAGTATCTCATTTCAATAATTTTGTAAAATGGAATATCATGTGTGACATTTAGAGCCTCTGTTGCGCTAGACAAATGGATTTTTGACAAGGAGGCTTGTAAAGTTAACGATGAATCAGTCATTCAAAGAAAATAGGATGTAAACGTGGCTAGACATCCAAATCATAAATTTTCTTAATCGTTTATTGTTTGAGTTATCAGTAACAGAAGAATAACCACTCAAGCTTTTCTATTATTTATTCAATAAATTTTATTATAACACCTCAGACATTATGTTGTGTATAAATTTAATTCTTAAGTTATCTTGAAAATTTTAGAAACTGCGAATTACAATGTCGTTCATGATTTTGATCCTCATAAGGAGATATGCACACTTACATTTTACTTGGCAAATAAACATTGTTTTAAGGTGAACCAATTCCTGTTTGGTTTCCAACCAGGTTGTACATCTAATCGGTGGCGTTTCGACCATATTCGTCAGATAAACATTGCAAAATCTCTTCCTCTGATTGCAACATTTGTTCCACAGATCGAACTTAAATGTCTTTGAAAACCCTAATCAATATCAAACTCAACAATAATAAACGATATGATATTTAGGACATGTAATTATCGCCACAGATTCTTTGAATTGGTTATAATATGTTACCTGATACAATTCCATAATTATATTTGTAACTGATAACTAATTAATTACATACACAAAATGTAGGAACCTGCCAGACAGTACGCACTACACCAGACGGTTTTTTTATCGAATTTTTTCAGCGAATAGGAGCTGATTCCAGCATTAAAACTTCGTATTAACTTATCAGATACGGATATGCAAGGCATGACTGGTATTAATTTTCTGGTTCTAATCAGATTAACATCAATTTTATGGGTAACAATTTTCCTCGTGTAACAGTGTCGCGTTTTTGCCCAGTTAACAAAGCGTACACTAACATTAAGAAAAGTTAGATTAACTCTGTAATTATGCATTACTGGACCCATATCCATTCCATTTTTACACCCAGTATAATAGAACAGAAATATGTAAGCGTTTGTTTGTTTAAAGTAACCTTTATTGTGATACATAGGGCTAAGTTAATGGTCATTAGATAACCGAACCATGGATGGTATGTCCAATATCAAGTCATTAAATAAAATTTAACGTATAAGTTACATTCTGGATATTCACACTAAGAATATTAATGGATTTATAACCTTCAGTTTTTAGTAATAGATCCATGCCTTTATCTCATTGGCCTCGTGGACTGTTTATACCTTCCACTTATTGTGAGCCTATATGTTGAAGTTGTTTCGAGTATCTGATCGGTGTGAAACTATCCGTGATTGGGTCTGTGGGTTTAAAAGGGGACGAAAGAAACAAGAGCACTGTTTAGTAGGAGGAACCGCAGTGGAAGGGCTGCTGCGGTCGCCTCTGCTCTCACGGAGTGAATCACCTGGACAATTCCTCTCGGTTATGTCCATAACCGCAGCCATCTGGAAAAACAGCGTCCTTGCTGACTCAGGCACATTCTTCTCCAGGACACCGTCCCAGACCAGCTTCCTGCCTCCGACACTCATCTTACAGACAGTCGCTCGCTCGGGTCTCCAACCAGAGGTTATTTTACCGTATTTGTCCACTGCCAATTTATTTTTAATCTTTTATATATACATCATGTTGCCTTCAACCAGTCAATCCCAACCGTCATCTTTATGGTACTCAGCTATGAATGGCGTTTCTCGTAGTTCCTTATTATCGAGTGGACTCTACTATATAATTATTTATCAAACGGGTAAATTGTTTATTGTAACGAAACGTTTCAAAGAAATTATTTTAACTGTTGTCAGGTGAATTTTGTGTCGAGACTGTTTAGCTTTTCCTCTCTTTATATATGTATCAGACTTCGGTCGGTACCGTCCAGTCATGGTGACTCAGCTAATTCCGTTCATTTTAAGTTGTGAACGGTCAAAGAGTTAGTAACCGATATTTGTGTCCTGATATCGCTGAAACGTTGTGGTATTACAATTAACCCGATTCATAACCCGAGAAACATATTAAGTCAACCTACCGGGAAATCTTACGTTAATCGACCTTGAGTAAAATTAAAAATTTATCATTAAAATTCTACAAATTAAATTTATTTGCTGACTTATTTGGCCGTATTTTTATTTATTATTAAACTTTATGGCAGAAAAATGATGTTTACACAATGTAAAAATTAAACACGTTTAAATGAAACAAAAATTAAAATATATCAATTTAAATATAAATTTAGCCAATCATAAAGAAACTAAAACAAGAAAATTATAAATTTGATAATTTTTTTTAAAAAACAATATTGAAGATTTATTTTTTAGTCACGACATTTCTTTTGCGGAGTTCTGGGAAATTACGAGAGGTTATGAGGCTGAACAACGGCCTTGTACTGGAGACATGAAAAATCCTCAAATTATAATGAGAGAAAAAATAGTCTCTCACCACATCGAGACCTTGAAAATTGGTTGTTTATAATTTTAATGACCAACTATTTCCAAACATTAGCAAATGAAATCATGTGAGTCAGGATAGAGAGTTATTTGTGACCAATAATGTGCGTGTATCTGTAAATATGTGATACGGAAACCTTTAATTTCCTTTTGGAGTGAAGAAAGAGAACACAACTTTTTTTGAACACGTATTAGCTTTTTTCTGCAGATAGCCATTAATTTTCGCTGCTGATTGGAAAGTATTTAGCCCGTGGTTCGCACCACTCACTTATTCGCGCACTAATTTCTTCGATCCTTATCTAAGACTGTCTCCTCGTGCACGAGCCGGTTTTCTCTTTGCTCTGTTTACACGAATTCAAGTTAGTTCCCTATCTGCAGTCTCTCTCACTTCAAGCTCACAAGAAAAAGAAAAGGAAAGATAACACTGCTCGTAACATTCCGACGGAGCGTTTATCTGGAAAGGTAATAGGAAGATCCTAATCAAGCCGACGTATTAACTAAGTTGTCGTCGACATAAGCTACTTTATGCCTCTCTCTGTCCTGTGTTATCTTCACCTTGTACCCAGTCAGGTTGATTGCTGATCATTTTGTAAGTTCTTGTACCTAATGGGATTACAATGATCTCAATTTTTCTTTTTAAATATTTTAGTACCATCGACAGACAGTCTGTCAATTGGAAGGTACAGGTGTGAAAAGACTCTGATAAAGATTACGGAAGTGCTTATTGTCTTTATAACTAGGTATTTATGCGTCATTATTCACAGACCTCACAATTATATGGGTAATTTTAAACCGCACAATTCTGTATTTTAACCCACTGATTTTCATCCAATTATTTCGGTATGTTTCTGAGATCAGGATTTAATTAAAGGCCACAGTTCTGTATTTTAATCCAGTGAATTTTTCAATCTAATTATTTTGGTATGTTTCTGAGATCAGAATTTAATTAAGGGCCGCAGTAGACTGTAATATGATTAAATGTTAAAATAATACTTTACGATTCCTCCAATATTTTTTGAGCTACATCAGGCAACGACGTTACAGTTAATAATCCGAAATACACGACGTGAGTATAAAAAGAAAACTTACCAAAAATTTGGGAAGAAAGTATTGTATCATAGATACCTGGTGTCACTTTTTACATTAATTACACAGTTTAATTTGAAAAATTTCAGAAATAGATCGTTTCTAATAGCTACATTCATATTCATTTCATAATTTCAGCAGCGAAGGTTTGATTGTTAGACATACAATTCTCAATTGGCAGTTTATAATTCGACCTTTACTCTTAAATTGTGATTTTAAGGACTCGTTTAGTCTGTCCTATGTAAACGCCTTGGTGATAATTGCGAGAAAATTATGTTATTAGTTTTGCGGGTTGACAAGGTCTTTATCATTCTTAGCAAGAATTGACAGTCAATTTGTGAGTTTATATATGAAGGCAATGTTATAACATTGGTTATTTGTCCAAATCTTCTTTCTGTTCTTCCAATTTAAAAATTGTTCAATAGTATTATCAATTGTTATACTAATTATTTTATTAATCATAACATAAAAAATTAGATAAACGAAAGCCTTCCTTGCCTGTGCTATCCTACTTTTGATGTTTGTTATAATTCTACAATTCCTAGTTATTATCCTGCCCAAGCAGCAGAATTCCTGACTTTCTTCATACTATCCCTTCCCAATCTAACCCCCTTTGTCATTCCACTGTTTCTTATACTATACTCCATTGCCTTGGTTTTTCCTGTATTAATCCTCATGTTGAACTCTTTCTCCAGGGTCACGTTCATGCTATTATGGTTTCCAAGTCTTCTAACCGAGTTTTTGAATTAACTTTCTTGAAGTTGAGTTTAAAAAAAGTAAGAGTTTCTAAAAATTGTTATATCACTCGCAATTAGTTTTGAAAGGGATGCTAGTGAGTTTTCAGGTAGCTTGCAAGGATTTTTCGAGTCACACTAACCGAAATTTCAATCAATCAATCTTGAAATTGAGTGTTAAAGAATAAGAGTTTCTAAAAAGATTTAGCGAATAATGTAGAAAGTTGGAATACAGTGTTTGTATTTTTGGTGTTATTTTGACCACAGTAGAACGGTGTGGTTCGCCTGTGGTTCAGCAGCACAGAAGCCTGTAGCAACCTTTTAGGCAGCCCCGTGTTTGTCTCACGTCCCCCCACGCCACACACACGCACGCACGAAGCCCCCCTTTGCCCCCCTTTCATCTCCTTCGCGGCCGACGCGACCGTAATTTCCTGGCCGTGTTCATTTCTTTTGTGTGGTTTAAGCAGGAAAGTGAGAGTGGTGTGCGGGGCAAGTTATTAGCGCTGGACATCAGCTTGTAAGACCACATCTCAGAGAGCCAGGGTACAGTCGCTGGACCGCCTCGTACAGTCCCAGGACTACTTACCCGAATTGCCTTTCTGGGTGGTTGCGCCAGTCCACTCCTGATTGGATACGCCTTTCTACTATTCACTTTGTCATTCTCATATGAATGCATGAATAAGTGTGCGTCATTATTACTGTAATTGACCACGTTCAGGATGGCGATTGCACCGTAACTGCCGTCAGCGCCACCGCACTGCCAAAACATTTCATACTAACAATTACCGTCATTCATACACACCGAGAAAACAATTTGTGAATAATTAAATTACAATTTTTAGATTATTATGGGCACATTGATATTTTATCGAAGTCAGATATTTCGGTAAATTTAAAGTGTTTATTTCCATTTTTATTTATTTATATCGTAGGATGTTGATACGCACGCAAAGTACATTGCTAAGAAATATTATTGTTACTACGATGTTTTGATGTTAACTGAAACACGTAAATATACGAAATACTACTTACTAAAGTTTGATGAATATTAACTAACAAATAAAACTACTAATAAAAGAATTCTTAAAAAAAATAACTCCGAAATATATTTCAATAAAATAGAAAATTAGAACATGTTAAGTAAACTAACACGACGAATCGTTTCTATCCTTGGAACATATTTAGGTGAAAATATAATTATTTATTAATCTAAATATAATTAATTTCTACAGCAGTGTGCGGTTAATGTGCACACTTAGAAATTTTCTCCGTTAAATTATATTCAGATTTCCACAGAAATTAACGATAAATCGCACTATTTTTATTAATATTTGTGATTCATTTTTCATTACATCAAAACATATTTCAAGACTAATATGGCTGGTGGCTCCGTTCTAAGCTCAGAAGTTAAGAAGTTGTGACTCCAAAGAACGTGATTTAGATGCCTCCAGTCCAAAGATTGTCGACTACATATTCATTTTATTCATTCAAGTTAGATAAATATAACTATTTAAACTGCTAATGAAAACATGAAATACTTTGAAGAGAAGCAGAATAAGAGGCAATAACATCGGAACGTACTAGAATTTAATTCGCCGGGACGAAAGAAATATTATCCCATAGTAATGAACTACGTCTCAAAGCTAATTGAATATTAACTACGTAGCCTGAAATTTTGTTGTTTCCGTTGTGCGAGGACTGCCAATAGTAAACTGACTTATAGTATTATCTAGAAATGTTCTAGAAATGTCTCCGAGGACAATTTCCAGTACTTGCCCATAGTATTATATATGTACAACTTCATTAAAAATTTACTGTGTTACATTATGAAATAAATAAAGGATCAGATGGTTAAGATCCATCCTGATCTTTTAATTCCATTCCATAGCCGTCATTTCCTAGATTCGTTTACTATCATGTATTCTGTTCTTGAAGTAACTAATATTTTCGAATAAAACGTTCGTGGAAATGAAAATATTATTTGATATTGTCAAAATAATAATTATTATTTACCATAATTACCATAATTTAATAGTTCTGATTACAAATATTAATCTAACTTACTAATAATTCTATCTTTTAAACTGATACTTGTAATAAGTATTTAAATTTATTTATTAAGTATTAAATAGCAATATTGACTGTCTAGATTTATTGTATTAATTGAATTTTGGAGTTTCTGCTATACCGAGAAACAGCTTTTAAATTGAACGATATTACGGTAATTATACAATCCCGTGTCGAGAGTTGGGATTTATTTTTAACAAAATGTTGCGACTTATTTAGAATTTTGGGATATTTTGTAATGAATAATAAATATAAATTACAACCTTTTACTATATTGTTACAAAAGTATTTGGAATACGGATTATTAAATATATTTCTTAATGTAAAGATATACTAAATTAAACTGGGCAAGGCTTCTAATATAGGCTCTTCATGTTATTTGTCATTAATTATTATTTATTTGCAAACCGACGTTGAAGAATCTGGTTTCCGTTACATACGTCTAGGGATAACATTTAACTTTAACTCTTTTTCGTGTCGTATAATCCACCTTTCACAATAAATATATTTTATTTGACTTAGAATGAATTTAATAAAATGACTTTACTGAATTAAAATATAGAATATAACAGTATATCCAAGAAAACGTTTTTGGCCATCTTCCTGTTACAGATTTAGAACAAAGATGATTTAGTTAATCTGTTTCATTCCAATTCTCTTCATTAGTCCTGGTCGCAAAAATTAACGGAACGATTCTGTTACCCCTAAGCTATTTTCCGTATGGTGTTGCGTGATTTCTCTCTTCAAACTAGAATTGTAATCGTAAGAGTGTTAAGATACGCCTAATTTTCCCGACTCGCTTGCATTGGGTGAGCAGTTGTATACAAACACTTTTATTGATAGTGAGAACATCGCTATGGCAGTGTTGATGCCTAAAATTATATACACAAGTTTTTGAAAATTGAAGATATATTGCTCAAATAGTTGTAATGTCGAATAGTTTGTAGTTAACAAAACATCAGGTGTTATTCAGATTCAGCATAGCGCGATTTATTCGTACCCAAAAATGAAGTAGGCCCTGAAGTGGCTCATGTTTTCAATTTGCAAGAATGTTGACGTAATAGCGTCCTATTTTTACGGCGAATAAATAAAATTTCAGATTCAGTCTCGGTATGTAGATATATACTACTGAAGCATCCCGGAAAACGCTCTATATATTTCGTAAAAAATGTATTTCTTCACTGTAGGAATTTCTATTTTCTAAACGTTAATCAGTCGACGTAGACGCTATAATAGTTTCTTTTTTCCTAGATATTTCTTCAAGTAATTGGCAATCCTGGTTTTTGTGACATATTTACTGGAGTTTTATGAGTTTTGAAGAGAAACTGTGTTTTATTGAATGAAAGTTGGGAGCTCACGTCACGACTGTGGACGGGGTCGAGGGTTGAACCCGTGCGATACGCGGAGGCCCAAGGGCGGGCCCGGTTGTGCCGGGTTAACCACATCCGCCTAATCACAGTTTTTGTGGCAGAGTGCTGCTACTGCATCGACCTTCCCTCCTCCCTCGTGCACTGCTTTCACACGACAACAAAGGCCCCAAAGCAAATATTGCCCCTTCTCGAAGCATCCAGAAAGACGCTCGAATCGAGTTACTGCGCTCTGCACTACGGCCAAGGCGAGATACAACCAAAATAAGCAGCTGAAGTTTGGGGTAAATTCCAGAAACGCAATGAATATGTGAAATATTATACTCCGTGTTTATACCCAAATTACACTTTTAATTCGACGGACCTCCATTTATAGGAAATTAATCGAATTACGAAACGTCACAGCATTGAGACACAAGTCAAATTGTTTTAGAATCACAAACGTGTACATAAATTATGATTTGAGAAACGAATAAATTAAATTGAATTCGTTCTGAGAGATCTGCTAAGATAATAAAATATATACACACAAAAATTTTAATTTTCATTATGGTCTTATCTCTTTATCGTTCTCTTGGAGGAGTCCCAAATGAGTGGTGAAATATAGTATTAGTTTCTATGATTGTATTAATTACATTGGTAATTAATAAATTTTTTTGGAATATTTGGTCGTCATATTAGTTTATTCATTCTTTAACTTTACGTGTGATATTTACGACTTCAAGTCCTGACTTTTATTGTCAGTTTCTCGACATTTTTCAGCTTGAATGCGCATTTCACGAGAGAAACCAACAAACCTGACCTAATTTTCGCATTCAGTCCTCCAACATATCGAGAAAGAAGGCTTATACATAAGCTCTACAGAAGGTGGTCAACAGTAATTAGAATTGAAGATCAAGAAAATAAACCAGAAATAAAGAAAGGAATAAGTCCAGGAAGCAGTCTGTCACCCGTGCTGTTTAACTAATACATAGAACAGGCTGTATTATGTAGAAGTTATGTATAAGCCTTCGTTCTCGATATTTTATTCCTGTCCTCTTCAAAATTGTGTTCTAGATCACAATGTCTATAAATACCATGAACGTAGGTCTGGATTCTTATCCTGTCTTCTAAATGAGACGAAAAGTCAATATTGGTTTTGTTGTCCCTTCATCCTAAAAACAAGCTGATCTTCTCCAAACTCGCATTATATTTGTCGTATATAAATCTGAAACATATTAAAATACAAAGTTTAATTTACAAAGTAATTTTTATAGTTTTTCAAATCGTTGTTCGAAAATATAACTAAATGAAAAATAGTTTGTTGAATTTAATTTTTTTAATTAATGACTTAACAATTAACACCGTGTGATTAAATATGTAACCGTTTTGCATTTCCAGAGTCAATAAAGTCTAATTTGGAGGAGGAGGTGACTGATTTTAGAGTAACTGTTTTTTTTTAAATATCAATGTATATGACAATATGGGTCCCGCCTTTCTGTAATGAATGCATCGGTCTGTTTGAGGAAGGAATGTGAGGTGAAAATCGTCGGTGCGGGTTAACAACCCGGGTACGGGTACAATTATTGGGAGGCAGAGAGATCGGCCTTTGTAGACACGAGCCAGGTGTCGGCACGACCTGCTGATAAGCATCTGTGATTGATTCCACGCGTGCGATAACGTGCGTTGCCTTTGAAGTGAATCCTTGTCCATTACGGATGTGGAGCGCCTCTCGCCCCAGGCCGGCCTTTCATAAGCCCACTTGTCTCGAGAGCAGATTAAATGTCGGCCGTTCGTGCAACACTCGCGGCTTTCCTGCAATCCCTTCAAAAATACGGCATCCGACACCAGAGACAAATCCTGGTATCACGTGGCCACGTTACAGAGGTATAAGAACCTCACTGAAAGACCCGGAAACATTCTTGATTTCAAATAAATAAATAACGTGGCCATTACTACGTAGACATATTTCTGCTGCTGTGTCTACATTAATCACACTTCAAAATATTTTTTTTACATACAATACATAAATTGTTTGTATTAATTTTTTCTTGCGCCTAATGATGTTCCAAGAAAGAAACGACACATTGTGACGTTTTCATCATGTCCCATTTTTTATATTAACTTCAATGTAATTCTGACTAAATGAGCCATTGGACTTGTTCATTTCTTTGCAGCTAGAGAAAACTAACAATTTATTTTTTATTTCAATTCTTTTTTTGTAATTTCACGTAAAACTGAATTTTATGAATTTAGTAACGAAAATTCCTTATTATCTGTTTAGTTAATCAAACTTTGTTGTATCAGTTTTTAATAAAACAATTTACGCAAATATATGTAATTAGATTCTTAAATTTTCTTCTCAATGTCCTCATTTGAATTATTTAGCAATCCCCTCGGTACATGGCGTAAATTGTGGAGGAACGGGACACTTATTGTTTAACAATTATTGTAAAATTTTCGATTAAAGAAAAGTCGCTTCTTAAAGGTATAATATATTAGTTTATTTTTTATTTACCTAATATAATATCAAAATAACTTAAAACAACGAATTTGGATTTTTGGTGGGTTTTCAAAAGAAACATAAATTTCCCGTTCTTCTCCAACAAGCAGGTTTGTAATTACAATTTATACAATATAATTAAATTTAATAAAAGAAAACTCTTATCACCTTTTTTTTGTTTCTCTCTTATATTTATTTTGCGTATGGTTATCGATGAAGCACATCTGAAGTGATACATCGTTTGGTTTGCTTCAAACTGGTTAATGCTTTCAAAATATCGCTGTGTTGTACCTTAGTTTATTAAAAGAATCTCAGCCACTGGAGTCATTCAATATTATCACCACTAGATGAATTATTCTCCATGATCTGGAAACTTCATAATTAATTAAATAGATTAAATCAGGGATGGCTACACTTTTTTTTACCCTAGAGCGTAATCGAAATTTTCAAAATGGCGGCAGGCACCATTTATTTATTTTTAATATAATTATAGTTAGATAAAAAATGTTAATATATGAAAATTATTTATATTACTTGTAAACAAAGAAACATACCATGTGAACATAGCATTATCGGGTTTCCATCCGGGTCATTCCGTATGAATAATACGTTTCAATGACTAACTGTGTCATCGTCCTCGCTACCTTCAACAGATTCACCGGGAGAACCTTCATTATTTAATAAAACGTGAACGTTTTTCAAAAATAATGTCAATTTCAGTGTGGCCAGTGCCTCATAATTGAGAAAGTATTACCATATCCGAATTAGCAATCATAAAAATGATCTGATGTGAGCCGAGGTCTAAACTTTGATTTTATTAAATTAATGTATGAAGAAAGAAAATAAATATAGTAGTTTGTAGGAGAAAACTTTTGTGCTACTGTTTGAGTGCCTTAATATTCGCCGCCGTGGCCTGGGAACACAAAAAGACAAGAGTCCTGATGAAGGATTTGCCTGTGCAGATAATCTCGCGGCCGGGTACTTCGCAGGTGTTTATTGCGTGATTCATGCACTAAACTGCGGTGAGTAAGACGTGGAGACATGAATAACTCCGCAAAAACAAAGCCCTCAGATCCGACCTTGGGCGTCTCCGGCTGTGGCTCTTGAAAATTGGATGGTGCTTCACCATTATTCCCCGCTATTCGTGTCATGAGCTTTACGCCTAAACTTTCCTCTAGGCGACTCCTTCCAGTTTGCTTATAATGTGCCTCGGCGGTCTGACTTTATTTACTCGCCTTTGTGGTGTAGCAGCCTCGTGGTTACGTCATCCTGTTCATCGTGTTAGTCCTATTATTATCTTGATTTACTGTCTCAGGTGCTTGGAAACTACAACGTCATATCACAATGTAACTCACCCAACGGAACCCGCAAACATCTTAAATTGAAAACATTATCAACAACTTCCAATAACATTTAATTCGTTGCACAACAATTTAATTTAATCTGGATTGATGGAGTATGTCCATGGGAGACACAGTTTAATAATGGGTTTAAATCATTGCAGAAAAAAATGGAGATACTAGAAGCAAGCAACACTTCGTCTCCAATGAATGAGGTGCACCAAGCTCTCGATTTATCTCTAGTAAGCAATAATATAATTATTTCTCATACCGTGAAGAAATTAGTTGTTGTTTTCTCCCTAATCTGCTTAGCGCATTCAATCATCGGCCTCAAATATCCCTCTAATGCTTATTTTACAAGACCCACATGTCTTAAACGTGACCGATTAATATATCCCTTCTTTTGACCAAAGCTCTCCATTACTGTTCTCTCTTCCATATTCTGTTTAGAACTTCCTCGTTACTTACTCTCTCTCTTGAACGGATTTTCAACATTCTCCTATAGCACCACGTTTCAAAAGCTTCTATTCTTTTCCTTTCTGCAACTCACCGTCTACGTTTCGCACCCATACACGCTACACTCCATATGAACATTTTTAATAATGATCTCCTAATATTCAACCTTACATTACCTGTAAGTAAATTCCTCTTTTTTTGCCTTCCTTGCCTGTGCTATCCTTCACTTTATGTCTTCTATACGTCTACCATTCTCAGTAATTAAGCTGCCCCAGTAGCATAATTTCTTAACATCCTTCAAAATATCAATTCCCAATCTACAACCCTTTAAAATTCCTCTGTTTCACATACTACACTCTATCACCTTAGTTTTCCCTCTATTAAGCCTCAGGCTGTACAGTTGTTACGGGATCACGTTCATTGTGTTTCCCAAGTCGTCTTATGACTCCCCTAATACCACAAAATCATCTACAAACTTAAGTATTTTTATTTCTGCTCTTTGCAGTATGATTCCCTTTCCATATTCTTTTTTGACTTTCTTCTTCACCTGTGCTATATATAAGTTAAAGAGAATGGGTGAATGACTGCATCCTTGTCTTACTCATTTCTTGACTTCTGCTTTCTTTTCTTACCCTTCAATTCTAATTACTGCTGTCTGCCATCTGTAGAGGTTATGATGACTCTACTTTATAGTTATTTTATTCTTGCCATTTTCAAAATCCTTAGTAGTGTGTTCCGGTTTACATTATAAAGTCTTTTTCTAAATTTTCAAATGCCTTGAGCGTAGGTCTGGTTTTTTTATTTTGACTTCTAAATTAGCCGCAGAGTCAAAATTGCATCTCTTTTTAAAACCAATCTGATATTCTCCTAACTCCCATTATATTTGACGTTAAATATATTTTCTAATTTTTTCAAATGAATTAAAAATTTATTATTGCTAATGAGCAGAAAAATTGTTGTTTAAAATTTGTTATATGAAATAATTATATATTTGTATTAAGATTTAACTTACGATACTTTCAAGATGCGAAACTGAAGAGTGTAAAATGATTGAAATTTAAGTGTCGTAATATAGCGGATTCTATATTAATTTCCTGTTACGTTATTATATTAGTTGTGGAATTAGGAAAGACAAATACTTGCTCTCCTGAATGATTAAAATTTGGAAAGTCGTACTCTTTGACGCTCGTTTAATTGAACCCTTGCAATCGACTGAAATCACTGGTGAAGCTTCTGTACAAACGATTGAAAATAGTCTGATTGTCCATCGCTGACGGGTACATCTGATTTGTCGACATTTCACAACAGCCGAGCATTGTATTTGGGAAATTGCATGCGGAAGAAGCTCCGTACTTGGGTTCCAGACTCTGAGGTTTGTAGCAAGGTGCAAGGTCCTATCAGGGCAAATCCAGTATTCTGCAGACCGGACAGCTGTATACTATTATCGGTCTGACGAGGGCCTGCTCAGCCTGTAATTCAACTCGTGCGTGAAATGTTGATGAGCTGTTGACAGTCAATTCCTTTCTGGATCATTGACGTGGTACCTCGTCGCCAATATTATGACAGATTACACCTTCTATCTGGACCGCTCAAACGGAACAAAATGCAATCATTTATGTTTATTGTGAGTGTAGAATTGTCTCGTGATCTGTCAACAAGAAAAATAAGTAAATTGTTAAATTTCACTGACGTTAATAATTTTTTCTTTACGATCATCCATGGCGTAGCAAAAAGCCATTTCAAATAACACTATTGGAAAAGTTCCAAGAAGACTAGAACAAATGAAGCAATTCATTCGAAGAACTTGTATTACTGGGCATTTAGATCTTAAGAGAAATGTAATATTTGGTCACGGTTGATGTAATATAACTACGTGCGTGGGAAAAAAACTAGTAGTAAACACGATGCAACGTTCTAGAAAAATGTTGGATTTATTGAAATTGATACGTCCAATCATTCTATTTCTTAATGACATTGCGCAGATCATGATTTCAAAATTTTTTATATCGGTGTATGAAAATGTTTCGTAAATATTTCATGGTGCTGTAAACTATTTTTTAGGGTGCTTAAGTCGGATCATTTCCACATAAACATTTTTACAGAACACTCGTAAATATAAAATAAATTCTTCACCCTACGATGTTTTCAATTTTACTTTTTTAATAGAGTGGCTTAAAAGGAGAAGAACATTATATATATAAAATTATTGAATTTATTTGTACTGTTTATTTTCATTGAATAAGATAAGCAGGAACGTTTGGTTTTCTTAAAATGATACTTTTTTGTTTCAGGACGATAATTTGTTGCATTTTTTCAAGATATTAGTTCTTCATTCGTCCAATTGCCTTTGGATGTATCGACAAGTGGTGAGTACTACTAATTAATACGGCTATTTTTTTTCATATCACATTTTTTCTTCTAAAGAAATTAAGAGAGTATTTAAATTTGAAATATATTTTTAAAATTGTAGATGACTATGATATATGTCGAAAGATCCTCTAAATATTTAATAAAATTTAAAATCAAAATTAAAAAATGCATTTTGGTTCTATTGTAGTGTGATTGATTTAAAACCAAGGGGTTTCCGTCGTTATTATTAAAAAAATATTATATCATATTAATGAATTTTTAAAATTTTAAAACTGATTTAAAACTCAAGAGTAACCGAACAAAATAATTCAAATTCGTAATTAGTCATAATAAATTTTATATATTGAATAATAATATTTAAGTTTGGTTGAATTTGCCCTTGTAAGCAGTAAATTTCAGATTTTGCTTTCTTTTTTTTATCAAAATTTTACGTTAACTGAGAAAGTCTCAAATACGGTAACGAAACGTCGCTTCTATTAAATAAAAAGTTAGTATGTAGAGGAAGTCGGGACGGAACGGAATAGCGGGGTAGAACGGAATACCCTATTTTTTTTAACTTGATAGTGCTAGAGGCTAGTAAATAGGCGTGGAATAAGGTGACCGGTCTTAATTTGGCTTCTTAGATCTGTGAAATTTATATTTTTTGCAGCATTTTGACAGAAGGAACTTACAAAACTCCTCGCTTTTAATTGTTTAATAGTATATATTTGCAAACTAGGTGTCTTTAGCTGCATATAAGTTACGTATCAGGTATTAATGTACTTGCATTAAGGTTCGGTGAAAACCTTAACTAAGACTAGTGTACGGGGCGGAACCGGATACTACTGTATCGTGTTGTCCAAGAAAAAAAGAAAAAATTTGTGGATTCACCTTATGAGAATGAGTTACAGGATACTGTATTCAAAAAGAATAAATTAAGAAAGTAAAAGCGAAGCCAGTGAAATTGCAAAAAAAAACTCTGCAAAAATAAAAATTGATAAAACTATCAACGGTACGCTAAGTAAGTATAAACACAAAGGTGTTAAGAGTTTTCTTGAATGAAAATTAAGTCTATTGCACCAATTGTAAATACAAAACACTCTATCCCATTCAGCCCCCGTGGAGGCGGAGCAGAACGAGAAATTTGTAAGTTTATTTTTAGAAATTCGTAAAAAACCTAAAATCGTCGTTTTAAGCTATATTGATATTAAATTAAGTAAATAATAGAATAAACTAATGTTTTATACTTTTATGAAGTAATTTTTAAATTTCCATAATTTTACAAAAAAAAACCTATGTGTCTCGTTCCTTCCTGACTTCGCCTCTTTAGTCGTTAAGTTATTCGATGTAATTTTTAAACTTGTTTGATAGGCGTTTTTATTTTTCTGACAATCAGCTATTTTGGTTTCAATTATGACTGCATGAATTTGATCAGTTCCTAACAAGACTAAAAAATATCGTGGATTACGTAGAAAAATTTGTAAAACATGTTATTGTGGAGAATGTCTGAGATTGAAAAAATGGTACGATTGTTGTCTTTGTGCTGTTACAAACTATGGAATTTTTTGAAGGTGGCTCATTGGCAGTCTGCCACATTGACATGAGTGAAGATTGAATAATATGAATTCGGGGCAGTGAAAAGCGTTTTATTAATTATAGGGAGTCTAGCTCCGTGTTTCATTTGCCAGAGGAGCCGAGAGGCTGCGGGCCCAGTGAGCGTGTGACTTGTCGACAGATTTTATCTGGTGGAAGGAAGGTGGCGCAGTATTGACACCGCGCCGACCAGATAACCAAGTGCGAGACCTGACAAATTGTGTACGCTGTAATTTGAAGATGCAGTTACGTTAAGTGATCCAGGTGTTCGTCAGCCAGAACAGGTTACATCCGACCAGGTATTCGTAGAATGCGGAGCGGCTCCTTCCAGAAGGCGGCTACCAACGACACTTGTAATGTCCAGCTCCTGAGTGACACACAACGGCACCTATTCGGAGTGCTCGAATTCCACACTGGATCACAGTCTGAGAAGCTAGTTTTCTTAAGCCGTATTCCTTCTACGCTAATCTCTTCGTCCCAGTGTTCTCAAGCAACAAACAGAACCGATTGTTTTCTCTAACATTAACTTGCAAAGGATGCTTCTTCGATATTTATTCTCTTTAAAACATTATTAAACATTAATTAATTTATCAACCGTATTCTTAAATAACCTCACTACTTTCCACTGTACAAAGTATAACGTCTCAAGTGTCTGTGTTAAATGTTTAATAATTTGACAAAGTAGTAGCAAAATTACAGATAAACTTGTAATAATAATAAATTTATTTAGTAAAAATTTGCATACATTTTTTACATTACTCTTATTATTGAGCAATATCTACAGTAAAATGTATGCAAATATCGCTAAAATAAATTAAAAAATAAAGAAGTTACAAAAAATTGAAATTAGCACAGTTTTAGATCTTTATGTGGCATGTTATAACTCATATCTACCTTAAAGGAATAAATATCGAATTTTATTATTTAATTTTTTACATAATTTGGCTACTTCGTCTAATTATATTTAATTATGCTTTGTAGATAATTTATGTCCATTAAAATTATTTGGTCTTGTTGGTATGACAACGCGTCATAGGACGCCAATGATGTTGGGGTGACAATGCGTCAAGAGGACGATAATGAGGGAGAGACAAGCTCGTGAGAACGGGCGCTGGCAGTGCATATAAGACATACTAAATAGCGAAAGGGTTTCTATTTCCCTGTGGTCACCCTACAGTTTATAGTATTCCATTCCTAACCGATCCTAAAGTAAGTAAATTGTTGCTTGTTGTCATAGTGATTGATTTGGGTTTTTATTCTAATTGAGTGGCAATTGGTACCTAGAAACTTCCCATTTAGGCCCCTGCTTCGATTTAGAAACCTTTGGTAAAAATTACAGACTTCTTAGCAAATACAATTTTTTAAATTATAAGATGATAAACAAGCCAAATGTGTCAAAAATATATTTTGATGAAATAAAAAAATTGATTATATCAATAAAATAAAAATTTTATTGGGTCCTTTTTATGTGAAAATAAAAAAATTTTTAAATTAAGAATATAATTTATTTCTTGAGATAGAAATACTTAACTTTTATGTACGTATTTATATTTAAATAGTATAATTATGTATTGAATTTCAAAATTTTATGGTTACACCTGAAGTCGTTCCAAAAAATGGAACATATCTCTTGATAACGATGACAATGAACGTCATTGAAACGTCGTGGCCAATGTCTGCTCTCACCCGGTTGGAATCCCAATGTTCATTTTATTAATATGATCTAATTTGTTATTATGTTGAATTTTATTTTTGACAAATTTGTCTGGTTAACTCTTTAATTCATGGAAGTCAGATAAGAATAACTATAAACACTAATAAGACGTTTTGGTATTGAATACCGTTTATTTATTTATTTTTTGATGTGTACTCCTTCAGTTTATAATTACCCACTTAAATTTCACGACCAGTCTCCTGGTTATTTCTCACAGTCCTCTTCTTTTATATTTATTTTCTATAAGTACATAAAGATCTTGGGTTTCCAATTTCTACTTTCATGTACCTATTTTCTTTTCTCAAAAAAATTAAACCCGGAAGATATTTCGTTTCATTCTTTTATTGACGTTTTAGCTTCATTTATCAACAAATGTTAATATCCAAGCAACGGATGTTGTACAAAAATTTGATAGATTTTTCAGGCCTTAGCATAAAAAATTGAATGGTACGGTTAACCACCGTCATACAAAAAAATGAGTCGGAATAAATATTTAGAAGATGTAATGAAGTTTTCATTCATAATGCTGTAATCAGAATTGCATAAAGATATACTTAAATTGCAAGGCGGGTATTTTAGTGTTTGCCCTGTTCTAGTGCAGTATTTCACGAATTAGAGACGAACATTGTCTCCGCGCTCACCTTAGGTGTTTCTTAAATCACATCCTGGTTCCCGCACCGTTATTCAATTGGAGCACTTAAGAGTTGCTATGATTAAGCCTGCTGTCCTATAATCACTGTTAATAGCGCCATTTCGCCAAGGTTACAACCCCACAATGGGGAACCAGTTTGTCTCTTAAAAAGCTGTGCGTGCTCTCTCTGACATGTGCCACGGCTGATAGTGGAAAAGCGACTCGTTTTAAACGAGTTCAATATTAAAATGCCGTCGGCGATTTGGAAATGGGACTTATTTATTGAAGCGATACTGCGTATCTACGCTCCCTTTCACCCAGTGTGTCGTTCATATATCGCGACATTTAGAGGTCCATTAGATCTTAAACTGAATTTTTTCTATAAACTACACTCGTGAAGAAACGCAGAGTCGAAAACTAGTTGTTAAATTATTGGTATAAATCGTAAATAAGCATCCGATCCAATGAGGAGGTTTTGTATAATATATTATTGATTTATATTTTCTTTTAGACCTGACTATCATATAAAGATTGAAATCTTCTATTAAATATACGTAACGTTAAGAGTAAGGGATGAAATTATTGAGTGTAAAAAATGATATAATTTCGATCTGTAAGTCAATCATCTTTTAGAGTCATTTTAATATGTAAAATTTGGAATTTGGCGGTACAAAATCAAAGCCAGGCGGTCAGAGAGAAATTCAAGATGGATACAGACAGGGTAAGAAAACCTAGACAGTTTGGGGCCGGATTGGTTTTTCTTTAAGTATTCGAAACTGCGACATCTAGCTGTGGTATTTTCATCAATAATTCGGTGGAGTGGAATGAATGGCTCCTTCCAAACACGAAGGATGAATAATTTTGATTGGAGAGGACCACCGAAGGAAATGAAGGGATGGTGTGGGGAAAAATCCCGCGTCTAGGAAGTTAACACTTAAGTAGATTGATTGACAGTAAATACATTTAAATTATTGATACTAATTGAGATAACGTGGGAAAAGTTAACGACCTCGTAAAATCTCAGCATCGAATACTGTAGTGAACGATTTTTTTGAAAGATAACTAGTATCTGCGAATAAATGAGCTATTCGGCTGCGTGTCTTTGTTCCTATTACGTTGCAGCTGCAATTGGCGAGCAGGGAACCCGTTACGGCCACGATGAGCAGAGTCCTTGGCAGCTGCGGCAAGGTCGTGGGCAGGTTTGCCCTGATGGATAGCCGATGCTGTTAATTGGACCGTGGCGCAATTAGTGGGTGGTCTGTCCCAGAGATGCCAGGCGTCATCACGACTCATTCCCCGGATTTCACTACGTTTCCGCGACGCGACCTGTCAACTGCGGCCATCGCAAGTGAGCGTCGACATTGCGAAAGGAACTCTGACAGGGGCGCAAAGAAACCAGAAAAAATCTCTGTCAAGCACTTGAAAAATATCCTGGATAAGTTTTCATACTCTGCTTTAATCAATTTACGTTTTAAAAGATCCAATGCAGCAATACATATTGCTTCTTCTTTACCAGTGGATTTACCAATTTGCAAAATTTGGGTGACATGTTACCCCGACGACCTGTCAAACGTGAAATAATATTTAAATATAACTAAAACTTTACTTAGGTTATGATACTTGTTGTTTACCACGAACGTTATCGATGCCACAGACGCCTACACTCACACGGTGGATAAACATCTCGCTTGGCAGGCTTCATCAGTACATAAACTACTTTATTAAATAAATTTAATTATATTTCTTGATAGCAGAACTTATTTCACATATGCACTCTTATTTGAATTCAATTCATTTCAATTTATATTCTGAACGTTTTACTGAATTTAACATCTTCTCTACGTTTGGTACAAATGGGATGAAGTTTATTTAAAGGCGTCAGTCATCAGTTTGGATTATTTTTTCATCATTAATTTTCTTGTAATAGCGAGTAAAATACAGATAGCACTAGAGCGTTACCCGGTAGTATTTAATTCGTCACGAATCTCTTGGCCAACGCGTCAGATAGATCGGACACATTATTGAACATTTATCGTTTCACGCCCCGTATTTTATTATAAAGCAGAAGGATGAACTTTTTCCCTAAAGCTGATTTCCAAATCGCGCCAATGAACTCTGAAAAAAAAAGTTTTATTTATGTTCGATGGAATGAAGTCTCCGAATGAACACGTGTATAAGTAGTAATTCAAACAATGCACCTTTCACATTTGGACACTTAATTTATATAATGACGAATTACTCAATAAGTAATAATAAAATACACGGAATATATAAGAACTTAGCAATCCAAAATCGACATTTGAAAACAATGAACTTGCGCGTGTATTCATTTGTAATGCAAATGCCACAGATTACTCAAACGGTCAGTCTGAATATTTTAGATTTTTTTTTGATAGGAGAATAGCTACGTAATGACAAATATTTATATAACTGGAATTATGTCGCTTCTAACTCCTATTACTGTCTGGGAAATGATCGAGAAACTTGGCAGTTACTATTTGTGCATCTGATGCCGTCAGATTGCATCTGGATCATGCCCCGTGGGTCATTTACCTCTCTCTCCGGTGACCATTCATTGAATGTCTGCACGTCACCGCGGCTGAGCCAGAATCTCCAATTTTTATCGACTCACTTGGCCGATCTTCATGGTCCAAGAAATTTCGTTCATTCCCACAAACACATGTTTGACAAAATTCTTATATTTCTTCTGGTGCCTTTAGACAACCAAAACTTTTCCATCTGGAATTATTATTTCCATTTTTCAGATCTGGAAAGTGTTATTTTATGATTTCCAATCATGAACTACGCTCCAGAGGATCGTCATCGAGTTACATTCCCTTGTTTAAGTCTTTAATAAAATAAAATAAATTATAAGACCCTAATCACATAGAAATTTCAAATTATGGCACTGCCCAGTATCACAAAATATTCATTCATGAATTTATTATCTTTTTAATTTCTCGTTCCAGTCTTCTGAGCCTGGATGCCAATAAAGACCCTCCACAATCTTTCCACCACTATTTTGCTGTAGAAAGTATTTATTCAAATTATCCTCCGCTCACTGTATCCCTCCGCAGTTATCTAAACCTTCTCAATTGACCTTTCCGTATTCAGCAACTACTCGCTTTTGAACTGTCTTCCTTCATTTGTCCAAACCAATGCAAGTTTGCTCCTGTAGTTTCATGAACCCCGTTTTATCTCTTATTTCCTTATTTCCGAACTTATCTCTCCTTTACGGTCTTATTATTCCTCAGAGGAACTTCATTTCAGCTACTTGTATTTTACTTTTCTCACTCGTTGTTTTTGTTTCCTTTCATGTTCCTTACTTGAATTCATATTGACATTAATTATGAAGTCAGTATAGAAGGATTAAGAAAAGGCTGATAAGCATTATTGGTAAACATCGCATTTTCCATCGACCCGTGGAAAATGCCTTCACTCCAGCTCCCTGTTGATGACTGCTTTCTTACTTTATCGCAATATCTGATTTAGATTTAATTCCTCTTTTTCAGACTGCCTTTCTTTGCATCCTAGTGTGCTTCCTATTTCTACGAAGTCTGGTTATCTGTTAGACTTATCAACTTTATTGGCAATTGTTGCCAAATGTCTTCGAAAATCATATTCATCACTTCTTTTTCGTCTAAAGTTTGAAATGTAATAGATGGTAAATAAAAATTATTTATAAATAATGTTTCCTTCTCCTGTATAACTTAACTGCAGACTTCGCAATATAAATAATCAGAAAATGTAGAGTATGTAAGATGTATTTTTCTGTCTAAACGGTATTATATTTTGTGATAACGTATTGAGTAACGCATCCGCCGCCGGAGGAAAGTTTCAGATTTATTTAAAAACTATTTCATCGACACCGACAGTCTCCAAGATCATTATGTAATCATTTTGTGATTAATAGACACCGGCGTGCCGCTCAAACATAAATCAGCCCGTGTTGATGTGAGCTGTGATGACGTTTTTTTCCTCGTCCAAGAGTTATTAATCATCCTTACGTTTCTTTATGAGATCTCAGGAAATCTGTATGCGACTCAGCTTTGCCGCCTGTGTATCAACTCATCTTTTGTACGCTTCCCAGCCATTTCTCTTAGACAAAACAAAAAGAGAGAGGAATGGTGGAAGTGGCGATCGACGAGATGTTAAGGGAATAAACCATACAGATCTTTTGTTTCTAGCAACATTGACTATGTATTTGCGCAAACGTGTATTATTCGCGGCTTTATCTGGTTAGTGAATAAAAAAAGTCACGCATTGGAATAATGCTACTTGGATATATCTGTAGGAATGTTTTTAGAATGCGAAATTAAATTCGCAAAGCTGTGGTTATTAACACAGTGTATAATGCAATTTAAATAGGTAAATAATCTATAATAAATACTACATTTGAGAAATGACTTTCTAGTTATAGTTGAAGGTTAAGTTTGTCGAAGCCATCTTTAATTTTAAAATAAATAAAAATGCAAAATTTAATATTGCGATAGTGCTACATTGTCTGATTTTTAGATGGAAAATATTTATAATCCATTATTTTTTTTAACTTTTGGCATAATTTTCCAAAAATTTTAAATTTTTTGGTATATATTTGTAATAATAATAATAATAATAATAATAATAAATTAACTTCGTAATTACTGTATGATTGGGATAATTTATTCTTCGATTAAGAAATGTCTTTTAAAAGATTATATTTTGTAGTATTCTTTAAATAATTGTTATAATTATTTATTATTGTGTATCTTTATTATTTAAAAAACATTCATTCATTAGAAAATTTAAGTATTTATTATATATATATTTTTACAAAATTAATTAAAGCCTGGAAATTAGAATAATTTTTTTAAATTAAATATTGCCAATTTTGAATTTTAATGTTATACGTTTGGTTGAAAACTTAAAGAAATTTGTTTATGTCCTCTTTTCATCTGAACCAATCCCAAATTTGTGGACGAACTGTAGTCGTAGTTGAGAAAGAAATTAAACTTTGCTGGAATTTAATTTATATATATAATTGAAAATCTGATGTAAAGTAAACTATTATTTTATCGTTAATATAATAAAATTCTAGTGTAAATTTTAAATATCAACAATACTCTCAACATCATTGTGAATGTAACAGTAATTTTGGATGCAATGTGCGAGTAAAGCACACACTTTCATAAATTTTCTCCAGAAAATTTAAATTATGTATTGATGTTACAGTAAATTAATTTTAATTAATGGTTAATCGGTTTTCACATAGCCTATTTATATTGTAAATATCAGGTTTATAAAATATAGAATTGTTTAAAATTTAATTATTTAGACTTTTAAATTGTTATATATGTAACAATACGGCGTGAAAATTTGTATTTTATTAATATATTATAATTCTTTATTTTATAAAATTATATTTATATAAAATCTGGTTGGTTTTTAGATTTATAAAAAGAGAAAATAGTTCACACCGTAGTGGAAGATTATAAAAACATATTGTATATTCGCATTTTAATTGAATTTAATAGAAGATGATTACAACATATAGACGAATGATCTATCGTCAACTAACTTAAACAGAAGCTCTAATAAATATTAAGTGTTTAATTGGTGATATTTAAAGCTTAAGTTTGGTTGACATTAATAGAAATAGGTTTATATAAATTTTTAAGTATAAAATTCTACAGTTTTTAATAACTATTATCATTCGTTTTTGAGTTAAGAAGACGTCCACGAGTGCTAAAAACGTCCAAAAATGTCAGAGAAAGAAGTTGAAGGATTGGCAAAAATAATTACACGTAGGGAAATAAGTAATTTGCGTTCCTGTGAAATAAATCATCAGTAAATAATTGAGCGGAGTCGCTGGGAATTAATTCAGGAGCTCGTTTGCCTATCGCTCTCTAAGCTACAGCTGGAAGACACATCTTTTGTGAGACGGGGCGATGTTTTACAGCAAGGTATTTATACGACATGATGAAGAGCTTAGAAAGGATAATTATGTCCTGTCACAGAAACAGGTTTAGCACTTTTTAGAGTTTGAAAAATACTGCCAGCGCTAGTAGCAAAGAAATAGGGTGCCTATAATCCCTCCACCTTTGTTCGGAAAAATAAAGGAAACTGAATTCGAGCAAAACATTTTATTTCATTCGGAAGTTTCCTTCTGTATTTTATATAATGTACTTTTTTTACCGGCTGATCCTCGCCGGCTTAAGATCCTTGACGTATGGCGTCTGTTCCGATTTATGTAGCAAAGTGATGCTGCCTCTGAAATGCCGCAGTAATAGACTTCTGTGTTTCCAATATCCTACCTGCGCTCTGTTGTCTATTACGTTTTTCTTCACTTTGTTCCCATCGCAACATCCGTTTCACTCTTACTAACGATGCATTACTCGTTGTTTACAGTTTCCACATTCATGCAGAACACTTTAATCTCATCTCCGTCGATTTCAGAGCAAACTCCAACATTTTTCTCACAAAATATAACTTTTGTGTAACTCATAACGTACAGATGAATTATTTGTATTGTATTTATTATTCGTATTTTACATATCCCGTTGTCATCTCTCGATGCGTAATTTAATTCTTACATAAGTAATGAGGCAAATAAATTCATTTTACACAGAACTTATTCAGGACTAGCTATACCCGCGACTTCGATCGCGCGGAAATAGTTCTTTTTATTTTGCCCTAAAAACGAAACAACAGATACAGAATTTTTATAAAGTTGAATTAATTTAATATATAAAAAGTACGGTAACATTTATTTATGATGGCTAAACTTATAACTGTTTTTGAAAAATGCAACACCCGAAAAGAATGCTCCGAACGAATCCTAACTCAAGGGATTTGTAGATATCACCAGTAATTGATTAAGTTTACAGAGAGATGGCGCACACATAGGCGACATCACTCTTGTCACCACCAAGACCAGTGTAATACTAATGTATAATTTTCTTAATTATTTAACTTTGCGGAAATGTTATCATAATCATCTGAACAAAAAGTTAGTAAATTATTAACATTTTAAATTCATAAATGTCTCATATATAAATCTATTCAACAAAGTTAATTCTTACTATTTTAATTATGACAATGTTTCCCATACCTCAAGATTATTTGAAAATTAAATAATTTGGAAAATAGCTATCTTGATGGAAATATTGACTTAATAAAAAAATGCTGGGAACACAATATAAACAATGAATCGTATCAGTTATAATAAATTACGAATCTTGAATATTGAGCTTCAGCGGTTAATTTATAGTGACGTAATATAGTAATATACAGTACAATTGGAATTAAGTGATACTCTGAGATCGAAGACGTATATTTCATTGCACACAGATTTGCAACCCTGAGTAGTCAAACTTCATTTCTGAGCAGACTTTGGTTCTTTTCAGACTTGTTAAGAGATTCGCGTCATGCTCGCGGCAAGTTGTTTACCTTCGATCGTCTCTTCTTCAGTTTTTGTTGATGGTCGTCTGGCCACAGCTGTGTTTGAAAGACATTCAGGGATTCCGCTCATCTAATATACGCGTAGTGTAGAAATCTGGCGGGACTAATTATAAAACATATAAATGGACTTAAAGAAAATATTGTTCAACATACTCCACAAGTATTTTTAAGTGTTTTCCGGCCATGGTAATCCAGACGAGTATTTTATGCATTTTTATTACCATTAGCGGAATTCACGGCGATTCTTGCGTATTTATTTACATTAACCTGAAAGACTTAAAGATCAGTAGTGCCTAGACTGAAACAGACAAATAGTGTTTATATTTGGGTTCCATTAAACATGCGGAAAAGTTTTGTTGGTAGTATATAAGAAAGCTATCGGAACCGAAAAATTTGATTCTGATGGATCACTACTCAGCTTTTTACCGGGTAGGGGAATTTACAGAATGTAGGAAATGTTCGAAGAACAATACTTTTCACTGAGACACATGAAACTCGAGGCGGAAGCTTTGTTTTTTTTTCTGGAATCTGGGAAAAATGTTGAGTATGTACCTCGGAAGAACATAGAGTGTATACAAGCTGACGTTGGACAAAAAGTATGTGTGTGTGTCTATGCTGATCTCAGATAAGTGTGACGTTGACGACTGAGGAACGTTAATAACGATTTCCTTGCAAATGTCAGGGGAAGGCACAATGCGATAACCTTCCAATTAGGGATCCAGCTTCTACGACACGTGTCATGTTAGAAACTCTTCTTTCTGACGCGTTCTACGTGTTAACCGTTACGCGTCTCTTGTGTAATTATTTGTTGTAGGTCGCAATCCAGACAGACACCAGGAATTTTCATCCTGTTACTCATTATTTATACCGTCTCCCAATACTTCCAAGCAAATATCTAAATCCAAACTTCAATACAGAAATAACAATTAAATTGAAAAATATAATTATTTAACGAAATTTCAGGCTGACAATGTTTGAAATAGTTTTTAATAAACAACATCTATGAAATTATCCTTTTACTTTGATGCGGTTCCTAGTCTAATATCGTGGCGCTTTTAAGAGCAAACTTTTGATTACATCTGTATTTACGTTTAGCAACGCGATTGGCTGAAACATAAACCAAAATTTGAACAATTAATTTTATATGGGTTTAATTTTACCTCTGCTTGAATAATTAAATAAAATCCATGACCTGCTACAGGCTTTATTTTTAATACAATCAAAACACAACGTTTCATTAGGTTGTTATTCTATTTTTTTTTCTGTGGAGAAATACTGACGGACAACGTTTTATTGATGGCTACTATTCCGATTCTAAGCACATTTTGTAAATTTATGTCTGCAAAAAAAACGTTGTCCGTGTATTTCTCCACACGATGAAAAACTGAAGGAGGTGCAAATATATTACCGAAACGTTGCCTTTTTAATTATATTAAAAAAACGTCTGAAGCATTTCATGAATTATCTTTAATTAATTTTATACACAATATTATTTGTGGTGAGATGATTGTTTGTGTCGTTTAGTGTAATATTTTCAAACATGTTATTTATTAAAATTCAATCAAACAGAGCCGCGGAAAGAGTTAACATTTTGATAAAATCACGACAATGTCATTGATGGAGCAATACTGTCCAGAAAGAGGATGGTTGAATGCTTTCTAAAAAGATGTGTGGGAGGTTTACGTGAAGATGACGAACGTAAAATTAAAATACAGTTTAAAAGTTGTCTACTACGCTCCTTAGAGGGCTTAACAGGACGTGATGTGAAGTGCACAGTACGGTGATTGAATTTAAAGAAAGTCTTTAATTAGGGTTATGAAGTATTCTTCCTAAGAGGAGGTGGAAAACTGTTTTGAACAATCAAAGAGAAACGAAATTTCATATAAATTTTTTGCTAACAAATTTTATAATTTTAAATCACGAATTTTTTTCTTCGTATCTCCACACTTAAATTTTTAATGTCACATTATTATTCAAACATCATTTTTATGACATTAAGTTTAATAATAAATATATTTGTATAGTATTTCATTAATATAAATAGAACGTTTCTTCCAACTTTCTGAACTTCTTTTGGTAATTATACACGAAAAAATTATAAAACCAATATATATTTTTCATTCATATTTTTTTAACTAATAAGTGTAAATTTCAATACTTATCGATTATATTAAAAATAAAATATTTTTTCCTTGGCCCTGCAGTCCATTCAGAGCCTTAGCCTACGGACTGACATCTTACGTGACAAATCCCGAATTTGGAGTCTCCGTTGGGATGCAGCGACTCTAGCCACTAGACCACAAAAGGTAGACCAAAATAAAACATATATATTAAACTTGACATCAAAAATTATAATTTAAGTTCTTTAGTAATATTGCATTTAACAGTGATTTAGGAGTTTTGCTGCTCTACTTTTTATTCTATGTTTAAAACACGCAAAAAAGCGGTGAAATGTCCAGTTATATTTAATTTCTTTTTTCTGTTTCTCACATATTTTTGGTAACTAAGGTCGTATAATTAATCGTTAATAGCTTCTTTCTGGATATTCCGGGCGTGTTCTGAAATAGTTCATTTAAACCTTTGCTTGGAATTTACAATTTTGCAGAATTTTTAAAGCAAATGTGAAATTAAGTCATTCGATGACTGCAAGAATGATTTGTTTTTGAAGCGGAATTAAGTTGGAACGAGTTTAAGAGAGCTGCCGATGCTTGTATGCCATTTATTCGGAGTGTTTATTTGGTTGATTACATTTGCCAAAAGGAAAATTTCTAATAAGCGAGGTGCCACTTCGTTAAGATGAGAGGACTGATAAAACGTGTTCTTTGGCGATACTAGGCGGTGGTTGTCACTGGAGCTGGAGGGTTTTGGTGATGGCGGTGGAGGTGGCGGAGGCGGCGGCTTCTCTGCCCAGGAATTGCTGAAAGCTCTGCTCCTCCGGATCGTCTTATCTCGCCCTGCTTTTAATTAACGGCCAATTTTATCACACGCCGCGCTCGGCCTCAATCAAATGAGTGGGCGGAGGAAGCATTAATTTTATCATCAGCACCACCATCTATTACAGATTTATATTTGCACGAACAATGCTCTCGTTCGCGCCTTAACTCTGTAAATTATTTGTTTATCTGATTACATCAGTGTGTGCTCAAGGTAAAACAAGGAGCACGCCGTTATGGACTCGCTTTTCGGTACGGAAGATCCCACCTGGCAACAGGAGAGGAGGCGTCCCGAACTCACCAAACGAGGCTCCGACTTGGAATCATAACGTTTCTCTTCGGTAGTTACAACTGGCGAAATTCACAATATAAGTCGTTAAATAGTATTTAATGACCAATTCAAATTCTTCGAGTGAAACCTTCTTTGATTGTTAGAAAAAAAATACGGCGTAGCTAATAACATCGGAATAGGATTTAAACACCAGTTGGGAACTTAAATATATTCTGACGAGAAAAATATGACGCGATATAAGGCTACATCGTACGTCTGATGAAATATGGTTAATCTATCCTGCATAAATCTTTTAATTTCCATCAAACTACCGGAGCCCAGATCCAGCCTGATTTACCTAACACATTCTAGTCTTGATCTTTCCATTAATTCTTATATTGTTTCCAAGAAGGCGTTCATGCCATTTAACAAGTTTTCCATGACTGTGATGACTCTGATAACATATAATATTGTCAGGAAACCTTAGTGCCTTAATTTCGTCTCGTTGAACTTCATATTTTTCTTTAATTTCCCAAATATCGTGAACAATGAACAGAATAAAAAAGCACAGGCGATTGATTGTTGTCCCACTTTCGTGTTCATCAATTTTAATTGCTGCTGCATGATTCTGTAAAGGTTTTAGATAACCTTTCGCTCTTTGTATTCTATTTCAATCAATTTCAAAATGAATTTGTTCGAACCGACATTATTAGAAGTGTGGTGACTCATGACCCCTACATTCAACGGGTAAAGCAAAAATAATTTAGTTTTTGTTATTTGCGTACAGCAGGACGAAAAACGAGGGTGGTTTGGTGAGGCCGAGTAGGCGGGAAACGTCGCCGTTTACAACATTATTTATTGCCTGGAGTGCATTGTATTCGACACAGTTGGTCCGGGGAGCTGTCCTGAGAAAGTCGGAGTGAGAGGGCAGTGGCTGAGGAAGCAACATGCGTAAAAGTGAAATTCGGCATGTTATGAGAAGATTCATTTGATGGGAGTACGGAAAACAAAAAGATAACATTTGATGGAGATTTAACCTGAAGAAGAGGCGCTAGAGGAGACGTGTCCAGCAAAGGAACCTCCGGCAACGGCAAACAAAGAACGACGTCACCACGCAGAACATCTGGTAACGGCATTTTTACCCGGCTTTTCCACTTAAACCATTCTCGCTGATTCGCGATTTTTATTACAATTATATCGTTCGTCACCCGTGTTCTTGAAAGTAAACACCACAGAAGATTTCGATTATGGATTTTATTGTGAATATTATTATTGATCCATTCTGAAGTCAATGTGGCTACTTCAACTTCGTTTGAGACGGGAAGTGAGACACCTGAGTAATTTTATGTTTTGCGGATGACTCATCACGGAGGTTCGAAGCCTTGAACTGTCATTTCGAGTGGAGTCATAGTGACAGGCACGAGTCTCGACGGAACAACCACCTTTTTCTCGACGAAAGTCTTTAATAAATATGCAATGGCAGATAGTGGGGGGTTGTATTATCCGATTGTGAGCCTATAATAAAGATATAAATCGACAGGGCTCTTATTAACGTCGGCGGACGAGGACGGGCCGTCTGGGCATGAATAAAATATGGCCTGTGGCGGGTAATTGGAGGATTCAATGGCTGGCTTTTTCCTCTTAAACGGTTGTCCATTGTGGCGGGCAGGCGGAGAGCTCGTAGAAGACAAATTTACCATCGGACTGAGCGGGACAATACCTGTCCGAACACTGCTTGTTAACATGTTGCACGGGCATAGCTGTAGCAACTAATAAATTCCATTTACAGCGAGTCTCTATCAGCGTAACAGCATCCGCTCCCAGACCCGTGCTTTACGACTAATTTAACGGAGTAAAGACCTCTGTACCGGACCTGCCTTTAACTAGGTTATTTATGTACTATTAACCAGTTTTACATCTCTCTTGTTTTAAAACATTTTCTCCAAGCAATTCGCGCAACCTTTTCAAGACAACTATTGGAACATGTCTCATAAAATACCTATTAAATTTCATTATATTGGCTACTATCTCGTTGATACATTTTAAACCAAAGTGAAATTTTTCTCATAAAGAAAATGCTGTGATTGTTATCAATTTAACATTCATTAATGTTTTATACGAAGTTCTTTCAAGTTCACTAACCTCATCGAAAGCATCTAAAGTGTGGCTGTTTGAAGGACTACTAAATCGTCTGTGTGTATTTTATTCCTCAAATTATCATCCCTAACATATTATCAGGTAATTGTTTACTGAAGGTATAACTTTTAATCTTCAGTAAAATATCAATTTAAATGAATTAAAAATTTAATTTTACTATATTCAGTTTGAATACGTTTAATTCACTTATCAACGAAACAAAAAATTCTAAACTTACCCAGAATGCATTTGTGGTGAAATATTTTGACGTATACATATTTACAAATTTATATGTCTAAATACCTTTGCCAGTTTGTCAGTATGTATGTCCCAGTTATAGGCGTCTAAACTATTGGTCTGAATTTGACCAAATTTATCACACGTGTTTCTCGTGATCTATAATTTTTCCAAATATACTGAAAACGGTGAAAAATATTTTGTGTAAAAGTTTTGCATTCCATTTTCTCACAGAGATCTCCCAAACTGGATGGAAATTCTCTATATTCTCGATCTACCTCTCTATATTAAATTATAAGAAATTCTCGTCGTCTATACAATGTATACGTAAATTACTTTTATTTTTCGCGTCAGGTAAATTTTAATATTTAGTAATTACTGATTTGTGAAATAAAATATTATGCATTTGATAGTGATATTAAAGAGATATTTAAAGTATTAAATTAAATAAACTTAAATTAATAAAATAATGTATATATGTGAAAAAAGTGAAAATCTCAACAAACTTTCGTTTCTTCCACTTTTTTGTCGGTGTTTTTCCACCTCTAGCAATGTCCGTTCTCAACTTGAAGAAATGAATAAGGGCTTATTTTTCTCGTCTCACCGACACCTATCAGTAGCTTATCTTTGTTTCCCCTCTGAGCTACAACTCAAAAAAGAGCTCAATTTTGGAATCCCTCCACCTTTAGGCCCATGTTGTTCGAAAACTGAGGTTTTTATAAAAATTCTGAGGATACATAGTTGATTGGAAATTCGATTCTCTACAATTTTGGTTTGTTTTCAGACCACCCGGAATGGTTCAAAATGCCACATCTCTATAAAAAAACTTACAATTTTGGTGAGTTTTTGCTATTTACACAACCTAGGATTGAAGTAGATTGGATTTGACAACAGAAATAGATTTAGATTGTTGGAAAACGTAAAACTAGTGTTTACACGCCAGTCTACCTAAAAGGGGTACCTGAGGATTGGATTTTGAATGTAGTGCACCTTCAAGTACTGTAATAAACTTATCGTTAATTACATTGCTGCTTTATTATTTACGTGAACCCGAGCAACGCCGGGTATTTCGGCTAGTTTCTGCCTATTTTATATTAAAAATTATTGTTACTTGTGCACATTCGTCAGCGTTCCGCTGTTTCTGGGTGGTTTTTACCAATCTGCCCGGCAAAGCAAATTCTCTTCGTGTTTCTACTGGATGCTGTACATCTTCAATCTTCATCCCTACTTTAGGTACTTTCAATTTTCTCATCGACGAGATATCTAAATTCCCCGGTTCCTTGTCACTGTCGTTACTCGACAACTCCATGTCTTGACATTTAAAACGAATGACCTGGCTAAACGGAATTAAATGAATTTCTTCCTAAATTTAATTTATGTATCACGTCATATCGAAGAATGCTGACTCCATAATAATTTAAGCTATCTGACCCTAACATTCCAGCACGCAGCTGACAATCAACACATCCAGTCGCAGACTTCATAGATGCTCTTCCAAGAGCAATAAATATCCCTGGAGGATGTAGAACTCACTTCTGCTAATTGCGCCTTGACCTTGGATACGTACTGACTGCGCAATCTTCGAACAAAGCAGACATTTAAAATTATTCCTCATTACTGCACACTCAACATTTTTATAAAGAAAATACACCTTTCAATTTTGGCGGTTACATCGAAATTTATGAATCCATATTTTACGTATGGAAAGTCGTACTTATTTTCCGTTCCTTTTCATGTCCAATATTTTATGTAACATACATTAAAAGCTCTGGTGTTCAATAATTATATTGAAGTATTCTTGTACTGACATAGTTATATTCCCCGAGAATTCGTAATATTCTTGTTTTACTTTCACGCGTTCCTATAATATTCAAACACATGATTTTTTTAAGTAACTAAAATATTTATTAACGGTTTAAGAGTTCTGTAATACATAAGTACATGGAAAATTTTAAACTGAAAATATTTTACTTGTTAAATTTATCTATTAATAGCTATTTAAGTCAGAAAAATATAGTTTAAGGAAAACGTTCTAATTTATTCAATAATAAGAAATAATAAGAACAAGAAATTTTCATTTAAATTTAGTGTGCTGTGGAATTTAGAAGCTTTATAAATAATAATTTTATTTAATTAAACCTAAAACTTAATATAGATTTTAATAATGTTAAAATTATACGTAAAAATATAATATAATTAAAAGAAAGATTTTAGAATTCATATATTTTTTAAAAACCGATAATGGAATGAATTCCATAAATTAAAGTGAAAATATATCTAAACACTACACTAGTTTTAGAATAATTCAAAGGTTTAGAGTTATAATTTAAAAATTTGTTGATTTGGACTTACACTTATCAAATGCCCTTCTATAAGATGTCAATTTGAATATTACGATTAATATCGACACCTTTGACGTTTTAAATTTTCGACGTGGCTAAATTTACAAATTCAGGACTAATTGAAAAAAGATTTTCAATGTAAATTTTTGACAATTCGTGGTTGTATGCTGCCGATTGTGCTTGAGCAAAATAATTATTGAACTTCTGGAACTCCGAGGATCGATAAATGCTCTGTGTAGGCCAGAAAAATCTGGAATCATATGTAAACCATGAAGAAATGTAGAAATTATATATACTAAATTGCATGAGGGTATGTGAAATATTTTTAACATTAAATCATGATAAAGAAAATTCTTTTTATATTGTTATAATTTTAAACAAATTCAATCAATTTTTTTGAGCGGGCTGGTTAACCGTGAAGATTTCATCCGTATATTAATGTGACTGATTAACATAGGGAGAAATTATTATCATAATAATATTATTTGTTTATTTAAATAATATATCAAATTAAAGCAAAACCCGGTTCTAACGAGTAAAATAGCAAGAACCGTCTTGCTTGTTCAAGCAGTATAGTACAATTATAGTAATAAGATACAAATTAGACAGAGATTATATATAACAGTTTCGGTAGTTTGACTTCATCGAAAAGATATAAATGATAATTCTCATCGTCGACAGGCGAACAGAGCTTCGATCTTACTTTAAGTGGCTCTGTGTTGTGCGGTTCATTCCTGCGTGCAAAAACGAAATTAAAGATTATGCCAGCCAGCTGAGCACCCCTTGACACTCCCCCACTTACCCCCCAATTCTTCCGCCACACTTCCGGCCTTTAATGCAATGCAATAATAACTCCAATTATTACACTAGTCAATTTCGCCCCCCGCAGAGCTGAAGGGCGCTTCCAGCACTTACCCCCTTTGTTATTCTTCAAGCAGCAGGGGTTCACAGCAGCACAACCACATCACGACAAATTAATCCCATAAAGTTACCGAGGTCTTCTACATTAGTCGTCCCCAGTTGCTCAAATGTTTTCCCGTCGAATGAACAGCTTCACGAAAAACTCAAGCCATTATTATGGTCGAAAATATAGATACAACATATTTTTCTGACTTTAAAAATTACAATCAATAAAAGGAGGTCAATAAATCAGCATATAAATTTATCACTATTTATTCAAAAGCGACGATTCGTCTCCCTTTTGAGACTTCCTCAGGCGTACTACAAACAAGAAATTAAATGTGTTACCATTTTTTAAATTTATATATAAAAAAATGGTTTAAAACTTACAAATTTAGCAATTCATTATATTTACATCTTGACTTCCACACCCGAATAGATTATTAAATGTACACGTGAATAATTTAGTGACTCGCTTGGACCATCTCCAGCGACGGTTACGACCGAAATGATTTAGTAACAATGAGTGCTTTCAATAATTAAATTTTAACACTGGAGAAGAATATTAAAAGTTAAACTACTACAACAAAAGAGTATTATAATTTTTTTCTAACATTCTTGTCATTTTTAACATTGTTTGCATGAGGGTTGCACCTGATATACAACATTTCACACATAACTCTCGAAAAGTAATTTTTTCTTCGTTTAAATTTTCCATATTTTGCCAATCAAAATTGTGATTATTAAAATGTATATGAATGTCTAATTTGATGTTGTTTTTATACTCCTTAATGCGAGTTTTTAAAGCTCTTTAGTTTGTTCGATATACAATGTGTTTTGTAGATAACATTGTCTTTCCAGAAAGTTAATTTAGTCTTTAATATTTTGAATGAAATTTAAATTATTTATTGACTTAAAAACAACATATACACCGTAATTATGAAAGAAGTCAATTAGTTATATTGTATGTTAGCTGTATAAGGTAAAATTATGAAATTCATTTTTATTTTATTAATCTTTTTAACAGATAAAGTATTGTCAAAATACCTGCTTTAATTCAATCAAATTTTGACATGTTTGTTGATGAAATTGATTGAGTCTGCATTTAGTAACAGAATATTAGTAACTTATTTAGATTTTCATTAATGACAGTCTTATCTACCAGATTTTAAACCATGGTTTTCTTTTGAGGAATGGGGTGATTGGACATATAATTAAGAACTCTTCCTGAATATGTAGATTTTTGATACCAACAAAGATGGAAACGTCACTTTTTAATAAATAGTAATAAATTTATATGCTGAATATTGGCCGTCTTTTTATTTATTGAATATATAGATACGACGCCAAAGGTGAAATCGCCATTAAAATCATGTAGATGAATGCTTATAATTTTTTGATGAAGTAAAAGGTCTAAGCTCATGTCAGCAAGAAAATTGTTTGATACAGAATTAGTTGCTGCCTCAGAAACCAAGCTCAAATATGTGTATTAAATTTAAAATTAGGTACATTATCAAAATGTTTAAAATTTATAATTAGTAAATAAGACTATAAATAAACCCAAATTTGACATAAACTTCATTAACTTAGTTAGTCCACGTCGTTTCGTTCCTAAATTTAGAACCTCATCAAATTTAGGAGGATGATAATTTTGACTTGCATGTCCCACGAGAGAAAGAACGAAACGTCATGTGAAAAATAATGTTAATAAAGGTTAATAAGATATATCTAGGCCAATTCATACTCAAAAACTAGTACTTCAATTGAAGAAGTAAAATCTGCTTCTACTGAGCTCGTTATAATCAAGTTAGAAGGTATTGTTTCAGTCTTGCAAATAAATTGCCTCTCATTAAATGTACTTTCTAAATTTTTTAAAACGTATTTTTTTAGAAGAAAGACAAGATTGGAAAAATATTAACCAATTAACTACAAGCTTTACTGGGCTTCAATTGAGCATTCGGACTAACTTAGATTAGAACGTATTGTTTATAAATTAGATTGATCAGTTTTACTTGGCTGTCATATTAAAAGCAATCAAGGACTTATGATTCCTCTGTCAATTGAAGATGACTTCTCTAAAATAATGGTGCACGTGTATGAGGAATATTCCAAACCGGATTCCCTCACCAAACACCATGCAGTCCCCATGGTTTTCGCTGCGTGGATAGAATTAATCTGCATTCTTCGCAATTAGGAAAATGAATACTCATGAAATATTGCGACCGGCCTGCCGACTTTGTTCACTTTATATAACCTGTTTATATAGAACGTCATAATTGCTGTTTAAACAAGCCGAGGTTTAATTTCTGTCTAATTAAAAGAACAATTGTTTGATTTACATATTGCGCGCTCAAGATTCAACAGTTATCGTAAGTCTTTGCTAAATTTATTTAAAAAAAATAGCGGATGATATATATGAGTGTGTATTATTTATAAGTACTGTGATTACTAAATTTTGGCAATCTGTCAGTCGTCTCGAACAGCTTCGGTCCGCCTATGATTCTGAATTTCTTTTTTCTCGTAGCATATCCATTAACTGGTCTCGTTATAAGTTCTCAGGCTAAATATATAAGCTACTCCGTGCACTTATTTCTCCTCAGGTTACTACTTAAATGTATACAGGTTTTCCTTCAATTCGTTCGGTCGTTTACTGAAAGAGCGACTGCTATTCAGGCAATCAAATCAGCGGGTATGTAATAAAAGTTTATTATTTTGTAACCAGTTAATGCCGGGAGAAATAACCCCGAATATGGATTATGGCTTGAAAATAAAAGTTGTAAGGAAAAAGAGCTGCTCGAGAAAAAAGAATTACAATTATATTTGCTATTGCTGTGAATGATTCGATTACAAACGCCGAATAATTTTGTTTCAATTCCTTAATAAGACATTTAAAACATCCATATAATTTCCTTACAAAGTAACAGTTACTGCAGAAATAGGTCCTGATAGTTTTTACTATATAGCTGACTGTTTAAATCAGTTACATTATAAAGTGCAATAGGCAACGAAAATTAAACTCACGCTTTCTTCACTAAATTTTGCACCGCTTCATTTTATACCACTGTTAATAAACTTATTCAAATTTATTTCAAGTATCTTAAATACCAAAAGATTTAAAACAGCTTTTTAGTGTAATTTTTCATTATTTCAGAATTAAATTTTTGTTTCATTCACCATATTCCATTATTTTTATTGAGTTCTGCTAATGTTTCATTGCTTCTGTTTTTTAATATTATTAGTATTAGTAATTCAGTTGATTTAGATCATAGTTTTCCTTAAGAACTATAATCTATCTATGAACTAATAATTTATGTACGTTTGTATATTAATGATTAAAAATTAAAGGCGTGAACATACACATACAACCTGGTACACATTTTACAAGACCCGGAGAAAATGAGATTTTAATTAAGAAATGTTTAGAGTTATTCTTCCTTCAAAACGCACTGGTTTGTGACATCTCTAAACATGTTTTTACGTTCATCTTATGTTAAAGAATTTAAAATTCCGTCATCTTTAATTGTACTAAATATGGTGACTTTCTTTACGTTCCGCTTGGTCTCAGTCAAGTTTATTCGTATCGAATTAATTTATTTTCCCGGTTGTCTTAAAAAAATACCCTTGCAAAGCCGGGCACTCTACTAGTACTAAACATTTGTATTTTATTAACTACATTTTTTTTAAGTTTACCTCACTCTGACGTGGCCATGTCTACTGAGCTCGCGGGATCGAGGAATAATAATGTTTTAATTCCTGTAACGTGTATTTACGTGTCTGACTGAAGTGTTTCTGTTTAAAGTAGGTACATTGAACGTATTATCCAAATTTTTTTTCTCACACCCAAGTGTGTCTTTTTGAAAGATTTATGTATCAATTATTTTTTCTAGTTTATATAAAAATAATGTATCATGGACAAAAGCCATAATTCATTAAAATTAAAATTTACCGTCTACAAGGACTTGATCAGTAACTAAAACTGAATAAATAAATAAAATGTAAAAGATAATAGTTGACTTCCAAACAAATGAATAAATTTAGTATAACGTGGTTACTTACATAATTAACAAACATTATTTGAATGTATGTAAACCATTTAACAGAAAAAATTGACTCCCTCTAACAACTTCCAGATTGTATATCCAAATGTTGTTTTAAATTTTCCAATTTAATTTATGGCAAAAATTTAAAGATATTTTCTAAATTTTAATAACAATCTTATTTATAAAATTGAGTGTCTGGATTGTCAATCAGAGCGTAAGCTAGTAACTACAAATAAGTAATATTTCTCCAATCAAAACAATCCATGGATGTACAGACGGTTTTAACAATATTTGTAAACGTAAATAATGAATGTAATTATTATCCTCGCTTGATGAACGCAATGCTGTATGTTAGATCAAATATAAGGTCAATAAATGGGAAACAGGCTCATTAAATATGAATTACAAATGTGGTGTATCCAGTTAATTTTAACAACTTATACTAAATTTATCTATTTCTTTTGAGGTCAACATAAGGAGGCAATACTTTGTAGTACAATTTAAATTTTAAATAATTATGGCTCTTTACCATGATACATTTATTTTATTTATTAAAATAATTGTAGTTAACTTTTCCATTTTATTTATTATTCTTTGATGCTGGGCCTAATTAAGTATGGAATGTTTATCACATAGGAATTTTACTATTATGTATTTTTGTCTTATTTTCATAATGTCGTTGGTATATTTACCTTTTTTATTTTATTACTATATGTCAGAAAAAATTAATATGAGATTTATTATTATTTACGATAATGCAGCAGCAACACGAAATTTGTTAATATTTTAAGTAGTTAACTGAGGTCTCGAAAGTTTGAGAGGAAACATTTTTATTCAAATTAAATTCTTCTATTTTAGACTTTTGCCAATTCTTTATAATTTTTTTCTTGACATCTTTGCTTGTTCGACATGCACATCTAAATTTACATCCGTAATTTCTTATTTCCCTTACACTAGGCGAGGTTCAAATTTAAGAACGAAACGTCGTGTTATTACTACTGTTAATAAATAGAAGGAAAAATTAAATGACATGATAGTTTGTTAAATAGTCTTCATAATTTTAATTTTTTGCTATGTTATTTGTGTTATATCCTAAGACGATTTAAATTATTGATAAAGACCACAATGAATGGTCGATACGTCTACTTTATGTTAAAAAATTCAAAATTTATTGTATAGGTCTGTTAAACGTGTCGTTAATTCTTCATCTGCATTTATTCCTAGACAGTAGATTTTCCTATTTTTCTTGTTCTATTTCTGCAGTGAATGACTAATCAAATCAGGAAATCTAAATTTAGATCGATTGTGCAACTTAGTTCTGTCTAGCGATGTAAGGCTCATGACTGTTGGTTTGTTGATTAAAATACTGAACCGTAATTTTTTTATTCACGGAATGAAGAAAATACTGGTCGTGTGCTGTGTTGTTGGTTGCAGTGGCATTGGGCGTGGTGGTTATTGGAGTTAATTTTGGGCGCGTGCCTCTGTCTTCTGCCGTATTAATGACGCACTTGGCGGAGCAGAACGAATGCCGCACATCCAGTGATGGATCCATTACTTCTCAGAGGCGGACGCGTGCCTGTGCTCGTTCACGAGGAGGAAAGGGACACCCACAGATGGAAGCTTCAACACGCTTGTAGACACGCTTGTAAGGACGCAGTCCACTGGCCAGGAATAGACGCAGGAATGCCGCAGTCCGGCTTCTGCAACACGCTAAAGTGGACAAAATGAAAAAAAAATTAAATCGTTCGCTAACAGATGTCTAGAACCAACAGTCACTCTCCTATATTCAATTTCTTAATTCATTTGACTGTGTTTAAAGATAGTCTTGCAGCTCCAATTGGTTGATCCTTTTCAAAAAATATATATGGCCCCGTAGTAGCAATTGCATTCTCAATGATTTTAATAACATTAAAATCCAAATAAAAAATTATTTTGTAATTTTTTTTGGTTTATCAAAATGAGTTGACAGATTGTGTAGCACGACAGTTAAGATTTCTTAAATTCTTAAGTTTAAGTTAGCGAGGATTGGGAACTGGAATTGGAGACAGCGTGTCGAGACCTATATTAATGTGAAAACAATTTATATAAAAATGCTAGTGAAAACATATAGTGAATAAAAGTTAAAGGTCTGTGTTTAAAGTGTACTAATGGATGAAAGAAGTATTCCGAGTACAGACAGTGAATTAGTGATAAAATACCACACTCATTTATTGTTTGTATTTTGGTTACTTTTTTGTAATATATATTGTATATATATATATATATATAATGAAATAGTTATCTTAAGTTATTAAGTATAAATTTAATTCAGCTTCCTATTACGGACTTTAATTAAATATTATCATATTGAATAGTGAAAAACATTTGATTGTTGAGTTTATTAGATTCAATTTTTAAATTTTTAAATTTTTAAATTTCACCCTAGTCTTTAGTCTTTAATTGATGGATTACTTACTTACTGTCACATTTTATTGTACGAAGCTAAAAGGTCTATTTTAATCGGTTGTAATCATGTAGGAGAATAATATAATTGAATGTAGTCAGCATCTCCATAATTTATTAATAGAACTTCATGAACACCAGAAATATACATGGAACCTAGTCCATGGATAATATAATCAAAATGTTATCCAAATCGAACAGGGCTTTCATGTTTTATATATTTAAACATGAATGGTTTGAAAACATTTCTTTTTAGTTCTTCTGAGTGATGTAAAATAATATGGAGCATTATGATTAATAATATCAATTTTTCTTCGCAGTCCGACATAAACAGGATATACATACTCCCGATAAACAAATGCATGGTAATCGAGAAATGAGTGTACGTAGTTTGTTCACTGGTAAGACAGCAATTACTCGAAATTGGGGGCAACGTTGTTGCAAGTGTCACTCGCGGAATTACAACTGTAGCCGTATGTTTAATTTCGTTGGAAGGATAATTTGGTTTAACAGCAACCACCAACGTGCGAGGAAATTATTTCTGACGCTGCTGTGTCCATAATTGTATTAGTGGAGTCGTAAACAAGCGGCGGTGCAGTGGGCTCTGTTAGGCAGTCGGGATATTAATATGAATAACTGGCTTTCATTAGCTTTATTACAATCAAATACAGCGGCTTGGTGATGGTTAGCTTTCGTCGCGAATTTAGTTTATTACTGAATTTTGCAAAACAGATGTTGCGTGGCGTGTCAACCGGATATCCATTATAATCATATATGATTATTATTTGTGAAAAGTTCAGAACAATATTGTAAATTCGTTCACGAAACAAACAACACATACATTGGAAAACTGAGCCTCGAAAAAATAACTAGTAAAAATTGGAATAGTACTCATAGCTTATTTTAAGGATAATCTCAATAATGAGGTATTTGTGTAATATTTTATAAAGGATTTACATTTAAACAATATTTTATTTTTACCTTTGCTTCTTCATTATTAAGGACATTTAACAACTATTTTAGCGGACTTCATTATGATTATAATATATTTCATTAATCAACGTTTCCGTACATTTTTGTATTTTCATCAGGTTAGCTATGAATACCATCTGTTATGTTTCTATGGTAACAGAACGTATTAATACCTGTTTATATAGAACTCACTGATTTGAGATTTCTTACTTATTATAAAGAACATGAATTTATTTAGCTTAAATAGAAATAAAATAGAATAATTTTCCATAGATTCTCATGAGAAGCAAAACTTGAAGGATATGGAAAGATCCTTAGATTTTTATAGTGTTGCACTTATATCTAATTAAGCAATATTTTATTGCCCACTAAATCAATAATCTGAAAATTATATTTAACAAATAAACAATACAGCCAGTAGGTCAGACAACAATATTTTTTATTTATTTAATATATTTACGACGTTTCGTCTATTTTTGTGGACTTCATCATGTGTATTTTAAAGGGATAACACTTGAAAACATAATTTTGCATATATGTTAACCATTTAAAAGATCGTGGATATATTAAACATCGTTTTCTGACAAATAGGCTGTATTGTTTATTTATGTAATGTATTATTACATAAGACTCATTTATAAGATACCGTGACAAACCAAAATAAAGAAATAATACGATGGATTTCTTCACATACTGGCATCAACGGCAACGAGATGGCAGACGTAGCAGTAAACGAGTCTGCATCACAGTTGATAATGGATACCGCTGTGTAATAAAATCATCATGGGCCCTGGAGCAGACACAAAGACGACCAGATAAACTGGCATTGTACACAGAAAAACAATTCCTATAAGGCAACAGAAGAGACGAGATTACTAGCAGACCACTCCAATCTAACACATCTGGTCCACCAACACTTTGCGAATTCCGTAATAGCTCTGCAACAATCAAACCTATATTCGAATGCAATTCAACACAAGTTCACAGAAATAGAAATCTAGTCAAAAATCCACACACAATACAAAATACAATAAAATTAATGAGATAAAGCTCCGTAAAAAATTATTACAACCAATTTAATGTGACGTAAAAATGTATCAGTCGCCATTGGGTTCATGCGACTTAAAATAAATATAAAAAATATGTTACTGGGAAAAATAATAATCCTGCTGCCGATTTTGGTGTTGGTTAGAAAAGTCGACCTTTCCCTTCGGTTGTATTTTGATAATCCCTCCTGTACGCTGACGTTTCTGGTGCAGAGGAACGTGTTGGGGTGACGTATATTACCACGCTTGACGTGGAAGCCACGTGGCACTTCTGCTTTGCATCCTTGCCCTGTCAAGCATCACGCTGCCCCGGGCGAGCCGCTATTACGGACAGCTTATTTATTATGACTACATCCCCGATTTTGCATCATTTATCGGCTCTGATTACATTCTCCCCGTCGCTAATTATGAGTGTCCGGCCGCGTTACGTGAGCGCAATATTTAACCTCGGGAGGAGCCGTATCATATCTGCTCTCCTTTGTGCTTACGTAATCTGCGGCGAGTTTTTACGGCACTTATAATTACGGCTCCAAACAGGAGGATGAAACACGATGCCGGGCTCCACACGCCTCTAATGACAGCACCGATAGAAACAATTTACTGTGTCCTGCAATAATAGCCTAATTAATAATGTGTAATAAATACTGACCCCACGGCTCTGCTTTCCTTTGCTCACAGTTCCGTCAGAATAAATCAGATAGATAACTTAGACCAGGTGTGCCCTTCCTCATGCAGGTCGTCCGGTATCCATTATCAACTAATATTTCTTATGGCGTTTCCCCGGTGGTCTGGAACGTTAGGGAAATGAGTTAATGTCAAACAGAAAGTAAATTTACCAATCTTAGGCTAGAAACAGACAACTTCTGTTTTTATTCACGATTTATCCATAACGATTTACAAACATATTTTACTCTAGAATACATATAGGACAATTAATGACTGGAACAATCTGCCTGCAGGAGTGTTTGGGGAACTTCCACTAACAGAAAGACAATTTAGACTTAATCCAATTTTAGTGTAGTGTAGTGAAGTGATCAGTGCTACGAAATCTCTAAAAATATACTACAGTGAAATATATTCCCAGTGTTTTTTTTTCCAAGGCAAAAACAATATTATTCTTTTTAAAAATTAATCTTCCAATAATATGATTCTACACTTATTTATTTATATTGACTATAATTATACATTCAATTATAGGTTAAATATGGTCCTTTACGACCAGATTATTAATTATTGTTTATGTTCTATGTATCTGCCACCGGGCATCTGCCCATTTGTAGATTTAATAAATACAATACAATATTTCAATGAAAATCGAATTTTGGCCAAGAATATAATTTTTGTGTTCATTAATAAGACTGAAACATCGGTCAATTGAATTTTATTAGTTTGAGGGAAAAAAATGTCAAAAAAGACCCGTACTGATTTGTAGATATTTAACATTATTGTTAGTTAATGAAATTATAAACGTTAAAAAATATATTTTTATTATGACTGTAGTTGCATCAACAAGAGACGTTTTAGGAGACTACAAAAATTAATTATAATATGAACTAAATAAATACATTAATGATCGAACAAAACTGAAGAAGGAGTGGGAAGAGACAGTGAACTGTGAAAAATAGTTCACACAGGCACATAAAACTTCTTCTAGGACACCAATTTCTTCTATGAATCTCATAAGACAAAAGATGTCATTAATATCGTTTTATTATTCCTGCTTACAATTTTGTTCCAACTGTTTTAGAACTACCCTAATTTTTTCCTTATGTTTTCACTGAGAGCTATATTATTCGGAAATACCTTTCGTGTGTCTTAATTATTCTTTTGAGAGGATTGTTAAATTATTTTGCTATGTTATTGACTATGAAGTTTCGATAGGATTCAGTGTTCAATATTATTGATAACGGGGTTTTAGGACATTTATTTTCTCGTCTTTGCTCTACGTTTGTTGATCTTCAATTAGAATACTGGGTTGGTTGTTTACTACATGATGTTTGTTCAGTAAATATAATACACTGCCATAATTTATTTGGGATCGAATTATAGCTGTTAAAATTAATAGGTGCGCCTTTTATTGTTACATAAATTCGTGTCTGGTTGTGTATTGATTGATAATGATGGCACTATTTTACTTGTTAGTTAAACGTGAAAAGAGTTGCTGGAAATATGTTTGAGGTTTCGATTCAGATACGGACTGTACGTGACTCGTATACGACTCTTTTCATTTGGCGAAACAATGATAAAGATAAAATGGCTTGGCACTCCGGAAGAGGAGTTTTATCTTCCAGACCGTCACTGCGTCTCCACGACCCATCTAAGAGTATGTGATAGATTTGAAGAACCAGTTATATCGCCGCCTATCGTAAATTGCCCCCAGGACATTTTAATGATGCCGATTCGAGTCACGTTTCCAATATTTTGTTCGGTTGTCTCTTTGTACAATATGCTCCTCGGAGAGTGAGCGATCCGAGATGAAGATACCAGTCCGGTAGATACGCTTCTCAATTAGCCGGTTGCTGTAACCCTCAGCGTCGTAATTGGACGTCCAACTGCTCTATTGATTACCTGATTACCCGCATGACACAATGGCAGGTCAACAACACAGTCCTCCGCCATGACAGGGGACGATGGAGGTCATGTAACAGGTTCAACCCCGCGCCATTCATATTATTTTCATTGCCTCTACCGTTTACTACCATTGACTTTGATTATTTTGTTTTCAATTCTCTATCAATATCGCCAGCCTCGCTTTCCACTTTCAGCATCTTGATCAAATCTCACCTCTGTCGTTTGACTTTCTAAAATTCCTTCTCGGTTTTCATTTTTACATAACGTGTCATTTCTTTGTGTCTATTTTTTAATGATGTCGGCTTAGTCGATATGACTAAGAATTATTTTATTTATTGAAGACATACTGCCTGAAAATGGTAGTATATTCTCATCTGGGATCAATTGTGATAAGACCTGAAATATGAAGAGTTTTGTAAAAATTGTCACAAAGAAATCTCGAAAGTAATTGGAATACATGTATTGTAACGTAATATTCATTTTAGATACAATAGCCACAGAAATTATTTTGGACTTAGTTTCCTATGATCGCTGATTTCTGTTTCAATTTCTTCTTTTCGGGCTCGCTTAATGTGAACATAATTTAATTAAATATTTCATGAATACAAACTGCAAATTCTTAGGTTTACTTGAATTGAGAGATATTGAATCGGTCATTGGACGTGGACCTGGATTAGCTCAGTTGGTAGAGCCCCCGTCTAGATATCTGGAGGTCCTGGGTTCGAGTCCCTGGTCTGGTCAACATTTTTCCATTGTTGTCTTTCTTCTAAGTTAAGAGTAAACAATTGATATATAAGTATGCTTGAAACTCGTGAATGTTAATCACTCATTCATTCATTCATTCAACTAATCGTACATTTTTTGAAGAAACGAGGTACACGTCCAGTATAATAGTTTATCATTACGCTACCATTCGTAGATTCCCGCGTAGTCACTCGAACACTCCTCGGCGATTAACGTCGGCACCGACACACTTCTCGACTACACTTTGAACAGTGATTTGCAAATCGCTTATGAACATTCTTCCAGTTTCCTCTCTCTCCATCTAACCACTCCCACTGTTTTCTGAGGATCCAACAGTGAATCCTAAAACAACCTCCACACTTCTCCCAGTTTTTGGGGTCTAGCATTGCCACGTCACATCGCGTATTTTATATATGGACGAATGCAATACAACTCTGAATCTCCAGTTGTATCAAGAAGCTTATTAGTAGCCATTATTTTCATTATATTGAGGCGATTTTCTGAAAATGATATGACCCCACTTAAACGGTAAACTGTAGCTATAACGTGAATTGTCGAGTGTTTACTTTCGAAATTTGAATTAAGAAAATGTTTCTTCATTAAGAAATGCAACATAATCGTTTGAAGTATTTACGTCTACAAAAAAACATATTTATTCAATAAAATTCCTGTATTGTGATGTTAACCAAATAACTGCTAATTGTGTTGTGGTCCAGAAATGTTCTGTAAATATGCTCATAAATGTTCTCTATTCATTTGAGTGTTCTAAAAAAAGGGAAAGAAATTGGTTGGAACAGGAAATATTCTACTTTCATCTGTACGAATTTCGAGCGAATCAAGTCACTTAATGTTGGGAACTCTCTTTGCGTCTGCATTCCGACCCACACAGGAATCTGCACTTCACGAATTCCTTTTATTTATTAGCATACATCTTTGTTGCACGCAATTAACTGTACAATGTTGCCTTGAAATTAAAACATTGCTGGAATTCTGGAGCGTTTTACTGGATTTGCGACATGCGAGTTCATCAGGCAAGTAACATTCGTTTTCTTATTAAACGTGTTAATTCTCACTCTGTTAATTACATTGCATATTCGGTGTCAATTGCTTGTTTTACCACGAGACGGTTCCATTTAGCGTTCGACGATTTTGCTAAGGCTTAATATTTTAGTTGTATTTGATTATATATTGATCTGAGTGGATTTATTTTCCATTAGTTTTGAATTGGGTTAGATGTATTTGACGCGGGCAGAAAAATTAGCAATATATTACTGCATTGGATAAACGACGAGAGGAAAAGCTACGATCTCGATTATGTCTCATTAGCTATTAGTCGAGTTCCTGATTGCCGTCGTTGTCTGAGGTACCTCTTTGCTGCTTGCATCTCAAAGAGGGCAGCGCACACTTGCGCTACATAGAAAATTAAAGACTCTGTTGACGAGGAGAACATGCGGCGTCGTTAGGGAATTCCCCTCTACTACGCCATTGTTACGGCATTCCTCCGGGCGAAACAATACCACCCAGGGTATCTTATATCGTATCTAGAGCGGTGGCAGGAGCTGCAGTATAAATCAGCGTGTAATAGAAAAAAATACATTTTTTCCTTCTGAAATCGTGCACTTGAATGATTTTATCATTCGTTTAATTTTTTTATGTCAAGGCTATATTAAACGAGGAAGCTCCGTGCTAAGTCGTAACAGCAGGTCCCTAATTCTCTTCAGGTCGTTTAGGCTTTTGAACCACGAAAATAAAAAACAAATTATTTGAGACGAATTCTAATGAACATTTTATATTAAATGACAGACTGGCAGTTGAAGCACTAATTACCGTTTATGTAACTACCTTACTTTTAAAAGGACATGAAATTAATAAATGTTAATTATTCATTCACTATTTAAACTTGCTTCTACAAATTTATTGAAAGGTGTTTGCTTTTAATTTTTTAATATAATCTACTATGTCTATTTTATTGAGGGATTAATTAACATATTTTACTAATTTAAGTATTTTCTTGGATATATCTGGGTACACGATGTTGGCCCGATATTTATTATTTACATTGTTAGTAATCTCTTGGGCATGACCTATAAGAATATAAACTATAGTTGCCATATTGGTACCATTAAAGATGGTGGAATTCCTTTTATTCTGTCTCACTCCTCAGAGACGTCATAGACCTGTGCACAAATACGGTTTGGATACAAATTTTTAAATTTGTAACTAAAATTCCCTCCACGTTTCTGTTTTGGACATCTCATCCTCACAGTGTTATTTATCCTTCATTGTTATGTTTGATTTTTTAGTTCTATACTGAAACTCTTCTGCATTGTTCTGTGATCTCCGATCCTTGATTGCCGCTTCTTAACTCAATCCTGAAAGTTACTCGTTGTTTCCCACGCAACGGGATGAATTTACCTTTGAAGAATAGACACCATCTGGGTCAATATAAGCGTTTCTTTTCAATTCTCTCAACTTAACTTATTTTTAGTTCAACTCCAAATAACCGAATTGAATGCACAATATTTTTTCAAGCCCAACATATTCTTTATTTTCCCCTCACTCAGGTAATTTTTTCAGAGTTTGTGGTCAGAGTTGGAACTAAACAATGAAACAACTAAATATTTACATTACCAAGTGTCATATCTTCATAATTCATGTAAGACTTTTATTTTTAAGTTCTGTGAATCACGGTCCTTGATTGCTGCTTCACGATTCTAGCACAAATGTTGATCTTTGTCTTCCGTTGGATTGAATGATTCATCTGGGTTATATCTACTATTTTAAGTTCTGTCCAATTTTCTCATTTTCCATTTAAACTAGCCACTAAATTATCTAAATTCTCTCCCAATACTAAATTCTCAATTAATATATCTTCCTTGAGATCTGAATATTAAATGAAATGAAATTTCTTAGATATTTTAATAAATCTGATTCAAGGCCAATAAACAAACATAAAAATTTGTTAATTATTTTTTAAATTACCAATAACTGGTTTCAGTTTATGTTCGGACCATCCGGTGTAGAATGGCTTGAGATGGACTTTCTGATATATTGGAGCCAGTGCTATCTATTTTTTTTGTTTACTTCCCATAGTGAACTTTTCACCTCCGCATTCCAAAGCACATCTCCTGAATCACTTTGTACAAAATGTGAGGCCTGTTATATATGGGCAATTCTCCAGTAGGTTCGTACGCTCACTGTAATGAGGTCTTGTTGCGCGAGCGTGTAGCAAACATCCGTCAGGGTGTAAAGTATGTGCAGAATCTAATAGAAATGCAGTTAATCGCGGATCCCTGGTAGGATGCGGAGGCGGAGGATCGCAGTAATTGACGGACTGTGGTGTCAGGCACTCAAAGGGCGCCGCCGCCGTGGCCCTCAGGGTCCCGCTAATTACGGACAATGAATCATAATTTAGGCCAACAGAGACGGACTGTATGGGTAATTTGCGGGCAACGCCCCCTCTCCGGACCCGCCAAAATAGGAATGAAGACATCAACCTACGCACAGGGTGGCCTTTACGCAACTCCTACCACCAGTGATGCAAAAGAATTTCTCGCTGACTTATAAAACCGAAGCCAGTTACCAAATAGTGTGAAAATAAAACACAAACTTCTTCATTTTCAATAAATGGAGTAATTCATTATTCTTTTAGAGTTTGGTAAATAGGAGAACAGTTTCAAGAACGTATTTCGTAATCATCTTTTATTTTTGGAATCTGACTTCTCGTTTTCTTTTGTTTACTCTCCATCAAGTTCTAATAACCATGATCAGCGTAAAACTTCAATTGATGTAGCTTGATCCGCAGTAAATCAAAATCTCATCGGATGATTCTGCGCTGATTTCTTTTCCAGACCTCCTCAGTTTTACTATACGACTTTATTGCAGCCATGATACTGCTAAGGAAAAAATCTGCATTTAATTCTGTTTTATCACCCAATAAATCTTCATTTATTGAAAAGTGTTGGCAAGTGATTATTGATCACCTACAATTCACCGTACGAGGTGCTCATGCGTGGAACATTAGTGTTTAATTTAATTGGAGGAAACTAGACAGACCAAAATTTTCCCATGTATACATTTTTACTCTTCAAATGTTTCGTGAATTCCGATATTAATTGTACTGCCATAAAAGTTTTATATTTTTAGCTTTAATGGCTTTTAAGGTAGTTGCTATATTCATTAATCTCCAATATGTTTGAGAGGAATAAATTTCAAATGAAAGTTTTCACCTTTATCTAAAAGAAATTTAGTATTTGACATATTTTTGGGGAGAAACTAGGTGATGGTGTTGATAAGATTGAGATTCTTTTAATTTTCCGGCCAAAATTTGTTGTATCTCTCACTTAAAAAAAGTGAAATAATCCTAAATTTTCAGTCTGACTGTTGTAGCAAGTTTATTGCGTCGGAGCTTGACATTGGTTTGATATTTCTGATTGCTGAGTTCTGATATATTCTGTGCATTATAATTGCGTAGATACTGAGTTAATTATTTATGAATTAATAGGATATTGAAAAAAAGAAAAGTCTTTGAAATTTTATTTTGTGCAAATGTGAAAAGCGCAATGTTTGAATTACGATCTATACACATGTTCATTCGGTGGTATTCCGTATAACTTCCTAATATTTTATTTTCAGAGTTAATTTGCGCGACATTGATAATATGGGGCGTGAAAACGTTAATTTGCAAAAAAAGTGACGCTCTCGCTGAAGGTTTATTCACGCGTTTGCAAAGTGATTACTGTCGAGGTAAATACTGTAACCGGGCAACACCCGACACCAAGATAGTAAAGCGATAAATTAGGATTACTTTCTGGGGCGCTTAAATAAAGATAAAATTCGCAATACACACATAAATTTATAAACAGACTAATTTAAAAAAAGAGGTGTATAATTTTTGACGATTCAAATTTATAAAGTAGGGGTTACTTCTAACGCGTAAATGAGTAATGAAGAACGAACAAAGTTCAGTGTAACCAATGAGTTATATATAACTGTTTTTACGGTAAATTGAAATGTAATGGAAGGTCAAGGACATGAATGTAGGATATTATATTTACATATACATGAGCAAACTACTTCTCGCATCATAATTTCTCTGAAAACTATGACAAGTTTTCTTTAAAGCTAGTATTTATCCGATGAGTTCATCAGAAATTCATTAAAATATTTTAGTAACATTTATAGTATAATTTATCCAAGAATTTTGATTAGAATTTATAAATTAGATCATCCAAACCTTTCGTTCTAGTTTTTTGAAATAAATTTTTTCTGGAATAATTGTTTCTATGAGGGTCTTTTAGATAGCCCCTAGGCTTCCGAAACACTCTGTACCGATGGTAGAATATTAATGACGTGGATTTAGAACCCCGAGAAGGACATTGACAAGTCGTATCCGGGAGAGCAGACATCAGGTTCTTGGCAACCTATCAGCTGCGCCACCCTAAAAAAACTCACTTCGGAATGGCATGCTTCCAAAAATTCACGGATTTTATCCAATTCTTCGATTTTGATCAGTCCAACAGTAACTCTACTTCGGGTATTTACTCTTACACGTTTTGGAAACTTCTTAAATATTTTGATAATCAGGTTTGGGAAGATAGATGTTCTTTTTTTTAAAATTATTTTTCTGCTATTCCTGCTTTAATTAGTCCCAAGTTTTGCTCAGTTTTGTTGCTGGCATGTTGGAATTTCAATGAGCTATACAAAAGTCTGGAGAACAAGCCACTAATTTCGTGTTGTTTGTTGAACTAGAATCAAATTTGCTTACGAGAATTCTTCATTGGCATTTGGACGGATTTTAGACTGACTCAAATGTAAGCATTAAATGAATAGAGATTATTATTCCATTTATTCCCGATTTTCAACTTGCTTGACCTGAGTTGTCGTTCAAACTTGTCAAAGCTAATTAGTTACGTTTAAATGTTCTCCTTTAAGACCACTGAAGATTATCTTCTGAAATACCATTCATTACTACTGCCACATAGTTTCAGAGACACAAGTCAGTTGCTGCTTGTCAACTATCATCAAACGGGATTTAGCTGGGGTTTAATGAAGTTAAAAGCTAACGAGAAGGTTTTTCTCTTCTTCTTCTTCTTTTTCAATGACCTAGTACTTCAGTATGTAGTTTAGCGAGGACTCGTTGATTATAGGTTCTAGACAAGTCAGATTAATGGTGACTAACTTGAAAGATTTCCACAATATCCTCAATTTATTTGCTTTGAATTGAAAAACATTCCGCGCCCGCCATTCACTAATTATTCAATTTGAATTTTTTAAATTTAACGTAAGGTCAAATAGAATGCGAGTTAGAAGATCTGTTTGTTTTTAGGAAGAATATAGTGTCAAGAGAAACAATTTTGACTCTTCGTCTAATTTTAGAAAACACGGTAAGAGAGAAGAGGCATACGTTCATGGCATTTGTAAATTTAGAAAAACCTTTGATAATGTAAACTGGATCACACTACTTACGACTCTGAAGATGACGGGAATAAAATATCGAGAAATTCGTCCTATCTATTACCTCTACAGATGACAGGAGTAATTAGAATTATGTGTAGAACAAGCGATGAAGGAAGTTAAAACGGAATATGCAAAGTAAATCAAGCTGCAAGGAGAAGAAATAAAAACCTTAAGGTTAGCTGATGATATTGTGTTATTAGGGGAGTCAGAAGAAGACTTGGAAACTATAATAAATGTACGTGTTGCTGGAGAAAGAGTACAACAGAGGATTAATAAAAGGAAAACCAAAGTAATGGCGTGTAGTATGAGAAATAGTGGAATGACAATGGGTCTTACACTGGGAAGGGATAGTTTGAACGAAGTTAATGAATTCTGCTACTTGGGCAGCATAATAATTAGGGACATTTGAAGTAGTCATGAAGAGTAGGATAGTACATGCAATAAAGGTTTTCACAAACTGAGGAATTTACTTACGGCCAATATATGTATGATTATTAGGAAATCATTAATAAAATTGTTCGTATGGTGTATATCGTTAAATGGATGCGAAATGTGGAGGATAGTAGTTGCAGAAAATAATAGAAGCTTTCCAAATGTGATGCTATAGAAGAATGATGAAAATCAGATGGCCGTCAATAGCGGAGAAACAACAATTTGGACAAAGGGAAGTGATAGATTAATAGGCCACGTTTTGAGACGTGAGGATCTTGAAAAATTAACAATAGAGGGAAGTGTGTGGGGTAAGAACAAGAGGGAGGCCAAGGATGAAATAGGCTAAGTAGATTAGGGAGGATGTGGGCAGCGGTAGGTATGTAGAAATGAAAGGCTTGCTCAGAATAGGTTAGCATGGAGGGTTGCATCAGACTAGTCTAAAAACTAAATACAACAAATATACTGGATGAATTCTTAATATTTCCGTTTCCTTATTTTTTTATTTTTGGTTTTCTAATTCATAATATTACTGATTAACCTCCTTGGGGAGGTCCTGATTTGTCAACGTAGTGCTTTGACGACCATTCTAATGGAAATGGTCCTACAATTATCTAAAAACAAATGGAAAATGAATGGAAATTTCTTCCACATTGAAGATTAAACATCGACTGGTTCCAGGTGTGCGTTTTTTTAAATTCGTTGTAGGCCTACGTCAGATCTGTTACATATTCAAATTAGTTTCTGCTACGTCTTTCCAACATTGAGACTCATTGAGCGATAACCTCTATTCATGGAATAAATGGTGCAAAGTTTGAAGATATGATGACTTCGGAAGTTGGTAAGAAACTGAGTTATGTCTCGTGATGATGTGAGGTTGTTTTGACAGCGTCGAGGCGACGGTGATCTGGGAGGACCAGGCCGATGAGGCTGTTAATTGCGCTATCGCCGTGGGCAGGTGTCCCTCGAAGGCTATTGATCTGTGGCATTGAACCAGTCCACATCCGGGTTGCAGGCCAGATTCCCGCAGAACCAGATCCTCACATTCTTCTATTATTTTTGAAATATAATTTTAACATTACCGCCCTGACCATATATGTCAAGTTTGAGATCCTTTTTCTGGACAACATCTGACATATTTTCCTGGACAGAACAAGTTTGGTCGCTTTGACAACGGACGGAGGAATATTGCCGCATTTTTGTGACCTTGTCTCAATGCCACAGTCGGCCTTTTTTCCACCTGGGTTGTCATTGTGGGAGAAAAGTTACTATTGGAGTTTGGTTTTTTAAGAATTAAAAAGACTTAAATAACATTTCGATGCCCTATAAACTCCTATATATATGGAATGATATAAACACAATTTAACGGGTTCCTGATTAAACAGAACATAATTTCCAATTTTTTCCCAAGTAACACGGAAAAAATGTAATCCTGACTAACTTGTTCGGAATAGTTTCTATATATATTAGGCCTTGATTAAGCTATATTTAAAAATGTGAAGAAACGAACGACCTTTTCCATTTTTCTTATACATTTATATTTTTTGTTCGTTTCCTCAATTGAACTATAGGAATAATTTTTCTCGAATTGGAAAAGTAGATTTATGTTTTAGTTGCCTAATAACCTATTCAAAATTATAAATAATTATTTTAATTCCATATTTATTCGAAACAAGATCTCAAATAAGTCCTGAAAATATTACTTTTATACTTCGCATTATTCTAATTAATTTTGTACAATACACTTCAATGGTATAACTACAACAATATTCAAAAATTAGTAACAATTGTAATATTATACTTCAATTTAAACACAGAAAAATATTTTACTGATGGAGTTAGCATTTTAGAAAAAATTATATACTTTCAAAATTATTAATTGAAAACGTTTGCCCTTTTCCCAGGAATTTCCAAGCCAATGTTGATATAGTAGTCTCTAATAAAGCACTGCAACAAAGTTACAAAAGAACACTCGGAATGTTTTCGTTGCTCTTACATTAAGAACAAAAAGCTTCCCGAAATCAAATTTTAAAAATATGTTCCGCGATTGAATTAACAAATCTACACATATGCACTTAAAATAAGTCTTTATCTAATGACATATACTCATATTTTGTATTTGACAATAGTGTAGCGGTATTTATATTGTTCAGGTATTTCATTACCGTGTTACACGAGTTATTGTTGGTGACGAAGGATTTTAGTAATAAAAATGTGAGGAGATAAATATTGTAAATAAGAAATAAATTAGAAGAAACCAACGTTTGGAGTAGTTACACACAGCACTCTACTAATCACTTATTACGCAAGGGCCTCGATGGACGACTACTGGAGTAGACTGAATTTAGTAAGATTATTTCAGAAAGAGACATCATACTAGTCTGTGCCGGTCTAATTCTTCACCTTACAAACCCGGAGACTAATTATTCACATACCATCCAGTTAACCCATTAAATACATGGATACAGTCCATCTTCAACTCTATCTCCCAGAGTATTAAAATCGTAAATAACTATATTTCAAGTAAACATAGTTTCCTGACTTTATTTCTTGAATGTAACAGTTAAACTATCGAAGCATATAATTCAAAATTCCCGTGAAAGATCTCCCCTGAAAATTTCTTGATTTAATAGTATTTTTTAAAATTGAAATTTTGGTCTATTAAATCTAATAAAAGTATAAAAGAAAATGTTGAAATTACAGAATAATGGAAATACTTTCCGATGCTTTAATTAGCAGACCTGCTATAATATTAATAGGAATTTATCGTTAAATATACACAATTTAAAAGTCAATTCAACAAAAAATATAGCTAAGTTCGTAGAAACATAATAGAGCCATAAATATAAAATTAATGTTTACAAAGTTTAATAAATTAATTTATTCAAACTTAATTTGTCTGAAATTAAGTTTAATAATAAATAAAGGAAAATACGGCCAAATAATTCAGCAAATAAATTTAATTAGTATTTAATTAATATAAATGCAACTTATCATCCAAGTTTTTGAAATACTTTCTACACAAGAAAATTGGAAATAAAAATTAATTTTGAGTACATAAAATTTTGGTTAAAATATGAAGTGTAATTTTCAATAAAGTAAAATAAATTACAGACTTACATTTTTAAACTAAAATTTATGTGGTTTATAGCTATCTGAAGAAATTCACAAATTGGAATGAAACATTCTTTATATTTTTATTTAATTTATTTTAGGTTAGTCAACAATAAAGTCATTAGCGACCAACATAAATGTCATTAGCAAAAAAAATTACTTTAAAGTATATGAACAGAACATAGAATTGTTACATAAGGTGAAAAATTAAATTAAATTTTTTCATAAATATTGATATCTTTTAAAAATTTTAAAGTTGTATTTATTGCTTCTTCCGAAGATGTGATGTTTTAGGTCCATATAATCCGATCATATTTAGTAAAATAAAATAAAATAGGCCAATAATTCAGAAAAATTATTTAATTACTATTCAATTAATACAAATACCATGTTTCATCCAACTTTGAGAGCATCTTTAGGTAACTATATACGAAAACAAATTATATAGTCAAAATTAATTTTGAATACATAAATTCAGATAATGTAAATGGTTCATTAACTTAATAATAGAATTCTGTCATTTATTTTATAATATTTTACTTCATATTTTACCCGTTTTTAATGCCTTTGAAATTAATTTTGACTTTATAATTTTTTGGTGTATATTTACCTGAAGTGGTCCACAAAGTTGTATAGTTAAATAGTAATAAAATTATTTTCTGACTAATTGGCCGTATTTTTATTTATTTTCTACTTTAAGTCAGAAATTATATTTTAATTTAATTAATAGTAACATTTGTAAGAACGCAAACGTTCAACTGGAAAGAACAGGTCTCCCTTATGGATTCCTCGCATATTTGAATTTTGTAAAACAAAGCACGTTATGCATAGGAACGTGGCCTTAATTATTTAGGAAATATGTGAAGGAAATACATTTGTTTAATTTTACTTAAAATTACATTTATATTAATTAATGAGTTACATATAATATGTATAAAAATGTAACCAAATTTTTAAATTTTTTGGTTTTATACTTTGCGCTTATTTATTATAAACTTAATACATTTTTAACACAGAATAATTATTTTATATATTTACCTTACATTGCATACAGGAATCATACTGTTATGTACTCAGAAGATTTCGCATACTTTGATTATATGCGGCAGTAAAACATTATCATTTAAAATTTATTCCTGTAATAAATAATAATATACTTAGTAAGATTTTAGCTACATTATTCATACTATATTTTAGTTTCAGCGAATGAGAAATTTAGCAGACTTTATCAAGCAGGTGTATTAAACAATTCGAAGAAAATTTTTGCCGTCTGGAAGATATAAATGGTCTTGCAACGAACCTTAATTTTTGACCGTTATATAAAATGGCAACCTTGTTATTTAACAAGGTTTCATCTATTGCCCTTACTAGTTAACCCAGCAAGTGGCGCCTCTAGTGTTCGTTTAAAGGAACAACGCAATGTTTGCCAGTTGAAGCACCTCGTCGTTTTAGTCCACATATTTTACGAATTTATTAGGGATATTTCTTTAAGATACTATAAAGAAATTAAATAGTTTGTGTATTGTAATAGATATTAAGATTTCTTGATCGTATATCAAAGGGAATTATTGAAAAGGAAAGCCGATTATATATATTTTTTGAAACCTTAGAAATTGTTCACTTAAAATTATCATTATTTGTTGGTTGCCAATTAAAGGTTCACATTCATTAGTTAAATTTATTTATTCAACTTTCGTCATTAATTAAAGAAACTTTCTCCCTATTTAGGCCATAATCGTCTCTCATATATTTAAATCTTATTCTCCACGTATGTCACTTGCATTCGGCGGCATACAGTTGTTCTGACTGCTGTAGTGTAATAAGAATAACTTATATGTTACAAAAAAAAGGAAAATATTACAGGATAAATAAACATAACTCATACTTGCAGATTTTTAATAAACCTTACTTGAATTATCTGAAATTAAGTCATTTATTTTCAAGCCTTTCGTTAACACATGCAGACTATTATCAAAAAATCACTTAACAGGAAAAAAATTAGTTTACCTGATATTTAAATAAATATTAAATGAGTTATTTTTTAGTTATATAATGAAATATACAACGTTTCGTCTCTCATTTGAGACTTCTTCAGGAATACTAAAATGAAAATTACAATTGAAGGAGTCATGGAATGAACTTCATCAACAGCAAATTTTGGAATTTTAAAACCAAGTTTTATATGAAAAAACATTTTTTTGTAACATATTAACTGATGTTGTAATTTTCACTTTAGTATTCCTGAAGTCTCACATGAGAGACGAAAATAGTATATTTGATAATTTACATAAAATAAATACTGACAAAGTGGCTGTTTACAACTCAATTAAATAAATATTTTTGAGCTAGGTGTTACTATTTTCGATACACACTCATACTATTTAAGCAAACTAGCTACTTGCCATTCTAATATGACATATTTTTAGTTTCAAATATCTAATTTTACCTTTGTAAAAATACTCTTATTATATATGTATAAGATTATATTTATGTTCAGTAAAGTTCCGTTCCTGTCAAGAAAATTTCTATTTATTTATTTTTAGTCTTACGTAAAAGAGTTTTAAAAATACGTGGTAGAATACGTCAACAGATTTATTAGTCCTTTAATGCGAATCTTCAATAAGTTTTACATTTTTGGAATAAAATTTACTTTAGTGAAGCAAAGAGAACATTTAAATGTAAATTATTTTTATGGTCATGAGTAGGCCAGAGTTGGATTAAAAAAATTGAACCAGCGATTCTATGGCGATATGCAGGCATGGGCGTCGAAACATACCCTATAATTAGTCGAGCCTCCCTTTTTTCCCACACACAATGCTACCTTGTTGTTTATAATGTGTCGAGCACCTGCTAACATTCAGGGCAATCGCTCCGTAATTCTAACTTGTGAGGCCGTGACATTTATTTGTAGTTTGTAAACAACTGTCTCCTGCTATGAATTACTTTCGACGTAATGGGAATTCCCTTAGTCATTGTGGAATAGCGTGACTGATATCTTTCTGTTCTTTATCCGGCAAACATCACATTTCAATTAAACATTTGAATCGTGTTTTATACGGTAGCAATTTTTAATTATTGTTTGTAAAATTAGTCAGCAAAATAAGTTTTTAAGAATTTCACAATGTCAGGAAAATGAAAAAAATGCTGAAATATTTATTGTGCTTAGAACAAATTCCTTTTCAACTTAAGTTAAACTGTTTTAACTATAATAATAGCTAAAAATTTATTCACAGATAATTTTTCAACTTTCTCGACTAAACTATAATTTTTTTGTTTAGCTGATATTTATATTAAAGCTACATTTAGTATAAAAATAAAATTACTGGCCAAGAAGTCACTTAGTAGATATTAAATATATTGTATTAAGTTACATAATTAAATTTACACTGGGTAGGATAAAAATACACACAACGTTTCGTCCCGACTTTGGAATTTCATCAGGAGATTCGTAAACATTGACAAGAAATTGAGACTGATTTAAAAAAATAATACCAATTACAAAAATTTATTCTTTGTTTCAGTGAAATTAAATTGAGATTATAAAATTGAAAAAAATTTATTACTTATATAAAATAATTTAAAATAGTTGCAATAAATTACATATTTATTTGATTGCTAAGAACTATCGGCTATTTTATATTAATAAAATCATCATAAAAATTATATCTTATCACAAAATTACATTTATAATAAAATGTTTTTATGTACACAAAACTCTTATGTTTAAATAAACAAATTTCGTAATCCAGATAATTTGAAATCAAATAATATGTATGTAATATGTCAACACAATGTTTCTTATATTTGGATTCTAAATAGTATTAAAAATTCAATTAAGATCGAAATTTAACATATTTCAAATAGAATATAAAGAATGGTCAAAAGTAGATTATAAAAGAATTTCATTTAAATTAAAACGTTTCGTCCCCAACTTTAAAATCTCGTTGAAATCTTGGTTCTAACGCAACGTCCGTGTCTAAAAATTAAATTATTTTTATAATTGATTTTCTGCTATTATTTGTATTTTACTTATAATATTAAGTCAGATTAGGTAGTTTATAAATATTTCAATGATGGATAAAACCCATCGTGAAAGTTGAAGCTGAAATGTAATGTTACCAACAATTCGGCGAAAAGCAGTATTGTTAAATTATTATTTATTATATTGTGGATGTTTAAAATCATCAGAGATGCAACAATAATGTGTGAAACTGATTTAAATGAAAAAGAAATAAAATGTAGGAATTCTGGCAGAATTAATAGATTAAAATAGTATTGTATCATATATCCTATTTAAGTTATTTGTAAGGTTCGAAGATTAATTTAGTATTTCAATTTTTAACTTTTTAGTCAATAGTCTTTGAAATTGTATATTTTCTTTTCAACATTTTTTTAATCCAATAAAATAAAAGTGATGGTGGTAAAAGTTGTAGTTTTTATTAAATATGGTATAAACAAGTTAAGAAGTTGATGACGATGATAAACAGTTGGGAATTTTAGTACACATTGTAATTGATTTTTAATATGATTATATGTTATGTGTTAAAATCTCTGTTGAAGTGTAATATTTCCTTACTTATTATAGGCTTCATAGAACTGATCTGTGAGATTTTAATGTGAGATTAATTGCACGAATATATATGTAGCAATTTCTCAGTTTTTAATGACGCTAGACTGTGCTAACTTTTTACTGAAATAAAACTGTCTGGATTTATTAAATTAGGGTCATTTTCTCTCTTTTGAATGGAAGTTATTCACCTGATTATTTAACCAAGGTTAGGGCCAGACGTTGTCTATTTTGTATATATACTTGATTTACGTGTTATTTGTTTACCTCAAATCTCAAGATTATTAAGGTTGAACAGTCATGTCAGGAATGTTATTTTACAAATAAAGTTGCTTTACGGTGATATTATTAATTCATAAGTAGACATTTTATAATTACACTGAATGTTTCAATGAATTTTCGGAGACTCGTCAGTGATTCCTTCAACAAACTGGGTGCTTCTTATAACTTTGTACTTCTCTGCTCCACTTCCCCGTGGTTTCTTCTCTATTTTTTACTTCATTGAAATGTCAGAAAGTTAAATGGACGTTGGAGCTTATTGATTGGAAATTATACCCAAGAGTGTTAAGATGGCAAATTTCTCAAATATGTCACGGTTTCAAATACGACGTTGACTAGCTTTCACGTTATATCAGTAATTTTGGATCAAATTGAAGAGATAGCGACTTTCTAAGATTCTGAATTCTACAACTTTCTTCGGCTGCAAGTGGTATGTGTAAATGAATGCGGGTTCCCATATATACAAGTGCTTGGCGCGCTACGCCAGCTTCACCATTGAGGCCTGAGCCGATGTCCACGGCCTTGTCAGGGCACTTTCGATCGGTCAACCTGAGACATTTAAGAAGGCAGATGCCACTAACCCAGTTCTAATTTAACAGAGAAGACGTTAGCACACGTGCAGCAAAGCGTCAGCCGGTGCAACGGTTGGACTTTCTTCCGGCGGAACCCAGCAACGGCCGCGCCACGCCGGGACAGGAGGCACAGGTGCTTTTTAAATTCCCAGGCCAAATTCCAGACCAACTAGGTACATGCATTATTTATGGCCGCGAGCAGGACATGCCGATTATTCATTTTTAACTTTGGACATTTTCACACGGTCTAAATATCAGATTCAGACGTTCGGGAAAGTGTGTATCATCAGCGAAAAGTGGGTACTTGTGCCCTCGATATTATGATATTTACTGAAACCCAATTTTTATTCATGGAAGTAAAAATAATAACACACGCTTAAACAATCGCACCTTCTTCTACTGATTATTCTACGTGACTTTTTCCTGTGTTCCTCAGGTGCTAAAATAAATTCGATTATTGATACATGAAAATTAATAATTTACACTCAGTACAGAAGTAGATAAAAATGTTAATATATAGTAGTAAGATAATTGTAACACTATTGTTTCCTAAAAAAGTATTTTAAATCTTTGAGCTGCGACACGGCATGGCTGTACTGCTCCAGAATTTTTTTGTGCTCATGGATTTGTATAAATCCAGATTTAAACAGTGGAATATGCCTAAATAAATATTGTTTGAGCTATAATGTTCACCACTGTTGAATCTGTAGAAGTTTAAATGTAAAAGAAATAAATGTATAAGATACAATAAATTTGCTAAAATTTTAATAATTTCGCTGTATTCCTTCGTGACATATCTCCGTATACGATCTTATTTTTATTATACTAGCTGAATGCCTAGAAATGTGCGATAACTCATTTATATTGGTCTGTTGCAGTATTAATTGGACATTAATCTCTTTGTCAACACGTGATTAAACCACCAGCGAGACCGTCACAATTATTAAAATTTACCTTTTAACTCCCCTCCTATCAACGAAATTGCACAAACGAACGCTGAAAATAAAATGTTTTATTTAGGGGGTTTGACGGAAGGCCGCCAAATGAACATGTGTATAAATCGTAATTGAAACAGTGGACTTTTCACATTTGCACAAAATATTATTTCAAACACACTTTATTTGTTCAATGTCAAATTAATAGATTAATTTCGTATGCACGAAATTTAAATACAGAACAATACCAAGCTACGACGCAATGAACTATGCGAATGTGTTGATGCAGCAAACGGTCAGAGAGGAATTTAGGATTACATGTTTTTCTTATTTGAAAAACCTGAAAAAACAGTTTAAAAAATTTGAAAAATTAAAAAATCAATTTCTGGGGGGTCGACAAAATCAAAACTTACCGGATCCTACAATTTGCTAAGCGTATTCCATCCTTGAGCTCCGTATTGTGTTCTTACCCCACATACTTCCCTCTAATGCTAATTTTTCAAGATTCTCACGTCTCAAAACGTGGCCTATTAATCTATCCTATCTCTTTGTCAAAATCATCCATATTTTTCTCTCTTCTCTTATTCCGCTGTATTGTGTAGAGATTTTATAACTGCCATCATTTCAAACTGAAATAAATTGGGTGGTATGAGTGACTGCTAAAGAAATTCAAACTCATATTCAATCTTAAGTAACGAAACGAAACAGTATTTTTTTAAATGATCAGTTTTCAAAAATTTACAAGTACTTGCCTTTCTTTTTTGGTAATATTGGCTCATTATAATCCAATAATGTCCTTTAGGAACTTCCAGCTGCTGCTATTTTAAACTGTAAACCTGCAAAGAATTTCACCCATGTATTACATTTTACAATAATTTTATCATCAATAAAATCAGTGGGTGTCAATTATTGTACCTCAATTTCGGATATTCTTATTGTCATTAACGCTTGCTCAAAACACAAGTATTTCCTGAATGATATTATTGTTTAATAATTAGAGCTTCTTAAAGTAAAGATATAAGAGCTTTGGTAGGATTTCAACATTAATTTTAACCGAACTTTTACCATATTTAGACTTTTAATTAACCTATAACATACATTTAAATGTTTTTTTTTAGTTTTATTTTTTAAGCCGCATCAACAGCTAAGGTCATTAGCTACTACTTTACTATTTTGGGGATCCTTTTAAGTGTTACTCGATACAACACCAAAGCCCTTGCCAGGAAGAAAACTCGGGACTTCTGTGGTACGAGGCAGTGATGCTAGTCACTAGACTACAGAAGGTGGCCAAAAGTTTGTTTATAATCGTAAAATTCTTGCTTTTGTAGAATTTTATTCCTTCACCGTCTGTATAACCTCAACGAAAAGCGAAACATGTAGTTACCTATGGTAATAATATTTTTTTATGCTCATTTCATGAATTTTTTTTACAAATGCAGTACTTGTAATATTAGCATCTGTCACGTCTATTTAGGTTTACTTTGTATAATTTTTAATGAAACAATTTTTGTTTCATCTTATATTTTTAAAATAAGAAAAGGGATCAAAAATTTAAAGTTATCTTTCGTAGGGATCAGAATCCTTATTTGGTTTATAAAATGATTCATTTATGTGTAGAGTTAAATTTGACATTTTCCTGCCTACAAGGAGAACAAAATTCAATCAGAAAGGACAGTTGGCTTCGATGTAGGTCTCTTCGTCAGTAATAGTCACTTCATCGAACGAGGATGTCGGCAGATCCGGACCCTCTGTTGCCCAATGGCCGGACACTTTAAAAATAGAAGCTGTTCGCCTTAATTGCTGGCCTCTAATGTTGCTTTATGACTCCCCTCTAATGCCACATCTCGTTGCTAATGACCTGTAGATATTGCACACCGCTATATAAAATACTGCTTTGGGCGGGCGGGCCTATTTTCTAATGAGCCGACACACACACGAAAAACAACGGGCCGGCGTATCCTCCTTTATTTAATTGGCTTAGCTAAGACTTCTTCCACTTAGGGCTTGGTTATTCGAGCAGTTATTCCCATGTTATACACGATTCTTCTGGTTTCCAGTACGCCGCCAACAATGATTCTTCACACGTACTGAGCAACGTAGTTACGGAACCAAATTACCATGGGCTCGTCCCTATGATTGTGCTTTGTATCTCAAGCTGCGATTTCAAATTAAACTATTTATTATTTAACTTTCATAATACGGTTTCTCGAAACTATTTGTGGTTACTTTATATACATCCAGGATCGTCTCTTCCAAAACACTGTTTTTTTAAATAAAGAAAACAATAAGCAAAACCTACCGCTGAAAGCAGTCTTAATGACTAATAAATTTTGAAAAGCAAACGAACGATTTACTTGATGCTGAGACGAGTTTCCGGCCACCTGCTTCTTATTAACAATGCTTTTTTTCCCAGCGCCTTTGCATTTCTAGCTGAAATATTTTTAAATTTGCCATTAATGAAATGTTATTTCTGGTAATTATTTTCATAAAATTGATTCATTCTTAAAAGTGGAAGAGTACCGATCATTTGTTAACCTGTCTACGAAGAAATGCGAACAGCGGAGAAGCCGCTAAAGGAAAATAATCTTTTGACTCAGTAGATTATTGCAAAAGAATGCCATCGTTGAAATGGAATGCATCCAAAAATTCAGGATGCGAGAAGATATTTAAAAACGCAGAAACGTTTTTTATTAGAAAGTTACAAGATGTATTACGTAGGTACTCATCCACAGCATCCATATCCCTGAACCGTTCTTTCTGGTCTATTTACTGATTTTTCAATACAAAGAATTCCAAAGGAGTCTGTTATTAATTTAAATATACGTCCTAATCATAATTTTTCTAGTTTCAGTATCCCACCTATTTTTATTCAAACGTTACGAGATGGTTTGTCAGAGTTATATAAGTACTAAACAAATCCTCAGCAATTTTTTGTGTCTTCTATTCCGGTTACGTCGCTCAGCTTCGCCCACTCTCTTTGCCATCGCAATGAATTGAGACGTAGTAACTAATGTATTTAGAAACTACCTCTAAGTCGTGTATTACTAATGCTTGTTTTATTATGTGATCCACCAACGGCTAGACCAAGTGTTCTGTCACCCCTCTGGGGTGCAGACGCTATTACACCGCCACATCTGTAAAGCTAAAGTCAAATATAACTCAACTTATGAGGCTCTCCAATATGTATCATAAAGGAGAAAAAGAGATTTGGTTCAGGAGTCATATTTCTGATCAGATTTAGAGTTGTAAATATATATTTGTCATGTTTTGTCTAAATTAGAAACTTAAAATGCCATTGTTCAGTAGTAATAATTATTAATAACTGATTTTTAATATATTTCATGTTTAAGATTAATTTCTAAAATTATCGAAATACAAGCTGTTTTCAGCCTTTAAAGTAAATGACCTCCATTGAAAAACAGGCATCTTGGAATACCCCAGAACTTTGCCCGGAATTAACCTCAGTTCTTCATAACTGTAGCCAATGTTTCTTTTTCTCCCCCTTGTAGGACTTGTGCACAACATTGGTTCACTTTTCACATACACTGTTCTGGACTAAGCAAAGCTTTGGTCTTTTATGATTCGGCCGTTTTATAAGACGAATGGTACAAATTATATAAAATTTTGAATTATTAACAAATATATTTTAATGAAAATTAAAAATTCCTTGAACGATTTTTCCTCATTTTATACAAAGAGCGAGCCAAAGTTTTAATGCAAAATAACAATTTTATTGTAAGGTTTCTATTTGAGAAACTCGCGACTTTAGTACCACTAAACAAGAAAAAAGAGACAAACATGGCAAGCAACAGACAAACGTTCTATTATTTAAAGCATTAAAAATGTTCACAATTTTTTCCAGTAATAATATAAATAATCAAACTTATTCCCGTTTTAGCTACATACAAAAAATTATACAATTTAAAACCTTATAAATATCTTGATAAATTATTTAGTTTCATTATATAAACTATCTCTTACATTTTTTGAAGGAATGCAGATAAATAAGAATAAATGCCTCAAGTAAGAATTCTGCGTCCTTTGACGGTTATAACCGAAATGGGATTTAATAATACAAAGTAGTTTGTGTTATAAACTAGAATTTGTAATGGTTTATAATATAAAATCTGTATTCTTAAATCTCTTTCAGCCATAAATGTTAAAGGACGTTGTTCCGGATACAAAACTTTCGCTTTAGACTTCTACTTTCAAATATAATATTGGTATTTGCTTCACTTAAAAAGATTATTTTTATAAATTACAAAATTTTCAATCTAAATTTATATATTTTTTGAATTAATTTATGTCCGTAGTTGTCTCTAGAAGATATTTAACTTTTTTTCTTTTTACCTAGAGATGTTGAAAAATTGTGGAAGAAACCTTGTAACGTATCTAAAGTGTTGAATAATATTTATTTGATAAGTGTAAGGTTAACTGAAAAATTGAAGATCTCAATTGAATGTCATTTCATAAAACATGAAATGATTGCAGGGTTTACTTGCATAACCTTCCACCTTCTCCCTCTTAGAATCTTCTTATACTTGCTAAAAACAATGGTACACCTCACCTGTTGTTCCAATTTATGAACCTGACTTTTGTCCTTGCATTTTATCAGATATTCCCTCACCTGAGTAAAGCGTAGTTTCTCTTACCCCACGTGGTCAAGACAATAAAGTCGTTTTGAACAAATCTGGGGTTCTCAATAGATCGATACAACTTTTGTTATTAAAACATGTCGTCATTATGAAATATTTTTCTTATTTACGATTGTGGGCTTTTAAGGATAATGGGGAATACTTTTCGTCAAAATTATAAGAGAGGTACTCGACCGTACAATTATCTATTTTACTGTTGCTATGATCTCTGCGTGGTGTTAAGCGTTCCTGAAAAGTTTTGGTGTACTTCAGGATTCTACTAAAAAGGCTTCACCTTTGTTAGTCGTAAAGATCTTTTACATGCTAACGTTTCCAGTGTAACTCTTGGGTTTCGGTAATGTTGATTATTAGGTAGGTGGTATATTTGGGTATTGGCGATCATTACCATTTGAACATTTAGTATTAGTAATCATGTAACGGGTTAACGTTGATAGTGGCTTCTGCTTGGGTGGGAGGCTTTACAGACAATGCTTGGCCTGTAATTAGAGCAAGGGATTCTGCACGACCTAACGATGGGAGCGACTCCCCGCAGAGAAACGCCGACAACCAGGGAGGGAGGGGGGAATCTGCATGTCGGACTTGTAAGCACATTACCTGCCTCATAACTACTTAGGTAACGAACAAGTCCTGGATTACATTCCTGAAGAGATCGTAGCCTCTGCTCTCATCCTCGTCACCGCTTCCTCTTCTCCCCGACATCAAATCCCCATAGCATTCTAAAACGTGTCAGAGGTAGCAGAAACAGCTAGGATATTAGTATGGCTATTCCATTAATACTGACAATAATTGTATTCAGCTCTAAGATAATAGAAAATGAGAAAACAGAATTGGATGAAACTTTCTTGAGCTAACCTTTCACCTCGGTTTAAAGTCTGAAAAAGAGTTAATATTAGATCAGTTTTTCTTTGCAAAGTCAGATGGTGGAATAACGTGGAAAATTTGGAAATGTAGCTTAATTCAGATTTTTATTATATCTAACGTTTGTCTGTAAATGTTTTAAAAATATTAATTCACCGACATTATCTAATCCTGGTTGTCAAAGACATGCAGGCATACAGTTTAAACATGCCCGATGTGACATGTATACGTTTTGAAAATCATAAACATGTAAAAATATTGATAATTGAGAAAAATTTTGAGATGCATGGCATGTGCAAGCGGACTTTAAATTTGGCCCTCATTCTACCGATCATGGCTTCAGTTATTTCTTCCACGGTTGTTGTTATGCGGTTCCGCAGTTCGACCATTGTTAAAAATGGAGACACATTAACTGGATCTTTCATGCACCTCATAAGTGAATAATAATTAACAGAAAGGTCCGGTGACATTTGAGGCCACGAATGTAAGGATGAACCATTTTGTGCAATTGTCACGGGAGAGGTGACTTATGACCGTTAAGCCTTAGAAAAAAGTCATTTTCACTTTGTAATACTACATTGGATGCTTTCAACGGGGTGGAAACTAAAATAGGGTAAATATTTTTTATAAAACTATATTTTTATAATTCCAATTGTTTTATTTATTTTTATAAATATATCTACTGTATCGCAGTTACTTCATAGTACTATCATTTCCATTTATGTGATTCAAGAAAACGAAAGGAGTGTTAGGGGAGAAGATTTCTGGACTTTTGGCAGTAAAAAATGGATATCGACATATGAATAAGATAATGTGTGAAAATCTGTAAAATCAGGCCTCGTTTATATACAACTATGTACTCCTGATAAAGGGAAGGAAATAAGCAAAAAAAGTCACTGGGAGGATGAAAATGCCACAACGTAGTAAAGAGCCTACGAATATTTAAACTCATGTAGTAACTGGGAAGTAAAATAAGAATAATCAGAATAGATTCATTAATTCAGTAAATAATCTAGCACAGCATCCTTTTGAAAACAGTAGAAATTTATTACTGAACGGAGGAAAGAGAAAAAACCTTAATAAGTTCAGTTTCGATAGCCAGAGCATTTAAATTAAATGTAAAATAAATCTTTTGAAAATTATTAAGCTCGACTTATCGTATTTTGAAACATGAGAACGTTTAATGCACCTGGAGGAAACGTTACTGAATTTTAATTATCAAATTACAAAGCGTGTTCTGCAATGGAGAGGCTACATATTTAACAGCCGTAGAAAAGCAAAAACCGCAGTATTAATAGTGAGAAAAGCTGCACAGACATGTCGAACAGGTTTCGATGTCCACAAAAAAGGCCATCTCGGCCAGAAAAGCTCTATCTAGTTCATCCCAAAGGAATTATCTTACACGGTTCGGATCAATACGACAAAAAATGATTTGAAGATATTCTTCGGTATTGCAGATTAATTCTTCTTAGAGGTTGAAAATGTTACAACAAATGTCGGTATGGAGCGAAGTAATTCAAATTTGACAGTTGGAATTGTTTTTTCCGGTACCCATATATTGTAGGATCTCGTCACTTTGAAGGATTTTTTTAATATCTCGAGCTTAACTGAACCACCACCATGAAATTTTTAAGCCATTAGGAATTAATTCATTTTCAGGAATTTAAATATGTCTCAAAAGTTTCAATGAAATTAAATTATTTAAATCTTATCACTTTTCAACTTTCTTTCACGCTGCACATAACTTAATAATCTATTAGAAAAATCCGTAGTATTAATCATAGTAAACTAACTCGTGACATAGAAGCTTATTTTCGACCTCTTTCCTCCTTATTTATGCACTAGTAGTTTACGTATTACTTGTAAAATATTTAAAAACAAGACCATTTAATAAATAAAATAATAATAAATAGGACTAATTTAATTAAAATTCTTACATGAATCGGAGTTGGAAGTATTTATTTTCCGAACAATGACCGATACCTCGCCTGTCTTTCAAATTGCCTTCTTTGTGAAACACGTTTGACATGAACATGTAAGAAGTTTTTCTACGATTCGAAATTGCAGCGTAATCAATATTTAACATATAAATCTTATGTAAGCAGCTCTATAAATTTAGTAAATGCGATCTAAATTGTGTACTCTTTAACATCGAGCAGATGTTAATAGGATCCTACACATGGTAATGGGCTAATTCGTTTAACGTTATGAATAATACATTACTAGTTCATACATCAGAGGAATCTATGGATCAAGGACTTCTCTCGTGGTGATCTGTAACCTACTTGGGTTTTCTGAAACAAAATAATTATGATTTATTAAAGAATGCTTACTAATTTATTAAGAGGAGAGAAACCCACAAACTCAATAACAACTCAAAGCCTTCAAATATTAAATTATATGGATAGAATGTAATAGACAATTTTATAAATTTAGTAAACATTAGTCTGTTTCTCGATATAAAAATATTGACACATCTCGGAACCTACAGTCATAGCTCAAAGATTGAGGGCTGGGCTGCAGAAATGTAGACTCGGCTTCGAGTCCCACTCACACATTTTTATTTTACTTTCTTTAATTTAGTTTCTAGTATTTTATGTTTCTAAATGAATAAATTGTACTGGACCTCGGAGCGGAGGCAGTCTTTCGCACTACGAGCCTTTGTACAGCACTTCGTGTTAAATAAATATCTATAACCTCTAGCAGTGTTTGTTATTGTATCTCACGACCCTTCAAAAATGTGACAATTTTCTGAATGCTATTTTAAAAGATCGTCCCTATAATACTTCTTTTGGAACCGTTGCTTCAAGAAGTTAAATTACATCAAAATATACCAATTACAAAATGTATCAACGATTCAAATAAATACGCCATTTCTATAAATGTTTTAAAAGGTATTATATGTTCTATTAATATTGATTTTAAGAGATGACAAAGGCAATGTGAAAGGTAATAAGGTGATGGAAGCGCGACCATTTAATGGCATCGGAAGGAAATTTGGAGGGTTACCGTACATTTTATTTCAGAACAATTCTTCAACAAACTGCTAAACATTTGGAAATATGTTTCTGTGGCTTTTAAGTTTTGACATCAATTTTGACGCTTTGTTTTCTTATAACCAAGTAATAAAAAGGTTTTCATGAAATTTGTACTTATAAACGTTTATCGAATAAAATATATAGGCACGATCAAAATATGATTTATATATATATATTACTGTATTCCACCAAGTTTCATGCAGGAATGTATATTTTTGTTTCAATATTTTGATGGATGTTTGAGAGGATTGCAGTCAATAGAGAACGTAGATTTTCCTGTCGAAGATGCTGGATGAAGAGTTTGTACTAATCTTATGAACGAAACGTCGTAATTTATGCAACAGGAATTTTAAGATGAAATTGTAATTTTATAAAACCTTATTATATATTTTTCTGCCATATCTGGCCAATATATGAAGTTATATACGTGAATCGTCGTGAAAAGTGTGGTGGAAGATGTTTCTTTTTTTGTAAGCATTGGTCTACGATTTTCTTTCTACTGCCCAAAATTTTCTATACTATTTTTCTACAAAGCCTACTTTGCTAAACTATGATTCTTTAAAATATTTACCAGATTCTGGTTATACTAGTAGTATCCAAAAATTTCTACTCCTGACAGTAAAATTTATGGGTGATGCTAGAGTCATAAAGTAAATATTTAATTTCTCGAGGAGGTCTGGCGTCTTGGTTGTGAGGAATATTCGTGAAAAGAGAGTCTGGTGACAGAGGCGGGTCCGCCGCATTCCTTCGGGTAAGAAGTAGCTCCCGCAAGAAGTCGGAGCCCTCGTTCTTACGCGGATGTTGCGGTGGCAGCTTCGTAAAACACACGCAGACCACTTCCTTCCTCGGCGGTAATTGCGAATCGAAGTCACTCAAACATCTAGCGAATTCTTCCCAAAGACACGTAACTTAAAAATAAAACGATGTCTTATTACAAAAATGTCCACTTAAAAATATAAGAAATAGAGTGGTTCATGGAATGTAATTAACATACACGATGATGTATTGAAAAATTTACTGTCTCTATGTTAGCAATGTTCGTAATATTGTTGTCGGTTCTTTCATTTACGTAAATTGTTCGATACTCCTTGTTCTCTGACGTCTTTTTTTGTTTATTTATTACTAAATGGGAATTCATTTACATTAGCCCGCTAAAGTATTTAATTTGACTGTAATGTTTCAACATGGAATTAAACCATCAACGAAGCGTCACATTTTTGAAAATTTATCTTTTAACGCTCCTTACGCTATGACGTCATAACTAACGCAATAACTCGGCATTTTAATCGAGTCACGTCAGAAACAGTTAATTTTTTATATACTTGAACCATCTCTTTGGTCTGATTATGGAGAAATAATGTGTGCAGATACCTATGTACATCTTAAAAAAATAAAATGGGGTGTGCGTAACCCCGGTCTGTATAAAACGTACCGCAATTATTTTGGATTTAGTAATATGGAAGTAATTTCATGCAATTTTTAAAATGGATAATATTTTTATAATCCAAATAAAGTTTGAAATTTTCTGTAGCAACATATGCTAAATTTTATCTTTAAATTTAACATGAAATGTTTACATCCAAAATATTTTATTTTAGATCTCAATTTTTCTAATTAATTTTACCAAATTAGGGACGGAACGTAGTGTTTTTATTTAGCATAAATATTTTTAAACATTGATTTAATCACTTAACTCATTAATTAATAAATTTAAATTTTTTGATTTCGCTAATAAATACTCCATTTATTATTATTATCATCAGATAAAATATTAATTATAATTTTTGAAGTCTTTTGATATGATTTTGCCTAATATAAATGTGGTGCATAATTTATATATAGTTCTCAATCTTTTAATGACATGAATTCCTTTTTCCCTTTTGCTGAATCACAAGCGGTTGCGGTAATTCACTGGTCTACGATCCCATTACATAACTGAACAGTCGATTTCGTATCAGCTTTTTCGTTTTCTCCAAGAACCTTGAAAACTGGTTGGCTTGGGGGAAATTTTCGCTATCCCTGATATACGAACTGCTTCACGGTAGATTTGTCACATTAACCGATACGAACGTTAACGACTTTATTGAGTACATTCGCCCCGCGGATGTTTGCGAGGCTATCGGCCGCTAATAGAACACCTGTGTGGAATGGACTTTAATAAAAATAATAGCAGTGTTATTAGCGGCGATGTTAACACGGAGGCGACCAACAGGAAGTTGGGGCTTCCTCTTCCACGTAGCTTTTTAGCTGTCTGTCGGTTGAAGCGAGCGATTGCAATACGAAGGGAATTATATTAACAGGTCTATGAACCTTACTATACGCTGACTAGAGCCCGTATATTATGTAAAAACTTAGAAAATAAATAATAGAATAATATCCACGCGGAAAATAGAATGGCATTATAGACCTAATGACCTTACCTGAATTATTTCCCTATTTGAGGATTTTAAATAGGAATATTAACATTTTTTACTCCTTGCTTATTAAACATATTCAAGGATAAATGGCAACAAGACTAAGCGTTTCGTTTAACTTTTATCAAATCGTTTAAAATAAAAATCTGAAATTAGACTAATTTGATTAAACTTTTAGAGTAATGAGCTATATTTTACGACAATTTATTCAGACTTATATTTTAATAATCAACCAATTTTATTGAATATTTTTCTACTCTCATCAGGTTGGCTGTGAATAGTAATAAAAATAAATACGATTTAAATGCGGACAGACAATTCAAGAACATGTCTGAATAACGTTAAGTACATCGTTTTAATTAAAAGTACGATATTAAAAATAGAATAACTAATAATCGGAGATTAACCAAGGCCAAAACCCGGGAATTCATTGAGAACTAATTTTTTAATACATTGTCATTGTAAGTTTGTTTTTTAAAATACATTATGTAGTTTTATCCACTATTAGTTTGTTAATGATTTGAAAACTGTTTACAGGGAAAATGTTATTAAATCTTTCTGAAATAATCCTCTTGAAATTCTAATGTAAAATAATCTGTAAGGTTCAAATAAGCGAAACATTGTTGTAAATATTTCTCTTGGCCACTTTTGTAAGTCTAAAATTTAGTTAAAATATTAAGGAACTAATGTTGATAATACAATTTATTCAGTACCATCTTCCAGACGTACAATTCAATATTTGATTATTTCTCAGCTTTTCAAACTTTTTCGCATTAATATATATTTTTCACTTAATATAGGTCTGGTATTTTAATGGGGCCGTTTTGTTTTATGTCGAGTAACTTTATAGTGTAAACGTTCCTCAAATCGCTTCATTTTAATTTACTGATAAAACAAATCATTGTGGTGAGAGAAAGAGTTTTATTTCTTTGCCTTTGTACACTGTTGAAGAAAACTGGTAAAAATTAGTAGGTAAGATTTCTGAAAAGAATGTTTCCTGATCGTATTGAGATTAATGGAATCGCAAACATTTGGTGATATAAAAAATTATAAATATTATAAAAAATAGTCTCAAGTTATCCAAAACGACATTTGAGACCGGGCTTAGCTAGCTTTTTCGTAGGGTCTGTATAGAAAAATGGTGGGCCTCGGGTCAAAATAACAGTTGACAGTAATGGTATTTCTTTGAAAAGGAGACGGTACAGATATATAATTTTATAGTGTTGATATTACATATATTAATATAATAGTGCTAACAACTGTAACTAATGAGAAACTTGGGTTTCCATTTCTTTTGAAATAATTTCAATATTTGGTTAAAAGTGATGTTGCTGCTACGCGTAAGGAGCTTTAGAAAATACGATCGATAAAGGAAATCATTTTAAATATAAAATTAATTAGACTTGAATATTTATCTTTGACAACATATCGTCGCGCGTCGCTATGGGTCTAATTAATATGCAAGAGGGAAATTTAGTGCTGGGTTGGACAAATCTTGAAGGAGTCCGGCTATGGCCCGCGGGTCAGGGTTTGCCTACCGTTGGTATGAGGAAATTAAGGTAATTCTGAGTTACAATATTTATTATGTCTATTAAAAGTCAAATAATTTGTCCGTATGAAAATGTAAAATGTTCAGAAATTACAAGCCCTGTAATGGGAGTTCTAACATTTAATTCTAAATTATGATAATTTCTATATCACGGCTGTGTAAGATATTTTTTTGTTATATTTTTATGTGTCACTCAGTCTGAAAAATGTCTTTCATCGTGGTAACTTGGTGCTCTGAGGATACGGCTGACAAAATTGAAAATAAAGTTGAAATGCCAACGAAGTAATAAATTTAACTGTTTCAAGTTAAATGTAAAGTGGTTCAGCTGCAGTGAAGATGTGACACTTAGTGTCGGGACTGTTAGAAACGGTTGTGTGAGCCGATAAGGTGCATGGAGAATAGCACATGTCACTAATTAAACAGAGATTGTGAGGTCACACAAGAGCAAACAAGCAGCAACAAACAGCAGTCCCCTGGTGGCACACAGCCCAAGCGGAAAACTGTCTCGTATCAGCAGGTACCTACCTTCAAGCCTCGACAACTCTCCAGATTTAGGAACAACCTTGGCTTTCATTGATTTCACACTAAAGAAAAATTACAAAATTTTACAGCGTCACCTGAGGTAGATCATTAGCTAATATTCTTAGGTAGATTCGTGTGTCCTGAACCTAAGAAAACTCTTTAAGTTGAAAACACTTACCTATTCACTCATCATGAAAATTTGTCAAAATATAATTTTTTTGTTCATGACTTGTTTTAATATCGTAAAACGAAGTTCACTAGATAGATTAATTTGTCGAGTATCGCTAACGTTCTTCTTCCAAGGACGCTTCCATTTAAAGGTTTTTTCTTCCTGCGGGGGGGTGTTGTTACGTTTAAATGACCGTGTAGTTAAAGCACCTTGCGTTTTAACTTTGAATTTTCGGACGTTGGGTCTTTTAAAAGCCGTTGCGCAGGTGTCGTGCACGTGCAGTTGGTCGACCGTTGAGCAGCACCCTGGCCTCGACTTGCAGGAAACGCAATTTTCACTAATTGATAAGCCTCACAGACACGAAGGCACGTTAACATAGTATTCAAGTCCCATTTAAATTAGATAAGATACGTATTCTACCAATGAGGCAACAACTAAAAAAATATTTGGGTTTCCGTATGGTTTCTTACAAGCTTTTATAATGGTCATTACAATTTGTTTTACAAATGGTATATTTATTAGAAATATTGCATTGTATAACGTTGTTACGTCGCCATAACCAAGCACCGTGTTCGTGATGACTCCGCTATATACTTAAACGGCATACTGCTGGTCACGATAACATTCTGTGGGTAACTCGTTGCATTTGGCGCTAACATATATTTTTGAAAATGTGCAACAGGCATAATCTTCACACTTTTTATCAACTTCAAATATAACGATGAATGTAAAACTAACGGTCACTCAAAATTGTTTCAATAAAATTATTTGAGGATGGTGTGAGGGTTGGAATAAAATAAAAACCAAATTTTATAATAAATTTGTAATTACAGAGTACGTATGGTAATAAAGAGTACAAATAATTCTAAACACAGATAATTCCCCAAATTTAAAAAATGTTGATTGTCAAAACCATCTTATCTCATTATAGTCTATAGACACATGTAATTAAAATTTGAGCGTAAACGGACATTTCAAAGATTCTGAACGTTTCAATAATGTTTTTAGAAACGAGAGCTCTCAAGCAAGTAATACGAAAGTAATTTAATTTGTAATGATTAAACAATAGTGAAAGGGAATAAATACTTTTAGGGCTACATACAGATTACGTTTATATAAGTTCAACGTTTGATAAAACACACGTTTCCATATTTATTGCTTTTTCAAATTTTTTCGCGTCCATGTTCCCCCTAAAATAAACATCCTATAAGAAATAATAAATTTAATCTTTTAGTACAGCATAACAATTATAGATTTCTATCTTCCGTTGCTTTCATCTAGGTCGAAGCAAATAAGCAGAAGAAATTCTCTATTGTTTTCATCACGGTTATGCGATTTCCACTTTGGGATTTTCATTATTCGGTAAATATATAATTTAATAATATGGTCCTCTCCAAATTATCAGAAACTGTTCTCCTTCAACACGAACAGGAAAACCAAAAACCACTTAAGGAAGTAATAGTTCAATTTATCAGTTTTTTATTCTTTGTATTCTAATTAAAATTTAATTCTGTATAAATTGACTAATATTTAAGTGAGAAAAAAATTTTAAGGAACCGCACCATTTGCCCATTGTACGATTTATTCGATATCAAGAAGCTAAAACTTAATTTATATTTTTAATATTTCACGTTTTAACTGTGCCTTCAACTGAGCACTCTAAAGGTTTTAATATCCTCTAAATCCCTCTGACTCTTCATTTTCCTGTCTTCTTATTTTGATTTTTTAAATTTACGATTGTTTGGGTGGAGACCGGAGTTAAAAGAAATTTTGAAGTACTTCCTAAAATGGTTGGAAAAATTTCTTATAATCCATACTTTGCTACGCAGAGAACCTACACTTAAGCAATGAAAGTCAAAAATGTACCTTAGAAGCGACTAATAATCTACATTTTTAGAAAACATACAACTCCTGAAACATACAAAAATTTTAATATGCCACCGATAGTTTAAAATATTTATTTAAAAGATTTTATCCTACATGTCCCAAAAATCCAAAGAAATTTTATAAAATTGTTCACGATGATTTAATCTCCCCTTTTCTCTTTTTTGGATGAACATTACTTTATTGTATATCTTACTTATTTTATTAATTAATGTACCATACGATTACTACTGAAAAATATTCTTTCCCATTATAAAAATGAATCCATTTCTTTTTAGAGTATCACAGTAAAAATAACATCGTCTTCAAACCGACGCACAAAAATTCAGGAAACGTGAATAGTGACATTCTTTTTTTTGCAAACATCATCTATCCTTTTCACGTAAATGGCGACGTTAATGTTGCAAGGTAGAGGTGGACATTATGCAGTGAAGCTGATAATACAGGGCACTTTGTGGTACTTCCTGAGGGGGTGCCTACGGAAGGAGTCAAGGTTGGTTTCACAGGCTTCCCCACCTGCAGCTGCAACAAGTGACCCTATGTAGCGACGCATTCCCACCAAACACCACACTCCACTACTTACATTTCCATTAAAAGTGTCTACCATCTGGACGTCCAAGAACTACACTAAAATACTCTTCGCTGGATTGTATTTGGAATCGGCAATTCTTACAAAAAATCTTAGAAAAGTGTGGAAATAAGAAAATTCTATTATATTTTGGGTTGAGAAAACAATATAGTTATAAATAAAATTTTATAAATACAAATAAGACAAAATGAAGCAAGTATTGTACTCATGTAAATAACATGGTTTTAAGAAATTATTGTAAAAATTACTATAACGAAATGTAATTGTAGGTCGCTAATAACCCTCGGGTTGATGCGACGCTAAGCCTAAAAAAAGTAATAGTAAGTTTTCAATTTTGAGAACTCTGTATAATTTCGTAAATCTGGGAAATATGAAATACAATTCACCGAGTCACTTCCAAACCTCTTTATTGTCTGCGTGAAATAAAATTCACCCGAATTATTAAATAATTTAATATTTGCTTGAATTATCAGAATTGATACAAACAACAAGAAAATATTAAACATTTCCAAAAATCGGGCTAATCGCTGGAAAGCGGGAGATCCTGGGTTCGAGTCCGGGGACCAGTGGACATTTTTCCATTCTTGTCTTTCTTATAAATGTTTGAATTTCGAAGTAAAATAAACTGTCAATTTAATTGATTTTAACGGTAATATATAGCGCATATTTAAGCGCAGGAAAATCAAAAAAGTTACATTTCGCCAATATTTTTGAAAACAAATTTCACAATCTTTTAAAAAAATTATAGAATTTTATTGTTATTAAATAGTTCTAAAAATAACATACCTACGTCTTTCCCCAATCTTCATTTCTTCTATACAATCAGAAATTCATTTATATGATTTACATTAGTTTTTAGTTACTTACCCACGACCTAGATGAGTTGAAATGTTTAGAAATGTTGTCGGAATAACTGACTTCTCTGTTTAAGTTATGGATGTGTTTCGAGGATATAAAACTAAAATTATTCTTGACCTCATAATTTTTCATGTTACACAATTATTAAAAAATAAAGATCTTAATTTGCAGACAAATATTTACAATGTAACCAGTTACTCTCATTTATTTTTAATAGAATTTATAATATTCCGCGCAGTATCTTACAGCTTTTGAAACTAATTAAAATTAAAGGGAATACGTTTATTTTTAATACAAAAAATATCAAAATGATTTAAAGTAAGATAAAAAGTAATGATGAAAACCCCTTGGTTTTAAATCCGCCACAAATTTAATAAAAACAAAAATTATAAATTTTATTAAAATTAGAGGAACTTTCGGCATATGCAATAGTAATCTACAATTAAAAAAATTAATATCAGTCATTTGATAAAAAATATTTGAAGATTTTTATTTATATTTTTCCGGCCTCTTTGCTTGTGCAACATGAAGGCCTAAATTTTCATCGTTTTTAATTTTATTATTCCAGTTTAAATCAAACCCATATTGAGGTTCCAAATTTAGGAATGAAACGTTGTGTACTAACTACTGTTTAATATAATTTTATATACTATTTTTTCTGACTTATAGGCTGTTTTACTATATATTGATTTTAAAATAGTTTAAACAAGTAACTTTATTTCTGTTAAAGATTAATTTATAAAATGTAAATTAAAAATCGAGAGTGTGCTGTGAATATTAAATTTAACTCCGAAAATATTAAATTGAATATCTTATTGTATGCTCTTTGGTTATTTTATAAATTTAATTGTTACTTATGTCTTAAGATCTATTTTTGAACTCTGAAATAAAGACGCAAACTACTGCATTTTATTAAAAATACTTTTTTTGTTCAATTTTGTCTCATTTACTTATTCTCGTTTCTTATTCGCAAGTAAATATAAAATAGAAATATATAAATAGGTACCACCCAGTAAATTAATAAGAAATTGATAATTTTACTTTACTAATTATTTTTCGTTTATTTTTTTACCAGTTACATCTTATTTATATTTTTGAAGATAATAGAAATCGTCCCGTAAAGGTTTTCTGAATAACCAGTCCATGTACGAAGTTGAACTTGGCTTTCAGTGGAAGATTAAAACTTCAGGAACTTCATTCTTTTCCTGTTTATAAATGTTCATCATGCGGATAATTTGAGATTAAGGAGTTATAACCTTCAGGCTATCGAGAATTGAGTCTACCTTTTTAAATACGTTTGTTGCAGTATTACTAATGTTTCACTATCCAAAAGGAAAAGTTAAAAGACTGATAATTTGGTTCACATGGAAGTATATTTAGTTTGCTACCTCTGTTAATCTATAGAACTTGAGTCTAAGGATATCTTGAATTACGTTAGTGTCTAATCTTACTGATAGCTTCACACCTAGTAAAGTGTTACTCACATATTTATAAATAATTTAAAAATACATTTTGAAGAAATTTGTGCATATATTTGCTTCTTTTTATTGAATATCATTTTCTGAGCAACATTTTTTTCTTTAAGTGTGTAGTTTATTCTGAGGAAAGTGTAATTTTGAGTTTATGTAGAACGTCTTCCAGGTGCGGGGGTTTCCGCACCTGGGCCCCAAAGGCGGGGGTGCTCATGGGTGACGGCGTCTCCCGGAAGTCCTGCTACTTCCTCCTATTATTCACTCGTCGTAATAACAACAATGGTGACCGGAACTGCGCAGGGAGTCGTCCCAGCCACAAAAATTCCTCTGGCGCGCGTCTTGGATGGACTCTGTGTGCCCCGGTTGCCTACATCGCGTCTTCCTTCAGCAAGCCTCGCAATAGTCTTAAAAGCAGGTTATATGCAAAAATGATTTATCATCTTCGTGTAAATGAACTGAAGAAGAGTTCAGACACATATTGGCGCTCAGTTTTATCCATAAAAATGAGTTCTTTCCGTCTGTTAAACCACAATAATCTAAGATTCTAATTACATTTTTAAAATAATAATTTTCTAGGAATTTTTTTTCGATAAGTGGCTTAACCCCACACATAAAAATATTTCAAACTGTGACGTGAATATCGAGAATTATAACCTCGATATCAGTTTCTACGTTATTTAACGTTAAAAATTATTTTTCACGAAAACGAAATTTCATTCGTTTGACAATTGACTGGTAGATTTGCGATTATAGGTCTTTTCGTCTTCTTCTTTATGCTTTAACACCTATAGTGAATGATGTTTTAAAATACATACTTATTCAATTTCTCAAACTGACTTGTATTAAATAAAATTAAAGTATAGTAGCCAAGTCAGAAACCTTTCGAATAAAACTTTATCATCAGAAAAATTTAAGATAAATTAAACCACTTATTAAATTTAAGACAAATAAAAACAAAGAGCTTTCCTTTATCTTAAATTTTCAGCTGTTGATGAAGATGTTTTATTCGAAAATAAATGACCTGGTTGTGTTGAAACAACTAAATTTGATGACTGTTTGGTTTAATTTTACTGTACCTTTTTTCAGTCTTTCAATATCCAAATTATTTAAAGTTACATTAACCAAAACCCCTTTAATTGTTTATAGAAGTAAATAACTTACTATTATGAAGAAAAAAAATAGTTCACTTTTAAAATATATAATGAAGCATAAAATGGTTAATTACATAATAAAAACTATGATGAAATTTAACTATACACCCTTAACAGAGAAAATGTAGATTTTCTCACAATTTCCAGGGTATAAGTGACAGAAAACAATGATTTTACCTTTTTAAAACAATCACACTTTCATAATTACAACTTTACAATTTTTAATCAAAATAATACTGAATCATATATAGATTTAAATTTTGTAGAACTGGTTCTTCACTTATTTCGTTCATCAAACGAGGGTAACTATTACATTATACAGTACATCTGATTTTTTTATATTACTCCAATCAATCCTGATATTATTTATTTGTACATGTTTTGTTGAAACAGATAGTTTATTCGAATTTTTCAAAATTTCAAATTGTTCTTCTCGTATAAAGCTTACGCTTCGTTTGACTAATGTAACAGGCATTACAGTCCAAACATTCACTTTTATGTAATTAACGTCAAATTTAGAATTATTAACAAAATTAAAATTATTATATAATTGAAATATTATTAAAACACCATAATTGAAAATTTTTCCATTTTCAGAAGTAATTTTTATATTAAACTGTACAAAGTTATACTAGATTACTACCGGAAATTGATTTTACAACAATACATGTAAAATTGAATGTTTTGATTTATTTTTCTTGCATCTTGTATTAAAAACTGATGACACTAATTGTGAACACGGAAGAAAAAAATGTTAACTTTCATCTTAACAATAGTGAAATTTTTTCGTCTTTTCTCTTCTCCATTGTCAGCTCGCCAAGTCATTGTACGCGAGAGCTTTCTACAACTGACTGCCGTTTCTCGAACAAAACACGTAAAACGTGCAAGGACAAACTATGTACGTCTTCAAGTTAATGATTAATTTCAATGTTCATTAAATTTGACGGGAGAATTGCGACAAACATAAGAATATATGAAGCTCGTAAAGTTCATATTTCTTTTGATAAAATTCAGAGGTATGAATCTGTTTTTACTAATTACTGCAATACACCCAATTTTATAACTGTACAAATAGAGTGAGTCTTTTAATTAATTATTTAGTTATCAATCATAAATAATGGGAAAGCTTCTCAAAAGTAAGAAATTATTTGGAGAGCTTTGCATATTTTTCCTCTCTATTTCCATTTGTAGTCTAACAAACCTACAAAATTTATTTATTGATGCCATATGTGACATCATTGCAATATAAAAGTTAAAAAGGGGAAAAATATAATACTTTTTAATATGCTTCTACATATCTACTGTTTTGGTTATTATTTATATTTTTGTTATTAATATTAATTTGACTTGTCCTTTTTCTTTAACAGAGGACTAATTGAACTAGAAAATAAAATCTAATCCCAAGTGCACTGTACGTTATTGTAAACGAACACTCATAACTCTAGATCCTTAATCAACGAATAAAACACCTGATAAAATATGCTCTATTCTTAAGTCAGAACTTAAATTATAATTTAAATAATCATAAACTATAATTATAAGAAATGGTAAGCAATGGGAACTAGGGCAGTAACTGTACTTAGTTGATTTATTTTATACCTTATAATTATTATATTTATTTATTATAATTATAATGTCAGAAAAATTGATTTTACAAATTTATTAACCACAAAAATCTAATTTAAATAGCGGTTTATAATTTTTCTTTAATATTAAAAAATTAAATGAAATTAATATAATATCCACCGGTGTATAATTATTTTACCTCATAAAGTCCTCAATAGTGTATAAACGTCGTATTTATTTGTGTCCCTTAAGAATTTTGAAACATTTGTTTTTCTCATTTGTCGCCATTGTCGGGTATTTCCTTAGAGAACTTCAGAGGACTTATCACTACTCGCTCACCTTCATTCGTAAACACAAGGATTATTTTCAGTTGCAAACAAGCATGCGTGACAGTGATAATTCAAGGATTATAATAGTAGTATCCCTTATTTTGTTCGTATCGTACTTCGTAAATTGAACCAACCTCCTACGTAACTTTCTGTGTGAAATCTAACTTTCCCTTGAGAGGAAATCACGTTTTTTTCCTCTCTGTCTCGAAAGTCAAACGGTATTGCACGACTTCATAGAACATCGGATCTTCCTATTTAAGTTTCTCGTTTAAATGGAGGCACTAAACTAAATGCGCAAACATTTTAGCGTGAATAACATTATCAGATACCGTTATCACATTTCGTGCTCATTATTTAATCAGTTTCCGTATATTTTTAACGAACTCAAACCACATGAGTTTGGATGCGTGATATTGTCATAATAATGGACGAAAATTGGTAAAATTTTATTATAAACAATATTATTTATCAGAATGTGTTATAATTAATCACTATTTTTCTGATTCATTAGATGTTTTAGTTATAATTATTCTTTCTAGTTTAACGCATGAAATGTAATATTTTTGTTGTTACATTACAGTTTTTTAATAATAACTTACGTTAAATAAGTAAAATGTTGAATACTCCATACTGTAGTATAATAATTCAATCGAATCTGGACCATATATGTGACTACTCGATTTAATTTGATTTTATATTTCTTTAATATTCCAAAACACAAGTGATCACAAAAAGAATCTTTCAACCTCTCGGCTATAGTCATCATTGTTAATCTGTACTTCTGAGTAGTTAATTCTTAAAAATCTGCAACCTTGAATATCGACATCATTAACTTGTATGGTGGATTGTCTTTGGAATATCTTACGGGTTATTTTATTTATATACTGATACAGCAATCTAATGGAGTTTCTAATCACGAGTGACAAATTTGGAACATTTTAAAATCTCAGCATACTATTAATCAGTGAAACGTTTTGTTCCTTTTTTGAAGATACCACAAGATAAAAGGAGGCTATTGGGAAATTATGTTTGGACGTGGTTTAAAGAATTTCAGTTCACCGATAATTATCTATACTTATTTTTAGTCATTTTGAATTATTTTTGAACCAGTCAGTTGTATTGCATTTTCTGATAATTCCAACTTCGGTTCAATCTTCTCTTCAAACCAATATCCGTGACTGTGATTTCGATTTCATAACCACAAAACGAGTTTCTTTTTTACTCGCGCAATAATAATAATGGAATTGTGTAAATACACTTTAAGCTGAATTATCAAGAACTGACCGTATTGAATTTGAAGACCGACGTCACGCTAAGAATTACAATTTAGTTTTATAAATTCATAATTTTCGTTGTTTTGAGAAGAATATAATGAGGTCCGAAGTTTTTCAGGATGAACGAGATAAATATTTGAGCTGTTGTTGGAAGTTTCTCTGATCACAAGACTTGTCTAGTGGTGTGCCTTCTAAGGAGAGCCCAAACAATGCCTTTTCCCTTAATGAGGCACGTCCTTCCGATTTGGGAGTGTCCCTGAGGTCGGGGCAGAGCATCCGGTCTTGTTCCATTCAAGATTTCATTCAGTGACTTTCATTCACCGTCGTGACTTCAGACTTCTCGAATCCGTGGAACGCTCCGGACGCGTAATTGGCGGTCCATCATTTTCCGCGTAAGGCTTCCGGTCCCGGCATTACAAACTGCTGTCCTTGTTTGGCGGATGTTAATAATGCCGTGTTGCTAATTGGACCAGGAGTGCGCTGGTAATTGTATTCACGAGTGGCAATAAGGCAGACGCATGTGTCTTGGGAGGAAGCCCAGCTATGGTCGGCCAGCCAAGCCTGAAGAGAGCGCGTGCCGCCTCCAGACCTGTACAGTCGCTTCTGACTTCAAAAGACACCTAAACACCCGCAACGCGCCTCTTAAATGTCACCCTAAATCCATAATAAAACCCCTATAAATATTTATTGTAAGGTCAACTAAGGAAATAAAACAAGGCCTTCTTGGTGGAACCTCTGGTCGAGCATGGTCCAAAGTATTGGTTAATTAAGTAAATAATAAGACGGCCAATCAGTCAGTAACTTTTTATTTATTGTAAGACTTATAGTCATAAAACAATGTTTGAACTGGTTAATTGTAGCAAATGTCGCTCAAATACGAAACAAATGAGGATTCCAAGTATCAGTCATTCATTCAGAATTTAATTTATAAAATATACAAAATTTTCCTTGATAATATTTTGAGTTTGTGAAGTAAATTGTTTTTATTCATTTTCTATGAAAAATATTAACAGGCATATTTGAGTTTACTTCAATAAGAGAGGAATATAAGTTTACGTCTGATTACATGATAATGCTGTGTCTTAGCATTCGTTAATTCAGGTAACTCTGTTGTAAATACCACACTTCTTTTCGGTTGTAAATATGTCGAAGAGGCATTTACGGCACGTGCTGTTATTGTTTGTACAATCAAAAGTAAAGAGCATTTGAGAGTCATCGAATTATTGTGGAAACGTACGGTGAGCTTTCTCCAACGGTCAAACGCTGGTTTCAACGATTCAAAAGTGGTGACTTCAATTTCATTGAGATAGAACGCGAAAATCCTGAGAAGCATGGAAAAGACACAGAAGTTTGGAAAATGGGTTCCAAAAGAATTGAGCGACAGGCAGATGGAAAAACGAAAAACTGTGTGCAAAATGCTACTTCAACGTCACGAAAGAAAGAGATTTTTGCATTGGGTTGTGACAATCCAAATCCCAAAAATTAAATCGTGAGTAACGCCAATTTATTGACAACGTAATGTAGATGGTTATGAATATGGGAAATATTGCAGTACGGGGGCTTAAGAAGAGGAGCAGTGAGAAAAACACTAGGACGAACTTAGAGGGGGAGAATTACAAATTGACTCTTGTCATATTCCAGATATAATTATTAGTGAGAAATGGAAAATAAATGGTCTGAAATATTTTTCATATATAATTTTTGCAAATCTTTGGCTATTACTTTTTACATTGTGAATGTTGCTATATATATATATATATAGCATTTTGGTTTCGTGAAACTGATTTACTCCGAGAAGTTTTACAGTCAGATTTATTACTAACATGCAAGGTAAAGCTAACTTAAAATGTGGGACTCATTATTACAAGTGCAGGGTGGGGATGATAACCGGACAGGGCGTTACATAGCCTTGGTTCTCAACTGAAATTACCCTTTCATCCGGTGGCTGAGGAAGGCGGGAAGGGGTCATGTGAGGGGGCGTCAAGCAAGTTGACTGTCATCTAGATTCCCAAACTCGTAGGCCATCCTTGAAAATTCAGACTGGATACAAATCTTAAATGGCAGACCTTCACAACCAAATTGTACTTGTAGTAGGAGAAGGAAATGATCGAAACGGCCAAATATTATCAACTCAATCTAAACTGGGATAGCGTGGGAGTACTTTATAGAAGCGATCTTCGTATTCAGTAGACTTCTACATTTATCATAATTTATATTTAGTGAGTGCATACATAGTTGGAGGAAAAACCAAAAATAAATTTTCTACCAGAATATAAATTAAAGAACCTGCTGCTTGATCATTCGGTTGAACAAGGAAAAGTTTAATTAAGTGGACCGTAGTTAATATGTAAAGCGGACTGAAAGAAGAGAAAGTGGAATCAAGGAGTAGAGACTAGAAGTTTTGGAAAATAGATGAAATTTGATTTGTAAAATAAACTTCAATGTATTCAGATAAATCAGCCATTCTCGATATTTAGGGTGTTTGAAAAGAATCGCCCTATATTATTATAAGATTTTAACCGAATATGCTTGAACAATTTATGGTTAAAAAGAGGAAACTCGAGTTTTACCTTTGCTTTAAATGGTAGGATTTCTGAACGATGAATCGGCCGTGCGGGTCAAATTAATTCAACCTACATCTCCGGCCCTCATTGCATATGATTTTTTCTTGTGTCTGTGTCGACGAGGAGGAGTGGGGGGAGGGGGTCGATAGGGCATAAAAGATTGAGTTCAGTTTATCCAAGTAAAGCAACAATGATTGAACTGGAGAATTGTCTAACAACAGCCGTGGAAGCTGTTTCTCGCTAAAGTGAGGGATGACTTTGAATATCGCTTTGATTTTCCGAGCATCTCCAGGGAATATATTGATCCCCTTTGACTTTCCAACAGCTGTGTAATTTCTTTTATTACAAAGTTCACATTAATATAAGTTCTTTATTTTTTAAAAATACATACTTGTCAAATTGGATGATTATTTTTGATACACTTTGCGTATTCAAGGACCTCCATTTGCTATCTTAGTTAGCCACTAGTATCGATATTAGAAAAAACGTTTCGTCCCTCTACACGTTGGAATATTTCACTGAATTATTACATAAATTCTTTCAGTACGTTCACGATCTTCCTGTAGGATGATGCAACTTTCAAACCTAATGAAAAGGCCTCCATTTATTTTCTGAGTTATTGAGCACATAATCCCCGTATGACGTTGTTTTACGAGGAGTGCGCTATCGGAGGAGACTTGGCTTCACGAGGAGCCGTTAAAGAGCTCTCCTCAAAGGATCGTAAACTTCTTTATGCGCGGTAGTGATTCTGCTTTGTAACTCTATCGCAGCTCGAGTATTCTAATTCTCACGACCATCCTCAAATTCAGTATCGTTCTGATTTTTGGCCAATGTAACGTTTGAGTCTAAAATAAATTATTCATCAACGATAAAATCTTCAATATTTTGGTGGAGTGAACAATTAAAATTTAGTTGAATGCAGTTCTGCCAATAGAGAATTTCCTTACACCTCTCCCGGTCACCGCGAATGCGCTGTTTCTGTAATTTACATTACTGATAAAATATCTAGGAGATCCGTTATGAACCATGAGACGTGGATCACACAGAAACTTGACGTGCCAAAAAATATCCGTAAGAATTTAGTAGTAGACAGTGATAGAAAAAAGACACAAAAATAGACCACGAAATCCCGTTGGTTGAGGCAACCTCATGGTTTTTAAATATTTCGGTATTTCCTTGCTTCTCGATTCCCACTGGAGCGTGATTACGGAAATTACACATGGATATAATTATGTTGTTCCTAAAATATTCTGATATTCTTAAGTTTCGTAGGTTTCGCAAAATATCCGGCTTCTTCCCCTGATGATCTTACTGATGTTAATGACTATCCATGTTATATTACTAAATAAGTCCTAGAAAATTAAATGCATAATATATAACCAAATATTTTTAATAATCATATATAAATAAAAATCTTCTCTTAAATTAATGTTAATGGTTCAGAATTTATATAAAAAAAATTATATTCGTATAATTTGTATAATAGTAACAAATAAATTCTAATACACTACGTTTCATCTGCAATCGTGGGACCTAATCATTATAAATGAACGGCAACAAAGATATGACAATGATAATGACGTGTTGAAATGCCGTCCCTGGGGATTAGTGGACTGGACATACTGATGCCAATTCCAGTTCCAAATAATCACTAAGATTATGTTAAGAATTAAAGAAATATTAACTATCGCGCTACATTGTAACGCTGATGAAGTTAGTGATGTAATAAATTGTCTATTACATTTTAATGGATATAGATTTCCTTTATTTCGCTTAAATTGTGAAACATATTTTTGAAAATATATTATCATTTTCCTTACGTACTTAAGGAATGCAGGAACGATTTCGGAGACGTATCCTCATCTGTTCTTTTGCTATTTAATTGATTTGAAGTAGAAAAACTGTAATCCCTGCCAATTGTACACATCCGAAATGTTCACTGAATTTCTGGACACAAACTTCTAATATCTCTGAATAGATATGAATTTACTTATAACAAATTATAATTCATAAGGAAATGTTTCTAATCCACCACATATTTTTAAAAATGGTTCAAAGAATTTAAGAATTGTGTAAATCTTTAGTAAAATTCATCCGTGTTACTATTTTACAAATTTATTTCGTTTTAGGGATACCTCACTCGCCATGGTCCTAATATAATTGATTAATTATACCAAAGCATTGAAATATTTACATAATAATAAAATAGCACGACGTAATGGCCTTTTCTTGGAACCTCCTTTGGAACATTTTTTTTTCAAAAATTAATGGGCCATGAGCATAGAAATTTTCTCCATTAAATTTAATTAAATAATTAGTTATACAAAATTTAAATTTGCACCTAGAAAGATTCAAAAAGTAAGATCGTTAATTTATGTTTATTTATTACCTTGCCATATACCCCCATTTAAATTATCTTCTTATGCTATTAAAGGGGAGTTGCCTGTTTCAGAATCATCCTTATGCAGCATGATAACCAAAAAACCAAAGAAAAAACAAATATTTTATTAAAATGTAATTTTCACTAGTTGGCCTGTTTTATTTATTTATTTAAACGTAGTAATGTAAAAATAACTTACAATTATTTACTGAATAGTAAATAATAGGAATTATCAATATATCGAGTTAAAAGAATTATCCTACTTTTTTAAGTGTTTTAATGTTTGAATGTAATTTGTTGGGAAAACGTTCGAGAATTAAAATTTTATTAGACTTTGGATTAAGTATGAAATTTGTTGTCTGGTTCTGTGCGTCAGTGATGATATTCTTCCCTAATTCTATAACTTCAAAGAAATGACAACTTGCATCTGAAATTAGTTCGCCAATCTTCTCGGCCTTCAACTTCACACTTGCGCTGGTGTTAAGTGTCTACCAGTAATTAATGCGTGACCCTACATGGAAAACAATAATGTGAAACAGTCGACCGTTTATGGGCTCTAAAGAAGCGCTAGGTGCGTTCCCATGAGTCCCATAAACACGCCCCTCTAACTAGAGATGCGTGAGAACGGTGCTCCGCTCCAGAGACGATTTGCATCCATCGCAGGTCTTTCATTTCTGGTTTTCGTAGTTTCCTGTGCCGTCTAACACGCATTTCCGTCGATACCGGAAGCTGGAGTTCACCGTATTTTTTTTCCCTCGCGCCGCAAAGCTCGACTCTGACGCCCAGAATTTCCCCTCGTGTAACTATGAACGATTCTATCTTTTGTAATTACCACCGCGAAATAACTTTCAGAGCTTATTTCGTAGTATCTCCATATATTCAGCTCTCAGTAAACATTTCAACTCAAATTACCAGAGTTTTGATTAGAGCAATATTAGATTAATGTCTGAAATAACCTATTTGATCTCCTATTCATATATATTTGTCATATCTTTGTTGCCGTTCATTTATAATGATGATGTCCCAGGATTGCAGATGAAACGTAGTGTATTAGAATTTATTTGTCAACATTATAAAAATTATACGAACATCATTAAATTTCGATTAATAAATTCTGAACCATTAACATTAATTTAAGATAAGATTTTTAATTATATATGATTACTTAAAATATTTGATTATATATATTATGCATTTAATTTTGTGGGACTTATTTAGTAATATAAAATGGATAGTCATTAACATCCGTAAGATCATCAGGGGAAGAAGCAGGATATTTTGCGAAATCTACGAAACAGGACGAATATCAGAATATTTTAGGAACAACATAATTATATCCATACCGAAGATGATTAGGGCTGATAAATGCGAACAGCACAGGGCAGTTAAATTAGTATTTCCTGCGTGTAAAATATTAACGAAGATGATATAGGAGGATGGAACGAACTAGGAGAATATCAGTTTGGTTTTATGAACAATATTTCGACAACAGAAGCAATATTGATTGACTTTACGAATATACCATAGTTACTAACGAGGAAGCTCTAACCAGACTGAGAAAAGAGAGAACAATATGGAGGATGTGGGATAGATTAATAGGCCACGTTTTGAGACATGAGGTCTTGTAAAATTAGCATTAGAGGGAAGTGTGTGTGTGGGGGGTAATAACAGAAGAGGGAGGCAAAGGATGGGATACTCTAAGCAGTAGTGCGATGTTGTAGCTATGTAGAAATGAAAACGCTTGCACAGAATAAGTTAGGGTTGCATCAGACCAGTCTAAGGACTGAATACTGCAATAACAATCAGTAACAAAATAAGAATAGGATATGTTAGTGTGCTAATAATTAATTTATGTAATTTTTTAAATCCGAACTTATTTCTTGGTCATTATATGTTATTAATTTTCAATGTAATCTCGTATATAGTTTTTCTGACGGCTATGAATTTTCAAGATTTTTAAATATCTCGTGATTACATGGAAATATTTGATAGGTATTTTGGAGTTCTCCAAATATTTGGTTGGAAATGAAGACGTGAACGAATTATTCTGAGAATTTTCGTAGATAATTGTGTAAGGGTTTCGGTTATATTTGACATGGAGAAGTCCGAAATCGCTACAATTTACATCAGGTCGGATTCTTGTAACCACATTCATTCTCTTCCTGAACCCGCCATCTCAGCCTTGTGATAAAATTTGATTGCTTCAGAAGGTCGAAGGGTGTTTAAAGAATGGGAAGGCAATACACACCGAAAATTATTGTCACCCGCATATATTTGTTAACGAAACAACTTCGTAACAGGGGCAATCAGCTCGGACTCATCCCTGTATTTATAAACCATAAAAATTTACAGCTTCGTACCGCAGCGCTTCTCAATTCCGAACCTTTAACGATATTGTTACTGCTAGGTTTTTTACGCCTTTGATTATACCATAGGAGCATTTATAATAAATAACACATTTCATTTGATATGAATTTTTATACAATTTATTTTATAAAACGTTTGACAGTCGTTAATGAAGATACGGGAGAGTTTATTACTTTACACGGTGCTGTATAAATATGTTGAATGGCTGTATTGAAAGACGAAGTCGTTGATGTAGACACAGCTCCAATAGATAAATAAGAACTCGCTCTTTTAGTATACGCGGCGTCTAGAAAGGTATTTAATTGGAAGGCAGCCAGTAGAATTTCGCAATAATGGCAAGAGATAGTTTTAATGATCAATGAATCCCTTACCACAAGAACTTACATATTTTATGAAGGATATATTTTTTACTTTAGTTAAATTTCAAAGCATAAATTTTTAATTGTGTTCATTTTACACGATTAACAGTTTGGAGCAGAAAAATTATAGTATTCTGAATGAAGTTTATGTTGTTGCTATACATATATAACAATTTATTATATAGATTAATCATAAAATACGATGAGGAATGAGTAAGTACTTGGAAATATATTACAGGAATTTTTTGGATAACGTTGTAGAAGTTTATGTGGAATCTTAACTTATTTCCAGCAATAAAATTGAATACTTTTTAAACATTTTCCTCTAAATATTGAAATTAATTTAGACTGTTCTGTTTATATTTTATCCCCTGTCGTTTCAACCAGTTTCTTTTGTAAACATGAAACTGTTTCATATTTTTAATGTTAATTTTGATTTTTTTTCCCGGAGCTTTCGTCATTTTTGCAATAACCAATTGGACATATGAATTTTGAGTGCTCAAGCGTCTGTTTTACGGGGAAAGAATTACGCATCTGCGGTCCACAAGCAACTTCAATTTTCACCTGATTTTACGTTAGAACGACAGTTTTTTTTAATTAATTTGATTTGTAACTTGTTACTCGATTGGCCAGATTGACAACATTGTAAATGCCGTGGGTCAGAGAATTCTCAGTGGTTTAAATATAAATCGCTGACATTTTAACTTTCTGAGGGAATACCTTAGGATCTAATCGGAGAGGTTGATCGTCGTCAGTTTGCCTTGTTTCAATGTCGGTATGTTGACGTCTACATGTTTCCAAATTTACTTCTCCTACATTTTATTACTATCTGAGCATGATCTGTGTGGCTTTACATATGTTGGAATTTTATCAGGAATGTGAAGGACTCGAGTTGAACTCGAAACATGGCTAGTTTGGGAAAGCAGTGAAAACCACTCTGGGTCAATTTACCAGTTGAGGAATTACAGGTACCAATTTGATTGATCGGTGACAACTCTGGTTCCCTTTTCTTCGCATTCCAGTCCACACGTCTCGAGGCTTGAAGGTTGTTTGTTAGTCGGTGTATTGAAAATACGTGCTGCAGTTCTAGGTTTCAAATCGGGTAAGTAATGTTAAGGCACTGACGTTAGGTTTGAAATATTTTTTTTTATTTCCGTAACGTGTTTAACACGATTTCAATGTAACCGGAGCGTCAGAACATCTGTTAGAATTTGTCAGAAAAGGAAATCCGAGTAGAATATTCTTCGCTTGTTAACGTAACATAAAAGTGACGGTCGTCGTTTGGTCCAGATGACGCAGTTAACGACCTGGCGCCTCGTGAGCGTCGATTTTGCGATGACGTAGCGAGCGTCAGGGGTACGCGACAGGTGCTCGATCGTGACGGCCACGCACCCATTAGTACCACTTACGGGCTCCAGGGGGGCTTCCTACTGTGCACCATTACCGACCTTCGGGAAAATTAGCTTTATAGCCGCGCTGTAAAAATGCTCTCCCAATTTACAACATTTCTTCTGGAGGCCCCCGGTTTGAAGGCTCGACGAATATTTTTATCTAACTTTTAATACTTAGTGAGTCACAAAGGTTCTCCCACGGCCCGGCAGCGAGCAAAAAAATGTTCATATTTACGAGCCGACGTTTACCTTTGTGCCTTTATTACTGCGCAGCGTTCGCTTCTAAGTAGCGCGGCCTCTCGCCTTAGCGCAATTACGATCTCTAATGCCACGACGCGTTGTGCCAAGTGGGAAAAAAATGTCTACCGATTCGCAAAGCCGACAATTCTATTTTCGTGGAAACTCGGGGTTTCTACAAATGGAAAGGTACAACGTCGTCTTTCTTAAATTGATTAAGAGGCTTAATGTGCCGAGGGTTGGGAACGAAGCTACAAATCCGGTACTGAATGAGTTTTAACGCCGTTACAATAGCTTATCGGACATGTGTCTAGTTTAAAATTATAATTACAGATTCATTGACTCGGGTACGACGTACAGAGGTACACAAAAGAATTGTACACATCCAGAATTAACTTAATTACTTACTACTGTCACCTTCGAACATACATTTGATGGACTCCTGTTAAAAAACTGTCCGAAATTTGATGATGAAAGGAAAGAAACTGTAAAAGAAAACGATTTTAACGAGTTATTGAAGGGAAAAAATGCCTAAGGAAATTTAATAAAGTTCTGGAAAAAACTGACTTGAACCATAAATTGTGAACTTATTATACAACAATATGTATATTTAAATGAATTAAATATATTGAAAACATAAATATCAAGTAAATTGATATAAAATTGTTCATTTAAAGATAAAAATGTATTGGTAATTTTGTATAAGTCGCTAGTGACTACTTTGTTGATGCGACTATAAATAAAATGAAAAGAAAAGAAACATTTTCTTTTTTTAATTAAACCGGATACAAAAAGTAGTCAAGTGCAGGGTTTTTGGAAGGTTGTAATTACATTCGAAGAGTTCCTTGTCAACCACACTATTACTTGGTCACGACACCAATTTTAAAATTTGTCCCGTCGAAGTGACTGATGACTAGAGTGCAGTTACATATCAAATACAAAAAGGTTAAAAAATAATTACAACTCAAAAATGTATTTGACAAATTATTCTACATCGTTTATAAAAATAAAAATAGAACTGCACAAGGGTTTTTCAATACGGGTGAGTCGATGTTGAAATGGAATAAAACAAGCTGTGTGTGAGTCAATAACAAATATCTTTTTTTATTTGATTGGGCGATGTCTGCCCTTTCAAATACGTAAAGAGTTTTTTTAATACCTCACACACAACTTGCTTAATTACATTTTAACGTTTCAACACCGACATACCCTTATTCAAAATCCCTATATTAGTCTAACTCTGCAATATTATTAAGTTTTTACAATGTTACGACCAAGAGACAATAGAAGTTATTAAATATATACTACTTAAACATTTAGCAATTCATCTTGTTTACTCATTGACTCCCTTAAACAAAAATATGATGAATTAATAAAGTTGTAAGTTTTTAACAATTTTTTTTTGTATAAATTAAAAAATTGTAACGTAGAAGCCATATTTAATTTATTGTAAGATTATGTTTATGAAAGGCCTGAGGAAGTCTCAAAATACATTACTCGTTAGACACTTTGAAAAATTAAAAACCAAATTCTATATGACGGCAAGGCAGTTGACTCGGAAACATCGGATGACCCTGTCCATGTAGTCTTGCGGATTCGCCTTGCTTGGACTGTGAATCGCACGGAAAAGCGGATGTTTACCCGAGTCGTGGGGAGAAGGACACTTGACAAGAAAACCTTTTCATTTGCTCTGCTGACTAACGACGATCCGGCATTTCTCAACGGAAAATGTCATTCTCTACGGCCAGTGTGAAGCCGCATGATGACATGGCTTCAAGATTTACTGCAAAGTGAATCTCATTCATCCATTTGTAACAATGAAATTCGCTGCATGGATCACTGAGAGGCTTAACGTGCGATTTGTGAGACAAAGGCTAGCATTTATAATTGTTCCCCGCGTAAGTTGTTGCCAGGTGCACGTTTCATAGTGTGTTGCTTCTCTCTTAGCACGTTTCTCGAACAATAATCAGGATGTCCAAAACAATAAAATACTAAATCTTCACTAAGCGTTTAATCTTGTATACAAAATGTGGAAGAACAAATTTTTGATCATATTATCTATATCTCATCCTTTCGGTTTGAAACAAAGCAATAATTGTAGTGCGGTTGGTCTGGATCACACTTTAACACGAATCTTTCTTATGGCAACTTGGTAATGTAAAAAACTATTTTGAAAACATTGACGCAATGAAACATTGTTGAGTTCAGTTGAGAATATATATTTTTCGCAAAAGTAACTGGGAGTGGTAAAAGGTCCTTGCTGTTTTGTATCCCGTTTGTAAGAATATAAACGAATATATTTATAAATGAAAGTATCCACGGCTGTTCCCCCGTGAATATAATACTTCTCTTCTACTGCGCATCTTATAAGCCATACTATTTCTAAAAACTTATACTTCTTCTGGTTAGAGATTCACAAAGAGTATATAAAAGCTCATCAAACTCTTCTATGTAGAAGATTTTTAGTGAAACGTGAATCGAACTTGAGCTATTTTTGTGCCAGTTAGTTGTTATATCAACAACTATAAGTTAGAAAAATAATTGTTTATGGTATTCTCATTGAACTTTGGGAATAACACAGTGCTTGATAATACGGCACGAAATAATATAGTTTCTAGCCTTACAGCTCTTACAGAAGTGTTCGCAAACAATCTAACCCAACGGAACAGAAATAGTCTCGATTCCTCGAATAAGTGAAACTGATAAGCAGCAATTCGTCCTTGAACATTTTAAAGTAAGCATGCATTTTTGAGTCAGGTTACTTCTAAGTTATGTTAATAGTTCATTTAATATTTCTTAAGTATATATTTTAATGATAAATTTAGTTTACTACAAATATAAATTGGTATGAATTTCTTAAAAACAATTCAAATTAATCTTCGGTGTTCCGCTTGTTTTGTAGGAGAGTCATCGTCACTTCCCGGAGCATCGTCGCCCCGAAACGAAGACATCTTGGTAAGTTATAATTTTCATAAATTTGTTTATAAGTATAATACTGTTTAGTATTTCACGTCTATAGGCTGATGGCGTATTTTGATAAACAAGGTTATTGCCTGCAAAAAGTTCCGATAATGTACTTGACATTCTTATTGTATAGCATTTATTTACAGGAAATGACCCCAATTTTTGTACAAATTCATGGCAGGTGTTTTTAATTACGATTATTAGAGTTTTTATTAAATTATAATGACTATAATATGCGATTAAACCAAATATTATAATAATAAATATAAATAATTGTGGATAAACAGTCGTGTTTTAAAGTAACTTGCTTAAATTGAGTGAAATTAATATTGATCAAATTCGTAATTTTCGTGTAAAAATGAACTTTCTACTAGCTGGGTGCAAGTCGATGCCCGGATACTCATTATTTAATTTTTTGGTCAATATATTATTTAACCGGCACTTATGATGGAATGTTTATTTCCTCATAACCATCACGATAAAATCAGAGTACTTAAATTAGTAAAGAATCTCCTGGTATATTATTTAAGCAGGCTACCTTTAAGAGTATTAAACATTATAGCGAACCGAGGGAATGTAAATATACCCGGTAGTTTCATAACACGAAATTTCGCGTCGTGTCAATTTGTTTAAAATGCGAACTTTAAAATTCGTGGACATGCTCAATATTTAATATATGTGCAGGACGTCACGAAGGTATTGCATGAGTTATGCTTCACTTTAAAAATTAAAGAAATATAATAGCTTTTCATGAGAAAAAATATTATTACGTGCAACGTGGTAAATTATTTGAAATTCACTTAAAATTATTTATTCAGTCTTTACACGTCATCTGTTAAATCTATTAAATTATTATGATTTTTTCATATTTTACTATTAATATTAAAACAAAAAATAAAACACAACATAATATTCTGATGAATTCTCATTTGAAAATATTTCGTTAATTTTTGCAATTGGCGAGAAAACGATTAAATAATTAGCAATAAAATAACATCATTTGCTTTTCATTCCCCCTTTTTTATATTTCTCTTAGTTAGTATTGCAGGATATAATTGGGAAAGAGTCGAGCATAACCATGCATCGTTGTTCTGCGAATTATGTCACGTGAAAAGGTAGTTCTAAATAAAACTAAAACACACAAACTTTCGATTTAAAAAAAATTATTTCGTATCACTTTTCCATGTTTTAGTGGTGTTATTGTTTCTATATATAATTGATTACATTTCTGATTAATGGAAGGTAAAAAAATACACCATATTCTGAGAAATTAAATATGGAGTATTTTAGTGTCTCTCTGCCGTCACTGTTATTATTTCTAAGTTTTCCTTGGGGTTTCTTATACCCGCCGTGTCTTTTACTGTATTTTAGAATGTGTGTACCAAGTTTTGTTGCAGCTAGTGTTACCGTTTAAATTTTTTAAATAGATATGACAGCTTTTAATGTTTCGGTCAAACTACACGACACTTGAGACTTGACGTCAGGAGTAGTTAAGTATTTTCCAGCTGTTTAATTCTAATAAAATATTTTGGAAGATGTTTCACCGTGTGTTATGATTTTATATGAGAGATAGACAACGTAAGACGAAAAAGTGGCGAGATGACATTAAAGATGGGAATGTTTGCGTGCATGTGTGTGAAAGGTGAGGTGATGGTGGTATCGGAATGCAGGAGAAAGTGAGTCCGGCTGCGCTCATTGTTGGACGGACGCCGCGGAGATAAGATCTACGGTCCGAAGGCTCCCACGGTCACACCGGCCCACGTCAGCAATTTCCTGCCCGAAAATCGCTAATTAAATGCCATTAGCAAGCATGCGGCTGTGGGTCATGAACAGGGGACGGACGTGGTCGGTTCGGGTTACCAAGTTGTTGACCTCAGCATCCCGATGGACCCCTCATCCGTCATCCGCTCATCAGGTCTAATATAGACCGAGCTTGCGGTTGGCAGAGTCGTTGGTTTTCCCAATGATTTGTATTTATCGGTCAGGAGTATGACAGGCTTCTCAACTGGACCATTACTAAACCACTTTTTTCCTATTTTTTTTCCTCCTCACCAAGTCGTGACCTTGCTCTGCGGCTGTATTACGTTCTGAATTCATATTTCCTTAACCAACCGCATTATTTTCCCCGAATGACAATTAGACAACCGTCAACTCGACTTCTGAACAAACATCATAAATCGCGTTATAAACTCTCTGAACACTACAATTAACAGCTAAAATTATACAGAAATTTAGACGACGTTTATGAAACGGAAAATAACAATCTAAAAATCTATGTTTCAGATGAATTTCACTGCTGTGAATTTATGCATTCTGTTTGTATATTGCAAGATTTATTTGTGGTAGATTTTGATCGTTTGATCGTTTGAATTTTTATATTTTTTGATTTTTGCATTGCTCAACATTTTCACTTTCCAAAATATCCATATCAGTCAGCGAGACGAACTAACACACATTTCATCTCTAAGTCATTCATTGCGCTCATTAAAAGTTCTAAATTTACACAGACACACTATTTTCTTTCATTAAGCATTCCCTGCGAATTTGTTTGCTACTTTGTTTGGATAAAACACGACGTTTCGTTCCTTATTTTGGAAGGTCATCTGGTGTAAAAAATCAAGATGAGGCATAAATTTTCATCCCTAATTTCTTGTTTCCTTTACACCAGATGAGGTTGAAAGTCAGTAACGAAACTGCGTTTCATAACTACAGTTAATAAAGTTCATATTACATTTTTTTTCTAACTTACGGGCATTATTATTTATTTATTGCTACTTGTCAGTGCTGTTTGAACTTATGTCATTCTATAGTCTTTTAATACGTTATTTTTTGTTTCTTAAATTTGGAACCACTACAGGCATGATTTTAATTCCATAAATTTAGAAGAAATTTTCTGTATATTGAGAGTAATGGAAAGTAAACAAAAACGCCATATTGGGTGCAATTAAATATGGTGAATTTCGCTGTCTATATATGTATGTAAGAAACGCAACGTTGTGTATTGAAAGTTTATTATTAATTTTTTCTGATTAATATGCTGGTTATCTTATTTATTTGCAAACACTATTAACGTTACTGTGAATTTCAATAATAGAAGAATTGAAGTGATTTTCATGATTTTCTACAGTACTTGGATAATTAATGTTCAGAGAATCTGAATGGGAATTAAAATAATATAATTGGTTTACGTTAACGGAGAGACATTTCTTCTCAGAAATAAGCAATTATTTTAAATTTCGGCATAAGACTAAAACTAACTCAGCTATGTATTTATGTTAGTATTAATTTATTGTATTCTGATATGAACCAGCCTATTAGCTTCAATTCATCGAGAAGACCGATTGGTTTTCATTCGTTCGTTTCTTTATTCTCACATCTTTTTATTATTCTTACATAAGAATGTTGGACTTTGGAGACTAATACAGAAAATTCGTATGAATTTCTGATTAGGGCTTTAATTGAGGTTTCAATTTCTTCACGTGTAATTATTAGTTCATCCTCACCATAATCCCAGTAAAGTTCACCATTCCAGAATTACTTTTTACCGGCATTATTGCTATCTATAAATGTAGCATTGTGTGTAAAATTACGCCGGCTATTCGAAGATAAAAATATTTTTATGCAATGTGGCGTTATATGAGTGTGAAAGATGGACCGTAGGAATTGCAGAAAGGAAAAGAATAGAAGCTTTTGATATGTGGTGGTATAGAGCAATGGGTGGATAGAGTAACAAACCAGGAATTTGTAAGGAGACTAGGGGAAGAGAGAACAATATGGAGGACTTTGATCGAGAGAAGGGATAGATTAATACGAGTGTCTTATAAAATTAGCATTAGAGAGGAGTGTGAGGGGTAGGAAAAAAAAGAGGGAGATCAAATATAGAAACGCTAAGAAGATTAGGGAGATTGCAGGATGTGGTAGACGTGTAGAAATGAATAGCTTAGCATGGAGGTCCAGTCTAAGGATTAAGTACTAAAACAACAACACGCTAAGCTACTACGAAAATTTTTGAACCGATTTTCATCATCCATTTATGCGAATTTCAATACAATTTATATGTAATTTGACGTAATTTTATAAATCTAGAATACCTGAGATGTATATTATGTAATTACAAAACTATTCAGTCCTTCTATTTTAAATTAGCGACTAATTTTATCACCTGAAAACGTTTCTATTGACATTTAAGTGATGTAACCCTTTGATTCCTGATTATAATTAAAGGACCTAAACAGACGGATGTCCAGGTTATCTGTTTCATGAATACGCTTGTGCTTGTCCAGATTGTTCACGATCTTCGAAGAGCTTGCGGTGAGGTCTGAACTTGGGGAACAGCCTGTAGCACGAACTACAGCCACCGAATATGATCCGTATCTCATTCGGACCTTTGTGCCTGGGAATATGTAGCAGCCAGTGGCTTTTTATTAATAGGAGCCCCGCCATTGTGCAGCGAGCTCATGATATAGCGAGGTTATCAGTTGCTTGCTAACACGCTGATACATATGTATACGTCTGCTCCAACAATCGCCTCTGCTTCCAAGACAAAGTGTTCCCCCGCTATATTCGTGTTGATGACATCTGCGTTTCGTTTATTGAATTCGGCTCTGTTTATCCTTTTGAGCATGGAAAGGGTTCCCAATAACGGTATACCGAGCTTAAGTCATGACGTAATTGGATTATTTCGTTGATAAATTGTTGCACTGCATTCCTTTGTTTGGTCTGACCTTTGCCGCGAGCTCTTATACTCTTTAGAGTGATTGATGAACCTTTCAAGGGACGCAGAAACAAGAGTTGGTACGCCAGATGTGTGTTATACTAATAATCCAGTCCAAATTGGTAGTACCATTAACGTTTGCGGATTGAAAGACCGTAAAAGAATATACCCTTGCAGCGCGTCATTTGTCAACCTGGTTCTTGATCTTACTGGTCCCATTTCAGTCTTTCTTGTGATGCCATTTTTTTATCCGAAATTACAATAAATTGACGAATCATATCACATTCAGGTTTCCACGCAAGCAAATGATTATAAATTCAACACTAATTATAATTATCTGGATGCTCGACGTTTCCTGGGTACTTACTTGTATTAGCCCGGTACAGTATTTAGTTCTACGCTAATCCCTTGGTCAAGGTGTGATTTAACCGACTTCGAGCGTGTCAATTACCTAGTCACGTCACGTCTCTTTAATCGAGTCAAGAAATCTCCGTGTAAAATAAGTAAAGACGTTACCTTAAACGCGTAAAACATCCCGGTGTATTTAGTTAGTGAAAATATCTTGTGAATTCTCCCGGAACACTAAATACACCGTGTATATCCGCGACCCTCAATACAAATCACGGAATTCGGGTCTTTCTTGCAATAGATCTGGTGTGTATGTACATCATGACACGTCACCGTGAATTGAAACGAAAATCCGCCATATTTAACGCCGCGCAATATGGCGTCTATTTCGGGACATAAGTGAAACTCCCCATTGAATTAATTACACGTGGAAGGGTGATAACCAAACAAGAGAAAATGAGCTGGGACGTTATTTTGTATGTAACTATGCTGTTCAATTCGGGATTTGTTTATGTTCCCAAAACTGTCCCCACTCAATTTTGAGTCAAACAATCGTTAAAGGACGTTGAACCTGGAGATTGTCATCATTTGTAAATTCAAAGAGTGCCAACATGCTTTTCAGGCAACGGATTAATTCATCTGGGTTGCACGTGGACCAACGCGCGTCAGATTTCGTCCAAGGAAATGTTGGCGCAAAATGGCTCACCGAGTTTCTCAATTGTGCGTCATCTCCTAATGACAGAGGTCCAGAGTTGTTATTCCCAGCATGAGTACTGATATTTTTATACGTCTTAAATTTTCCAACATCATCAATGAGACTACCCGCGCTGTCACGTTATCACTCATTTACATTAATCTTTTCCTGAGGGAAGCTTAAAGGGAAGTTGTGTTCAGGAATTAATTAAAGGTTCTCCAATATTCATAAAAGGATGGAGGACTTCTGAGAATCAGACTGAGGTTTTATTTTTGTTCAAAAAATTATGAAAGAAGAGGGATATGATATAATGTGCACAGTATAATGATCTGGGGGAAACATCCAAGTATTTAGAAGACCAAGAACACTGAACCAGACATGGGATGTTACTTACTTCTTACGACTGAATTCTTAACTTATTTAAATTAGTGAAAACTTTCCTCTGCAATATTATCTCGCTCGCCACCGTGTTTATCGTGTGCTGAATGTAAAACCGCGCATATTTGAAATTATGGTGGAAAGTGTAACCCCATTTTCCCGGGAAATATTTTGCATAATGTTTTTATAGACGTGCGGACAGGAAACAGGTATGCAAATCCCAGTCGGTGTAAAATGTAAATAAAAGTGCGGTGGCCGGGGTAAATCAGAGCAGGTCTGTGATTGCGGCGGAAGGCGGAAACGGCAGCTGCCGGAAGTAGCCGTGGAGCGTGGCGGTCGACAGTAATCTCCATGGTCGCCGCTTCCATCCAAGTCTCCAGTCACAACGCCACTTCAACAGGTTGAAGCACATGTCCACTGGACACTAGACTCCGCGTTCAAGTATATTACATGTCAATAACATCAAATTTTCTGTCCATTTTTGGGTGGTAATAACCGTACGTGCAGCAAGTAAACGGCTCTGAAGGAAAACAGGTTCAATGATATTAATTAAAGCTGGCGTTGATTTACTAAAACTAATAGGGGTCAGTGACCCCTTTCATTAAACTTCCAGGCCCTGCTTTTTATTAGGCCTAATGGTAACAAAAGTCATAAACATAGACTTCGTACTGGACGCGATTCCTCCAAATAATTATTGAGGAACGGACTGACACCCGCCTAATTCAGTATATGACTCTTCTGTAATTGCCACTTGGTTACTAAAGGATCATACAAATCTCCTGTTTTCTATAATTCTTCAAAATTTCAGTCCTATCTTGATTACTCTCCATCTACCTTAAAATGGCCGGCTCCTGAACTATTCCTTTCGACGATGTAAGCATCTGAAACGGCCCATGGCATTTCCTTCACAGTTACCGTCCCGGTGGTTAAACATGTGCGTTGTTATTTGCAGCATATATTACCAAGCCCTTGAGGGTAACGGGCCGTTATAACGGGACAGACCTCGCTCATTGACATTTTCATCACCGAATAATTTCACGTGAAAAAAGATTAAATATCTTAATCGATTAAGCGCTTCCAAATGGAAACAATTATATACAATAAACCTGAAGAACTTTCAATGTGACTAAATAACCACTCCTGTTGATCAAACAATAATTACTGGCCATTGCCCTATTTTGAAAATCTGTCAGGGTTAGTACAAATGTGCCCCAATTTTTCGTATTTGCAACCCTCTGCTCTGTTTGATAATACAGATATAGCTTCGTAGGAAAAATTTGATTGCTCCTGGATTTTTTTTTGTTATATTATCGTATCGAATAACTCGTCCTAAAGAACATCTGGAAACATTAAACTTTTAGATGACAAACGCAGTGTCATCACTAAATTTTGACAATGGATCACAACTTTGAGTGAAATGACGCGCAGGAAACATACTGATTTAACTTCCGAAATGATTGATATAAAACTAAATAACAATGATGCAAATATTCATAGTAAAACAGGCTCTTTGAGCTGTATCATTGACACTGTTTTATCTTCTTTGCGTCTTTAATAATCTTTCGAGCACTGAACGTTGTGGTTGTGTCTGTGGACCAGACGAGGTTCGCATCGTCGGAACCACCATAATTTTATATTTTGTTATTTGTTTTCCTGTTATGAACGACCATAATTTCAACACTGTTGACATAAAATAACCATAATTATACTGTTATCAAATATTTACATTACCTGGGAATTCAAGAATGCAAATCGGGATTGTGCGTTCTTTGTTGTGGAATTGCCCTTTCTTACTATTCTTTTTCAATTTTTATATTTAAAATTGTTGTATGCACTGAGTTCTGATAACAAATTGTAACAGGATAAATGTTGTTCTTTTTCCTGATGATTACTCACCCCATGCTTCGGAAAGGTAGTCAGACACGTTGCAAAAGTTACAGTAAAAGAGATCGAAGTCAGAGGTCAACTTTTTTTAAGGAGACTACACACGTCATGTACAAACATAAGAAGTTACAAACTGAATACAATGGAAGGAACTTGTAGAAAAAAGGTGTCCTGTCACAGGTATGAACCACAAGGTTAAAAGCTGTTTCATGGGAATAACTATAAGAATTAGGATCGCTCTCATCGAATTTTTTCGTGAGAGGATGTATGTAAATGATGAGCAATAGCAATGGAATAATTAGAAACGGAAACTTGGCGATTAGTTTCTTAACTGAGATCGTTGAGTATCCGATGGCTGCTAAACGGTGGATGGTTCATGAAACGTCTGGATTCAATTTACGGGTTAGCAAGGCATTAAATGCTAGCCCGTAGTTAATTCAGTATCCCGCGCATAGGGGTTATCCAGAATAAAACGTTCGTGTAGAATTACCATTCAGATCCTGTTAAATAAGACAAATGTCCGGCGACCTTTACACGGCTTTAGGTCTTGAATATGTTCCATATTTGTAGGCTTGAAACATCATGCCGTGTGCTCGGCGAAGTCGCACGGACTTATTAATGGCATATTTGGTGTCCCGCCGCGGAGCACCTGTCCCCGCTATCTGCGAATCTGCTGACCTTGGCGCCGCCCCCGCGCCCCCGCAGCAGCCACCTGTGCAGACAAATGAACGTCGTGAGCGGAGGCCGCGATTCCAGGAGATGATTAGTGCGGGACCCATCTGGGCAGTTCGTGATCTTGCTGGTTGGACGTCGCATTCAGTCGCTCGGACGATACGCCGAAACACCCTCCAGGTCTCTCTCCATTGTGCAAAATCTGTTGGATTCTATAGGCTCAGAACGCTACATCCCTTCTTGTTACTCAGTTGCACGTTTTACTAAGAGGATTGTAGAATATCGAATCGTTTTCCTTTTTGCGACTTCTAACGTCCACATTTCGCACCCATATAACGCCACATTACATAAGAACATTTTTAATAATGATTCCCTAATGTTCATACCTATTTAGCCGTAAGTAAATTCCTCTTTTTGCGAAAGGTTTTCTTGCCTGTCCTATCCGACTCTTAAATGTCTACCATCCCTAGTTATTATGCTGCCCGAGTAGCAGAATTCCTTAATTTTCTTCAAAATATCCCTTCCCAATCCTAACACCCTTTGGTATTCCGCTGTTTCCCATACTACAGTCCATCACCTTGGTTGCCTCTCTATTAATGCTCTTGTAGTACTCTTCTTCTGGTATTCCGTTAATACAATTATGTTTTACAAGTCTTCTTCTGACTCCACTAATACTACAATATATTATATTCGGCAAAGCGTAGGGTTTTTTATTTCTTCTCCTTGCAGTATGATTCTTCTTCTATATTCCGTTTTAACTTTCCTCATCGCCTGTTCTATATATAAGGTAAATTTCATGAACGACAGACTGCACCTTGCCTACTCCTTTCTTGATTTCTGCTTTCTTTTCTTGTCTTTTAATTCTAATTACTGCTGACTGCCTTCTGTAGAGGCTATGGATAATTCTTCTTTCTCGATATTTTATTTCTATCGTCTTCGAAATCCTTAATATATTGTTCCAGTTTACATTATCAAAGGTTGTTTTAAAGTCCTGTTTTCCGTATCCTGTCTTCTAAAATTAGACGCAGAGCCAACGTTGCTTCTCTTGTTCACAAACCTTCTAGCTTCTGTATCTTTGATAGTATATATTCGTAATGTAGGCACCTTTAGCTGTGTATGTGGATTAAATCTACTTGTATTAATGCTCAGTAAAAAAAATCACCTTAAACCGGGGCGGAACAGGGTACTACTGTGTAAAGGAAAATGTAATGTGTTCCTCAAGAAAAAAGGAAAAACTGGCAGACTGATCTTAAAAGAATGAGGTGCAGGACGCTGTACTGAAAAATAATATATTAAGAAATAAGAGAAACTGAAATAAAAGAAAAAAGTGAGCAAAGACTGTAGAGTGGCGAAAATAAATCGTTTTTAGAAAGCAAAAATTGATATAGTGATCAACCGTACGCTAAATGAGTATAAAAATGAAACAAAAAATTTGTTCATATTTTTATTAAATTTAATTTCATTTTATTACCATACTTGAATATACTAAGCGTCCACACTGGGCTCTGCCCCTGGGAAAATTTATAAGTTTCTTTTTAAAAATTCATCAAAAATCCAAATTAGTTATTTTAAGTTATATTGATATTACATTAAAGTAACTAGTAGAATTAATTAATGTTTTATACTTCTATGAAGTTATTTTTATATTTCCAAAATTTTGCAAACATTTTTAAACAATAAGTGTCCGTTTCTGCCCCGACTTCTACATATGGAGGATCGTAAATAATCTGATTTAACTCTTTTGAAAATTGAAATATGGAAGGTTTGCCCCCAGGACAGAAAGGAATGGAAGGTAATAGTTGAGAAGGCCAAAATTTGTTTAGCAAATTAACTGCGTCAAATTCCGACCGTTTTGTCGAAGGATTGATAACAGTGTCAGCCCCTTATGTTGTAACGTTCGCAAATGACACATGGACTTCTGTTTTGTCGTTGTATTTATTTCGAGAACCTGAGCAACTGAAACACTGGTGTTGATTGGCCGGTTCTCAGAGACGCTACGGTTTTGATTTACTGAAACTATCGCCAATATTCTAATACTTCATAAAGCTGAAACGAGTCACAGGTGCAACGTCCATGAAGCAAACAGATCGTTTATTCCTTTGCATTAATGACCGTTGAATAGCAGCTACGACCAAGTTGAGGTAATTGCAGAGCTATCAGAGCATAAATTAGAGTTTTTATTGCGTACGGAAAGTCTCAAGGTGTTACAGTTGCTGCGGCGAGTTTCCTAATTGAATCTGGACTTCTGTTTGTGAAAACGGCGGAAGTCTTTCATTGCTGACATTATAATCGAAATTACTGCTGAATTTAAGTCGCTGATACTTTACGAAATGAAAAAAATACGACTTGGTGAGTTTGAATCATTAATGGAAAACTATTTATATGGCATTATCAGCTCCGATTATCATTAGAGTTTGAAAACTACACAATCCACTTACCAAACATTGGTCGCTTCTGTCTTGTATCTTACAGTGATAAAACATTGATTAACAGGCTCATTTATATATCATTAAAAATTATTTGCTGAGAAATTATAATTTGACTCACCTTTTAAAAAATACTAAATTTGTGAGTGTCTATAAAAGTAATCGGTTACGTCGAGTAAGCGTAGGCGTCTTCAGATAATGTTAAAAAAATCACTTTACTATTACCCGTCATGCATTTTCAACGTCAGTGGATAATAATTGAATATAATTGGGAAAGGCTTGAATAAAATCTCAATCTGGCTGTACCTTTGTTTCTAGGCAGTACGGAACGGCTTTCACATGTATTAAAAATGAGCACTGTAAAAAATATATATGCCAATGTTATTGTACATGATTTAGGTTTAGCTAAACTACTTCCAGAAAAGCTGACAACACTTTATGAATAATTTAAGGAACATTTTAGAACATGTTGCAAATTGTTACTGTTAGTAATGGTCAGGTAAACCCATTGTTAAAATGTTATTTTTAGGTCGTTAATAACCTGACAAAAGGTCTTCCAGAATATATTTATTTCATTTCTCATCTGCTAACTATAATTTAGTTAAATTTCTTTTCTCAATTAAAAGGCTAGTTACTGATATATAATTCAGTTACTTTTTATTTATCTTCTATGTTTTCTGATAATGCCCTTGTTTTTAATATCTTATTGCAAAGTTTGGAGGGAAAAAAATATTGGATGCAACGGGTACCGTATTGTCCCTTGGCGTTTAAGGAAAGCTGTAAAATCAATTTCACATTCCCTGTAATCAAACGTTTCTCAGTCATAAAAGTATTATGATGGTCGTAAGATATTTAATATCCAATATAAACCGCGTTAGCCATATTTCAATACGTAATTGGTCCTAAATTTCTTTCGTGGATCTAGTAATTGATTATGATATATGCATGGATATAAAGTTTTCCTATGCGAGGAAATTTATTCGTTTTACTCTCATTTGCTTTAATACCGCATTATATTTTTAAAATAATTTGTTATTACTCCCCCCCAAATAATAATTTATGCTTGGGGGTCCTAGTGAACCCTTGGCTACCTTTCTTGCTCTACCTTCCCCCTTTTCAATTCCATTCCTATGTTCTTAAAGCGGAGTTGCCCCATTAAGGATCCTCTTGAAACGTTAGGTTTAGTATTTTATGTTAGACGTTTCGTACTTGATTGCACATTTCTTTATGTTTTAAATTTTAATTGGACTATTTATTAACACATTTTAATCACTAAGATATATAGTATGATTTACGTAAATATTTTAATTGTACATTAGTTTTTTACTTTCAGAGTTGAGTTTGTATAGATATTTTTTTTACTACATAAAAACTTATTTAGTGTTTCCAAATATTTGAAGGGACTCTTATTATTAAAATATTTGTTGTTGTTAACGGTCGATATTTTTCTCAACAGTATTTGCAATAAAAATAACATCAGAATTAACGACATTACATTTTGATTAAAATAAAATTATTTGATAAAAATTAGACAAAAACTTGTGCCTGTTTTCAAATTTTAAGCCAAACTAAATGTTTTCTGAACTTTTATTTTGTACAAAGTTTTATTGCATTGTCTGTTATACGGGGCGGTATTTATTGTGATATTTAAGTAATTGTATTTGCAACACTTAGTGACTTTTCGTTGGTATTTATGTCTTTCACAGATTTTAATATTTTTGTGTTTTTGTATTGTTATGTTAATTCGATTCTTTCTTTTTAATATGTGATTGAACACTTATTATTAAAATATTTGATGTCGTTAGCAGTCGACATTTCTCTCTTTGATGAATATCGCAACAGTTGGTTTTCGTTGGAATATATGTCTTTGAGAGCTTTATATATACATACATGTTTCAGGTAAATTAGATTATTGCGATTCTGTGAAGTTTCGGAGAAGATAAGTGACAATGTAGCAACTTCATTGCTTATACTTAGCTGAGTAGTAGGGAATGCCCATTACAACATTGTGAACCGGATAAGCATTTGTGTTTCTTATTTTACATCATCCTCCGCTGCAGCAAGGCTAGCGCAAACGTCACAAGATTTTTTTCCTATTCTTACCGAGAAAGACAAGTGAAATTAGTAGACAGTTACGCTGGACCATCAAGCCGCTATCAAAATATTATTTATTCTTAAAAGTCGATTATTGTTAGAATTTGGATACGATGTGTCCGTCCCTTAGTTACTAGCAGTTTTCAAACAAACTAATTACCAAGTCTGCAATACAGATTTTCTGTTATATTGTGATATTTGCAGTTTTTCTTCCACCTCTAAAAACGTATTTCAAGAAATTTACTATAACCCGAAAAAAAAACCATAATCTATACCTCTTATCCAAAATAAAAAATTCCCTTTGCGACACACTCTTCAGACTCCTTAATAATTATCTTACCAACCGTTCGGACTCGGTCAAAATTAACAACTAATTCTCCAAATCCTTCCCCATTTCTTTTGTCGTCCCACAAGGTAACATAGTAGTGCCCTTCCTTTTTAACATTTACTTCCACGATATCCCCAGTCAACCATTCACAAAAATAATATTTTTTATACTGATGACAACCCCTATCCGTCGGTTCGGGCTTTCGCACAGTCCAAATAGAACGACCTGGAAACGTGTTAAAAAAACTGGAGGATCAGTATAAAACCCTAAAAATCCGCAATAGTTCCACTTACCATCTTAACCAAACGTTGTATCGTTTTGCCTCCCAAATCTTAATAAAAAACTCTCTAACTTAGCTTGGACTAATTCTAGACTTAAAACTCTCCTTGAACCCCACCTTAACCACCTCTCATCCAAAATTAACACTAAAATTAAATTTCTCTCTCCAATCCTTAACTGAAACGCATCAATCTGAATCTTCACCTACAGACTCATTTACCTCTGTCCTTAATCTGCCCCATATGGGGATCCACTGACAACTCCAATTCAAATAAAATCGAAACAAAACAGAGTCCTTACAATTATCGCCAACTCCCCCTGGTGACTTCACAGCAACACCCAATTTCCCCTGATCACTACCACAATAAAATAATCTTAATCAAAAGCTCCAGTGACACAATAGTCTTCTTCCACAGCAATCCCTCTTCTTCTCCACACATCCTCCCACTCTCCCATTCCGGTATGGATTAATGTTAACTCTCCCTTAGTAATCTGGAACCTCATTCACCTTCTCTCTTCTATTATTTATAGGCCCAACTATCAAAAATTCTGAGATAAAATAAAGCACCACTGAAACTCTAAAACAATAATTACCGTGAAAAACAATATAAGGTACATACCTAATTACATAACTGTCTTTTCTCTTGCTTTTAAATTGAATGTCACTGGACATTACCATTTTTACATATATTCATGATAATTATTTATACTATGTATAAATACTATATTTTTGCTATACGAACTGTAATATGTTCAGACTTAAGTTCTCTTCAATAATATCATCCGAATGTTACTATACTTAATTTATTTTGGTTATAACAGTTTTGAAGTACTTGTAAAATTCTTACCATCCATCCGTCTCGGTTAAACTTTTATAATTGAGAAAAACGTGGTCACGTCTCTCCTTACTCTGATAGTGTTATTGGATAAAGTTTAGCCCTGTTGAATCTTAATCTTTCTAATCTTGTTAAAGTTCGCTGCAATGAGTAATATATTCTGACTGCTAACCTTTTTAAAGGTCTTTCAGAAATTCGCAACTGAACTGGCTGACATGTGTATTCTAGCTTTTATTTTAATGTTGGGTGCGTAAATATAAAGCGTCTACAGTTTTTTTTATCAGCCTAGAGGTGAGAATACTGTATGATAGTGTACCAACAAAATGGTGCTGTATTTGATATGCGTGAAACGTTGTTTGTTTGTTAACTAGCCTGTATTGATCTGACGGCCACTCTGCAGCACTGACAAGTGGTGTTGGTTTCGTTGACACTCCGATAATGCTTGTGCATGGCTGGCCACTTAGCAAAGAGCCGCTGTTTACATGGACCGACGGGTGACTAGCCATGCAGCTACGGACACGCCCCCGCACAGCTTCCCTCACTTGCGTTTTCTTCCGTGGCGCTTCTTTCGGCCATTTACTCATTATCATAGCTACTTAAATAACCTATTTACCTACAAAATAATATCCCAAACTCAACCAAATTGAGGGGCAAAATTCAATCTAGAGAATTTACTACGTGGTATTAGAGCGTCGACCATGATATCTCTGACACTGACATTAGAGTATTTTTCATTTATTATAATTTTTCTCTATATCTGCAACTCTTCTCCTACTTATATTAGACATTCCGTACATAAATAATCAAGCATCGCGATCGCGGTGATACCGGACTCTCACCCAACAGAAGCGGAATGTGGCAGGACGTGCGACGTGGCAAAGTTTCATTTAGGTTACCTTGTTCGCAATTGAAAAAATGTGAAGGAACGCGATGTTTTTGAAATAGTAAATCTCTACTGTCAGTTCAATTGCAGAATTTTCAAAAACTAAACTCGGCGAAGGTGCTTTTGTTTGTTTACAAAACTAACTAGCTGAAACAACGTTCAAAAATAACTGAGAGTTCTGTATCTTTGGTTACGCTATTTTAGCCATTTGTGGGAAGTCAAAGCGGAACTCGATGCATTTTGTTTAAACAATTTTTGTAAAATTATGGAAAAAGAAAAATGACTTTATAAAAGTTAAAATATTAGTTTATTCTATTACTTACCTAATCTGTTATCAATATAACTTAAAAAACAACGAATTTAAATTTTTCATGAATTTTTTAAAAGTAACAAATTTTCCGTTCAGCCCCGGGTGGTTTTTGTATATATAATAATTGCAATAAAATTAAATTAAATTTAAGAAAAGTCTTAACTCCTTTTGTGTTTTATTTGTTATAAATGTTTAACGTACGACTTATCGCTTTATCATCTTTTCCTTTCGAAAAACGATATTTCTTCCCTTTTTCCAGTTCGATTTTTCTTTCTTAATTTATTTGTTCTGGGCACAACATTTTGCCTTATACAGTAGTACCCCGTTCCAACCCGTAGGCTAGTCTCAGTTTAAGATTTCTTCTCCGAGCCTTAATAAAAGTAGATTTAAATCTCATACGTAACTTTTGTGCAACTAAAGACACATATTATATGAATATATACCACCAAAGAGCTAAAGGCGAGAAGTTTAGTATATAACCTTCTTTTGGAATGCTGCAAAAATGATAAATTCTCAGACGTAAGGCACCAAAACATGAGTTCATTCACAAGTTCAGCCAGATCTTGGTCATGACTTCTTCCTTTACCAGTCACAATGTTCCATTTTTATTTACTAACCTTCACCCCTATCCAGTAAAATAAAAAATTATCCCGTTCCACCGCGACTTCCCCTAACTATACTGGACTTTATGGACTTTATAATTGCTCTGTATTGAGAACAGGAATATGAAATTGTTCTGTTTGAGATTAGTCGATCCATTCCATAATTTGCTAGTTGAACTTTAGGTTAGAGGGTTGTCCTAGTTTTCGCCAACAGAGTGACTCCACCCTGCTCATAAGATTTTGCCTTCAGCACCGGACTGCGGAGACCGGTGTTTTGAAGTTGATAAAAATGAAGAATGAACGATATTGTTAAAATGGTCGTCAGGTTCACGTAATTGAAGGTTACAGGGTAATTTGTCGGCGGGTGGAGGACGCTGTCGTGAGGAACTTGAGATAGTGAAAGCAAACGTTGTATCGAGGCAGTTCTTATTAACATAAGCAGTGTTGCAAGGCGCTGGCGTAATGTCTGATCCGCCGATAATTCCCTCCGGGGGAACAATATGGGGAATTTGGAATTCCTGCGAGTGCCGACCTTAGCGTGTCATTTCGTCACTGCTGACGTCACGCCGGTAGCGGCTCGAGACCCGGCTTATCGCCTTCACGAAATCGCCAATAGCCGCCCTTTCACAACGAGGGGGCGGGCCTTCTTGCTCTGCTACTAATTAAAACCGGAGTAATTACCTCTTTACGCGCCGGGCAAGCATTCTTTCGAAAGTGTTTGTCACGTCGTGCTTCGGCAATTGTGACTGCGCCCGCCCAGCAACGGCACTAATCTAAAAATCCAATACGCCTGTCTCTATCTGTTCATTTCATCTTCAACTTGGCCCTGGTAAATCTTGTTCGTGGTAACTCCGAGAAGACAACAGTCGGCTAAAAGCTGCATCTACATTCCTCGAGAGCAGTATCTAAAAGAAAAATCGTTTCTTAAATTCCAAAGTAACCTGCTTTCGACGCCTCCTACACAATTTGCACCAATTATTTGAGCATGTTTTTATAGATACTTATCAATACCAAAAAAACCGTGACCTTAACTCCTTTATAAACGATCATAGCAATATGAAGTTCATTGTAGAAACAATTTCAAATCATACTGTACTTTTCCTCAAATTTAAAATTGTGTGTTAATATTACAAAAAAAATTCATAATATTTTAAGTGCTCGAGTACTATTACTTTATTACACAAAAATATATGGTTAATAATAACATTTTTTTGTTAACGATAAAAGGATTTTTTATACCCTCATTAAATTTTGCTTACTCTAACGTTATCCTAGCTATTTATTAAATAGATTATGTTGAAATTAATTTTAAATATAATTTTTAAAAATCAGTTTTTAATTACTTACACACTCTTGTCTTACATGAATGTAATTTTTGGTCGATCATTTTTTGACTCAGGAAAGGAAAAAAAATTGATATGTGTGAAATTTGCTTTTGGTTTTCAATTAATAAATTACTCACGTGTTCGTATTTTATCCCGTAATAACAGTTCATCAGTCAGAATTTAAATAATATAGTTAATAATTTATAAAACCGATGTTTTCGAATATACTGACCTAAACACCTGTGACGAAAAGTCCGTTACATGTATTTTCTAAAATTCATGGGCGCCATCTTGAAATCGGCCATATTGAATGTACTGTTACTTTTGACTCATCCGTTACTATAATAATGGATACTTAAAAATTTTATTCCATTTTAGAGTTTTAAATTTTTTTACTGGAAATTATTAAAATAATATTCGATTGGTGATATGTTTCTCGTTTATTAAATACACGTTTTGAATGATAAAGTCGGAAATTATTTTTCAGTTCTTTTGTTATTTTATTGAATATTTTAAAAAATCGATTTGATATGATTTTAGACAGGTTTATCAGAATTCCTGTCATACTGCGCCTAGTGATCACAATCTAATTACAGACCTTATCTTAATTAATCTTTGTAATTTACGGAAGAATATAATTTAAAAAACTAACTATAATATAATCTATTTGATAATTTTTTGATTCGTAACATGGACGTAATAGTATTAAGCAAGAAAGATGTTCCATTATTGGACTTGGTAGTTTGATATCTTAATTCATGATAATATTAAAATTTAGAAATTTGGAAGTTATAAAGGTCGAATTTCTTTTAATCGGGGTATTTTTCATGTCCTTATTTGTTTCGTATAATGGTTTTTGCGCATTTGAAATGTACTGTAAATATTTCCGCCTTTAAAGTAACTTCTAACTTGTACGTTATTCGAAGATTTATTCCTCAGTTAAAACGTTATATTTACAGTATATGGAGCAATATATCCACTCGCTCAAATTTAAAAAAAATACAATTCATTACTTTATAATTCTCATATTCGTCTGAATATCTAATACTTTGTATATAATATTATGGGCCTCGTTGAAGTAATATTCTGATATAATAATCGTTGGTCTTTGCGTATTGATGTAATAAAAATAATTATACTTTCTAAAGGGTAATAGTTAATAATTAGGCATTTAAAAAAGAGATATAATGAAGATCCTTCTCGGGTCTGTGGTGAGGTTAACATTTGCAAAACGGACTCAATTGTGGCACAACATCTTTGTTGTTCATACAGGTCAGGGACTCGATTCCTTTCGTGACTGCCTTCTCGAATCGCCGTTCCAGATCCATTAAGCCACCTTTCAGAGACATTTCAGCAGCACCTAACTCTATATCATTCTGTAATTGAGTAAGTAATTAGTCGTGATGATTATCTCAGATTGTTAGTTCCTCGGAATTAACGATTGAGTAACGATTTTGTCATACGAGAATTGGCTCTGTTTGAAATGTCAGGTCAAATTGTAATCAGTTTAAAATCTTGCCAAGGTTTATTTTGAATCATGACGTATTCGATTATGACATCAGAAAAAGTGTAGCGTTACTGATACGGTTATTGGAATGCCCAAATCCTCTTCAACACGGCAGGGAACATTTGGAAATTTTAGGAAACATTTTATAATTTCGTGATTAACTGCATTGAATGTAAAGATTGTAAAATAAATATTACCTCATTAACGAATATCACAAACAAAGGGAAGAGCGAAATACGGTTGTCTCCAACGGAGATCGCCTATTTCCCAACATTGTCTATTTAAGTCGGAGCTTTTACCATGATTGTGTCATAACTTTGTTACGGCTCTGTGATTGTGTAGTTAGTTGTGGTGGACCTTTGCGAAAAGTCTAAGAAAAAATAGCACGTTAAGAACTGCGGACATCCCGTGAACTAATTAACTGTAACAGGAATAGGTATAATTTTTTTCGTTACACCTTTAGTCAATATAGTCTAAGAAATTAATTTACACTTGAAAGTAAATACTATTTTAAAATAATGGCTCATAAATTTTGTGAAACATTTCCTCAGGTTTTTTATTTATTCTTTCAAATTGAATTAAGATTTTTTTTACCGATTATTACCTTAGTCTTAATTTATGTTAATATTTCGTGCTAGTATGAATCGGCAATAACATTTTACATTTCCTTCCTTGTACCCCAATCGTGCTGGGAAATGACCGGACTTGGTATTGAAAGTTGTTTTGGAATTTTATTTTTTATGTAGGTAAATTTAGTCTTCCGAATAAAAAGGTGCGGGTTAATAATTCCAGTACTGATGGAAAATGATTGAAATTGTGTACGGTACATTCCTTTAAGACTGTAACATAAAGTGAGCGTTCCTTCCTAAATGCAACCAGCCTGACACCTGAGCAATCAACGGCAAATACGTGGCAAGTGGCAATCAACGTCCCTTGAACTGGGTTCAGTATTAATTCTGGTATCGTTGAATATTGTGTATGCAAACAATCCGTGTTACAGCCAAGATCCTTGAAAATATTTGCAACTCGCAACTGTGAAAAATAGCTTGTACACTCGAACGATGTTCCGGTTAATCTGATTTTCAAATGAAATTAAATTACAGGTTTTCTACTATTTTTTTCACATCACAAAACATTGACTTTGTTGAGGTTTCCTTGCAGTGAAAATTTATATTTCTGTTTTACAGTAGACAATACTGCCGGCGGTCAAACGTATGACTTCAGATTTTACGTTTTGCTGCAAATCTTGTTTACGTTGTTATAAAAACGTAAATGTATTTGAAGAGTCATCAAAGTTATCTACGACGGGATTTAAGTTTCTGCGAATAATTTGTCAATACATATTTAATTTAATTTATTCTATATTACGCAGTACAGTAAAGACTCAACGAATTCGTTTGTCATCTATTATAATCCTCAAATTAATTACTGAAAATTGAACGTTCACAGGAGAACCATCCATAAAACCATTTTGTCAGTTAAAATTCCGATGATTTCTGTTCGTGCCTTAAAGGTTGCACGATTTGTAAGTTGACTCTTGAATTTTAGTTTTCAGATGAAATACCTTAATCATACGTCACTGTTTCTTAATTCACGTAATGTGTACCTGAGGCCTTAATAAGAAACGCACTTTAGTAAAAATTCTAGTAAACATTGTGATGACGTAAATTATCCTTCATTAAGGTGAGTCTGAAGTGTTAAAGAAGGTACATTTTCTTACCGTTATAGGTACAGCACTGAAATTTTCACCGTTTTTTTATTATGGTACGCGTCGGGAAGAAAATAAATTATTTAAAATATATGTTATGGATATAAAAAAATATAAAATTTTATATTAAACCAGATCTTGATCAATAAAAAATAAATACAATTTCAGGTATGATAAATAATTTATTCTGCCCCCACACAATCAATTAGGTTTCAAATAAGTAGTCAATATTGCAATGGTGTACGTATAACGTGTTTTGAGGAAAAACTACCTAAAAGTTACTCTTTTAACATTGGCAACATGGGATCCTCCAAGACTCTTTTACCAGCAGCCGCCATTTTACACAAGCACTGTTGTATACTTCCTTTTTCGTTTTCTAACGAAATTTGAATTTCTCATTGGTTTAGTATGTTTAACACTCGTTTAAATCTCTTGTTTCATTTCCTATCGTTTTAATACGTTTCAGAAGTGTTTGATATTATCAATATTATTGTTTAACAAGTATAATTTCCACCTATAAAGTTCGCTTTGACCGTTCCATCTCTCACTCATGTAGTGAAGATTCTTCCTTATTTTGGGGATATGGTCAAATTTGTATCTGTCCCAATATGTCAGTATGGGCTTAATAATGCATTTATATATAAGTATTTTGTTATCTGTTTTCAATTTGGAATTTCTGCAAAGTAGCCAATTCATTTGGCGAAGCTTATTCTTGATATGGTCCCTTTTGGATGCTAAGTTTTAGATTCCAATAGTAGACCAAGGTATTTGACTTCATTGGTGATAAGTAATGGTGTATTATTTCTTGAGTCATTTGGACAGTTTGTTTTCCTGGTGGTTTATTTGCAAATGATTTAATTAAGATTTAAAGTTATAGGCCAAAAGTTTAGCCATTCTTTAAGGTTATTTGAATGATGTAGGATGCCAGAATCTATTAAAGGGTCATTATCTGCAAATAAAATTGCGGTGTCATCAGTGTAGGTTGCAAGAATTGTGTTATCTGTTTCAGGTATGTCCGCTGTAAATATAAGGTAATTTTGTTATTGTATTGTATATAAATACCTTTTTTATATTTAAGACACTTGATGCAGTTAAAGGACGAATCGGCTGTTGTATTATTTATTTATTTCCAAACTGTTAGATATTAAAACTAATAAAAAAATTGCAAAATATCGCCTAAGGACAATATTTTAAATTAAAGATTATTGAGGCGTCTGATTGTGTACTGAGTTGTAATGTTGAGGTCTTGTGTGACGTTCTCTGAGCTGGTTGTAAGCAGTAGCTGTAATATTTGGTGTAGTACCGTAGCCAGTCTCTCCGGCTCTTTGAATGGACTTGGTGACGTCAGACAGTCGTCTCGCTCCAGCGTCCAAGCGAGACGCGGATCTGGCTGTCACAATGGAAACTTTACCTTCCTCCGGAGAGTGAGAGAGAGGTAAGGGGAGGGAAAGGAGGGGGGGCAGGTAAGTTCGTGTCCAATTGAAAAAGGCCTCAGCTGTAATTAACAACGGAGAAACGCGTGCAGATAACATTCAGCACGCTCCTCGCATTATGTGCTAATACGACACCTTCCGCATGCATCTGGCCACCTGCTCAACTACGCTGCTCCTCGAACCCGGTCCTGTGCTCCGGAACCCGTTTTACGGGACACTTACTGTACACACCAGATGACAGTCTTTCTCGGAAAAATATCTTACGAACCAATGTGTCGAAATGTTTATCTTCCTGCTGTCAACAGAGACCATTACTGATTTCAATGCAACCTCTCAAACAACTAAAAAACTACGATATTTCTGCAGCCGGAAACAATTTGAAGGATTCTTCTTAATTTCGTCATTCTGAGACAATTCAGCCCCATGGCACACTTATCCTTGTTAAAAGAAAAATAGGCCCATTTCAGTCTCATTTAATCATAAATTGTATTACCCAGATCAAAATAATAACACTGCATTATTTAAATTATGGAGTAGTCAATTGTTTGAGTTTATCTCTTCCAAAAGATCTTCATTTATACTTAGGTCCGTCATCGAAAATACTAGAACCCCTATTTCTGGCCATTTTGCAACAAAACCTTTAAATATCTTTCCTCTTAACTATTTCCAAGAAACTATGTCAGTGGAAAATGCTTTACTTAATCAAACTTTAAGTAGGACTTTCAATGCAGACAATCTTTAGAATTCCAAAAGATTAAAAAAAAATTTAAGAATGCCGGTCGTTTTAACGCAGCCAACCAACACACCTGTTGGTAATTAAACTAAAGGTTTTAAATCAGTGTTAAATACAGAAAATAATAGAATAAGACATCAGGTTTCCAGAGTCGTATTTAAAGTTGACAGTATTCAGTTGATTTTTAATATAAAGCATTTTAGAAATTATTCTTCCACAATAATGAGGTTCTCTATCTAAAATAGTTCAGTTGTCAAAATCAAACTGTGATAAAATTTAATACCATGCTTACTGTTTCTTGGAAAGTTTAAAATTAAATTTATTTTCTATTCGATCTGGCGATGTAACATGAGATATAGAACAGTTAATTTGGTATTCAATAAATGAGTTAAAACAGCCTCTTTGTCAGTTTTTATTTTCATTTAAATTACCTAATATATTCCAATGTATTTTTCCTTTTAGTATACCCGAAGAAGTCTCAAATGAGAGACGAAAGTAATATAGTTCAATATTTAAATTAAAATAAAATCTGACAAAGAAGTTGTGTTAACTCATCTAATCTATATTTGACTGTCAGATAAATTATTTATTTATTAATTTCATAATTTTTAGCATCAAGTAAATCAAACTTTTCTAGAAATTTTACAATATTAATTTGATTTAAATTGGTATTATTCTTCAACCTCAAGCTTTATACTTAATACAACCACAAAATTGTTACAAAAATTTGATAGACTTCAGGGAAAATCAGATTCTCATTGATCTCGGAAAATAAATGCCTCCGTTTTTGACAATAGTAATTATTTCTAAGATTTATTATAGCACATTGCCTATGACGTCAAGAATGTTGAAATAGTATATATATTTCGAATTCTATATCCAATGTGTATGAAATGAAAATTTTATTTATATTTAATGTACGAACCAATTGTCTATTTATAATTGATTTACTTGCAGATACTTCATTATACATGCTTATAATATTTGTTTTAACACAAATGTTATATTATCACAATAATTCGTAAATATATACATAATAATATATTAATATTAATAATTCATGTGGAACGAATTAACTTTATTATTATTAATTGTTTTCAATATACTAGAGTTAGGATTATTATAAGTATGTAACGATTGATAAAAGTCTTATACAAATGTATATTTGTTTGGAACATTGAAACTCGATAATTTCAATAGATCAAGGAAACCAATATCATGACATAATATATAAATAAATTTAAGTTCATAAGAAATTATTGAAGATTTAAGTGTAGGAATATTTAAAAAGGAAGTGATTAAATAATAATTATGATTTTTATAAGGATCTTCCAAATTTAATTTATAAGACAAATCTAAAAATTACTAATTTTTTGATATTAAACTGAATGCACATAAATATTTTAGAATAAGTTTAATTAATGTCAGATAAAATTTTCTCATAGTACTAATAGATTTAAAATTTTTACACTTTCTTCTAAGCAAATTAATAATTTTCGGTAATAATTTTAAGGTCTGGAAAATGGAAATATTATAGAAAATTAGAGAAAATATCGGTAATAAAACATATTTCGGGATATAAAGCAGAAATTTATTATATGAAGCTGAAATAATCACCAATTGTAGACAAAATTCTACTTGGGAGTTGATTAGGTGATTACTGCAGTATATTTTATTGACGTATATAGTTGCAGATTATTTTGAAAAACAGAGGTTCAAATGAGTAAAAACTGATAATTAAATTTCCTCCAAAGAAAATTTAAATCAAATTAATTTCTGTTTATTTTTTAAACGAGACGTCAAGAGATATATAATAGGCTGATTAGTCATAATGAGTTTAAAATTATTAAAATTAATATTACTGTGCTACAATGGCTAAATTGCTGTGTTCTTTTATATTTCATGTCTTTATTTGAATATTATGGGAAATGATCTGAGATACTATAAAGTTATTGCCACTTGAACTTTAAAAAATGTTTTACCGAGGGGTAAAGTGATATGTGTATGAATATTATTACGTGAAGTCGAATTTTATAAAAATTAGTTCTGAAAATTTATATATATTAATGTATAATGTAAGAGTACATAAGCATTGAAACATCATTTTAACAATCTCCAAGGAAAGAAAAAGTGAAAAAGAAAGACTTCAGGATTTTCCTGGAAATTTTCCATTTAACAAAAGAGTAGTTGTTCTGCTCGGAAAGAGCCAAGGTAAATTGAAATTAATGAAGAAATGTTAAAAAAAGTTATTTTTTCTGGTAAAAGAGGATGTCCTGTTATCTTACGAAAGAAAATACGTTCAGAGATAAAAAATGGAATATTGTCGTGCCAGAGTGATGGGAAATATATTATTTATGGTTGTTGTATATTATTATTGTACGTGTTGCGTTCTACTAGTAAAGGTTGTAGCTTTTGCTTGGCGTGTTTACCCGCAGCGGAAGGGCGTATTCTACGGCTTCGGGGAAGTTGCAAATCACCTGCAATTACAAGATAGAACATACATTATTCCTGTCCAATCCCAGGCGGAGATTGACGTAATATAGCTCGTAAACAGAAATCCTTGAAAAGCACCAATGACATTCCTTTATTGCTCTCCATACAGTTTGTGTTTAGCACAGATCGATCGTAACCTTCCATTTATAATGTTTAAATCAGGAAATCGTTTTAATTCCATTCTATACATTTAACCTTCTCGACTTCTTTATCTTAATACTCCTGTGGTTTCTTTTTTTTCCGCGTCGGAAATCCCTCGGACTGTAAAGTTACAATTACGAAAGTAACTATTTGCCAAAAGAATAAGCAACATTTACCAAAAAAAACAAATTAAATGAATTGTTACAACCTTCTTGGCAGCTGCTTTAATTCAAAGTTACAAAATACGACGTTTGGTCTCCCTTTTGAGACTTCATTATGTGTAAAATTTAGCAATTCATGGTTTTCATTCCATGAATTACTAGATTTTATACGAGATGAAGTCTCAAAAGGAGGACAAACGTCCGTTTTTGTAACTTGGAAATCACTTACAATTGATTGAACTATTGAATTGTCACGCTAAAACATGAATTTCCCCAAATAATTTCCATATACTTTACGGATGAGCTTTTAAATTGACGTAACTCTTGAATTCCACCACAGATTATCTTTTAATAGAATTTAGAAAATGCCTCAAATTACAAAAATATCTGAAAATATGTTTTGTATAGTTCGCCATATTTCAATAAGTAAGGTGTGGAATAACCTCTTTGGCGTAAAAAATGTTTAGTTACAAGTTGGTTAATAATAAAGCTTTGCTATACATTTTTTTAATTTGTGGCGGGTAGTTATTTAATTTAAAAAACATTGTTAATTCTTTTATTTATTCATTAATTCTCATAAAATCAAATTGTTTTTATTTTTTGTAAAATCTATGGTTTTATCTGAAAAAGTATAAAATTGAAACTAGTGGTGCGGGTAATATACTTATCAGTGAGTATTTTTGGACAAATATAACTAAAAAATACAATTTTCCTTGTTTCATGCAATTTTTGTAACTTCATAAACCCAGAGAAAAGATATTACCGTTTTGAGTTAGATCGTTTTTTGAATCTTTATTTATTATACTTCTTATTTTGCACATATTCAATGATTGATATCATAAATTAAAGGCTTGCAATTTAAAAAGATAGAAAATTGTTTCAGTTGAAGCTCAACCAAAGGCCACGAAAAACGTATTTTCCATTTTCATCTTCCATAACTGAAGGCTTTGGATGATATATTTTTCTTGAAAATAGTGCATTCAAGTTCACCCTATTTTTCAGAATTTAGGACTCTTCTTTTAATTATCTTTCTACACACATTTAAGATATATTTACTAAATATAAGTACAAAATACGCAATATATTTTCTGGAGATGTAATATAGTTGAAATAAAAATCGAAAGCTATTATTAACAATTCTTTGCTAATTTCACAGTACAATCTTGAATGATTTTATATAATCGACAGTTAAATTTAAATCGGCATTCTAGGAAGATTCGTTATATTTGGTAATGTTAATAACTTTTCAAGATGCAAATATAACATTATAAAAATTATTTTTAATGGAACAAGATTTTTTTTGAGAAAGAAGACTCTTTCATACGTCGCATATTTAATTATGGATGCCTTCAAAACTATTTATTGCAGAAGATTTAGGTTTTAAGACTCTTTCAAAGATCATAAATATTTTAGTCATCACTTAAAAGTCAAGAATTGTAATTTTATGTCTCGGCTTACAAAATTATGAATTTTGTATTATGAAAGTTTGGAGACGTCCAAAACTATAATTATTTTTGGCTGAATGTCTTTTTCATTTCTTAAAAAATTTATTCAGCAATTGTTTTTGTTTCTCGTGGTACGGGGAAATTTTTGCGTGAGTTTCATGTGTTTTGGTTAATAGATTATCTACAGTGGCCCAGTATCTCGCTATGTTAACTGAAAATGTGAGCGCTCGGGAAGAATATATAAATGGAAAATGAGCCTGAGTTTTACTTCGACGTGAAAGTTGTAATGAGAAGCGGATGGTTTCTTTGATTATGTAACTATGAAAGTGGCACGTGAAATTGCAGCTAGTCCTGACAGTCTAGCGATCAGGCGTCCTCGCCTAGAGAAGGATGGTGAACCTGCGTATATGTTACTGCATTATTTAACTATGAAGGAACCAATCAAATCAAAACAGAATTGTTTCGTGAAATTAGATTTGTAAAATCTATCTGGAAAATATGGAGCATTGGTGAAGAAAGCTATTCTGTTAAAAACCTATTACTGGGAAACTATTTTTCTCTAAATTAAAACTAGAATTTATATTTTATAATTTAAATGAAATAACCTATTTTGTTAATATAAGCTATTGGGTGGAAGGTTTTGGACAGTTTATTACATCAAGTTCTGTCAGAAAATTAGGCAACGAGAGTGATTGTAGATAATGGATTAGTGGTATGTAATTCATGTGCTCCGTTCGAAGGATGGTTGATTTTGGTTGTAATTGGGATGTCTCAACTGTGGTATTGCCAGAAGCTATTTAGAATAAATATGTGTCTTTCCTGACAATGCGGTGAGATCTTTGGCGTAGTGGGGCACTGAGCAATGACTTTGCCACTTTGTCGTCGGAGACCTGCGCTGACATAAGTCATAGTTGCTAATTGGCCCAGCCTCCCGAAGCCCGAACACCAATGGCGAACCTCTATAGAGAAGGCGGTGGGAGCGTCGCAAAAAGACCGCGTCACGTAGCCGTGCGGCGGCCCGGCGGCCATTTTGTGCGGCCACCGGAAGTGGCGTGTGTGCGCTCCAAGGAGGGCGTGGTGGCCACAGGAAGCTGCATCTCGCCATCGCTGAAGTCATTTTCTATTGTGCGCTTTCGTCATCCTCCTCCATCCTGTACAGACAGCTCCGAGCGCAATCGGACGTGGCGTCCTTTCTATCTTTAGATTATATTCCCAAAATAAATTATTTATTTCGTTCCATATTGGTATGCTCTTAATTGACAGCTGTTGAGTTCGTTAGAAGAGCGCATTATGTCTTAAAGGAAGACTCCCTGTACAATTCTATACCAATTCTCTTCTTCCATCAGAGGGAAGAAAGGAGAGAAAAGGGTTTGCTATAGTCTGAAAAATTTATCAGAAAAATCTAAAGAAACTAGCATCAGGAAAACAACAATAACTAGTTATTTGAATGTAAAATGAATCATAGTCTAAACTACGGTGAGGTTAATGGGCAACGGTTACCAAAATACTCAATTGCTTACACTCCAAAAGATAATCCGCAAAGGAAAACCCATCAGGGGCATTGAGGCCACTAAGCCACAAGGAAAGTTGTCGGGGAACTGAAACCGTATTCTTATTCCTCGGGTTGAAGAATTATATGTAAACTTTCCTACTTTCCCATTCATTATAAGAGAAAGGCACTAATAATTAAGGATCGTATTTTGCATCTTACTACCTACACTGTTTAGTTCACGTAAATTAATATTCTAGACTATTATTTATATCTTTTTTATCTTGTCCTCATACCTTCTGTTGTCGAGGTTTTTGGCAGATATCGCCATCCTTTTAATCAGTTTGAGTTTCAAGGGTGTTGGGGGTTTGACGACAGTATTCAAGACCTTGCCAGGAATCGAAACCGGGATCTCTGTGGTACGAGGCAGTGACACCAGTCTCCGGACCACAGAGGCCGGCTATAGAGTATTATATGGAATTAAATTAACAAGACAAGGATAGTTTATTTTATCATACGAAGTTTCCGTCCACAGTTTTATAAGTTCATCAGGAGCAGAGAAGCCGATTGAAAATAGGCAGTGTAATGGACAATTAGAATATAGATGAGCTAAACATAATTTATTTGACAATAGCAAATGCCATAGTCAATGATGAACGAAAATATGATTACATTAATTCCATTTATTTCGGAATAAATTTATCTGTATAATTTTAATACATAATTTTTTTGTCATTTAAAATTATCAAGTTATGTTACAGCGAGCACAATTCAGAACTCTTATGGGTAACAATTTGAGTTATTAATAAATAAATATATAGGTAATTCCTTGAGTTTGTCTATGCCATGGTTTTAATTTGAATATATATTTATAGTTGACTATGGGTATGTCGCCAGCTCCTATGATGTTTGACAATTGAAGAAAACCTGATGAATACTTAAATGATTTAATATTTCATATCAGGAATATTATAAATTTCTTAGGAAGTCCCGAAAATTGTGGTCGAAACGGCGCGTGAATAAAATATTAAACCCGGTTGTCCCTGAGTTGGTCGTTAATTTAATTATTTTTTAAAGGACTTGATATCTCATCCTTGGGTATTATTTGAACCATTATAATTTATAGATATAATTTGTCGGAATAATAAAGTAAAGCGAATCATATTAATCCTAATTCATCATCAAGAGAAGTTCGTTCTGATAAACTCTCGTGAATTATTATAAATGCAACTTTCCATTTATTCTATAGTACACTAGCTTTACTTGAACAGTAAATAAACTAAATAGGAGATATTAATTATAGTTAGTTGAATAGCTTAATTTAAATCTAATAAAACTCGTACAAGCTTACAGTTATCGTGTTTTCCATAATCTTATTTTAAGGTTTAGTAAAAATGATACGAAAATCACCACATCTTATTCTATAAGATATCATGCTAAAGTGGACGCCTTTAAATAACAGAATTACATTATTAAACTTTATTTACTTTATTTTTACATTAGTTAACATTATATTGAGTATCAAACTTCATATTTGGATGCAACGTAGTATTTTTATTAATTAAATAGTAATAAATTCATTTGATGACTTATTGGGCGTCTTGTTTTAAACTTAAAGTCAGAAAATTTTATTTAAACAAATTTGTTTTGAGACAATAATTGTCCTTTAATTTTTCACTCTCCGAGTGGCTTGAACGTTGCTTTTGTTAATGACGTGGTTACATTCGTATCTTAAATTATCGTTAAATCATACCTTAGATGATACAAAAATGTGAATTCAGAATTTTTACAGAGAGAATAAATAGAAGTTACGTGAGGAGTTACGACTTTTGTACTGCGGGACACTCTAATTTGACCCTTTCAAAGTTGTGCCGCAACAGGAGCTTTTATCGATCCATTCGGAGGATAAATGCTATTGTAACTGTAACTAACAAGGACTTGTTGTTAATTACATAATGACGCGGTAGAAAGGGAATTTACGTGTGTTATTATTATGTCAGCTACACAGAGGAAAATTATAGAGTTGTCTATTTCAGTCAGATTATTGTATTCAAAACATAAAATACAATGATTCATTTTTAAGTTAATAAGTCCTGGAGAAATATTTCAGGTAAAACAAGAAGTAGAAATTCTAGGTTTTCACGCAATTTGTCTTCAATTATACAAAAATATATATTGTAAAATTAGTTACTTTCTTGAAAGGTCTAAAATGTTGTATCAGTCCTAATTTAATAAAAAAATTAAATATTCAATTATTATAAAATATTTATATGGACGTATGAGCGGAACCTTCGATTTAATGGCCCCATCATATATGTATTTTAAATAAATGAGAACAAATTAAACATAAATAGAAGTTAATAAACCTTCAACTGTAAATTAAAAGGATCCTTGTAAAGTTACTGAACTCATTGATGTACCTTGAACGAGAACTTGGACTTTATAGGGTCTACGTTTCAGATGCGGAAGCGGCTCAGGATACGCACAGCGTGTGGCTCCTAATTAAGTTCAAGGGCTAACTACAAAGCTGAACAAATTATTTTATTATAACAACACTTTGTCCTCCGTCTCTTTCCGTTATCAGTTGAAAAATAAATTCTATTCACAGCGTTCATTAAAGTTGCTGAGTAAGATTCTTATTTAATTACGAATCTTTTAAAGAAATGCTTCTCATTGCAACCCTCCGTGATAGACTATTCTAGGTAAGCATTTTCCTTTCTACATAACTACCTCATCTATTCCATCCTCGGCCTCCGACTTCTTTTCTTACTCTACACACTTCCATCTAATGCTAATTTTACAAGACCCTCATGTTTAAAACCGTGGCCTATTAATCTACCCCTTCCTTCGTCAAAGTCCTCCATATTGTTACCTCTTCTCTTATTTTGCTTAGAAATTCCTGGCTAGTTACTCTATCCACTGTTCTGACCTTCAGCATTCTTCTATAGCACCACATTTCAAAAGCCTCTATTCTTTTCCTTTCTGCAACTTCTCCCGTTCACGTTTCGCACCCAAATAATGCCACACCCCATACAAATATTTTTAATAATTATTTTCTAATATATAATATATTTTGACCATAAGTAAATTCCTCTTTTTAGCGAAAGCCTTCCTTGCCTATGCTATCTTACTCTGCTATACTTCTGCCATTCCTAGTTGTCCTTCAAAACATCTCTTTTCAATCTAACACCGTTTCTTATTTCACTGTTTATAATACCTTGGCTTTCCCTCTATTAATCCTCATATTGTATTCTTTCTACAGGACCACGTTCATGCCATTTATTATGTTTTCCAAGTCTTCTTCTAACTCCCCTAATATTACAATATCACCGGCAAAACTTAGGGTTTCTATTTCTTCTCCTCGTACTATTATTCCCCTTTCATATTCATTTTTAACTTTTTTTATTTGTCTGTTCTATATATAAGTTAAATAGTATTGCGACTGACTGCATCCTTGTCTTACTCCTTTCTTGATGTCTGCTTTCTTTTCTTGTCCTTAAATATTATTTACTACCTAATGTTGATCGTTGTTACTCAGCAACGTTTGAATGATATGGTTTGTTATTTGATGATAAATAGAATAAGAAATGAGATGTCTTTCCGCAATGAAATTACGGGTACTGATTTAATTTCGGAGTGCAAAAAATATTTTCACTGTTGTCATCACACAATACGGGAAATGACTGACGGAAGTGACCCGTCACTCGTCTTGAGATGCGCTTGTGATTGGACGCTTACGTGTCGTCACCGGAAGAGACGAATTACGCAACTTCCGCCCTTTTTCCACCGTAGCTCCAACGTGCAACTTTTTTTTCGCTTTATTTCGGAGAGTCCACGTGGTAGAAAGGGTGGGCAAGGCGAGATTTGTGTGTGTCTGTGTTGGGGGAAATCACTTTATAATGACTTGTTCTTCCTTTGTGCCGGTAGGGTTGGCTAATTACGGGCAGAGGTTGGCTTCCTGCCGGATGCTCGGCACCGGAGGCCATTGATGGCTCGTCCATTCAACAAGTGTCCGACCATTGAAGAAAGCCTTCCCTGATACGCTTTGATGTCTCTCGCGGAACCAACCTCTTCCACGAAGCGCTGTGGGACAATGCTGTCCATTTCTCTCGCACTGCGAAACGGTCCTCCTCAGTCAAGGATGTTCAATGTCCATCCGACCTGACAACGCATGATGCTTCCAAAACATCAACTGTAACTTGATCGGTTATCGGCAAAGGCTCAGATTCATCTGTAGATCATCTGACTTGATCTGCAATAAGATATCAGTTTGCATAAATAATTTACGGAAATGAAGGCAGAAACAAGCAACTCCAAAATCACACCTTATGAAATAATAAGATTTTTTTAAAATAATTGTGCAGTCCTATTTCGTGGTCTTCTCGCTCAAAACTTTTGACCTCATCGTGAAAAAGCTATTGGCTTTGTGACGTTCAAAATTCATTCAAATTTCAATTTACCAGCTGATGAAACCTCAATGGCGGTCCGAAACGTAGGGTTTTCTCTTATTAATACAGATTATACGTTTTTGTGACATCCTGCGAGTTTCATTAAATTATAATAAGATGCCAAATAAACACATTTTTGTATTTGTATTTTTTTATTGATTTGTAAATCAAACAAACTTATTTCTTTGGTGCTTAAATTAATATATTTATTCTTCTTAAACGGAGCTGGAACTAACTGGTTTTTTAACAAGGGATTCCACTTAAAATTATTTATTTTTAAGATGTGATATGAATAAATTATTAATTGTATGACCTTAATTTTAAGACAAACTATAATCTGAGAAACAAAGAAGTAAAATGAAAAAAATACGTAGACAAATATTTAGTACATGGTTTTGCAAGAAATGCTCCATAAAAGTTTAGATAATTTTATTATATCTCTGATATTAGTAAATTATGGTTTCCTTTCCATATTTTATTTATAGTAATTTATTAATCCACCTGAAGAAGTTCCAACTACTAATTTATTTGGAACTACTTGTGTTTTTGGCGTTTCACTGAAATTAATTTGCAGCATTTGGGAGCAACGAGGGAGCTGACAGAATTTTAAATGAATCACAACCAGTGTGGTGACTTACAGTACCATAAACTAGTCAATAAATCTATGGTGCCTTAAATATACACAGAAACTTTTAATAAAGTAATAAAAGATCTCTAGTTGGCTCTCCGATACATTAAGACAGGCGGAAATACTCCAGATACCCTAAGAGGTTCATATATGATGTCGGTACCTTGCGAGAGTGAATAATACATTCGGTACATTGATAAAGTTAAAAATATTCACAGTTCAGTAATAAAACAATAATTGGCTGTTTTTGAATTACTTTTGTGCAACACTCGGTGGCCCCAATCATTCCTCACCCTTCAATTCAAAGTGGCATGTTGAATGACAGAATTGAATTGAGCGATTCCATAACCCCCTAATTAGACACGTTTCGCGATTATTTGCTGCAACGTCCGTCCACTCCCCTAATAATGTCCCCCTTCCATCATGAATGGAATTCAAGATTATACACAAACAACATCGCGAGAAACACTCTCCATTTCGCCGACCCCGAAAAACAACTTATTCCACACAAATTTCGGGTAGTTGTACTTTCTTATCTATACCAATAGATAAATTAGACGTGTCTGTCTGTTTCGAAGTTTGTCTGAAATAGGCACCGAAACGGCTTAATGGATTTCAATGAGAGATTGAAGACGGATACTTTACTTAAATTTGTATGTTTCATTTAGATATCTTGCAGGTTTTAGAAGATACTTATATGAATGTTAATAAATGCATTGAATCGTGATGCGCAAGCAGGCGTGGAAACTGAGAGTTATAAGTCGTATTAGGCGTTCCTATACTATTCATCCGATTACCGTAAAATTTTGAAGGCACCACTTACTGTGTTTTTATAAGCGTATTTTTGGGAGTTTTGTTGGAGGTCACTGCAATGTTGTTGAGACAGCATACTGTACTCTCAACATGTGTTCGCTTTTATTTTCAGCTCCACGCAAATTTGTAAATCACTAATCAGTTAAAATTAAAGGTTTATGATAGATTGTTACACGTAGTCTAAATATCTGTACTAATAGAGTCAAGCCTGGTTCCCGGAGACAAAGTCGAGAATACGCCTCGCAGCCGGGGACAGAGATTTGAAATCGGGAAATGAATCCGGCAATATAATTGAATTCCCGGGGATCCGAGTTCCGCGGACAGTGCTAGTTTCTTAATATAAATATGTAAAGTGTTTTATAAGTTACAGTGAAGATGATAGAAGCTCTCTGTATAATGAAGGGACAGGGCCTCAAACGCTCAGTTTTACTTTTTTATTAGATTATTGTATTTTTTTCTTTATCAAATTAAAGATGGTCTGAAAATTAAGGTTGTGTAACTCATGAAAGAGTAGTACTCTTGAAGGGTTTCATAAAAAATTATTTATCAAATAATTTTCAGTTGTTTATTAACGGAACTTCTGAGAAGTTGCCGCTGGGGAAAGCAGTTTTAGAAACTTGTCTGAATTTTCGTGAGTAAACAAAGGTCCTGTGATTTAGTCCGGGTTTTGTTGTTGGTTTTCGCTGAAGTGCGGATTACTGGAGGCACCTGCGTAAGAAGCAAGGAGGAGGCCATTCGCCCCGCCGCGCCCGCTGAGTGTGCGCCGACTCCGCTGGAAGCCAAAGCCAACAATAAACCAAATGCTACAATGACCGTCTCAGCTGCCTCCAGGCACCATTCACCCACATTACATGACATGGACCGGCCGATGTTTCCTCCTCGTAAAACAAACGGAACTGCTGCACAAAGCCGCAGACTGCAGGCTGCGAACCGGGTGTTCCTTTCAATTGCGTACCCAATCAAGGAAAAAAAATGTCGAACAAGAAACAGTGGAGGGTATAATCATGGTGATAAGAAAATAGCTTCCTGAGGAATAATATTTTATGAATCGTAACTGTTTTAGAAAAATGTCGAAATCTGTTGGTCTAATTGGAGTGAATGACTATGTACTTATAAAAGGAATCCTGTGCCTTTAAACATTCTTAGATGATCACCTTTGCTGTTAAGTCTCCGAAGCAATAAACTTTATACATTAAGTATCAGAACTAGTTAGAGAAGTAGCCAATTAACGAACTAAATTAAACTATAAACAAATAACACACATCGTTTCTTGTTGCTTTCTACAGGAGAACCAAATTCTCATATAACATTTATTAATCGCTTAACATTTTCTTTTTATATTCTACCTTTTTCTCAAATTAATATAATTTAACGCAAATGATTTACAATATTAAGAATCATTTATATGGACTTCGGTTCATACGCGTTTTTTCCAATGAACTGTGTAATAAACTTATGGACATCAGTTACTTCGTTTTTCTTTAGCCTGATTAAGAACATAAATGGTTTTATATCCAAATATGGCCAAATAAGTCAACAAATAAGTTTAATTAGTATTTCATTAAAATATATACGTTTCATCCAACTTTGTGGATTTCTTCAGGTAAATTTTTAAATGGATGAACTTAGGCCGTAACTGTCGTGACACCCAATTACTCGTAATGTTTTCAAAATTTATCTCAAAATTTGCAAAAAGTTGGTTGAAACGTTGTATTTATGTTAATTAAAAACAAATTAAATTTACTTGCTGACTTATTTGGCCGTCTTTTTCTTTATGTATTATTAAACTTAATGTCAGAAAAGTGACGTTTGGATTTTATATAAAGATAAATTATATCAGCAACTTGATTATCCTATTAAATTACTAATAAGTTTATCCCTCGCATTTGGGGAATGATCAAGTAAAAATATATTTCTACCTTAAAATTTCCTTACTATTGTACTAAAGAGAAAGTGAAAATTTTTGGGTCACACTAGAGTAGTCTGGTTTCCAAAAAAATAAGTTTGAAGTATTATTTTGACAAAAGAATAAAGGTTCAAATTTTAAATTTTTATTTCAGGTCAGTTCCAACAGAGAAACTTTATTTTTGAACCCTTATCGTTTAATTAAATACTTCAAAAAATTAAAAAGTCCGAAGAAATCTGATATCTGATAAAGTCTAAAATGATGACGAAACGTAGTAGTAATTTTATTTATAAAACGTCTATTTTGATTGTAAATTTTTATAGAGTAATTTAAGTGTAAAAATATTCAGTCTGAATATATTGATTTTTTTAGCTTACGAGTATGTTTATCAAATTTATCAATCCTTTTTATCTCACAATTTTAGGAACAAAGGCCAATGAATACTTTTATTATAGTATTTAACTGGTATATACACTAAGTTTTCCCCTTTTTTGTTTACAATACGAATTTTTCTACTCAAAGCTATTGTAAGTTACAGTATAAATGCTTTTGTTACGGAACTCATGATGTCAATCTTACTAAAAAAATTATTCCGAATTAAGTCTTACTTTTTTTAACTTGATTAAGTTAAAATTTATTTGGTTGAATATATTTACAAGACTGAAGATATTTGTTATAAATGTAAAGAATAACAGGGTTTCCAACACATTGTTAAGATTTAATGAAATTTGACCATACGAAAATTTTAAACAACTTTCAGGTTATATTTATTCACTAATTTGGATTTAAATGGCTTCTGTTGCCAATGCTGTTTGCTCAAAACCTCACGATGTGGCCAAGTTACACTTTTATTAGTGATTAATCCTTTTTTAAAGGTTGATATTTTTTAGTCCTATTATCCTAACTGCCTGAAGCCACGCGCTTTAATTATAACGTTAAAAGTGGAGATTGTTGAAATATGTTGAGATTGTTGGTCAGTTGTGAAGAAAGTGTGGGAGAACAGGGCTTTGCTGTCCACTGTGTAAGAACAATCGGCTAATTAGCGATTCCCCGTTACTCTGGCCTCTCCAACAATGGCCGCCTTAACATGTTATCTCTTGGAATCTAATTAGATCATCTGAAATGAATGGGAGAAGAAATGGATACGTTTATACTTTCCTGTTCTAATTAATTTTTTTATGCACAGGTAAACTGTGAAAATAAATTCGAAGCTGCTAGTTTTGATAAAAAAATCTTATTATGTAAACAAGTGGCTAATTAAAAGACAAAATTCAGTTGTAGTACCATAATAATTGTTATACTGTTTTTAATTGAAATAAACTGTTTCCAGGGAGTAGCCACGCAAACTTGCTTTCTGATACTGCTAATTACAGTAATTGAGGAAACCAATAATCTAATTCTCTTGTTAAATTTTCAATCTGAGATTTTGTAAATTTTCTAAAAACCGTCAAAATAGTAGCTTTTACATAGATTTCTCATTTTCATCCATTTCCGGTGGTCTGAGAAAAAACGATCATATTACCAATAGTAGAATCGAAATTTCAATCGACTATAGCACCATAGTATCTTCCTAGAATCCTCAGTTTCCGAATTACAGAGGCTTAAATTTAAGGGTTCAAAATTGAGTTTTGGAAATAAAGGTCTTGGCGAGACAAAGAGAAGAATTCCTTACTCGTTTCTTCAAGATGCGTAAAAACTTCGCTAGAGGCGGAAAACAATAAAAAAACTGCCATCAGTTAGATCTCGATGTGCATAAGCGACACGAAACCTTTTAAAATTTTCACTTTTTTCACATATATAACTTAAGTATTTTTAAAAATTCATGGGTAGTTTTGGGCCCTGAAGAACGCTTGTGCCTATTTTGGTCAATTTCGGACCAGTAATTTGGACGTTACATACTGACAAAAGTTTTTAGATATATAGATACGTTGGTCTGTCACTGTTAGTTGAGAGAAGTTGTAAAAATATCAGTTTATAAGAAAAAATATAAAATTTCAAAATAATTAATTAATGAATGACAAATTAAAATCATTTATGCTCCGGTTTTAATTTTTTTATCTTCTTGCATAAATATAGAATAATTCTTGTATTTTCTACATTTGTTTTAAAGCCTATTTTTTGTAATTACTATTTCAATTAACCATATTGACAGAAGTGTTTAAAGATGACGACTTAAAGACCAAAATCTGGTTTTGCTAATGTAAAAGAACTTCAATCGTAATTTATTCACAGGTATATTGGAAGAAGTAGAGGATTATCTCATGCCTCTTAATTAATTATAATTTGAAAGTCTCTGTAATTACAATCCAAAATGCTTCTCAGTTACATATTTTCTATAAATTAGTCGTGCGAAGACCGTATCATTTTTGGTTAGTCAGAATTTGTCCTTTCCGCGTGTTACGAAAATTCTAAAAATGTTTTGAAAGAAAAAGAAAAGTTTCTTGAGTCAAGAATTACCGTCTCGAAGTTCCTTGATCTTTTTTCCAAAGTGGTTCAGAGTTGGTTTTAATCCACAGCGTTCTGCCAGTCGTATGTTTGATACAACCGTGATTGTATCGGGTCCTGGAAACTTTCGCTGAGGTAAGACGCAAGTTTTCCCAAAATCATTAACGCGAATGTCGTGATTATGCATAGCCAGGGTCACTCACTTCCCTTCCAGTTCCTTTCGAATATCCTTTCTCTTTATAATTATACTCTACTGGTCGCACGCGCTGACGTGTCCGTCTATGAAACATTTAGTACACTTTACAGCGTCTTGTCAAATAAAGATTTTCGTCTAGTTCTAGATGTTATCAGTCGTCATGCGTGTCAACCTGTCTTTAGTTCACCCTTAGACTATTGAATATTGCTACATAAAAATAGTTATTCCACTTCACTTTGCTTTATGACGACTTCTATTATGAGTAGGTTTAACTGTTTTCCTACCATTATATATAATGGCGGTGTCATCATCTTTGGTTGCTTCTGAAGTGCCTTAATCTTTTCTTGGATCTACAATCTCTTCGTTAACATTTGCCGTGGAATTTAAGGATTACACTTATTTTGATTAGTACATTTCAATACGTCAGTAAGAAATTGCGTTATTGATTCCTGTGATGATTACTGATAACATTAATCCGTGGTGGATTATCATCGGTCGATTTCCTGTTAAGATTAAGTTTGTCTTTCTGAAATTAAGTTCTTTACTCATCGATGAGGATTGCCAATTCCCGTAATGCTCCAATCAGAAAAGCAAGCAATTTCGATCGCCTTGGAATACTTCTCAGTAATTTTCACTGATTTAATATTATTTTTGGGATAAGAGACGTAATATGTTTTATAATTTTTATGTTAATATAATATTAAACATAATAATAGTAACTTTCGGACAGACGCAATCTTCGTTCTAGTAATATTTTTTTAAATTTAACTCTTCAATCAATACTGGCATTAGAGGGAAATGTGTGGGGTAAGAACAGGAGAGGGAGGCCGTGGATGGATTACTCTAAGTAGATTACGGAGGATGTGGTAGTTGTGTAGAAATGAAAAGTCTTTCACAGAATAGGTTAGCACAGATGATTGCATCATATCAGACCGAGGACTAAAAAATATAACAACATTTATTGTAAAATGAAATTAAAATTATTTTACGAATACTCATTTATTAAAAAAAATTCATTTACAGAATAATAAAATCAAATTGAGGACTTCTATATGGTTGGAGGTGACCTGAAAGTATGATTATATATATATATATGTATATATATTATTGTATATGATTTAAAACTGTTTATTGATACATTTGTATAGCATTTTCATTTATTGTACTCAATTCGAATATAGGAGGTTTCGACATTATCTTGGGTCATATTCATAGAAATAATAATGAAAAACTTCAAAGATATGTTACTTTATATAGGAAACGTATCAATTTTGTGGTAATAAATTTTATGTAAATAGTGAACGATGTTTGGTTTTTATTTTAGACCAAACACGGCGTTGAAAGGTCTTGTATTCATAATGATAATTTTTTGTGTAATAAATTAAAAATACAATATGCGAGAGACTGTGCACAACGACCAAAAAATATTTTTATATACTATTAAAATATTTAAATTCTGAGATGAAAGAATTTTTTGAGTAAATATTTGTCGTAACAGGTCAGTTCTGTCAGTTTTAAAATGAAATTGAATTGTGTTAAGTTATATGAATTTATATTTTAAAGATGACAGTAGTGTAAGCCGGTAGCTTATTTTTATTGTAATTGAATAAATTATTTATTGAAGACTTCAGTTGTTTATGGTCTGAAATAATTTTTGAACCCAAGAAGTTAATAGCTGGAAATTTAAAAAAGTCTGTTACAATTAGCAAAAGTAGGACCAAATTCCAAAAATGAAAGCCACTCTCGAATACACGCCATGCGCTCGCTAATGGAAAAAATTGTGGATTGAATTTTATTGTGTCTTTTTTCAGATGTTAAAAGGTTGCATAATTAAAGTTTTATATAAGTTTTGTTAGGAATGTGTCACGAACACGTCGTTCCCCGTATTTCCGCGATTTTTATCTCTATCTTTAATTTTTCTTCTAATCACTTCATTTCTAACTTCCTCTAGTTTTGAAACTGTTCAGCTTTTCCTTAAGAAGTCCATTTCAATAGCTTAGAGTTTTTATCTTTAATCTTACATCTGTTCTTTAAGAATAAGTATGGTTTGAATAATTGTTTCACATACTTTATACTTCCTTTTAATTTAATTATGGCTTGCTATGTCCTATGTGTTCATTTGCTGTTAAATGTGCTTCTGATGATTGTGATAAGTACGTACCTTACGGTGTCTTCGGTCTGAAATGTACCGTAGGCATTGCGTGCTTTCTTAAACGACGGAGGCATCTCGCCGTCAGAGCTTCCGCCCCTGCGAGGGGAAGTCCCGGGTTCGAAGATGCGTGTGTGTGTGTGTGAGTGAGTGAGATGTGGCGGAAGCACGGGTCGGTGGCGGATGCTCGCGCTCTACCGGCCAGCCGTAGCGCCACGAGCCAGCACCTGCCCGGCCACAACACACGCCGCGAGGTTGGCGACCCTGCATTGTCTCGTGCCGCGGAGATGGATGGGGCATTGTTCGCCCACCCCGAGAACCGGCGATATACTCTTCTCTGCAAACACAGCGCGGACCACCAAGTCTACGTACGCAAACGCCGCCATTGCACGAGCGCAAACAATGAAGAGAGTCGAACCTCAGCCATCATTAGTTTCTGAAAGTTGCTGGAGAACCTTGCGAATCCTGTATAGGATGGACGGTGCGCGGAGAACAATCCCGTTGAGGCGAGCCGGTTGGAGAAGACTCAACAGGATCCTGTTCAACAGCATGCCTTTGGCCCAGTTACTTAAATAGAACAAATATTTACTTTAATATTCACTGATTTACTTCTGAAATTCGGAATTAAAGAAGGCGATAAAATCAATAATGATCACGTAGACTGGGATTAAGACTGCTGGAGAATCGACACGCTGACCATGTATTACTCCAAATTGGGAATACGTCATGCAAGGCGCTAGTCCGCAGTCGACCCGGTAGGCCAAGGTATGAATGGGGCCCTGAGCCAGTAAAGAAGAATAATAATAAAAAAAATCAATTTCATAAACATTTTTGTTAACTAACTCAATGCAAGACAGTAAATAGAATTTCCTAGGGAGTTTTCAGCTATTTGTCAATTATTAACTGCGAGTTTTTAATAATATTAGCCTGATCCCACCAACTTGGGGCTCAACTATTATGATCCCCAGAGAAGGATCTAAAATTTTGGACGAAACGCAGTGATTTTATGTTTGCATTAACCTCAATGTGACTGCAACCATTGACATAAATATCAACTACTAGCTATGCCCGCTACTTTCTTTCGTGTGAAACATGAAAAAAAGACTGTTTTTATTTTGCCCTAAAATCGAAACAACAGGTAGAATTTTAATAAAGTTGAATATGTATGAAAATATATATTTTTAACAATTATTGTAGTCTTATGGTTAATCTTCTAACTTACGTATGAAAATTTGTTTACTACCTATCTTCATAATTAGGTATTATTTGACATCTATTTGCAATCATCGAATTCCAGACAGACAGAAAAATCAATTACTTTTGCTTTTAAAATTGAGCAATTACTAAATATTAAAATATACCTGACGTGACAAATAGATCGTATCGACGACCCATAGATGTTTATTATTTCTCAGGGAGTTAGCCTTCTTCCAAAGATATGTTAATTACAGCGCGAAATGTTTATAATTTTAAAAATATAAGTATTACAGATCAAGAGCACAGCAGACTTGAATCGACAGAAAATATGGCACAGTACGCCATCGAAACTTCGTAGCTTAAGCTTAATTTAGTCCGCATGGGAAACCATGAACTATTTATCCAAGATAAAAATAATTTATAATATAGTAATACTTGAAAAGGTCTGAAAGGACCGCTGTACTGTTGTAGAAGTAGTAAATCAATTCGTCTAATATTTTTTCTGACTTAATTGGTTATGAATTATTATAATTATTATTATTAATCATTATAAATACATAGTGTTATATCATTTTAGCTTCCACTTTATGGAAATTATCTGAACTAATTCTTCTAACACACTGCTTCTTTTGATCCGACACCCAAATATGTCATATCTCGCCTGTGGTAAGCGTTTTTAAATCTCATTTCTTTGCCTAGTACATTTCAGGGTTCAACGTCGTTTTGGAAAAATTGACGATCATTCGACACCAAAATATGTTTTTTTTTGCAAAATCCGTCAATAAACGATTTCATAGCAACTGCCGAAAATATACAATATGGAATCCAATTTATGGCCGAATTGTTTGTAGATATTTCATACGTGGTAATTATATACGGCTATCGGGTTCGATTTTGGCCGGAGCTATGGCTAAAATACTCGAGAATTTTTAATTTCTCCAAGTTTTCAGATCTTTGTAAATGCAGAATAATTCTGGTTAAACATCAGGTGTGATCTTCTATACAGCTGAAGTAGAATATCGAATGTTTTAATTTATCGTAAGCGATATTGCCTAATCGTTAACGGTTTATAGCTTCGATAACTACTAGGTAGGTGGCCTCCATTATTGATCAAGGTGATTACGAACAGTAGCAATTATTTGGATTTGCTTCACCTGTTTTACGGCGGACGAATCTGAGCAGTTAGAATTTATGCGAAACACTTGTCGAGGATGAGGCAGTTATTTTTTTTACCCCCCTCTACAGGCAGATGTGGTGGATACTGAGATGGCGTCTTGACGTAACTTCCGGTGCGTGAGCTCATTCATAAAGCAGGACACACTCAATTAACCTGGGCAGGTAGCGACACGGAGCGGGCACGCGCTCCGGCCAACGCGAGCAACACGCCATACCTCCATAGTCTCGCTGCGCTCAAAATATAGATCTGACAACAGAAATTCGCAATGAAAATTATGTGAAAAATTACAATAATAATTTACTAAAAATATAACATGTTTCTGTTGATTTTTGAACGTTCAGGATATAATTAACAAGAGATTAAATAGTTTTCTTGCAACATAATCACAAAATTTTGTCTTAAACTATATATTATACATATATATGTATTTATAATGACGGAAAAGATAGTGTGAGAGGGGCTGACTCACATTAAATTGAGAGTGGGTGTCACCACGTTGCAGAGTGAGGAGCATCTCAAATTTTCGAGGGCTTCTGCCCCTTCCCTCAAGACAGAACCGGGTTGCACCCCTTACTGGTCTCCTATATAGTAAAGGCTCTTGAAATATTCACACGATTCCTAACTAACCATCGTTGCGACACTCACTCCCAATTTAAAATAAGTTACTCAATCTCTCTTTATTGTACTTCATAATTAATTATATATTTTATTTCAATATTAATTTATTAATAATGAACTTTTTTCAAGAATATTCACATTTTAGAGGCTCCTACTATATACTCCGCCCCTAATTACGTCACATAATAAAACCTTTTGGTTTCCTTGCGCTACCTTACACATTCTCCCCTCCCCCATTTTTAATACCCTTCCTGTGCTATGAAAGGCGCGATTCAGGTCTGAACCCCCTAAATATTATTATACAAAAAACAGGTTCTGTAAATCTGATTCTGATTTGCTTCTCACGTAATCAGCTATTTCAGTTTTTAAATAAACTGAATTCTAGTGAACATCAACTTTCCGGATGCACTGTATGTTTTTATTATTTTTTTTAACAAAATCTGTTATCTAATTTATAGTTTAACAGAAATAATTATGCTTTTCAACCATATAAAATCAATAATTGTGATTTTAAAAGTGATTGTTTTCCTTAAATTATATATTTCACTTTACAGCCGATGTAGTTATATAACGTGGGCGTGAATAGCCACAAATCACTGTAGTCCAGTTGCTTTATTATACGTTATACAATTTTCTTAATTTTATGTCATCATGTGGAAAATTGTGTAGGCTATCTTTTTCGATTCGATACGATTTTGTGAACGTTTTTGTCATGATTCGGGGACTAATTATCGAATTATGTTCTTAATATTTTACTGCTCAATGTTTAGTGACTGGGTTACAAGGTGGTACGTTTCATTATTACGCTTCCTAAGCAATTTTACGGTTTGGTGATATAACCTCCTCTGACGCTAGAAAGCAAGGCCATAAGCACCCCAAAATTACTGATCCTTCGTGCCTTCTATCGTTGAGAAACGACGCAAAAACTTTTGTGTCTTTCTGTGGACTCTCCAGAGGTAACCGCTGATCTGATTTATCACTTCCAGGTATTTTAAATTGATGAAAATTCAGTATATACTGCAGTTATTACAGAAATATTACATAAGTTATTGGTGTGAAGGTCCACTGTTAAAATTTTAGAGAGAGATTTTCTCCAATCCGTCCCAAAGTATCAGCCCCAACAATTTTACACTCGTTGGACGCTGAATTTGGTTGAATATTAATAAATTTCAAGGTTTTTTAATGAATCTATGATCATATTAGTAACTAGATAGATTTAGTCTTAAGGTAGAGCAATTTGGAAAAAAATAGTTTAAATAAAACACAAAAGAATGCCCAAAAGTCGGAAATGGAATAATTTAATTTGAATACGTTTCGTCACTGAAATTTAGGGACCTCCTCAGTTATTTAACTGAAATATTAAAAAATTCACGTTGCAACGAAAATTGTTAGACGAAACTTATTTAAATCAAAAATTCCATTTCTGAATTTTGGCTATTATTTGTGTTTTATTTATAGCATTGGCAGATAATTTAATTACTTTATTTATAATTTTTTTTTAAGTTTTCAGGTTGAAAGGTGAATTACGATATATATATTTATTTATTTAAAATGCCGTGTACTTTTTGGACTTATTATTCTATAAAAGTGTAAATTTTGAAAAGGCAGAAGAAGAAAAGATCAAATTTTATTTTAGAAACATGTTCTTCCAGATATCTTATCTATTTAGAAATAAGTTTGCATTTTTCATGAAGTACTGACTTCTTTGATTTGGATTATTTTAGTTTCGTTGTTCTTTCATTGACATTTCTTGTTGAGCTCTACAAAGAAATTTGAAAATTAATTTTCAACGTATTTTTCATACTTTATTGCGTACATTTTAAAGGCTTATAGTCTTCATACACCTTTTTCAATTTTCTAACATTTAAAGTGATTGTGTACAGTCATCCTACTTCTCTTAATGTCCATTCTTCCAATAAGGGAATACAGGAGGACCAATACTTATTTTCTCGGTAACATTTTATTGAAATTTTACATTTCTTTACAAACCTATATCCACTAATTCTTATATAATTTTAGACTTCTAACGGCATTAGGATAGTTTCTGTAAACCCATTAATGACAGAAAATTTTATGAATAGAGAGCCAGATATTTAATGCAATATTTTTGTCCAGGCGGTGAAATTTTCATGTAAATGTGTCAAATATTTCCTGAGAAAATGGTAAAATATATTGCAAATGTAGGGAAAAGTAACTTCTGCAGCAGCAGAAAAAAATCCCTTGTTTAGTAAACCAGAACGCTGGTGAAAACTGTCAAACGTTTGTGACATTTGTACCAACTTATGAAACAGCAAAGTCACTTTTAACACTCAAAACCACAGCCTTCTAAAGAGTAAAAACTTCTAAATAATGGACGTTTTGTAAACGATGCTCAGTACAACAGCTGTCATTATATACTTTTAAATAACTTCACTTATTTACAACACCAAAAAATCGAAATGCAAATAATTTTGAAAGTTATTTATTTATTTCGATTTTTTTATGCCTCACTTCTACTGCGTATACTATAATTAGTTTAAAGTACTATTAATAGTGCAAGTTTCTGGTCATCTGTATCATCATTTGTCAAATTCTGGGATAAATAAATTAAGGTTCGTCAACCTCGATCTAGGATACTACGTGCAATATGATTCTAAATTTTACATACTCCCATTTGACATTTCATTGTTTCGGATTCCCTAGAAAACAAATTATTTCTACATTTAGTCATCACAGAAAGTTGGGTGCTATTGCAGTATGTTAAAATCAAATAAAGCCGACATCATATCCTCTGCAATATACGCTATAAGTAACGGGTTACTTGTCTATACGCTCATTCAAGTCTCCGACGTCAATATAATTTTTTTCTCCTGAATTATATCACTGCGTTGAATGAAAACACAGAATTCAGGATAGTGTAATTTTAAACAATTATTTCTATAATACACAAATATTTGGTGTTCTTCTCTACGAGGGGTGGCGATATAGGAAAGTGGTAATGATTGTGAATCAGACAAAGCCAACGTTACGACCTACAGCTGGGTGAAATATTGTGAATATTTATGGATTGATGCATTGAATTGAAGTCTTCTTATTGATAATTTTTTTTTCAAACCATCGGCCAGCCTATGCTCTGCTTAAGCCTCTTTGACCTTTAATCAGAAAAGGAAACGTCAAAAATAATTTTCTCATTGAATTAAATCCTCTGTTATCTTTCATTACATTTTTAAAATCAAATCCCTTTTCTTGGTCGGTAATATCCTCTCATTACCTCTAATTTGTAGCACTTTTTGGAACTGCCATCGTTTTCAGTTCCGTTTCACATTTTCCCTCTGCCTCCATGTGCGAGCCACTTATATTAGACATTTTAATATGTTAAGGTCTCAGAGTACATGTTCTGGCGGGCTGACGAAATTGGTGGCTTGTCTTTTTTGTGTGGCGGGCTGTTGGTAGTTGCGAAGGACGCGGAGCACGTGATCATTAATGCGACTGAGCTAAATATAGAGGTCTGCCCGGGGCAAGATGGCGGCGCGGTGTGGTTTTTGTAGTCGGATCGGCCACGCGACTTCTTGTAGGCGGCGGATTGGGTGTCGCTCAAGCGGCAAGCAGCGCCGTCACCCGTTGCCGATCAAGCATGCCGCCGCCATCTTGGGCGGTGGGAGCCTGCGATCCTCCGATATCCCACGATCGACAGCCGCCATTGCTCCTCAATTTCCGCAGGCCTCACTTCCGCCAAGGATGACGGCATCGAGCCATCCAGCGCCGAGATCCTGATGAAGCCAGTCCCAAGCTTCAGGTCTTGGTACTGAAACGAGAATACTTGCAATGGATCAGCTCGGATCTAAGAAACGTCTTTGGCTCGTCGCCTCGAGACAAGATCCACCTTGGAAGAACGATACTGATCTGGCTCATCAGTTCTCTGATGGCAATCTCTGATCACGTTCTACGTACGTTTCTGCACTTGCGCCAAGAACATAACCATCTGTGAAGAAACCGTATCTGATATATTATATAGTTCCACTTTTCATTTAGTCCAATATGCTCTGCCAAGAATGGAGTACGGTCTGGAGTGAAATTGTTGCTTGAAAGTAATTCCAGTTTCGTTACTTAAGTACAAATCTTACTTCCCTGATAGTAAATATTTGCATGAGCGTGCTCGTTTATAGATTGATTGTAATGGAAACATCACTAATAGGAATTTCAGTAGTCTGACTGAACTATTACAGATTCCAGACGACACTCAGACAAATCCGCCCTGATAATCTCCATGGAGCACCGCCAATCTCGGTAAAAGTTTATCCGATCATTCAGAAGCAAAATCTGTTAAACTTTTTAGAGCTGGACTGAATTATCACCCTGTTTCGATAAGAAAATCTTATTCTACACACCATCAATATGCAATATTGTCCCATTTCATATTTCAGTACCATATTTAATGAATCCAATGTAGATTTTCCTGAATTTCCTCCGAGTTTTGTTGGGGAAATATATTTGTAAACCCCTTGTGCACGAGACCGATTCAATTCAATATTATAAATTTTTATATTGAACTTCCAGTTAACAGGCATTTGAGGTTCTCCATCTAGAGGCTCATGAGATTGGAAGGGAAAATAGTAACAAATCATCGGCAATTTGACTAATATTCTCTATTATCTGCTTCTCTTAGTTGCATTCCTTCAGTCATCGTTGTTACTTAATTTCACTATAAGAAGAAAGAAGATGAAGAAAAAGTATCCAAAGAGTCATTATCTCGATCATTCAATTTTGTGTCTAAGCACTTCACTTTTATAACTTTCTTTCGTTGGGTTTTTGCTTCAGTACGTTACGATGAATGCTTCTCTGATTATCTTGATCCTTTGAAAGTTTAGTGTGCAGAGGTCCGTTTCGATGGAATTGGAAGCCCAGTAGCCAGTGCATCGACGTCCACTTCTGGATTGACACACGACCAGTGTTACGTGGGCGCCAGACCTGTTTGCAAGAATTCTCAACACGCGACTCCTTAGTCCATTGTGTTCGCAGCAAAAGATTCTATTCTCGGTATTAGCGGTCACACATCCTTCCAAGTTCCTCCGCTGACGCTATCCCTTTTTTTGTTCTAGCTTCCTAGAATCTCCCCGAGCCTACAGAGCTATGATCTTGTACTCTCGTGGCGTATTAGCAATTCTGAGCACTTTTAAAGCACAAAGTACGTAGCCGTTTAAAATTCACTTCTCTCTGTGCACATTCCAGTGCGGCGCTTTCTCGGTAAAGCCGTTTTATTTCTTGTATTGTCTTTACTGTCACTTTTACTGCACCACTTGAAGTTATGATGGTTGCGAGGCGATGGACGCATCGTCACCAGACAATTGCTACAAGTTATGTTTTGTTACGAGTTGAATGAACGATAACTCTTCCGTGGTGTAAAATAGGCAATGTCTGTCAAAATTTGATTTATTAATACTCATACTGACATACTGTATTGCCCTTTAATTTATGGCCATCAGACTTCCCACTTGTTCTTGGTTATGAGAATTGCCAGTAGTTCTTTGCTCGATCGAACTATAAAATTACTGGACAATTTCTTTTCCAATAGGAGTCGATTTGATCTTCAAAATGTTCCTTGTGTCGCCTATTAAAATTTATGCGATTTTGTCATATTATTGACTACGCATCTATGCTGCAGTAAGAATTAGTTGTTGCAAATAGGACGATGTGGTACCGTTTGTCTATTTCTCTGTTGTTGTTCGCTAAAATCAGAACGGCTTCCATTTGAAAAACCATTGTTGTCTGTTCATTGGTTCTGGTTGTTTAGACGAGAGATTGAACCTCATTTTGTAATCTAAGGTCTGAATAAATTAAACTAAACTAGTTGATTTTGTCTGTAGCTAAAATTACGTTTTTAATTTTTTGACAATGCAGAAAGAACAATAATTGAAAAGTTAAAAAATGCTTCAGTAGGTTTCTCATATAGGACCTAATCAGCTAACAACAATATTTTTTTTGTGCCGACAAAAAGGGGAAGGAACGTAGTAAAGCATGTTTTAGTTTTTCAATTATTGTCCGCTTTTAATTGAAATATGGTCTTAGAAACAGACAGTAGTAACTAAATCAAGTTCTGTTTATTGATCTAATACAGGATATTTTATGTGTTTATATTTTTTTAATCTCACCATCATTCTTCTGTTAGCCTTCCATTTGAAGTTCATTTGAAAATGTACAATTTGACCTTTTGTCGGGTCAAGTATAAGGTCCAACGAATATTTAAAGAAATGTACAAAACCAGGTCATTAAATTTTATTTATTGTTCTTTTGGTACTGTAATAGTTATAGGATATGGGGAGTATTTAATATTATGATTAATTATGCTTGACAGTTGGGGGCCAATTATGATACCCATGGTGAGAGGTTTATTAATTATTATGATAAATATTGGGAAAATTTAACTTTTGAAGGAAATTTCAATAATAATGATGACAAATGAATAAAAAATTAATAAATAAAATTCGTAAATATCCAAAATAAAGCAATATACATAAAAGGGTAGAGCATTGATAGATTTATGTTTTAATCAGGACTACTTGTGAGGTGAACCAAAAGAACAACGTAATATATGGCAAACATGTCTGGAAATGTGAAGTCTGTAAAACCAAAATATACGATACCGCCGAAGACTGTAGCGGCATTATCTGGTAATATTTGCTTCGGTGTGCTTTGGGGTGCCGATCTAGAGAAGCCTGTCGTCAACTTCATCGAGGAACTTGCTGTATGGCGGACGCCTTGGAACAAAAATAGTAGAAACTCCTACTAAAATACTACATCTGCTGAGGCCTCAAGAGTTCCACTCAGGTCCCAACAGCGTCTCCCAATTTAATCAATTTTGTGTCATCCACCTTAAAAATCTCTCCCGTCGTCAACAATTGGCTTTGACTTTTATTGAACAATTGCACCCAATAAGAAAATTGTCATCCGCAATAGTGGACATCTGTATTGTATTAGTCCGTACGGTAGCCATTCCTTACTTTTCACGCTAAGTTTCCGACTTGACGGAGGCAAATCCAGTTCGAATTAGATATGGATGACACTCATTGTTCGTAAAAGCCCCTTCCATAAATCTGAAGAAAATATGATTTCCATTGTGCCACGCAGGTCTTAAGACTTAATTCGCGTACTTTTAATGTATTACAGTATTATCTATTAATTAAAGTATGAACGGACATCAGTTTGCATTGTAAAACGAAGCTTAGTTAAGAGTTTGAATTCGTTAACATCGTTTTAAGCGACTCCGTCTAAAACGCTAACACAGGTTCTCTAAATCTTGCTGTGGATGCGTGAACACCAAATTTTGGAAACAGATGCCACGAAAATATTTTTCTCTCTAGACAATTTGGTCTGAGGACAAGGACCGTGTGTCAAGAGGAATTATGGCAGGGCAGCAGCTGGTGAGAAAAAGTTAATGCGAGATGAAAATGGTATTGGATATTGAGATAGTTAACGAATATAATCAGTGAAAATTATTGGGATTGACAGAGAAGCTAAGGTTTTCGAAAATTCGTGGTAGAATATGAAAAATTGAAATTAATTTTTAAGTTAGTTACGAGATCTGAGCTAATTAGTAGACACGGAATATTTTGGCCAGCTATGTTCCTGCCGTCGTGCCAGCGACAAAATTCTGGGATATTGCCTGCGGGTCTTTTAAAAAAAAGGAACATCATCATGGCTACCATAGTTGAGTCAAAAATTCAACTTGGAACACAGCTTTGTTTATTTTACCATTGAGTATATAGAATTTATAATTTTTTAGTGAGATTTTGTGATAATTTTTATTGTTCTACAATAATCTTATTAACTTTTAGGAAGTAACATCTATGAATTTCACAACGCACGCACTCTGTGCCATTTACAGCAATGTCATTACCCCTTTATTCTCGTAGCGTATAATTTAGGCGTCGGAGTCCTAGATCCTGGCGGGATACATCCTGGGCGCCCAAAAGAAGCCTACTCACAAGATCCTTTTGTTCCTGTCCGAGGTGGTCCAGCTATGGACCCAACCTTAATGTTGATTGGCGTGTCTTTAATTATACTGCCATATTACCGCGCCCTCCCAGTTACGGAGGTATTAATTTAAAGGTTCGGATCTTCTAGTCTATTCAGTACACGAAGAAAGAAATCCACGACCTGTTTTAACAGAGCAGGATCTTCAAGAATTCAAACCTGAAAAATCTAAACCGTTTGTGAATTAAGACTACACGATCAGATGATAGCTAATGTAAATAGTGGGATGTTCCACCGACTAGAAACTTACAACTATTTGGAGTTTCAAATCTGATCGCGTATTCTGCCAAGAGAAACACTTAGAGGTCATACAAATGCAACTCAAATATACGGCACACCTCACAGACAATGTTGCTGCCAGAGAATTTTGCAGAAACACTCGGTACATTCTAATCTTGCCTTCACCTAAAATATTTTCATTTTTAACAAACTGTTTTCTTTCAAAAGCGGTTTATGTTCTTCCATGTCACTGCCATGACGACATTAAGTAAAAATCGACGTAATAGTATGTAATGGATTAAAATGTATACAAAACGTGTGAGCTGTATGACATTAAAAATAGACACATATCAGATCATCTCAGTCATTCACTGTAAAGTTTGTAACGGTATGTATACTTATATATATATAAAGTTGCGGTGTGGGTCTATTCGTAATTTTTCTCCTCCTAAACTCTTTGACTGATTTTGATGATTTTTTTGTTGTATGCATGCAGGTAGACATTTGATTAGTTCTTCGCTGTAGTTGAACATGGTAGGTGGCGCTGTAGTTAAGATCCAGAACTTTTTTTGATCAAAAATATCTTTATATATATTTCTGGATTGCTCACATAAATATATTTTCCCATATTTTCAGCATGACCGTTTGAATAATTTGACTTACGCATCAAAACGTTCATTGCGTCGTAGCTTGGTATTATTTTGACATTTATGATTACCGAGCTCTAATTTTGTGCATTCTGAGTGTTTTATTTTGTGGATAAATTCAGCAATGAAAAAATGAAATGTGTAAATGTGAAAGGTGTATTATTTGAATTACGATTTACACACAAATTCATTCGGCAGCATTCTTTCTAACTCCATAAATAAAACATTAAAGAAATCCACAATCTTTACCGTTGTATACAGGTTATTGGTAATAATTTAAACGTAAATCATTAGTTAATGTAAATCCCGAACCAAAGAGAAAGTATATTGGCAGTGTTTTAATTTAGGGATGTTTAGATTTTGAGCTCAAATTTACCATTTTTGGCCTGAAGCCGTCAAATCAACTGCGTCGGTGTAACGTTCAGTAAGTTGGTTTAGTAATCGTTGCGTCAGGAATACTTGCTTCGCGTAATTTTCCTGTACAATTTTCGCAAGAACCATTTAGAAGTTTCTCGTAGAGTGAATTCCGTATAGGGTCGCTGATGACAACCGGGGATAAGGCTAACTCTAGAAGTAATGTCTTGCTGGCGGAAATAAACCCTTCCGTCAACTGAAGGTCATGAAACGCAATTAAGTACTTTCGCAATTAAACTGTCAACTGAAAAAAATTGAATTAACACTGTCAACATTATTAGTACAGCTGAAATTTTTGAACTCACATGGTTAAACTTCTACAAAAGTGATATAATTACATAATGAGTAATACAATTTTATTACCATTGGCGGTTATTGAATATACGTAAGGAAAGAAAATTCTATTATCCATTTTTGAAACCAAGTAAATTTTTATTGGTACAAATCACCCTGCGATATGGAAATACCTTGCAAGGAACCTACATAGAAGGTCTTTAGATATTTTTTAAATATATCTGGGCTGTAAAGAATAGTAAAACTGTTTACAAATTAAATATTACAATAAATTTATGATTAAATATTTATTAATTTTTTGGTTTGATAGAAAAATTTAGTAATAAATTGATATAAACGATTAATTATTTAAATCAGGTTAAGCATAAGAGTATGGTTGCCCATTGTTTTAATTCTAGTTCGATGCTCTGACCAAAACACAAAATGGACTCAATTACGCGTTGAAATGTCAGGAAGTTTTATGATGCGTGTAAGCAAACGCAGTGCTGAGTTAAATTTCATGGGGTTTGTCACCTCTGGACTCTGCTGTACCCTGAGATCTCCTTAATCAAACGATTTTACACTCTGAAACCCCGTAATATTCTTCACATCGTGTCTCTGATCTTCCCTGTCTTTTCCTATCGAACTGATCGTTCTCGGTCACACTTTTAAATTTTCGGCAGTCATTAAAAATATAAGTTTATCGGAACCCTACACACATGCCGTTAATGACCTTAATTAATGCCGGTCAGATTTTCTTACCACTTGAACTCAAACACCGTAATGGGCCACGAATTCAAAAGTAAGCAGTGATTTACTTTGTGAACTGAAAGTAACGTCTGTTATTACTTAGTAGCCAGCTCAGGGTCCACAATACCAGCTTTTTTGTGTAAATTTTTATTAATATATTAATATTTATTAATTTTCAATAAGGGATGATCGATGTTGAAATGGAGTAAAGGAAGCTGTGTTATTTGAAAGGATTACGTTAATATCGTCATAAACAGCTTGTTTTATTTCATATCAAAATCGACCCGCACTTATTCATAAATCCTGTGCCTTTAGTGGTCATTTCAATTTTTTAGTCGAGTACAGTTTCAATCGGTTTTGTCTGTAAGTTCACTTGGGAAAATTTACATCTTACTGTCCACAGGTCATCCGTGAAACTTTCATAATCTGAAGTGAATTTTCTATTCTTTTGACGGTGTTGAAAATGCAACCGTATATGGGAAATGTAGCGAATCGAGCCAAGCCTTGCTACATGTGTTCCTTGCGCTTTTGAGTTAAAAGGTTTGGATCTCTGCCGAGGGAAAAATATATACCTGCAGTACGTACAAAGCGTAAGAGTGGTGGCTGACAGGTTGGAAGCTACCCAAGAAACGCCCACGACCTAAACAGGGCCTGGACACCAGAAACTACACAGAATTACTAAGATCCGTGGCAACTGGATTGTGCAAGCGTGTCACATTTGTCTGCGTGTCAGCGCTCCTTATCTCCGGTAGAACATAGCGGCTCTACCAAATGAAGCTCGCGTTCGAGCATTTCTCTTTCCCCTGCAGTCAGTACACAGGAGATAGATTACTAACTAGAAGTATGAATAAAACAATACCCGGGTTGAAAATTTTATTAATGCACAACACTTCCATGGCGTGTTTGCTCGATTCATCACGTGAATTTCGGCACTTGTCTGACAAGTAACAAATATTTATTACCGATTCTTAATTCATCAGTTTAATGGACGATGAGCTGTATTTATAACTCGATGACTATGGTATTGTTGATTTGTCGGTACAGATCGGCGTTTATCAAGTCTCGTCGCTGATTTGTTGTATCGGTAATCGATAGATGATGGAACCATGACCAGGAAGACCTTGATCTATCCTTCATGCTGAAATGAATGGGGGTGATATTAATTTTTTTAGTTCTATATTACTAATGAGCTTTTATAATAGAAAAGAAAACAATTTACTTTGTCCTAAACAAATTTACATCAATATTACAATGTTAATATTTTCAAACTTTAAGCTGTCAATTCTTTCTCAATTAACTATATATAGATATATACAAAAAATGATACAAATAAATTTCTTAAAACTAACAATTCACGGTCTCTAATCTCAGGGTTGTATGTTATGGGCCTTCTCATAGAGCAAATTATTTCTTATAAAATCTACTGGGACCTGGCAGTATAGGAAATCAGCAAAAAGTTACAGGGGTAATTAACGCGTAGAAATAATTGACCCCCCTTCGTCTTCCTCGTTACAATTTCCTCCTATTTGGGACGTCCTCGATCCAAATCAGAGCCGCCGCTGTTATTCTTCCTACCTCTAATCTCATCCGATCCACCGCTCTCGTCTTCACAATCTCCCTTGGCTAAATTCCAATCATCTGTCCAGCAATCTCTCTACAAGACTTTTTAATACCGAAGGTGGCAGGGATGGATATAAACCAATCACCAAACCCCTCTCCCCCCAATTTTTTGGGGGAAAACCACCACCCGATGCAGCGAAATCTCCCCATTGTTGGGAAACACCCCATGCGCGCCGTGATGTCTGGGTTTTATTACCCCTGACCCAAATACTGTCTCATTTCTTTTGACTCCGCACAGCCAAAGTTCAAGCAGGCGTTTTGACCGTTACATTGCGGATACTCATCCCAACTAGAACTTCCGGATGTGCCCGAGGACGATTAAAACTATTATTATCATTAATGACTCAGCATACCTTACTATAACCTCGTCGTATTAACTGTTTTGCCTCCACACATATCATTATACTGTTCTCTCGCTATCGATAACTTTTATTTCGCTCGGAAACTACTCCTATCAAATCTGCCGCAAAGATGTATCAAAAGGGCTGTGTATACAACTAGGTAAATTTTCATCATCCGGACAATAGTTCTCAATGCTCACGTCAGCCTGAGTCGCCCGCCGGTGACCCTACACTGCCAGACTAAAAGTCGAAATGAGACACAAAGAAACATTAACTTTTCGTCCTTATATAGAATTTAAACAAATTTGGAACTTCATAGAGTTAATTTTTGATGTTACGGAAGAGGGTATAATATCCTGGACTGTTTACAAATAATAATTTTGCCATGGAAGTGGAGTATTGTGTGAGAAACACCATCGTGCTACGATTAGCCAGTACGTCCTCAGCTTTCTGAAATGCTGAGTTCAAACAGCAATGAATTGGAGAGACTTGAGAAATGGAACTCAAAGTTCTATTTTTACATGGTAATTTTAAAATGAGTTCTATTATTAAAGTATTCGAAATAATTTGTCAATGGACGTGAAAATGGGAATAATTTGGATAAATTCGTTGCTCAGGTTTCAAGAGGTGATCGAAGTCTGAAGACGATTTTGGAGCTTCATCGAATCCGAATCGTGAAGAAATACGTCTATTTTTCCAAGTGACAGTCGCATTCGCAACACTGTTATCATAGTAGTAGACATTTCCTTTTGAGACTGTCTTTCTATTGTGTGGACTCGAAGGCACTATAAATGCAAATGGAACGTCGCGCCGTCGAATTTAAAGCTCTCCTGCAAGGTTGATTTTTAGATTGAATCTCGTTTTTCTACGTGTCTACCGATCGAACATGCTTTTCTTTTAACGGATAATGGAATGCTCTCGCCCTAACGGAGGACCGAGCGTCACGTCCGTTATTGGGGGAGCTAAGTTAAAGTTACATTGTAAGGGAAATTCGTCACGCCGCGTCGACGATGGATTGGTGGGAATCCACAGTCGGAGTGGCAAGTGTTTTAATAAGGAGCTGGACGCCTACAAAAAGCGTCTCGGCCCGTTGGGTCACGTGCATGTCACAACGACGTTATTGGTTTCCCCAGTCCCATATGGCCGAAGTCCGGCCTGTGGAAAAGTCCTGCTGGCTTTCTTGCCCTGCCTGGTCTCTGGTCTGGGGTGACTCAAGGAGAACGGAGGAAATGAACTTAAGACTGCGGTTGGCCCACGCGGCAAAAACCGCCGTATTTCACTTCCTACTGCCAGAGAGCTTAATTTTACCTCCCCAGTCTGTCCTTTTTTCCTTCAGACGAACGGACATTCTCGCAAACGGCTCTTTGCGACGCGAAACAAAGGATTGTGACTTGTGGAAAGTCAAGAGACCTCAGCCTGTAAACAAAAGAGACAAAGGCTCCCACAACAGACATCGACTATAGAACTCAAAATTAAATAACTAACAGGAGAATGAGCCAATTTTTTCTAGATCCTGTCCTCCTCGTTGTATTAGACCTTAAATTAAATTAAAACTTACACATTTATATTTCGCTATACGCTCCCTGCTTTATACCTCTATGCTTCAACTCATATACTCGAGCCATAACAAGAACGAAGGAACAATTATTTACTAAAACTTTAATTTTTTTGTCTGATTCTTATTAGATAATGACTCGATTACTTCTATTCGAAGATTGTCTGAAAGTCAATCTACGTTAAATTAGACGTACCCTTTACGAGATGAATTAAAAACAGGTTTTAAACTTTTCCGGGTATTGACGAATTTGTCCGAGTTGGAATGCACAGTAGTATTTACGATCATCTATATACAGGTAAAGGAAGAGGCGAGGAGGAAATTAAGCAGATAATAGCGAAGGGCTGAGTTGGAAAAAGACAGGTGCACTAAATTATATGGAATAAACATATAAAAAATAAGGTTAAAAGTAGAATCTACAAAACGATAGTGGGGGGTATTGCACTATATAGTTCTGAGGTTTGGGAAATAACTAAGAAAAATGAAGGAAAGCTAAGAGCGATGGAAATAGATTCCTGGAGACGCTGTTGCGGTGTGGAAAGAACAGAAAGGATAAGAAATGAATATATTCGGGATGAAATGGGGGTTACGTTAGTAAAATTCTTAGATACAATAGAAGGTAGGATGTTAAATTGGTATGGACATTTGAGACGAATGCCAGAGGAACGTTGGACACTAAGAATATTTCATTGGAAATCCCGAAAACGAAAGAAAAAAGGAAGACCTAAACTAATTGATGCAAACAATGGACGATAGATGTATGCGAGATGAAGATTGGAAAGATAAAAAGGAGTTGGAAGCTTGGGTGCGAGAGACGCCGTATGGTCGTATATATATATGCAAATAAAAAATATATTTTTTCAATTCGTACGTGTAGGAAAACTTTAAATTTATTGGCCACGATTTAGTGATAAAAAATTAATACAAATAGAAAAACAGTACGTTTCATCCCCTATTTGTAACATTATCAGAGTGATCGTAATAGCTGAAAAAGATTTGGTGAGTCATTTTCCAAAAAAGTTTGTTTAAATATTGTAAAGTGTTATCTCACAAAAGTACATTTTGTCAAAGCACTCACAAAGTGCTAAGTGGATAATAGCCTTCACAGTTGAGGTCAGGTCATAGTTTTGCCTCAGTAATAATTGAAATGGTGAAAGGCAAAGCAACAAAGTTGAGTGACGTTGACAAATCTTTTTTGCGGCAAGAAATTTCATTAGTGTTGCTAAATTTTTGTATTCATGGTCTGGCTTCCATGCCAGTTAAAACTGAAATTTATTTGCTCATTACAGTTTCTATAATTGTTAAAATTGTTTGTTATGTGTACGGTATGGATTACCACTCCAGGGATCGAAACGGCGTGGGACACGTACAGAGAGTCCGACCCACCGAACGCAGATTTATTTGGGAATTTTTTCTTTAAATATTGACAGCTAGTGTGCTATAGGTAGAGAAGGAGGCTAGTTAAACTTTGGTCACCTTGATATTCATTCCGCTTCCTCGCTTTCTGCAATTAAAGAAGAGACGCCGTAATTGTGGCTGTCCTTCACGATAAAAAGAATTGTCTAATGGTTTGATCCGATCCATCCAATTTTTTTTATTACTGAGATCCTTCAATACTGTTCCAGTCTCAACTCTCATCTATTCTTGGTTCTTCAAATGATGAAACGATTTTCCATCTTTGCCCGAGAACGTGGTAGCTGGTACGACTGTGTGTATTTAATTATTAGCTTTGGCGCGTTATACACCAGTGAAGCATAAAAGGAGGGTTATAAACCCGATGCACTTGGCTGAACTGAAGCGAGATAATCTGCTCCACGGGAAGGCTGTTCCAGAACCACGCGTGTTATGAAGGAAAAAACTTGGCAATGGTTTAGCACGTAATACGGCATCTCTGCAATTACCGGTTCAGCATGTGAACGTTAAGTAATTAATTAGACACTGTTATTTATCGTCTTCCAAGTATGTGCTGCGATTACTCAATCTGCTCGGCCTTCCTGGTCGTTGCTTAGGGCGATGCACGAATTTCGATGCTCGACTACTCGTGTCTTTGATCCATAACACACAGGTTGCTTTTATCCCGTGACCCTGATTGTGAAATTGTTGTCCTCGTCTGTAAACAACGGGGAGCAATAGCCGGTCGGTCGTTCCCATTTACCAAGAATCGTTCACCTAGTAAATATTAAAGGACGTCTGACGCTTCTGGATAAAAAAATAATTACTTTCCATGGCCATCTTTTTTTACTTTGAAGAACGTCAGTGCATTTAACGTTTCCAAAAAATAAATTAAAAATAATTCAAACGTATATATGATTAACAAATTGGATCTACAGTCTTCAGTGACTCACCAAATATAAAATTACCACGAATCAGTATTTGTCCGTCATCATTCGTCCTACATTAGACATAATCATCTGTAAACATTTATCATACTCTTCAAAACAGGGGTTACATTTTAAAGACACTATATACAACTAGCTGACCCAGGTACTTATTTGTATTAGTGTGTTACAGTATTTAATTTAACAATAATGTGATATATATATATATATATATAAATTATTTATATAATTGGATCAAGTGAATCTTTTCTTATTTGTCATTTGTAATTACTCATCATGTTTTCAATACGCCTAATTTTTATTTCATTATTATGTCAAAAGCATTCAATAAAAAAACATGAAATTTAAAATACACACACACAACCAAATTTATCTAAAATTACCACTTCTGCAATTGACAAAAATTCTATTAAATTATAATGAGCTTTGGATTGTCTTACGGAATACTGCCGTGAATAGTTAATATGTGGGAAAAATTTAAGGATTTAAGAAAATCTTTAGTATTTTTTATCATTATCCATCCCGGTTATTTAAAAACTTGCAATAATTTACATATTTGAAAATATTAAAGATAAAATTAGTAACTTCGATAAACACAATATTGTATACCAAATTAATTGCTTATATTGAAATTATTGTTATTTTGGTCAAGCTGAATCCTAATTAATTATGCACATCATTGGGCATAAAAATTATTTAAAATAAATATACAAAATTGTTTAGTTTTGTTAAAGCATATATATTTAAGTAACTATCATATTGCTTGAAAAAATTTAGTATGAATATCTTTTCTAGGCTGATGAGTGAGATAGTTTTTACATCAGATCAAATAACTGGGCTATTAATATTAAAAACGAAGTTATAAATTTGAACAAAATTTACGACTCGCACTGTAATAGACTTCTTGTTTTGCTTATTGTTGAACTTTCCATTGTTATATACGTCTTTTTACTTTTTATTAATTTTAAGGTTTTTTGAATTCCTGAGTCATTGAATAGGAATTAGACAAACTGTAGGCCGAAGGAAAATAACTTATTTAAGAATTCGTATTTTTTTTCTTTAACTATTTAGTGTTTTAAATTTGCTTTTTATTTTGTAGTTCTTTTTTATTACGAATCTGGTAGCCGTGTTTGAGAGAGATCTCCAGTAATGTTTCAGTAGTAGTTTCCAAATTTGGAATGACATGGAAAATTCTTTTTTTAACACACTGGAATTCTGTAGTGATTTAAGAGGAGGATGGGAAGGGGAGGGGGCAAGAAAGCTGCTCGAGGGTAATGGTACGAAGCTTGAAGTGATAAAAGTAGCCAGAGAGCTGGCGCGGTTTCTCGTGCGTGATTCTTGTGATCGTCGATATAAACGCGCCGCGTGGGGCATTAAGGTCCGTATAATTCGATTGCACTCTGACCTCGGCGGAGCGAACGAGCGAGCAGCTGTTTAGCGTCTGCCCAGTTTCCACGGACTTCATGGACAATCATTTACATCGAAAGAAAGCCTCTTCCTGAGGTGTTGGGTCCGTAGAAAGTGTCAGTTTGCTGGTGTGTGAACCAATACTGGACGGTGAAAGGTTTGTAGCTTTTACTTGCTTGTTTCATTATCAATCTGAGAAATTTATTGTTTTATTTTGATTTATTTGGCGTCTTTTCGCGAACAAATCACTTTCCTTGATGCGGACACCTTCAATATTTCTTGCTGCCAAAAGCAAATAATTCTGTATTTTTAAACATAGTTTCGAATTCCTCATCGACGAAATATCTGACTTACATGGTTCCTCCAAAAATAAAGCAATTAAATCAATATGGCTTATTATCTATATCTATACCTATACCAATAAATAAAATTGAAATGGCTGTCAGTCTGTCTGTCTGTCCGTATGTTTTTATCGTATGGGCTCCGAAATGGATCAACGGATTTCAATGAAAATTTGAGGATTTATAAAAGACAATTTAAATTTATATATTAGTCCATATTTCACTTCGATAATTATTTAAATATATATACATATATGCTACGTGAAGGTTTCTTTACTTTATATGTGTTAAAATCTCCAAGTGGATGCGGTAGGTTAACGGATTTCAATGAAAATTTCAGGGATTGAAACAGGAATTTTAACTTAAATTTTTGTGTATGTTTCATTTAGATATCTTGAAGTGTTCAGAAGATATTTATATAAATATTTATAAATGCAATGAATTGCCGCGCGAATTGCTCCAAAACGTACGATAGTTTTAAACCAACTGCGAGTTATAAGGTTGGCCCTGAAGCGATCAAAAATAGATAATACCCTATTTTTTATATATTTAATGAATTCATCTTTATCAAAATTCTATATTTGTTATTTAGTTTTTACGGGAAAATAGGAAGAACTATTTTGGTGTGCACGAAGTCGCGGGGTTTGGTAGTTATAAAGAAAACACAAAAGAATGGCCAAGAGTCAGAAATGGAATAATTTAATTTGAAAACGTTTCGCCCCCCATCTTTCGTGACCCTCCTCACATCATTCTATACACATAGATTAATCGCAAAACATAGTTTAGACCTAAACTAAACACAACACTGTTCTTCATCAGTGCATCAGATCACTTCACTTTCCTCTGAAGAACTCAATATTAATTTATTTCCGTCTGTAAACTTCAATTTTTCTATAGTTCAAGAGGAAAACTTAGTGAAAGTCTGGTAATCAGAAAAGGGTTTGTATACGTCTTAATGTCTAATTTGATTGTAATATTTTAACGTATTAAATGCTTTAGAACTATTGAGGGCTGAGTAGATTAATATATAGGTGGTTGTCGTAGACGACTTTCGTGAAGCGTGCAACCAAGACAAGTAACGTGTTAGAGATGTTAATTTTCTCCTTGGCTTATTTGCGTCACCTTCCGGAATCGTAACGAATGTGCGTATCTCTTCACACGTGACTCGTCTGAATTGTGTGGCGTGGCGTGTAAAGCGTGCAGAAGGCAGATAATTGGTATTTACGCAGTTTTAGCGAGCGTAAGCCGTGAGCTATCGAAGAGCGAGGCGATTCGTTGTCCGCCCCCGCACGGGCGGGTTATTGAGCCAATAGAGCTGTCTGCAGAGGTGTGATATGGTAATGTGGCTCCGTTGTTAACAGCTCGATGACACGGCGATACACGGCCACGGCCAGATGTCTCACTCCTGCAGGCCAGCCGACGGTAATTATCACCTCCAGCTCGGCCAACAGGGACAAGTAGCCGCTACATGCTGCCAGGATACACCCACGGCCAGATCCTCACGTCTCCGGATCGAAGAATTCCGCGCGGTCCCGTAACTTTATTTTAAAGAAACCAATTTCTCCGGTACGTCCGACTCTCATGGAAGATCCATTAACATTTCAAATCAATAAAAAATTTCACGAGAGAGGCTGACGTAAACCTATAATGATAAAACAATAGATAAGATTATTCCATTATTAATCATTTTATTACATTTAATCAGGTTACTATCGTTTCATAATTTTTTTTTAAAAAATCCGTGTTGATATTTTCAAAAAGGCGTTTCAGTTTGTGAAAATTATGGGAAGGTGAGAGGGACTAATTTATTATTTTTAATTATTATTTATGTGCCACAATTGTGATAATTGATAGGGTTTACTTACCTTATTATTAAAGTTATATTTACTTATTGAGAAAAATTTTACTTTCGAAGGGAAATAATGGGAAACGAATTTAAAATAAAAATAGACATATTTTATAGGAACGCAATTAAATAAATAAAACTCGTAAATCCCAGAAGAAAGAAAAAGGAATTTACATGAAAATGTAGAGCAATAATAATAATATATACTGATGAAACTCATTGCGGTAAACAAAACTAAGGAAAGTATTCTATGGCAAATAGATCTGTCAATGTGAATACCGTAGCAAACTGCAGCTGCATTCTCTGGTGGTGTTTGACTTTTGTTGGCCTCTGGTTGACGATTTGGTTGCATCGGCTAAGTCGCTTCTCGTTAACTGCGCCTGTTGATCTGGCTGCATGGAGGACGCCTTGGTTGCAGTTTCAAATGGTATTTGCACAATTTTACATTAGATAAACGGTTAGTAGCTTTTTATAACTATTCTCGCATAGCTTCTGATTTAATGGAAGCAAGTGTTCATCCATAAAAGCACTCTTCCGTCCAAAAAAAATTTCGTCCGACTTTTACTCGTGAAATTTTACTAAATTAAATTTAGAGATTTCTTCTTAATAAAAAATATCGTCCCTTCTTGGAAGTTATCAATTAGGGAATGATACAAAGAATTCAGACGGATCAAGGTAACCCTTCATCTTGTAGTTATTTCTCGGTTGAACTGTACACGGCTACAAGTGATATAAAGTTTTATTTTGGAAAAAAATATAACGACAGTAAAACTATTATCATCTGTTTTTCACAACAAATAAAAATAATCAAATTACGACCCGGTTTAAAGTTCCTATTTAGTTGAACAGTCGTTTTGCCTTTATCAGGTAATGTTAAATTTTAATTATAAAGAGAAGCGAAATATATATAAAATGAAAACTTGACTGCTTTAACCTATTAATATCGCGACAGAAAGTCGGTTTCCAAGAAATAAAAATTTTGTATCTGGTCGAAAATTCATTCTCTTTAATATAGAACGCTGTTACCTGTTTTAATTTTGACTTTCAACCTCAATTTCTAGTGTTGTTTTTTGTATCGTAGTTAATGGTAAATAGTATAGAAATTTTTTGGAGTTCCATGGTCAATAGTAAAAAAGTTTTGAGGGGCTGGAAAAAGGAAATAAACCGACATTCGGGCTGTATAAAACTTTGTTCGTCTTCAGGAAAAACGAGTCCGAAATAAACATACAATAAGAAAAATTGAAGGGATATATTCTCAATTTTTATTATATTTCTGTCAAACTGAAATGCATATTTCTTCGAAATTATTTGTAGACAAACAAAAAAATGCTTTTTAATGTTTTTTTAGAATTATAACGATTATCTGAAAATAACAAATGTGCGTAATAATTGTAACGAAGTTAAATTTTTCTAGTTAAAAAAACTATTGTAGATCGAGAAAAAGTTTCTTCATTCTTATAAATATCTTTAAACAGTTCAATACTAATCAATGCCCCTTTTGTTTGTCCTATGTAACAGCCAATGTAGTATTTACAGGAAATTTTCATTTTACATTATCCTTACCTTAATTGCTGATGTAACCTTTGCAGATGTTTGTAATAAATAATTGGTTGTTTTATTTTACCAGTGATGAGTTTTTAAAATAATTCAATGAAATTAAAATGAGTATTTATTTCAGAAATAAAATAAAATTTGTTAGGAAAAAAAATTGTAAATCACGACGTTGCGGTCAGGTTTAATAAGAAAGTAATGTAAATAACTTCAAGTTAAAAATTTTAATGTACTCAACGCATAAACGTTGAGACGGAAATGTTTTTATCAGTATATATATTTTGAAGTTATAATGTTTAGTTGATCATGGAATGGAAAATTTCAATTTCATCGCCACTTTGCTGATCTTCAATTGGAAGCAATTTTTCTGTCTTGGAATTAATTTATTATAGCATTCAGACACGTTATAGTGAAAGGAACGCCACGTCGTAAGGAACTGAGTCGATCTGTCTTATTAAATTAAAATTATTTATCTAAGTGATTTAATAATGTTTTTTTTTGAGTCAGATCAGTATAATCATTAAAATTTATTATTTATTTTTTTAACAATAGGCGTATGGGTAAGTTTTTGGCAGATTTGATTTTGTGCGGTGTTGTCTTCTTGTCGAAACGTAGGATTATTCCTTTATTACTTTTACTAATGTTTCGTATTTTTTATTGTGGACAAAGAAACACCCAATAATTTTTTATCAATCTTTCCATGGTTGTTTGTGATGTATCTGCGGCGCCTAAGTTGGGGTTGCGACGACTTCGCAACGAGGTCGTTCTGGATGGCCGCCTCTCAGGTGTTGATTTAAGATCGCCCCGTACTTGTTTACTGTGTCAATTCCCGCTCCACGATAACGCCCCACATTTCATTTGCGCTTTCAAAGAATCGCGGGCTCGTAGTTCAGGGCGCGGAATGCGCGGCTGCTAATTCCACATACGTGTTCTCCTCCCACGCACACGTCCTCATCGCCGTCCACTTTCCTCCCATTGTGCAATTGCACTCGTAGAACAATGCACTTGTCAACTCTCCCCTGGGACATAAATACGGGACACGGAGCCGACGGTTAATTGCGCACTTGACAGCTTTACCTTACGGTCCACGCCACTGGATATTAGCTCATATTTTGCGTCGGGGGAAAGCGACTCGACGTGCAACGGCATTCTCTAGTGCAGCTTTGCAAAATATTTTGACGTCGAGTATGGCAATGTTACCTGCCTGCCAACAGCCGACGTCAACAAGCTAATAACATGGAACACCACATGTACTCAATTCTCAAAAATATTACATATATAACATCAATGAAGAAATATTTCATCTTTCATATTTATTGCATTACGTCTAATATTTTGTTTTTTAAAAAATTGGTATACTACTTCTTCCTTGGCACTGAAGCCCATTCAGGGCCTTGGTCTGCCGGGTTTTACATTCCGAATTTGGAGTGACACGTGGTCAGCGTATCGATTCTTCAGCAGTCTTCGTGACGACACAAAAATTCAACCCTACACCAGGATTCGAATCCGGGACCTCTGCAGCGAGGCTAGCCACAGGTGTTCGGAAAATATTATATAACCTGATGAAATGCAATGTTTTCTATTTTGCATGAAAATTTTCAGTAGAAAACACCTGTGTGAAAGTTATATTAATTACACAAAGTGACGAAATTAAGTATTAAAGTGATGACTAGGTGGGAAATATGCTATCAGAAGGGGTGACTAAATTAATTTTAAATTAGATAATTTAAATTATCAATACATTTATTCACCCTTTATAAAATATTCCGGGTTCAAGAGCAATACAATTTTACATTAAAAATTATAATGCTTCTTGAAAGCGGTGAAACGCTTGTGTCAATATATTATCACTTATTTCTTATTATCTTATGATATTACTGAATCTAAATATTTCAATGTTTCCACAGTTCGATATTTTTTCGAACTTGTTTCTATTGGTGTCTTATGCCTGTCTGTTGGGATTTCCCATCATCATAGCCTTCTACTTTTTCTTCCAACCCTCTACAGTCCGATGTCAGCTATGGCTGCCATCACAATCTTTCCTCTCAACCTTTTCCCACCATCTGCCTATCTTCATTCTCTTCAGGTCTTCTACCACATCTTGACTACATCGTTTCCATGGTCTTCACCATTTTTGAGTAAAATATTTTTTATATACTTCATTAGGCATTCTTTCGCTTCAAATTCTCTGTATATGTCCTATCCATGGGATTCTAGGTGATTTTATAGACATAACTCTCTCTTTTTCTTCTAATATGTTATTTATCTCTTCGGTATGTATTATTCTCTATCTTTCACGTTCTTTGACAGCATTATATATTCTCTTAATAATTTTACTTTCAAATCTTCGTAAAATCTCTATATTTTTATTAGTAAGGTCCACGCCTGTGAATGTAAACAAATTAAAATTTTAAACAATCTATTTTTATTTAGATATATTCAAGTATCTGACAACAGCGATAAGCAATAAAATTTTCGATTGTATTGTGTGGTTTCGTGTTACAGTTGTGAGTAGCTATGGTGTGGATGGAATTGTAAGTGGCTTGTTAGTCCGACGCGGCGCTACGGTGGCGGCTTCTGGTCCTGACCGGCAGCTGCGCCGCCGAGAGTTAATATCTCAAGTGTTTACTTCCCTGTGTCATTACTGAGTAATTGGATGCGAGGCAAAGAAGCAGAAAGAGAAAGCAAAAAATCAGGTTGCGGTCGTGGGAGCGCTCTAAAAATAGCGCCGGTGGTCACTGGAGTGTTGTACGTTCGGGTTCATTGGTGTCGATCTCCAGCCTTGCATGTGACAGCTGGTCAGTTCACGCCGCCTTGACCATGCTTATAAGCACCTGTAACGCCGTGATTTGTCCCTCGGGACGCAAAAACGCTACACACGCTCGCAGCAGGTGCGAGCGGCCCGACAGACCGTGGAAAGCCCGAATCAGAGTGGGGGAACAGTGCTACACGTGGGTCAACACGCGGACATCAATACTCTAGCCATTCAGCCTTCGACAAATTAAAAGGCCCGGAGAACCAAATACTAATTATGTCACTTTATGGGATTTATTGGTTTCTTAACAATCCAAATCTAAAATAACTTCGCCATTTAGATTGTTTGAATGAATTTTATGTATCTATCTATCTATCGAAATCCTAAAAATTTGATGTGAATAGAGAATTAAAATTGTCCTCTTATAGAACTATAAATTTATGAATTCTAATTATGTCTTAAATACGTAACATTAATCTTCTTCTCCATCGTTGTCTGTGATTCCCCTGAATCTCGGTAACGTTTCGCTGTCGGTTTGCAAGTCGAGTCCCTTGACGAAACCTTATCGGCTCTTGATTTCACTTTATTGTGTACGATACAAAGTGGCTGTTGACAAAGACGTCCGAGTGGCGGCGACTTCCATTCATAAAACACCGGTCGGTGTCGCCATTTCTTGATCATGACGTAAAACACATATGGGTTTAGCTGGTCGTAACACATTTTCGATGCAGAATATAAATATGGCTTTAAAATATTTTAATTCATTTAAAAGATTTTTTAATTCGCTGTAGCAGTTACCGAAAGAAAGTAGTTTTGTTTGTAGTAAAATTGTGGCTGTATTTGGACATTTTCCAGAGATTGATTAAAGACTGTTAGTGCAACCTTGCCATAGAAATACACGACGAGAAAATTAAGTTTTACCATAACTTAAAGTATGTACGTTGAAAATAATCGTATACAGACTATAACCAATGTTTGGTCATTAAAAACTTACAATAATGCACTTTGTGACTCCAGGCCGAATGACAATTCCTTCTTCATTAACTGCCTTCGGATTGTTGATTTACATATTTAAAATAATATATTTATACAAGGGGTGACAGAAATGCATACAAAATAAAGTGAGGTATATTTTTTTATTTTGAGCCTGAAGGACTTCGTTGTACTATTTAGAGACATTTCTACTGTCCTCATAATTTGAACTTGTGTCAATCTATTTTATTTCTGAATCTTTTGGTTCTACAAGAAAATAGTGAATAATGTAAAAATAAAATTTATAAACAGGTAGGATTGTGTATTGGCACAAGTGTGAAAATTGTGAGAGCTGTCAAAACTGTGGCTAAATTTTGTTTTATGGAATATATTTTGTTGAAATGACAAATATCATTGCTAAAGAATACTTCTTATTCAATTATCGGATAAAAGTATTAGACATTACATATTAAGACAGGGGAGAAATTATCTTGTGCCGTGAAATAGATTCTGTGACTTTCAGTGCCGTTTTAATGGTTAGAAAGTTTGAAATTTGTTGTGCAGTGGGAAAAACTTAAAGTCCTGGGTCAATTTCTAGGGTGTTACTTTCCTACCTGACTTATTCAGGAGTAAGTATTTTTCACAAAAAATACGGGATAGTTGATTGACTTCAAATCATACGTTACAGTCTGTATAATCATTTCCTACTAATTGTTTGTTGAAATCCTGTAGGTTGTTTAGCTATATGTACTCCATGATATTTTAGTCTAAAAATTTTTGGTTAACGCTGAGAGCTTTGAGAAGTAATAATAATGTTGGCGGAATTAAACAAAAATTGTTACAGCAAATTTCGCTCGTCGCAGTCGCGGCCATGGCCAGTTGGATGTTTCGTTCTTAAAAAATAACAGATTTCGCACGTTTGTTCAAGACGGAGCCTTGAAATGGTTTACAAGGTATAGAATTAGTTCCCATCAACCGAATCGGACCGCGTTTGTCGGAAACAGATCGAGCAACTTGGAAGTAAGGGAAGGTTAGGTTCGGGGATCGAAGTGGTCGGAAGCTGTTGCGGAAGATGCGGAGGCAGCGGTGAAAGTGATTGACCCCGGCTGACCCGCGGCCATTGTTCGGCCTGGGACAGCTAATTAACCACCGGGCCTGACAAGCCAGTGATATATCGAACGCCAGTGTAAATATCTCACCCACATAGCCGCCACCGCAAGTGATTTATGCGTTTCTCGCCAGCCGCCCTCATTTACCTCGCTTCCATTACTCTTTCTTCGCCCGCTCATATTAAGAGCGGAAGATTGGCTCCGTGTCCGCGTTCGCTTCCTTCATTTCTTCGCGAGCGAGAAAAATGCGCGGGTCTAAAGCCCGAGTCGGTGATTGATGTCTTGGGACCGCCAGATCTGCAAAATTTCCCAGGGACCGTGAGCACATCGCGGCAGGTAAGAGTCGGGCTTCATATTGTGCCACTCTAATAGTTCCAACAATAACATTGTGAAAAATAGTATTTCTAATTATGAAGTTTATTAATGAAACCCCAACTTTCTTAAGTATTATTTCAGGAAATTTTCAGATTTAAAAAGGTGGAGTGTTTGATATAGAAATACAAATTTTTCTGGTTCTTCCCTTTTTTCTTCTCCAGTATATTTGTCTCGTAATATAACAAATTGAACTGGAGAATTGTCTAATATTAAATCATGTGCAAGTCTGGAACGAAATTTATCGATTATACCTCCTAATTAGTTAGATAAAAAATTAAATTAAAAAAAGTATGGAGGGCGTCGACCAAGAGAAGGGCTAGATTAATAGGCTACGTTTTGAGACACAAGGGCCTGTAAAATTAGAGGGAATAGTGTGGGGTAAGAAGAGAAGAGGGCGGTAAGGATGGAAGCCACTAAGCAGATTAGGAAGGATGTGGTAACTATGTAGGGCTTGCACTGGATATGTTTGCATGGAGGGTTGCATCAGACCAATCTAAGGAACCATTACAACAACAACAATTAATTACTGTACGAAATAGCTTGTTATAACTAATTTTCATCATTTATATGTTTATTATGATGATGTAAAAATAAAAACGTGACAAAGGAATAAAACTAATGTTCTTATACTATTTTAACAACAAAATAAGCCAACATCGCATGTTCCGTTTTTTCAGGGTAACTTATTTTGGGGTGATATGTTTGCAAAATTTAATTTTCGGGAATGGGAACGAAATTTGTAGTCCAAAATTTATTCATTTTTTCCTATCAGTAATTGTCTCAGGTATAATCGAATTAATCCCAATATTGATGCTCGTAAACGTTATCCAGATCTGTCGATCAAATCGCTGGCTTGTTTCACAAAGACGGCATTCAAATATATATTTTTATTTATTCTTTTTAATTATTTTATTATAGTATTAAATTGAAACTTTCACTTTTCAATGAATCATAATTTTTACTTTCTAATTTACCAAAAACATAAGTACACGTTGCAAATTTATTTCATAAATTCAATTTCATTGTACTAGTACAATAAATACTTCAAAATTTAAATATATAACTGTTCTTTCGGGATACTTGGTTAAATTAATTTTAGAGAATATGTAACTAATTCTGTTTTGATACTTGTTGATATATGACACAACAAATTATTAAATATAATGGTGCGTCCATCAAGGGTTGGCAGATGATCATTTAATTAATACCATTACAATAATATAACAGTAATTTTCGTCCTTAATTCCCCACAGCACCTGTTGGAAAGTAGGAAAAAGAAAATGAGATTTACATGGTTAATATGATGATATAATTTTTAGTAGGTTCTGTTGAAATATTTTCAACTACTAGGTTCTAAACTTTATTTAAGATCACTTCTTCAAGGAACAGTTTTTAATATTTAATGACTGGTTTCAATTTTGATGATAGAATTGAAACGCCCTTGATTTTAAATTAGTCACAAAATTTAATAGAATCAAAATTATATTTTAATAATATTTTTTGAGGAGCTTTCAGAATATGCCATAGTCATGTTGAAATTATATATATATTATGTTTTGTAATTTTTATAAAAAAATTACAATCATAATTAAAATATAACATTTTGAGTTATTAATTTGTGTGACTGATTTAAAACCAATGTTTTTTATCATTACCATCAATCCATTGGTTTATATCAAAGAGTTTCTAATATTTTATTTTTGAAATCATGACTTGTATTCCTGGCATGTTGTATCTGAAGAAAAAAGAATTGGTATAAATTTCATTATTTGCTATTATAAAATTATTCTTCCAATGTTATTGAAGACATTTTTTAACTTTATCAAAATTTGTTTTATTGTAAAGATATCTAACAAAGTTGATGTGTGTAATAATTTTCTTCGAAATGGAGAAACTTGGCTGAAAATGTATTCGTTTCTTCCCAGCATTATCATCTGGAGATGATGATATGTTCTAATTAAAGTTTAGGGACGAAGTTTTGTGATCTATTTACTGTTTATCAAACTTAAATACGTATAATGTTGAATTATTAGGTTTAGACATTTAATATGCATTTCTAAGCCTGTGATATTCTTGACCCAGAGAATTTAACAGATATGGTGGAAAATTGTATTCAATAAAAGAGTCATATGTCACTGTTAATTATGTAAAACAATCCTGTACATTGGGACAATGTCAGGATATTATTTTCACTCTATGGTTAGGTCTATTATTTAATATTTTATGTTCTGTGGTACTGTGGAACGTATTTTCATTTTGAGTGGTAAAACTACAATCTGATTCGATGTACTTCGTGGAGTTCCGGATATATTTATATTTAAATGAGAAAGAAGTATTTTTTTATGATTCATAAATTTGTTGCGTATCTATTGCAGGTTCTGTTTACGTTGCCTTACATGGGTATGAGCTTTGTATTTAAAATCACCTTTGCTCCAGAAGTGGCCAGCCGCCGCCTCCGGCGAAGACTCCACGACATCGAAACGGTCTTCTTTGTCGAAATAACATAGTAAATTTCTCCCGTGGCCGCGCTGAGTGAAATGATTTGCGAGCTGGAGACCGTCTGGCGCAGCTTTGTGCAAGCCGTCTGAGGAATGTCCAGATTAACATATTCCACGCGACCAGGGGGACTTACAAATTGATTCAGAAGCTGCGTCGTCTGTAAATGTATGCGCAAGCAAGACATACGAGCCACCTGTGTCTTGATGCTATTGTGCGAACAAACAGATTTCATCACGGTATTATTTAAATCGGGTCCCTCGGCATATATTATTTAATGTGCGCAGTATGTGGTCGATTGGCTTGAGGAGGAACTCGGCCTGGGCAAGCGTCTCGGCTACTGGTTAACATATACACACAACAATTGCATTTCCATCAGTGAATAGAAAAAGATTTTTAAGCGGAAGAATGATTTACAACACCGATTGCTCTACTCCTTACATGTATGCTCTACGAGTTGATTTCTCGGCGTTTCCTGAGCATTTATAAAAGTTATACAGAAAATGAATTGATTCCACAATAATTTCTTAATCATTTGGATTATTTCAGTATATTTATATATGGGAGCTGAACTACAACTTTACCGGCACGATGAGTGTCTCTACCGCACTCAGCGGACCCTAAAAGTAGAAATTTCACATCAAACAGCGTACTTTTGGATATTTCGCAAAAAAACCTTTTCATGTCGCTGCTACGACGTATCCAGCTTACCTGAGAGTGTAATTGTTAATCTTGGCGGAACCGATAACGATGGATTTAACATTAATATGGGTCATAGAACCGAGGGGGATGCATTTCTGGTCATGAATGTCAGTGTTGAGCTCAGCAACCCAAGAAATTTTGGTCGTTTTCGGAGTTTTGTCACTCCCACTCAACCTCCTTTTCTCGATGAAATGAGACTTTAACTACATCGGCATGAGCCCTATTAATCTCGGCGATCCCGAAACCAACTTATTCGTTTTCGCATTATTTTAAACGCAACCTCCTTTCATCTTCATCCCTAGATGTACCCCCAAAACAGCACTTTATTTACAGCTTATGGTGTCTTTAAAAGTTTTTTTAAATTTCTCAATCTGATTAATATTATACACGGAACTTATACACTCACTTTTAGGCACATCTATCCATCAAAATATTCTAATTGCGTAATCCTCAAGGTTGCTCCTGTGACGTTTTGATCACTGATTTAATCATTACAATTTTATTTGAAGCATAATTCTGTTCAAATGGATGCCGATTTGACCATCTAATGAAAATCTTACGTCGTTGTCACTTTATTGCCCTTCCAGATCAATTAAGACCTGTTGAGGAGGAAGTAAGACTATGTTGTAACGTTTGTTTATTTCTCTGCTCTGAATCCCTGAATTTCAGAACTGTTCCTATTTGAAGAGCCTTATTGTGGTCCATATCATTTGCCATCTCGCTCTCTGTAAGACTCTGCTTTGAGTGTGAAAATATTTGGCTACCTGTTCGTTGATGAGATGTGAGGGACGCTGAATTGATGTCACTCGGTCTCCCTCCGTGCAGGACATATTGTTACCACACACACGAGGAATTTGAGTTGAGATTTCCTCCGAGATACTCTCTCTCTCTCCTTTCCTATTTCTTTCTTTCACGAAGTTCCTCTGGCGATGCGTACGTTGATGGAACAACGTTATCTCTCAATTTCGCGAAAGGTTGATCTTTAATCCGCAATGTAGTTGGGAACCGCTTTCACAATGTTAGCCTACAGCAGCAAGAGGCTGCCTGCTCGGTGATGCCCTGATGCTATCAAGGCGTGGTCCACTTCTCTTGTCCAATGAGGCACTCAAAGGGTTCAAGGATTAAGTCGCAACTTATCAACGAGTGTTCGTAGCGTTTAATATTGTTGACGGAATTTTTTACTTAAGAGATGTGTTAACGCGGGATAATTTATAAATATTTCTTATATTAATTTAAATTAAATTACGATATTTATTATATAAATGATTCTAACACAAATTTACAACATATTTTTGGGTCGTATAGTAAGGTACATATTTTTATAGAACGTGGAACGAAAATGCTTACGTTACCCATTTACACCTTTACAACTTTATTTTTTCCTCTCACAACGACCATGGCGTTATATTATTGGAAAGGAGGTTTTGAAGTTGCTGATATGCCGCTTAGATGAACTTTGGAATCTTCATTTCCGCTTCCCGACATCAACTACTCTCCCCAAAACTCCTCTCCACATATCTAACCACTCTCTGTATCCTTCATTTGGTTTCTTAGCAAAAACTCGTTCTCATGTCGGCTGCATGCTTTCCATTAAACTTCGGCTGCTTTATAGAGTTACTATAAGTTATCTTTTATTCTATCCTCCTACAATCACAATTTTTCGTCGGGTCCAAATCTGCCTACCTAGTCGTCCGCCCACCACGGTCAACTAATATTTGCATTAAAACTTTCAGCTGGGTGTTCTTTTTTCCCGTCGTTGGCAACAAGGAGTCTGAATTTTATTTTCCCCCATTTCTCCAGCAAACTCGAGGTAATTCTATGATCTGATCGAATGGCGTCTTTCGACATCTCTAGGTCGAAAAGAAAATTCTATATTCCATCTTAGATTGTAGTTTAAACAAATAAACGATCATCATCTCATCAATGACGTCACATTAGCTGGTTAAAACGTCGCACTATAAATGGTATTCACACATTGAAACTGGTTTGTTTCTTAAAGGTAGATTCTTTATTTTATTTTTAGAGAGCAAATAAGTTTAAAAAATTGGAAAATTAACATAAAAACACCAAAACGACCAATAAGTCAGAAATCCACTATATTATTGAAAACATTACATAGGAACGATACAATATTTCATACACTTTAATAGTTCAGAAGATACATTAATTTATTTTTATGGTATTACCTATAAACAGAAAACATTGCAACAAATTTGAAATTTAAATTGACAATTTTGTTAAAATTATATTTATTTAGTTTTGAATTAATTTGGTTAAATCTAGGTCTGTATTCTTTGTATATTGTAAACAGATAAATTTGAAACTGAATACATTATATTTTGACAATTTAGTTTCTTAATGTGCTGTAAAAATATTTTTGTTTGAAGTTAACACCAGAAGAAATTTAATTATGTATCTTTATTTTCTTAAAAAAGTGTTGAAATGAGGACGAATGTAACAAATGTATGTAATTTGTTGAAAAAGTTTAGGGTTTTCTGGTTTATTGGCTGTTTTGGTGTTTATTAGTTCCCGAGAGATCCGTCCGGCAGTAATATAGATTTTTAACAAAGTTATAGTTTTTTATCAGCTTTTGTTGTTGTAAAACTCCATTTTAGTGCATAAACAGTTTGATGTAAAGCAAAATTTCCATGGTTATTGTTTCCTGCTATATCCTTTTAAATAAGTGTAATGTATTATCTTACCGTTAACAATTCATAATGATTTAAAATGTCCCATATCAGTTTGTCCCTGAGGTCGTCTCGGTTGGTCGCTACTGCGCTCCCACATCTTCCATGATGTCATCGATTTCTTCAACTGTTGTGGGGAGGGGCTGTCCTCAACACGGTTGTTTTTTTTTATAATTTTTGGTGGTGCTGCGGGGGTGTTTCGTTCCTACAGGGGCAGGCGAGTTTGGTTTACATTTACAAGCACCTTGGCTCAGAGCTTAGTTGACCCTTCTCTTGGTGGAAGAGATCAGTATACTTTTTGGGCTTTGTGAATATCAAAATATTGAGCCTTTGACACTGTTTCTCACGAATCTCAGATCACGAATTACAAAAAACCCCAGGTCATTTACAATTAAAAATTTAAATTGATATTATTTTATAATTTTAAGTTTAATATAAATCCTTCAACATCCCACGGGTGCTCAATAAGTCTGGATAATATTCAAAATTCCGTTAAAATGCATTTATTTATTTAAAATTAATTATATTTCCTTAGTAAATATATATTTGTTTTACAATATTAATTCAATGATGTTAACATAAAGATATCTATGACAGGAAAAATGTTTTAAAATAAATTTTCAATTACAAAAATCTAGACACATAACTTTCGTTTTAATAAATTAAAATTCAATAAAATTAAAGTAAAATTGATTCTTTTTACAAAGTCAATAAGTACTAATTAATGGGCTTTTAATATTATCGGAACTGAAAAAAACAGTGGGGATATCATTGCACAAGTATCGAAATTAAAAATCGGTCATACTTTCTTCAAGGCGTTTGAAAATTTAAATGACTGATTGTGACTTAATTTAAAATATTTCAAATCTGTCTCAATTTGTTAAATATTAATAGTTCTACCTACACAATTTATATACATTTTTTCATATAAGTGAATATTGCCTAAAGCTACTTGAATAATATTTTATAACTTTAAAATAATTAAAGATATTAATATAGAATTTTTAATTAATATATAATCGATTGAGACTTTTTACATTATAAATTGTCGGTCTTATTTAATACATAGTGGTTGAGAAATTTTAAATTTTCTTAAGAAATCTGATATTATTATCTGTTTACAATTGTTAGAATTATAAAAGGATAAATACGATCCTTAACAGTCAAAAAATGAATAGAGGGTGTTACTGAAACATTTTTGACAGTAATGTTCCCTATTCAATGATTAGCTGTTATTGGTGAAATTTATCGTTATTATTCTCACTGGCAATAGTATGTCTCTGTTTTAATTGTTGGAACACTAAATTCAGTTCAAAGAAGGAATTTATTTTTAAAATTAAAATTAAGGCCTTTTTTATATTTTTAAGCCGGATTACGTGAAGTCCCATAATACGAAAGAAATGTTGTTTGAGTTTTAAGTTTTTCAAAAATAATAGTAGGTTGGGGTATAATTAGCATACATTTTTCAACAAACTAGAACTCTGTCAATTTGTTTTGAATATTTATTTTAAATAGAAATGGATACTTTATGATATACAAATTTAAATTAAAACTGAATATGGAAAAGGAATCATACTGCAAGGAGAAGAAATAAAAATCCTATGCTTTGTCGACGATATTGTAGTATTAGGGGTGTCATAAGAAAACTTGGAAACCATAATTAATGGCAGAGTTCAGTATGAGTATTAATAGAGGGAAAACCAAGGTAAAAGAGTGTAGTTTGGGAAACAGTGGAATAACAAAGGGTTTTAGATTGGGAAGGGATATTTTGACGGAAGATAAGGAATTCTGCTACTTGGGAAGTACTTGGGAGTAAAGTAGACATAAAGAGTAGGATAGCACAGGCAAGGAAGGCTTTCGCTAAAAAAAGGAATTTACTTACGGGTAACATAAGTGTGAATAGTAGGAAATCGTTGCTAAAAATGTTCGTATAGAGCATGGCGTTATATGTGTGCGAAACGTTGCGGAAAGGAAAAAAATAGAACCCTTTGAAATGTGGTGCTATAGGAGAATATTGAAAATCAGATTGGTTGACAGAATCACTAACGAAAATGTTCTATGCATAATAAGGGAAGAGCGGACAAAATGAAGGACGTTGACAAGAGAAGGGATACATTAATATGCCACGTTTTATGACATAAGGGTCTTGTATAATTATCATTAGAGGGAAGTGTATGGGGTAAGAACAGAAGAGGGAGGGCCAAGGATGGAAAGCGCTAAGCAGATAAGGGAACATTTGGGATGTGCTAGTTATGCGGAAATGAAAAGGCTTGCGCAAGGAATGAATACCAGAAGAACAGCATCATAATCAAAAGTTATTTTAGTGTAAGTCTATCAGATACGCGTTTGTGCAAGTGCAATATCGACAAGAATGAAACTAGGGGAGGAACTTGATACTAGTAAACAATGTGGGTATAATTCCATAAGTGGAGGAATTGTTGTAATTATAGTGTAGCTTTGAGTAGTAATAAAGAAATTTGGAGGGAACGAGTGTTGGTTTATATCCAATTAACGTGGCGTATTACAGCTTATCTGGGACTCCCGAGCCGGCTGCAATTTGCTCGTTGCTTGCTATCCGCATCACAAATCGCAGCCACTCGGCCCATTTAGCTAAACGTATTTGTATTAAGGGCCGATAACTCGCTGCCCGAAGCCTCGGCGCGGGCGGAGGAGGAATTCGTGAGGCCGATATTGCCTGGACTCTGCTAATATATTGCTCCGCATTCACGAGGATGATCGCAGATGCGCGCAATCTGATATTAAAATCTAACCGTGCAATATAAACATATTTCGTGTGGTAGTTTATTAGATTAAGCCTTGTCAAAGCCGGCCAACTCATCGTCTTGCCGCTCATTACCGCAGCTTTGTGCCGATCAGAATCGGCCGTTTCTCTCCGCCTCGCCTATCGTCTAATTGCTGGATCCTCGCATCGCATTCGCCAAACCGATAAAACCGTCCAAACGAAAACTCGATTAATGCAGGTGTTTTTTTAACAATACTGGCTCATTAATCGTTATATTTCATTAAAATATATGAATAGGCTATCCAAATTGGTTAGAATTATTTTTAATGAAATAAAAATGAATGAGGACGTATTTATGAAACTAGCACGACGTAAGTCTGATAATAAATTTACAACAAATAAAAAGACGGCCAACAAGTCAGCATATAAATTTATCACTATTTATTCAAAAGCGACGTTTCGTCTCCTTTTTGAAACTTCCTCAGGCGTAAAATTTAGCAATTCATCATAGTTACTCCTTGACTCCCTCAGCCTAAAATATTATTGAATGTACATGTTAAGAATTTTATTGTTGCGGACCATCTCCAGCGACGGTTACGGCCGGAGTCAAGGAGTAAATATAATGAATTGCTAAATTTTACACCCGAGGAAGTCTCAAAAAGGAAACGAAACTTTGCTTTGAATAAAGTATTGTTTCCCTTCATTTCGACCCTGAATGGTAGCAGTAGCAACACCATATTTCTGTAAAACTTTTCAAGTATGTCATTAAGATTTTATTTATTTGAATTTTATTATTTTATATAATTGTCTTAAATTTTTATGAGGAAAGAACTGAAGTTGGGGACAAAATGTCCCTTATTTTGAATTAAAATGCTATTATTTATTACAATCGCCATTTATTATGGTATTTTTATAATTTTAAGTGAGATTAGGCTCAATATATTATTCGTTATTTAAAATTGAGTTATTAATTAATACACGCAACAATTTCAACCAAACTTGGTAGACGAGTCACGTTGCGGGTTTAAGGCTGCTCTAGACCCTTAAGAGCGGGGTCAAAGGGGTAGCATTTTTAAATATTCCAAAACAGTGTGTATTGGCGTCGCATATATAATGTTGAGGGGTTCATTGGCGGTTATTAATCTATTGATGAGACCCAACAATGGGGGTCGTTTCAGACAGTCTGTGATCATGTTCGTCCAAAGCTCGGTGAACATCTGGATCGTTCTACATTCACCAGAGAGGCGTATTAATTTCTCGTCGAATGTTTGGTTGACATCTGTTTATATCCAGTTTTTTATTCATGCAACTTGAGATGAGTTTTAAACGAGGTTTCACTTCAATTTTATCCGATAACCAGACGTATCGAGCATCTCGTATCCGAGGAGAAAGGAGCATTAGTTCAGAGTTGCGCAATTGCGCCATATTCGGTTAAATTCAATCCAGGGAAATTAGAGGTTTTTCGTATCTTTCTCTGTCACTTGCCTATGCTGGAGGCGTCGTAATACCACAAATTCCAGAAAATAGTCCATTCAAATTTAAAAGTGGTACTCTTTGGTTCGCAGAATAACGTACCATAACCCACTATTGTACGTGACTATTTAATCCAAATAATGTAGGTGGACGAAAGTATCTATTTATATTATTGGTCTATCTGTAACACCACGGCGCGGGAGTCAGAGTAATAGAAGCATATTTCTGTCACATTTCTGATGAGATTCTAGTAAGGGTCAGAAATCTTTTATGTAATCAGCATAAAGCCCTGGCATGTTTACGTCGTGACCTGAATGCTTTTTGCAATTACAGACTTTACCGTTAATGAGAGTGTCAGAGAAACTTAAGTTACACTGCAAATCCGAGAGGCTTTCTTACGTCATACAGTTATTTAAAAGGGAAATTAATCATTCTACTCTGATTGTTACAATGCTGTCAAGAGAAAATGAGAGCAACAGTTTTCTATTAAATAAAAAGTGGTAATTCACAACAGAAAGTAAATGCCATATGATTCAAGCTCCAGTGCAGGCTCAAAAAGGGGAATGGCTCAGAAGAACCACTTCAGAGTATGGAATTTATGACTCTAAAACGGTCGATAATATATTTTTTGTCTTAGATATTGGAAAATCCTTCACGTCACAGAAATTTCCGTGGAGGTGAGAGGAAGGTCACTGTAAAAATAAAATTTTAATATGTGATTGGTAAAAGGAACGAGAGAGGTGGTGTTGAAACTGAAGAACAGATGAGGAACAGGCCTCCAAGGGAAAATTTAAACTAGATCTTTTTTTACACATTGGCAAATCATTTTTTGTCTAGTTATTTCATTTTAAATTGTGGAAAATAATTATAAAATAATCTGCAGAGCTTGGTTCAGCGCCTGAGAAACATTTACAAGCTTGGATGGTGGGCCTAAATAATTGAGCATAATGAGTCACTGGTCTGTTATATATTACTGTGTCGTGACGTCTGCTAGCTTGGCGGTGAGGAGGAAGTCGGCAGGTATACACTATCTGGATGTTGTTCTCGGAGGTTGCATCATAATCAGACTACTTTGGTACTTTACTCTCCAGGCCTTTTGAGACTTAATTCTCCCACTAACCTTCACAGATTAACTAGCGTGGATCTACTAACGTGAATTAAAAAAGAAAAATCTTTGTCTTATCAGTTGATAGTCGCGGAAAGAAATATAAAATAGTTCATTTTAGTCATCTTAATCTTACAGTGTACCAACGACGATTATTTTGCGAGTCAGATATGTGATCCTTCGTCATCAAGGATCAACCACGGGATGTCCTACACCCTCAAGGGTCTTATATCCGCTGAATGAGGAGGACTTCTGGAATCCAACCATTGCGGCAGGAAGTCTGAAATTAGCTGAGCAATGCAGGGAAAGATCATCATAGATTAAATAGTATCATTTCTGTTTTCTCTGTTAGGTGAGGGTTGTCAACTCTTCTTTAATAGAATAATAAAGAAAATTAAAAAGGCAAATGCTGAAGGGAGAAGAAGGCAACAATGGAAAAAATTAAATCTGTTATAACTCAACTGTGGAGTATCTTGTCACCCAAAGTCTCAGACGTATTTTACTTTTCTTCACAACAGATCTAAATTTTACACTGCCCGTTAGTTGACAGACCTGCATGGAAATAAAACGGCAATTACTTCATCATTATTGTATCTTTAAATTGAATATTATACGATCAATTTATAAGAGTGGACTTTCGTTTCATTAGTCCTGTGCATTGCTGCAGCAATTACTGTTGTACCGTGTGCTGCAAGCTGAAGATCCTGATTGTCGCGAACCTTAATTGTGACAGTCGAGTTATTTTCTTCCGTTCAAAGTAAGTATTCATTTTTCTTGCATCATAACATTCAAAACCGGATTGTTCTTTCATAACTCAAGTATCCAATTATGTTCACGTGCATTGCAAGTGAAAGTACTTCATAGTGAACGCAGAACTATTTGTCCAATTTGTTCTCGGCATGAAGAAATACTCAGATCATCTTTATTAGTTAAGGCATGTGATACGGTTTTATTGAACGCATCATGGGAAACACACAAAATAAAAATTGAGCTACTCTGAGGAATCCATCAATTATAATTGGTGTAATATGCAACTAAATTATTACCTAGCGGTTAATAAAAATGACTTCATGTACTGGAAATGCTCTTCTATTTAAACTCCAAACTGTACAGTAATTAAAATATTACTGTTTTTAATAAAATGTGAAGCACTTAAGTAAAAATACGGCAATAAATTTAATTAGCTTTTAATTAATATAAGTACTAATTGGTGGATTTCTTCGGCTAATTAAAAACAGGAAATAGAAAATCAATATTAATTTTGAATGCATAATTTAAAAAAAATATGAATCGATATTTTCAATACAGTAAAGAAAATAACAGTTACATTTTTAACTAACAAATTTTCATTTTTAAAAGGATGTTTGCCCTCGTTTCTCTGAGATATGTTAATCTACGTACAAAAACAATGTTAACATCTCGTAGTGTCCCAGAAGAATTTTCACCACGTGCATTTTTTCCCTCGGTTTTTATGCACGCCCCTGGTAAAACTGTGGATTTTACCCACGTGGTCTAGACTGTAAAGTTATGTAGATCAGCTTCCTGAGAAATCAGCATTTAGGTTTTTCCTTCGTTACTAAAGCAAAGCACTATTTTACTTATTAACGATGGTGACATTTAAATTTTACTCCCTTTGAGCGATGATGATGGAGGTGTTCCATCGTATTACAAGGGTTGAAAAGTTAAGATGTCTTTAATATCCTTTGATCGTATTTTCATGAAATTTTCTGTACCACTGCAGTTTTAATTTTTAATTAATTAGGAATTACAATGCAATTACTGCATTTATGATGTTTACTTTTCTTTTGGGTTATAATGTTGAAGTATTCTATTATTTTTATATATAAATGAATTACCATTTATTTTCTAATTACATGACTCAAACAAGTTAATAAAACAAAACCGACTGATTTTTGAAGATTTATTTTCTACTAATTGTGATAGGTCACTTCTGCTCTTTGTCACTATAAACTCAACGCTGAAAGGTGTAACAGAATCTAGGCAGATATAATCGTACAATTTCACCACATTACGGTGGTAAGATTTGAGTATAACATCCACTTGGCAAATTAAGGGATACTGTGGTTAATTTTAAAGTATAAAAAGAGGGGAGTTCACAGTAGGAGTTGAGGGCAGCAGCAGGCCATAGAGTACGACGAATGTCCCCTGTCCAGCGGCTGACCACACAGAAGCCACTCAATTAGCGGGGACATGCATCTGACTTGGAGATTGACTGCCCACAACCTCATGCGCATTCGTTACTGGAAGCATGGCGCATTCCACTCGGCAATTATAGACGAGCATTCTCTGCTCTTTCAGGAACAATTCCGCTCTTTTGCTTCTCGGCCCGTAAAGTATTTACACTTAATTTTCGTGATTTATAATACTCTTCAATCTCATTCCGTTTTATGTCTCACCGTGATAACCTTGCAGAAAAATGATTTCGATCACGATCCGTCAGCATTCTTTGTTATTCGGAATTTTCGTCGTATTTTTTAGCACCGGGACTCGTTCACCGCAGAGCAGACGTACCATCAAAAATTTTCAATTAACAAAATGTTATATATCTAAATATTGAAAAATGTATCCAAAATATAATTCCTCTATCGATTAGACCAGGGTAACCCAAACATTTTCTATAATGAAAAACTTCGCAAAATCAGGCATTTTAACGGAACTATTGGCTTTTTGTTTAGGTTGAGTAATTCCTACTTCTAAATTTTTTAAAAAATTAGTAATTAATATACATTTTAATATAATATAAGGTAAACATAAAAATAAAGTAAATGAATGACTGATGATTTTGGGTTCTTGAATTGCATATGTTGTGAGTTGACATATTTGTATGTTGAATTCTAATATCTGATGTGACGTGGAACCTGTTTCTGAACTTTGCCTTAATTTCAGAATAATAAGAAAATCCCGCTTCTCATAAATAGGTTATAGAAAACTGAAGTAAAAAAATAATAAAAGCTTGTTTTGAAATATTGGGGTACTCTTCTGACAAAATCACTCGCCCAGAAATATATTTTTTGTTTCAAATTAGTCACTGATTAAATAATTTGTTTTCATAGTCACTTGCATTCAAGCTGCTGGTTTAGCTGTCGCGCGGTAAATGGATTCTGAACCCAGGAATCGTGCTTACTACTGCAAAAGAGTTGATGTAAGCTATGTAATTGTTCTAAAAACATTTTGGGGACTTCGTCGTTCATGAGAGGTAGAAAAACAGTTAAAATCATTGGATTCAACTGCTGAAATCCAAAATTGTATTTGTTTATCAATTGATGCAATTTAATCTTTTGAGTTAAAATTTGTTATACCTGTTCCTCGTAATAAGTTACTTGTACTTTGTAAAAAATATCTGCTAGATATAAAAGTTTTATCAGCCATGAAGGATTTTTTAAAACTTCAACAAAATATTCTCCTGAATTATTTTGTGCCTTCAAGAAGAATAACAACACACTTCCAAATTCTTAAAGTCTGTATAGCCATCTCACATCACTATATAATAAAAGTTATTTGTGTTCACTACCCATTTCATCGATAAAAATTTTATTTAATGGTGATTGAAGTTGTTTGGATTTTACGCAGTTTATCACTTTTACGGCTTCATTTACAACATTTTTAAATTTTGTGAAACTTTTTTGTCAACAATCGCCCAGTTCCAATCTCTTAACTTTCAACTTCTTGGTGGTGATTATTGCTTGGATATGGTCATTACATTGAGAAAATGTGAAGAAAGCTCCATGTTAAATTGAAAATAATTCTCATGAACATGAGCTAATCATCACGAGATACTCAATAAAATAATATTTTTATAAATATTATATATATCCAATACTAGAAATGCATAATTGTTACTTGCGGATATATTTTATAAACAATTCAGACTTTATTAAATAAATTAGAAACTCAAATAGAACAATGCCTAAACTGTTATTTCGATGGTTGAGCTCAATATGAGCACAATGAAAAAATTGGATTGATCATAAACTATACCACCATTTTATTATCCTGATATTTGAAAACAGATCGTTTGAATGTAGTTAACAAAATCAACAATTTCAGCTTTATTGCTTAGTGACATTTTATAATGAATTGAGACGAGAGAGAATTGTTCCGGCACCCTTAAAAGGAAAGCTAAATTTCAACAGTCTACGCTACAGAAATTGCTACATAAGCAGACACTTGCAGATAATTTAGGTTTGCTGGCCACGTTTGGTCCATAAAGAGAAATTTGAAAAGCAAATTTAGTCGTGGCCGGTGGTCTGACGGTTAACGCTCGAGACCAAGGTTTACAACGGTTGGGGGAACCAATTCATTACAACTATATTTTTACTATTAAATCGATAAAAAGTGAGTAAATTAACTTGACAATAATTAGGGCAATTTTAAAGTTTAGAAGAAAAAATATAACAGCATTTCAGCAGGTTCAACACGTTCCACAAGTTACACTTAAATATTTCATTTATATTATTGATCCGACGTTAATCCTAAATGAAAAATAAAATAAATAAATAATAATAATAATGAAACCAACTTCTATTCACAATTTTTATTTGGAGATGCTAGAATACATAAACGTCTCATTGTGTATCCAGTTTTTACTACTATACATTATTGGCTACTATCTAGCATAGATTAATGATATATAATAAATATAAATGGCCAAGAGATGTCTCTTAATTAATACCTGGGACAATTTGTCGTGTAGTAATAGAAGTATTTGTAACTCTTTATATAGTTCTCGTAGTCTAGAGATGTCTCTTAATGATGAACTGAATATTTTGTAATATAGATACGAAACGTAGTGTAATGGTAAAACACAATGGATATTAGATATATATATAATATTTATAAAAATATTATTTTATTCGTATGGAAGATCTCGCTATGCTTCGTTCAGAATTATTTTCAATTTATTATGAAGGTTTTTTTCACAATTTCCCATTGTACTTACCGTATCTAACGAATAATCACCACTATTCTAAAAAATTAAATTACTGAGTATTTAACCTGGCTTTACCAAAAATCTTTTAATTTATCCATCTTGAATATTTCTATTGTCCCTAGTTTCTGCTCTTCACAGAAAAATAATTTTAGTTCAAGTAGAAAGCCCTAAATAAAATCCGAATATTAATGTTTTTGAAATTATTTACTAAGTGAGAAGATTTTACTGTATATAGGATCTTAGTCAGTGATAAAATATTACTAATTAAATGTTTAAATTAAGATGTCTCCCTCCCTCTCCCTCTATGTTTTAAAATCTAAAAGTAGCGGTGATTTAATTTTATAGGGATTTTTATCAAACCTATAAAATCTCCTTTTTCTGCATTCTTCGTATACACTTATTACGAGAAAGTTATTGCAACTTTATATCTGTCACTCTATATGTTTCCTCAATATATTAAAATTTTAGAGTTCTGCTACTGTTGGAAACGTTATCCTCGACGTTTCTTCATCCGTCAAATTCCTTTGTTCCCAAAATAATTCAATTTTCTCGTCTACCTCATACGAAAAACGATCAAATGAACATCAATTAAATTATTTTACTCATATCATTAACTGGAGTTCGAGTTTAAACTGGTAAGCGTTACAGATGATTTTGAATATTCTGTGCACATGATGCGGAGAAATAAGCATTTTTTTCCAGGCTACCACAGTGTTACCAATTTAACATTTCGTGAGAGAAAATCGAATACTAAACGCCTTCTTAAATACTTTATCAAATGTTTTGATATTTATTCTTTCTTGATGTACTAAAGAAATTTGAAATTTCAGTATAGCCCTTTTTTGAAACTCTTATTACATTTTGAAATAGTAACTCGTTATATAGGACCCAAAAAATAAACCAGTTAACGGAAATAAATGTTTTCGGGTGTCCCCATCCTAAGCTGGAGAAGAATGAGGTAAATAACTTTATGAATAATAGAGAACGTAGGTTTTCCCGACGTAGATGATGGACGAAAAGTCATAGTGATTCTAGTCGGGTAGTAAAGTGCGTTTCAATGGCTATCTTCTTCAGGTAAAGTGAAGAAACGTCGTGAACAGCGAACTTCAACACTCTACTGAAATCCCGAGAACTCTTCGTCCAGCTTAATGAATATTAGAATCAGTTTCTCAGATGAGTATTTCAACCAAATACTGATTTTCGTCGGACGTAGTTGATCGGGACATCCCGTTGTCTTTATTCCCATTATAATGATTTGATAACATTCATGATATTCCAAAGAGTAAGATACGTCTTGACCATCAACATTGCAGCTCTAACACTCTGTATTGTGTAATTTTAAAGCAATTATTGGAGCTTTGGAACTCATCAACAGTAGATCTGAGTCCTGACGCGATTATTGTAAGTCGTTGTTTGTATTGTAGGATAAAACCCGATGGAACCACGAGCTATTGGGATGGGGAAATATGGCGAGATTGAGACCTAACGACCGACGAGGGGGAGTAGTTGCATGTGTGTGGATGCGGCGAGCACGACCGCGCCATTTCCATATGTTGACATCACGATGGACCGCGGGCTAGCTTCATTACGACCGTAGTCAGAGGTCTTGATTCTATAAATCATGGGACGGTAACGAGACGGGAGTGGCCCAGGCTCCGCGAGGGGTCCAGGCCGGCGTGATCAACCATTCCTCCGTGGATGGAGCTGATCCAACAGTCAGTCCAGCCTCCTTGGCTGTGTACCAGAGTACGTGCCACCTTAGCCAAATAAATCATTTTATAATTCCGACATACTAAGTTATTGTCGTAACAAAATGACGCCTGTAAGAATATCCACAACCTCTTAAATTACAGTTAACAATTCGAAACTGACTGTTACCATAAGTGATATGAAAACTGATCACCAAATACGTTTTGTGCACCAAACAAACCAGAGAGAGAAGGTAGTTATGGTAAATAAATATTTAACGAAACTATTACTGCTAAGAAGAAAACTGAACTTAACAACGTGCCTTTAAGGATTGGAATAGTATTTTATAGTTCCAATAGTCAAATACACACAGTATATACAATGGTCAAGACTATAAGAATGGTAGAGAAGATAATACTGTGAAATTATTACGAGTCAGATCCAATGGTGTTGTGTTATCCATGTACTAGTTTAATGTACGGATTCCCGATATAAGCAGCTAACTTCTCCAACTAAAATACTAGGGTAGCTAAACAAGTATAAGAATCTTAGCCAATGACAATAATGAGAAGTATAAGAGTCTATTTCTTTGCAACCATATACCGTAACTCATGAACTAACTTTTAACTGATTCACTCATTCTACTCTGTCGAAGAATTAATGGAGTTGAGTGTATCTTAATATAAACTTTACCATAAATATAGTACATTGTTGAGATACTAAATTCTGAGTATAAGATATTAGCAATATTTATAAATTATATATATATCTTGTCTTCTCTGTAGAACTTACGCATATATTATTGTAAGATAAACATAATCATATGGATGTAAAATAGTAATATAGAGTTAATAGTAATAAATAAATAATTATTTTTTTTACCGTCTCTGACTCTTCTCGCATCCCTGAAGTTCGGCTTCTCTATAGGATCAGTGGAATATGATTTAATACTAATACTTCAGAAATTCTTATGAAGAGGACAAATGGTAAACGAAGACTGTTATGCGTCGTTATTTGACCATCAGAGTGGCATTCGATCAAGAAAAGAGTCCTGAAACAAAGAAAAATTTAATGGTGCACTTCTATGGCAATTTTATGATGAATTAAGTTTTTTCTGTATCCCCCTTATTTTTATTATTTGTTCAAAGACTTCATGTACGTTTTGGATGAATTCAAAAAGATGCATAAAAGTTGGGTGAAGTGTAGGAGTTGTATTATGATTATGCTGAAAGAAAACAATTGAAAGCCGAAATCTGTGGATATTCTATAGTTACAAAGTTTACACAATTAAATTGAGAAGGAGTAAAGTTATAATTGGAATGAGATTACGCATTTCAACGATTCCAGTCGCCGCTCTGTGGTGTTTGATGTCTCTAATTGCCGTTAATCTGAACCCAAAGCGGCGAAAACCGTTTTAATGAACGCGTAATTTATTAGTGAAGTACGTGTTTCAAGTGACATTCTACGATAGTCGCAGGCCGTCGTTTCGGGAGCCGGTTTCGGTACCGCTCGTCCCATATCGGGCCGCAGTGCTAACGACGGTGCTTTCCTGGTCGTTTCGGTCACTTTTGAAGTGGAGGACTGGCGCCGCTCGGATTTGCATAGCGTTTTGTCGCGCTGTCTTTGGCAGCTGCGCTGGTTCAGGAAAGGAAGTCTGCGGCAAGAAGCGGACACTGGCACGTGCCAGGGAACAGCAAGAAGGCCTGTCCGACGACAGGCCAGCAGTCCTGTACTTTCCTATTTGGTCTCCAGGGTAATTAGTACGAGAGCTGCACCTCAGACCAGCGCCACACGCCGCTGCAAATTCTACGTCCCTCTCTAGGCGAACCATTCTCCTGTCTGGCTACCAGCTCCTAAAAGGAAGCAGTCGTCTGAATGAAGCTACGTTCACGCATAAAAGTTGCGGCCTAAGAGACGTCAACCTGATTCAAGTATGACGATTTCCCCGGATAAAAATGAAGAATGGCACATTTACTTATACATTTTTCATATATTTCCTAAGTTAGTTCTTGCTTGGGAAAGTAAAGAGATTAGTGCACATTAATACATTTTTTGTCCTGGCAGTAAATCGAAAAAATCCTAAATGTTATACAATTACGCATTGTAATGGTAAAACACAGAGAAATACGGAATATGCCGGTACAAAATCAAAGGCAGCTGGATTGACAGAAATGGAAGAAGGTTGCAGACGGGGTAAAACAACCTAGACACTTTGGCGCCGGTCTGGGTTTTCTGAAATCATTGAGACTCCAGGACCCAAAACATCAGTGGTAAGTGGCGTGGATGGTTCCTCCCATATTATAAAAATACATGTGATTGATTCTAAACTACTTCGTCACTGTGTCCAAAGAAGAGAGATTGTTATTCATATTTATTTAATTTAATGCTTTTACATTCGATGAATATCATTATCATTGCATAATATTTTATTTGATTTTACAAATGAGAAACTAATAAATATCAAAATTTATCTGACAAATTATACGTATAAATCGTATCAACGATCCAAAGAAATTTATTATTTCTCTGGCAGTTAGCTGTCTGCCAACGATATGTTAATTACGGTGCAAAATGTTTGTATTTTTAAAAATATATATTGTTATAGATGAAGAATATATATTTATGTTTTTCACATGTATAACTTCGTATATTTAAAAAAATTGAAGATCATGGACCGCCATGGGTCCTGAGGATCACGTGTATCAAATTTGGTCAAATTCGGACCAGCATTTTTGGACATACTGACGGTCTGCCAAAGGTTTTTGGATATATAGATTGAATAAACAAACACAGGAAACAGAATTTGGAAAGCTTTCTTTCAAATTAACAAAAGGGATTTTTTTCAAATGTCTCCTCTTTTCATTGTTCCGAGCAATTTTAAATAAGTGAAAGTGTGTCAGAGAAGTTCTATAATTTTCTTTAAAGTGTATGAAGCTTGATTTATTTATTTATTAATCGATGTCGAACATTAGTATATTTTGTTCAATGCATTACTGTTATGTTGCTATAGAAGTTCTATAAATTCAGTGAACCTTCACCATATTAGAAAGACGTTACTTTGAACTCATTTGGAATTACGCCAAACTACATTCCGTCAGTTAGTCGAGTTTTCCATAATATTAAAATACATAGCAGGTTAATTAACGCTACATTAATAGTATTCATATTATTTTCAACCATTTTTAATCTGGACAAGCTATTTCGTCATGGAAGCTATTCACTTGAAACAACTCATTAATTCGGCCTGATTGTATAAGTATTTATCGCCACCAAAATTATCATTAATTCCCGTGGTCGATCAAAGCTCCACTACGATTACTTTAATCAATATTTTTTTTCTGGTTAAATAAACGAGTAGGTTTATAATGTTGTGGAGTGATTAAAATGGACGAATTTTGGTGATGCTAAGTGTGTTTTGCAAATTTCATGTCAGCTCTTTGCGATTAAACAAGTTCAGATGCACATCAAGTTACGTTTATCCGTGATCTAATAGTAGATTTACTAGTTTCCATGTTTTACTTATTTACATTGTAAATCGATTTAAGTTTAACGTGCATGTCAGCAACCTGTTTCACGGCTGCGACGAACGGAATTTCTTCTGCTGCGGAGGAACTCTTTTTCCTTTGGATAAATTTCCACATCAAGCAAAATTATCATCTGTCTGTTTGTAATATAAATGCGTGAATCTGCTATTCTTGCAATGAACAAATTTAATTAATTCCTAGTTCTGTAAACCATAGTGTTATTAATAGATAAATATAATGGCCGAATCAGAATAAATTTAATATCCACTTAAATGACACACTGGAAAACTCAACGTTTCACCTCTAATTTAGATTAATGTAATAAAAGTTGACAAAAGATGAGGCTTTAATAATTAGTTCCTGATAGTAAAATTTTTTTCAATACGTTAAATTTTAATCATAACGTGTGATGAGAACCTTTGTTTCAATAAGTTTCATAAAATAAATTCAGACTTATAATTTCTAAGTATAGAGTCAACATAGTCCATCGTAATGTTGTAAAATTATTTAATGTGTTATAAAATAATTTTGAATAAAATTGAAGATGAATGAAATGAAACAAGGCAACAAACTTCATTAACAGAACAATAATAATAATAACCTTCATATGTAAATGAGTAAAACAACCTAATTAGTCAGAAAAAAATTAAATTTTCATAATAAAAGTTTTGTACGTATTTATCAGAAACACATAAATTTATTATACAACTAAAAATGCACATACAGCCGTAATTCTAAAATATGAAATATATAATAATTTATGGAACATGTCTGGCATTTGATCTAAGCGGATGAAATTATTATCAATCGAAATATTATTGTTCAAAAGATAAAAAATGAAAAAACTATAATTGGTATAATTCTTGACAGAAATATTGAAACTGACATCTAACTTTTCATTTAATTATCTTGAATAATAATTAAATTCATCTAAAATTGGGCAAAAGAAACTTAAGATTTTTTAAGAAAATATGTTTGAACACCACTGAATAATTTTGAACGCTGAATTTCAAATTACTTCTCTGTTCATTAAAACGAGTTCTTAAAGAGCGTTTTGTTTGTCCATAAATATTGTATACATAATTGTTTCTCCTCTTTTGTCATTATACTTCTTCTGACTTTAGAGATACACTAATTGCATTTTCTCTTCCTAAGTTCTCATATCGCTACTTTGAGCATCACCACTTCTTCCTTTCAACTTCAAGCGCACACTGCCTGTTTCATTTCCTTCTCGCCTCCCAGCCAATCTCTCCTTTCTATGAACAAATGCCACCTCACGTGACGGGTCTTTACTAATTATTATTAGCCAAGCGCGGGATCCGCAATTACGAAGAAAGGGGTAAATGTTGGTCAACGTCCCCTAGTGGACAGAAACCTTTAATTCTCTGCACGTTTCTTCGCTACAGTCTGATGTCTTTCTAATCGTGGATTTTCCGCATCTTCTCTGTGTCCGAATATTCGTATTTAAATTTTATGAATTTTTTTCGTCCTAAAAAATAGGAATTAAATTTGGGAGGGTCCTACTGCTCTACAAGCTCGATAATTCTGAGAAGTAGGAAATTAGCCATTTATTTACCACAGACAATTGATTCGTACTGAAGAATAAACGAAATTCATAATAAAAATAAAATTAATTATAATAATGATGAGGTGCTGAAATATAGAATAATCATTACGCATAAAAATCCCACCCTTTTCTTTTAAAATTTGTGGAAGGAGCAAACTTACAACACAAATTAAGAATTGTATAAGCAGCATACGCCAAAATGTCTAAGGAGTTGTTTGTAAGTTTTCTGGCACCTGAAGAGTTCTACAGATTGGAAACGACACGTTTTGCTGTTTATACGTAATGGTTTGACATTTAATCATTATGGTGTGCGAACGGACATGAAATTGTCCGAATAAATTAATTATGATTTCCTGCAGTCGTGTATCCCCCATAACTCACCTCTCGTTTTATCGCTATAAATTAGTACTGCTGTGATTGTGGTAAGTCGTCATGTTTTGGGAAATGAATCTTTTATACGGTTTTAACCAATGTCAATGTCACACATAAATTCCAACTGACACAATACATCATAAGGATAATTTCCCCTTGAGCACGCAAACATGCACACAAATAGAATGATCGCTGAAGTGCAACAACGCAGGTGCAGCGTTATTCATCGGCGTACTTTTCAAAAGGAAGGAAGCTTCCAACGAGTTCTGAAAGATTTATTAAGTTCCCAGGTGTTCAAACAGTTATTTCTCTGTGCGAGGATAACCCTAGGTACAAGTTAAACACATTTCATTTGTTGCATGCGTAAGGGAAATATGGCTAAAATCCACGTGGAAAGCATTTATCCAAGAATTTGCTAATTAAGGAAAAAAAAGATTGAAGTTAATGATGCATGTTGCGACTGGTCTTTTACTTGTTGAGGAATAAAACGCGTGTACCTTTAAAATATTTAACATTCCAGGCCTCACACTCATTCTAAAAGTAATCAAGTATTTTACTGACTTCAATCGTTTATATTTGAAATATCCAGACGCGGACTCGTAAACTAACAGCAGATTGATTATCATTTCATCTAGAGACGTGTTAGACCCTAATATTGGACAATGTGCGGTGGATCTGACGACGCGCACGTTTAGTTCGTGTTGAAATAACGCTGATGCCGGGATTGTAAAAAAATTGTGGCTAAACATAACATGGCAAATGCAGAGAATAGAGGACGTAGCATTAATAATACAAAAGAATTATGCGACCAAGCATTGGCGTTAGCTAGTGCAGATTTGTGGAAAAACTGTATCAACCATATTTAAAAAAGTTGAACAATGTTACTGGGAAAAGGACCTCATCAATCAAGATTTTCCTGAAAATGGCAACGTAATAATAGAGATGAATGGTTTGGAATCGGACAGTGACATTGACAAATTCAGTTGATTATGACGATGAATAAAAAAATCAGTAATTACAGAAATATGTATGCTTTAGAAGTCAGCTTTACAGACGAGTCTCTGAAGTTGCCAAAGGAGCTTTTCCTTGCCAGTGTTCAGCAATATGAGCAATATGTGGAAGAGCGGGCACGGGGTCTACCCTATTTTACCCTCCCTCTCCAATAACCCTTTACTTTCTCCCTAAACCTTTTTAAAAAATCGTACAAAATGTTGGAGCGTTACTTCATCAATGATATTTATGACTTTCAACCACTACAAGGAAAGCACTGTTCCACTCTTTTGCGATGCGCTGTCCAAGAGTTAGAAGAGGTCCGTTAATTAATTAAATTATATCAAGTATTCAAGGAAAGGATGTGGTTAGATTTGTGAAGGTGCCAAGGATCGACTGGATGGGTCATGTGAAGAGAATGGCAGATGAACGGATAACAAAGAGAATAGTGAAAGATTTGCATCATCACACAAGGGAAAAGGGAAGACAAAGATATAGATGGAGGGATGATGTAATTTCAGGCCTGGGAAAGACGACGGGAATAATAAGATGGAAGAGAAGAGCCCATGATCGAAGAGATTGGAGGCTGATTGTAGAGGAGGCCAAGTCTCACAATAGAGAGTGGATTAAATCAAGTAACGAAAACCATTCCAACTTTGCGGATAAGTTTGGAAGGGTTTGCACTGTCATCTGTTATATTTTCAGACCATCTGAAGCAAAAATTTGAAATATATGAGTTTTAAAAATGGAGATATACGAAAGAAAGACAAAGAACGCCGACTTTTTCTGTTTTTTTTCGCCAAAACGAATGTATAAAATTTGCATATCTTAAAATAGCACTACATTCTACGTAAAAAGAGTCATTTTTCAATAACGTAGATCATTCTGGATGGACGCAGTGGTGCTTCAAACTCAGGACTCTAGTATTTTGACGACGTCAATGACTCGTTTTTGGTGAGTCCCCTTGACTCTCAAACAATGGAGTCTTGCTTTGCATTCTTATTGTTGATCTGATGTGTATTTATCGAGATAGTCCTTTCATCCTCTTTCAGTGTCAGACTACGTTTGGTGAAGATTTTTTAGACCTTTAATATTGAATGGTGCTTATTTTCAGAGAGAAGAGGGGCAACCCTTCTTATCCTGAGCTCTACACGTCCAAAAAATCCAAGTCCGGAGACTTCTGTATGATAAACTTGTTTCTTCAGCAAGGTCAGCTGAGCCTCTTAGAGTTTACCAGTAGCACACAGTTCACTACACGATATCTTAGTTTTTTTTCTCAAATTCCAATTTTGAAAATAAAATGAAGCTTTCTGATGATTCGACATGTTTGCTGCTGCTCATTAAATTCTCTCATTGCGTTAATCTATTAAGGAAGTGTCTAGGAACGCAGGTAATCGCGTATTTGTCTGCGGGGCGGTCGTTACGTGCTTGGTATTGGTGACGCGCCTCGCGGTGTAAGTGTATTAATTGTGGCTTTGGTCGAGCATAATAGCTGCTGGTTGTTGCGTATGTGCATGCACACGCGGCCATTACGGGACGTGCGAGTGTTAGTATGCGGAGAGAGGACGAGCGAAACAGTTAGCGTATGGCTGCAGCTACGTGGCGATAATCACATATGTGACCACGCGCCTGCTCGGAGACGCCTCTCACCATCCACATATGGCACGGATCATGCTCACCAGACCTTAAAACTCACACACGATTATTACTATCGTTTATCTCTCAATTAAATACTTGTTACGAAAAAGACGATATCCGCTACAGGCATATAAACTGAAATGGATATAAGATTTAGATTTATTGTTGTTTCCATTATTCCTCGATTGAGGAAATAGGACACGTCATACATTAAAAATGAACAAAATAAGGTACATAATTAATGACAAATCTTAAAATAAATTAATAAAAGAAAATGTATATAGACAAAAGTCAAATATAAACACAACACGGACACACACTGGGAAACACAAACAAGCACACACTGAGAAACACGCAATGGAGTTTTAACTACTTGGAGCTCTGCGACCAGGAAACTGTCCTTCCGTCGTAGCTCCAGGCAATACATGAAACAAACAAACAAAAGAGCAGAAAAAACTGAATATAAATTTTAAAGATATGTGATGTGCTATTTTACAAGGCTACTCATTCAACACTTTTTGCAGGAACCTTGATTTTAAATACTAGAAGAACGATTAAGAAAATCCTGCACCGAGTAAAACGCGCCATTTAAAAGAATAGTTTTACTCTGCTTCACGAAGCTTTTGTAGGTACTACTTTTAACCTCTGGCGGAAGGCTGTTGTATAAAATTATCCCGGCATTGTGAATACTTTTCTGGTGTAGAGCAAGGCGATGCTTGTCCGACCTTAGAGCTGAACGATTTCTAGTCGCATATTCATGAAACTCGCCATTTGTTTGAAACAAACTAGCGTTCCGCTTTACAAACTTTAATATTTCATAAATATATACGCTTGGTAAAGTATTTGCAAACTTTTGAAGAAAGGTTTGCAACTCGATCTAAAATTCGTGCTAGAAAGTATTCTAATTGCACGCTTTTGCAACTTAAATATTTCATTACTCCTGGAGCAGTTTCCCCAATTAGAGATGCCATAGCTCATAATTGAATGAAAGTACGCGAAGTAAACCATTTTGACGTACTTTTTGTCAACGTGTTGGATTAGTGTTCTCAGAGAATAACAAGCTGAACTTAGGTTCTTTTGTCTGAAATAAAGAATTATTATACATATTGGGTAGAATCCATTAAATTTACATATATTAATTTACAATATACAATAATTTAATCAATTTTAATTTAATGATAAACAATAAAACTTTACACTATTTACAAACATTAAATTTCTTACCAATTAACATTTAAACACAAGAAATATATTCTGGGGCCGTCTTTGCGGGCCTTACCATAGAAACAGCGTTAAACACAACGCGGAATTGGTAATACGAGGAAATCGGTAGAAAGGTTATAATCAGCGTGTTTACCGTCTTCAGCTTTACCTGGAACTTTCCGCTGAAACTCGCCGCTCGTCCTCAGATCTCGCACCGGTTCCAACCGTCTCCTTTAAACTTTCTTGTTGAACAATGAGCACCTAGCTCATTTAGTCTTCTTATATACCGCCACGGAGAAGAGCAAAGAGTCCACACTGAATCAACCAATTCAAGATCAATTCACAACGGTCTCTTCTCTCTCTCTCGATCTAAATGCTATCTAAACGCTTATAGCCAATCTTCCCATTTATAACATCTTCACGCTAAATTCCCACTGTTTAATACCCAAAAATCAATTTCCCTCGTTTTTTAAAAACTTTTCCCACAATCATTTAATTTACTTCGGTGACGGAGATGAAGTCGTCTGGAATGAAAAGCATTCACCCCACTCCTCCGATATGTCGAGGAAAACGCCGTGTCTCGCCACATCCAGGTTTCCCGGAATCTCAACGAGTTTAGAAAAACACCAGGCGGCGCAAAATTGACTAGGTTTTGTTACCCTGTCTGTAAATTTCATCAACTTCTCTCAAGCTGCCTGCCTTTGTTTCTGTACTGACAAATTCCGTGTTCCGTTGTGTTTTAATATTACAGAACCATCACAACATCAGAAACATATATTGTTTTGTTAACTTGACGAACAGTGAAACCATTTTTTTCACTGAAGCACTAAATATTTATGAGGCTTAGTTAAAGTGTCATGAACCGTTACATTAATTTTCTTAACCTAATTAAACTGTGATATTACAGCCGGTATTATTATTCTACTTCACGTTTACATACGTATAACAATAATTATAATCGTGTGACAATTAAATAAAGCCGCCGATTTTCAGAAAAAGTTAATAAAACACATGTATTGCTCTCTGTAAACTGTGTAGCTTTTGGTTTTGTAGTTTCTCATTTTTTCTATAGCACTAATGAAATATAGTACGTAAAACGACCTGTAATAATCAGTTTTAAATACTCTTACCCTGTCAAACTTGTAACAAAATAGCTATTTGTATTAACGGTATTTCATAAAACCATAATCAGGATGGCCTCTATATACTATTAACGTAAAGTTTAGTATAAAATTGCGGACGAGACGTGAGATATAAATTAAAAAAATTGTCCGTGTCTCTAAATCCCGGTATTCCCGAGTCCGTTTGCTGTTGGTAATCTTCGTGAGTGCACTTCGTGGGGGGTTTCATGCATGATTGACATCGCTGTTGAGGACACGTGCTAGGCGACATATTGACGGTAGCTCTTTCCACCAGCACAGAACGTATACATGTCACGGATCCAGGATCGCCTTTTACAACTTTCCTCGGTGTGGGGGAAAAAGTCCAGAGAGGCAGCTCAGCAGCAACATCATGAATCCGTTGGTGCGTATTGATGAGGTCGTGTAGTCTGGAAACGGCAGTCGGAGAAAATAAATTTCCATACTACTGCAAATCGAGTCTGCTACCTGAATAACGAAAGAAAGTTGCGTTAAATTATGGTCATACGAATTTTGAAGCTCCAGGGAATTTTCGAACTCATATTATCTGGTATTAACCGCAGCAGTCAAAAACTTTACAACGTTTAAGCAGCTACACCCGCATCGTTATCAAGTGAAACCCTATTTTGAACAAACTGTCAATTTTTTATTAGACGATTACAGTCCTTCATAAACGTTCTACAAAGTATCATCACATACGGACATTTATTTATCTCAAAAAATATTTTTAACGCGTAATTATTTATCATGGAGATATACAATCCACTATTTCCTTTATTCGCCTGAAATTCAATTCCAGTAATATTTTCTAATGTTCAACGGATTCAGCATCCCGTAGTATTTATTCATTTAAAATAAATAAAATGGTAATAAATTTATGTGCTGACTTATTGGCCGTTTTTTATTTATTTAAGTTTTCAAAGTCAGAAAACTGTGCTGTAATTTATGATGCTTGGCCTGAGGATGTGAATCTAAATCTGTTGACATTTTTAAATTAAAATGTCTTGACGAATTGCTATATTTTACGCCTGAGGAAGTCACAAAATAGAGACGAAACGTAGCTTTTGAATAAATAATGATAAATTTATATGCTGACTTATAGGCAGGTTTTTTACTTACTGTAAATTTCAAAGTCAGAATACTATATTGCAATTTATGATACTTGGCCTGGGAATGAGCATCTAAGTCGGTTAAAATTTGTAATTTTTTATGTCATGTCATGATAAATTGCTAAATTTTACACCTGAGGAAGACGAACGTAGCTTTTCAATAGTGATAAATTTATATACTGACTTATTGGCCGTTTTCTTATTTATTGTAAATTTCCAAGTCAGAAAACTATGTTGTTATTTATTTACTATTGTTTAGCCTATGGCTTAGACACGCAGAAAAATAAATAATACCTACATATCTAAAGAAAAGGTACTAAGAAAACATTGCAAGTGCGTCAGTATGTACGTTCAGGCAATAAGCGTCCAAAGGTTCGTATTTGACCAAGTTTGGTACACGTGTTCCTCAGGGCCCTAATCTGCCCGTCATGACAAACGTGATGAGAGCTACCTAGCGGAGAAAATTTTCTATTTTACGTGTTTGCTGGTGAAATAGTCCTCTTTTGACCACAGGCGAGGTTGCTTCGGTTCCATGTCGGCCATGACCGGACCGGAGGAGGAACGTACAACGATTTTCGAAGCGAATTGCGTGGAATAGCGTGAAACTGGAGCTTTACGAGCGGATCCTGTGCATCGAGAAAGATAAGAGTTTTTTTAAAATCATTAACTAACAATTATGGACTTTGAATTAGTTTATTTGACTTATCGTCAACCATGAATTGTAAAGTCATGTTGAGTTGCGTTAACTTAATGGTTATATGTGTAGTTGTTTAGTTTTCTGAAGAAATGCGCCACGTTCAGTTAATTTATGTCAGTCCATATTTAACAATTTATTGAGCTTTAATTATCAGCCAGTCGTTCTTGGTGCCATCCCTTCATGATATATGTTGATTTATAAACTATGAAAAACGGTCTGATAACTCAGTTTGACTGCACAGTCATTTAAAAGAAACTCTGTTGGTTTGTAAAGTTTAGTGAGTCAGATGTGTCCAAGTTGTGGGATGGGATGAGGAAAGAAGAGCAAATACCGGACTAGTGGTTACGAATAATCAGACCGCTTGTTAATTACTAAAATAGAAAATGTGTGAGCCTTTACTTGAGTTTATGTGATGCAAATGTACCTCATGCCGAGTTTTAATTTTTATAACTGCTCAATACATTCTTATAACGTTTTAATTTTGAATTCAGTTTTCCTTTCACTTTCCTATTTTTTTTGCAAGCATTGATGAAGCATGTCGTAATGCATTAACATTAATTAAACTACCCCATGTTGCACTGAACAATGCCAAGAATTCATTACTGAAATTATGCCGTCATAATTCTATTTTCTATTTCAGAAATTATCAGCTGTCGAGCGAAAATTTATTTGCCAAATGCTCTTTTGAAAGTGATAATAGACAATTTTCACGGAGTTCAAGTTTTATCCCAGTCATTTCCATTTGCTAAGTATTAACCGAATTTTATATATGCCTTTATATTGCATACATGCAGTTGTAAATAATTAAATAGAGATAAATATTTGGATGCATATAAATTAAAATTGATTTAAGTAGATAAGTTAAAAGACGCCCAATAAGTCGCCAAATATTTAGTTGCTAATTAATTAATAGAAATACAACGTTTCATCCACCTTTGTGGAATTTTTTCAGGTAAATACACACAAAAAATATTATAAAATGAAATTAATTTCGAATACATAAAAATTTGTTTAAGTATGATGTAATATTCAATATAAAGTAAAATGAATAACAGACGTACATTATTCAATTGATTAACCATTTACATTAATGTACACTAATGTAAATAGTTGAATAATAATTTAATTCAATAATAGTAATACTTGAATAATGTAAGTCTGCCTTTTTACTTTATATTGAACCTAACAATTAATATTTAAACAAATTTTAAGGTATTAGAAATTAATTTTAATTTTATAATATTTTTGGTGAAGTCCACAAGATTAAATGAAACGTTGTATTTATATTAACTAAATAGTATTTAAATTATTTGATGACCTATTGGCCGCCTTTTTATTTATTTACATTTATATTTAAATATAATATATATATTATATTTAAATATAATAGATAATGATATATAGTGATGTTTATAAATATCTGCATGTAAATAGTCGTGAACAAATCAACTTCGATCAATTTCTGAAGCACTATTTACCATATTTTACCAGGGTGTGTAACCGTCCCTATTTCTATTGAGCAGAAAAATTATTCAAATTATCCTATAGTGTAATATCAATGTAAATAGTGTTTATACAACCAACGTCCGGATTGGTAAACTCGTCGGGGTCTGAAACTAATAGTTTCATATATAAAATTTCGGTGTGCGAGTGTTAGTAATTTTTCTCCTCCTAAACGGCTTCACTGATTTAGATAAATTATTTTGTAGTAATTATGGCGTCACCTTGGTGTCTCAGCTATTGTTGGTCCCGGTCGATGGCGCTGATGTCGAGATCCAGAATTTCTTTTTATTTTTCCGAACAAATGTATTAAATTTTCACAATAAAAAAGTCCCAATCTTTTCAGTCTGACCTTTTGAAAATAGACGCTGAAGTTCGCTGCGTCGTAGCATGACATTGCTTTATTTAGATTTCGAAATAGGATTCTGATATATTTCATGTATTGTAATTGCAAGCGTACTGAGTGATTTAGCGATTAATTAATTTGATAAATGAATTGTATTTTTAAAAAAATTGTATAAATTTAAAAGGTGCATTGTTTTGAATTACGATCTATATACACGTTCATTTCACGGCGTTTCATCTAACCTCCTAAATAAAACATTTGATTTTGAGCGTTTACTTGAGCTTGGGTATGGGACGTGGAAAGGTAAAATTTAAAAAAATGTGACGTTATATGAAATATATAATCTCGTGTTAACGAATATATTACTGTGGAATTAAATACTTGAGGGGAATAATGTTAATTACCACTCAACTTCGGGCACCCAGGTAGATACATTTAAATTTTATATTTATCACCAGTTTTTTAACTCCAAAATTTTATCTGTTAGTTTTAAAAAGAAATTCTTAGTAGAAAAATGAAAGCTTTCAGTTACTGTAACATTACAACACCGGCGAGAAAAGCTGATGGAATATTGAAATACTATTTTAGTAGGTGGTTTTTATTAATATTTTCTTACACCCTTGTGCCGTTATGCATCTGGTGTGATTATTAATCTGTTTTGATGTGTTTTTTATTACTCGTAGCATTCCTGGGGTGCCAGCGTTTTTCTCAAATTTTCACGTGACCATGCGTGGTTGCTTTTCAAAATTATACATTAATACACGTCCATTTTTATGCGTGTAAAATATACGAGTATACGCAAGCCGCAAACAAAACTGAGCCAAATGGTAAAGCAAAAGTCGGTGTCTTTTATTTTAGTTTTGTACGGGCGATTTACGATACAGCAATTGACCATTAACAACACAGTGGGCTGCTACGTCAAAAAAGGAAAATATACAGAAAAATAAAAGTCTAGTAACTTGCAAAATTAATAACACATCTGGCGTTACAAGGTACCGGGAAACTTATTAGCCGGGAGATAGTCGTAAAATATAATAGCATAATAGTAACATTCGATTTTTATTAAGGCAAGAATCTGTAAGTATATAAAATCAATCCGTCGACGAGGAGAGGAAATGAATAAGACGAAAATTACAGGTCGAGGGATAGTTTTTGTAGCGCGGTGTTTTTGTTTCCGAGGGTCAGCCGCAAGCAAGGACGAAGGAAAGAGTCCTCCAAGCTTTTCCAGTAGCTCAGTGGACCACAGCAGAACAAAGCAGCGGTGATGGGCAGGATCGGTAGCGGCAGCTTCAACAACGAGCTGCGGCAGCGGGAGTGTTCCTTGCATTATTCCCAACACCGGACAACTGTTTCTGTCCTCCAGACTTCATAACCGACGAGATAATTGCTTATACGGGACACTTACGATGAACTTTTCTCCAGAAAACTTCGAAATATTGATATCAGAATTTAATTTTTTCGTTTTTCTATGAAGAAAAACAAGGATGGAACAATGTCGACCAGGACCCAGATCTCGAACCCACCACCTTCCGCTTTCCAGACGGGGACTCTACATCTGAGCTAGTCCCAGTTGAAGTCCCAAGAACCGGATCAACATCCCTCCATTCCTGAGCCAGGCTCACTTCTAATTCATGATCACATCCTTGACAGCCTAATTTATAGGAATTCAATGACGAATGGACATTTTGTAAATTGATAAAAGGTGTGTGGCATTCATGTCAAAGGAAGTAGAAATGCTTCAATTGAAGCTCAGGTAAAGAGCGCATAACGAATAATCGACTGAGTTTCGATTCTTGCCTTTCTTATAAATTAGCTATACGCTCATACCTTAGCTTCAATTCAATTTCTTCTTCATTCGACTTGAATTTCATCCAGCTTTGATCAATTAAAAAAATGCCTATTCTTCACTAAATTCGTAGAAATTATTTTGGGTAGGATGTGATTAGCAAATTTTTGGTTGAGTTTGGCTTAGGTTCGAGTTCTGGGTCCGGTCGACAGTTTTCCATTCCTATCTTCCTATTAAATTAGCTATACGCTCCTTACCTGGGATTCAATTGAAGCATTTCTACTTTCTTTGAAGATATTTCCTTCTAGGAGAGCAATTCTCCGAACTTATGTCTCGATTGTGGTAATGCAGGATCTTAAAAATAGCTGTTGATATATGGAAGTATTTAGTCGGCAATATTTTATATTTGGTGTCGATTCGAAGTCCCTCGTTTGCCACGCGCTGTATTGACATTAGCAATGACGCCATCGTCATCTTTGCCAGCCTCTCTGGAATTCCCTGCGCAAACCTCGTGGTGAAAATCCTAATAGCATCCTGTGGAGATACGTCGCCACAGAATCCTTCCCCAGTAGTCTAAGGCAGCCAAGAGGTTGGTCATTCCTTATGCATGAGATAATCATTCCTTCAAGAGATCTGTCATTTATCTCACCACGATTCAGTTCTGGTGTTTAAAATTACGAGTCTATACGCACTAAACGGTTTATTTGAAGCAGCCTGTAAGGCAGAACTTATTTAAAATTTATTCACATTATTGAATTATTGCATATAATTGTACCTATTTAATATTTTAATTTAATAAAGTAAATAAAACGTCCAACAATTCATAATTAATTTAATAAAAATAGCAACGTTTTATACTTTCTACAGGTGTAACACATTATTTTTTATTGTCTACCCTTTTTTGTTGTTTCATATATATTTTATTTTAGGCTTTGATGTGTGTATAACATCTTTAATTTGTTAGTTACATTATTTGACTTTTTGGAATTAATTATGTATAGAATTAATTAACATTAGCTAATTATACTACACGAAGTTATGTTCCCTAATTTTGAACCTTATCTGTTGAATTTTAAAGAATGAAGGAATTTATATAGATGAAAATTTTGGCGAGCATGTGGCAATTTCACCAGATGAGGTTCCAAATTTAGAAAGGAACGTAGCGAAGTGTAATTAATGTTAATAAATTTAATATTCTGCCTATTTACAGTCAGATAATGCAACTTACTATAATTTAAGTTTATATACACGCGGCGATGCCTAAAATAAGAAGTAAATGAAACACCAAAGAATAGTAGAAAATTTTTTTAAAAAAATTAACGTTTCGTTTCTTCAGGCGGACCAAATTACGAACTGTCGATTACAAACGAAAATCTGTTGCGACTTATAGACCGTTTTACTATTTTTGGATTTTAGTTGTTATATATTATTTGATATTGTGTCCGGCCAGGCGAGTGTTGTGTATTGTTATTCCCGATTGAGCCAGCTGAAGAGACTTACCAATATGGACCTCGTCAATTATTAAATAATTATATTGAGAGGTTTCAATCACTACACCTGTTACTTGGGTTTCTAAGACTTCGTTTAACATGTATCGTGGACCAGAAATTATAGGGGGCGATACTGTAATGGGAGAATAGGAAAGGTTACGTGTAAGGCTAATAAAAAAAATCTGTGTATGCTCTGCTTGAATCTCCTTTTAAACATGAGACGGGCAGAAAAAAAAATCTCTCTGCGGTGTGGTCCAGGGGAGGTGCGGAGAGGAGAGGGCATAAAAAGCGCCTAGTTTTGAGATGAGACGTCCCTTCCTTTGTGCAGGTTGCCCCGGTGTTTTGACAGGCGCCGGTCCGTATAATTTGCCGGGCAATTGTCCGTGCGGTATCGGCTAATGAGGTCGCAGGTGTGTGGAGAGCCTCCGTCTCGCTTCATTTCACCTCACCATTTCCTCCGACGCCTTCCCTACGCTGTATTGCCGTACCCATGTACTTTGGGCAGAGGCAAATCTGTTGACACAAATTACATTCCGTGATCTGATTACGGTTCTGGTTTTGTTGGCCTGTGCTCCATTGGAGAGAACCGTACACCTCTCCGGGAACTCGGCTGCCACGAGACTTTCAACCTCCACAAATCCTTTTCACATGTGAACGATTCATTATCTTACCAATTAGAATTAACAATGGAATATTATAAGCACATAGGCTGTAACTAGCTAGTTCTTTGATGTGGTCAGTTCGCTCTCCAGACCGTTAAAGTGCCTTAGCAGGATTTTCTATTTGTGATGATCCAACATTGATGTCACCCTTTTTTGTGGTATCCAGGTCTTAGACTGGTCTGATTCCATTCTCCATAATAACCTATCGTGCGCAAGCCTTTTCATTTCAACATAGCTACCACATCCCACATTCTCCCTAATCTTCTTAGCGTATTACATCCTTCGCCGTGCTCTTCTGTTCTTATCCCCCACACGTCCCTATAATGCTACTTTTACATGATCCTCGTGTCTTAAAACGTGGCCTATTCATTTATCCTTTCTCTTGGTAAACGCCCTCCATATTGTTCGCTCTTCCCCTATTCTGCTTAGAGTGTAAATATTTGGGAATTCAATTAGACAGCAGCCTTCGGTGGGACACACAAGTAAATCAAGCTACGCGAAAAGCGCGGAACTCGCTATACTTCATTTCTAGGATTTTGAAAAAGAGTAGTTCGACCTCAAATGGAATATGGGGCCATCTGTTAGGATATTTACAGAAAATGTCAGATCAAAGCCCCTGAAATAGTGCAAAAGAAAGCAGCAAAATTTGTTATAAGGGGACCTGAACACGGTTATGAGAAAGTTAATGCTTTAGGGTGGGAAATCTTAGAAAAAAGGAGACGGGAATCTAGGATGTTCGCATTACTCAAAGCGTTTGTGGGAAACAGAATATGGGTGGACAATCATGTCCACTACTAATTATTTGAATAAATCAGACCATACGTATAAAATTAATACCAGGCTACAGAGAACAGATATTGGTAAATATTCTTTCCTGAACAGAACCATTAATAACTGGAATAGCTTCCTGCAATAGTGTTGGGACATCTCCAGTGTTAAATTCAATATACTAGATTTTGATATAGATGAGAAGTTAAATTTTCAAATTGTTGTTTTGATTTCCTTTATGAGGTAGGTTTCTCAGCTTACCTTATTTTATCATTTGTTAGAGTTAGCTGATGTCTCTGCACCAAACCTCTCTCCCTTTCGCCTCGTATGACTCCGAACTTCTCTGCTCCCTGTTCTAATAGCCAATCAAATGCAACTTCAAATGGCATCGATGGGTTGCAAGTTACAAAATTGCAGCCAATATGAAAATTTCTAACCGCCGGTTGTGGAAATGTCTTCACACATGTTTCTTTTTTGCGTTTCCTTACTCAGAATTCGTTTCCAAATTGCTACGGGTTGCTTTCAACTTGACAGAAGCAATTTTTTCTTTAATTAGGAACGTATCTACCATTCATTTAAAATACTGACATGTTTTGTTCATGAAAGGTCTCATGCTGTTTGTGTGAAGAAAGGTTTGTTACATTGTCCAAAGACTGACCGTCACAAAAAATACTACACACACGCACAAAATACTTGGCAGACCCTCGGACGTTTCTCGCGTAATTTTAATATATTACACAAGTTATGTTTCTGTGTTGGGAGTTTTTCTTTCAGAACTTTATATTAGTTCATTTTTATGTTATGGATAAATTTAAGTAATGTAGAGATTTCTTTACGGGGTGTATTAAGGGGTAAAATATTAACGTGTAGGTTTGAAAACTTGGTACACTAAATTTTTGATTGTTAAAAACTTGAGGTCAGAGGTGAAGGTAATAATGTTACTTGCCTGATAAATAGGGTTCAGATTATTCATTTTTTTGTAAGAAATTTATGTACTCCAGTATTATTTTTCCACTAAGTCGTAAAAATGAAACATTTTGATGCGTTGTTGACTGAGTAGTTCCTATCGTGTGTTTTCTCAGATGCTACCTGCTATGTAATGTTCCCCTGTGTGTGTGTGTGTTAGTGAGCCATAAACGTGGACCGCGCTGTCATCACGCTTATTATGTTTACGACTTGCACGCATCCTTTCAGACGAGGCGATGTGATTTTCGAAACGAGTAGCCTGCACAAAACGAGCAATAGACTTCCACACTAAAACCACAGCAGCCTCACAATAGCTCTACAAAAACGGATTTTTTTTCTTGGTAGATGAGCTGATATCACAACTTGCACCACTCCTCCGAAAGTCACCTTGGTGTTGGCTAAAAAAAAGCTTTTCGAACTGTGTTCCATATTAATATATTTTTGTGGTACTCAATTTCGGAAGTTTACACATTTGGTGTTTTTTCACCAAACTTTTTTGTTTTATATTATTAATGTTATTAATATTCAAAATTTTTAATGTAAATATTTTTATAATTTTTGTAATAACAGATGAAGATGTCCCAAATGTGGTGAAGAAACATCGTTCAATCTAATTAAAACCTATCAGAAACGTGGTCGTCAATTTAGTTAATTTAATATTAAAGTATGTTAGAAACAGAACATAGTAGAATTTAAATCTGATACACACCTGTTTGTTTCATAATCATAATTATATTTGTTGAGAATTCAATTGATTAAATTTGTTATATTTTGAGGAAATACTAGTCATCGTTACCATTTGGTATTTTACGACAGTTATTTTCTTTTAATTTCAGATATTTTTTCGTCATTTTTACTGGAACGTACTTGGTAATAAAGGCTGTTATCGATGCTGCATTAGATCGGTATATCAGTTCATTAAGATTTTGCGTCTATTTTTATTAACATATGTATTGTATTAGCATAGAATTTCCCAATGCCCCCCATTTTTGTGTATGCTATTCATTACCCTTTTAAAATTTTTACTTATATAAAATCCTTCCATTATTTTCCGTTTTTGAATTTTCACATATTTAGTGAAAGATAATGACTATTTTATGAATAATTTATTCAGTATGATAAGGATGTGTTAGTTTTTTATTTCAACTTTAGATTGAATTAAATGCGAGTTTTTACATTTGTACCTGGGTTATCAATATATATTTTGTTACAGTCTTTACATGGGATTTAATAAGCAGGGTGAATCAAAAAATCGCAGTAAACTCTGTACTTTCAAAAAAATCCGCAGGGATTGTGAAATCTGAATATTTCAGTTAGGTGTGGCTGAGGTGGTCTATCTTTTACGGTATTTACAGAAGATGGGCGCCATCTATAAATCGGTCACCTTGAATGGCTTCTGACTCACCCTGTACAACATTTTTAATGTCATTATTTGCTACTTTGTTTATATATTTCTCAAATTTTATCATTTTTGTTTTGAGGTAAATTTATATTAATTTATCTCATACTTTGAATATTTGGAGTGTTTTAGTCGTTAATTTATTGATTTGGGTTATTGAATAATTTATTTTGACAAGTGCCGCTCGGCTTCTTTGCTGATTTACCATTACTAAAACAAAAATAATTTTTCTTTGGTAAATTGTGTGATGTACAAAAGTGTCAGTTTTTCCGTTAGGTCTTTTTCCAAAGTTTAGTACACTTAGTTTCTAATCCTAAGTGAATTCGGTCTTTATGTGGGTACTTGTTGTTTTGTAATGTATTAGTGTCAGGCTTTCGTGGTTACTACGCCAATTGACCGAGGGTTCATTTTGAGGCGGGCTTCATTAGGCTAGCTTACAAGGGAAATTTCGAGGTTTCCTACCTGGACTCATCCGACCGTAGGTGCGCAATACTGGAAAAAGGGTCGCTTAATGGTGCAATAAACGCCGAGGCCGAGGGAGATTGATACTGACCAGTAGCACCTTGTTTCCGAATACCTGGGCGAGCTCAGCCGCCGCTTTGCAAAAACTTTGGCCGGAAATGCCAACTTCTCCTGGACAAACCGAACCTGGACGTGACACTGCGACCAGAACTGCCCTGATGTTCTCGCCAACTGGAACCTCCCGTCCAAAGTGTTAAACGGACGTCAAGGACGTTTGTCCGAGTTCAATGTCGCTCAGAAAAACTGTGTGTGGGTAGCAGCGATCCACAAGAAAACCCTCAGCCGAACATGGTCTCAATATTCTTATACGTAAAATAAATCAATCATTTCCACCATTGACCATGTAAGGTTTATGACACTACAACGAAACAAAGTTGAATTTCTTCTTAATCCAACCAAATCTGTATTTGGCAATTCGTCCAAAATGGAAAGTATTTCGGCAGATCGCAAAATTTTACCAAACAAACCAACTCGCACGTTTGACAATCGTCTGCTATTTTCCATTCCTGGAAACAAATCTTTAGTTTAGGTTTTATACATTGATATTATCTTCGCTTCATCCTTTACGTATCTAGTATCGCTTTTGTGCAACTGACATTAATCATAATGAAAGAAAATTCTCGTCAGCCACTCTCCTATTGCTGGACATCTATCATTTTTTGCTCTTCATTTTCCCAGGACGTCCATCATCAAACAATTTCTTCTCAAAACATGTCCAGGCAGCTTTTATTTATCTTTAAGATTTTCTCCATTAACATTCGCTCTCCTTAATCCTCAGTTGTCACCTTATCTGACCGCTTGACGTTCATCGTCCATCTGCTTGGGCTTGGGCCTTTCTTTGTCTCATTCTGATTCCATGTCGCGGAACCAAATAAAAGCACTCCTCACACCAACCATTACAGCAAATTTTCCTTATTTTTACGTTTATTTTGATTGTTAGAATTTTGAATGTTATGTTAAAAGCAGATTTTGCCATATCTTCTTTTTGGCTTTATCTTTCAAACTTCCATCCTTGTTACTTAAATACCAAAATAACGTGCTATAATTTCTCACCTTCTATTACCTCATCCTCTATCTCTCATTACTTTTGTTCACCCTGAGGCCATATTCAGTTTTAATTTAATTTATAACTATCAACATTTTTCCAATATGTCTATCAGTTGATTACTCTTTCTCTCTTATCCTATTCCAGATTCTCTCCTTTTATATCTTCAGTGTATAAATAAGGAGCAGCACATTTTTATAACGCCTTTTCCTATAGCAAATAATCCTTTAATTATTTTTTCTGCTTTTGTATTCATACAATTTATTAATTTTCTTTTTATTATTTCTATAAGTTTCTTTTCAATATTCTCAGTTAAATGCCTTCATCAGAAAAACATTCTCCTTATTAGGAGAAAATTATTTAAGATAATTGGAAGGTACGGAAATTAAATTACAGGTCTATTTCAGTTAAAATTATTTTTAGTGTATTTGGATATATTAAACGTAGGCAAATGAATGTGGTTTTCTTACTGAAATTTTTTAAAAGATTTTCTTTACATAGATGTTACAAAATATTTTAGCCTAAAGCCCCATTATAATTATTTTGAAACGAAGTGCATAATATTTATTAATGAAGTTGTTAAATTACTGAGACATTTAAAAAAATCAATGTTTTTAATGACCCGTCAAATATAAAATTCTTCATTAGACAGTGTTCGTCCTTCAGATAACGCAATATTTCGCCCAACACGGGAGATAAATAGTAATTTAATTACCCGGCAGATGCAATGACTGCTAGAGTTGAACGAATGTCCACATCGTGGGTCAATCAAGAGTTTAACTGTGTAAATAATTTTATTACATACTGTATTAGACTATTTTGCTACTGAGTCTGACTGTACGTTAACTGTTTGCAATGACTATACCCGAAGTTGGAAGAAAGCTTCTGGAATCTAATTCGTGACAATTTTTATTTTTGACTTTTCAATAAGCGTTGTTTGTCAATTAATTTAAATCAAAGGGGATATAATTATATAATGAAGCAATTCCTTTTCAAAATTGACCAGAAATTTTTGGTTCTGGATTATGAAAATAATGTCTATACTGAATACAATAATAACAATACCAGGCTTGGTTTTTATTCTTATTTTCTTTAATAAAGTTACGGTATTAACGTTAAAACAAGAGGATATATAATTTTTCATGCTGGACATAAATTACTGACGATTGCCCAACACATTATAGGAATATTTCCGATCACATTGTTGCCTCTAAAAAGATTGACATTAATAGCAACACTCTCTACAATTAAAGTATTTCCACTTATAATATAATGGAGATTCCATTTACCAAATCGGGCGCCAATCGGCGGATGGCGCAAAAAAGGCGACCAATTTGAGAAACGTGTGGTTATTCAGGAGAGGTTCCCTTTCCTTTGCAGAAGAAATCCGGACGCGGACTGAATGGTCAAACAAAGTTATGGCAGCGATTACAGCGACACTGCGTCGGCCACATAAATTGGGATTTAATTAATCTTATTTGGACGGACCCATCCTAATGAATGATAACTGCGCACGCCGCCCATACGACACTAATCACTTAAAATAAACTGGTTCCGTCCCGTGCAAAGGACAAAGAAGCAGCTTCCGAATTTATTTCGTCACGGACTGGACCTCGATATTTATGAGACCAAGAAACGCAAACAAAAATGAGCGCGTCCGACGATTAATCTTGAAAGCAACCAAATGTTGTAGACGACTTCATCAGAAACCATAACTTGTCCCGCCGAAATGGCAACGTCAATGCTGGACCGGAACACACGTGGTATTTTTTGAAGTATAACTTCATTAACGGCACGCAACGCCTGATTAAAAGTCGCTGCATAAATGTTCAATCCATGAAGCGGTTGGGCCATTTATAAGCCTTGCCACTGCTTAATTGGTTGCCTCTGAACTTTTTTTTAAACAGAGAATTTTCTTAAATTCGCCGATTTATGCCACCATTTAAAACGTGAAGGAATAATTGAGGGAAATAAATTATTGATCATTGACAACAATTTTAAATTATTATCATCCATACTCCTTTATTTACATTCTGAATAAGAACTACGTATTTGCCGTAACTCATTTTAATGATAATTACCTCCGTATAAATTAACAATTGTTGAATTCACTGATCAACCTATTTAGGAATGAAAATTTTCAGACTTAAAACTTTTCACTACCTCATTTTATTTGTAAATCGTGGACTTAAATAACTACACTTATGCATTCTAGTTTTTTCTCTCTTCTCTCTAATTCACATTCTCATTGCTCTAATTTCTCATCATAATAGAGCTTTACGTGTCGTCTGTACGTTTCGAGTGACAACTATTATGTAGCAGGAATCATTAAAAAACTTATAACTGTCAGAAATTTTTATTTTTATAATACCTGCCCACAATTTAAAAACTGAACTTGTCATAAACTACTCTTTGAATTATTAATGAAATCTTTTGATTTGTTGGAAATTGTTTGAAACGTGAAATTTTTCTACTCTTTTCTTTATTTCTTCGATAAAATTGCAGTTGTTAAGTTTTAACAGGAACAAGAACGGAGGAGGAAGCAACGACTGGAGAAATTGGTTTGTAAATGCTTAGGGGAACGGAAAAGAGAGTGAAAGTTTTTTGGTTGCAGTTTCGTCTGTTGCGGTTTTGCGTAGGAGTCACGGTAAATCTCGTTTCTAAGGGAAATTGTCTGTAAGAGGAGAACAGCGCCATCGAGATGTGCTGTCTGAATTAATTTCCGTTACTTAGTGGAATATCGGAAAAAAACTTGCTGCACTTCACTTAAACCATAAGATTTCTTTTGTAAGATTTTCGTAACGCTCATAATCCCCAGTGTAATTCGTCAATCAGTTATATTGCCTTTTCCATAACAGAAAACTCGTTAACATGTTATACACGTATGTTAGATTAATTTAAAACACTTTATTTAAGAACAAATATTAATTAGACTATGAACGAAAGGTTTGAACACAATTTAGAGATTTTCTGAATATTTTTTCACGTATTAACTACACTAAATCTAAAACCATCAGGTGTTGTTCCTACTGTTGCTCACTCCACTGAAGCGTGAAGTATGACAACTGTAACAAAAATGAGATTAAATTGTATTAGCCGGATAAAATAGCTTATAGCTTATTACTTGATTCAAATTCTTCCGGTGATAATTTTTCTTAAATTTACTTACAATAGGGTGGGGGAGGAGTTGGATCAGTGTTGCGCAATGATCTTATCAACTCCCCCTGGAATTTTATCAATTCCTGGCAATTCCTTGCTCAGATCTGACCTTAAAATTTTATACTTCAATTCTTCATAATCGCATAATCTATCTCTTCTTCTTCTTCTATTACTGACTGCTCTGTTTCGATCATATCTTCTAGATATTCCTTCTTTCCTTCTTGATCTTCCCATCTGCTCTCCTGATGTTCTTGCCAATATTTTTCCTCTCTCCGAATGTTTCTTCGATTTTCCTATAAGCTGCGTTTATTTTCTCTTGCACTATGAAATCTTTAATCGCTTTTCATTTCTCTTGTAGCCAAGCCTCTTTGACTGCTTTGAACTTCCTAACGGTCTCATTCTTCAAGCGTCTGTACAGCTCTTTACCATTTTCATCTCGAATTTTTATATTTAAGCTTTTAATCAAGCATTTTTATTATTTCTTGTGTAATCCGTGATTTTGTACTGGTTTGAGATATTATTGCTATTTTTTCGTCGGCTGCTCTAGGCATTTCTTTCTTCAAAAGTACCCATTTCTCTCTATATTGTTTCTTCCCCTTTCTCTATTAATCTACTCTTGATTTGTTCCTTGAAACTCTGAAACACCCCCTCTTTCAGTTCTTCCAACTCCCATCTTTGTTTTCATTCTTTTTTTGAGTTTCTTCATTTTCAGCCGGCATTTCATAATCAATAGATTATAGTCAGAGTTCACATCTGCTCCTGGGTACGTTTACCGTCCAGCACCTGATTCCTGTATCTCATTTCCACCATTATGTAGTCCAATTGGTATCTTCTTGTGTTGCGCGGCTTCATCTACGTGTAGAGTTTTTTTTCAGGATTCTTGAACCACATAATTATTACCACTATTTTTTGCTCCATGCAGAATTCTATTAGTCTCTCTCCTTTCATTCTTTTCATCATCTACGTAGCTGTTTCCTTTTTCTATTACTGCGTTCCAATCACTCATTATTATAAAATTCTCGTTTCTTTGACATAATTATTATTCCATTTTTTCATAGATTTTCTCAATCTCTTCTCTATTTCTGGGGCATTTGTGGGTAGGTAAACTTATATTATTGACGTTGGTTTTAAATAAATATAAATTCTCTTTGTTCTAAGTACATTATTTCACATTTATTTTCTCTATTTTTTACTCAGTAGAGATAAAATAAATATAAAATAACCAGAATTCTGATAAAAATCGCAATTAAACAAGCCTATAACTGAAGACGCTGGTTTTCTCTACTGGTCAATATCAGGATGCCATTTTCCCAACATATTCTTTTTCAGAAAGGATCATTTTTTCGAATCTTTTTTGCCGGACTAGTACTAATAAAGTTATCTGATTGCACATGATTTCAAAAATGTTAGTATACAAGAAGAAACACTGGATGTAAAACGCCCTTTGCACCTCTATGCAATGGTATGGAAACAGAAGGAAATTTAAAAAATACTGCCGATATTAGCGTGGAATAAATTGGTTTATGTGATCGCTCAGATCGATAGTGTTTCGATGAAGCGACACGTCGGGATACTGACCAGTCGGGCAAATGTCAGTCTGGATGTCGCCCGAGAAATTAACGTCGAGCAAGTGAAACTTTGTATTTTGACCTAACTGAAGTAATTATGAAATTCCCTCAGTAACTGGAAAATAATGCCTTTTTTATTTCCCATATAATCTTTCAGCTTGCATGTGTGTTTCGCACATAATTTTTATTCGCCCATGGAAGAGAAAATTATTGAATATCCCAATGAAGGGGAATCTGTTCGTGTCTTAATAGTAACGTGCTTTGGGAAAAATAATTGCCTGGATTGTAATGCTTCATGATATACAAATGCTACCACACTTTTCACGTTGATTGCAAATAACTGGTAACATCAGATCTGGACATGGAAGATGTTTTTACCTATTGGGTTTATAGTCCCGGTTTTTGCGTGTAATGTTAGAATCGATCGCCCTTTCCAAACGGCAAAATACTTAACGAGCCTCCTAAAATTTATTTGCTCCTGCCAATCTCTGAAATTTTTATACGCTGGCTAATTAGTAATAAATTTAGGACGACCATAAATTTATGAATCAGTATTTAACACTGATTAACACTTACTGTGGTGTTTATTCGGAGCGGGAATGAATTATTCTCAACGTTTTGATTTTTAAGATATGTATATGATTTCTAATATGCTTCAAGCGGCACTGGTCCACATAAGAAGTAACCGGACAAGTTTTTTTCCCTCCCGACTTTCCTCCTCTGTGTGGTCCTCTTTACTTCATGTTCCTGTAACACGCACACATTAGCGTATTGTCCGGAACGAATAAAAAGCAGTTTTGCACTTTTTAGGAAGTTGCCCATAAAATTCTTAAGCTGCGGTTAAGAAACCCAAAATAAAGCCATGGATTGATTTCAATTGATTTTAAATGTAAATTTTTTGAGCTATAGGGAACGCAAATTATTTTTATACGATGATATTATAATATACCAAATTACTGTATTCATCAATTTGACCGCCGTTGTCCTTAGATTTTTCGAGGTGTCTTATTGTTGACGGTACAGATATTCACAGTGTCAATGACGAAGTAAGGGGATGAGAAACCGCAATGGTTATAACAAACGCTGAATAATTTCTGTCAAAAGTACGAGGGACGCTCCAAAATCAATGCACACTATTCTTATGTAAATTAAATTTTCATTCTACAACTTTCCGTTTTTGCAGTGTATAGATACTTCCATTAGCAACAACATTTCATTTTCACACACAATTCCCATCACCCTCAATTGCCTTATGCGACCTTAGAACTAGGGCTTGTATACCTGCTATGGTTAAGGTCTGGGCCAACGCGATCACAATTAACTTCAGACATTGTTTGTTCCACGAAGAAATTCCTTCAGTTTAATTTACTTCCACCCAAAATCTTTCCGTATTCTGCAAAAATTTGTTGACTTATTCCAAGTTGAACTGCCTCATTCATTTCACGGTGAACCCGTGTCATTAGTGCAGTGTGGGATCTGCTGCTGCGAGGAGTATCCCGTGTGTAGGCGTTCCCTCTTTGAGAACGTAATCTGTTTGCCCATCGATTACCTGTACTTCATAAGCCTCTTTCTAACTCTTGCGGATATTTCCTACAATATCCCTCTAACATCACGTTGATTTTGACGAATGTCAAGCGCAGCAGACTTGCCATGACAGTCACTCACAAACGGGTTGACGTTTTTTTTAAATCAAGCGGGAAGGATGTATTTATTAACTTCATAAATCGCAGCATCATATGGAATGGAAAATGAATTTAAATATAAATAGTGTGCATTACTTTTGGAGTGACCCTCGTAAATACAAATTTAATTTCATCTAAAATATGTTTTATGGGCTGATTACTTTACTCAGGATAGTTGGGAAAGAGGCAGTTGAGTCATCGGAAGGAAATGCGGACTCGATAACTTGATCTACTCATCGAATGCTTTAAAGTGAACGTAATTCTCGTTTGCCTAAGGTCTTCGACCCAGGTATATGTACTTGGGAACCATTATTCATAAATGGCGTCTTCCTTTCTCGCCAACTGTTGATTTGCGCCTGCGAGTGTTGGTAGCGGCGAGTTTTGGGAGTAATCTGCATGCGTTTATGGTTACTAAGAACAGTGCAAAAACGCTTCCCCGCAGATCTCTGTCGATCTGAAGGGGGGGGGGGAGGGAACAGCGCCGCCGCCGTGGAGATGCAGATCGGTTTCCCATGTGCTCTTTAAAAGCTAACAACCAGATTGGTAATGGTAGTCGTTGCGGGCCGGAAGGAGGATTAAATAGGAATTAGTGTAGGAGGGAGCAACAAACCCCGTTCCGGCGACTGGTCCAGGTAATGCACAGGGCGGCAGGCATAATATTAGCGGTCATTAGCCCTTCCCCAACGGTACAGCGAGCGGCCAGATGCGGCGCTGATAGGAACAACCCGAACACGTGCGTCGCTCTCGCGGTCTACTCGTACCTCTCAGCCCAGATTACCATTCTTCCTATTCTACCAAATATACTACGGTCAACAGTTCCCTAAACCACCGAGGTGACACTTAATGACCCATGACGTTTAGATTTTATTTCCAATCTCCTTTGGGGGATACCGGTAAACATCAAACACTTTTAAGACATCGATATCTTGGCAAAAGATACCGGCATTTTGATTCCTTAAGGTTGCTTACAAATATTACTGTAAATATTAAAAAATAAACAAGAAAGTTACAGAATATGTCGGCCAGTGGAGCCTTTATACGATCCCGGAAAGATGAGAAGTTGATTAATACAAAAAAATATAAAGACATGCTGAAACTGAGAAAGTTTCTAACTCGATTGATCGACTCTGTTTCAGTGTCCAACATGCGGCCAGTTTCAGATGTGGTTAAATAGCAGGTAGTAGTCACTAACCTATTAGCAAGTTGCAAGTTGTCGTCTAGAGGGTTACTTGACTATTGGCCATTTGTCGTTCATACTTCGATTATCGTATTTGACATTGTGTTTTAAAATATTTAATTTGTACATCAATTCTACGCATCATTACCAGAAAAATAATTAGAATATATCTATAATTTACTGTGTTTAGGCGCAACTTAATTTTTTAAGAAGTAACTTGTGAAAACTTTTGATTGCAATGTATACCCATTTTTTTTTCAGTTTTGGGGTTGATTGCAAGTTGCAGCCTCAGTCGTGCGGGTTTTAGTTGGCCTACTAAATTATTTCAAAGTATCAACCTGATCAATTAAAGGTATTCTTCTTAATGTATTGAAACGTTCTCTGCGTTCTGCATTTTGCATCTTATTAATATTTTTTAATGTTTTAAAATACTACAAACTGTTAATTAAGGATTTATGTTTTAACATTGCCGTGTAGATCGGTTTTTATCAATAGAGGAATGGGTAAATTAATAAAAGGATCTTACGCTACTTTTCAATTATTAGGTTTCTAAAAGTATTTCTAGGAGTGAGCAATACATGGAAATAATTTTGTCGTAAATTTGTGTTTTCGCCAAGTTGTTTTTCTAGGAAAAAATCTCCCACTAGCTTTTTGTCAAACTTTATTTAACATTACACTAGATATATTCGATTGTCTGGAGTTATTCTACAGAAATGAAAAGACTAATCTTTCATATTTGTCTGTTGTGTTTGCAAGGAGGGAGGAAAACGTGCCCGAACTTCAGGGAGCTACAGGAGACGAGAGGAAACCGTCGTATAATCTGTCGGAAGGCGTTGACCAACGAAAAGAAACCATCAAGTCCTTTCATTGCATCTTAAAGAAATGGAGTCGAAGAATAACCATGAATTCTTATAAAGAGGAATCCTGATGTAAGTTATTCAATTTTTATAGGTAGGAAAGTAATTAATTTGCATTACAGTATTTTCAATTTTAGTTTTATTATTTGAGTAATTAATTCATATACACACACAACTCTCAATATTCGTAGCATTCTAAAACGAATTCTGTAAGTTTTCAATTTTAAATTGTCGCTTATTACTTTCATGTTAATTGTTTCTGTGACTCAGAAACACAGATGAATGGCTGCTACAGGAGGAGCTAAATATTTACGAAAGTATTAACGTTCAGAGTCAGAGGCACGATCATGCTGCAAGTCACGTTAAATCTGTACATCCATCTAATTACTTTACCGCCGGTGTAACGCTACACGACACTTGGAAACCTATAACACTTGTTTATTATCCCCGTAACATAAGCACTTTGTTCATCTGCAGCAAACCGCTTGCGTCGCTGAAGACGTTCCAAAGTACGTGGCTCGACTACTGTTCGGAAACAACTTGATATAATTACCACTTTTGGAACAGCCCGAAAAAAATAGTGTTGCTTCAGTGCCGTTAAAATGTAATAAAACCTTAATTTCTTTGCTCACAAAGACTTATCTGAATCTTAAGTCTGCGAAATAGTTTACAGGAAATTTTCTCTATACATACTCGTAGTTCAGTGACGAAATGAAGCGGATACCACGGGAAAAACTAGCGTTAATAATACATAATTACAACTTTGCACTATCGAATTAAAAATTACGGTAACGTCTAGAGCTAAAAATTAATTACACATCGCGAGAAATAGCGTGGCGTGTGAGATGAGCAGAAGGAGGGATAACATGAAGGAGAGTATTCTCGACTGGGAGGAACAGCTGTTGGAGGGAAGCTACAACAATTTCCAAAAAAAATATAAACATCATATACGGACAGCGGCAAAGGTCCTGTATTTCTCTCTTTACGCTTAATAAATTTTTAATATGTACTTACGGCCAAATATTGGCATATGTAACATATTTTTTTAAAAACATTTACAATTTTAAGTTTTGAAAAATTAAATAAGTGGGTTATGTTGATAAGTATTAATGTTGGCAAATATGTATCAGATTCTTGTGAATTGTTCTGAATTGTTTTTGTAGAGACGGTGCGGCAATGTTTGGTCGAAAGCTCCTATTTTCAAAATTAGTACTTCAAACAAAATTGCCCGTTTATTTTAAAAATTGTTGTGTTGTGGCTGATTAAAAACTTCAGCGGATATAATAAAAAAACATTCATTATAATGGCTAACGCCATTTTACCGCCATTTTAATGCCTTCATAATAGTCTTGGGACTATAAATTAGCTCCGGCCTAATCGCACTACAATTCCAAGACAGTGGACCACAAGCATTATATTTTGACGCGACTAGCTATTTCTCTCCAGCTATACCTAGTTGGTAATAATGTTCGGAAAAAAATTTAAGTCACTATACTGTCATGCATTATAACTTAACTTTACATTTTTTTCAGGTTGATAATTTTGGATTTGTCTAAGAAATATGGGACCTTTGATGAGAGGACTGTCTACTAATGAATGTCTGGAGGGAGTAAGGAAAACCATTCAAGATTTTTTCTCTAAAAAAGGTATTACTAATACACGATCTTCTCTTTACTTTATATGCATTGTATGTAAAGATTTAAGAGTCGTCTATCTTTCTCTCCAGTAGAAATAATTTTTGTCGAAAAGTAGAGTACTCTAACTGATAAATGTTTTGAAATTGGAAATTATTGGTCGCTGTAACTTTGCAGAATGAGTCTATTTGTATGAGCAGACGGAATAGCGGCGAAGGGAGGTCGGTGTTTGAGGCGCAGTAGACGAGACTGCGCTACCGTGCTGGAACGTAGCGATGACGTCACGCATCTGTATGCTCGCGCACGGGGCCACGTCGCGACTGCGTGCGGAATAAATTGAGATGCGTTTGTTGTCGCCTGTCTGGGAAATGATTTATAGCCGACTGACTGGCGCTAACAGATCCGTCTGGCTCCGCGCAGCGCAGCATGCACAAACAAAACGCCCGGACATTTGTAATTGCAAATACAGATTGAATTCTAAATTAGTGAAAGTTCGCTCTGGTATGTGGCCCGCGCCACTGGGAATTGTCTCAATGGGCACGTTCGGTTGGGAACGACACCCTACACTTTTAAAACACACTACTCGCCCAAACTCATTAATTACTTATAAGACACGAGCCTTCACAACATGCAAATGTCTTCGTAACAATTGATGGTTATTAATTAAACTCACAACTTCTCTACACGAGCGACTTTTTTTCCTTTGTCAGTAGAAATAAAACTTAGATCCTAAAACACCTCATCCACTAATACGGTTGTCAATTTAAATGAAGCAAATTCAATTTGATTTATTGGTTCCGTGAGATCCCTGCGCATCGATTTATTAATTAATATTATAACCATCACATCAGCACTTCGTTGGCGGTCATCTTTTGACTCACTGTGGTGGTTCTTGATATGTTTCCCCACAACATTTTGAAAGGAAACTGGCGACACACTTGACGAATATTGCTGTCTAGTTGTGTGAGATTCTATAGTTACTTCCGGAGGTCTCTTGCTACTTCGTTATTACTGAATTTGAACTGGTGATATTGATATATTATGGTAGGATGAACTTGATGGGCGGCGATACTCAAAAATCTCTTTCAGAATCTGCCACAAAATCTGTCTCTCCCGTCTGACCGCTCTCCAAAAATCTGTGTCCAAAATCTCTCTACCGGCCTCTTTAAAAACTCCTCCCCACTTCTTTAGTTTATATCATATAACATTTATGGTTAAGCTTGGGAAAACACACTCCCCGATGCCTCCAAATCTCACCTAAATTGGGAAAAACCCCAGGTGCGACGTGGTCTGGGTTTTATTGCCCCTGGCTCAACTGCTGTCACCTTTCTTTTGACTCCACACCGCCGACGGTCCGAGCAGATGTGTCTGACCGTTACAGCCTCTTCTTCTTCTTAACCTTTACATCACCGGAACAGCCTATACTTGGTTACCTTACCTTCGTAGAAAACAGGAAACAGCATTCTCCGTAACAATGCCTATTCCAGCTGATGCTAACGTGGTTGATATGAGGCGTCCTCAAGCAATTGATTGAGGAGCAACGACTCTGTGCGTCATCGAAGAGCGAGACAATACCACACTCTTACATACTTGCAACCGAATAAACTATTGTGCTACCAAATGAATAAAGTTTACGTGAATATTTACAAATATGTTAAACACAATCGACACACTATACAAATTAAACGTTTTTACTCTTAGTGAAGTGATTGCTGTTGAATATCCTCGGTTGTTGACTTCCCAACCAAAGTATTTTCATCAATCTCCACCGTTTAAGACTCGTCTCTCTGCATATATTTTAGTTTATTATTAGATAAGCTTCGTTACAATATCCGCCATCTGATCTCCAGAGACGACACATCTCTCCCCGCCAAATGTGATATCCTTCTTCTTCCGCCTTAGGCAAATATATGGTACCTTTGCTGTCATACTACAATTGGTTAGTAAATTCTGGAATATTAAGCATTGAAATTGGTCTATAATTTTATCTTTCAGTTGACTGATGTGCGATTTTATCCAGGAATAATGTAAACGGCTTCGTATCTAATTTTTGTCTTTCTTTCGTGGTTTCTGATCATTATTTCATAACTTTGCTTGCGAATATTCTTCAATCTTTCACATGTATACGGAAACTTGTGTGTTTATCTCTTTGTATGATTTATGAAAGCGATTTAGTTAGACGCATAATTGAAATAAACGGTAGCCAATAGTAAATTAGTCAGTTGTTTTCTTTCTGTCGGGAGATGCTCAGGAGAGAAGCGTGTAAGCAGGACGGAAAACAGACCAAATAAAGTCTGTGGAAGAAGAGGCGACGATCGGATGGACCGTTGTCCAGGTCACGACTGGCTGCTCCCTCACATCCTAACACACTCACACTGACACAAACACTAATGAAGTGGCCGTTTTTGTCACCATTAATCGGCCACGGCTAAGCTGGCCATCAGGTAAAGCACTTGTAAGACAAGGGCTCAGTTTTTGTGGTGCAAACACACTCGCAGGCTAATGGCTTCGCTCTGATTGAAAACGACGCCATAGACGTGCGCATTCTTCGTAGAATTAAATTAATTAACTCCTGCAGTGGGAAAGTCAATACGGTCAGGCCGATTTCGGAAGAGTGGAGCGTCTTTTTCCCACAATTAAAAGGCCGGCCAGCGCGTTCCCACATCCACTTTACCTATATACAATACAAGCTACGACAAACAAAATGGCAAGTCATTGTTGGCTGTATTATGTACGCTACGTCTGCAGCATTCGTGATATTACTACTTCATGCATGGCCAAGGCGAGGATTATGCCTTCAAAGGATATAATTTTCTTCGCCCTGTATCTGCATTTAGAGGCAAATGAAACCGTGCGATCAGACGGAAATTAAAATAACGATGCGAACTTTTGTACACTAACATTTAAAACTATATGCACCCACTATATGAACAAACGTGAAATCGAGAAATTGATAGACTGATTAAGATAATTTCGGACAAAACAACTCTATCTAGGTTAGGGTTGTAATGAGGCAAAATAAGAATGAATTTAAAGACTGGACTGCGGAGCCATACTCTGTAAAGAGGGGCGTCCGGTGGCTGAGGATTTCGACATAATCTATGGCACAGGTCTTTTGACACTGTTCGTGAATATATATTTATATAATATTTTACGAAAATTACGTTCATATTTCGCCAAAATATTATATTTGCCTGTCTTCCCGTGAGACATTTACCTTGGGAGAACGATTTCGTGTCACTTGACATTGTAAATTAAAATTGTATTAATAATTACATCTTAACAACAAAACGATTAAGGAATGGGGTAAATATTCATTACACGGTTCTTCATAAACCACAAAGTCAGACAAGAATGACGCAAATGAACACTTGATTAATTTCTCTATAGTCCGACTTTTGATTACTAGAACTAATTTAATATTTACCTCTGTTTATTTTAAAATTATGCGATGAGTAATCAAATTACCACTGTTACAGACAAATCAGAAGTTTTATTCAAATTTAAGACTTCATCAGATACAAATAAGCTGGAAATTATAGCAGGTTCTTAAAGTTTTAAATGCCATGGACTGCATCAAATGACGGTTAAATTTGATTCGGTTCTCTGTAGTGATCACTAGATCAATCTAGTTGAATATAAAAGGTCGTTTCCGCAGGTGATATTGCCTATTTATTTTGCCAGCCTTACAACATGAAGACTTTTTCCTTCTTGTGCTGGAGGACTTAATTATTTTATTTTGGGCACGATTACTACGAATATACAGATGTAGGTTATGAACGTATGGACAGAAAGCGAAGTCACGGTCACGGACAATTGGATGTTACTAAAATAAGTGGAATCGTGTTAACAAGTAGATAATAACTTGCAGCCGATGTTCAGTATTGTCAAGAAAAAAATTAATGCGAACAGTTAGGCAGTAAATTCTACTCTGCTCTTCTAGGAACGTTAAGTACAGATGGTGGATGTGGTCGTCACTTCTACGTCTTAAACTTCACCACACAGAGTTCGGATCGTCTTTTAATAAACCAAAGCATTTCAAATTCTGTTTCTTTAGGGCCAGTATCATGCACGAAACATGACTTGTCTTTTAACAAAGTGTACATTGGAGTATTTCTGACATGTACACGCCCTCTACTCGGGTATTTCTGAAGCCAGGAGTCAAACATGGTTCAGTTGAAAGAACAGAACGCAGCTCTTCACCGGATCCCGACGATGTCCGGCTCTAAATAGCTGAAAGGACGTTCCGGGACCGAAATATGTAAAGACAGCTCGTGAATGCGTTTTTGTTGATGGTCATAATGGATGGTGGTCGGGGGTCGCGGCACAATGGCGCGGGTCGTCACGACGCCGCTGAAGTCTCTATCGGGCTGCGCCTCACAACTCTTCCCTGACAGCTCTTACCCTCTGCTTCACTTGTGCTACCATCTTCTCTGTTCCATTGTTAACGTCCGCTTGCATCTCTCCTATGAATCTTGAAACCTGGTCAGTCTCGCGACCTCGGCGATCAGTGCAACCATCGTGCATTCCTTCCCGCATTTACACGAAATTTATAAAGACTACCAATTGTTCCTTCATTCCTTTTGTCGTCTGAGGAAAGCGGACAAGTAAAAGATAATTATATAAACAAAGAAACGGAAAGTTAAGAAAGACAAAGGTAGAAATTTTAGGACAAATAAATAAATTTTATTTTCATTCAGATTGAAATTCAATTACATTATATTGAAAGTAGCTTTGAACTAATACTTAGAAGAGTTGTTACAGTTTGGGACTTGTTGTTTCTTGTCCAAGACATATTTTCTGTAAACTGCACATACCCACATGAATTTGGAATATTTCCTGGCGAGTGACATTTTCTGTAATTTGTCTGTTGAAGACAGTAGTACAATTTTTTCAATTTTTTGTTTCATTTTGTATAATCTCTGTTTTTTTATTCTTATGATCTATTGACTGTTTAACGCAGTCTTGTTTGGCGGTTGGAAAACGCTTCTACTGAAATGCGTGTTGTTAAATCTGATAAATGCGTTGAGTGGCCTGAAGTATTATGAATCAAATTTATAGTTTTCAGTTTGTTTTTTTAAAATTTCTGTTTCTTTTAACAGACGCGAAAGGTATTTCGTTAAAACAAGTTAAAAAATTTTCATAGTGACCCAAGATTGTTTATTGCAGTCCCAAATTTTGTGTAAATATTTCGAAATTCTCATCGTTTGTACTGGGGTTTTAACGTTATGTTAATCCAGTAGAAGTGTTACGATCTTTAGCAGTCATAAACCCTGACGTTCGCTTTTCTTCGCGTGATAAAATGTAGGCTTTGGCTTTCTCCCCCAAGAAAGACCAGTTTCATCAAATTTGAATACTAATTTTAAAAGTTGATGATTAAGCATTACGAATCGGGCTTCCTAAGAAGTTGGCCTTTGGAGGTTAGTGATTGAATGGAGAGGGAGAGAGTCTTACTAAGAGCAGGATTGAGAAAATATTTCAATCTTTAGAGTGCTCTTGAATTTGATGATCCAGGCCGGATAATCGTGGCAGCGGTTAAGTAACTTAAATGGGTACGGTGTTCATTTTTCAGCAAGGTAGTTTTTGAAGCAGATGGTTGGGACCGGCATGAGATCTGAGGACGTGCGGCGAGTAATTACTCTGCTTGTAATCTTTATGCCGATTTCCTCGGCCAATTCCGCAAAGGGTTTTATTTTTAAATCCGTTTCTATGAGAAACCCGTAATGTTAGTTTCTAAGAAATTTAATGTTTGTAAATATCGTATAAGGTATATTATTATTATTATTACTAAGCTGCTATTGGGCATTAGCCCGGTGGCAGCTATATACAAAGAAAATACAAATAAAACACAAATACAATTACAAAAAGTTTACACTAAGGAAGAATTTTGAAGTGTAGTTTTTTATCTGAAAAGGAAAACAACGGAGCCACACAAAAATCACTTCACTGCACTTCACTATTATCACTTCATTGATTATAAAAAATAAAATAAAACTACTCAGTTTTCTTAGCCTATTTCTAAACTGATTTACACTACTCGGAAAAGTCGTTAATAATAAAAATGGTGGCATCCTAATTGAATTTGATTAAAATATTGTATTGTTTCAATTATTAATGTACATTTAATTATTTCCCGTTTTCATATTATAATTCTTTATTTTAAACGACTTTTTATTGTTGATGGTGTTGAATATCTCCTCCAAGGCGTGTAGTCTCGCCCCATCTGTGATACAATGTATTTTGAAATTTCCAAGAAATTTTTTATTTAATATTTTATTCTCTGATCGTACTTGGTTGGTGATGGTGGAACCTCTCAAGTTCAATGACTAAAATTCTTGACGAAGGAGACGGAGTAATTGATGTTGCCCGAGTGTTGACTGATGAAAAGCAATGGAAATTATGTTCGGTTGTTGTTGTGTGTGTGTGTCTATTGACAGATGTTCGGAGAGACGTAATATTGACACAGAGCTCACGAGACATATTTCACGTGAAAGCTAATGAGGTCGAGGCAACATGACGAATGGCCGCTCATCTGCGCCGTGTAAGACACACGCCGGCCGACGGATATGGATTGTGAACCTTCCCTCCACAATACTTTGGCAATTAGTCTACACTTTCACCTGAAAATGTTTGTAATCACTCCTCAAGAGACTCTAGTAATATTTGATAATGTAAAATTGGTCCGGCGTCATATGCATAATTTTAATTTTACCTAGGTACACATTACCCGTAATCTAAAACAACCATCGAATTGTTTATACCCCTGGATTTAATATTTAAATTGGGCTCAGCATTAATATTAATTTATTATGTTGATAAAAGCCACGTTTTCTTAGATTTAACCTAAATCTATTTTTCTGAAGAGGCTAATGTATCACCCTCGTTATTATAAACGATTCCCCAACATCTTTTTATTGTTTCTACCTTGAATTAGTTTCCCTCTAACGATTTAACTGGGGTTTTCACTTTAGAGCCCGATTCCAATCTATGCCTCCTGTATGACACTAACTCCCATCTTTGGTGTTCTACCTTTTCGTTCCCATGACCTGGTCTTGCTCGCACAAAATGACCAGCCCATTTCTGAAATTTTTAGAATAATTCTATTCGTTTTTCTTCATTAGGGATCCCAAAAAACCGCCCCATTCTGCAAAATGACTCTAAACTTAAATAAGCCACTTCCTCTGATTTTGAACTTCCCCTTTCTTAGATGCTGATTATGAAACATAAGGAATTACATACTTTTTGGGCCTTGAAATTCCCCTGTTCCTCCCATTGAAGTCTATTGTGCAAATGTATTTCTAGATATTCACAACTCGTTGCTCTTGGAATTAATTCCCACCTATTATTTATTCCGTCTTATTTATCAACGTACGTTTTTGAAACGAGATTGAGTTGCTTTTATTTCTATGGCAATAATTTTCTTTTTCTATTCCAGAGCCTAGCATTTGGACTTGAATAGATCCTTGAATAATAATAAGAAGAAATGGAAGACTTGGAAACTATTATAAATGGAATCAATGTGGTCCTGAAGAAATAGTTCAACATAAGAATTAAGAAGAAAAACAAAGGTAATGGAAACAGTGAAATAACAAAGGGTATTTATTATAGTTATTAATGTCAAGTTTAAATAAGGCCAAAAACCGACAAAAAAGTAGTGAAACAACACAAACTATAATTTAAAATCAACATTTTTCGGTCCTGATCTGAACCGAAACATGTAGTTAATTTTAAATTATTTGTTTCATTAATTTTTTGTCTGTTTTGGCCTTATTTAGCATTATTGGGAAGGGATACTTTAAAAGAAGATAAAGTATACTGCTACTTGGACAGCTAGGGATGGTAAAAGTATAATAGACATAAAGAGTACGATAGCACTCCGATTTTGAATTTTTGCGGTCTGTCTGTTAAAACTAAATCAAAGGCTTTGGTGAAGTCTATCATAGCACCATCTATTCTACTCCACCTCTCTACTACTTCTGCAAATTTCTTAACTCATTCAGGCATTTAATATTTTAATAGTGAAGTATGAGACAAAATTGTAAGAAGTAGCCACCATTTATTTTCGTCGTCTCTACACAATTGCATAACCGATTATTCAACTCGGAAATGTTCCACTCCTACTCAGAAACGTATTGTTCAATTTTATCTTAAGTTCCTGTTGAACAGTTCCAACAAGCATACCAAGTCTAATTTGCCATTTTTTTAAAATTAATATGTACTTAACATATTTTTCCAAATTTGGATCTAAAGATACTTACTACCTTTAGGTATATTAAATGATTCGTTTCAGCAATGTAGAGTAATTGGATAACTGGAAATAAGGTTGTTTCATGTAGACTGATTTGTTTAGAAACATTTGGACTCTGGTTTGTTTATTTAGACAATTATAAACGTTGGTTAAGACATTATTAGTTTGCTTAGAGGCGTAGTTTGATTTCTTAGAGAGTAGTTTGACAGCTTAGAGATTTTGTTTGAGTAGCTTCTAATTTTTTGAATCTTGGAACGAAACTTCATACCTACGATGTTTCTCCTTATCCTCTAAATGAATTATGGGAACGCTGAATGGGCAAAGTACAAAGCACTTTCTTTGGTTCGTGGAGTGGCACATTTCCCAGTTCAGCTTCGGCTTACCTACAATTTTTTAAACTTTTTAAAGGTATACATTTCATTTTTGAGCATTTAGCGACCCGAAAATTTGAGCTCTACTATTCGCGTATTACAGGTAATATTTGAATTACTCCAAGTCGTCTGTTTGAACAGGAGCATTGTCCCCGAAAGCATATGGTCCAATTTCTCATTTGTAATTCCATGCAAGTTGGGTTGCGTAAGCGGCGGGCATAATTTAAATTTCTTGTGCGTACGTGTGCTGTTTTCTAGAACCAACTCTCAATGCATTTCTTCATTCCCACGACATGTACGAATCCCTGAAATATTTGTGCAACCTTACAAGTGAGGAGTCTTCTTCTCAAACAATTCCTGCTGGCGGAACAGGAAAATCTTTCACTATAATGGGTTCGGTATACATTTTATTGGGTATGTGAAACGTAATACTACACTCCTCATCGGGATCCGTCACTTAGCTTACTCTATTATTATAGTTCCCTATTCTTTACGTTGCGATTAATTCAGAAAACTGTTTAAAATAATGAAATCTAGAGATTTATCTGGCATTAAAAATTTAAATGGTACAGAACTATATATATAATGTTGTGCGCGTGTTCGTAAATATTCTCCTCCTAAATGAATTGACAGATTTTTATGTTTTTTTTCTATTTATGCGGTTACCTTGATGGTTCTTGGCTATAGTTGGACGCAGATATAGATTTTTTTTTAATTTCTAGAAAAAATTCTTTTTGGATTTCTCACATAAAAAACTTGGAATTCCGCATTTTCAACCTGACCGTTGGAATAATCTATGGCATTGGACTTACGCTTCATTGCGTCGTAGCTTGGCATTGTTTTGACATTTCGGGTTGCTGGGTTCTTATATATTTCGTATAGTGTAATTGCGTAGCTGTTGAGTAAATTATTTATAGATTACTTTGTCACTGAACTACTGAAGTGTATTCGATTAAGATTCATCGCGGTCAGCACGGAGATTATAATTAAATTCAGCTCTCGTTTAGTAGATGGCGTGAGAAAAAGGTAAATTTTCAAACTTGTGACGGTTGATTTTAATTGATTAATCTCATGTTGACAAAGGGATTACAGTCAAATTAAGTACTGTTGGGGCCATTTCTGGAAATATCTAGTAACTTATAATATTGTGTAAGGTTTCGTAATTATGTGCGAGGGCTGTGGAGGACTGTCCAGGAAATTCTAAATTTTGTTAATGAAGTCCCAAAAATGAGATTAAAAATTGCATATTATTTTAAATAATATGCAATAATAGTTCTTACAGTTAAAGCTGTACCGTTTAAATAATTTAGTCTTATAACTGTTTCTCTTTTCCTGTGGCGAAGAAAATAAAATCCAAAAAAAGCCCTCTGTAGTTTCTTCAAAGTGATCAGTGCTCCGAAATCTCTAAAAATATATATACTACAGTGAAATATATTTCCAGTGTTTCTTTTTCAGGCAAAAACAAATTCTTTTAAAAATTCATCTTCTAATAATATGATTCCACACTTATTTATATTGAATATAATTATACATTTAATTATAGGTAAAATATGGACCAGATTATTAATTATTGTTTAAGTTCTATGTATCTGCCACCGGGCATCTGCCCATTTGTAGATTTAATAAATACACACCCAATGTTCTGCTTTTCAACTAAATGTACGAGTATTACGATTTAGTCATTTCTATGGGACATTTCAGAGGTTAAAGTTTTTCTATTTCATTTCTGTTACGTTTTTAGGTCTCTGGAGATTTTCAGTCTGAAACGAGTATCGATTGTTTGGAGTTGATTACTCTGATTTTAGTTTTTTTTTCTTTCCAAAAGGCCATGTGAACGCTGGCTCTAGTCAGAGATAGTGTTGTTGTTTCCTGTAGCGTGACAGGGAGCAACACACGGGGTTTCCCGCTCTGTTTACTCCTCAACACACCTTAAACAGCTTCATTAAAAACTGTAAAAGGCCGCTGTCCGTATTGATTAAACTGTCAAGCAAAGCTTTTCACAAAAACCTAACAACCCGCTCTCACGCAACCAGGTCACCTCCTATTATGCCTCCGTATTATCATGCATTAAGCTTAAGTAGTTTTACCCTCAGGTTATTAATTATTCTACCCGAAGCGCGTCCTCCATTCATGAGATATTTGTTACGATCTGGGGGAAACTCGCATGTCAGACCACGAACGTGTTACACGTTTCGGCGACTGAAGGATGAGAAGATGGCTTTCATAAATTGGATACAACATAACTGCGTGTTCAATTCCGTATTTATTTAACGGTGGATTTAGGTAACACATCCGATTACGATTGAATGCTCATAAATTTATTTCACGCGCTATCTTTCCGTTTATACACCCGTTTCCATTTAATTTAATGTATAAATTGCCTGATAATATCGTTCACTAAGAGAAATTCGACTGCTCTACGAATTATTTAAATCGATTTAACTGGAATGAAAAATTTAGTGCTAAATTTTCCATTAAAATCGCGTGCCTGTCTACTCTGAAGTGTTTCGTGGACTGTCTGAAGAAGCAACGTCAATAACGGTGATAACTCTTAGTGGTAATGTGGCGGGGATTTCAAATCGTGACTTTTTATTGCGATGTTCTTACGTCATCAAAACTTTATTAATCACAAATACAATGATCAATGCACATACTTATCCTGTATTCTCGATTTCTCAACATGAAAACACATCCAAAGGTCTTCGATGAGCGCATCAGATTATTTCCTTTGTTTTTGTAGATTATTCCCAGCCAATCAAAATTTTTAAACAAATAAATCATTTATTCAAGTCATAGAAAGTAGGAATGCTTCATTTAAAGCTGAGGTAAGAGCGTAGAGATAAATTTAGAAGAAAGTTAAGAATAGAAAAATGTTGATCGAGTCGACGTCCATTCTTGGCTTTCTTCTACATTAAGCCCTACGATCTTACCTTTAATCGGAGCATTTATACTTCCTTCGACTATAATTTTGTACAGCTTTGATCACACTGTCTATTCTTAAATGAATTCCCAGAAATTAGGTTGTTTAAAATGTGATTAATAAATCGTATGGGAGTCTACCTCAGATCAGATTTAAATGACTGAGGGATGTTGAATCGGTTCTTTGGATGACGACTCGGATTAGATCCTTTGGCCGGTGACATTTTTATTGAATGTATTATAAATTATTTAATTTTTTCTTAAGCACATTGCATTAACATCCATTCGTCAGAAAAAAAGTGCGATTCCAACCAAAAAAAGCATTTCTTTCCAGTTTTCAGATCAATTAAATACTCTGGTCATCAAATATATCTTCCAATAAATTAAATTGACTTTACATATGCATTAAAATGTGGAAGCGTAAGGGATACCTGTGGGAGATTTCTCTTGCAGAGTGATGGTGGAACTTACCATCGATGGTGCCTCTGGTTTCAAGATTCCCACATATCTCTTTGGAGGTGCATGTACTGGGGTCGCAGATCTTGAGCATAGGGTAAGAGTCGTCCGCTGATCCCATTGGATGTATCGGCCAGCTACGTCCTAAATAAGTGGAGACACGGAGAAGGGAATGCTGTGAACCGAGAGAAAATTCCTTCCCCGTCATTCGGAGATGAGATGAGTACTGAATAGTCGTATCTACCTCAGGAAGGTTATCTAGGGTTTTCATTGCATCTCTACGAAGTTAGTTACTGGGAAACTATAGCCAGTTACCAAAAAAAAATACAATTACACCTGAGACGTCACAATCTTGATGAACGACATTACTTGGTTTGGCTCAATGAAGTGTTCGAATTAACTGAAAGATGCTTTCGGATGTGTTCGACTACGTTCCAAAGCAATTGATTGGACTTCCCGTAGAAGAACTGAAGTGGACTAATGTTATAACATGCCTTGAAGTCAGACTGGAGCACGATAACCATAAATATAAGCGTTCTCTTCCATAATTGGTCTGAGTAGTTAAATATTGGGACGAGGACTCAACTTCGTGAATCCAGCGCTTTTTAATTGTTTTAGAATGGATTGCTCTGTAATTAAAGTTGTAAAATGTTTTTATTCTTATGTTATACATTAAATTAGCCTTTCACTCTATAAAACTGCACTACAATATTACTTGCAATAAGAAATGTAAAAATATTCGTTACTGTCTGTTAATAGATTTACTAGGTACATTATATTCATACATATTTCAATGCGTAGACTTAGATTTGTGCGTAGACTTGGAATTAAAACATTGTTATTTAATGTACTCATACCTTGTTATATTTTAAACATTGTCTATTTAATATACTCATACCTTGTTTTTTTTTGCTTCATGCTGCCCCAAGTGCACTGGGATATTATTGGTCGTGGCCCAACCTGGAAGTTTCGTCTTTTTCGTCCTCGCAGTGGCTATTCTACAGAATTTCTGGTGAAGTTCAGTTAATACAACTTCCTAGTATTTTAATTGCATATGTTCAAGATAAATTGAACGTCAAAACATCATATCCGCAATATTAGAGGTACGTTCAGTACAAGAATGGGTAAAAATACCTTGGTAAAGTTCGTAATAAAAGGATTAGAAAATTTTGTATCAGGTTTGTTGCGTTGTTAGCGTAATGCAGATTTTTTTAAATTTTGCATCAAATTTTTAAGTCTTTTTGGATTTTTCGTGAAACAAAGATATAATCTCCAAATTTTCAGCCTGATCGTTTGAATAATTTATGTTATTTGATTTACGCATCAATACATGCAAAAGTTCATTGCGTCGTAGCTTGGCATTGTTTTGACGTTTCGATTGCGTATTGCGGAGTTCTGATATAATACCAGTATTGTAATTCCGTGCAATCTAAATGTATTATTTGGGCATTGAACAAATGAAGTGTGCAAATGTGAAAGGTGCATTGTTTGAATTGTGATGTATACACTTGCTCATTCGGCGCCATTCCATCTAACAACCTACATGAAGTATTCTATTTTCAGCGTTCATTTGTACGATTTCGATGATAGGGGACGTGAAAATGTATTTTTTTTTCAAAAATGTGACTGTTTTGCTGATGATTGAATTACGTATTGACAAAATTGGTTACTGTCGAGGAATTAAATACTGCACTAGGCTAATATAAATTAATTACCGGGCAACGACGGGCACCCAGCTAGTTAAATTTATAATTCTTGTAATGTTATAAATGTTTTGAAGGATTATAGAAGCGTTGCTCCAGCTTAGCCTCTGCAATTGAAGTTTCTCTCTTCCACCTTCTCCTTTTGTGCATCTAATACGACTTCCAATTTCTCACGACCTATAACTTGGCTTTGGCTGCCATCTTATAACGCTAGGAATTTCGGCGGGAGACACGCGGTCAGTGTACTGTGTGTCCTAGGAAAACAAAAATTACCTGATTTAGAGAGACGAATTTCTTGAGGTCTATGAATTTTACTTTTCGTAGACTATGGCACCTCGTTTTTTTCCTAATGACGTTACATCGTTACTTGTTAAACTATAAAATGTAATGTAGCTACAGGATCAATGGCGATACCCACATGATTTAACGTCCTAATCTTAGACCTAGCTTTGATGGTTATTAGTTGATCCAAGCCAATTCTTCTTTCGCTGCAAGAATAACTCCTACATTACATGTAAACCAATGTCACTGTATCTATTATGAAGCATATAACTCCAAATCATATGCCAGAACTCCTCAATCCGGAACCGAAATGTCAAAATAATGGCAAGCTACGACGTTACGAACTTTGACATATAAGTAAAATGCCGCTGGCTGAAATTTGGTATTATTTTCTTTTTTATATCAGAAATTCAAAGAATGTTCAAAATTTCGAAAACAACACTACCTACCTGATATAGCTGTACTGTAATTTTTAGATGTAGCGTTGATGGTTATTAGTTGATCCAAGCCAATTCTTCTTTCGCTGCAAGAGCAACTCCTACATTACTTGTAAACCAATGCCACTGTCTATATTCTGAAGCATATAACTCCAAATCATATGTCAGAACTCCTGAATCCGGAACCCAAATGTCAAAATAATGGCAAGCTACGACGTTACGAACTTTGACATATATAAGTCAAATGCTGCAGGCTGAAAATTTGGTATTATTTTATTTTTATATCATAAATTCAAATGTCCAAAATTTCGAAAACAACACTACCTACCTGATATAGCTGTACTGTAGCTATGACCTATCGAGATGAGGTAGAAACTGATGGTAAATCGTTGGCCCCAGTATATCCCATCCGCTCTAAGCAGACACTTGGAGGAGATACTATTATGACGTAGTTTCTCTGGAGTATTGGACTATTAAAACCTCTATGACGCGATAAAATAAAAAATACATAAAATGGATTTACTGGAGTACTTTTATAGGTGCGACGTGACGATGTTCGCGCCGATTCCGTCCAAGTGCAGCTTGCGACATTTCCTAACGGCAAACAAGCCCGAGGTTGAGTTATGTGTGTATATTGATGTCGGCGAGAGGTAACCTTTCTCTGTGTGGACTGGCACGCCCTGCTTTCTTTAGCGATGGGGCAGCAGATTGGACGCGTGAAAGCCAGGTCAGAGGTCGTGGACGCGTGGGCGGATCCTCTCATCCCGACAGCTCGGACCCGCTGCAGGCTCATTACAGGGGGAACAATCGCAAGGGTCCAGTCGCTTGCTCAATTCACCTCCTACACGGCCGCGTTCGTTATTAATACTCCGCCAGGACATCGTGCGAATAACTGCCGACCCATCGTGAAATTACCTTCACAGTGTCACGATTCAATATTACCGTAAGCTAAACGTTGCAAATAAAATTCATAAATTTATAGACTTCGGAATAATGTCAGATTAATTAAATTTTTTATCTATAATTCAGGGTGTTCATATACAATGTTCCAGTAAGAAACGTTTATATTATAAAATGTAAACGTTGCAGAGTGTAGTTTCAAAATCACAATTAAAGTAACTTATACAGTTCTACTCAATCACATACGCGGATAACAATAACATTTTTTGTTGTTAATTATCGCACCGTGGACTTTTGGAGAGGACTAGACAATGTCACCTACGTTATAATTAAGGATCGTTGTCCAAAATTACTTTGTTCATTACCATAATGTCCTTTGTAGCTCTATAAAAGACCGCATCTTCGTTCCACCACTGAATATAGACTTGCTGAAGTTGGGAGACAGAATCGAAGAGGTTATAGTTTCCATTAGACTGGAATTGGTCATCAAATTGTAGTTAACGGTAAATTTTATGAATTATTTGTTGTAAATAGTCCTTTTTCATGACATTTATGCATTTTGGCTTATTTTTTTCGCTTCTGTGTTTCTACATTTTTTTTCTTGTTAATCTTCGACGTTGCTTTTCCTTCTTGTATGTTCTCATTTTTTGGGGGGTAATATTGCCCCCAAAGGTATTAACCTGTATGCTGGAAGACATATTCATAAATAAAAATGGTATAGAAATCATGGAAGATAGTCCGTTTAATACAAAGAGACTAACAAACTTTAGGTTTGTAGACGGACATAGTTTCTATTTCGTCCAAAACTCCAAGCAATTTACAAATCAATGCTTCAAGAGTAACTCAATACTGGCAAGTTGGCAGACAATCAATGAATAAACTAAAACACAAGTGATGGACAAAGCGGAGTACAAACCCCAATATTATCTTAAGGAACAGAGCTGGCTGTAATACATCACAATATATATATCTTTGATCTAAGACAAATAATTTCCTTTAGCAGAGGCAACCAAAATGGAAGAAGTGAAAAAAAGAGTTTTATCGCTTGGAAAACTTTCTGGACCGCTAAAGTTTATATTGTTGGACAGAACCCTAAATAGGAGCTCAAGAATGGAGACACTGGAGAAAACTGCGTTTATCCTGTATTGATGTATGGGTGTCAACATGGGCTCTCAGAGTAAGATAGAGAAACACTCTACAATATGCCAGAGGAAATCAGAGGAAGATCCTTAGGCATTTATCTGAAAGATAGAGTATCAAAAGCAACTTGGATACATATGATTTCAGCAACAATAGACGTTGCAACAACAGGCTACAAAGACCAAAATGGAAATGGAGGACAGCGTTGTGTAGGCACAAGATGAAGGATGGACGTTGTACAAGCTACCACATGGGAACAAAGACTATCCCAGAAGACCAATTCCCTAGTTCAAAAAACAAGCAGGAGGAAACAATTGGGGGGATCAGAATATCCAAGACAAACAAGAGAAATCAGCCGCAATTCATTCACTGACTTTTTTAAAAAAGTGTAATGATGTCCTATTTTTAAACAGACAAACATTAGGTGAATAATTTAAAAAGCAAACTACAGTTTCTGGGTCCTGACATAGACCTGTCTTCATATTTGGAACTGAATTACAATGCACAAGAATTATAACATTCCAAAGATATTGCAGTAGGGCCAAATAATACAGTAAATAAATAACCAAAAGACAAAAATATTTAAAAAACAAAAACAAATAATAATTATACATTTGGTAGATTACATTTCATGAATTAAGATATTCTATGTAAACCTTCTGAAAAATCAGTGTACCGCCTGCCCTTTAAGTTACATCGTTTGGTTGTTTTATAGAAGAAAAGATTCATCGAAACTAAACGGGAAATTCAAGTTAGTTTTAGTGCTAGGAAATTGTGTAAAATTGTCCCCAACCAATAGTTGGGTTATAATGCTAAAATAGGTTTTTGAAATAATTTTAGATTCTAACCATTTACTTTGGAATGTTATAATTTCGTCCATTGTAATTCAGTTCAATCTGAAGAGAGTCCATATCAGGACCGAAACCTGTAGTTGCTTTTAAATTATAGTTTATGTTTCACTAATTTTTGTCTGTTTCGGACTTATTTAAACTTAGACATTAATAACTATTATAAAGTTATAAATAAATATTGTACAAAATACTGGTCATATAAATCATGAAACTATAATTTAGTGACAGTGAATACCACAACAACAACTTCAATCGTGTGGATTTTTATTACAAATTTATTAACCTACTCTTCAACAATAATAGTAGTTTTCCTAGTTTTTTTAACCAAATGACGTTATCGTATCGTGGGGTTAATGGTCAAAAATGTGCTAAAAAGGTCGGGGACGATTTTAGTAAATACCCGGGCAATGAACCCAGCTGCAAATAATGGAGAACGCTGCCTAAGAGAAGGGGTTGATTAATAGGCCATGTTTTAAGACACGAGGGTCTTGTAAAATTCATTCATTCAATATGCTACATGAGGGTGACCATGAAACAGGCACCCCCCCCTTTAATAGCTTAGGAAAGGAATTGAAAAGGGGGGTATGTGGAAGGTAGAAGTATTAATATTCCTAGTTTGTCGGCTTTTCGCTGATGAATTTATCACGATAATTGAAGCGGTTTCTAGAAAAATTTCTTATAGAAGGAATTTTCTTGACTCGTTGCATCTTTGAACCGTCCAAAGTAGATCAGAATCTCGTTGGCTTTCCGAGAAATGTTGTTAATTGATATATGCATCGTCGTCGTCTGTTTGCAGAAGAACTGGTACGTCAGTCTGGGAGCAGGGGATCGTGAAAGTGGTTGTGACAAGCCAGGTATCTAGATTTCAGTGGCAAATGGTCGTCTGTGATTTATCGACGCAGCTTCTCGGTATGCCAATGACAGACGCGCCTTCTTCGTCTGTATAAGGCGCCGTCGCTTCTTCAATTTAGCAGCTCCTTTTACGGCCGCGTCATATTTTTCCGCGTGTGTCCTACATGTTACCATACAATTACCGCATAAAACACAATACCGAGTGTTTTCTGATTTGTCGCTAGGGACGGACAAGGACGCTGCCAATTATTGGAGCATCGCGCCTTGTTACCCGGTAATTGGCAACGCATTCACCAATATTATACAAATAGATTTGTGCTGCCATTCATGTCCGCTGCAAAGGAAAAACCTCAAACAGGTTGCCGTGGAGTTGCGAGTGTGGCGAACATACTTCCTACATGCATTCTGTCGCCATCTGAAAAAGTTGCAGTTTCATTGCCTTGTTAACCGCGCATTTAAGGCCTCGCTCCTTCAGCAAGACTTCGCCGCTCTGCCATTTAGCCTTCCACCATGGCCACGACTTGACGGCGTTTCTCGTATTTGACCGTGTTTAACTGCGAATAGTCCTCGAACTAGCATTAAAAATTAAATATTCGCAAGGGAAGAAGCCAACGTGTACAACAAATATATAATTCAATTTACAAGTGATCAACAACGAGTATTGTTGATGTGGAGGGATGTCTACTATGGGAGAACTTGTATTGTATTTATTAAATCTACAAATGGGCAGATGCCCGGTGGCAGATACATAGAACTTAAACAATAATTAATAAACTGGTCGTAAGGACCATATTTAACCTAGAATTGAAAGTATAATTATATTCAATATAAATAAATAAGTGTGGAATCATATTATGAGGAATGATTTTTTTTAAAAAAAGAATAGTATTGTTTTTGCAAGAAAAGAAAAGAAACAAAAAAAACTGGAAATATATTTCACTGTAGTATATTTTTATAGATTTCGCAGCACTGATCACTGCACTGCACTACACTAAACTTAGATTGAGTCGAAATTTTCTTTCTGTTAGAGGAAGTTCCCCAAACACTCCTGCAGGCAGATTGTTCCAGTCATTAATTGTCCTATTTAGGAATGAGTATTTTCCAACGTCTTGTAATTTAAACAGGTGATCACTCCTCCTCCCGTTCCGAGTCGATTCTTTCATTCTATCTCGGATTCCCTGCCAAGGTTTTTGACCTGCAAAAGCTCTGTAGAAAATGTGTAGCCTAGCTCTTTCTCTTCCTGTCTGTAGCGTATCCCACCCTAGTCGCTTTACCTTTTCGTTCCCATGCCCAGGTCCTATTTGTACGAATTTTGCGGCCCTTCTTTGCACCTTTTCTAAGTCAACGTCCTCCTTGTTGTCGCTCTTTCCCTACTCTGCTTAGAACTACCTCGTTAGTCATTATATCAACCCATCTGAATTTCAGCCTTCTCCTGTAGCACCACATTTCAAAGGGTTCTGTTCTTTTCCTTTCTGCAGCTCCTACCGTCCACGTTTCGGGCCCATATACATATAACGCCACGCTCCATACCAATATATATATATATATATATATATATATTACCCGTAATTTCTGTCCTATCCTACTCTTTGTCTACTATACGTCTACCAACCCTAGTCATTACGCTTCCCAAGTAGCAGCATTCCTTAACTTCCATCAAAAAAATCACCTCACAATCCAATACCGTTTAATGCATGGTTTCCCATAGTACACTCCATTACCTTGGTTTTCCCTCTATTAATCCTCAAACTAAACTCTTTCACCTGGAACACGATGACGCCATTTATTGTGTATTGCAAGTCTTCTGAATCCCCTAATGCTACAATATCAATGCTTGACTAATAACCTTAAAAATTATAATATTTTACGTTTATTCGTTTAAAATGTCAACGGATGTGTCTAAGAGATATTAAAAATAGCGAGCATGTTTCAAGTTTCTTCTTCCACGGCTGGTGTTACGAGGTTCGGATGTTTGACCGTCGTCGTTTGAACTGGAATCACTGACACTTGTGACACGTTGGAGTCCTTTGTTTAATAGCGTATTTTTCAATCGCATCAAGTTAAAACCCGGACAGTTCTAAATTTTTAAATCCAGTTATTGTTTTTTAAACACTCCGTATATTTTCGTATCTTGCTACCGCAATTATGGTTAGTTATATATCACATGGCTTAAAGCACTGAACTGTGAAATGTTTAGTATTAAGTATTAAATAGGACTTGTTTGTACGTGTTGATAGTTTGCTTGTACCAGCGGCCGGCGTTGATTCGTCAACGTGACGGTGGACCAGATAATCGTTTCGCCGACAGTTTTCCACGCTTTCTCATGGATTATCTGCCCAAGGACAGTCCCAATCTTAAAGTATGATTTGCGCTGACAGGGAATTGTCGGCGATGACGAGGAACGTGATAACTCCTAGGATTTGCTCCCGCCACGCCAACAGGTTTTACGGCAAGACGGTGCGTGCCATAAATTGAGAGTGGTTTGCGTAACAATTAATAGAGCGTGTGCTAATCCCGGGAAGGCGTCGCAGCCCTAATATATAAATCCAGGCCACACATCGCTAAGCTAAAACGCAGATAAATCACTCACGCCCCTTATGAGGCGGTCCCCACCCACGCCTCTGCTTAGTTTATGCGACACCCGCCCCGTATCTGCGATTGCCTGGCTCCATCATCGCATTCTTCCCGCTGCAAATGGGATGGAGGAAAGTCTGCAACAAAGCTGACTAAGGCTGCACACGTTATTGGGGGGAGGGGAGGGGGAGGCTGGCTCACTTTCACGTTTCACACACTAGCGTGAATTTATAGCTCTTCAGTTTCACTTATTACCATCCAGTATTTCATAAACACCCTCAAATGCATTGCATTGTCTTACGACGACGGGACTCGCCCTAAAATTCCGATATCGCATTTTATGTTCCCCTTATTCTGTGAAAATCCCAACATTTTCTTCTTTCCTTTAAATTTACTCATCATTTCTCGTATTATTATTATTTTATTTATGGTATTCAGTCTTAAGACTGGTCTGATGCAACCCTTCATGCTAACCTATCTTGCGCTAGCCTTTTGATTTCATTATAACTAGCACAACCATCATCCTCCCTAATCTACTTAGTGTATTCCATCCTTGGCGCCTCCCTCTTCTGTTCTTACCCCACACACTTCCCTCTAATGCTAATTTTACAAGATCCTCGTGTTTATTATGTATAGTACCAACTGTCACTAAATTATAGTTTCAATGGCCAGTATTTTGTAAAATATTTATTTATACCTTTATAATAGTTATTAATGTCTGTAAGTTTAAATAAGACCAAAACAGACAAATATTAGTGAAACAAACTATTATATAAAAGCAACTACAGGTTTCGGTCCTTATGGACTCTCTTCAGATTGAACTGAATTACAATGGACGAAATTATAACATTCCAAAGTAAATGGTTAGAATCTAAAATTATTTCAAAACATATTTTAGATTCTAACCACACCATTGACTTGGACAATTTACAAATTTTAGACTAAAACTAACTAGAATTCCCGTTTAGTTTCATGAATGTTTCTTATAAAACACAACGATGTAAAAACGGGCACTGATTTTCTCAGTAGTTTACATAGAATACCTTAATTCATGAAATTTAATCTATCAAATGTATAATTATTATTTGTTTTTGTTTTTTAAATATTTTTGTCTTTTGGTTATTTATTTACTGTATTATTTGGCCCTACTGCAATATCTTTGGAATGTTATAATTTCGTGCATTGTAATTCAGTTCAATTTGAAGACGGTCTATGTCAGGACCGAAACTTGTAGTTGCTTTTAAATTATTCACTAATGTTTGTCTGTTAAAAATTAGGAATCATTACACTTTTTTAAGAAAGTCAGGAAATTGCGCTGATTTCTCTTGTTCTGTATCGTTACGTTTCTTGTGATTCTGCAGCTTACTTTGTTCTACCAATAACACCCTCTCAGAGTTAATTATAAAATGAATGTCTTAAAGCAGAAGACATAATTTAATCCTGAAGAAGGCGAGCCGACGTTTACTTACAGTAAGTCACGGTTGTAACAGGGAGTATACTGGGTTCTCAGCTGTGCTAAGTATAGTCTAGATGTCTTACAGGTGCTGAGGCGAGTGGCGAAGGGAAAGTGTCATAAAGCAATCCCCGCCCTCGCTCCTGCGATGGAGATCTTCGTGGAAGGCCTTAATCCTCTGGCCATGTCAGATCTGTATCTGAGCGGCGACCCTTCGCCCCCGGACGCATCTCCGCCAATACATCACAAGTCCTCAATGGCTGGGAATGCAATCGTGTCTCTTTAGAAATTTCACCTATCATTGACTTCCAACACTTCGTAGAGCGACGAGGCCAAAATTCTATGCAACCGTACAATGTGTGACTCGGATTATTTAAAATCATTTTTTCGAGAGCAGAAGATAGCAATATTATGTGTTCTGAATAAATAAATATATCTATACTAACGCCAACTTTACAACAAATAGATATATGGAATTACTGATTGTTACTAGAAAAAGAATACTTGACTCTTTACTTCAAAATCACCTATAGCACCACATTTCACATGCTTCTATTCTTTTCCTTTCTGCAACTATTGTCGTCCACGTTTCGAACCCTTATAACGATTTCATAATATTCACACTTATATTACTCTATTTTGCGAAAGCCTTCCTTACCTGTGCAATCCTACTCTTTGTCTACTATATATCACCATCCTTTTTTTATGCTGCCCAATTAGCAGAATCCCTTAACGTCTGTGAAAATATACATTCCCAATCTAACAGCCTTTGTTATTCGGGTGTTTCCCATACTTAACTCCTTTACCTTGGTTTTCCCTCTTTAATCCACATATTGAACTCTTTCCCCAGGACCACGTTCATTTATTATGGTTTCCAACTCTTATTTTGACTCCCCTAATACTATGATATCAACGGCAAAGCGTACTTTTTATTTCTTTTCCTTGCAGTATGAGACCTTTTCCATATTCAGTTTTAACTTCCTTCATCGCCTGTTCTCTCCCACCCTCTCCCTGTCTCCCCTCCCCCCTCTATCTCACTCTCTCACTCTCTCTCTCTCTCTCACTCTCTCTCTCTCTCTCTCTCTCTCTCTCTCTCTCTCTCTCTATATATATATATATATTTATTTATTTATTTATTAAAGAGCATGGGTGACAGTGCATCCATCCTTGTCTTACTCCTTTCTAGGTTTCTGCCTTCTTTTCTTGATCTTCAATTCTATTTAGTGCTGACTGCCTTCTGTAGATTTTATGTATAACTCTTCTTTCTCGATATTTTATTCCAGCGCTCTTCAAAAACCTTAATAGTGTGTTCCACTTCATATTATCAAGCGGTCTTTTCTAAATCTACAAATTCATGAACGTAGACTGGTTTTTCTTACCCAGTCTTCTAAAATGCTTCTTCCGTCCCTACATTCCTTCTCTTTAATTGTGTATTGTGTAAATCTAAATTTTCAACAAATTGGTCCCCTGATTAATTAATTTTTTATTATCCTTGTCTATTTCAAATGAGTTGTCATGATGAGGAAGAAGTGTTTAATGTACTATTAATTCAACGTCTTCAATTATTTTTCAGGAATCATTTAGAACGACCGAGTGCGCAGACACAAGAGAGGTAATTATGTTAATCAGGTTAAAATAAAAAATGAATACGTACTGAATTACATTTTTACAACTTTTTAGGTCCAAAAAATGTTTCTAGAAGACAAAATAAATGTAACAGGTAAAAATGAATGGACAATACAAATAAGTTACGACAGTCATACGCTTCATTTTATATCATTAGAGTAGTCACTGTTTTTATTGTGTAAAATCTCAGCCATCAGATGGTTTTCCGACATAATTTTTCAATATTAATTTTGCAGTGCCAGTGAACCCATATTTATCGAAATCTGAGAACATTTACAGGAAATTCAATTAATTTTGCGCACTACCTCTAATCGTTTGGCAACTATTTGCCCTGAATAAAATAATTGACTAAACTTAATGGTGTTTTCTAAACCAAATTTTAAAACCTGAAGGATAATTGACTTCCGGTTGAACTAAACGTTGTCTTACGTGAGCACAAGCAAGCGTGTTGAGGCGAATGAGAAACGAAATCTGATGCTGAAACACATCAACATATTAGTCCTCCTTATCGTAAGGCCACTAATTGCCGGACAAAAGCCTCGTCCGTGGTTGAGGATTATTACCCTGACAAGGGCATCACCGGAAGTTGTCTTTTTGGAGGCCATTACTGGTAATCTTCTAAGAGGCCATGGCTTAGCCCGGCCGAACGAAGGTGCTTAAATCGGTAAAAATCACAGCATTAACTTGTCACTGCTGCTCGAGTTTTAAGATAGACAGCCATATCACTCATTACGCGTGTAAATAATATTACACGACATAAAGGGTAAGAAATCGTCTTTTTCGTATGCATTGTCTCTAAATTTCTAAACATTCATTTAAGAACGAGCTGAAGTAAATAATTATAACTACGACGATTATTTAATTAGCTGGAAATCCAGAAAAAATTCCAACAGCTTATTCACTGGGAAAATCTACTGAAATTAAACATTTAATTATTTCTGGGGTTCAATAAATATTTCAATCCACGCTCTTTATTAATGCACTGCTCTTATATTTTGAATTGAGTAAATCACCTTGAGAAAATTTAAAAAACAAAGGTAAAATAAAATATTATTTTTAAAAATAGTAAAATAAAAGGTATAAGTAAGAATTCTTCACCAGTTTTCAATTCAATCATATTAGCTTCAATATTTCCATAAATACGTTTTGTGTTATTTTAAAATCTTAATTGACACCGGAAATAAATTCGTTTGTCAGAAACTGTCTACAAACGAGAGATAATCCAGTCTTTGAATAATTTAAGTTTTGACTTAAGTGTTTGAGCAACTAGCACGTGGTTATTTTTTCACGACTCTAGTCCATTGCACGGGATTCGATTTTAGTATTCAAAATAACCATTTATTTTAAAAAAATTCACTGTTGACTTATGTCTTTAACATTAAACCGATAATACCCAACCAAATTGTAGATTATTGTATAAACTGGTGGAACTGTTCCCCACAAAAATCCCAGTTTCCTGTAATATTAACCAGGCCATTGTATAATAAAACATGCAACAACTAATCTCCAGCAGATTTGGTTGATGTGGATGTTGGTCGCTCTAGAATGTGTCACTTTACTTTGTCACTGGACTACGACGCCCTTTATTGATTTTAGGTTTCACCGATTGTCCCAAAGTCAACTGATACATGTAAAAGAAAAATAAGTAAGGAATTGGGATATATGAAGGATTAAATAATAGTCGAGTAAGATTTTTAAAAATGAACTTTTACAGCTTACATCTAAGATGTGATTAAAAACAACCAGCAGATATAGTGACCAAAAAAGGTCATTTCACTTATATATAACTGCCAAGCAGATAGTGAAAATCGTCAGAAAATTTAGTGTGTTCCCAAAATATTTATAGATGAAGTTATGTGTATGTTATATAAAAATAATTTCAAGTACCATAGAACGAATACAGTAACAGCAAACATTCTGAAGCTGGAAAGAGAAAACTAATTTACTATTAAAATATTTTGTAGCATTGTTAACTATTGTAGACTTAAGTTGTAAATAAAATTCAGTTGAATAAAAATATGTTGGAAAAAGTTGAATAAATGGTAATTGTATGGCGGTCTGAAAGGAATGCAGGTGAGAATTAAGACGAAAAGTTTATTTCAATGTATAAAGATTGGCTTGTTAGCTGTTCATATTGTTTAGTGAAGTGTCTAAATTATTTTACATAATTATATTACATATTTATTTTAACACCGTTTACGTTGGAAGTGATTGGCTGAAAGACCACTTGGTTGGATAACTTTGGAAATAGGTCCATTGTAAGACGTAAGTTATAATTTGTAACGGGGGAATATTTTATAAGCTTAAGGTTAGTAAAGGTTTCAATCTCAGATTGAAAGCCTTTCTTAAATTTTGTTTCCCATGCAGGCCTGTAGGGGAATAAGAGTATAACTTTTCAATGAGTACAAAAGCCATGATGAATGCTACAGTGGCAGGCTGTATTACAGTCACAGGTGAAAGAGAGACTGTAACATATTATTTGCAGGTCATGCACAGCTGAGAGATAACCAGGGCTGACAACCTCCTCAATTCAAGTCCAGCGTCTCCCTTCAACAATGTTGCACTTGTATGTTATATGTTGTTAATAAATATGTTTTCACACTTAACCATGACTTTCTCTCGTCCCTTTCCTTTGGCAATTCAGATGTTGATCCACTTCACAAGCTACAAAAAGCCAAATCATACTAAATAACGGAATTCGACTCTCATTACATTTAAGTATCTGCATATATCTTTAATTTGCCACCACATTTAATTATGATATATATAAAATGAAATAAAATGACGATATTTAAAACGATGGCGACGTAGCAGAGAATGGAGGGTTTGAGGACGACTCATCCACACAACAACGTGTAACACTGCTTTTTTTACTATCTTTCAACCAAATTCATATTCAAGTACCGCAAGGTAAATAAATACAGAAAGAGAGAAATAATTGTTCCTTTTTCTTATGTTTATGAGCTCAACTCACTGTGATACTTGCATCAGAATCTAACGTCTGAGATCGTAGAACCAGAACTCTTCAGAAAGGTGGCAGAGATGCTAAAGGCATGACTCTTCACAGTCGATGAATTTAACTCTGTGTACCAGTCCTTCCATTGACAACATTTTGTCGCCGCTTTATACTGAATCTTCGAAATTATTTTAATTATGGGAAATTAACATGAACTATTGGCTTGGACCAGATACGGGACTTTACACGGAAATGTGCACAGTAACGTAATTTACATCGGCATGTAACAGTAGTTCGTATTAAAAATTAAACTCACAAAGTATTGGAGTCTCTTTCAATAGCTCATATTGCACAAGGCCTCTGCTACTACAGTTGAAATATAAAAATATGCAAGACATACAGTTTTCGTACTCCAAAAGAACATCGCCCTTGGTCAAAAATTTAGAGCTCAACTATCTAAACAAACAGTTCACATTGTTCAGCAGAATACACGTTCTCCTGAAAAGCACAGTGATTCAGTCTTTAACCATTAAAATCAAGATAAAAAAACATGCGAAGGGTTGGGTTAGTAGCCAGGTCGTTGTGGATGGAAGACCAAGACTATGACCACTCAGCCACCGTGTTACTCCTCGCATGGTTTCATTATAACAACTCATAAACTGTAGCAAAGTGGACTGTTATTTTAAATCATAATTTTTTTACCTATGTAAATATTAGTTTTTGAAGAAATGGGGGTAACTTGCAGTATAGGATTAGGTCGTTGATGCAGTAGTGTTTGGACAAGGTATGAGACTTGTCAATTTCTTCCATTACCTACGTAACAACTGAGTATCACGTGGTGCGGAGCTCGAAAGACAACGCTACCTCCATTAATCTTCTGCTTCCCTGGTAAAATGCCAATTCTTGAGCAAAATTTTTTGACAAATAATAGGATAGTAGAAGATGCAAGGAGGTTAAACTCATCAAAAATAACTCTTTTCGAACAGAATTTAGGCTATAACATTAGGATAGTAGAAGATGCAAGGAGGTTAAACTCTTTAAAAATTACTCTTTTAGTACAGAATTTAGGCTATAACATTAGGATAGTAGAAGATGCAAGGAGGTTAGAAAATTTTATGTGTTTAGAAAAATAGGGAAGGAAAAATACTTAGGACCGGTCGGGTTTGAACACAGAAAGTTGGGTTCAGTAGACAACAACGGTAACCATTCAGCCACCTGGTAGCTGGAAAAACGCATCTCTTAAATAGTCTAAAGAGGGGTATTACTGTGGACTTGTATAAATAAAAACATGAATTCTGTAGCTTTAGTACTTGAGCTGACAGATAGAGGGCGTCGCTGTTCTGTCCACATAAACATTGAGACACTCTGCAGATGCTTTACTGCAGTAAAAACGGAAAGCTCGTCGTGTGCTGAACACATAGATCCAGGGTCCGAGTTTCACGCCTTTACAAGCTCAGCCACGAGACGTTACACGGAACCGTGGACAGAAATCTATTTCATATCAACATGTAACGGTCGTTATTTTTAATAATTGAGGCCACAGAGTGTTGCTTTCTCTTTCATCATTTGATATTGTCCAAGACTTGAACTTACGAGGACTGTTCTACAGCAGTTGATATTGAAATAATGAAAGACAATTGTAGGTGTCGTACCACAAAATGGCAACTAGGCTGGTCAGAACAATTCACTTTAACGATCTGAGCCAACAGTTCATATTAATCTTTCTGAATGTGATTCGACTGAAGTAGGACAGGGATTCGGACTTAAAACATAAAAGGAAAGGTAAAAACATATGCCACGGGCGGGGTTAGTACCCAGGTCGGTGAGAATGGCAGACCACGACGGTGACCACTCAGCCATCGTGTTGCTCGTCGAAATGGTTCATAACAACAATTGATGAAGTGTAGCAATGTGAACTGTCATATTAAATCATAAAATTTTTACTCATGTAAATAATAATTTTTAAGGAAATGGAGGTAACTTGAACTGCAGGATTAGGTCGTTGATGCAGTAGTGTTTGGACAAGGTACGAAACCTGTCTATTTCTTCCATTACATACGTAACAGTGCGTATCACGTGGTGCAGTGCTCGAAAGACAGCGCTACCTCCAATACTCTTCTGCTCCCCTGTTATATGTACTTTATAAAACATCTCAATACTATTCCCGGAGGACCGTAAAACCTCCATTACTGTTATGCTCCCCTGGTAATATGCCTATTTCCACAAACACTCTCAGTTACGGACAAATTTTTCTGTAACAATAGGATAGCAGAACATGCAAGGAGGTTAGACGGTTCAAAATGATTTCGTTGCCAAGAAAATTGATTCGCACTGTTACACCAGGATAGTAGAAGAGGCAAGGAGGTTAGTAAATTTAACGTGTTTCGATAAATAAGGAAGGAAAAATATTTACGACTGGTCGGGTTTGAACCCAGAGTGTTGGGTTCAGTAGACCACAACGGTAACCATTCAGCCACCTGGTAGCTGGAAAAACGCATCTCTTAAACTGTCTAAAGAGGGGTATTACTGTGGACTTGTATAAATAGAAACATGAATACCGTACGTCATTAACTGTCGTACTTGAGCTTATGGATGAAGGGCGTTGTTTTTCTGTTGACATGAACATTTAGACGCTCTACACTTGCTTTACTTAAGTAAAAACGAAAGGTTCGTCAGGATCCGAACCCATAGATCCAGATTCCGAAGTTCACGCCTTTACAAGCTCAGCCACGAGACGTTACATGCAACCATCGATAGGAACGAGTTTGACATCAACTTAAAACAGTCGTTATTTTTAAAAACGGAAGCCATAGTGAGTTCCTTTTTCCAACATTTCATTTTGTCCAAGACTGGAACTTGCGAGAACTGTGCTACAGCCGTTGATATTGAGAAAATGAATGACATTTGTTGGTTTCGTACCACAAAAGGCCAACTAAGCTAGTCAGAACGTTCCACCTTAACGATCTGAGCCAACAGTTCAAGTTACTCTACGAGAATGTGATTAGCCTTAAGAATGGCAAGGATTCAGACTTTAAACATGAAAGGAAAGGTAAAAACACATGCCAAGGGTTGGGCTAGTAGTCATATGGATATGAATCTCAGACCACGACGGTGACCACTCAGCCATCGTGTTTTGTACAAACAGTTTCCGCAATAATGTCTGAAGAAGGGGTTTAATGAGGACTTGTATAAATAAAAACATGAATTCTGTAGCTTTAGTACTTGAGCTGACAGATAGAGGGCGTCGCTGTTCTGTCCACATAAACATTGAGACACTCTGCAGATGCTTTACTGCAGTAAAAACGGAAAGCTCGTCGTGGGCTGAACACACAGATCCAGGGTCCGAGTTTCACGCCTTTACGAGCTCAGCCACGAGACGTTACACGGAACCGTGGACAGAAATCTATTTCATATCAACATGTAACGGTCGTTATTTTTAATAATTGAGGCCACAGAGTGTTGCTTTCTCTTTCATCATTTGATATTGTCCAAGACTTGAACTTACGAGGACTGTTCTACAGCAGTTGATATTGAAATAATAAAAGACAATTGTAGGTGTCGTACCACAAAATGGCAACTAGGCTGGTCAGAACAATTCACTTTAACGATCTGAGCCAACAGTTCATATTAATCTTTCTGAATGTGATTCGACTGAAGTAGGACAGGGATTCGGACTTAAAACATAAAAGGAAAGGTAAAAACATATGCCACGGGCGGGGTTAGTACCCAGGTCGATGAGAATGGCAGACCACGACGGTGACCACTCAGCCATCGTGTTGCTGGTCGAAATGGTTCATAACAACAATTGATGAAGTGTAGCAATGTGAACTGTCATATTAAATCATAAAATATTTACTCATGTAAATAATAATTTTTAAGGAAATGGGGGTAACTTGAACTGCAGGATTAGGTCGTTGATGCAGTAGTGTTTGGACAAGGTACGAAACCTGTCTATTTCTTCCATTACATACGTAACAGTGCGTATCACGTGGTGCAGTGCTCGAAAGACAGCGCTACCTCCAATACTCTTCTGCTCCCCTGTTATATGTACTTTATAAAACATCTCAATACTATTCCCGGAGGACCGTAAAACCTCCATTACTGTTATGCTCCCCTGGTAATATGCCTATTTCCACAAACACTCTCAGTTACGGACAAATTTTTCTGTAACAATAGGATAGCAGAACATGCAAGGAGGTTAGACGGTTCAAAATGATTTCGTTGCCAAGAAAATTGATTCGCACTGTTACACCAGGATAGTAGAAGAGGCAAGGAGGTTAGTAAATTTAACGTGTTTCGATAAATAAGGAAGGAAAAATATTTACGACCGGTCGGGTTTGAACCCAGAAAGTTGGGTTCAGTAGACCACAACGGTAACCACTCAGCCACTGAATTTCTCGAAAGCTCTCTGTTTAAAACTCTCTGAAGGATGGTATTACTGTGGACTTGTAGAAAAATTTGATATCGTCCAAGACTTGAACTTAGGTGGACAGCAGTTGATATTGAGAAAATGAAAGACTTTCATAGGTTTCGTATCACTAAATGGCAGGTAGGCTGGCCGGAACGTCTCACCTCAACGATCTGAGCCAACAGTTCATGTTACTCTATGAGAATGTGATTAGCCTTAAGAATGACAGGGATTCAGACTTTAAACATGAAAGGAAAGGTAAAAACATATTCCAAGGGTTGGGCTAGTAGCCACACTGTTGTGAATCCCAGACCACGACGGTGACCACTCGGCCATCGTGTTGCTCGTCAAAACGTTTCATTATAATACCTATTGAAGTGTAGTAATGTGGACTTATATTAAAACATACAATATTTACCTTTGTAAATTTTTATCTAATGAAATTTTTGTAAAATGGACTGTGGGATCGGATTTTACATGATTCTTAAACAGTTGCCTCTATTTTCTTAGCTACCAGCTTCAAATACAGTCCTTACTTTGAATTGAGCTCATGGTCTACAGTAAGGCACTACTCAAGGGGATAATAAAATTTCTGGGTCTTGAATAAGGAGACAGTCATCCTTACGTAGCCGCTACTTTAGTCGCGAGTCAGTATTCAGTTTCTTTCGGTGAGGAAGAAATGCGTTTGCTCAGTGCGCTTCAAACACAATGGATAGTGATTGTTGTAATGTTGAGAATTTTGGTCTATTGTAATTGAAGTAAGGAATTATTTAGCTAAGTATTTTCTAACTTCTCATGCTGTGGCAGTGGAAATAATAATCTCACTTACTCCTCCATTTACTTGACTACTCACCAAGGCCATCAGAATCCTAAATTCGAGCAGAGAAAATTTAGTTTGAATTGAGAAGTTGGGATCGTTTCCAGACCTCGAGGACTAGCGAAGCCATTGACGCCTTGAACTGCAAAGCTGCTGTGACGTCTAAGTTAGGAATAGGGCTTCATATTTGACATTTTGACGTTCATTTTTAGTCCCCGCCAAGACGATGAGAGATGAAATGCGTTGCGCTCGGATTTTCCCTAAAGTAAAACTCTGGACATTATATTTCGAATTCCTCGCCACCGATGAGAGAGAAAAGTTGACTTGCGCTTGTAACTAATTTTGATTCTTTTGGTTTAGCAGTTTAGAAATGATGTTGGAAGTTTGTACGCAATAGCGACCATTGGTCCTCATACTTATTCCTCTCTTTCTTTCTTTATTCATTTGTTGGCGTCCTCATTGGGACTGTCTCTTTGAACCCGCAAAGAAGGAAATCAGGACTTAGGATTAGTGTTGCACGAACCTTCGTGTTGTGTGAGTCTTTCCTGTCTCCCCAACATTCTTAATTTAGTCGTTTGATTTGATCTTTTATCTAACAAAGTTCTATGTTACTGCATTTATGAAAATACACTAATTGTGAACAGCGAAGAATTCCTTATATCAATATGATTTGGCTTGTTTTGTAGCTTGTGAAACAGATAAACCACTCAAGTTCCCAAGGAAAGGGATGAGGGAAGCAGAAAGCCCCAGTTAATTGTGACAAAATATTTATTAACAACAAACAGATTATACAACATGCATTTTCAAATTATTACACATCAATATTGTGAATGGAGCCTTGGAGGGTGACGAGTTGAGAACGTTGTCAGCCCTGGTTCGCTCTCGGCTGTGGATGACCTGCAAATTACAATAATATACGAATTAAAAGGGCTGATTAGGCTTAAAGAAAATTATATTTAGTGATGATAGTTTAAATCCATTGATACGGTGTACTGAAATTATACAAATCAAATAAATTTAAGACCAAATTGGAGAGACAAAACTTCACAAAATATAGATCTGCCTCAGGTAGTTCAAAAATGACAAATGTTATTAAAATTTCAGTACCTTACAAAATAAAAATATATTCCTCTTAAAGCAAGACGACAACAAAATACAAATTAAGAGGCGATGAAATATCGTAGGATAATATATGAGAGATATGATTTGTAGGAATTTAAACTAATCCAGTAACAAAGAAGAATGGAGATCTTAGGACTTGGTAAATGAAAGATCGGCGTGTAACATTTTGGCGTTGTGATGTTCTGTTGATGGCGTTTGCCTGGTTGACGGATTTGGGTTGAATTTTTTTTTGCAGTCCACCTGTTTTTCTTTTCTTGTGTCAGGTAGAGGAGTGTGGAACGATTCTGTTGGAGTCCAGAGTGATCCGTCACCAGAGTCCACAGCTAGAAGCATCTGCTCTTCTTTCTTCACTCAGAGCAACCTGGGAGCAAAAAAGTTTCATATGGTGAGACAATTCCATGTACTTGCAAACTAAATTGGACACAAAAGAACATTTAATGGTTGGAATTAAATTTACGAGTATTACCCGAATATGTTGGTTTTTGGTACCAGCTCCTAATTAACTTATTAATGAAATATATGTTAAGTTTCATAGGTAAAAATTAAGTTAGAGGGCCTTAATTATTGTAAGGTGGAGTAAGGGAGAGAGAGGTGAAGAATGAAAAAATTACCGATTTGTTAATGTTACCCCTTGAAGAGTATCAAGACATTGAAAATAGCTCATTAGCGACGACAAGCGACGATAATAAACAGTGACAGAGCTGACGAGTGAGAGAATTGTAAGCAAAAGTGTTGCCTTGGGTATAGTTTAAGTGAGTGTGACTTAAATAAGGATGAAAATATTTAATTCGAGGAGGACGAGCCGTTGGCAACCATATCACACAAAATCTGGCAAGTCATGTCCAGGTAAACAAAACTTACTTTTAAAGAAAAATTAAAATTATCATAAAAACGACAATGCGGTCTTCTTTTTGTATGATTTTATTAAAGAAAATGATCACTGAACTTTTCTAATAAGCTTCATAAATCACAGACAATACTTTTAAATTCAATAAATCAATTATCTGTCAGTATTTATTGGTATTATTTTAATTCAGTAGATATTATGTTTTAACGAAATTTTCTATATTACAATGTGGTGCTAAAAATGCTTTACCGTCAACGTCGAAACTTTTCAGGTTCCACAGCATCCAGTTCAGCGATTCGATGATTGAGTCGGCCGAGGATTTGAAGGGTCTCCAGCCTTGATGCTCCTCAAAGGTAGATCTGAAAGAAAGAACAAGGTACATAAAATATCACAAATAATTTGTAATGGTTTGAAATATAGTTAAAATGAAACCATCATGATAAAGATTGTCAACATATAAACTTCATGGTGGACAATCTGGAGATTCTGACATGACAATTTACAGGATTATAGTAGTGAAACGTCAACGATTCCATGATAAAGACACATTTGAATAAGTTGCGGATCTTTATAGTGCTTAATTAATTTTTGGGCTACTGGAACCACCATAGTCTTTTCTCTGAAAGAGGGAGACATGCCGTTTCTGTAATTCCCAATGGTTCCACAATCTACACAGGTGTGACGAGAACGTTTTTAAAGAAACTGCAATGAGTATCCCATAAGGCAGCAAGATAAGGTGGACATCAGATAATTAGAGACCGAGAGATATATTAATATACAAAGGTGAAACGTTGTTGGTTCATTCATATACAATTGCCACAAAATGAGGAACTTCTTCTTAAGGTACAAATAGAAGCCATTGGAAAATAAGAGTTAAGGATCACCCCAGAATATATAAATCTTCTTAAGGTACAAATAGAAGCCATTGGAAAATAAGAGATAAGGATCACCCCAGAATATATAAATCGTTCTCGACCTGGAATCGGAGGCAGTCTTTCGCAGTACGAGCCTTTGTCCAACACTTCCTGACAATAAACGTCTATAGCTTATTAAAGATAGAACAAAATAGTGACAAATGTGTGGGTGCTGATTAAGAAATTTAAGAACCTTATCAATATTTTCTTTTAACCCTACGAATAGAATTATCCAGGAAATAAATGCATACTGTTAAAATAAAAAATACCTCACACGTAGAGAAAAGGATTGAAACTACATATCGAGTCGATAGGAAATAAACAGTGACAGGACGGAAGAGCTTACCGTTACAGATTTTTGAGAAAACGTAAACAGAAAATTGATTTACGGGACTGAAATTTAGGCCAAAATCTGAAAAAAAACTATTTCCTAATTTTTTTATATTAATACGCCTATAAGATTTAGATTTATTGTTGTTTCCATTAGTCCTCGATTGAGGAAATAGGATACGTCATACATTAAAAATTAAAAATGAACAAAATAAAGTACAAATAATATTTAAATAAATTAATAAAAGAAAATGTATATAGACAAAAGTCAATATACTGAAAAAGAGCTGCCAAAAAAATAAGGAAGGTGTAACACGTGCTACAGGACAATTTTAATTAATGTTTTATTCTAAATTAATAAATTATTACTTTTTTTAAAAACATGTTTTTTTCTCAGCTTTATGATTTCCGGTACCAAAACATTTTCCATGCGTCACAAATATTAAGATTTTGTCTCTATTCTTTTGGTACAATATCTACATGCTAATACCAAATAGTGATGTTTATTTTATAAGTTGATATTAAAGAATGGATACCCAATTTCGGTCTTCGTTTATTGACATAATGTTAAATGTCAGTCATATATTTGTCTCAGGAGCTTAGGGCTCAATAAGCCACATTCATCTGAGGGTTTATCTTCTACGCTAGCGTAGGTCCCGGGTTCCAATCCTGGCATGGGCTTGGATGTTGGATGCAAAGTACGGCGTAAACATTGAAAAGATGGGCTGACAGTAATATAATTTTTTATATGTAATAACATAGAAGATAAACCCTCAGATGAATATGGCCTATTGATCCAAAAGCTCCTGAGAGAAATATATGACTGACATTTAAATGTATAAAATTGTGTCAATAACGAAGACTGAAATTGGGTATCAATTCTTTAAGATCTACCTTTAAATACAAGTATTAGTTTTCTAATTGTTCAAGTACTTCAGGTGAAAAAAACGTTTCGAAGTGCCGATTTTTAAGTAACCGTATGAAGCTCTTAGTAAAAAATTAATTACCCCTCACAATTTTCATCAATTTTAAAAATAATACAGACAATTGATAACAAACGTTCAGACCTACATATTAACGTCAAAACATAAAATATATTTAGGTACTAATGCAAGGAACATTTTCAAAACTACCAAGTTTAAAAAGATCTTAATAAAGAACAATTTTCCAAAAACAAAATTTTGTACATTGCTACACGTGTGGTTTTAACACACAGTTAAAATTTCAGCACAGTAGCACTTCAGTTACAGGTATTTCAAATTTCAGTCCCAGTGTGTAAAGGGAATAAATCAATCAGTTGATGATTAATAGATGAAGGGTGCACGAAGAGTAAAGGCTTTTTCAGAAGGTAAAATAAAAATAATTAAGGTTTTAAACAAGAGTCAAGCTATGAACAGGAAAGATAATGGACAGCAACTGGTGATGAGTCACTTCACCATTGTGATTTGACGTAGCCCTATTTTGGAGAGTTGAGTGGCTTCGTGTCAGGGCGTTGCGACACGTTATGCCGCGCAACCAATGGATTGATTTGCTCGTAAAAACGAGGTCTCCGTTTCTGCTAGACTGCTCCTCGGCTAGGATTGATCAAAATGTGCGGAAGCATGCTTCATTGTGGAGCTTTCCTTTTTAACAGAGCCGGGCCGTTAGTTCCCACGGAAGAAAAGCGGACAAAAACCTGTGAGAATCAGTGAAATTGTTGACGATTTTTGTGACGGAGTTGGTTCTTGGCAGTAACAAGAAGGGGGTGCCACAGCTAAACAGTCGAGGCGCTGGCTGACTTAGTGGTCTTGTGCTGAATTCGCGGTTCGTTGAACCACTTCCTCCTCCTCCTCCTCATCATCATCATCCGATGCTAAACGAAACGGGTGATCTACTGTGTTCAGCGGAGCTTCCGCCGCTCTAATAATAAGCAATTCGTTTCGCCGCATGCTATAACATTCAAGTAAATCACTTTATTGTCCTACCAAAGAAAAAAAGTGTGACCCGAAGTGTTTGTATTTCCCAAAGAAAGAAAACAATCAAAACAGTTCCATTGTCAACAAATCCTCCGCTGAATTAAAATCGAAATATTTTACACAATGCAAATGATAACTTCTACTGATTTTATTCATTAGGTCTAATAGTAAAGGAAACTAAGGTCAATAGTTAATCTTATGGGCAGGAATAAGAAATAAGCAGGCAATTATTAACACTCATTACTAGCATTTTAACTATTCAATATGAAATTTACAATAGTTCCTGCTCCTTAGAAGAATTTATACATAACATTACTGCCGCATAATATTTTTAATATAATGCTATTTTAGAAATACTCAGGCCATTTTAATTTTTACCCTCTCAAATCTCGTTTTATCTATCGGATATTTTCCCTATAGCTGATTATTTCCTTTAGGACTCTTGTACCGCTTATCTTAAATTTCTTTCAAACTCCAAGCAGAGCAACAATATTAATTCAAAGAATTACGGCTGAACCACACGTGAAGGCTGAGAATAAATTGAAGAGCACGTGACGGATATTATTTATTTTACGAATAATCTGTCTGAATCTCAATTTTGTACTGTCTTTTGAAATCATTTTTAGTGTAAATTGGCCTGAAAGAAAAAAGTCAGGGGCCACATGTTATTGACTGCAGGATCAATAGTAATAAATAAAACAGCGTACTTTAGAGGAGGAAGATATTCCTGTTTCATTTTTAATCTGTAGCAGATAAAAAAATTAAAAATTCGATGTTTAAAAAATTTTCAGAGTAGTGGCTTAAAATATCCCAACAATCGTACGATAATAAACTTACTAACCTCAGTTTATTGCAGGATTTCTGTCCAACATCTATTGTCAAGTCATAGTCAACAAACTTCCAATTGAGAGGTTAATTAGGGTTCCTGGAAAAATTGCAATATGTGAAAAGTATACTTTGATATACGAGAATAATGAACAAGAGTTAGTTATAAACTCTAAACATTAAAAAGAGACTAGATTAAGCCATCGATTTATTTTAGTAACAAATTTTGACCTATATAATACTTCTATTCTTTATTATTTTTCTGATATTATAATTTAAAACTTAACTTTGAAATTTATTACCCGTTCAGTCTATTTATCTCCCTTTTTATAGTCCTTTCGTTCTCCTTTCTCACATCTTTATTACTATTTTACGAGGTGTCTTTACCAAAAAAGAGGCTTATTTACATATCAGCTTCCCTAACCACACGTTCCGTACCGAGGGTACAAATTTCGCAGCGAGAGTTTCCCCGCACCTTGCATTTAGGATGAGCTTAATTGGAACGCGGAAGAACGTTTCGCCACCGTTTGACGAAATAGCTCGGCGTCTTTGAAATTTCGTTTGCGTGCGATTAAACTCGTTAACAGAGGAGCCAATTGCAAGGAGCGTAGTTGCCAGTTGGCACTTCGGAGAGGAGAAACTATTTCACGCACCAATGGACGGCCGCCTCTTGCAATCAGCACAATTATCTAGCCTCGCACGTGGCCTCTTCTTATCACGTGTAATTGCAAATTACTGGCTAAACTTTGCTACCGACGTCTTCCAATTATTTTACGCAACGTTTATCTCGGTAATGTACAGTGTTACTCAAAGTCAACATCTACAAACGATTATTAATTACTTTCATGTATTATTTTAAAATTCGTTCCAAGTAACAATCATTCAGCAATCAAATCGTATTTACATTACGCATAATTAAAACACAAAAAATAGCAGGAATCATCAATTAAATGTTTTTCCAGAAAGATTCTATATTTAAAATTTGAATAATAACATGGCATTTTAAATTCCCATTTTGCAAAATTCTACCACTTTTATTTTAAAAAATATTATAAAATTATCCCGATACTAATTCTCCTAATTAGGTACCTATTCAAAAACCTTCTGTCAGTTTATTGCCCCAGTTGTTTATCGTCCAACAAGGCTTCCGGATTTTCAATCGGATTCAAACAGTATTTTGAATTTATCGTTTTAGGTTCCAAAAACACCATTCTTTTTTATTTTGAATTTCAGTCAAATAACTAGGATTCTAGATTTTGAATTTGTCAATTATTAGTATGAAATCAAAATTTTATATATGAAAAATAACTATCGATTGGATTCAGAAACTAAGTCCATTTAATTTATTGTAAGTCAATCCGTAACCAAAAATATGATTAGTTCAGATTTTACACAATAAAGAAACAATTATATATGTATTGTAAATAAACATTAAAGATTCGTATAACAATTATTAAAATTTTGAAGAAGAATTTAAAACTTAATACTGCAAGTGCTGGTCGAAATGTCTGTTTAGTACTCAGTTTTAAATTCATGTTCAAAATTTCAATAATTGGCTGTTACATGAGTTATTAATTCTTATTGATTTATTACATAGTTTATCTGATAATTAAATATTCAATAAAAGAGTAAAATCAGCCTCTCAAACTTTCAAACTTCTTCAGGTAAAATTTTAGTTGCACATGTAACTTCACTCCATCGGCAAAAACTTTTGCAGCACACTCCTGCATTCCGGCCGAAGGAATCATGGAGTGAGTTTCCATGTACAGCTTAATTTTTATCTGAAGAAGACTCAAATGAGAGACGAAACGTTTCATATTAAAATTAAAAAACTGACAAAGAGGTTGATTTAACTCATTTATTAATTTATATTCTTAACAGTTGTTAATTATTCTTTTACAGAACATGAATATCCTAATTAGGCACTGTGTGTTAATAAATATTTAACAGTAATTAATATGTAAATAATTGATGTCTCTTATTATAAGTTTTTTGGGGGCGGGATGAGGAAGGTGACAACGTGTCAGAAGACGATGATGAAATGCACTAGAATAATTTAGGATGAATTTTCATAAAACTAAATCTTTAAATTCTTTGAACAGCAGCGTTTTTCTTTCTCGCTTGTTTTCTGCTTCTAATTTGGAGTCTAATTTTTTGACTATTTCATTCCTATTAACTAAGTCTAACAGAGCGAAAAAATTCATCCTACTTTCTATGATGCTCTGCATCAATTAAAATCTACTTTGATTTTCCTGTGAGGATGTTATCAAGCCAGGATAAATTATTGCAATTTACAACGAAACATAACAACCGGCATATCATCGCATTCAAAAATATTTCATATAGTAGTTCTCTAAGACGTTTCGTCTAGACTTTTAGACTTTTTCCGATAAATTAAATTTTCTACTTAAATTAACCGCTAGCTATTTTTTAAATAAAGCAATTATAAATTTAGAAAAATAATATTTTATTAAGCTATCAAGCCTACAGTTTCTGAATTAAATTATACAAATATTACATACATTTCAAGGATAAAAATGTACCTGAAGAAGTCAAAACATCAAACCAAAACGTAGTAGAAAACATTGACAAATAAGATGTTTTGTTTTCATAAATAGTGTTAAAAACCTGATCTATTTGTCAATTTTGTTTATTTGTAAATATATCAGTATCTATTTGATTTACAGTAATACTTTGATTTCAATTACTTACTGGAATGAAATCTATTAATAAATATTAAACTAGTTGGAAAATTCTGAAGTTTACTAATGAGGCGAAATGGGTTACATAAACACAAATCTGGTTGTAAAACGAATTAAATACATCTTACTAAAGGAAAATACTGAACGATACCCATAATATTTCTACGAAGGAGGATACTGAACATTAAATAAGATTTAATAATTTAAAGCCATCTACCATCATAATTACATATCCCAGCAGTAGCTCAATTTCATCTGAAGTCGTTAAAACGCATATTATCATATGCGCTGCTCATGTTACGCGTTTGCAGTAATGATAAACGAATCATTTGAAGTTCTTTAAGCTGTCCTGCCCCGTGAAAAAACCGGTCACGGAAGAAAGGTTATTACTATGTGCGCCATTAAAATATTCATATCGCTAATGTTGCAGTCACGACATTCTCCTTCTTACGATATGTTCTATATAATGAATATATTAACTGAATAGCTTTTTAGAGAAAAAAAAGCAACGTTCTGCTAAGAGTGAACACAGTTATTCAGAAAAATTGATAGGGGAAATCTTTAAGCACTACTCGAAATAATATTTTAGAGCATTTTGTCATACTGTGACCAATATTTTTTTTAACTTCACGTATCCCAACTTCTGTAAATTTTCATTAGACGGATAGCAGGATGTGATTGTCTGGAAATAACGCCACAAAAACAACAAAGGCGTCTTATTTCAGGACGACTTTGTCAGAATTTAGGTCGCGTTCGGTTACATAGTTACACTTGCATAAAATCGGATTTAACTATAAAGTAGGGGCCCTCAGGTCCCCTATAATTAAATTTCAGGTCGTGTTTGTGGTCGTGAGGAACAAAATTCAATAAAGACTAAATTGCCATAAGTAATCTAATTATAATAATTAAACGTACTCATTACTAGGGCGTAACATTAGAAAACGAAAATTCTTTTATATTTTTATTGTAAGATTGGTGATTCAATTTGCATTATTCCTATTTGTATTAAATGTGTGGTGAACCATCTTGTATTAAGTGTAAAAAATACCGAAATTTGAGAAAAATAAAAAGACAAATAGTGGCCAAAAGCCATAGATTTAAAAAATTAATTAGAATACGTTTCGTGACCAACTTTAGTTAAATAATTTTCGGGGAAATTAATACTTCGTAAAATAAAAATATTAGAACATGTTTGGCTTCAGATAGAAACATTCCACTGTGCAACAGTGCTACCGAATAGTTCAACAAATAAATATATGGAGGAAAAGAAAATCTTAGATATCAGCCAAACTTTTGTTAACACTTGGCACGATGGACTACTCCTCAAATTCAAAAGCTTCCTACCTCCACAATATTATTTCTTAATAAAATCATATTTAAATGAGCGCTAATTCAGAACAAGAATCAGCATCTGCCACAAGGTTGCGTTCTGGGTCCTTTATTACTGCTCACATAATATTTTCCAACGACGACAACCACGGTAATTGGAAAATTTGATAATGATATAGTTATCATAGCAAAACATACAGCAATCATACCTATTTGGAGTTATGGTATATAACCATGGGGATGCAGCAGTAAATCAAGTATGAAAACCATTCAACGAGATATCGTCGAATCCCCCTCGTACGTGTCAAATACAACAATACATGAAGTTTTATGCAGAAAGTTTATACATGAAATTATACAAGAAAGAAGTAGTAAGCACCACAACAAACTGGAACACCATATTAACCCTCTAATGCAGCCACTGAACAAACAGAAGGTTAAAGACTCTGACCAATCGACCTGAAGACGGCAGAAAATTCTGAGTAAACTTAGTTCCAGTGATTTAAACCATTGCCTCGCTAAAGTGGTCCTCAATCCCATAATATAACGAAATTGGATGGCTAATACCTATGTCAGCATATTAGCCCATAGAAAGTGTATATTTATGACTTTTAATTGAACAAATTAATAATAAATTCGTTCAATAGATTATTAATTATACAAATGATAGATACGTTGAATAGAAAAACTAAAAAGAAGAATGATAATTCCATATACTAAGGGGAATATGATTGTTAGTCAAAGTACATTACAATAGAGCAAATTGACTAAATATATAGAAATGGGGGAAATAGAGATATAATTCATAGATATACTGAGCTAAATGAAACAGGAACCGTTGGAAATATAGGTGGCAGAATTTATACTTAGCTGATGAACTTTTTCATTTTTGAGGGAAATTTTAACTTGTTTGCTAAAATGAATAAAAATATACGTAGAAATATTCTTCCGGAAACTAAGTGTATCGTGAATGTTTATAACACTACAGACGCACAAAAAAACGCGACCAGCAATCAAATTGTCGGGTGTCTTAGCAAAGAGTTAAGTTTAAATAATAATAGGGGGAAATTCTACAAAGGAAGTTAAAAGAGGATGAAATGATTGTGAAAGATTTTCTTTACTAAGAATAAAGATGTTAGAATGATAAAATATGACAAATACAGAAAAAGGATTGTTATAATTCTCGAAAAACTGTATGACGAGACAATGATAGAGTTGAACCATATACAGTATTATGAGAAATCCTACGAGGAAAGACTTTTTTAAAAAAATTATCAAATGAGAATTATTGTCGATAATATTGTTGAGCCGACTTATTATCTAACAAAACGGTTACATAAATCAGTAGATAGGTTACCAGTAGATTAAGATACTGTTAGACACTGCTTATGTTGGTTCTGACGCCATAAAGTAGGTGTAGGGCGTTAAAAGGTAAATTTTATAATTTTGTTGCTCTACTGACGATTTAATAACGTGTTTACAACGAGATTTAATACCGTAGAGGGATAATATAAATTATTTTTTTGGAATCACCGGGTACCCAGTAAGTGTGATATAAAAAATTATGGTCCACGATTGTAGCATGAGGCAACCCACAATTACTAAGAAGCAATGCACGAGTGACGATTTCGATTTTGTTTCGCCTTAATCGGAATTTAAAATTATCGCGACCGATCGTTTTATCCTTACAAAGTGAGGACACCCATGGAGCCGCTATCGGAACAAAATGGGAAGCCTCGAGTGTCTTTCTTGAATACTATTAAGACGAGGAGCAGACATTGGCACGGAGGCCACACCTTGCTTAATATGCAGAGCCACCTTCCAGTTCCCACACGCATCACCACCAGCCGTCAAGTAGCCCAGCTTCATCCACACCTCCAAAAGATACTGCGGAGAAAATCTCAAGCCGAAATTGCTTTTGGTAAGATTTGCGAGGTAACTTCTATCACTACATGTAAAGAAACAAGACGTGAACAAATAGATTCAACTGGTAAAAAATACTTATTTTACAGCGACTTTTACTGAACTAGATCATAGGTGATGAACGTGCGGTCTTTTGGCCACATGCAGCCTTCATTACAGCTAATACAGTACAACCTCGGTTTTCGTCGATAATCCGTGGGGTAATCCGCTGGCGGAGTTGACACTTCAGAGAAGAATTTATTGCAATTACATGCCAGCAATTTAATCTGTGTCTATACCAATGGCGCATCTTGCAAGAAAGTTAAAAATAGAACAAAAAATGAGCTTATTTTAGTTACGAGAAGATACTATCCTAAATGTTATACATATCTGGAAATATGCTGTTTTTATCCATGTCTATGAGTAAATGCACATAATTTATTTTTCTGCTAAAGAAAACTAGTTTAAGAACGCAAATTTTGGATGCTCATTTACAAGACCAATTAATGCTGCGCTTACGAAATTGAACCAAATATTCAATTACTTTCAAACAAGAAACCAATCCTAATGCCCCACTAAGTTAAATTTCCCATTGGATTTAATTTTTTTTACGTATTTCTGCTGTGATGTTAATATTATTACATTTATTTTAATGTTCAAATGTATTTACATTTGTTCTACTCATATGATTATTACTTCTAATTAATATTTTTATTTTCTATTATACTTCTTTATAGCGTAATTATTTTATTTAAATATCTACTTTTAACTAAACAAACAATTAATGATTGTCATAAAAATAATTATCCTTGTTTAAATACAAAATATTTTTATATTCAAACTTTTTGTTAAATAAAAATTAAATTACTTAATGTTTCTTGTATTATATCTATACAATGCAATAAATTAATAAAACTATAATAACCTAACAATAGTCTCATGCGGCCTCTTTTATTACTGCCTCAATTAGTAAAACGTTTTATTTAAGATGCAATATGTTTTAAATACTTAAATAATTTAAAAATATTTCTCTCTTGAGAGGGACGCACACGCTGCGACATATAAAAGCGACGCATTGAGCTGCAGTTTGTAGTAATGGATGGGAAGCTGGAGGATATCCTGCTGGGAAATGAGTGAGAGCCAGGTGGAGGTTGACTTCCTCCTTCCTGGTTTTCCTCTTTCCCTCCCCCCCTTGGTCCATGGCCAAGGAAACTAATTTAAGACTCCTGCAGGCTGAGACGACCTTGGGCAGTTTGAGAGGTGTATGTATGGGCGTCGAAGACCTTCGGCATACGGTAAGAGTAGTTCGCTGATCCCATTGGACCAGTCGGCCAACTGCCTCTCAATACTGAACAAGGCACGGAGCCGGGTTTGTTGTGTTCCCACAGCAATCCAGTCTCCCGTCATCAGAAGAGCGCAGGAGTAGTACCCACTAGCCCGACCTACCTGATGCAGGTTTTCTAGGGTTTTTCTCTGCATCACCTTTAGGTGAAACACCGGGTAGGATCCTTACACTATAGCCTGGGGGCCCTAGTCAACCCTGGGCTACCTTGCTCTACCTTCCAAATCCTCCCTTTTCAAGTCCCTTCCTTTGCTATTAAAGGGGAGTTGCCTGCTTCAGGATCACCCTCATGTAGCCTGTTACCCAAAAAAAAATTTGCATTTGTTTTTCATTTGTTTCAGATCAATTTTTATCTCACAGCGCCTTACGATTATGTAACCATGCAAAAATAGTATATTAATTTTGAGAAATTAAAAAAGATCTTGGGTCTCGGTTTCTATATATTCTAAGAATAATACCATGAATATGAAATACGTGTTTGATGGAACCAGGTATGTATTCTTGCTTACATATTCATAATCAGCGAAAGGAAGATGATTGGTAAATGATCAACCGGGAATGACTCAGGGGAATGTTTTCCTACTGGACTCTTGGACTTTGTTGACGTGGAGACGTAATTAGAGCTGAGGACACAGCGAGTAGCACGCGACCGTAAGGATCCATTCATTCCCACAGGACTCCGTGAATGGCTGACCACGGACCGGAAAGGGGGTGGACGGGGCTTCTGGGAGCCTCGGACGCTCTGGTGGCCCACGCTGCTTGCGTAACGCACTTCCGTCTGTCAACTTTGTTCGCGTGCGATACAGGACCTTCACCACGCAAACTCCTCGAATCAACACTCTTCTCAATATTGCAATTCACCAGCACCATATACGTCTAATTATTATTAGTATATCGTAATAATACTTAACCAGTTTCTTTCATTCCATTCATTTGTGAGCAGGACTTAAAGATTTATAATGCATATTTTAAGTATGGAAATTTACAAATATCGATTATGTAGGATGAAATTATGCAGCTCTCTAATCAGAAGGTAATGTCTATTTCCTAATCTGCTACGAATGTATTTCAAATAGCAAATAATATCACTAGTAATATCTCAAACGTCAGTTGCCCAGAAATAAGTAATAAAATTCACCATACTAACGTCTGAATAGTAGAATAGTAATTTATAATCCAAGCTTAATATATGAGGAAAAGTATATAGCCATATATATGTGTTTAATTTCTGCCTGTCCTAAAAGTTCAATGTACTTTACGTACTAAAATCCCTTTACTTTTATTTCATTCCATGTTTCGACTTCACTTCTTTTAATAACGCGCCAGTCTATTCTTTCGGGGCGTTTACTCAATTAACTTTTAACTGCTGCTTAAAAATCTTACGTCTATATTTGCTATCCAAGACGATAAGCAGCCACAAATTTTACACTTTATACCACAACTTCGTCCGCTCACAACGGACACTCAGCAGATACTCCCTAAAATCAGCCAAACAGTTGTTTAATCCCGACGCACCATACTTTGTCAATTTCCACACTGATATAAGTCTGACTTTACACTTACAAGAAATTTCAGTAATGAATATGAAAAAGGGGAATCAAACTTCAAGGAGAAGAAAGAAAGAAAAATCGCTAAGGTTTGCGGATGATGTTATGGTATTAGGGGAGTCAGAAAAAGACTTGGAAACCATGATAAATGGCATGAACGTATCCTGGAGGAAGAGTACAAAATCAGGATTAACAGAGGTGAAGGAGTATAGTGGAATAACAAGGGATGTTCGATTTGTAAAGGATAATTTGAAGGATGTTAATTTATTCTTGGGAAACATAATAATTAGGGGCGGTAGAAGTATAGTAGTGAAGAGTAGGATAGTACAAGCAAGGAATACTTTCGCAATAAAGATGAATTTACTTACGGTTAATACAAGTATGAGTATTAGGAAATCGTTGCTAAAAATTTTCATATGGAGTATGGCGTTATATGGGTGCGAGACGTGGAAGATAGGAGTTGCAGAAAGGAAAAGAATAGAAGCAATATAAGTGTGGTGCTATAGGGGAATGCTGAATCACTAACGAGGAAGTTTTAAGCAGAATAGGGGAAGAGCGAAAAATATGCAGGAGAAGGGATAAATTAATAGGCCACGTTTTAAGAGACGAGGGTCTTGTAAAATTAGCATTAGAGGGAAGTGTGTAGGGGTAAGAACTGAAGAGGGAGGCGATAGGATGGAATCGATAAGAAATTAGGGTGGATGCGGAATGTGGTAGGTATGTATTGTAGAAGATCCGGCGTTCCTCCGTAATCAAGGATTTAAATGCTTTTTTGGGCGCCAGGTATTTTTTAATAAAAATACCAAAAAAGTGGATTTTAATAGCTTTTATCCATTTCAGAACATGAGAAAAATTATCACTACAGGACGTGGTCTTTCTCCGTCCGCAACTGCCGACACATCCTTCTCCTCTCACTACCCCATGACGACTGCTCGAGTCTCACCAGACTCCATTGTTGGCCCGAGTTGCGACAATTGCAACTCGCAAGCTGGCCCGCATTGTTGCGTGTAACTTTTCATGTTACAGTATATAGGTAAGTATGAAGGTTTGCATCAGATTATCCCCAATAACAAGAGATTTCTATATGAAATATTACTTATACTAATCCGGATGACGTCATTATACGTCATAGTTCGACCGTGGTCAATTACAAAATAATAGTGACCGCTGGTCTACGAATTGGAAGTTTGTTTCAGAAATTTGAAAATTTACAATGTGAGTTAAGTATTTATCATGTATCAGGTCTAAAAAGAAATAGGATTGGTTATAAGTTGAGCTCTTCAATCCATCTATGTTAGATTTTGAGTCATTGTACTGCACCTATAGTGTTCGCTCTTTTTCTTCTTGTCTTGTGTAGTGAATCTGAAGGTAACTGATTTATAAATTCAGAATAAGCCCCGAAATCCACTATCGTGAGCGGGTCATAGATCCGGGACCATTTAATTCCATGCTATGCGACGACGATCCGGCAGGTGCCACGAAAACCCCATAAAATTAACATTCACACACAGAAGCGGGCTTTCCCGGAGATTCAAATTGTACGTTACGCAAACTGCTGGAAATGATAGGTCGCTTAACCCCTCACCTCGGTGGTGTTTGCTTTCGTGTCGGCAGGGCGAGAAATAACCGTGTTTAAGGTAGCAATGGCGTTCTGCCACGCATCAACGGACGGAGCGGCGCATCTGCAGGATGTGGTTTGCACACTTCTTGTCTGCAGCCTCCGACCATATCAATAAATAATCCATTGATCCACAACGTCACGTATGGAGACGCTTCCCATATCGAGCTTCCTCTTTTATCTCTGCACCAATCGAATATAAACTATTTAAAATTTCCATTTGACAAGTCTCCAAATCATACTTTTCCATAGCCACATTCTACAGTAATAATTGCGTTTTATAATTAGCAAACACTGTATATTTTATTATATTTATTGTCGGTTTTAAGCTGTTAATTTAATAACATTGTTTATGACTTGATTTTCTGCGCATAATGTATTGTTGTTGTGGTATTCAGTCCAAAGACTGGTCTAGCCTTTCCATTTATATATTGTTACCACACCCCATATCCACCCTAAGACTCCGTAAGTCCACTGATTTATATATTATATATGTAATTTCCACTTGATTAAGCAAGATTGTTGGACAATGTTGTTTTTTATGGGTAAATATTACATAGGATGATTTCGATCCATTTACATTTTCAACCAGATCTCAATTACTGATAGATGTTTGTGACGATTCTGTGCTGCGTTGGTCAGTTGGATGTGTATATGATGTATAATAGAGGACCAAGGACGCTACCTTGTGGTACCTCTAAGAGAATAGGAAAACGGTTGACCTTTCTCCATTTACGTTCGTAAAAATTTTTCTTTGGTGCGGCTTTCATGATCTGTAATATTGGCCAGACAGGCTCCTTTTAATCTTTCCTGGTAGACCTGAGTGCCAAACCTTATCAGAGGCTTGACTTAAAACTAAAATTATGGCTGTACAGTATTTTTTCACTCGATTTTCGAAACAATGATCGCTAAGCAATTGGAGAAAAAGAAGTTTCAATTGCATATTTCAAAATACTATGCTTTAACAAGATGTTTGGTTATGCCATTAGTGTGAAAGCACATTCCTAAAGCTAGTGAAAAGTAAATTAGAACAACTGATACTCCAACAGAAATAAAAGGAAAATAGTACGCGTAGGCAAAATTAAATATAGCATGCGTATTCCATCCTTGCTATCCTCATCTATTCTTACCCCACACACTTCCCCCTCATCCTAGTTTAACAAGACCCTAATGTCTCAAAACGTTGCCTATTAATCTATTCCTCCCCTTGGTCAAAATCCTCCAAATTGTTCCCTCTTCCCCCATCATCCTTAGAACTTCCTCGTTAGTGATTCTATCCACCCATCTGATTTTGATCGTTTTTCTGTAGCACCACATTTTGAAAGCTTCTATTCTTTTCCTTTCTGCAACCCTTATCGTCCACGTTTCGCACCCATGTAACGCTACACTCCATAAGAACATTTATTATTACCTCAGAAAATATTTAAATTTAATTAGGCTTAGATTTTTGAACCTTTTTTGTTTTAATTAGCATAACTGATATTTAAGAGAATCTTAATATTTTATAAAAGTAGTGATTTAGAAAGTACTTTCTTTTTAAATGAAATTAGAATAAACATTGTTGTTTCTTTGAAGTTAAAATTCAGGGCGTGGTTAATTTTTAATTCCTAATTTCGAAGAATTTATATAAAATTATACAAGATGTGAATTAATTGTAACAAATTTCTTTGATTACATTTTAAAAAACAATATTCAATTGAGCCAAAATTTAACATTTAAAAAGCATAAAATGTTGAACTTATAATCTATAATCAAAAAAAAATTATTATTCATGTTTAAAAATCTGCTATTAAAAATTTTTTTAACCCTCTTTTAAAACTAAAATTCATTCGAGAATTAAATCAAATAGACTAACACGCTTTCGTTATTCAATAATTTTCATCTAAATTTTTATTATAAAATATATTGACTTGTAACTGTAAGTAAACAATCGTCTGCTATAAACTAGATTATATATTTATCATATCGAATAAATGTACGACCAAGTATCAAAGTTTCTATTCAATTATTTGGTAGTCCAAGAGGAGGAGGAGGAAATTTCTACGAGGAAGAATCTGAAATATTCACTGAGCTGACACAGTATTACACCTTTAACACTTTTTTTGCTTACTTCCTATACTGCCAGGTCTGAGTAGATTTTGCATGATTATATTCTAATTTATAAGAAGGCGCATAATATACGACCCTGAGTGTAAAGTAAAATAATTGTTAGTTTAAAAAATTTAATGTGTATCACTTTTTTCTACTAATATGTTTGTAGTTTTAGTTAAGAAAGAGTTTTGAGCTTAAAGACTGAAAATAGCAAAATTGTAAGATTAATGTAAAATTTGTTTTGATCAAGTAAATTTTTTTCCTTTTATATCACAAAAACTCATTATTAATATATCAATATCCCATCTAAAATAAATAATATCCCCCGATTCATATAAAGTAGAAGAAACTCTCAATAATGTAGTTAATGGAAGGAACTGTCAAAGTCTATTAATTTAATAACTACTATTTTGGAATAAATTGGTTAGCACAATGATACCGATTTAAGTAACTTGCAAAACATTTTTAACTTCATATGTCACCTATATTAATTTTCCTAATAATTACCCGGTTTGTAATTGTTTTCTACATGAATGGGACACGAAAAATATTATTTTTATTATTTTTCTGGTAAAGTCGCAGCCACGCTCACGTCGCAGTACTGCGCCACAGTACTTGCGGCTAATTGCCTTGTTTTAGGAGGACAATTTTCGCGACAGCACAAAAGTGGCAACAGGGCTGGCAAGGCTTCCTCGTTTGTTTCCATGGCTACGGCTTCCTGCAATTACGCCGGACCTTGGTAATTACCATATGACCGCTGAGCTGGAAGGCTAGATGGCGTATCTACCTCTTTCCGGCCGACTACCGCGATCTTCCTCTACAACGTGCTACTTCATTAATGCGTTTGAATTTAGGAAACCATTGTGCAAATAAGGCCATGAATGGAGGAGTTTCACGCCTGGTGCTTACGATCTCAGTGTAAACGTGAAATATATTAAGTCAAGACGCGTGTTGCGCATGCGGCGCGTAGGCGAGTTGCTTCAACAACTGCACAGCCGTACAAAATACTCAACTTAATTATATTGTATCGTTAATTCATAACAAATTCATTAAAATTTGATTAAACGTTAAGAATCTGACACTAGAAAAATCACAAATTTAATTCCATACAAAAATCCTCTCGGTTCTTTGTGTGCGTTGATTTTGAAGTTAGATGAAAGGAAACGAGTTATCTGATCCAAAACTAAACCTTGAGGAACTCCTTTTGTGACGTCCTCCATCTTCCCGCACGACATTCTCCTCGAGTCCTCAATTCTTTATATCGTCGCCGTCAGGACTTTTCATTTCCTGGAAAGATAATCCTATGTAGATATTATCTCTGGCAGTACAGCCACTTTAACATCATCTCCTCATAAAAATTTAACTTCCAAAGCTTCTTTGTTGCTTTTAAGCGCTTTCCTGACTTATTAAAAAACAGTCCTGCATATCGTGAGTACTCAGAACACTATATTGACGATATTCCCTTGATGGAGTTCAAAATATGATTTATGGCTTTACATATCATGCAAATAATGTTTTCCGCCAATTATGCAACTGACTCTTTCCCAAACTGACGACTTCAGAGAACAATGGTTGTTCCGGAATCTCCTACGTGTTTTCCTTGAGCAATTTTTTTTCATCAATTAAAACGCTGAATATTTTAACTTCTAGTGTGTTTAGTGTATATCAACCATTCTGGGTCAGTACAGCAATTATGAACCTCAAAGAGCTCTGCGAGATTTTTCTTTTAGTAAAATATTCCAACCGCAGACTGACATAACAACCAAAAACAAAAGAATGTCAAGGCGAGGTTTTGTTCCTATGAAAGCAGCTTTAGTCGAATTACACACGTAAATTCCTTTCGTACTTATGCTATTTTAGCTTATTATTTACTAATAATTATAAATTTCACGTAAATGTCAAGAATCGATATAGGTAAATAGATAAACTATCAAAAGCCAAACTCTTAATTTTTTCTGGGAAAATTAGTTTGTAAAATCGCAAAAAGATTTATTGCCGATAAAAATTGCTGATAACTCTGAATTCAGAATTTGAAACTGACGGTAGAGATTTCAGTTTTCATCAAGACAACGTCCCCCATATTTCATAAATTTTGTACCAGAATACCTGATTGAAACGTCGCTACGTCGCTGGATAAGCCGTGTTGCGTCCGCTGACCAGGCGCTACTCCAGTGGCCATTATGGTACCCGGGCTGAACGCCTTGCAATTTCTGAACAAAGAAAAAAATTTTAAATTAAGAATAATTTGAATGATGTCAATGCCTTCAGAGTAGCGGAAGGAAACATGTTCATTCAAAACAAAATACATTTCGAAATGTGAGTAATTGTCATATAGATTATCATATTTAGCTTCGTCTACCAATTAAAGTCACGTAGCGTTGTGACAGAAAAGTTAGCAACAGTAAAATAAACAAAGATATCATAAGAAAAGCGTATTCGCAACTGATGATATTTTAATAATTTGCATCACCATACGAGGCCGTTTATCAAACTGTTATGAAGCATATTGGACGCCATTTTCTCCAACCCGACGTCATCTCGGGACATTGCTACGGCGTCATAAAATATTACAATACTTCGGTTGAGAGTCCAGAAGGTGTAAAGAAAGTAAACTAGAAGATACAAACATATGACATTAATTAAAATAAATAAACAGCCAAATATGTTAGCAAACAAATTTAATTATCATTTTGTTCTTATAAGTGCAATATTTCATCCATCGTTGCGGACTTCTTTAGGTAAATTTTTAAATGGTTATAAGTAATTTGTAAATTTTCAGCCATAACCGTCGCTGGAGGTAGTCCTTGACACCAAGTTCCAATAGTATTATTTTTATCCATTTAAAAATTTACCTGAAGAAGTGGATGAAACCTAGAATTTATAATAACTAAATGTTCATTAAATTTGTATACTTACATATTTGACCGTATTTTTATTTCTTAAACTATAAAATGTTATTTTGCCTATAATGAACGGAGGGAATTTTTATTTTTAATTAAAATGAGGACAAATGTAAATTAATTTATTTAAAACAAATTTTGGGGTCTATTAAATATGCAACAACTTAGTTTAGCCTGAGACTCGATCTAATAAGAGTCATGAATGTGGGGATTTGCGCAGCAGTCATTACGCGTTTTTTGATATTGGCACTGACACACCTGAATCGTTTGTGAGGCGGCTGCTTCCTCCTTCAGCACAGATAATTAGGCTGATCCTGTACCTAGTCTTCCTCTCGATAATTCTGGTGCCGGGATTACGTAGCCACCTTGGTGGACCCTGCCGTCTGTCTTCTTTCCTCGATTCCAGAGAATTATTTGAATGGACTTCCACCTGCGGCTGTCTTCTCTCGGTTGTCTCGAGATTCAAGACAAAGTTATCCAAAAATTCCTAAGGCCAAACTCTTTATTCTAGCCGTCGTGGTCAAACTGCCACACTCCCTCCTCTCAAGTTTCTTCTTCTGAGATTATTTCCCAATTGCCTAAATCCATATCTTTACTTCTTAGAGTCAACTTTGCTCATGCCCCACCATGGCGGTGGATTGCGGATCATATGAACTCTAGCCCCAATCAAATGTCCAGCTTGTCCCACGGTTTTCTACATACTTCGTGGAGCGAGATTCGGCCTTCGAAATTCCTGGTGTCGTTGGTCTGGGCTCAGGCAGCGTCTGATAATCACACGCTCGACTCGCTGATGTTTCGCATGGCCGGCGCCTTATTTATTATTCCCCTCTGAATAAACTATAGTATGTTGAGCATTGCCACAGATGGAAATAAAATGGCAATCGCCACCGTCATTCATTACATGCCATGGAAGTACGCGGGCTCTATTTACCAGTGTGAAATGACACCACTGAACGTCTTTTAACTGCAACCTGGTACTGAAGCTAGTTTATTACGAAATAGACTCCGATAATTCCGCACCATTCGTGTGAAAGATTTTAAAAGATGACCACTTTTTAAATTAATTTATTGGTCGTTACATTCCTGCCGTAGTTTAAAACGGATTATGTTAGGATTGGATACATTCTACATAAGATTAGTCTCAACGACGTCACACATCTGTGTCTCCTGTGATTGGGTCGTTTCCGTTTCTATACATTCTGTGTACTACACATCACTTGAAACAATTAATAATCATTAGCGTCTGTTTCAAATTTTGTGTGTTGATAGGTTTCTCTTAAGTTTATTTGTCTGCTCTATGAATCTGCAACATATCATGGAAAGGTTTCGACGCAACTGTGCAAATTTGCCGATTAGCGCTTCCATATTTTTCTACATGGCCAGGCACTAACGAAGCGAATATTGAGTTTGTGGAATATGGGTTATTGGAGTATCAAGAGGCGAGAAGAGGGCCGCTTCATTAGCGCGGATGATGCAGCAGAGGAAGTGCAACTTGGACACGGTGGCGTCACGCTCCGTCGCTCTCTCCTCTCCTCTCCCTCCTCTCTCTCACTCACTCACTCCGTTTCCAGATCCTCTGCTCTTCTCAGGAGAGGCGGGACTGCACCTATGAATGAATGAGCGAACCCCGACTGAACGAACAGGTGCGCCTCGGCGGATGCGGTTATTAAAGCCGCTCAGTTTCCGCCGCGTACGTGGTCAATCGCCTAATGAACTGTCTTGGCCGTTACAACTGCATGTACTTAACACTTATAAACCAGTCTGAGTCGTCTCCTGTCCACGTTTGACCGCTTTTCACCGAACCACGAGCCGCTACCCACGTACTCACATCCTTCAATTCCATCATCCTTATATCGTAAACTTGCACAAGTTAGTACTACATTACGAGATTTAAACAGTGCAACACGTTTATACAGACGATTCTAGGTTGGATATTTTTATATCTTAAATTTTATCTCCCAACAGGTTGAGCTCATTAATGTAATAAATGTTCCTGGGTCTCGTCTTTGATTAATACACAGAATTCATAATTATAAACAATTAAAACACTCAAAAGACGAGACTCAGTATGATCAAAACGAAATATAAATATTATTAGTCACAATCATCTGTCTCCATTGACAGCAAATTAGACCAACAGCATAATTATTCGCGAGTAGAATAAAATTTAATAAGAAAAAATAAGCACATAGTAATGAAAATAGCTCAACGTGTCGTTCCTTTCATTGGAACCACTTCATTATATTCTATTTGTCATTCTAGTTTTTCTTATAATTTTTAGATTTATAATAATTATTATCGCACCTCAGAATGTAAGATTTAAAGTAATGGTAAGTCGTGCTGTTGTGATTACTGAGTAATAAAGTGTTCTCTTAAAAATTATTTTCTGACTAATTATGCTATTGGAGATCATTAAAATAAATCGCAGAGAAATAAAAATGAAAAGAAAATTATAAATTGTAATGAACTCTACAATATATATGTAGAAATGAAGGAGGAAACCAGTAAAAGAGAAGTGATACAGAGAATACAACAAGAAAAAAGTGATGAAAGTAAATCAAACCGCATATTATGTTAAAAAAACGTAGATAAATAAAAACGAAAAATCTCTGGACAATAGTTCTCAATTAATAACGTCCGTGACCACAGGCCCTCTGGTGAGCCTTCACGGCTCTTTCTCGTCCCATCTCACCTTCATTGGATGCACCACTAAACACAAATATTGCCCGACCTACCAGCCCAGACACCTTCACCTATTTTAGGAGGTATATGTACTGGGGTCAAAGACCTTGGGCATATGGCAAGAGTTGTCCACTAATCCCATTGTATCAGTCGGCCAACTGCCTCCTGAAACTGGTGGAGACACGGATAAGGGAATGCTGCGACCCCACAGCAGACTCGTCTCCCGTCATTCGGAAGGGCGTGAGAATAGTACCCAATGCCCGACCTACCTGATGCAGGTTTTCTAGGGTTTTCCCTGCATCTCTTTAGGTGAAACACCGGGTAGGATACTTAAACCATAGCCCGGGGGCCCTAGTTAACCCTTGGCTACCTTGCTCTACCTTCCCCCCTTTTCAATTCCCTTCCTATGCTATTAAAGGGGAGTTGCCTGTTTCAGGATCACCCTCATGTAGCCTGTTAACAAAAAAACAGACGCAGGTTTTCTAGAGTTTTCTCTGCATCTCTTACAGGGTATAATGACCGGAGGGTTATTTCCCTTCCTGTGCTATTAAAAGGGATTGGCTGTTTTAGGATCACCCTCATGTAGCCTTTTACCTCCAAAAAATTAAATGTTTTCTTAGGAATTCGAATATTTATATTAATTATAATTTTATTTTATGTACGTAATAATTGATATTTTTAATTTTAACTAAACTGAAATACCTTCTTTTGTCGTATAAAATGAAAAAATAATCACTAGAGACGTAAATCATGAGAAAATAACCGTCGCGACTTTATTTAAATGTAAGTTTAAACCCGTTTAAGTTGTAACTTTTACGTAGCATCACACTTCACAAGCTTGCAGAATACACGTTTCTGACTTGCAAATGAGCACATCCGTGCAATCCAGACTCCACACAGTACAATTTCAGTCTTGAAGATTAATAAGCCAATTTTTTTAAGAATAATCTCTCTTGGTGTGCTGCATTTCCTTGCTTCGTCCATCGTATGGCAGCAAAAGTATGACACTGTATAATAAGGACTCCGAAGCCCCGTGTCTGGGAGAGAGCATTGTGCAGTCTGAGGATGTTTACCACACAGAGAGCGAGTGGGTGTCCGTGACCAGCTAAGTGCAGAGCCGGCCGGCCGTGATTGATGGACAAATTGCAGCCATTATGAGCGCGCAAAGAAGCGCGGATAACAGTGATTTATACCGCACCACGAACTAACAGAGATGTTACAGATTTATAGGCTCGGTTTCTAATCCATTATGCTGGTGCGCTATCACTTAGGGCTACGTCTTCATTACCGGGGCCCCGATATCGTCGTATTCATCATCATTATCCGCGAGGACCGGGAAATAAACGCCGCTCATAAATCACGCTCGTGCCACGCCGTGTTTACTCGGTCCAGCGACAACCGCGAGTAAATTATCCAGAAGGACCTGCCTCGATCGTCCCGGACCTCCGCGTCTTCCAGGCTGCCAAACAGTCTCCGTACCAGCAGCGTGACGATGCTCGTGGGTTGCACGCATCTGGCTGGTAGAATTGCATTCCACTTGGACAGCATTGTACGAATTGTGATGGAAGTTTCCGCTAGAGTGAACAGGCTTTGAAATAACACATTTAAAGCCTCAATGCGTGATTCACAAATTTATGTTCCCGTGGACCAGCTGCAAGCTACGCATTAACTGCGACATTTAAAAAAGCAATTCTTTTTAACATTTACAATGGAGAAACCAAATTCATAATTTGTTGCCGATGAATGGAGAAAGTACAGATATACGGAGAAAAGACGATTGAAGTCCTAAATTATTTAAGAACTAGTTGGTTACTCGGGGATACCCGGGAATTCATTAACATTAGCCCGCTGCAGTATTTCATTCGACAGTAATCTCTTGATTAATAGTTTAGGAACGCCTATAACAAGCAATGTGTTTGTGCAATTTCGGGCCTATAACTCAGAATTAGGCTGCTTTAACCATGGGGACGGGAGGAAAGCCAGTCGGAGCTTCTCTCGCAGATATTTCTTCCCTTATTGATTGCATGGATCTTATTTAGGGATGCCTCGTACTCTCTCTGTTTTTTCAAGGTTCTCACGTGCCGAGGCACCTTCATCCATTCTTGGAGGTGTATGCACCGGGATCCAAGACCTTGGGCATACGGTAAGAGTTGTCTGTTGATCCCATTAGATACCAGCCAACTGCTTCCTAAAACTGATTGAGATACGGAAAACGGAACGCTGCAAACCATCCCGCGTCATTTGGAAGAGCCTACTTGATTCATGTTTTCTAGGGTTTTTCCAGCATCTCTTTTAGGTGAAACACCGGGTAGGATCCTTAAACTACAGCCCGAGGGCTCTAGTAACCCTTGGCTACCTTACTCTACCTTCCACACCCCTCTTTTTCAATTCCCTTCCCATTCTATTAAAGGTGAGTTGCCTGCTTCAGGATCACCCTCATGTGAGGTTACCCAAAATAAAAATACCTCAACCATGCGTTTTCTTCTTTCTTCCTGAATCTCTATTAAATCTGCTACATTATTTCTAATATTATTCAGGGATTGTCTAGCCCTAAATCTAGCCAGTGCCACATTAGCCATGGGTTTTCTTATTTTTATTCGATCCTCAATTTAAAATGGGTTTAGAATCTATCGAATTAAAACTGCTAGGTTTAACGGAAGCAAACGGTTGATATCAGAAAAGTACTTTATGTAGTAGACATGCGTTTTCTTCAATAAGTTATGGTTGTAGAAGTATGAAGTAACTCTAACCTTCAACAATCTTAAACAAAACAATAAATATTATGTTACGATAGTCTATGGAAATCTATAATTTACCATATGCAAGAGAAATATTAAGTAACAACTTAAAAGAACTTCAATCACCTTAAACTAAATAACTAACATTACGTAACTGTTATTGTGTAACTGGTTTGGAGTGTACTCTCTGCAACGTGGCTTCTTTGACGAAGGTGTAGTAAAATAGAAAATTACGATGGATTAGATTAGATAGTATGTAACAAAAACATTTAAATACAACACATTGTTTTAAACTTACAATATTTAGCTTTGCATGGACCTCACCCGAAGTAGTCTCAAATTAGAGACGAAACGGAGTATTTTCTCTCTTTAAAATAAAATAAAAAACTGACAAAGTGGCTGTTATAATTAATTTAATTTAAATTGGAAACAATTGTTCTTTCGTAAAATTGTGTATTGAGGAGTGGAAAATGTGTAATTTTGTTCAATATAGTCTTTCAACGTATGTAAACTTTATTCAATAGTAGATTTACTAAATTCTTTGATTGCAAGCAAAACCACGATTTATAACCCTGAGAGAAAGAGTAGAAATTTTGTTTATGAGGCTTCTTATGACGCATTATGACGTCATCAATGTTTTGTTTCTCATAACAAACAGCTGGGGATACTTTAAAGTTAAAGTAATTTTGAATCTGAGATACGGCTATTACATGTTGAAAGGGTGGAGATAAACTTTGATTAGGGGGATTTCTTTTTTAATATTTGAGATGTTACATAGAAAAATAAGTAGTTTCGTAGCTCTGTCGATTTACGATAACTTACACTGTAGTCAACTACGAAACTTGGGTAGGAACGTTTAAAATGGGAATATTTTAGGAAAGAAATCAAAATTGAAGATTAGTGTGAAATAGAAAGAAAGCAATGTTTAAGTTAAATTTTGCGAAGTTCTAACTGATGACAAAGTTAGAATACGTTAAAGTTTGCAGTCCTGGAATTTTGGATCAAACTTTCGCGTTTTCTTTTATAACATCAAGCCGCGTTTATCTTTTGCCATTCCTGGATTTGCTCGGAGGGGAAATTAGCCAAAGGAATGGCAGTAAGCTATTTAATCGCAGTCATGCTCCAAGGAGCTCGCTCTCTATCGACGCATAAATACGCGTATGCGTGTATTAAGATGGCCAGATTCGATCTGGACCCAGAACCGGAAACTTTCGTCAAGTATTCCGAGGCTCGGTGGTGAAAGCTGCCGTAACGATAAGAACTGAAAGCAAGCAAGCAAGCAATACGACTAATTATGCTGCTCCGAACGCACGTAACGCCAGGTAGGGACGATGGATCTGGGAGAAAGCTGGCCAAAAGACAATTACAGAGGGCACTTGGTTCCAGCTACTGTGCGATAACAACCCACGTGCTTCAAGTTAGCTTCGCAGCGGGGAGCAAAAGGCTCAGATAAACGCGTCGTCTCGTACGAGTTAACTCTCAATCCTCACCAGCCTCGAGTCAAACACAAAAGAATAAATACAGCATTGACCACTCCAGGAAGGAGAAACTCCAACTGCTCCAAAGTAAACAAATAAAACACCTTCAAATTGTTTTAATATTTTCTAAAAACTGAAATTTTATTCACCAATAAATAAGATATTAATCATTTTCTGTTCAACCACCTCTCTAATTAATTTATGCTGAAATATTCCCTCATAGATTGAATATGACATTCGCCCAAATATATTTCAATAAACTTTTAAGAAAAATCGTTATATAGCGGACAGTGTCGAAAAAACAATTGATTTTTTTTTCATTTAGTCGTTACAGATTTCTCAATGATAAGAAACTAATCCCCAAAAAGTATCGTCTAGTAAAATTAGAGTTTATTTCTAGGCTCCAAAGATAATGTGAGAGGATCTTCAAGGGTTAGTACGTTTTTCTAATGATGTTGTTGTTATAATGATCAGTCCTTAGATTAGTCTGATGCAACTCTCCATGCTAACTTATTCTACGCAAGATTTGTAATTTATATATAACTATAACATCCCACATCCTCCCTAATCTTCTTAGCGTATTCCACCCTTGCAAAAAAAGTATTTTCGCAGCTCTGTTGATTCACGATAGCTTACATTGTGCTCTGTTCTTACTTCACATACTTCCCTCTAATGCTAATTATACAAGACCCACCATGTCTAAAAACGTGGTCTATTAATCTATTCCTTCTCTTGCTCAAAGAAAACCAAATTCTTCTCCCCTTTTTTGCTTAGAATTCCCTGTTTAGTTACTCATCCACCAATCTGATTTTCAACATTCTTTTCTAGCACCATATTTGGAAAGCTTCTATTATTTTCCTTTTTGCAACTACCACCGTCCAAGTTTCGTACCTATATAACGCCACACTTCAATTATTTCCTAATATTCATACTTATTTTAGTCGCAAGCAAATCCTTCTTTGTTTTTGCGAAAGGCTTCCTTGCCTGTGCTATCCTACTCATTATGTCTACTCTACTTTTACCATTCCTAGTTATTCTGACCCAAGTTGCAGGAATTCCTTAACTTCCTTCAAAATATCCCGCTCCAATCTAAAACCCTTTGCTTTTCCACTGTTTCCCATACTACACTCAGTCACCTTGGTTTTCCCTCTATTAATTCTTCATCTAGTACCACGTTCATGCCATTTACAATTATTTCCAAGTCGTCTTCTGAATCCGCTAATTTTACATCACCGTCAATCCGTAGGGGTTTTCTAATAAATTGATAAAATCTAATATCGTTTAAGGAACACGTGAAATGAGTGATTGTAAATTTATATTTCCTGAAAAAGGACTAGTAAAGGAAATTTCAGCCGTAAGGAAGTTAATACATTTGATTTTAAAAGATAAATCCCGAAGAAAGTCGATAGTTTTCCGTAGATTGATTGATTTAATTTAATAGTAGACAATCTTAGAGATATTCATACGAATAGAAAAACTATATTTCATTACATATCACAAAGCTATAAATGTAGACGTTAAATTGAAACTTATCTGACATTTTAAGTATAGTCAAAATAAATAACTTGGCCAATAAAGCAACAAAAACTGGATAGATTGTGTCAAATTCTAGAACTATTTCTCCAATGAAATTCAGATTCCGAAAGAAAATACTACGCTTTGTCCCAAATAATATAAATATTTGTAATACAAAACATACGTCGTTATACTGGTGAAGTTAAATTCAGATTCAAAGAAGTTAAAAAAGTGTTCAGTTTATAGGTTTTCAAGTAAAAATTAAGGAAATTTGATGTTTTTAATTCCCAATTTCTCCAACTTACGTGTTTTGATTATTATACGTCTTCATTAAAATAAGGTAGTCAATATCTAATTAAAAATTATTTTAGAAATAATTCATTTTGTAAATTGAATCCCCTGCTCAAATTAATGACGTAACTTCTAAAGAAAAGTGGCAGCCTTGTGACAAAATTTGACAAAGATACGAATGAATTACTTTCATGCCGAGACAATTGAAGTAATATTTATTTTGGCTGTCGATCTTGACAACGACCTCCAATCTGGGTGAGTAAAAAAAATGAATGTCTATTTTCTAATAACACACAAATTCTCGTTACCTCATGAAACAATACTCAATATCATCATATAACTGTATTTTATATAAACCGTAATTATTTAAATTGGTCTTCATTTTTCTAGAGCATTTAGTTCATTATTTACGTCGATTTTGTGTGTGTGTGGTGGATGACGCCAAGAAGTAGGGTGTGTAATCTCTGGACGCGGTCGAAAGACACACAACCCGGCTGTAAAATACGGCCGTAATCGCAAGGAAATGTTGTCAATGGGTGAATTCGCTATACAGACACCAGTTAACAGAAAAAGTAAGGACAAATTAATAATTTGAAAGTCTTCCGCAAAGAGCGGAGTAATTGGTAATTTATACAAGTGGCTGGTGATTAGGAAGTGTACCACGACAGTAGCGCCAAGTCCCAGATTTAATATAACTGCCAAGTATCCACAATATCTGACTCTTGTAGAGGGTGATATCCATGTCCACGGCTATTTTGAGACGTAAGAAATTTTGTCGTTATATTTTCGAAACATTAATGTGGCGTGCAGGGTTGCTACGTTACAATTTATGTCGCCCTTGACAAGATTGTCTTTCAGATTTTGATGGACTCACAAATGCGGCCAATACAATTCGTTTGGAGTAAACTACTACACGTAAAGCCGGAGGTTTCGGATCGAATCCTGTGTAGGTGGTACGACTAGGTGTGTTTTAGCTGGGAACGAATCGGAACATGCGGAGGCGAATACGCGAACTAATGAAGCAGCTAGTTACTGCTGAGTGGTGACGTGGGTTGCGTGTGACGGATTTACGCGGGTTGTCCGCCTTTGATTGGGACCGTCGTCGGGTTTCAACAGGTTGCAGCTAGACACAGACACCCGACGGCAACGCGACACCATTGTTAACGCACAACAAAGGGCTGCCTGGTAGTCCGCGGTTTGCAGTTACACGCCCGTAAAGCGACACGACTTCTCAAATATTACCTCTGGCTCGGCAATCGCGGAACGCCAACACACCAATGGGATCCGGAAACTTACACTCACCCTTTTCTTTTTCACTGCACATTAATTTTTAACAGTTAAATAATCTCAGGATTTTATATCAGATACAGCAAATTTAAGAACCGAAGCAATAAAACCGCGTAAATAAATAGGTGAGTTCGGTTACCTCAACTTCCTTGATAGATTCAATCATAGAATTTCACCATTTTCACGCACGTGTTAATCACATAACAATTATTTGGTATCCAGTTTCAGTTTCATTAAAATTCATGTCTCACCATTTAATTTTTTCCGTGGTCTCAGTGAAGTATACAAAAAAGTAATCTTGCGAATTTGATTGCATTACCCTGATATTCTAATCATTTATTGGGAATGTATCATAATTGTTTAAATCAGCAGTTTTGTTATGATATCAATGTTGTATCATCTCTTTACATCCATATTCTTAATTATTCTTATTACTTACTATTATTATCCTGAATAATATATATAAAACATTATGAAATCAGTAGACGCTGGTGTTCCACTGTCCTGTATTCATTTGGTGATTTTAAAAGACTTCTTCCACTCTTCAATATTTTTAAAAATATTCTCATTATCTATTTTTTTCCACACAAACTTTCAAGCTTAATTTTTATGACCGAATTTACATTTAACTTATAAATAATTTTCTATTCAACAGTGTTACCCATTATAATATTCGATAGTATTATAAGAGGTACCTTTCCTTCAAGAAAACGTTCTGTATTCTGAGTTTGCTTGCCTGCCATTAAATAAATGGTACAACATTAATTGTCAGAACCTCTATGGATTACAATTAAAATTATTGAGCAATGTTTCGTCGCCTTTTCTTGGGTCTTCGTCAGGCACATTTCGGTGGAAGGAGTCATGGAGGAAAGTCAACAAAATTATATATTTTCTTAATCTCTAAAGGAGATTACAATATCATAAATTACAATCAATAAAGCAACAAATTACTTCTGTTTTTTGCATAAAATAAGATAAGAATCAACGACGACTCGTATAACAGACAATTATTAAATTTTCTTCGTTCTTTCAATGTAATAAAGTGGAAGAATAGCTAATCACAATCTAAAATTTAGTCACGTGTGGACCATCAGGTGTCTCTACTAGTTTAATCTGATTTTATGCAAGATTATCTTTGTAACCGAACGCGACCTTAATTCTGCAAATTTCCTGTTTGATCAAGACGCTTTTGTAGTCTAAAGGCGTTGTTTCCAGGCAGCCACATCACGCTATCTAATGGAAATTTACAGAAGTTGGGTTACGTAAACTTAAGAAAAAGGAGAAAATTGGTCACAATATGACATAAGAAAGATTCATGATATTACTTAACAATACAAAATAAATTGTGACCAACAACCAACCTAGTCGTTACCGACTTCAATCATAAAATTTATAACGACCTCCTGTGTGGTAATTTTCAGTGTTTCTGCCACGCAACAAAAAAGCTCCCGGGTTCGAAACTTGGTGAGAGAATAGCTGTTGTGTGTGATATATATTATCATCATACGCTGGGACTCATAATCTCAAGCTACTGATAAGTGCCGCATCCCGACTCAATACTTCGGTTTGTGAAGTGAAAATTATTGCAATACAAAATGAGATGATTTTATTTTAATTTATCTTAAGAAAATTAGGAAAAATATTGTTATGAGTGTTAAATCATACACTCCTCGAGTTCTAAGAATATGGTTTCGTTTACGCTTCAAATCAGGAACGATTTCAATACGTGATATTGCTTGTAATTAAAATTACTACCATTTTCCCCGTATCCTGTTGAGCCATGTTGATGTTCGTGGTTGAGAATATTTGGTCTATAGGTGGTCGTTACTTCAGAGCAGACGAACGAGCATTCCACATCGCATTTCTGAAGACCGTAAAAGCTTGTTCGCGGCTATTGTCAGGCTCATAAATAACATGTAAATTAAGAGGGGCACTTTTGTGTTGTGTATGTTCCCGTTCGGGAAGGTTGTTGTGGGAGATAATTGTTGGCGCGGAGGTCACGCTGTATAGAGATGTTCCTCTCAGTCCTAACTTACGGTTATTAGCGCTCACGCCTGCTCGTTCTCCTTATTTATACACCAACTTCCGCGGTTCTTGGCTGGCACCTTCGTTCGCACTTTCTCCTCCTCCGACATCGTTCATCTTCCTACTTTCGTCGTGACGACTGCTCAATTGGCAACAAATATGAACTTCAGTAAAAAAATAGAAATATCCAACATGTCACATCTTAAACCGGTCCTTAAAGACTAGAAATTTATTATTTGGCCCACACTTCTTATTTGCAATTGAATAAATTTTATAACATCATAATGGCACTTGAGCACGAGACTCGCCTTACGCAAATATTACAGGAAATATACGAATATAGAAAAAAAAGGCACAAAGTTTCCTCTGACACTACATAACGTACGAACTAACACATTCGCTTATGTGAAATAATTACAAGTAAATTTTTTAAATTATTTAAGAACTGAGAATACGATTCTAGGAAAATCCATTCTCTGTCTAACTTCCTCGCCAAGTCTAGGAAGGCAGCACATAACAAATTTCATCTCCAAAATTATTAATACTAGCAATTTTTTCATCCTTCTCCCTTAGTTTAGTTTCCTAGCTTGAAACATTTCTTCTGCTCTACGTTTAAATTGTTGCACCTATGATCAAATTTCTCATTTTATCTGGTCTTCATTGAATTCCTAAAATTTAACCATGATGAAAGTTGTTTAAGAAATTTTCGGTCAGCTCATATATAAATCTGTACTATGGATGGAGAAATCTCATACCTTAAAAGGAGTCAGCTTAATGAAAGCATTTTTAATAACTTCAGAGTATGTATTTTGCCTGCTCTTTTTGGTATGAAAAGACTATCTTTAATGACAACAAGCATTCAGAAGTGTGGAGGTACTGTTGTTGAATAGAAGAAGAACGCATGTCATTGTGGACGAATCTTATCTTTTATATAAAATAGAATGTTTGGATTTGTTAGACCTTTATGGTTTCAAAAATGAAGGCTTAAAAATCCCAAACAGGAAAAGAAATTGTACAGTTTGGATGGAGATTTTATTAGACAAACCTGTTGATATTAGACTCTTCTGTTGCCTGTACTTGAGAGCTTAGATACAATGTATAGATATACCAAAAAAAGGTCCCGGGTTCGATATGTCCGGTCGAGAATTTTCCATACTGATCCTTCAATTGAATTATAGACTGAACATTTTCTGAGTATTATAGCATTTAAAATTCAATAAATACGTGATTTTAAACAATTAATTCCATTATTATTAATTATAATTTAGCTGATCGTATTTTAACTGGAACTATAAATAGACTTGTGGTGTTCCGACCAGTTGGTGATCAGAATCGAACCCAAGTTGAATTATTTACACAAATTAACGAAAACTTATTCCCATAGTTGAAAATCGTGAAACTAATAACTTCCTATATTTTACAAATGTTCCAATTTTCATTACTAGCATAAGAATTATTCATTTGAACATAATTTTTTCTGATAAGTTTAGTAATAAACGAAAGTACTTTCAATGATTTTGGGCGTAACCGTCGCCTGTATTTATTTCATCCATTTAAGAATTTACCTGAAAAAGTCCACAAAGTTGGATTAAACGTTACATATACATTAATTAAATACCGTTTAAATTTATTTGGAGACTTTTTTGGCCGTATTTTAATTTATTAATTATTCATTTTTATCTGTTTCCTTGTAAATATTATCCATACTGTACAATTGAAAGAAAAAACTCTTAATACTACCGTTTTCTCAATGGGCCTAAAATTTACGACTCGACTGTTCCAAAGTTTATTTTAGACTTGTTTAAATAAAATTTTATTCTTTTTTTGCAGTCAAAGAAGAAACTGTAATTCTACTATCGTAAGTTGGTCGCAGATTTAATTAATTTAAAATATTACCAAACTGGTTCGACACTCAGGTTGACCAAAGTAAATGAAGCTCAAAGTTCCTTTAATTGGCTGATACGTACGATTCCTGGTGGTAACATCCAAAGTAAACCTTGCAGAGTCAACACACTGCTCAAAACATTTCGGTATTTCAGTGGGGCTGCTCATGAGCTGTGTTGTTTTTGTTTCTACTGCCTCAGGTAGAGAGAAAAAGGGAACGTTCAAGACTATTCTGGTACGACATCAACCCATTACTGCATAATTGTGAGCTCTTCGTCCTACGACGTTCACCCAAATTTTCCAAAAATAATTATTAACTTGTTAACTTTTATCTTGATTGCTGAACCTCCGTTCTTCCACAACAGAGTCTTAGAGATTGAAAAAAAAAAGATTTATTTGCATTTAAAACGATTGATGTGTGTTTGTAGGTTAATATCTCGATCGTACGTAATTATTCACTTTTATCAGATGTAATAAGGTGGCTCCCGACATTGAAAAGTCGCTAATTGATTTAACTTCTCACCTACCGATAATGAGCCGATATGTGCAATAGTAACTTATCAGCAGGTAAGAAGAAAGATCAATATCGCTAACCGAATACGTACAGCAGAGTTTAAGTTGCAGAATGAGTCTCGTTATCTTACCCAGTATGTATTAAACTGCTTAAGGTAATTATATAGCTAAATAGTCTTTGGGTCAGGATTTATTCGAGTTTCGACCAATACGTTGTTGAATGACAAAATACTATGTCCGTATCGCAACTCTTGCTCTTCGTTGCATCGTGTTGTGCAATATAGCACGGTTCCTGGACGGACATAGAAGCCGCTCCATTCGGAGGAGGTTGGCAGGAGTGAGCCGTGTGAAGCGCTTCTGTAAATGGGAGATTCGCCCCCATCCATCTTGTTTGACGTTTACAAGTCTCTCAAACCCAAGAATTTCGAATGTATTTCCCCCTCCACCAATTATTAAGTTACGATTGATCGGAGGAGCTGAATGAAGAAAATCACGGCCCCAGTCTGCTCCTATAAATTCCGACGGGAGAACGCAATACGCTGTCTATATTCCTCGCCTGAGTTATAGGCCAACATTTACATTTTTAGTAATATTAATTGAGCCGGCTCACGTCGGAAGCTTTATTGGTGAAGAAGATGGCTCCCTCTAATGAATTCTATTAGGGCCCATTACCATGAGCGATGAAGTGCTATTACAATAGCTATTGCTCTCTGGGAGCCCATAAAGCAGCCGAAGCAATTCCGCCCTCTACCTTGGCCGGGCCACGAGAAATTTCCCTCATTCTTACACAACAATGGCTTGAATTTAAAATATCGCCCCCTCGAAACTAGTATATTTCACATACTAAACTCTATTCTCCCCAGTTAGAAAACGATTAAGTTAAAATTATAATCAAATTTTCTATTTAAATTTTTTACCTTCATTTCTCATTATAGCCGACCTCCTGTGGTGTAGTGGCTAGCGTTGCTGCCTCACAACCCAGAGGTCCCGGGTTCGAATCCTGGCATGGGCTTGGATGTTTGTGTTGTCATGGTCGACAAGACCGGGATTAAGACTGTTGGAGGGTCGATACGCTGACCACGTGTCACTCCAAATTCGGAATGTGTCATGCAAGATGACAGTCCGCAGTCGACTCGGTAGGCCCAGGCCCTCAATGGGCTGTAGAGCCATGGAGAGAAAAAATCTCATTATAACTTTAAAATTATGCAAATCTTTTTTTTTCAGATTTTAACTTAGTCAAAAAATTATGTTTGGATACTATCTTGTGTTATGTATGGTTTAAAATTGCTTGAGGAAACCTCTGATGACAGACTATTAGCTGATCAAATCAATGAAATATTTCAACACAATTGCCGTTATTAAAGCTAACCACAAAACATTGTTAATTTTCATTTAGAATGAAAATGGAAACACTCGAAAGAATCAGGAATCGAACACGCAATCTCTGAAAATTTAGGAATTTTTTTGAATACGAGGGGCCTCAAATATTTTAGATTTGAGTTATCCTTTTTATTTTTGTTATCACGACAAAATGAACTGTATTAACAAGAAATTCAAGTACATACCATTTTTTCTATTGCCTGAATTTTGGCCTAGTTCATTCATTGGATTCTCCGTGTTCCTGTCACATTCACGACTCAGATCTTTTAATGTCTGCGTCCGCAAGGAGGGCAGTTCTTATTTAAACATAAGACCTATAATCAATTAACATACATCTTAACCATTAGCTAGTGACACGATCAGGAACATAAGTAGTCATAACGACTGGGTAGTAAGTTATGGTCCCGGGTTAGATTCCCGGTTCTGTGAAATATTTTTCAGCTTAGTTTTGTGTAACGTGATAGTTGATAATTTATTATTTCTCAATATACAGTTAGCGAGGATTGGAAATTTGGAATTGGCGTCAAAATGTCGGGCCTGGAGCCACCTCAATTCTTCTAGGATGGCTTTTAGACCTGGGAATTCCGTAGAAAAGGTCCCGTGGGAATCTAGACCCACGAAAGCAACGAAATATTTAAATATCACGTATATAAAGGAGGTAAACAGTCGATTCTGAAGAAGGTGCCCCTTACAGAGAAGCTGGTGGAGAGGCGACGCCACTCTACAAAGGAGGTACGCTGTCATGTTTCCAATCTTTGACGTCTAGGGAGGGTTACGTCCGCGGTTTTCATCCTGAGATTAGTAACCTCAACATTTTTAAGTATTTCCTTCATTAATGTTTCTCCTAGCTAAGTTCATTTGTAAATAAATTTTCCGTCATCTTTTAACTACCCTTTTAATTTTATCCCGCACATCGTCCTACAGTTTTTCAGTTCAGTGTAATTTATGTGGATATAATTATGAAAAGAAAAAGAGCTGGGTTGACGTTGATTGGAGAAAGTCTAACCGTGTACCCTCATACGAACAAAACACATGATATATTCCTCTATTAAATTTACAATCATTCGTATGAGGCCAAAGAGAAAGCAATAATGAAAAAAGATATATAATTTATTCGTAATTATAATTTTGTTATCTTTAGATGTGAGGTTAAGGAGAGTTTGGAGTTTCGAACTGAAGTTCTTTACTCGGAATAAGAAGAAAAGTTATGGTTCCTAAGTTATTTGCAAAAAAAAATTGTAATGTAATTCCTTTATTTTGCAATGAAATTCTTTGATTTTACCGATCTATCTCTGAGAAGCCGTGTTGCGGGAGTGTGCAGGTGCTTCGGGGCGTCGACTTTGTAATTGTTGCTAATAGCGAACGCTTCATTTAGATGCGGAGTCTTGATAGTGCGTCGGGTCGGTACGGGTTCTTATCTGCACAACCCCGCTGACGTCACAGAGGAATGCAGCGGCCGTGGCCAACAATGGGCAAGGCGTGACATGCCCCAAAGGCGCTCCTTGCTCCTCGTCCCAGAATAGAAATCCCGAGGGGCTACCTACATGCAACACCGGCCCGGAGGTGGTCGACACGATCCTTATGCCAAACACCATTCAGTCTCATCAGACTGACGTCTTGCTGTCATTCATACCAATACTCTAATCTTGAATTCAATAATAACAAGTCTGACCGTATATGCAGACAATTTTTAGAATGAGGAACCATTAAAAAGAAAATTTTTAAAATGAACGTTTCAACGTCGCTATCTAACGGTAAATACATATAAACTGTGACTGCGTGCTTTTTATTATTAATAGACGGTAATTTATATGTTACTGATAAACTCTTTCTAGAATAACAGGATTTTAAATATCCTTTAACAGAAGCTAATAATAAACTAAATTTCAATAAGTAGCAATAATGAAACAGAACGGAATAACTCAATATTATAAATAATTATGACAGTAAAACTATTTTAAACATTCTTTAGATAAATTTAAATCGAGACTAGTAATTTTAAAAAATGCAATAAATGAAATTTGGTTTTAAGCCAAGTAATATGATTTAACAAAAAACAACAGACAAAATTAAAAAAAGACTATTTTGAAAACGTTTCTTCCCCAACTTTTGGGACCTCCTCAGCTGTTTCTACCAAACATTATACAATTAAATATACAGAGGTGAAATGCTTCACATAAAATAAAATGTTAATTGCTTAAATGTAAAAATAGATACGCAAATTTTAAATTCAATATATGACTAATTATAAATATGATTTACTTGTGTATTGTAAAATCTTTAAAATGTTAGTCTTTACAATTGCCAACCGCCAATTCTCAATCTCCAATTTCTTAATGTCCAAAAATCAATTTTCATTCACTTTTCCCCACTCCATTATTTGATTTGCTTCGGTTATGGGAACGAAATCCTCCCCAATCAAAAACAGTTACCTTGAATTTTGGAGGAGCCATCCATCCCACTAACCACCGATGGTTGGAGAAAATACCAGGTCTCATCACAGCCAGGTGTCCCTGAGTCTCAAAGATTTTAGAAAACTCAGACCGGCGTCATATTGTACAGGTTTTATTACCCTGTCTGCAATATTCAATTTCCTTCAAGGTGACCACAAAATTCCATATTTCGCTGTGTTTTACCATTACTCCGTCAAAAATGTAAACATTAACGCTCAAAAACAATTAATCTCATTTCAGTTACATTTTGCGTCAAGGGCATACACTTTTAGAATTTTCTTATAATTTTTTTTATTGAAAGCATCAATCTACCACAAAATACTATCAATTTGTTTTATTAACATCCACATCATTCTAGTATAATTTTTAATTTAATGATTACATAAAACTTGATTTCTACGAATTTCTGGGTGTCCAACAATGCTAAATTTGTCTTCCTATAATTGAAAAATTCAGGAAGTTTTAAAACGGCGTGTGGTTGTGTAGTAGGTTTTTTCTGACTAGTTGGCGTTATATTTATTAATTATTTAAATACAACAACTTAAAGCTATTGAGGATCGTGAAGAGTCAGGAATCGTTTTGAAATCAGAGCAAGTTACTCTTAATTCCCATTGAAAGCAGTAAGCAATATAATTGTGAAGACAACTACGAGAAATGGATTGTAATGAATAGACAATTGGCTTCTGGTGTACTATTAGCTTGCAAGCTAGTAATTATGAACCGAAATCTACACATCGTAGGGTCGCGACCCAATATTAGGTTGTTGGAGGGGCGTAACATCGAAAGCCAGATGCAACATGTTTTATCTGCGTGATAGACATACCTACTGCTCAAATTACTCGCAATTACATGCGAGATCTTTAATTGCTGCGAGTGTTATTACAGTCGTGCTGCGATTACGCAAGGTTATGTTGGGTGGTGATTACAAACTGTTGAGAAACAAAACTTTATATTCTATGTAATCGGTTTTCAGGTAAGTGTCTTGGTCTTGTGCTATACTCCTCTCGTTCAGTAGTAAAAAAAAGTACTTTTCCGTGCGACACGACTGATGGTAACGATTGAAAAAAATTATCTGTAACCGGGAATGAGGTTCTTGTTGGATGGGCGAATGCAGCCGCGTGTTTACCCAAGACAATTTGATTGCTATCTTGGGCACAGACGCTTCGATTAAGAGTTATGGCCACAGTAAATCTCTAGTCGGTCGATAACAATTACCACCATGCATCTGGTTAGTCTACCTTGCCCCGGGCTCTGCTCATTTCAAATGCGTAGACTTCACCGTGGTGCCGAGGGACAGAACTGGATTATCTGCCACGGTGCTCTTGGAAAGCCTTGCACACTCTCCACCACACCCACGACTAGAGAGAGAGACAAGTCTTGCTCCGGACAACATTGTTATGTCGTGCCCAATAGCACCATGTTAAATCGTGCTATGAATTTTTTCTCCTCTCCGTATGCGCATCTTACATGGACACGTCATTGCCAACTGCTCCATCCATTTATTTCTGTCTCCCGACACAGTCTTCCTGCATAACCTGTTATATTTGCAAGATTCACGTCAGAAATTTTGGGGACAAGTTGTATTCAACCAAATATGGTGGATATTAGATATTAAGTACTTATTAAGATAGATATTAGTTATGAAGTAGTTATTAATACAGATAGATTAATTTTTATCTCCGGCTGACCACCTGGCTAATACGTTGTTTATTCCACATGCTTGAGAACATCAGACTGAGGATTTTAGCAGGGGGTTATTTTTTCGAGGACAAAAAGGTGCGAAATCATGCGTGTACTTGTAAGGATATGCCCTCGCATAAATTATTTCTCCCCGCCAAGAGAAAAAAAATGGCGAAGATTGCCCAAATTCGTGGGAAATCGGAAGGCATATACTTTCCAAAATTAGAAATTTTGATTAGTGGTCACGATGGGAAGAGAAAATAACGTGGTGACGAAATAGGTGGTGAAAGAACAGTTCTTGTGGAGAACGAGAGGAGAACACACATTCCTAGCTGACAAATCGAGCTCTCTCTCTCTCGGAAGTTTGAACACAGTCCAGAGAAGTCGGCCAGTCCAAATCCCATGGAAACATAGATTCTGGGTTCTCACAGAAAATCCAACCGGATAGTCGTACAAGTACAGAGAGCCCGACCAACCTGGTATGGGTTTCTCAATTATTTTACCTTAGTTATTTAAACGAATGCTGAGTAGGATCCTTAAAATACAGCTAGAGACATCTTTGACAACAATTATCTACCTTTCTTTCCTTCCGCATCTCTCTCTTTATTCTCAAGTAGTACGTTACTGGAAATAAGTAAAAAATAATTACGGGAGAATTTAAGTGTTTTAAATATCTAAAACGTGGTCTAAATGTTTAAGGCATCCGAGACTAACATAGAAAGTTTTGTGACAAAGTGAGAGTTCTTTCCACGTGAATAATCCAACAATTTCGGGAAGACCATTTTAACGGTTCAGTTCGCGATTTTCTAGATCAATCAATGTTGGATTCGTTCTCATCAAGAGCCTGTACGGATCATGTCCTTGTTTTCACTTTCACGGCACTCCACGGTCACCGCCTGTGGTATTGAATACTAAAAATAAAATTTTATTAATAAATTGGTTGTATCAACAACCCCCTGTTGTCAAAATAAATTCGAATTGTTGCTCAGCAGTATTATTTTCTTTCCTACGCCTCACCGTTGCTAATAAGATGACCAGCCATTATTGTTCTAATATTATTCCACTGGAAGACGAACGCTGGACGCGGAAATAGTGAAAGGTGCCATCAGAAGTAGGCCGTTCTGTGGTTTCGGGTGCCTACATGAGACAAAGGAACGGTTTCGCTTTTAGGACCATTTTTTTCCTCCTTCCCTCCGTGCTCATAGAACTTTCTTTGCTGAATTGTATCTGTTACCATCATCGATACTTAAGAAAACATCGCGGAGATATCGCTAGCAGTAAAGAAAAAACAGTAAACCAGAACTAAACATTGTTCACTTGTATACATTCTCTTAGTGTACGAGAAAAGAGATATTTGTTTTAGTCCTCTGTTCTTTGTTCCTATGTATTACAGGAGCCCTCGTCTTAAAAACGTTTTGGAAAATATACAGTTTTTGAAAGTAATTTATTTTAAACATTAGATATGAAATTGTAAATATTATTTTTTTTTATAAAACATTGCACCACAAGAAGAACAGGTTTCGGCGCTAGCAAGATATTATCTACAAGCCTTGAAATTCATTACAATACAGTTTTTTTTATCAAATATGAGAGTAGTAAACAGCACCAGCCTCTTATTTCACCGTTAAGATGGTCACATCAATTAATTTAATAATTTACATACAGCCTTATAGAATGCTCTACAGACTTAAATTTTGTATCAAATTTCAGCAATCACCAGCCCCAAAATAATGGTTCGTTATCACTTTATTTTTAGAGGTCACTGTCTTACCATCCTCACTGTAACATCTGTTATTTGCTATGTATCGTAAGTTTTTCTAGTTATTATTTTCCTTTTCATGTTTCAAAGTTCCTACCCTTAACTTCTTCTCGATGAGCTCCAGAGCTTATGTAATAATTTTATTGATTGCTTATATTTATTCCCTGTATAATTTCTAGACAAAGAAATGCGTTTGTAAGAGACTATTGTAAATGAAATCATACCAACTGAAATCCAATAACGAGAATGTGCAAAATGCTCAATAGCCACCTTGAAAAATAGTGAATAAATGACGTTTTTATATACAAATATTTGTAATTACGAATATCGTTGTACCCAATATCAAATTATGATTTTTAACTGTGGCTAACTACTATTTATGGCAGTTCGTCACCTTTTTTAGTCTGGGTGTATTTTTTCAAACATCTGACGAAGGAAACAAGTCTCGTACAAACGCTGCGTGGTTCTTATTTTGTCATTAATTTTTGTCTGTATTTTGGTTACCATTTTTTTTATGTCATAAACATGGACATTTTATCTTTTAAGGTTTAAATATAAAATTTTTGTATAATTAATATAAAGAAGCGTGGCCCGAGGCTATATTCAAAATAGATATCAAATTAACCGGAGCAGAAAATAACTTAAAACCAAACAAACTGAAAATATTGAAAATCCTACATCACCACAAATTGCGAAAAAATAATGGAAATTCAATCATTCTCATACGATTTGGAGTAATAAATGTGTGACATTAAAATCTAAAGCCTTCTTTTAAAAAAATCAATACTGAAGTGCGTTTGGTTTTGGTTTTATTTTAATTCTTGCTTACTTAAACCTTTGCTTTTATTGGCGCTGATATTTGAAAGATTTATCGTAACAGACTCAGTTTGGAGCTGCCGACGTCGAGTTCCTCTATCGTGGCTGTAATTGAAGAACTCCATGCATCTGTTCGTAATATGAACGTATTTCTGGGTGCACGACTTGAAGGCTCAGCCATGCATCATCAACGACGTATAGATAACCGCTATATACTTTATTGCTCTCACGTGTGGCAATTCGTTATTCCATGCGACCGGGATACACTGCGAACGTCAAAACTCTTGCAGAAAACAATATCATCCGGGAAACAAAGTATTCACTCGACAAAAGAGCCGCCAACCTGTTCCAATCGATAAATATCAAGGTTATCGAATTGCTTTGTTCACAGACTGTGCAACTTAAATGTGGAACAGTTTGCAATTCAGTATTTTATTTCAAACTGAATTATGCTTAATATTAATATCAATGCTTTTCCTCGTCAATATCTCATTCCTCTTAATGTCATTTCTCACAATAATATAACCTAGCACCTTAAACATCTAAATTACTCACTGAAGTGTTTAGATAATATTTTTAAATATGTTTTACACTGTGAGAGAACCTTATTTGTCATTTACCAACATATATTTTAGCAACTGGAATTCTCTTCTTCCTACAAAATCTTTTTCCATCCAGTATACTATTGTTATTTCTAAATCTTCACTTAAATTCATCTTCGTATAGCGATTGACAATATTGAACCATACGATTATCCGTCTGTCATCTCATTGAACAAAAATTTGTAGCTTAAGAAAGATTTGCTAATATTCGTCGCTGTTGTTGTTACACTCTAAAACTGTTTAATCATTATCTTTTAGAAATATGATTAGATTCTTCATCTTCGAAGATGTCCACCGTGTTTTCTGAAAATGATCTCTTCAAGTAACGGATCTTCTAACTTAAAAGTATTCAGTTAGCTGTGAAATATATTACTTAATAATTATAATTATCTGACAAATATCAATTTTACGAAAAAGTAAATACCATTGATCACAAGTCAGTTACCATATAACATAATAGATAACTAATTTTTGTTGTATAATATTATGTACTATGTTAAGGTTTTTTAAAAATAATGATACCATTTTTATTCAAATTTTAGGTTGCTAAGAAAAATATTTGTCGTAAGGATAAACTATTAATTTATTTGAAAAAATGATGCTCCTTTAAATTTTTAAACATTTTACATTCAGACATATGGCCGAATATTTTAATTAACGAACTGTGTTTTCCGTAATATGAGAGGAAATGACGTCCAATTTATTTGATTTGTTGATAACAGTAATAGAGAAATTGAAGAAGGTTTCAGACAGGGTAATAACCTAGACAGTTTGGCGCCGGTATGGGTATTCAAAAGTTGTTTTGTTTTGTTTTATATCTGTTCCTATGCCAAGTTCCTTAAATACGATCCGAAAATAGACCTCATGTTTCTAAATATTATTTTGTAATTAATTAAATTTTTGTAAATGTTGTATGAAGAGTATATTATTAATCCTAAAAAAAGTCTGGTTACATAATAATAATAATATGGTTAATAAATAGTATATTATCACTTTATAAATGCGAATTTAATGTATTTCCATCCATATATATATATATATATATCAAATTCTTTATTTAAAAAAGACATATTCATTTAAGTTTATTCCGGTTCTAGCGAGTGGGCGTTAATCTTGGTGGAGCCGTGTTATGTTATGCCTTATAGATCAGCAAAAATATTTTACAGGACAAATACGTTTAGTATGTCAATCTTTGAACGGCAGCGACCAGATCTGTATTGACCATTGAAAGGAGAGAAATGATAATAACCATCAATCAATCATTATTAACAGTAAAAATAAACCCATCCAGGTGAATACATAGTCGTAGATATTAAAACATTAAATCAGGGAAAATAATATATAACACTTCACGATAACTGTCAGTTTGGTACCCACTACAACTCGGAACGATAAATCTTTAAATGAACCAAATCATAATTATTATTGTTTCATCAACGCTACAATATAATATTTAATGTAACGTAATTATAAAATTGCGACTTTTAATTTAAGAAATAAATTATTTTAATACGTATTTTTAACCGTTATAAAGATAATAATTAAATTTAATAAATACAAAAATATAATAATTAATTAACGAAGATATTAGTGTAATTAATGAGCTGAAAAGATCCAGAAAATAGGGAACAAAAAGTTTTAATTCAAATTAAATTCCTCTTTATGCGACTTTAGGCCATTATTTGTATTATATTTTATTTGTAAATTTAATGCAATAATTTTCGACACAGGCCCTAGGTTTAGGTGTATATTTAATAAGTTTTAAAGATTTGTGACGTGTCCCTCGAGTTTTGAGCGTTGACCCTGGCAGGGACTGTACCAGGCGGCACTATGGGCCATGGGCCACCTGGGCTGTCGCTGCAGCCGCGCATTTCCCTCTTTTTTCCCTTCATCTCATCTCATTACGGCATTTGATGAGTTCTTTTGGGGCGACCGGGGGCCCAACAGGTAGGTCCGAGCGATTCGGTCCGCGTTTAAGATAGTGTGAAATAGCCTAGAGATCCCCTCGCCACACACACTTTTCAGGACAAGGTAAATGTTTTATCGTGTCTGGAAAGGCGTGCGATGAGTGTGCACTCTGAGGTTTCGCCACCCTCCACAAAGTTTCCACACCCAGACCATTCTCCCTCATTAACGCACCATCGAGTCACCCACTATGGCTGTGTTTACTTAAAATATTTCCTGAGAGTTAACTAAAAAATATAAAACGACGTCATTAAAAGCACACGTTTCCATCAACGACAAGAATTAGGTCGTCAACGAAAAAATTGGTCGTAACTGGCCGTAATTTGAGATATTAAAAACCACTTGAAGAAGTACCAGTGATATTCCTAAGTCGTTATTATAATATAATAATTACTGACCAGATAAATCAATAAAAATAACAAGCTTCAATGAACATTTTATTGTATAAAGTACGACGCCTTTTCCTAGCCAGGTAATAATATATTGGTGATCGTCAAATTAAATATTAAACTAACTGAATAAATTTTATAATGTTATCAAACATCCAATTAAACATAAATTAGTGAACATAATATAAATAAAAACTAAATATATGAAAAAAAATTAAACATCAAAAGTTACGTGAAGTGGCCCTGCAAGGAAAAGAAACAAAAACCTTACGGTTTGCCGATGACATTGTAGTATTAGGAGTCACAAGAAGACTTGGAAACCATAATAAATGGCATGACTGAGGTACTGGAGAAAGAGTTCAATATGAGGATTAACAGAGGGAAAATCAAGGTAGTAAACTATAGTATGAGAAACAGTGGAATGACAAAGGGTGATAGAATGGGAAGGGATATATAGAAGGAAAACTTTGGCAGCACAATAACTAGGTATGGCAGGAGTCTTGTAGACATAAAGAGTAGGATAGGATAGGCAAAGGAAGAGGAAATTACTTACTGGTAATAGAAGTATGAATATTAGGAAATCATTGCTAAAATGTTCGTGTGGAGTTATAGGGATGCGAAACGTGGACGGTAGGAGTTTCAGAAACGCAAAGAATAGAAGCATTTGAAATGTGGTGCTACTGAAAACCAGATGGGTGAATAGAATCACTAAAGAGGAAGTTATAAGCAGAATAAGGGTAGATAGAACAATAGAGAAGACTTTTAACAAGTGAAACGGTAGATTAATAGACTAATTTTTGAGACATGAGGGTCTTGTAAAAGTAGCATTAGAGGGAAGTGGGATTAGAACAGAAGACTTGCGCAAGATAGGTTAACTTACTGACTACCACAACAATAAAAAACATCAAAGTAACTAGAAACACAATTATATTCAAATTAAACAGATTCAAAAGTAAATAAATTCTAAAATTCATGTATGCCTGTGTACATAATTTTCTACAAATAATGTGCGCAATTCCCTACTGATCTGGGGCTGTAGTGGAAGTTGACCAGAGCTCACTTTAACACTAACTTTATTAAGACAACTTTTTACTCTAAAAACTATTATGAAAATCTTAACGCAGTTAAAATATAGTGTGTTCAGTTGAAAGGCGAGGGTGTATTTAAAAGACCTTGCCGCTCTCGGTAACATGTTATTGGATTATAATTAATATTTTTAAGAATGATTGTAGTAGTACATCATCATCTCTCACCCAGGAAGAGTTTTCCCCTGACAGGTATACTTCCCCTTCCATCAGCTCATTTCTCCTAATACTCGTCTTATACGCTTGCTATTTCTCAGGACGTAAACAGGTTTGGATCGTATTACTAACACCTGTTTTCAAAATATTATGTAAATAATGCACATTTATTCAAAAACTGTGCATTGTTCCATTTCACTTTATAGAAATACTCGGGAATAATTTTGAGGTGACATATGAAGAGAAAAAGTTATAGTGTATAATAGTAAAAACGAAAATAGTATTGAGACAAATTCATTTCCCTTTGAAATTTGATGCAATACAGTCAGTTGAAACTTCCCTGGGAAATAGTCTTAAAGATCCGCAGGACACCTCAGAAGGGTAATTTTTACTAATTAGAGTGTTGCATAGAATTTTTGCGCAAAAAGTGCATTACATTCATCACTTTCAAGAATCTTAAAAGTCAATTAGAATAATTACAACCAGTAGTTAAAATAGTACAATTTTCACAAGTAATGTTTGAGCTAGATCAATTTGAGTCGATGAAATACTGCGGGACTTCATACAAATTAATTCTCTTGCTGCGCTTAATTTAGTACATACACGTCAGATAAAAACCAGAAGCCTGGGAAAAACCATTTTTAATTTTTTAAAAGAGTAGTAAATCACAAATAAGTTTTATCAACTTAATGAATGGTATGAACATTGTTAAGGAGAAAGAGTTCGTTATGAGGATTAATAGAGGGAAACAAATGTGATGAAATGCAGTATGGGAAACAGTGGAAAAACAAAGAATGTTTGATTGGGAAGGAATATTTTGAAAGGAATTCTGCTACTTGCGAAGAATAATAGCTACGAATGGTAGAAGAATAGTAGACATAAATAGTGAACGATAGGAGTTGCAGACAGGTAAAGAATAGAAGGTTTTGAAATGGAGTGCTATAGGAGAATGCCGAAAATCAGAATAGGGGAAGAGAGAACAAATTGGAGGAATTTGACAAAGAGAAGGGATAGACTAATAGGCCACGTTATCAAACACGAGGGTCTTGCCAAATTAGCATTAGAGGGAAGAGTTTGGGGTAAGAACAGAAGAGGAAGGCGAAGGATGGAATACGCTAATAAGATTAGCAATGTATAAATGCAAAGGGAAACAGTTGAATAACAAAGGGTGTTAGATTACGAAGGGTTATTCTGAAGGAAGTTAAGGAATTCTGCTACTTGGGGAGCGCAATAACTAGGGATTGTGGAAGAATAGTAGAGTTAAAGAGTAGGATAGCACAGGCAAGGAAGACTTATAAATAATATAAGTGTGAATATTAGGAAATCGTTGCTAAATAATGTTCGTATGGAGCGTGGCGTTATACGGGTGCGAAACGTGGGCGGTGGAAGTTGCGGAAAAGAAAAGAATAGAAACCTTTGAAATGTGGTGCTATAAGAGAATGCTGAGAATCAGATGGGTGGATCGAGTAACTAACGAGGAAGTTCTAAACAGAATAGGGGTTTAGCGAACGTTAACCAAGAGGTTATGAGTGTCATGTAAAATTAGAATTAGAAGGAAGTGTTTGGGGCAAGAAAAGAAAAGGGAGTCGAAGGATGGAATGCGCTAAGCAGATTAGGAAGATTGTGGGATGTGGTGGTTATGTGGAAATGAAAAGGCTGGCGCAGGATAGGTTGAATCAGACCAGTCTAAGGGTTGATTATCACAACAACACTAACTAAAGGACAACCGAGTTCGACTGAAGAGTATACAGTCAGATTTTTATGATAAAATGAATTAAGTAAACAAATTCACTTGGTTCTTTACACGGGCGGAACTTGTGTAAATAATAATCGAGTAGATGTTAAACAAGAAGTAGGAAGGGAAGACGCTCCAGATGTAATAATTTACCAGCTGCGCTGAAAAGGAAATAAACTGCATGAAGTAAAAATTTAATAGCCGCAGAATGGAGTATTTTGCTCAGTACGAAGTTGGAATCGTTAACGGGGATACTGAGAAAAGGGTTTCAGGAGGAAGCCAATTGCGTAACTAGCGCGTTTCTTCTAGCCGAGGAACGGAGAAGAACTATGGGTCGGCTTTGGAAATTGCCGAGTGCACATAGCGGCTGAGGCTCTGGCGGTCGGGAGAGAAAGTCGTGAGAAGTTGCGTGAAGACAGTGCGGCGAGATTTAAGGGCCTTTGACAGATTCGTGCAGCATCCACGCGGTCACGACCGAGGAGGCTGGGCGTTCGTTCTATAACTCACGGCCGCAATCGCAACCAACTACTCCGCGCGCGAGTGGATTATTGTAATGCGCGTCGCTGATTTACTGACCGATGATATCAATATGTTTGACTGTGATTTATCGGCCCCGAGGTGTTGTAATGCGCCGCCCACTCGCAAATTAAGGCACATGACGGGCGTCTTGGGAGGTTAAACGGGATTTAACTCGGAATTAACTTTTCCTTCTTTTCCAACGAATGCTCAGTGATCGGGCAAGCAAACTGGTGAAAACGTCTTTACGCCATTCACTTCACACCGGTCCCCGTGGCTCAGAATCCTATTCTGCAAAAATGTTTCGTAATTTTAAGAAACATTAAAATAATACTATTTCTGCTTCTATTTGGAAGACTTCAAACTTTCCGTCTTCCAGAGCGCTCCTTCCCGCATACATCTGGGCTACACTCTTTATAGCCCGAGAATCCTGCGTGGAATGCGCAGCGTTTCCTTTTCACACCCCTCTTCCCCTTCTGCTCATCCAAGATCAAACAATTATATGAGCTGCAAAAAGCGCAGCGCCGGGCAGATCGTGCATGCCAACACAGATCAGGATACCGTTTTAAGTATTTTCCACGAATTAATATTACTGTTTATGGACTTGTAGTTTATTTAAATGAATAAAGGTTATTTAAAAGAAGAAAACATTTAACGTGTGGCACTTCGAAGACTTTCATAACTGAGAAAATTACCGCACGATCCGGGATATTGCCATAATGTGTGGCTTCTTTCTAAAATTATCTTTCGTTATTTAAAATATGTGAAAAGTTATAAGGAAATTCCCCCAGTTTGATGGTATATTTTTTAAGTTTTAAAAATATGTTCCCATTACACGTTATGTAAAAGTCAACATGAATATTGTATATTACAGGTTGTGTAGTATTTTGAAGACTGTACTTGTATTATTATTAATATCTTAGGTAATATGAATAACCCACGGAAAAAATTGTTTCTTGGGGTGATACAGCACACCGCAATTTGTGTCGGAATACAGATAACACACGTGAAATAAACACAGACTAAAATACTCAGTTTCATATCTGCAGTTTTAAAAAAATTTACACTTATACGGTGACAACTTAGCAATAAATGGCTTTGCTTATACACAAGTACCGATCACGTTTGAAGGAATAATGGCGGTGCCTGCGTGAGCCATTTTGTTTTTTGGTGCATTATTTTTGTGCTTAGAAAATTGTTAGAGTGGAAACTGGTTACAATTACTAGCATGAATATTGTAGAAATGCACAAACAACTCAGAAAATATTTACACTGAGATAAGTAAAGCTGAATACCTAAAACAGAGAAATAAATTTAGGAAATAAATACATTGGAAATAATAATTAATGGAAAATAAAGGAATTTTAAATGAGTTATCACTAGATTTCAATAATCACTATTCATAAATCAGTTTTTAAAAAGTTCTCGGCAGCAAATATACATTTCAAAAATTGAAAATACGTGTCATATGTTCATAAAATCCATCACTTTTTATGGCTGATGACAAAAATAAAATTAGAACAGACTGGTTGTAAACCAAGATGGAAGCAGATCGAGTCAATCCAATGGTATGTTTAAAAAGAATGCTCCATCCGCTCTTACTTGGTTTGAGGAATGTACCTATCACTACAGTGATTTACTGCCAACAATTCAGAGGCCTCGAGGGGCAGCAATTCAGGAAAAATGGCCGGGAAGATCGAATCAAGTGATTTAGAAGCTTGATAATGGCAGTGTGCAAACTGCTTACATTGCAAAAGTTGCTGTACAGGAAGGCAAGATAGTTGTATTCAAGTTTCTCTACTTCATGTTCCCCAATGTTTTATGGAGCCCTAATAAACTAAGTTCTTTATTTCTTGCAGCCCTTCTGCTTTATTTATACGGCAACCTATTATCAAGTTATGGATGTATTATTTCGTTGACCGATTATGAGATCATACCATTTACATTTTTGAATTTTCTTTTCCGTCATCGCTTGACCTATATTCTTCGTCTACTTTTGTTAATTAGCCATTACTCTACATAAAGACAATGGACCGCAAACATTATTTTGGATCCCCAAACTTCAGTCTCGTGTTTTCGATGAGATAGGAATTTTTGTTTAGGTGGGCTGAACAGAGTACGAAATGTGATTTGGACTTTTACTCTTGGTTTCATGAATGTGAACCAAACTTACCCGGTATTCAGATTGAATAAATCTTTCTCGGGATTCCAGCATAGTTAATGCTGACCATAAGCCAGACGTTCCGGCGACTAACTGCTCCGTCACCATCCACCGGGAGAATTCGATGTAGCATTGAATCGCCGAGAGATCTTGCTTATCATCAACATTAACTCGGCTGAAATCTCTGTAAAGATTTATTGAACATGAATTCCTTATGAGCCGAAATACTTCTATACCTGTCAACTTTCACTCAAACCACTGACCCTGAACTTCATTTTAGAATGTATTACGCTTTCAAATAACTTTAAATAATTTCCCATTGTGTTCTGTTATCTCCTATTACTCTGAACACACGAAAATTACTTGTCTTCCGGTTTGTTGCGCAGTAGGAATAAAGGTCCATGACATACATTTTAGATTTGTAATGGTTTTCTGGCGTGAAACTTTATGAATTCTTAATATTAAGTTAGCGAGGATTGGGAACTGGACATGGCGTCAATATGTCGCTGCCTTATACCGTCTCTAATCTCCAGGGATGACATTTCGACACTAGGGGAATTTCCACTCTCGCGTGGGAATCGAGGACCAGGAGAACAACGAAATATTTAAATAGCACGTGATTACCTCAAGCAATGTGATTTCGTGGTCTGTAGAAAATAGATTTTTCGATTCTTCTTCATACGGCGGCGATGCCATGGGAATGGTCATTCTACTCTCTGAAGTTGAACCGTCGTTTGGTCTTGGACGTTGTTGGAGATCAACCTGTCGACTCTGAGGAAAGCGTCCTACAAAGAAGCTGGCAGAAAGGCGACGCTTCGTTCCAACAAGACATTCTGTCAAGAGTCCCCTATCTATACTATAGGAACGCCTAATAAGACTTATAACTCGCAGTTTTCACGCCGACTTTCGTGCCGTAACTCAATTGATTTATTAACATGTGTATAAATATCACCCGAAACCTGCAAGATATCGAAATGAAATATACACGAAAATTTAAGTAAAGTATCCTTCTTCAATCCCTCAATTTTTCATTGTAATCCATTGGACCGTTTCGGAACCTATTCGAAACAAACTTCCAGACAGAAACTTGTTTTATTTATAGGTATAGATTTTATTTTTGTAACATCATAATAATTGAGAAAATATGACATGTAATGTATTTTGATTTGAAGATATTTCTGTGTGTATTGCTGGTTTTGTATAGATTTTACTTCACATTTTTGGGGTAAACCTTCCATGATGGAGGGAGTATGATGGCATTTTTTAATTCAGCTCATTAAAAAGTGTGAGTAGCACTCAAAACGGTACAACATCAAAAAAATAAGTGTCAATTTGCAAGTCTGAGTTATCAATCGTGATAGCACTGAAGTCACGTGGACAGTTCATGAGACGGTTTGTTCAAGTATAGGCGTGGTATATTGTAGTAAAAAAGTAATTATTACGTGTTCGACGCCAGGTTGGAGAACAACGGCTGCATGGCAAACTGAGACAGGTCTTTCCCAGCTGGAAGAGTCTTTGTTGTTCTCAGAACCCGGAACCCCGAATTTGGATCAGGGCCCGGCAGACGTCGGCGTTATCTAGTTAACATATTGCTTACGAAATGAATAAACTGTATCGCGATAGTAGTAAAAATCCATATTTGAGGATAGGCAGAGGCGTGAAGAGGGGCGGGGTAATTAGTGGCCCCCGGAGGGCAGCACGAGCCTCTACGCCTCTTATCTGCACTCGCTATTTATCTGGCCGCCGTGGAAGGGGCGTGAGCCGCTATTAATAAATAATGCAACCTCGCCACAACAAATTACCCACCGGCTGAGTATAGAACGGTGTACGGATAAGAAATGAACACATTACGATTATTAACCTCGCTTTGGGCGTACCGCTGCGTTGATTTAGTGGCGGAGGCCATGTCGTCGAAGCAAATTGCTCCGGACACGTGTGAGTGCGGGGGCGGTGCAGACCGAAGGGCTCCATCGCACCTCCGGGGGGGTGCGGGGCGGCACGTGTCATCAAGAGCTTGGGGACACTGCTGGCCCGGATATAACACGGTTGCGGAAGAAAACTTTCAAAATTACCTTGGCTAACATGAATAATAATAAAAAAAATTAAATGACCTTAATCAGTTTACATAAGGCAAAGTACATGTAAATTAGATAACGCATAAAATACACACCCTTCTAATAATAAGATGGAGAGCAAATAATGTCTTGAATGACTATAGCTACTCAATGCTACAGATGAGAAAGACTTGGTGGCTGTTACAATGAACAACTTTTAAATGGCCAAAATAACCCTGGTTATATATTTATAAAAGACAAGCGTTACCCGGATATTTATCTATATTATCCCGGTACATTATTTAATGAATAACGTCACAATATGAACATCATATAAACTCCCAGTATCTCGACAGTCAAAAATACTCCCGGTGCAATAACAGAACTAAATATATTTTCAGTACTCCGATAGAATAAAATTTCTCCCCCAATTAAGGGATGAATTTTTACTTAAATCGCATATTACATGTCATTACACAACACCGGTTTTGACCCCAAAGTTGAAGATTCCCTTATTTTTAATTTTTTTTCCGTAAGAACCTCGTACTAAGTATTAGAAAACTTAGAAGAAAAGATGAATGTAATCGGTTATAGCGTGACCATGGGAAATAGGAATTCATTTATATATATGTACATATATAGATAGATAGATGAAAGAGAGAAAAACTGTTTATAAACATGTGTATAAATTAAGAAACCAATCAAGTAATTAATCAAAATTTTTCTCTAAAGGAGAAATACATTACATAAGCTCGCAGAAAAAGCTCTTCAAACAAAATGGACCCGAGTTAACTAATGACACAAGCTGCGGAAGGATAACCTGTTCCGTGTCCTCAAACATACCAATATTTTTTTTATCGAGTTCCATCCTTGTCATTCCACTACGCCACTGTACACTTTTTGTACCCGTGTCTTGCGTCCTCTTCGGACTTGTTAATTATCGTGTGGGAGGTTATCCAGGTCGAGTGCAGCGAGACGGGAAGGCTCCTAGTAATTTCTGCGTAGACAGTGTTGAAGATAAGTGAGGACAGCAATTACAAGTGGCTCGTGATTTAAATCAGAGCACACACGTTACTGAACAACTCCTTGAACGTACTTGGAGTCAAGTGATTTAGTGCAGTTCATAGACGACGCTTCAGATTCTCAAGTTTTATCTCTCAGCATCCTGTTAAACATTTTACAGTACAATTTAAACCCATTTAATTAAATAAATAAAACGTAAACTACCAAGAATAGGAAGTCTACTTGTGAATAATGACTTTCAGTAGCGTCTAGACAAAAAGTCTAAATAAAAATTTGTAAAATATACGGAATCCACTACACTATTAAAAACATTATATAGGACTTCTTCCGGTAAAATTATACCAAATTTCTTATGGTTTAAATGAATGCAAACAAATATTTTTAATTAGAAAATGAAGACCCAAAAGGAAAAAAATGTGCTATCCTAAACTGGGTACCTTGAAATTGTCTCATTTTATGTAAATCGAACTTGTTAAAGTTACAGATCTTTCCCATTTTATACGTAAATTTTTCTTAGCTATTTGTTGAGATTATCACATTCTATCAAGACACGAATCTTTACGTCCATTCTCCATCAGAATTTAGTAGAATTGCATTCATTACACAACAACCCCTATTTGATATGCATTAAGTTCCTCCATAGTCTCAGTCAGTGTAAGAAATCAATTAGAAAACAATCCACAATGATAATAGACAATTTTTACGTATACGATTTTAAGACATATATAATGTGACAAACATTTTATTGAGTATATACTCCCACATATCTGTTTTAAATTCAACAACGAATGTGGAATATTTTAACTTTTAATAAGTACTTTAGAAGAGGTATCCATAAAGCCTACAAATAACAGTCAGTAGTAATTGAAAGAAAATAAAAGAAGAGAAGTCAAGAAAGGAGTCTGTCACCCTTCTCTTTTAGCGATGAAGAAAGTTTAAACGGAATAGGGAAAATGAATCATACTGCAAGGAGAAGAAATAAAAACCCTAAGGTTTTCAGCTGATATTGAGGTATTAAAGGAGTCAGAAGACGACTTGGATAACATTTACGTGTTCCTGAAGGAAGAGTACAACATGATGATTAATAGAGAGAAAACCAAGGTTATGCAGTGTAGTATGGGAAATAGTAGAATAATAAAGGGTGTTAGATTGGAAATGGATATTTTTAAGGAAATTACGGAATTCTGCTATATGGGAAACATAACAACTAGGGAAGTATAGTAGACACAAATATGTGGGTAGCACAGGCAATAAAGATTTTTCAAAAAGATGAAGAATTTAATTACGGGTAATATAAGTATATATATTAAGAAATCATTACTAAAAATGTTCCTTTGGAGTGTGGCGTGATATGAAAGGTAAAGAATAGAAACTTTCCAAATGTGGTTCTACAAAAGAATGCTGAAAATCAGATGGGTGGATAGGGTAACTAACCCGGAAGTTCTAACATTAATAAGAGAAGAGAGAACAATTTGAAGGACTTTGAGCAAAATAAGGTATAGATTAATAAGCTCGTTTGGAGATATGAGGTTCTTACAAAATCAGTATTAGAAGGAAGTGTGTGGGGTTAAGAACAGAAGATGGAGGCCAAGGATGGAATACACTCAGCAATTGAGGGAGGATCGGGTATGTGGTAGCTATAAAGAAATGAAAAGGCTTGCGTAGGATCGTTTAGCATGGAGGGTTGCATCAGACAAGTCTTAGGACTGAATACCACAACAGCAAAAGTAAGTACTTTCAGATGTGAAAAATATGTCGTTTAAACTTTTGAAATACGTTTTACTAACAATTATTTCGACCTAATTTTTTTTTCAGGTTTTAAGTTAAAATGGTCGTTTATAAAATATCTTCAATGGTGTGCGTTTCATTTAGATTTAGATTTTAGATTTATTGTTGTTTCCATTAATCCTCGATTAAGGAAATAGGATACGTCATACATAAAAAATTATAAATGAACAAAATAAAGACAAAAAAAATTAAAGACAAATAAACTTAAAATAAGTTAGTAAAAGGAAGTGTATATAGACAAAAGTCAATATAAACACAACACGGACACACACTGGGAAACACAGACAAGCACACACTGAGGAACACGCAATGGAGTTTTAACTACTTGGAGCTCTGCGACCAGGAAACTGTCCTTCCCTCTGTCGTAGCTCCAGGCAATACATCAAACAAACAAACAAACAAAAGAGCAGAAAAAACTGAATAGAAATTTTAAAGATATGTGATGTGCTATTTTACAAGGCAGCTCATGCAACACTTTTTGCAGGAACCTTGATTTAAATACTAGAAGGACGATTTAGAAAATCCTGTACCGAGTAGAACGCGCAATTTAAAAAAATAGTTTAACTCTACTTCACGAAGCTTTTGTAGGTACTATTTTTAACCTCTGGCGGAAGGCTGTTGTATAAAATTATTGTGAATACTTTTCTGGTGTAGAGCAAGGCGATGCTTGTCCGACCTTAGAGCTGAACGATTTCTAGTCGCGTATTCATGAAACTCGCCATTTGTTTGAAACAAATTAGTGTTTCGCTTTACAAACTTTAATATTTCATAAATATATACGCTTGGTAATGTAAGTATTTGCAAACTTTTGAAGAAAGGTTTGCAACTCGATCTAGAATTCGTGCTACAAAGTATTCTAATTGCACGCTTTTGCAACTTAAATATTTCATTACTCCTGGAGCAGTTTCCACAATTAGAGATGCCATAGCTCATAATTGAATGAAAATACACGAAGTAAACCATTTTGACGTACTTTTTGTCAACGTGTTGCTTTAGTGTTCTCAGAGAATAACAAGCTGAACTTAGTTGTCCGGCAAGCAGATCTATATGGTCATTCCACTCTAATTTATCGTCAATCCAAAGGCCGAGGAAAGGTGCATTAGCTGAGAACTTGTCTACGGGTCTATTACTAGCATTTGTACGTTGGTGTATACTAAAAGCTGAAACTGAAAGGGAAGTATGCAAGTTAGGGAATTCCTTCTCTCATTTTGCTTCATCCTCGAAACTGAAGCATTAGTTCCTTTTTGACTGTCTACTATACATATTCAGGGGATCATTTAAAGTTTCTATTAGAATCTACGTTTTAATAATCTTGTAAATGCAGTACAAAAATTCAGCGACAACCAAGTTTATTTGGGAAAGTTATTATGGACATAATATTTGAGTAATAATTCAAGAAATGCCAAAAATGGCCTTAAAAAACAGCTTTTAAATGTTTCAAGTAGTTCAACTTATTGGAGGACAGAGATCAGTATATTGTGTCACAATTTCTACCAATATTTTCTCAGTTTCTCGGTAAGGGGGACGGGGACTGTGGCCTTAATTTGTGGAGGGAGAAATTTCGTTTTTTTTTCATCTTTTGATGGATTTATTGTTCGTGTTCCGTTAATACGCGAGATCCGTAAATTTATGTTTAAAGGATATAAACATAGAAATTAAGTTACCCTTCGTTGAGATTAATGGTTCCTCTACAATTTACGTCTGTGTAACTAGTTGACTTTGCACACATTTCTTTTTCGTTTTCGGATGTTCCCGTTGTAGTAGAAAGCGTGATTTACCAAACGCCGCGACATTCCAGCAGCGCCATATGTGGCCAAGATCGCCATTTGTCGTGATGCACGAGGCTGCCCATCAGCGGTCGCCCTCTTCTTCGTGCATGAACTGCCTATGAATGTCGAAGATAGCGGGGCAGTAAAAGTGTTAACACTGGCCCATAAATTGCCACCAGTCGCCCAAGACGGCGGGATACTTAAGGTTCTCAGATAGCAGGGTGTAAACGTCCACGCAGACATGGCGAATGCGGGAGAGGGCAATTAGTTCTCTTAGCACTGCAACGTATCAATTACGCTTGCAACTCTCCGCCATAAACCTTCTCAAAATACACTCTCCGCTCCTTACTAAAGCTCAACAAGTCCTCCTTAAAGACACCGTTAAAACTAAGTCGGCCTTTAAAGTTATTACGCTTTAAGTGATGTAGAACCATTCGTTCCTGGTGAATGCGTTCGACGATATACAGAAACGGCTACCTGTTAAAAACTGCACTGCTGCAATTTCGACAGGTTTTGCGGACATCAAACTTTTAATACACGCATTTTATGCGTGAATAATACGTTTCGCGTAATTAATTCTATACTTTATTCTTAGCATTCCAAACAAAGAATTGGTGTAGCGAATTGACATTATTACACTGGAATTATCTTGTACAGCTGTGCATTATCTGCGTAGCTAAGTTTAGATGAAACAAGAAATTAAATATGGAAGGTCATCAATTCATCCAGTGGAAACAAAATTGTAAACAAGTTCATACAGTAATTATAGATACAATAAATAAAAAGACAGCCCATAAGTCAACATATAAATTTATCACTTGTAGAAGATCCGGTGTACCTCCGTATTCGAGGATTTAAATGCTTTTTGGGCGCCAGGTATTTTTTAATAAAAATACCAAAAAAGTGGATTTTAATAGCTTTAATCCATTTCAGAACATGAGAAAAATTATCACTACAGGGCGTGGTCTTTCTCCGTCCGCAACTGCCGACACATCCTTCTCCTTTCACTACCCCATGACGACTGCTCGAGTCTCGCCAGACTCCATTGTTGGCCCGAGTTGCGACAATTGCAACTCGCAAGCTGGCCCGCATTGTTGCGTGTAACTTTTCATGTTACACACTATTTATTTAAAAGCGACGTTTCGTCTCCTTTTTGAGACTTCCTCAGGCGTAAAATTTAGCAATTCATCATATTTACTCCTTGACTCCCTCAGCCGAAAAGATTATCGAATGTACATGTGAAGAATGAAGTGTCGCGGACCATCTCCAGCGATGGTTGCGGCCGAAATGATGATAAATTTATATTCTGACTTATTGGCCGTCTATTTATTTATTGTAAATTTTAAAGTTAGAAAATTACGTAGTAATTATAGCTGTTGCATTAATAGAGACTTCGGCAAGGGTTAATTCTAAATTCAAACCCTTTATGGATCCATCATATGCATTGAAATGTAGAGAATCTTCCGTCTTTCATAGCAATATTCATCATAAAATTACAAACTGACAATCAATCAATTACAAATGAAAAATTAACGACCCGTGTAACAGACTTTTTGATTTTTTTTTCAACACAAAGCCGACGTTTCGACCATCCATTGTGGTCCTTCTACTAAAGATATAAATACTAAGACCCTGTATATTAAATGTAACAAATTTACTGTCAGTATGAAACATGACACTTTGCAATTAAATAAATTATATAATGCTTTATTAAATTGTCTTGGTTAATTTTATCTTTTGACTACGCTATTTGCGTTTATATCTTTAGTTGATTTATGTTTATTGACAAGGACCACAGGGGACGGTCGAAACGTAAGTTTGGTAAATTTTTTTCAGAATTGTATTTAAGTCTGTTATATGGTCGTTAATTCTTCATATATATTTTTGTTCGCTGACTTTAATTTTTCCTATAATTAATCAAATATCGATTCAATAGAACCCAACTCAATCATATATAAGCGCACAGAGTAACGCTCCAGCTTCCTCAAAGAAACCACATCACAGAGATTAAACACGAGTTCAAAGTAATTCATAAATTAACCTACTTTATGCACTGAAACTAAATATCATCATCGAAATAAATATCAAGTATAAACTTGATATTTGATTATCCATTATCATAAACTATAAATTATGAGACTGAAAATTCATGAAAATGTGTCCAGTGAAAAACTGTCAAAATTGAGCCCAGTAACTGCGATTATTCGTCTTCAACTGCCAAACAATAATTTATCATTTTTATTTGCGGAACCTTTTGGAAGAAAATATTTTTCCACGATTGTGAGAACAAAATCAATGGATTAATTGTGGATAAATGGCGGGTTTCTAAACGCGTAGAGGTTGAGAGATTTGCCCACCTCCTTCCCTGCTGCCAATTCTTCCCACCAATATTGGTATAACATTCTTCCGCGGGAGAGTTATTCGTCTAATGAATCAGAATTCCACACAAAAAGTGGAAGCCAATGTCAAACACTATAAAATAAATAGCGAATAAACTTGTTAGGCAGCTATGAGTTACTGCAGTGCGATCATTAGGCTATTACAGAAACTCGTCGGAGAGCCTCCAGATGTCTGAATTGGAAAACCGTCAGATTTGTCATTCGGAAACCATACTGGAAGCTTGCGGTGAGAAAAACTCGGGCAAACGCCTCAAGGTCGAGGTCTCCGTGGTGCATTCCAGGGCGGAACGCAGTCTACTTTTCCCACCATTCATGCGATCCTCGCAGAGATCCTTTCGACACTCATCCACCTCGTCTGTTACGTCATTCCATTCTACGTCCACAACTAATTAAATACAGACGCCTTCCCAGTGTTAAATAAGCCTTTATCCACACAATGAATATTACATAATGTAGTAATACATTTAAGGTGTCTCGTATAGGTCTATGAGGGAAGTCGGGGTAGAACGGTATAGCCATCTTTTTACTGGGTAGTGCTGGAGACTAGTAAATAGGGGTAGAACATTGTAACTGGTCAATGAAGAAGTCTAGACCAAGAAATGACTGACACTTGTGAACGAACTCTTGTTTTAGCGTCTTACATCTGCGAATTTATTTTTGCAGCATTTCGACACAAGGTAAGCTACACAACACCTCGCTTTTTAATGGTATATATTCGTTAACTATTAATGGTATATATTCGTTAACTATGTGTCTTTAGCTGCATAGAAATTACGTATTAGGTATAAATCTGCTTGTATTAAGGCTTGGTGAAAAGCCTCAAACTAAGACTAGAACGTGATACTGCTGTACAAGGCAAAATTTTATGCGTCCCTGAAGAAAAAAAACCTGGCAGACTCAACTTATAAGAATGAGTTATAGCATGTTGTACCCAGAAAAAGAATAGATTAAGAATGAAGAGAATCAGAAAAAAGTTACTAAAGACTGTGCAGTGGCAGAAAAAAATCTCGTTTCGAAAGGAAAAATTGATAAAGCAATCAACCGTACGCTAAGTAAGTATAAGAAAGAAAATAAAAAAGGTAAATTCAAATTTACTCCACAAATTCTAAATACAAATCATCCCCCAAGGGGGAGCAGAACGTGAAATTGTAAGTTTTATGAAAAATCTAAATTAAGTTTAATTTAAATAAATGAAAATACAGCCAAATAAGTCAGATAATAAATTAATTAGGATTTAATTATAAAAATACAACGAGTCATCCAACTTTGTGGACTTCAAGTAACTATACACAAAACAATTTAAAAATAAAAATCAAATTTATTAAATAATTTATCTTTACTTTATACTTTAATAAAACTGCTATGAATTCAAAATAATATTGATTTTACAATTTGTGTATAGTTATCTGAACAAGTGCACAAAGTTGGATGAAACGTTGTATATATATTAATTATACACGTCATTATCGTACATTAAAAAATTTGCATAAATAAAAAATTATAAATACACAAGATTCCGATATATAAAAATATTTATCAACAGCAATATTCTATTATCAACAATATTCATTTTATTATTAGTTCTGACAAACCTTCAATATGCCCATTTGGATTACATTCATAATAAATTATTAATATATAAATATAATTGGATTCTTGAGGAATTGTAAATGTTGTTTTATAAAGTTTATGTTCACAATTATTTAAAACTAGTTTTAAAAATTATTAGTTTTTTATTTTAATTGCTGCTGGGACTAAAATACAAGGACATTAGTGTTTAAGTATTAATCTTAAAAGCAAAACGTTCACAGGATCACGCGATTAAGGTGGGGAGGAAAGAGTTAATAAACTTAAACGGGAACCCGTATTATTTATAGCATATTCGGATTCTCCAGAAACAATTACTCCAATTTGACCAGCAATTCGAGTCATTTCGGTCACAGATGGCGTTGTAATCTAAAAAATGAACATGGGTAAAAAATCGTTGAAAAATGGGCATATCTCAAGAAATAGGCACCAGATCAGCAAAATAAAATTGAATGTGTGGGATGTTCTTATAATTTATATTTAATGACACCATAACTGTCCACCAAACTCTATTCTCCAATGGTGGGGAAGCGAATTATGTCAAAATCTTCAATGAGAAACCAATTTTTTATAGGAAACCTTGGTTTTCTCATGCCAAATACCATTGATTTGAATTCATTATTCATGGAAATTATTTCGCAGATTGCGTTGCCATCCAAAGAATACGGAAATGTTCATTTATTCGTTTACTCATAAGTAGGAATTACTTTTGGCGTTACCCAGGAACAACGACGTGGACGTAGTATTTTTCTGTTCCCTTGGGGTGCTTGTTTTATGTGGCTCCCCTTTCCTCTCAGAATTTATGTTGCTGGTAGTAGGTGCGTTCCCTCGCGTTTCATTGTTCAATTATTTACATAATTACCTATTATTTATTCTTTGCATTAAAATAGTTGATAATGCGCCCTGTTGAGGCACTGCGTGATTTACTTTCGTACTCGCAGGGTCTCGTCCATGTGACAGTCAGACATGACGGAATGTTTTCAAGGGAGAGCAGTGAGGTTTGCGTAACAGCTTTCTTCAGTCTTTCCCACAGAATCTGCGACAAACTAAAAAGGCGTAGGCGTCGGAGAGAGCAGTCACGGCGCGTGAGCAGGGCCGAGAAAAACACAAAGCTAAATTAAAACCCAGCACCATCTCCTGCCGCCATGTTGGCAAGTCGAGGAGCAATTAAAGAAACAGTAGCTGCGTCTGTAGTTTGCTTGCCTTCCTCTTGGCTTAAAGTTCCTTTCCCTTTGTCTCATTGCTTTCTTACAAATTATGAAAACTTTTGATCGAAATGGTGATCCGAAACTGAAACCAATTTAATTTTTGACGGCCATGATGGACGGAATAAAATGAGAACGTCTTGTGCTCCTTATTTTATAGAGCGTATAATGTCGTGACAAATGTAAAAACCTCTACTTTGTACATGTTTTTGTGCGAATAAACATCCATTTTCTTGTTACATTCATCCAGATAATCCGCAGAGTTTTTGTATGAATAAAAATGGGAAATTCAAATTCATTACTTACTCAAATAAATAAACCATAATCTGTAACATGTAACCTCAATCTAAATAAAAACCGACCAACACTCCAACCCAGATCAAAAAGTTATGAAAATGCAATCGTATAATTTATAATATTACGAAGAATGTATCCAAAGCCTAAAAAATAACTAAAATTCAAGCCCTGAAGTAGTGAAGTTAAAATGAAAGGAAAATTAAAGCAGGATTATAAAAAATACTCTGAAAACTTTGGTCGTTCGATAGTCAAAAATTCTAAAAATAACCATTTAGCCATCACACAGGCTAGGAAATATCCTCTCATCAACAAGTGACGTCACAGGTAACAACGTCAACATTCACAGAAATATTATTAAACTACTGTACAAATGACAAACAAATAATATAGTGTATATATTATAAGTATAACACACCGAGTTGTATAGTAAAATGCAAAATAGCCATATTGATAACATTTGCAATATTTTTTTATGTTTCAACATTTGGAATTTAATTAGTTAATTTATCTGACATTAAATAATTTTTGGGACTTTATCACGCTACATTAGAGTAGTTATTAATTAACATCTGTGAATTACAAAACATATGAAGAATAACGACCCGTATAACACACTTAAACACAAAATTTCGAAAAAAATTTAACATAAGGTAGAGACGTTTCGTATATCCATTGCTGTCCTTGTCAATAAACAAACAGCATAGCCAAAAGATAAAACTAACCAAGAGAATTTAATAATTTATTTTGTTGCAAAGTTTCATGTTTTATATTGATAGTAAGTTTGTTGCTTTTAATATTCATTTCTGAAATTAATTTTTTATTAAAATTAACTTTATTATCAAAAAATTATAAGAATGATTTAATACTTGTGTTTCAAAGTCTATAACTTACCTAATAATTGTATTGTTTTACCCTTTTTTGATCATCGGCCTGTCAGATATAAAGTGCTTTTTAAAAAATATAATATTTCGGTAATCTATAAATCTGTCAAATCTTTATCTCTTTTTGTTAAGAAAACAAAGATTTACTTAGTACTTTCGACTGTGATAATGTTGATAGTAAACTTTATTGTAATAACAGCTCGTTTCGCTACATTCGTCAGACTAAGACCTTACTGTTAATTAGAACTAAAAAACATAAATCAAATTGAAATTTCCTTCATAAAAACACTCGTAATTACTAAACACTGTTTCAAATTAAATCATTCTTTTAATAAGGAAGTGAATTTTAAGAAAATTTATTTCAGAAATGTTGTTTCTTAAAAGCAACTAATTAACTGTCAATATAAAACATGATAATTTACTACTAAAATATGGTGGTTTATTAAATTGTCTTGGTTACAGAAGTTAACCCCAAATAAACTAATAACACAAATATGGATATAAATAATTCAATTGATTATTAATTTTCCTAGTACAATTACATTTAAAATGTTGCCTAATGAATTCCTAAAAAATGACAACGAAATGTTTCTAATCGTATTAAATTTTATTTAATAAAGTTTCAGACGTAGGAATATTGTACTATTAATTTATCGGTAGTTTAGTTTAGAATGATAAATCAACACACGTCAAAATAAAATTTTAATTCTGTTCCAGATCACGTTACATTTTTTAAACAATTTCACACCTTCATTAATAAATATTATTAATTAATACAGCTAAGACAAGAATAATCTTTCAGCCTAAATAATTCAATAGTAAAAAATAAATAAAGCAAGACATCATTTTAAATCATAAAATCCTATATTATTTTGGGTATATTAAAACTGAAAGTTTTATCATAACTTTGATAAAGTTAACCTTATTATTACCATTACCACAATTTATTTCTACTTATATTTGGCAGACAATTTAGTGTGTCCCGATTTTGAATGGTATACAATTAAACTTATAATTTTTCAATTTGGCATGTAAGAATGATTTTGTAACTTCCTATTTACTCTTCTAGAACTAATCGATCAAATCAAATAGGTATTAAAATTAAATAATTTTTTAATTATATTAAAATGCATCTATTTTAATTTACATAATTTCAATTTGTCTCTAATATTATTTAGCCAAAATATTTATAAATTCGAGCTTCGATTTCATTTTTGTTGCACAGATTACTATATGAAAATAGTGTATTTATCCTGTAAGGATAAATGACCCTCGTCCTTATGGGCCAGATACTTAGCTTCGTCAGATTTTAAAAAATTTATATGGTCATATTAATTTTACTTCTATGCGCTAAAGTCTAAAATACCTTGAATCGATACAAGATTTACTCAACGGGCTTTGTAATTATCATATTTTTCAATATCGATATGTATCGAAGGTTAAGATTTATGCCTTGAAGTTACTGTTACTGTTCTAAAAAATTGCAGCGTTTTGACATACCACTGATTTCCTACCTATAATTCATATCGTACGGATTAGTTTATTTAATTTTTCATTGAAATAAACTATTTCGTATTTTAATTATAAATTGAAGGTATGAAAATTAAAAAAACGAGGTCACTTTGGTTTAATTTAATTTTTTTTATTTAAGCTCGGATCAAGAGCCTGAAGTTAAAGTTAGAGGAACAGAAAAGAGAAATTGTTGACCGGATCCGGTATTACAATCCAGGTCCTTGAGCGTATCAGGCGGGTGCCCTATCACTAATCTAGTCCCGGACGACTTTTATAATTATTTTTATTTACATATTTAAAAAATATTGTTTACAATAGAAGAGAGGATTGCAAATATTTTATGGCATAATTTTGGGATAAAGCTGCTTTAAATATTGTTTTACAGTAATAATAATAATTATTAATAAAATTATTGAGATATAATACATATGTATGAAAATTAAAAATCAGTCTTCAAATTTATATTTCATAAATAATAATTCTAAAGGTTTTATTTAACATTCTTACGTTCGTTTTATTTTGCGATATACTCTAACGAAGCAGACGTATTCAGTATGTCATAAATGATTACCAAATGGTTTTTTATTATTTAGAACAACAAATCATATTTTTAACATGTTAATAGTTTGTATACCTTAATCATTCAGAATTATTTGATTTGAAAAATCGCATTCGTCATTAGTCCTTAGTCTCAATTAAATACGCTAGTAAATTAGAGGAGTAACGTTATATTACGTACTTCATATACACTTCACCCAAGTAGGACGCATTAAAATAATAGCCAATAATAATTTACATGAATTATTTCGGTCAAAGAAGACGCAAAATGTTAATATCTTGCAATTATTTATGGGTGACAGAAGCCCCATTAAAACTTAATTCGTATATTAATACGACACGTTTAATTGCGTTTTAATTGATTTAACGTCTAGTGCCCTCTATATGAAATATCGAGCGCTGTGTTTGAGGCTCACGTGAGTAGCAGGTGGGAATTCTCCGAGTCATGTTTTACTGTAATATTTAATTATAATTAAATCTATGAAAAAGTCGACTACGTTGTTTCTTGTTGGAGGACATAAATATTTCTCTTTCGTGTTTATGACGCAAGCTTTTGAGAATAAAAGCTAATAATCCACGCGCGTAATATTTTAAAATATCTCAATCGCAGGTAATCCATGAGCTTGATGGTTACTCTGAGTAATGACGATTTCATACTCGACGCCATTTTCTCCTTCAAATAAAGTGGGATACTTTTCAATGGAAAACCTGTCCCGTGCGAAATTAGTTTTTTTGAGTTCCTTTGGTGTAGTTTCTTGCTCCTAGCGGTTTATGACTCTACAGACTCTACTGCTTCGATTACATAAAAGAGTTACATTCGAATTTATTGAATAGGTTAATATAAAGATAGTCAGAAATTCTGTCACTCGAGTGCACAGTTCGTTAAACACAATTAAGTTGAGTTACTAAAGGACTGTAGTTGCGGCGTGTAAATTAGGTTGACACGAAAATCTACTAGGTTACCAAATTGGAGCCGAAGTCTACCGCCGTAGTAATAGAAACAGCAAATCACTGTTAATGACAGTTCTCCCGGTGAAATTATTGTATGAATTAGAATTATTATTCACAAATGTAAATGAAATAAACACTCGAGTGGGTGCAGGTTGGTCAGAGCAAAGAAGTGAAATGATATTGCTAGATTCACAATATAAGAACAAATAAAGTGAACCTGTATATCACAATGCTTTTATTTTTCAGGACAGTACTATATAGTTCTGGTTTTTATAAATAAATTCCTTTAAAAAAATTATCTTCAACTGATATTTTTCTTTATATACCATTAATAACTGAAATCTGCCCATATGTTCATTTTAATAAATAATTTAAAATATTTATTTAATGTAACTTCATGTGTATCCTAGTGGACGAACTAGTCATTTGTAGATTAAATAAAAACAATACTATAAATAGATTTTACGCTCTGTTCCCGTCCCTTTCAGTTTATTTTTATTTCAGTAGCACCAAATGACTTTCACGTTCGGCCAATCTCTTCGTTCACCTCATCACTCATTTTCGTTTCACTTTTAAATTGACGATTTATTAAGTACTGTAGTAACAGTCCCCCTTCATCTTCATTCTTTATTCACCGCAAAAAAAGTTTAAGAGAAGTACCCTCCTTAGAGTATGTGTAGTATGGAAATCAGGGGAATAACAATAGATTGTTAGATTGGGAATGCATATGCTGAAGGAAGTTAAGGAATTCCGCTACTTGGTAATGTAATAAATAGGGATGGTAGAAGTATAGTAGGCATAAAGAGTAGGGTGGCACAGGCTTCGCGAAAAAGAGGTACTTACAAGTAATATAAGAGTGAATTTTAGGAAATCGTTGTGGAGAGTGCAGTTATAAGGGTGCGAAACGTGGACGATAGGAGTTGCGGAAAGGAAAAGAACAGGGGCCTTTGAAATGTTCTGCTGTAGAAGAATGCTGAAAATTAGATGGATGGATGGAATCACTAACGAGGAAGTTCTAAACAGAATAGGGGAAGAGCGAACAATATGTAGGACGTTGACCAAGAAAAGGGATAGATTTATAGGCCACCTTTTAAAACTATGAGGGTCTTGTAAAATTAGCATTAGTAGGAAGTGCGTTGGGTAAGAACAGAAGAGGGAGGCCAGGACGGAATACGCTAAGTGGATTAAGGAGGATATGGGACGTGCTAGTTATACAGTAATGAAAAAATTGCGCAAGATAGGTTAGCATGGAGAATTGCATCAGACCAGACTTAAGACCGAATATCACAACAAATATGATAATATTATTATTTGAAATGGTTCGTACAATTCAATTTAATCGGTTAACTATTTATGAATTTGAAGTTGTGGTTGTGAACTTGAGCTGTTCTATTGGTTTCCTCGTCATCTAGTGTGTGTGTAACAAATCCGCGGTAGCAGAGCGGCACGGCGGCGATTCCGCTGTGATCTTGAGACGGACCAGAGTCTCTGGCAAAAAGCGACACGTGTGGTGGTGGCGGGAATTACCCCGGCTAGGCTAAATTGAGCTGGATTTGATTCCTGTTAAAGTGTGCAGCCGAAACAGAAAGGAAAATTACTAACATGATGAAGGTGAGAAAAACAGGTCTCGTTTACCCAAGAAGAAAAGAGCCAGAACAAATGGGAGCAGCGCTTTGCTCTGTCTTAGGCGTAACGAGGCGGGCCCTTTGAGCTGGTCCTTTGGGCTGTCCGCCTCCACGCGCTACAACACTCACAGTCAACACCTTGGCCAGGGTCGCCACGGATGAAGACTGCGACGAAACTTAATATCCCAACCTGTGGGCCCAAAAAATATGAGCCGTCATCAGGTCAAGGATGGACAAGGCCATGACAGAACTCAACGAGAAAGGCTTGGGCATGCGCCAAAACGGTTTCTTTTAGGATCATACTCGTGGAATTTCAGAACCCAAACAAAACGTAAAAACATAAATTGACTAGATAAGACAAGATAAAGAATCAAGAATACTTCTTAATTTTGAATAATAACACTATACTCATAAACAAAATAAATTAGTTTTAGGGTAACGAAAGATCTCTGTGATAAAGTTGTAAGGTGGGATTTTTTGAAGATTTAAATGGAGAACTTATTTTTAAAAACTTAACTAAGATGATATTCACAAAATTTCGGAGGCACCATGAAGCAATCCGATCTCTAAAATTTCAGGTTAAGCCGTGGACGTACCCTTCTTACACGTCAAGGATTGGGAAACTTGGCATTGTACCCTGGTTGAATGTAGCGTCGCCAGTCTTCCAGCTTCTCCATAGAACACCCTCCTCTGCGTTGCAAGTTGATCTCCTTCAAACGTCCGGGACCAAACGTCGGTTCCCTTCCATCTTCTTCAATTGACGCCGTGCAGAATCATCGCAAAATCAACCTTTAAGATCGATTTTCTTTACATCACTAAATCCCATTGGTCGAGGCAAGCACGTGGCATTCATCACTGAGGATTAGTGACAGCATAAGGTCTCAACATGCTGACTCCAATCCCAGTTGCCAACCTGGCTATCTTTATATTACGAATTTAAGAAATATCTATCATTGCACTACAAACAACTTCGCGACTAAACTCTTTCAGTTTTTTATTACATTCATCACTGAAGAGACGGTTATTAAATGGTGACTAACTCTGTTTGTATTTCGTTGACAGACTAACAGCTACTAGAAGAATTATAAATCATATTCTTTTTAAGAAAGTCGGTAACCCGCAGCTAATTAACTGAAATACATTTCGTCTTTCTTCTAGCTCCCCCCTCCTGCATACTTTAATTTAGATATTATCATGGTACTTCAGAAAATACAAATGTGAAAATTCAGGCAATATCCACATCACACATGATCCTATAAATATGCTAGGCAAATATTGGATAGTTATAAAAACTCCATTTTCAGATCGTGTAGTTACACGGGACCAAAATATGCTAAGATTTCGAATACTAAAAATATCAATTAAAAATATTTAGTAATTACTGAACACACAAAATTTCATAATAACTGATTTACTGGTAAAATGTTTCATCTTGCACATAGGTACCCCCTTCGATTAATTTTCTAAATATTTTATGTTAAAGATAATACATTTATTAATTAACAATAGATCTTTTATTGCACCCAACTTTTTCTATGCTCTCAGTAACACATTAAATGCCTCTACACTATGTTGAAAAAGCGCAAGTTTGAATTAAATATCTAACGTAATCCACTATATTGGCAGAAATAGTTTGCCAAGACATAATATTTTCCATTAAGTTAACTCAATTGTATATATTAAAATAGCGTATCCAAACATACCAATAAAATAACTCATTTAGAACTGAGTAACGAATAAATATAAGTATTATGGACAAGCTTATATTGCGATTATGAAACTACCATTGAAGAATGATGAATCGGAAATGAGGACAAAGGAGGCAGTAAAGACCTGTAGAAAATTGTGCATTACCTGGAAGGTTGTGTACCGAATATCTTTGGTATTTGAATGAAATAAAACATTACTTTTAAAAGAGAGTTAAGCTTACAGTTATTTCTTTTTGATCAGGTACTTGGACATGCCCTTAGATAGAATACTTGATATTAATAATTATTAGTAGTAGTAGCCATAATCGCGATATTTGTATACTGATCTATCTGGTACTTGAAGCCGCTACATCCGGTCGATAGAAGAAGCGTAAGACGAGCGTGGGTGGCACAAGGAAAATGCAATGTCGGAGACGGTGCGTGCAAGTCACTGTGGCCAATCTGTGTAAGAGTTGGTAATCAAAGACACAGCTCGTAAAGCCAATCAGGTCCGGCCATTGTGCGGCTGGTCTGACAGGTGAAGGTCTCAGAGGGATGCATTGGCGGCGACGGACGGGAACGAGTTTGTTTCCCAAAGCCGTTCCATGCTCTCTGGTCAACATAATTTTGGATAACTGCCGTTACTGGATACGTACAGGAAATATTACAATCAAGTTTCTGCAAATGTTTGCCGTACTTCTATAACTCTCCCAATATCACTATGAATTTTGTGAGGTGGTACACTGATGTCCTTAATATTTCAGTCCAGTAATAACTGTTCATTACCATACATATTTCCTTTACAGTTGTTTCAAGGAGACTAAAATGTGATTCAGAACTTTCGTAATTTATAGAATAACAAAGAAAAATTATTTATCATACATGAAACAGTAATAGGCATTCAGATCCATTTCTGGTGGCCAGTACTTTTGTCAGTAAAAACCTTCTATTCAGTTTTTTTCTTGTTATATACGAACTCATGTGTTTCTATCATCTCTCTGTTTCATTAGTACCGAGGACAATGTGTGACAACTGTCAAAGTTAAATTGTATCACCTTAATCTGCCAAATGGACTTGAGCCTAGACATGTTTTCTGAATGTCACCATTACATTACTTTAGAGGTGATTTCTTTTATTAAGCTATTGATATTTTCCAAGAAAGTTTTCTTGAAACAGTCTACAGGGATTTAATTAAGTCTGTATTCACGACAAGTTACAGGATTCTTCCTTGAAAATAAGAGGCAGCATGTGATTGATGCGTAATTCTTGAGTAGTCTAGATGCACTGGCTGATATCCAATGTAACTGGTGTATGGCCTTGGTATATCTGTGGGGAAAATTGGATTAAGCAACAAACATTCCTGGTTCATTGGGGCCTACGAAACATGTGGAAAGGGTGCATAAATCCAAGTGATGTAAGTGGAGACCGTTCTGAACACTTGACGTCCGTCTCTCTTCACAAATATCCCGGGTTTGAATCCCAGAATCTGCATTGATGTACTTCTCATGGTCGGGAGAATTGGGGTTAAATCTTCCGGAAAAACGGTACGCTGATCACGTGCACCTCCAAAAATATGGAATGTGTCGTGGAAGAAGATGGACTGGTAGCCGTCTCAGAAAGCCAAGGAGAAAAAGCGAAATAGCTGACGACAGTTGCAACATTTGCCAATGACCATTTGTCAGCGTTCTTTCATCTATAATTTGAAAAATAGGAATGTTGAAAATATATTTATGATCTATTCAGAGGTGCCCGATCCTCAAAGCCCTTGAAGTCCATGAAACAGGAACGAAGCTCAAACACGTAGTTAGTTTAAACTGGCAGTGTTTCCTGAAGTAGTTGCTTGCACCTCTGACCAGTTTGCAGACGATATCCGTTCATCACTGAATCCGGAATAGTCTGTGAGAACTCTGAAGCTACAGGTAGGACAGTGCTGAGGACTGGAAGGCGACTAGGGCGTCGTAGTTGGTAAAGCACCCTCGTAGAGGGCGGTGAGTCCCGGGTTCGATACCTGGCTCGAATGACATTTTCCTTTTCAGCTGTTGATGTACTTTTATATGTACAAACCTTCTTATCATTGGACTAATGAAATCGCCTGGTAAAACTGTGAATTGTGCAGACGATTAATGAAGCAGTCGGGAAACCCTTCAGGAAAAACATTGGTAGACATTTAAGCAGATGAGAAAATATACTGTTGCCCATTGTTAATGGACAGGCAAATAGAGTTATGGTCATCCGCGCCTTAGAAATGGCAACATTTTCAGCGGTGATTGGTGGTATACATGACAACGGTCACTCACGGCGAGAAAAATTGGCACGCATGGAATACGCAAACAAGTGTCACGTACGTCTAGTCTAATCAACTATGAAAGCTTGAATTATTTTTCGCGTGTTTTTCCAGGTTATTCGTTTACAGAGAATCGCTAAAGGAAGGAGGGGGAGGAATTAATCATATTATTTTTAATGCGTATAGTCTTATAATGGGGATATACGTAATTACCAATATATTGTTTACGGGGGGTCGTTTTCGAGTCAAAAATGACATCATTTTTCGTTTCGCTCCCGCGCAGCGAAGTAATCAACGGACTGAGCGATGTATTGCTTCACCGAAGGCGTTAGCAAGCGAGTGTGCACAGCCATTTGTCGAATGGCAATTCCGCGAGCCGCCACTCGCTAAATACCAGCGGTCTAAATTAACACGACCGTGAACATATTTAACTCTAATAAGCGGCACGCCCATTTCACAACGCCACGCCGGGGCGAGTCGAGCGCAAGTTAACCCGGGGTCGAAGGTCGCGGTCGGCCTTGCGAAATACCCGAAATACAACCAGCCAGCCAAGCATCCGGGCAGCACCTGCAGCGTACGTCTTCATTTACGAGCTGTCGCCAAAACGCGGCAATTATGGAGCCTCCACAAAATTAAATCGCAGGTCGGTTTCCGTATGAACCGAGAAACTTGTGATAATCTTGATCGCTGCACAATCCCCATCTGCGTTACCTTATATGGAATTTTAAATTAAGGTATGTCATTTGGCCGTTGGCAGGACGGAGACATCTGACTTGGCTGAGGAGAGATGAGGTTGGCATCAGGTTATCTGCATTGTAATGTTGAAATAATAATATATGGAATCTAAACTAAACTTCTGTTTGATTGTGGACTGTCAGGAACTGAAGAATCGCAGTTCTCACCGATATTGTACTGAGAACTATTGTCCAGTGGTAGGGTGAAAAGTTGCCGAGAGACTCATTTGATGATCCGCACCTCAGAGTCCGTTGTTTTGAGCGGACGAAATTTGAAGAAAAGATGAGTGGGAAGCTCCTTGGAGAGCAAATATACATGGGTGACGAGTTGCTGGTCAATATTCGCCATAGCCAAAGTTATAGTAGTCACTCCCATGACAGGAGAAGTATTGTAGTGCGACGCGTGTGTGAAAAAAATATACGTCCCAGAAATATTTCACAGCATAATTCAAAATTTCTTGAGCTACGTTCCCGATCCGTCGTGGTACAAAATGCATATTTACTGTACATATTCAGTTTAATTGTTTTAATTACGCGTTTTCAATAAATTGTTTGTCAAATTAAAATACGGTTCTCATTTATTTTTATATTTTTAAAGTAACTTCAATTATGTTCAGTAGATGGATTTTTTGACTTGGGGCGTCGCGTAAAGTTATGATTTATTAAGGACGTCGGTAATCACTGATAAAGTGGTTTTTTAAATGCTTAGTACAGTGGTTTGCTTTTGGGAAAGAGGAGTGTTGATTAAGTCACGTAGTTTGCGATGAAGAGGAGAAGGGGACTTCAACTATCATGTTTTGATGTTTCAAAGATATGGCAAAATTTTGTAGGGTAGGTTTTGTTCGAATAAAATTACAGGATAATTAATTAAATAAACGTGGAATTTAAAAAAATATTAATGAAGGAAATATTTACAAAATTCGGAGATACGACGAAGCAATCAGATCTCTTTATAATCTCAGGTTAAACCGTGGACGATACCCTCCCCACACGTCATGGATTAGGAAACTTCACTGCGTACCTGGTTGAAATGTCAGCTTCTCCATAGGACCTTCGGGGCCAATCTTCGGTTCCCTTCTGTCTCCTTCAAGTTTCAAGAAAAAATGAGAATTCACACAGCCTCACCGCCGTGTGCAGAAGAGTTGAAAAATAGACCTTTAAGATCGATTACTTTAGACCAAGAAATCTTATTGGTTGAGGCAACCGCGTGGTATTAAAACATTTCCGTGATTCCCTGCTTCTCTGTTCCCACGGGAGCGTGGGTCATATCCCTACGTACCGAAATGCTTTCCCTGGGGATTAGTGACGGCATAAGGACTCGACATGCTGCCACCAATTCCAGTTCCCAATCATCGCTAACTGCATATTAAGAATTTAATAAATATCAATACCGCGCTACAATTATATAGACATGTTACAAAATTTTCTTAAGCCGTTAATACCACTGTAATTTACCACGAGAGAAAGGTTCATTGGATTTAATTGTATTGTTTAGGTATTTCATTAATTTACGCGGTTTTATATCAGTTTCTCATTACAGTTTACAATAAAATTTGCAAATCATAATTAACCCAACCTGCATCGTTTTAAAATCACCTGGTCGTCTCTTTTCAACAAGTTTCAAAGCACAATGATTAAAATAACTTCAACAGGGAACAACTAGGGCGCATCCAACCACCAGATCTTCCGCTAGAATGAAAATTGGTCTCAGCCGATGACAAATAATTTTGCTGATTTACATAACCAAAAATTAAAAAACCATAATGTCACATGAAAATAAATTAAGTATTTTTGGTTGACAAGAGGGTAATCCACATGGTGGTAAGCCCCTTTTCTTAGGAAGGGTTTTCAAAGTGTGGTATGCAAGAGAGAACAAGGCATTCAAGGGTTAGTTAGGGGCTGCAGGCTATAATCTTAGGATTCTACCCGGGATTCACCTGAAGTTGATGAAGGGTAAACCCTAGAAAACCTACATCATATGGGCCGTGAACTTTGTACTCGTCCCATACCTATACGTTGCTGGAGCTTTCACACATACAGAGTGAGAGTTCGTTTCGTAAGTTGGCTGATGAATATTCTGACCAACTGAGTTTCTATGGCTCTACTGCTTCTCAGAAGACGTTGCACATACCAGATTTCTTAAAATGGTCTCTGTAAGTGTGAAAGGACTCTTTTTAAAAATTTGGATTTTATAGTTCCTGAAAATGTTGTGATGAAATTGGTAGAAGACAGGAAGTAGAGTCACGAAATAAAGACTTGAGAAGTGATAAATGTTGAGAAAATAGAGAGCAAACCGAGAGAGCAGAGAAAAGTTATGGTTAATAATCAGAACTGTTCCACACGAGTCCAAGCACCTATTAACAAAATAATTCTTCTAAATTCAGCTGCACTAGGACTGGTTATTTCAACAAATTTTCGTTGGATGGCGTTAATTTACTATCGATAATAATTGTTCATTACTGAATCAAGCGCGTACAAACGATGACTAATTAATAAGTAAATCTTAAAAGTGCTCTTCGGGCCGTCGTCAGATACCCTGGTTTCATTTATTTATTCAGCGGCTTATTATCTTTTATTGGCCAGTGATGCAGATCAAAATGATTATATACGGAGACACCAAGGTTTCCTTCCTTCGTTCATAAATGAAACTGTGATTACCTGTAGCAGTCGTATAACATTATAGCCCTCCGTCTTCATCAGAGGTTGCAAAGAAATGACTTGGAGACATAATCCCCGCCGTCGTATATCGTCGTTGAGAGCCACTGCTCATAGTTTATGTAAACGACCAAACTTCCGTTGACCGCCGCTTAAGTGACGAAATTACTGTAACGCGGAATACTATAACGGCGGAATAACGACTGCAAGTTTCGGGTAATAAAATTAAAGCTATATGCCACACTAATTGAGTCAACCTTGCATATACGCCATCATCAGAGGACATCGTTTGTAAATAATGGGAGTATTTTCCTCCATTTAATTATACACATTCTCCGAAGCCTGCTGTTAAGAGACGTGTACACGCAGAAACGGCTTGTGAACACTTTTTGTTTGTCCTGCATAAATTTACACATTAAGTGTCAACGTGAGGTAACCCAATTAACACAATATATTTATATAAAGTTTCATCAAACCGTACGCTGTATAATTATTAAAGAAACGCATTTATTTATATATGATTTAAGACTGAAAGCGGAGATAGTTTAAAGTTTTACGTGACAATTCAACCGGTGCAGATTGGTGAAAACTAATGATATCCATATTTCATTTCAAAACTACAAATGTTTCTAACGAAAAAATCAAATATACAGAAGACTCCTTTCTCTTTAAATTGACTGAATAAAGTACAGGAACATCACTAAAATTGTGAGCTATGCTGTTGTAAAAAATCATTTACAAGTGGATAAAATTGTGAGCACTCATAAATTGCTTTGTTATTTCACAACAGACGTAAAATAAAGCATTTTGAGTATTAGTCCCAAATATTTAAATACCTTGACTACTTAAATTTTTGGACCTTCATTTTAACAGTTTTGGTATTTGTTGACATTTATGATATTTACATGATGCGATCGTTAAATTTTGTTAAAAAACGATTGGGCTGTTAGATGAAACAGACTATAATCTTTTTAAATAGTCAACTTCCGTATAATATTAATTTTTACTGAACTAATATGCTGATCTCCCAGCCATTTTATCAGAATTTTAGCGAGTTTTACAACGAATCAATTTAATTCTATTATTTATAATTTTTAATATAGTCAACTTCCGTATATAATTCAATTTTCCCTGAATTAATGTATTAATTGTCCAGCCTTTTTACCAGAATTTTAGCGAGTCGAAGAATTTTATTTATTTCCCTATGTATTATATTGTTCTAAACCCAAAATGGCCATTTATAATTTGTACAGTGCATCATTATTTATAGAAACTAAATTAAAATATCTGTAAATAAAGTATAATCGCAAAGTATTTCTAAAAACCTCTCTGATGCAATTGAATATGTATTTAGTTTGGCACGGTATCTAAATCTGATATTTATATTTTTTGATTGGTTCATTAGTAATTTTAAAATTTCAAAAACGAAAGGAATATTATTTTCATTCAATTGGCTTCTCCTCCATAGGTATGTAATTGTCTAATCTCAAAATGAATTATGAATTATTTCCTCGCCAATATTTTTGACTTCCTTGGTTTTTATTTTCTGCTGTAGCTAAAGAATATCTGAAACTAATTTCATAACTGAACAGAATGTAATACAATAACGCGTATAGTTTTTCGTCTTAAAGTAAATTATACAGATGTATGTCTCACTGCATCTGATGTAAGAATTTTAGCTAATTTACCCAAACAATCCAGCACGCAGCTGACAGACAACAAATAGCGTCGCAGACGGGAACAATACTGTTCCTTCCGTAATTTCCAAGATTAATAAATAAGCATGGTGGATGGGGAAGTTACTGTTACTAGCGTGGATAAGTTCTTATTGCGCAGTTCTCTGAAAAACCAGTCAGAAGTATGATTCATTACATATCTTATGAAAAGATATAAATACTGTATCCCTCGTTGTTTAGACCGTATTTAATATTCTGAATAGTGAATTAGAAAAAGGAACCAGTGAAGACTAAATGGCCGATAAAGAAAAAAATAAAAGCATTTACTTAATCGAAATCATAAATTGTTATGAAGGACGCGAAATGTTGAGGTAAAATTAGTGACTATTGTATCACGACTGATCCAAGAACTTGTACTGAAAAGTTAGAGTGGCTTCGTTTCAAATTCATAATTACCTCTTTCCTTCCATTTGCCGAGTTGTTCTTCCGGGTCCCATAAAAGTGTTTATATTTATTTGACTCTGAATAATGTAATTTGTCAGGGACTTACAGACAATGTGTGTGAAAGGGAAACTACTCCACTAGTAGTTCCAAGCTCTAGATCTGTGGAAGCTCGTATCTCTTCGCCAACAACTACATTTATGAGATTGCAAGTACTTGTTGCTACTAGACGTAATTTCTTCCATGGCACAGAGACCATTCAATTCCATCGTGACCAGTGCGTCGTCGGAACAGGGCGGTAGGAATAAAGGACTGAGTGTTTCTCTATTTTAATTACTTATCTAGAAACTTACTCCAGAAACAATCTGTTCCCGTTTACGGTGCAGCAGTTCGTTCACTTTCAGAGCAAGTTGCCTGACCTTTTGTTGCAATTTATACCCGACCCGGCTCAGATTAATGGTGTGCTAATTGCTCGCCTCGTAAAGCAAAATACGAAACTCGGCTCCGTTACTGGAGGCTGCGGAGCCGACCGGAAGCACCTGTTTTCGTCTTCGGAAACGTCGGGGCGGCAAAAACGCCCCGAGGAACAAAGCGTGATTCGAAAAAGCGGACACTGTAAAATTAATAGTTAGGCTATGTGCTCCAGCCCATTGGCGGCCCGTACAGCTTGTCATGCTCAGCTGAGCAAAGGTAACAGCTTCTAAACACATAATTGCACCTACCTGCTGATAAAGAGCTGAGCAGGGCGACTCAATTAGGAAACGAAGCTGACCAGGTGGCCGGCCATACGACGCCATGGCGGGATCATCACCACCATCAAATTTAATTCAATCAAATTCTGAAAATTACAAGAAATAAATTACTCGACGATTCCAGTCGCGACAATTTCCTACTTAATTATTTAAAGGGAATATTAAAGCCAACAAAACTTCCATAATCATCTGGAAAATGTATGTTAAAATAAAATTTTAATAATTGAAATATTACATCAATACATACCAGACCTATTAAGATATATGCATTATCAGACCTCGACAGGATCAATATTTGGGTGAAGTAAAATAAAATCAAATTAAGAAAATAAATTTAATCTCTTTTACAGAACAAACTTTTACAAACAAACCGTGTTATAATTTATGTATGGAAATAATTACATGGGTGTTATCCACAATTTATAGTGGAGAACTACGAATTTTACGAGTGAAACAAGGGGAACTCGTCCTTTAAAAATAATATTGTACAGTAACAATTTTAAATGGAAGTAAGTAAAATGTTCTATTACACAAATGTTAACAGTTTAATTTATAAAATGTAATTAATCATTTCATTTTATTTTGTTTGGAATAGATTATAAAAATGTATAAATTATAATGAAAAAATTATATATGTAAGAAGTACGAAAAGAAAAAATTATTGTTCTCTTGTAAATAACTTCGTTTTAAGAAATTATTGTAACTTATTATGACGAGAATGTAATTGAAGATAGTTAATGACCCTCTGGTTTATGTAACGTTAAGGCTAAATAAGAAAATAAAAAGAGAGGATATGCACATAACTGTAGCCCATATTTCAATATGACGCGGTTATCTGAGATCCCTACTGGAGATGTAAAATAGATTAATTGTAATAATAACAGGTAACGTCAGGTAATTTTTTTTCAGTAGGGCCTTATCAGGGGAGCAAAAATGTGGGAAATAATATTCCAAAGAAGGGTCAAAAAGTCTTCGATCTTTGATACGGGTTGATAATCTTTGATGAGTTCATAAGATCAATAAAAAACTACAACAAACTACTGAAATAATTCTTTATGGCTTTATGGAAAAGTAGGAAGTGAATTGGTTTCCGTTCCAAAATTAAAATAATGACGATTTCCATGGTGCAGTACAGTATTAAACTTGAATTAATTAAACAGTGTTTCTTACATATTAACGCGGTCACTTCATATTTACATTCCTATTCGATTTATTCTGTTATATTTACTACTATGTTAGTTGCAAATATTTATATAATAAGTATATATGAACGTCTATTTAGTTTGCGTTGTGGCATTGAAGTAGTTCTCAGCTGCTATCAGGAAAATGTATTTCTTTCGAATTAATTTTAAAGGATGAGTACTGAAAAATTTTCCGAAGGATGGTTAAAGATAGTTTAAACGAATGATTAATTGTGCATAAAATTCTCGTTAATTTTCGCATTGATGTTTTAATCGCTAGACTATTCAGGGTAAATGTTCAGTAAATGTCATTTAAATTGATATTGTAGCTAAAATAATGAAGATGTTTAGTAGTAGTTATAAATAGAGCATGCGTAATACACATCGTGTAATGAAGTGATCATATATATCGTGAGATTCGGTGGTTATTGTTGATTAATAGGCTTGTTTCGTTTCTTGTGAGTCGATGACATATGAAGATAAAATAAATTAGTTTATGATAAAAGTATCATGAATCACATCAAAAGGACGTTGAAACAGATTCTAATGCAGAGTTTTTTTTGGAAATTTTGTTGTTGGTTCATAGACTCTTAGGTAGACAATCTTTTAATAAAAGCCTGGTAACTCTCCATAATACAGCCCCTCGTCCGTATGGGGAACAGCCAAAATCCATTTAAATCAAAACCTTATTCTGCGCACCATTACAAACTCTTCCTGGTACCTCAGAAATTCCAGCATCGACCATATCATCAAACTTCCCAAAGTAAACTCCAAGTAATCACCAAATCTATTAAAAGCGCCCTCAACAACCCGAACCCAACCTTCCAACAACTTCACAAAAATCCTCCCCCAACTCTACAATTCCGATGGCCAAAAAGAAAACTCCCAATCGACCTCATCTTTTCCCTAGAACATTCAGGCACATCCTAACCCACTTTATCATCACACCCGCAGACCTCATCCTCATGTATTCTCCAGTAATCAATATACCACCATCAACCCTCAACCACCCACACCGTATGCCTCCCAGATACACGCGAAGAAAAAATAAATAAAATAACCTAACCCATATGCTAAAGTAGTCTAGTCAATGTGAATTGTATACTTTATTTTAATTTTGTATATACTGTAGCAATTATTGTACCAAGCTAATAATCACTATATTAAAATCATTGTATGAAATAAATGAAAAAAATATTTTGATACCTATTTGCATTATTTGATGCCTAGTAGCAAATTAATTTGTAAATAAAATATACCATTGTATGAGATTTCCCAATAAATAATGTAACGTGGTCAAAGACTAACAATGTCTCTTTTGCAGTATTCTGTCATATATATATATATATATATATAACGAGGACATTATTTATTTGTGCTGATAGACCAGGACCTTGCCGTTTCTATTATGGAACATGCATGATCTTTAGAAAAAGAAGGATAATATGACGGAAGATTTATGAAAAAATAAAACAAAACAGCTAAACGAGAGGAAAAATTAGCTTCTGCATAAATACTGCTGTAGGTAGGAGATTGTTAATCCTTAAGTGGCGAAGATGAAATTTTCAAGTTACTAAATGGCACTTGAAAGATTCTTCTTAATGATGGTAAATTCCGATCTGTAAGGCGACTTGTTCTGGAATTTGGCGGTTGTTCTGGCTTTTTCTCCGTTTCCAGTTACTTCGATAATTATCTCATGGTTAATTTTTGAATTAAGAAAATGCTACATAAAAGTGTATTAAAATAGGTAGGTAAAGAATTGTCAACATTATATTTAGTACAAAGATTATTAACGATTTAAGGTTACTTTTTTCAATTTATTCGAGCAGTTTGTTACCTTATCGAATTTTCACGAAATATAGCGCCATACGAAACGTCTTTTATCAGAAACTTTTAAAATCTTGGTGTTTAGTCGTGACGGTTAAATTTTTCTTTGTGATTTGAACTGTAGAGAATGATTTTTATCGCAGAACTCAAGGATAAGAAGGATACCACTGAACAATAACTCGAGTTTGTGTTTTATTGCGAAGCGGCGTAATGACGTTGGATGTCCTCGTCTTAGCAGACATAAGAAACACGCATTCTCGAAGGCAGACTTCCGAATACGTCGCGGTCTCCAGGAGCAAAGAAGACAATCACAAGTCTTCGCCATTCACATAACTGTTTTTACCTTCAGACAGGTATTTTCGAGGTTATTTTAGACGCGTGCTTCTTCGCCATTCAGTGTCTTCTGTGCTTTGTATCGGTGTTAAACTTCTGCGGTATTTATTCCGATAGAAAACTGAATGTGACAAATACTGTTCTTTATACTTAAAGATAAACTAGGTTTTAACCCCTTACTTTTTATCCATGTCAAGCGAAAACTGTTCTTGTCCTGAGTACTTAGAAACGTTACATTCTTGGGGATGAATACAGCCTACAGGCTGTTATTACTACTGTCAAACAACACTCAGTTTCTGAGGAAATGTAATTAATGACGGTTATTTATTGAGATTCAATAAACGTTTCTCGACCTATGTCAGCGTGCACAGGTAATTAAAAGGTTAGAAATTTGTAAAGAACAATTATGACATATTTATATTGGTCAAATATAATAATAATATGAAAATACAAAATTCGTAGCACAATTTTTAAAATCAAAAACAACATTGCACTGAGGATTTATATCAGGGTAAATCACTGTGATGAGAAAAAATGCAAAAATTAATGCAGCGGCATAATATTAATTAAATTTGCAATAAGTAAAAGACTGCCAATCACTGAGCATATAAATTTATTACTATTTAATTAACATAAATACGACTTTTCGTCTCCATTTTGAGACCGTATCAGGCATACTACAAACATAATATTACAATAAATTAAATATGGGTTAAATGTTACCATTTTTTATATAAAAACAGGGTTCAAATCTTACAAATTTAGCAATTCTTGACACCCTAAAATTTTAGGTTTTGAAACATGTTTTTATAAGTTAAAAAATTGTACCATAGAACCCAAATTTATTTTTTTGTAATGCGTTTGTAGTATGCCTGAGGTAGTCTCAAAAGGGAGACGAAATGTCGCATTATTGTTAGTTAAATAGTAATAAATTTATATGCTCCCTGATTTTTATTCATTGTAAACTTGAAGTCAGAAAACCATGTTTGAATTAATAAAATTTGATTTCAGAAGGCCGATATAGATATGTTACTCTTATCTGATCCTCCAGAATAGATTTTCTCCTCCTCAAGAAATTAATCTTCACAAGACCACTCCACTTTCATGAAAAACAAAATCACTGTACTGTTCGTGAGGCAGGTCCGATACGAAGAAAGGAAAAGAGGGAGTGGAATATTGTATTTCGAAAAATAAATTCCCCTTCAAGCGTGCCTGCGCATCACATTTTATATTTTTACGAACGAGATACACAGTCTGAGGCAACGTCTTTTCACCCAATCCTATTATAATTAATTCTTAGCTTTTACGGACGAGTTTATAGACGTTCGAAATATCCTGAACTGAAAGAAATAAATTTCCTAGCGCCAACGTTATCACACCAACTTGTCTCAACAAATACTCGAGGTAAATTTAGCCACTACAATATCGAGGAAGTTGTCTATTGCGCATCGTATTTACACACGACAAGTTAAATCTCCTGAGTAATACTTTGGATTTTAGAATAACTTCATTTATATTTTCATTTTTTTTCTTCAAATGTTTTATTCTATCATCGCATTATTACTTTTCTCCTTTCTTACGTACCTCAACTTTGACTAACGCGAACATTGACCAACTCTCCTATCTATTTTGCTCTCCAAGAAGCTCTGCAGACAAGTTTACACTTTCTTTATAATTAAACCAGCGTCCAAACCATGCTACTGCACTAAAATCTCCCGAACATCTGTTAAGAAACGACTTAGTTGCCCTCTATGGGATCTTACACTGTAGAAATGTGCGAACAAGCATTTATCACATAATCCTTTACAGATGTTTGTGTCAAAAACTTAACAAGTATCGCCTCTATTTAAAATATGTTCGTTGAGAATGAATAAATAAATATTGAACTACCTAGAACAGGAACCAAACTGCGGAAGGATGTAAGTCGTGTAATATGGAATTGAAACATAGCGAATGTAAAAAACGTCTAGTCAAAATTTAATAATAAATCTTACGAACCAAAAGTGACCACACAACCAGAGGTCGATACACATTCAAAGGAAAATATCCAGGTAATTAGCTACGTAGCGTTTGGTTTTGATCAGTTAATTGGTAAAATCGGCCCCTAAGATAAAGGCCGTCCGCTCAGGTTGTAGCCTTAATTGCGGTGCCATGTTGTGGTGAGCAGAACACCAAATTCGCCAGACACGCAGAGCAAGGCCGAGGTGTTGCAACCTTCGGAACCTCAAAGCGCCGGCGACTCTTCAGTTTCAACCACAATACACATTCTGATATCCGTTTAATTTAAATAAATCAGTGACTGCAGGTCTGCTTCTATAAGAGTGTAATACATACTAAAATCTAACTTCAGTCCAATCTTCTTCACAGCTCTGAGTTCTCTTATGTATAAATTTATATCTTGAGTAAAGAACCTGTCTGTTTATACTTGCTCTGGCTGCTATTTTTTAATAGAAATTAAAGATTAAAATAGTTAATAAAATATTAAGCTTGAACACACAACAAACTAGTGCCATTCCGCAGATCAATCCTGGTACAGTATTTAATCCTCGAGATTTAAATTTATGACAAATTATTTAATGGAAGCTTCAGTAAATGTGCCATCCATTAGTGTTATAGCATACTTTTCTCTATTGACTGAATTGGGCGGTTATTAAATTTATATTCAATGCAATTTACTAAGGTTTTCTCGTCTGATTGTTCCAAAGTGGAAGAAAAGCGTTTTGGTAGTTATTTGTGCCTTTGGTAGGTTATTATCCTAATTATCAATCATCAAGTTTCAATTTTAAATAAACTATATTCATAAACCAAACCACAAATTTTACAATATTTCTAAATATAGACTTCCCGAGGCTACGCCACAAATGTATCACTTGCACTGTTGTGGTAAAAATCCTCTTTGGAATTTCTTAAAAGTAAATTCTGAAAGTGGTCGAAAAATGTTTTTCAACTTAACTAAGCTAAATTTTATGCCTGATGAAATGGTCCAGAAGCCCAGATGGAGAATTTTATATTCGAACTTCCCGGCTAAATATAGTCCGTAGGTACGTGGTAGACGTGCTACGTTCCAGAAAGTCACCCGCACCCTGACGGAGCGGGTAAAAAATCTCACCAGCCAATCAGGAAACTTTTAACAAATTTCACTGGTTGTACTAAGACAATTTTCCACCAATGAGGTAAAATATACGAAAAATAGGGAGCGGAAAACAGAGGAAACATTGAGAGATAGAGCGACGGAGTCACTTTCTTGTCTGAATCGACGGAGAGGAGGAACGCAGAAGATTGGCGATTTGTTTGGGAGATTTCCTTTTACTGTTAACCGTCGAGGTTTTTCTATCTTTTAGTTTTATGGTGCTAAAATATTTTTTGATGTTAACATTCTTGAGTGTTTCAAGTTCTATATCAAAACACGGGGAACTAGGAATAGATTCTCATGCTGGAGCAGTGGATAAAAAAATATAAATAAATTCCATACTTTGTACACCTTTTATTTTGTTTGAAGAAATATAGAAATTCAAATTTAATTCCTTTTCAAATTCGTGCCGCCATGATTTAATAATGATAATTTATTTATTAGATTTCCTTAACCATATGCTAACTACACTCTACAGTATTCACACATTACACCCCATTATTACAGACATTTAATCTATTTGAGCAATACTTCTGTAAAATAGGACATAATAAATAAAGAAATAACGTCATAGTGCGTCAATTTTATGAACTATTTACTAAATAATAATATGTTCGCATCAAATAATTGTTCTGCTTCAAACTGTAGTTTTACAGTTCCTTCACCAGGAAGGGAAATCTCTTTGACAACCACCCAACGCTCTCGTAATAGCTCAAATCAGGTCTAATTGTAAACATTCTATGTAAAGCATTTTATTACGATAATAGCTAAATTACATAGTATTGGTGAGCTAAAATGACTTACAAACGAGAACTTAATCTCGAGTCAATTATTATTATGCTAACTCGGTTATAATCGCCGTTTTAAGACCACCGTGAAGATCTCTGTTTCAGTGATGCTGGTTTAGAACGAAACTATGAATACGCCCATGGTGTTTACTGCAAGTGTTTATTAGTCACACAGACGTGAGGGAGTTGAATTCAGCGACTAAGGCACTAAATTTGTTTTAAAGTTCGCTCCATGACTTTTGTTTTTTATTCCATAATGTATTTTAATTGAATCTATGAAATCATTCCCAGAATCCATTCATATTCTCTGACCAGATCAGTTGTTTATTATAAAGCATCGTTTCAGCGAAATGCATCTCTGTCATCATCAGGCGAATAATTTATATTTTTATAAATATCTGTTATTAAATTTTTGAATATAAAATATCTGTTACAAAAATGGAATATCTAATGTTATTTATTAACATTAAAAATAAAATAGATTGATAAGGCTGAGACGAATCTCACTTAAACGTTTTGTGGTAATAAACAGTTAAGAAGGTTGAGAAATGGAAAACTATTTACGTGCTCGGAAAATTATTCGCAATTTAACAAAATTAATACTTATGAAGAAGTAACGATCCGTAAAACACAGTTATACATTATTTTGAAATTTCTTTGAACTTAAAGTAGACGTTTCGACCGTCCATTGTGGTCCTTGTCAATAAACTAAATCAACCACAATGGATGGTCGAGACGTCTATGTTCAAATTTATTTCAAAATTACTGTTATACAGGTCGTTAATTCTTCATATGTATTTATTCACGTACGTTAATTATTCTTATAAAATTAATACATCACGTAGGCTGTTTTCCATTGTTTTATTTGCAATTTTTCTCTCGTTATACCATTCACACGCACTGGCCTCTTTAATCCGCAGATGTTGTTCTGTAACTTTATTTAATTTATAGATCTTAACAACTAGCTCCTCCCTCGTGCAGAGAAGTTTCTCCCACAACTTGAACTCTGTAACTACTCGAATTTGACTTTTGATGAGGGACGCAAGACTTCCTGCATGATTTTCAGATGCAAATCCTAGAAGGAATTCGTGGCGCATAATAAGCTTCATAAGAGAGACCGGCATACCCGGATATCGTATTTTATTATCCTTATCGCAATCTATCTAATATAAATTAATGTAGAACAGGAAGCGCATCGGGAGAGAATTCTGACACGTGATGAGGATAAACCGAGAGGTTCAGAATTTTAATTTCAAAAGAATCAGATTTGATTCAAATTGAAGCTCAGCCATACGCACTGAAACTGAAGTATAGCAAATCAGAATGGAAAAATACTCGACCGATCCGAGACTCGAACCCACGATATCCCGCCTTCCTCCGGGCGGAATATCTTTCAAAGAAAATAGTATAAGTAATTCCGAACGTAAACAAAGTGAAGAATGGAGTTATGTTATAAATGATAGTAAACATATGTGACACGTATGACGAACGTACTTGATAGAATTATATTATGAATATTACAGGTGAGATGATTATGACATAAAAAATCCGAATCTCCGTAAATTATTTATGAATAAAGACTCTGGAAAACATAAAAAATAGTTTTCTTATTTATAACTTGGATTGAAAGCCTTTTAATTCATTATTTAATTAAAAAGCAGTTATTTTATTACATAGATAACCAGGACGAAAAACAGTTTAAGTAGAAAATCTACAGCAATTATTCTCAAATATTAAATATTGATAATATTAGTTTTAAATATTATTAGTATTTACGAGAATAAAAGAAACGAATACGAATATTTTCTATTAATTAAAATGTTTAAGTTTTTTAGTTGGCCATTACCAATTTTAATGAAAATGTACAACATATATTCTTGTATACAGTTTAAGACATTAACAAATCGAAAACAGACGATATAAATGATAATTAATTAATTTAACAACAAGTTTATGTCCAAATAAAGTTCTAAATTAAGTAAACATTCTTTTTTAATGTTACCGTAATGAGGGTCAATGTTCCGACAAAAAATGCCTTTATTTTAAATTAATGACTTATAAGATTTATTGTCAGTTTTAACTTTTAATAACATAATTTTATCAAAATCATTTATGACAGACTGAAATACATAGAAGTTAAAATAAAATTGTTCTTCCTGGTAAATAATATTGGTACTGCATTAAAATGTTATTATTTGAATTTAATAAACATTTCCAATGTTTCTCCAGGTAATAGTTACACCCTTTAGAGAAAATCAATTTATAATAGCATTAAATGTATTATAATCAGTCATATTATTCTACGATAGTCTACTCTTATTATCGTATAACTTTTGAATTCAATAATTTTAAAATGCCCTTTATTTATATGAAGACGTAAAATTTAACCTTTTGGAACGCTAACCTTTATTTATTTTTCTGTAGCCCGACTACAATATTTAGTTGGAGGGATTTTTCTTCCTGACACACTTCATTCTATCTCAGGTAACCAGGAATGACATAATTTCATAAACCCAAGGAATTAAATTTTTTCTACCAATATATTGCACGAAATTACTAGGTTTTTCCTAGAAAATAAAGTAAATTTTGAAGTGGTGTGTTAATATTTAAGCAACGTATGCAAAAAGTGATGTCCAAACCATGGCACTTACAGCTGTAATAATAATTTTTATTAATGGTCTTTGGTCAGTTTGGACTGGAAAAGATTTATAAAAAGTTATTGCCAAGTACCTTAAAGAGAAAGCAATGTATCGTTTCCTCTACCAATCACAAATTAAATGAGCGAGGAACAGCCATTTTAATCAAAGTCCAAGTATGTTAAGTCGGCGTCATTTCGAACATTAAGAATAATATTTCTGTATACGGATTTTTATTAAAGCTATTTTCAGATGTGTCAAATTTTAAGTTTAATGATAGTGACGTGGATTTGGTTAGCTAGAGAACAAAACCAATCTTATTCGCCATGCATCCCGCCTTGTTTCTGGCAATAAGTCAGTTTGCCTCGGATACAAACTACATAGTTCGCCCTCGCCTCGAGGAATATAACTCTAGTTCACACGGTCCCCAGACGGTCCATCGCCCTGTTTGGAGTTCCTTGTAAGAGGATGTGATCGGATGCAATTAGCAACCAGTGACACGCTGGGATTCCGAGGCGGTCGGGTCAAAGCAAATATCCCGGTCCGGCGTCCTAATTAAAATATTCGGTCGTCAGCCACCTGGCTCCATTGTCTTACAAAGACCACGACACCATGCAATGGCCCTGGCTGCCCGCTCTTCAGCTTTACGACCCTCTTCTAATGTACACACACTTATCTAAAACATCAATTAGGCTACTCTCGGCGCCGCATCTGCGTCGCAGCTAAAAAGAAGTTGCCAAAATAACCGCTGCTTATCTACATTAATGGTGGCCACAGGGCAAACATTTGATCAGCGCTTCCAAAATGTTTCGAAACGAAACTACGACCAAATTATTTACCAGAGTCCTCCAATCCTGTATTATACATTAAAATAATGACGTCCATGCTACAAAGTGATGAAGAATCCTCGTTTGGTGTAGGGCTACTATTGATGATGAAATGTTTACACATAAGGGATTATTTTTCTAGTGGAAAAATAGAATAGAATTGCCTTTCCTATATTTTCTTACAAATAGCACGGTTTCGAGCTTATAGAAGCCGCTATAAAAGTTATACACGATTTCTTATTTGAAATATATTTTTAACATGTACTGAGACAAATTACAACTATATGGAAGCAACAAATTAATTGAATAATCATGAAATAATATAGAAAATTTTCATTATAATCGAGAATCAAACAATTTTGTTAATACGTTGCCGTATTAAGTCGTCAATCATGTCTCACCTACGACATATACCGAATTATAATTGTTATATATAAAAGGAATTCTCAGAAGACTTGTTCATACTGAAAAATGATTGTGAGTCTAAGAAAACACTACCACTGTTAAATTCATAACCCTTAGTCAAATCATAATAAAACACGTGTCAATGTTTTAATAACAAAATATTTTGTTCAAAACGTGATATTAACTTTCCCATACTTTAAAATACTTGAATTTTCTTTTGTAGTATTTTTCTTGGAGTTCCATGGAGAAATTCAATGAACCGTCTCATGACTATACTTTAAAACCTGAAAGAGTCTCTCGACTATATTTGTTCTATGATAAACAATTGAAGACCTTGTACAGACTTTATTATATAAATTTACTCTTAACAACGTTTAGGTATGTTTTTATGCATTCTTCAGGTTTTTTCAAACCACAACAGTGTCAAAACTTAACTCCTTTTCCACAAGTAGTTATCGCCAGATCTATGATATCTGAACTTCGGTCCACTGCTACAACACGGTTCCAGACCAAAACTCTTTTTGATTCATGCCAGACTGGAAGAATGCGCGTCATCCTCTAAGTCAGTCAACTTTTAGATTATGTAGACATTTGACTTGTTGGCTGACATAACTTCTGGAACTTCCCTCCTAGTTCTCAATTATCAACTAACTTCCCCTTGCCGCGAAACCAATTTACATCTACTTAACAACTAACTCCTCTCAGCGATACCCAACATCATGACGTGTCCTGTCCTCAAGACCCATTCAAATGGCTTTTTCACCTTTTCGGATTCTAGTATAAACCCTCAACTTCCTCAGTCCACCTTTTCAGTGTGCTACACAAAAACAGGAATATCGTAATGGAAACGAAACGCGGAATTATATGATGCAATATGTCAAGAAAGTAGTTTATTTTGACTAATCAAGACAGCTAAACGAGTCTTCCTCTCTCTTATTATATTTTCAACAATATATAGGTCTTCTCGGAATTCCAGTCGGTTCACTACGTTGACAAAATACATTTCCGTGGCAGCTCTAGCCATCGTCTTCAGGTGAAAGCCAATGATGGTTCTTTGTATACTACACTCGGAAAGCCTACGCTCTGTAATTTGACCGGTTATATTACATGGCTGTAGAAGAGTCAATATTCTGCGGAGTTATTAGACAATTCCTTGCCCTCCCAAGAACAACTAATCTGCATAATTAATATAGAAATATAATACATTTCAAATAATGTGTCATTACAACGAAGAAGGTTGCAATAAATTGTGTGGAGGAGAGTTTTGAATAAATTAGTTCGTTATTTTAATACGTCAAGGTTTTGGACGTAGCTGCTTTGCTGGTCGATTATGTCAGTGAACTGCATGCTTTGCGTGAGAGTCTAGCCGGTCTGGGGTCAGCGTCGCCACCGCGCCGCGCCGTCACCGTCGCAAGAAGCTGGTCGGGTTCCCTGCTTGGTATTCCCAATGGACACCCCTCTGTGTCTGCTGGGAACATGGCCGGCACGCGCAGCGAGGCATCTAATGAATCGACCAGCAATTAGCGATGCGGCTCAGGAGCGGCGGAAAAACCTCCGCTGCCAATTACACATCACAAGTATTCAGCGCCGTTGGCCAGCCTGGAAAGCATGAATGGCGATACGGGGGCAACGTGGTCCGTAAAAAAAAAACATAAATTCAGAGTTCGGGAAGATTCGACGTTTCACGCAGTCTTCGTCAAAACCAAGGCAAGAATGCTACTATTACCTTCAAGGAATCTAAGGAACGAGATCTCTGACTACAGTCTCCTCTGGTGGCAGTGAGAGCACATTCAGGATTCGAAAACGAAGAAGAGAAGTAGCTTCACCTTAGAAAAGGATTTCATCTGTCCAAAAAATCTAAAGAAACATCCAAAAATATAGTCCAGTGTAGCCATCGATACAAAATAAGCAAAAATGAGGATAATTCAGACTTAAATTTACCTTGGTTATCGGACAACTGTTTAATTCTATGCGGTAGTCTGTTGAAGATGGATATCCCAGAATATTGTATTGAAGGGATGAATATCAGAATTATTCAAAAATAAGTGCCTATTTGTGATTAAAATTAACATCAATGAATAAATGTATTGACACGTCAAAGTGAAAATACCTAACTTTATGAACAGAGTTCTGCAAGAAGTTCGTGAGGTAACCTGACATATTGCTCTAATAACACGTTTTTGACTAATAAAAATCTTATCTATGCCTGCTGAGTTGCCCCAAAATATAATACCATGTGATAAAGCAGAATGGAAATATGCAAAGTATACTAATTTTCTTGTTTTTAGATCACTGAAGGTGGACATTGCTCTGACAGCATATGTAGCTGAGCTGAGTTTCTTAAGTAATTGATTAATCTGATCAGTCCAATTTAATTTATTATTTACTAAGAGACCTAAGAATTTAACAGAGGAAGTTTCATTCACATTTTTACTGTCGTATTTAAGCGCTATAGATTGTAAAGTTGTGTTTTGTGTGTGAAATTGCATGAAATGTGTTTTGTCACAGTATCTTCAGATGACTCTCTCAAGACGAGATTTTTATGAGTACACTAGCAGGCCGTTATTACAACTGGAGTACTTTGGGAGCCGTTCCTCAAGGTTGGTAACGAATTCTTTACTGCTGAATGTTTTGATTGAAGAACGAATGATCATATGTGCCCCAAGAAAAGAAAATCTTGATTATAATTGAAGAAAAATAAATGAAAAACTTTAGAAACTGGATGAAGAGTTTTCGGGATTCCAATCGGGTGATGTCGTTTGTAACCCACAACGTTTCTATGGCTGACACCGCAGGTTTGGATTACAACAGAAACGTTCCACCAGACATCACCAGACTGGAATCCCGAGAAATCATCGTCGGAAATATCTACGTTCTCTATAACTTTAGAAACGTTTAAAATTGGTCAATTTTGAGATGACGTTTCCAAAACGTTATGAAATGAAGCTATTTTTTAATATTTTCATTAAACCAAGCCTTTTTTTACCATTTACGTATCATTCCTTCAAGGTTCTAAGACAGAATTCAATATAACCTTCCCCTGTCTATCGCACACGCACAGAAATAAGCAAATATAAATAAGTAACGAATTATTGTGAACGCAGTTGATCGTCTGAGAGGACTGAGCTCCGTTGTCTGAAACTGCGCAGACGACGAGTCTATAAAAATGGAGCGGATGCTGCGCGGGAGGTTCGAACCCCGGAGCATGCTAAGAGCCTGCTTGAAGCCTCTGGTAATTGGCGTGCGCTGGAACGCTGCAAGACTGCAGACGGGAACTTCGCCTAGCCCTTAATTACCACTAAATCCACTGCTTGCCTGCCAGCTTACTTTGCCAAGTCATAAATCCAGTGCGTCTTATTCAGAATGTTTACAGACCGTATATGGTGATATCGCCTCATTTGGAATAACTCGATTATCTCATAAATTTAGTCTTCAAGAGAGCAGAAGTGTTTTCATACAATACGGAGACCTCACAAGTTCTTGAATTTATCCCCGAGGAAACCTGTTACCTGGCTGAATACATTCATGTTCTTCATCTGTGAATGAACAACAGAAAATCAACGGACAGATTCGTACGTATTTACCGGGCCGAATTGTGTGTGATACACCAACAGCAAATGTTTTAGTCTGTTATAAACACTCATAAATACTAAATAAAAAATATGAATGAAAATACCTCATTAATAATAGCAATAGTATGCTAAAACTAATACTAGAACTGTGTAAACTTGCAAATTTGCGGATAACAGAAACGGAAAGAATCACATGGAACATTAATTATTTATATGCATACGGATAATATACGAAAATCTCACAAAAAAATTCCAGAAAAACGCAATACACTGACAAGCATAATATGCAGGCTTAAATACATCATTTTCTAATTTAATTACATAATCAATTAAAATTAGGCAAGACTACATTTTATAGGAGAAACTTTAAAATACATTTCTTACAATAAATTTAATCAATCCGTATTAATGAAGATTAAAAAATCGCATTAAATCGTAAATCACAAATCAAGATTAAGAAAATAAAATAAAATAAATTTATAATCAAAAATTAAGTCCACAAACATTAAAATGTAAAGTAGAATCTGGACGTGAGTCGTCTTAATAGTTTTACTGATATTGGAGTCATGTTGAGTTTCTTCAAATGGCAAATAAGAAGAGATTCAAATAGTTCAATTACATATATCTCGTTCAGTTAATAATTCTCTGTAACCAGGGAAAGCTAGGTCTAACAACGCACTCTATACCGCTTATATCGCATTAAATTACATTACTGTCGAATTAAATACTGTACCGGGTTAGTACGAATAAGTACCTGGGCAAAAACTTCTCCTGTTGAGATGACTATAATCTCAATAATAATAAAAATACGATTTTCATAAATGTTGAAAATTGTTGGGCAATTGAGAAAACGAATTAATTACGATAAATATCAACTGGGAAAATGGTAAATTTATAATAGTGAATACAATTTAAAAGCCAACAGGATCCTTGAAGTTTTAATTTTAAAATTATTCGGAGAAATGATGCTAAAAGCATTTAAAATCGAAGTTAATGGACACACGTTTGGCTAACAAATACGAGGAAGATGTCTCGCCTGACAAGTAATCCATTACAGATAATCGTCGGTCAAGCACATCCGGAATATGTAATGGTGCAGTAAACTAGTTGTGCGACGCGAAACAAAAAAAATAAAGCTGTGGAATATAAATAAGCAAAATGAGCCTGAAAGGTATACGGAATGCTACGAAATCGACACTGTGTTAGTAAAATGCCTCATTTAAATAACGATTCCGTAATTACTTCTTTCTAAATGGATTTATAGACTCGAATTCACTTCCCAGAATATTTTGAAGATGATATGGAATTTTAATAATAAAATTACTGTTGATTAATATCCGAATAGACCTTTCTTTCTGACCCGATTTTAATTTTGACGTGCGACGTGTCACTCCGCTGCTCTGAATGTAAGGAAAATTGACTTTAAAAAATACCCTTGCTTATTATACATCGTTTCTACCAAATTACGGCTGACACATTCATTATTTAAGAATCTCAATATCCGAGTTAATGTCGTGCTACACCAATTTGTAATGAGATTTATACTGTATTTTTTATTTACCTGATTTCTGGCAGTCGCATTCGAAGCACTTCTACGTGCGTTTCTTGCGGCGTTCAAAACATTACTGCGCATCGTTGTACAGCAAAATGCGCCGGTTTTGCTAGAATATCTTTCCATTAAGCGCAAGGCTGACTTTGTGGAATGGGAAGAAATCGCACAGTACTAAATCACTGTAACTGCGATGCTCAAAAATTCATTGACTCATTGCGCTTTATCGGCAGGGCCATTGTCAGGTTGATTATTCTATCAAATGCAGTTCATTCTATAATGAAGCTCTGGAAATCGAATACATCTGTAAGCCTTGCTTTTTATCTTTGGTAATATACGTCCTAATAGAGCACAGCATGGATTTCCATACGGTTACTGGACTTAATTAAATATACAGCCTCATCATTTTCTTTAATGAACTAGGTTCTCCATAAATTCGTCATTTACTTTTTTTCCACTTGAAACGTCGTGTTTAATCACGAATCACATTTACAATTCTATATTTATGAGTTTAGCCACCGTTTACTCACTGAATCTGAGAGGTAAAAATAGTTCTCAAGTTAAGAAAATAGCTGCACGCTTCGAACAGCTAATTGCCGATCGCGTGAGATTTAAAGGCCAGATTAATCTATCTATGAAATAAAAATATAACAAGACAAGACAGGTGAAAAAGAGGAATCTACTATACGATAGTGGAGAGTATTGCACTATATGGTTCTGAGGTTTGGGAAATAACAAAGGAAAATGAAATAAAGTTTAGAGCGATAGAAATGGATTTCAGGAGACGCCTCTGTCGTGCGACAAGAACAGAAAGGATAAGAAATGAATACATTAGGGAAGAAATGGGGGTTACATCAGTAAATATGTCAGATACAATAGAAGGGAGGAGACGAATGACATTAAGAATATTTCACTGGTTATCCCCAAAACGAAAAAAAGGAAGACCCAAACTTACATGGAATGATGGAGTGATGAAGAAAAAAGGATGCAAGACGCCGTATGGTGTAGTTCTCACTCGCATTTATTATTATTAATCTATCAATTAAAATCTATGGAACATCTTTTTCCCCTAAAATTGGGCGCTGCAGGAGTTTTTTCGCAGGCGCTTCAGCACAGATTGACTGCTGGGCTCACCTGATCATGTCGGGAATGCCTCGCACTCTCTCTGGGTATTTTTATCAAAGTTCTCATATGCCAAGACACCTTCACCTATTTTATGAGGTATATGTACTGGGGTCAAAGACCTTGGGAATATGGAAAGAGTTGTCCGCTAATACCATTGGATCAGTCGGCCAACTGCCTCCTGAAACTGGTGGAGACACGGAGAAGGGAATGCTGCGACCTCACAGCAGACTCGTCTCCCGTCATTCGGAAGGGCATGAGAATAGTACCCAATGCCCGACCTACCTGATGCAGGTTTTCTAGGGTTTTCCCTGCATCTCTTTAGGTGAAACACCGGGTAGGGTCCTTAAACCATAGCCCGGGGGCCCTAGTTAACCCTTGGCTACCTTGCTCTACCTTCCGCATCCCCCCTTTTCAATTCCCTTCCTATGCTATTAAAGGGGAGTTGCCTGTTTCGGGATCACCCTCATGTAGCCTGTTAATCAAAAAAAAAATTCCCCTAATCCGACAAAAGCTTAAGTGACTCGAGAACTCCAATACATCATCATCACACTCAAAAACGCGAGAATGAAATAGAGAGAGTCACTAAGGCAAACACAAATAAATTCACTTAAAAGGGAAACATGATAACATATACCGCATCAACTATATCAGGATAACTGTGAATCAGAAACTGGGACGGTTTCAGCCCCCTAAAATTCCTTATCTGATTACAATTCAAAGGGTCTAAAATGACAGACAAAACGCTGAGTTGTTGGAAAATGCACAAATGAAAACCAAGAAGAAAAATAATAGCAACTGAGATAGCAATAAGGCGGCTGAGAGAGAGAGACACAGAAAGAAGAACGTAGAAAAGTCTTTGCAGGGGCCGTCTTCATTGAACGAAATGACAACAACTTCAAATGAAGTGACAAGAAGACGTAAAACGCGAGGTCATTTTAAATTTTGGATAATATTTCCCACAAGTGGACGATAGGAGTTGCAGACAGGAAAGGATACAAGGTTTTGAAATGTGGTGCTGAAAGTCAGATGGGTGGATATGGTAACTAAACAGGAAGTTATAAACAGAATAGCGGAAGACAGAAAAATTTAGAGGAGTTCGAGCAAGAGGATGGATAGATTAATAGGCCACGTTTTGAGACATGAGGGCTTTGTAAAATTAGCATTAGAGGGAAGCGTGCGAGGTAAGAACAGAAGAGGGAGGCTAAGTATGGAACAAGCTAAGTAGATTAGAGAGAATGTAGGATTTTGTATCTATGTAGAAATGAAAAGGCTTGCACAGGTTAATTTATCACAGAGCGTTGCATCAGACCAGTAATAGGGCTGCATACCACAACAACACGTTATTAATAAGGAATCATTTCAACAACTGTTCTTATTCATGAACAATTCTCGGGTTTTTAATCGGGTAAATATAGATTTTAAACACAACGTTTCAATGGCTTGCTCTGCCATCTTCTTCAGGTGAATTGTTCATGCATAATACACACCTGGAAAGCCCACGTTCTATTATACTGTTCTTATTATTCCACAGATTATTACAACTACTTTTCTTGACGTATAGTGCTTTTTAAATTCCACAGAACTTCATCAAGAGAGTTCCATATCCTGATGAATTTTATATATAAATAAAAATGCAGTCAATTTGTCAGGAAAAAATTAATTAATATTTATTGAATATATTTGCGACGTTTCGTCAATATTTGTGTAAATTTTTAGCGATGGTCCTTCTCGACCGTTGCCGTCACTGTACGCAGTCCAGTACGTAAAATAATCAGCTTTCATATGTAAGTTAACTATTAAAAATTTGCTGACGAAGTCCACAGATATGGACGAAACGTCGTAAATAATAATTAAAATTGTTTCCTGACAAATTGGCTGCTTTTTATAAAAAAATATTTATACTTTCTTGTCAAATTATTAATTTATTTAATACTTCGAAATAGTCAGATGTAATCGGGTTAATCGTGTTATCTGAGTGTTGAAAAAATTAATTTATCTGTCAAATAATGTCACAATAGCACATCAGGCACATATAATAAGCGACGTTCGTTATCCGCTCGGCTTTAGAAAATCAGGGCTACTTAAAGTGGCGCAGGAAATTGGCGACAACCTGCAAGTGAGGAAGTTATTAATTTTACAGGCGTAACGGGACACTGATGAGATGCAAATATAACTCGCCTACACACTGCAAACGTATACTACTTACACGTCACATTAGAGAGATTCTATTTCGTTCCGTTCAACAATTATTTCTTATAAACGCATTATTTTGTACAATAATGCATCACTATGTATATATTGACAGTAGTAAGGACATTTCAGTAACTAACATGACATATTACTTATATATAATTATAATAATTAAAAAATAATAGTGCAATGGTTGTGCTTGACGCATTTTCATACTACTTTGTATGACCCATGTAAAATTAGTTAATACTAGCTCATGTACATGGCGCTGTTCGGGTTCACGTAAATAATAAAGCAGGAATGTAATTAACAGTAGTTGAGGGTTCACCACATTCAGAGTTGTACTCTAGAGGGTTGACGCTTAGACAGGGGCGTGTAAACATTCATTTTATGTTTTATAACACTCTAATTCTATTTCTGTTAAAAAATCAAACCTATTTTCAATCGTGGTTGTGTACAATTTATTACACAGAGGTCATTTTGACCTATTTCCGAGAGTTATGAAAAGAAAATATAAGATATAAAATTGTAGAGAATCGAATTTCCAATTGACTGTGCCCTCAGAATTTTTCCGAAATCTTCAGTTTTAAAACTACAGGGTCCAAAAGTTGGAGAGGTTCCAAAATTGAATATTTTATTGTGTTGTACCTCAGGAAGAGGTAGGGATTGGTCCACAATGCAAAAAATGATAGGTGAAATATAGAGTACGGACTTTCTACAGGCGAAAAACCAATAATATACTATATTGCTGTTATTAACTTTTATTTTATTTTAATATATTTATGTGTGGCGAATGTCACTATCAAATTCATAATATTCCATTTTCATTTACAAACTAACAATAAATATTAAAATTAACCTGACCCGAAAAATAAAACTATTTTACGTATACATCTTAAATAGAATGCGATTTAGGAGAGGATCGTTTTGGTTTTAGGAAGAATGTAGGGACAAGAGAAGTCTTTAATGACCTCGATTTTGATGGGACTGTAAACAACATTTTTAAAAAACTAACATTAATCATATATAAAACGACAAAACGTTTCGTCAAATAATCAAGTCATCGAAAATTATTTTTTCAGTTTTTAAGATAAACGCAAACTATAAGAGTTCGAATGAGAATCATAATAGTTCCCTATATTTTATTTTAAATATTACTAAACAGAAAAAACAAAATTTACATAGTTACTCAATAGGCTACTGGAATACCATAATCCCTACTTAAATTACTATTTTAGGCGTAAGTTATTTTATAGGAGTGAGAAAAATTAACGGGAGTTTCTTGTTTCAGGATCACCCTCATGTAGACTGTTAACCCCTCTCCACCTCCAAAAAAACAGCCCCTGTTTATGTTTTTTGTGTGTTATAATTCCTTCGAATATTTTTTAATCACAACATAGTTTTAATTTACACTAAATAAAAAGACGGCCAAAAAGTCAGCATTAAATAGTCAGATATTTAATTCTGACTTTTCGGCCGTCTTTTATTTATTTTCGAATCATGTTACTTGGATTGTTACCCGTCTCCAATACTTAAAACTATTCTACCAGAAAGTGTCGAAATCATTCCATTTCATATCTAGCGTAACTCTTTATTTATTTTTCTGTTATTTTTTCTTTGGTCGTTTCATATACAATCCCTAATTATTATGGATTATCCGATAACCCGTCTTTCACACTCCGGACGATGGTGGCGTTTGTGTTCTGCTTCTTAGTCTTGTAGTCTTTTAAACTATCCTATTCTAAGATTTGTAATGTAGTTATACACAACTGGATGTATAAATATGTATTGTATCAATGAGTGCCTAATCGTCTACTTATTTTAGTTATTTAAAGAATATATTAAAAACATTCATAATTTGGAATTACTGTAGTTCATTCTTAGTTATGTGCTTTCGATGTTATTTTAGTGTGTGGTCTTATAATTATATATTTATTAACAAAATTAAATATATATTAGAAATTTATTGTATTGAAACGTAATTTTCTCAACCGAGAATTAAGGAGATCAATAATTATCTTGTAATCTAAAAAAAATTGTGCATCTTCAGCTTGATTGTAAAAACCCAAACATGATTCTTCAACAGTGTCAGAATCATAGAGACTCAGGTATGTTGGGAACTACAGCCTCAGATTTAACATTTTGATCGCAGTGTCTTTCTAAGCAATTTGGCTCACTCATTGACCTGTTCAGATTCTTCTCAAGACTAAAAAACTTATCCATATTAGCAATATTTCTACTTCTCCATTATTTCCTTGACTATTGTTGCTACCATGAGTTGTTGCATGCAAAGGTACTTTGATTAATAAGTGTTGTTTTTGTAGATTAATTTTTAATACAAAAAAATAATATGTGATCAATAGGAAATATCAAAATACATTCCACGCCATTGTAAAAGCGGAAATGGATGGTAATGGTTGTTGAGTTCCAGTAATCACCATTTCAATAAGACCAAAAGGAAATAAACGATGGAAGTAGAAGTGTGATAAATACGAGACCTAGAATATCGTCACGTTTCTGAAGGATCGTGAAATACACGCACTGATTGAGGTTATAGACGTTTATTTAACACGAAGTTCTGTCCAAAGTCTCATACTGTGAAAGAGTGCCTCAGTTTGGAGGTCCAGAGTAATTTATACATTCGTGGAATAGAAACAGAGCTTTCTAGAAACGGAAGGTGGGCAAAGTAAATCAAGTAAATAAATAGAAAATGGTTGCGTTGAGTGGGAGTCGAATTAGAGTCCACATTTCTGTAGTCCAGCTCTAAAGACTGAGCAATGTTTAATATATTGGATGGATAGTGAAGCAATTATGATGATGGTAGGATCACACAAATTGGGTTAATCAACTGTCTACAATACTTTATAACACTCATGAATTGCTCAAATTTTGATGAGAATACAGAATGCAAACAGGAGTACAATCGCCTGGCCGTGTAAAGTATACGCATTTGAAATTGCAACTTCCCCTTTTTTTGTGTGTGAAATGTTTATTTGTGAGCTGTGGGCTCGTTCGTGTCATAACATTCAGGACGATTTCTCCGTTGGGCGGTGAGTCAGTAAGTACTCTCACCGGCCACAAGCTCGATCAAGCAGCGCGCGTGCACAATCGATTCATCGAAACAATCGACAGTTGATACGCGGTCGCTTTCTATGATTGAAACTGAGCCGAATCGACCTTTGTGCTGATATAATACACACTTTTCCCCGAAACTTTCCTGATTCGCGGGCGCGCGCGCACGTGTGTATACACGCAGCACGCGCTCCATCGGAGACCGATCGATTACCTCACGCGAACGCGTCGATACGTGCATTATTACTGTTTAACGAGGATAGGAGTCATTGGAATATCAAGGCGGTCACCGGATATCGTAAACCTCTTTCCATCCTGCCTCTTGGCTATGAGCCGGCTTCCCGTTCGAAGTCAGCTTTTTTACACTGCTCCGATCATCGGCAGAAGACAGTTTTGAATTAACAGCTGTACAAGTGCTCTCTGTGGATAAATCAAAAAAAGGAGGAAAAATCCAGAGTCTACCTTCCTTTTCAATGTTTCAAATTAAGAAAATATTTTTATGGTTGGACGGATTAAAAAATTAAGACTGAGGAAGACTTTTAAAAGAGAAGTCATGTAGCATTCTTCCTGAGGTGGTCTAAGTAAACTCAGCCAGTATGTAGGGTGAACTATCAAGTGAATTGAAGTGCAGAAGTGGCCAAACGTAGCGCTTTGGACGATTAAAAGTGGCGCATTTCATCTTAGAGCCTGTTTGTATTTCGGACGATAAGTTCCTTTAAATTCTTAGAAATCATTGTACAGTTAGGCGTATATTATGAATAAAGACAATAATTGTGCAAAAGTCAGAAATATAAGAATTTAATAACAGTTTTTCTGGCAAACAGATAAAAGACAATTCCATCCGATCTTACTCTCAGTGCCAAGAACTGAAGCTATCACCCTCTCGTATAGGAACATCATTCGTGACTTTCGTAATTTATGCTTCATTAAACTGGCGTAAATTAATTAATTTAACAGATCGAAAGGTATTCCTTTTCGACACCTAAAAGAAGAAGATTCTACTATCTTCGTACCTATTTATCAACCCCTAACCCTGTACAAGACGCTATAAAATGTTCTCGAGTCATATGGAACCCATGAACTCGTCTGCGAAAAAATTGGCGCTTGGTTTGAAACTTTTTTTCTTCCCCCCCCCCTTCATTAGAGTAATTTTGATGTTTCTTAGGAGCTAACATAGTTTCTTGGACCCTACCTATATTTTTTTACATTCATGAAGAAGCAGTTGTCTGTTGAATAGTGATCATCAACTACAGCAATAGCCGAGTCTAAAGATAAGTGCTATTTCGTTGCGTTTATAATAATAAATTTACTACACTGTTTTATATTTTTGTGCTAGTAAAATGTTTTTTTATTCTTGTTGTCTGCTGAACATGTACAGAATTTTGGTGATTCACTGGGTAATTAGAATATTTTTTACTTAAATGATTTTTAAATAAAATTTATTTTTGCTGTACCTCCCAAATGAGGTCATTTTAAGCATAAAAAACTATATACCTATATAAAATCAATTAGCAACATAAGAGGTATGATTATGTAGACATAAATAATGTGTAATATTCATTCACTGATGTGCTCGTCCTACTTTGGTTATTCATCATTTGCAGATTTTTTCTTGAACGAATGTTTAATTCAAACGAACATAAGTATAAAGACTTGAGTGAAGTCTTGGAACTTTCTTCCGGAGGTTGACTTGGTTCAGTTAATATTTAAATTGAAATTCCAGTTTCCAGACCACCGTTGGCATGAACAGATCCATATTTTCAATTTTTTCAACACTTATTCTGTTATATCTCCAATTACTTTAAGGAAACAAAATAGAAGTCCAATACATAAAATAAAGATAGCTCGGTAAAACTACCTATCCAAAATTGAAAAGATGAAATTAACTTTCAAAGACTCCCAAAGCGATTAGGAAATATATTTATATTATTTTTAAAACTCATTTTGAGAAGTTTTTTAAAAATTAACGTACGATTGCATTAGTCATAAGTGTCCTCAGTGTCTCTACAACAATTTCGGACATTATTTCGATATAGAACTACTGCTACTTCTGTTTATCCAATATAATCTGGCGTGATGTGGCATAGCCACACTATGCCTAAATAATTAAGGAGTCAGACAGGTAAATAATTTGAAACCGAAGATTTGCCATTAACAAACGAATTCTAGGTATTGTAGGTTCTTAGGTAAATACTAACGTCATACGTCTTCGAATAAGTCTCAATCAGTTGATGACATCAGATTTTTGCTTGACATTAGTTGCAGTCTCCCAAATCGTATAGCAAATTATCGATGGCTGTAGTCTTTTTCGAGTTTTTCGAGTGACTGTTCACGTGTTCAAATATATATTCACTCCTTCGCACTTAGCAAATGTAACAGTTGCATTGTTTGACTGCATGTACCAGTCGGTGGTGCTGAAGACACGGCTAATGAGAAGCGGCCATCGCCAAGGGGTCTGTGGCACGCGAGACGCCCAAAGGAAAATCTTGCGTAACGCGTGCTTTAATAAACTGCAGCGGCGAAGATTGGGAGTTTTATTTTTTCGTGTGTTGCAGGTGTCGTCCGGTCGCGCGTGCGTCTAGGTCATCGGCAGGATGCAGAGTTCCCTCCGGCACGCGCAAGTCCAGTAGGACAGGAAGCCACCTAGCCTTCCAAAGATCTTCATGGGGCTTTAAAACTGCCTACAACTTCATTTATAATATGGTCTGCTTGAATTTGGAAAATGCACTTTCATACAGAAGCAATGAAGTACTGATGAATTAAGTGAACCAGGAAGCTTGAGTCCTTAGGTTCCACCAGAACTTGGATGATCGAAGGACGAGAAAAAAATAGTGCGCTCTATGCAACATGTGAAGCCGAGTACAATATTGATGATTGACGTACAATGAAACTATGAACTGAGATGATTAATTCGGCTGAAAACCCTGAATTTCGTAAGTGGATCGGATACTGAACTGCGGATTGTTGGGATTTTCAAAGAATCGAGTTCTTAAATAGTGTAAAAATTAGTCAAAATATCCATCTGGAAAAACAGAGGTGGGACATAAAATATTTTCGCTCGGTGATCGAAAAGACAACTTCGGATCTTTTGGTTTATAAATTAAATTACCCTTTTCTCCAGAAACCATGGCATCTATAACAGAACATCCAACGGAGGTCTTAATAACCTATTAGACCAATGCAAGCGAGGAAATCATTTTGATACTGTTCCGGGAAATGGCAATATCTTCAGTAGAATACGAAAGAATACTACCGTATTCAGGGAGCAGTGTAGTCCTTCCGACTGTTAGGGTCCATGAAAAAGTTAACGAAGGACAAATGTTGTCAACAAGCAATTCGAGCTTGCTGTTGAGGAAGAACCTTGTAAAGTGTTACGTTGAGATTTTGCTTAACACGAACGGGAAACGACAACGCTTTAGCGGAAAGAAAAAGGTATGAGCATGATTATGTTTGACATACTCCTGCCGTTTCCAAAGGGCCAGTATGCAAGCGTGAGGGTTCTTAAGATATTCAGATCAAATTGGTTAGTTTCTTTAAATATATTTGATTCAGAACTTAAATACGAGAAACGGGTTGGAACTATTTTCTAGAGAAATAATATATATTTCCGTAAATGCATGCGATGCCATCTATTTCCAGTATCATTAACGAAATTTCCGCCAGTGAAAGTTTGATACAACTCTTGATTATTTCTGGTGTGATAGTGACATTAATCCATTTCCAAGATATAACTTGCCAGATTATTAAAATTAAGTCAATTACGACATAAAAACTCTCCAGTTGATCATTGAATAGATTGGTTTTCCAAAAATTGGAATAACCGATTTACAAAGTCATGTCAGGATGATGACTTTACTGGGAACGATAGCTCAGTAAAACCCCGTAGAGTGTAAATATTACGATAAGATTGAAAAGTAAAATAATATAGAGTGGGGAAACATTAGTTTGTTTTCTGACAGAAACGTTTGATGCTTCGATAAAAATATTTTAGTGTTCCACTATGGTCCATTAAAAGTATTTTATGACATAAGATAGCGGGAAATAAGCTGGAATGAGGAATTTGTAATATAAATGAACCATTAGAAACTAATCTATTTCGTTAAGTAATAAACATTATAAGATGATTACTGCCGCTATGACTGAGCTGTACAAGTGTATATTTGATGGTTGGAGTTTTACAGCGATTGATATTAGAAACATCTCAAGGGTACCTGTTCGTAAAAAATAGAAACAACATGAATGTTTAATTTTGGTCTCATTGTAACGAACAATTCATCTCAGTTTTATTTATATATGGGTTGGATATATTTCGAGCCTTAAAGGAACTTAAAACCGATGTTTGATGTTGAGAGCCTTAAAATTCATTTAGTGTTGTGCAAAAAAAAGACTTAATGGCACAAAACAGTGGAATATTTCAGTCATGTAAGCAAAGAAAGAGCGCCAGGCTTAGAAAATTATGCAAAGATAAAGCTAGAGGAAAGCGTTCTAGCAATATTGAAATTAATTGAATATAGCTTGGTTTGTCAAATAAAAATGAAGATTGCCGTCATATATATATATATGAGTTTTAGGTGGACTGAAAAGTTCATTATGGGCCATCTGGTTTCATCGCGTCAACAGATCAGACACCACAGTACGGTCTGTGTCCAACTGGTGAAAATTCTTGGTACCAGTATTTGGTCAGTATATCTAATAAAAAAGGAATATTTCCACTTCCCATAATGGTAGCTTTTAAACCGATGTGTTGTTGGTCGCAACCTCCTTTCCATGTGTTTACATAGATAAACAACAACAAAATAACGAGTCCGTCAACTGTAGCCTCTGGGAACGTCTTCCAAAATGTATGTTTGCTGAAATAACTTAAAAAAATTGCTGTCTGAGATTCACTTACATGATGGTTCCAGTAGAAGGTTTAAAATTTACGCCTAGATTCAACATTGACAAGATTGACCGTCTACGAGTTTCTGAAGGAAACAAAGCAGCTGCAGATGTAACAAAGGGCGATCTTAAAGAAGAGGCCAAAAAAAAACAAAAAAGAAGATTATGCCCTGGAAATAATTAAAATGAAACTATGGAATTGTAAACCTCCGTTTTCTTCATCCCACAAAAGAATACTTTATATATTTGAGCACTAATATCTTCCAAACAATTAAATCTATAGTAATGAAATTTTTAATATATCTTACAAACCTAGTTCTCTGAAATACAGTACATTGATTATCCCAATTATTAATGACTAGCTGGGAGCCAGACGTTGCCGGAGTATTTATTTATATTATCCCGGTAGATTATTTAATTATTGGTCTAAACATAACTAAACCATCACCGAAAACTGCACAATATGAACCTCAAATATACTCCCAGTGTCTTGAGAGAGTCCAAAATATCCCCGGTACAATAGCAGGAATAAATATATTGGCAGTATTTTAACAGAATAAAATTTTTCCCCCACTTATGGCTTAATTTGTACTTAAATTTTTGACTGTCACAGTTGTTTTAAAAAATTAACTTAATAAAACGATAATAGCTTTTCAATTCCCTTCCTATGCTATTAAAGGGGAGTTGCCTGTTTCAGGATCACCCTCATGTAGCCTTTTAACCAAAAAATGGCAGCTTTAAACTGCCATCCTATTTTAATTAAAACAATTCAACTTTAATAACAATATCATTACAACGTATTTCGTAAAATTACAAAGCTTGTTATTGAACACGCAGTCTGGTCATTAATTAAACACGAATAAATTGAATTCCCTCTGAAGCACTTCCTAAAATTAAATGAAGAGGAATTTTAAAAAAATTTCTTTAGTCAGAACGGGAAAAATATATTTTACTTTTCTTAAAACTTTTGCACTGGCGGAATCATTGACTTAATTTTAATAAAACTTCAGAATATCTCCAAGATATAGTTTTATGCATTTGTGCGATTATAAAACTTTCTTTCTAGGTATAATCATATAGACACACGAGGTATAAGCAGCCTAATTTAAGTGACAGGACCTCTTCTTAAGGTTTTATGATGCGAGCAGCGACTTAATTCCCGATTCCGAGCTCGCATACATACAAGGTTAAGGCAGGGGAATGTGGCGCTGAATGCACAGTAGTTCTTAAATGTATTACTCGTCCCCATTTAGCGTAATGGATGTTCTTTTGAGGTCCAGTGCGCTCTGCCCCCCCGGGGAGAGCAGGAATTTGGCGAACGGTGATGATGGCGTACGCCGTCGCGCCTTCTTTTTATTTTGACGTATGGCAGGAAACAGTCCCAATTAATGGCCTCGCGTTGTTGACAGACGCGGCGCGGAGAAACCCGTTGTGAGATGGGAAAAAGTCGCGAGCGGATGAGCAGGAACCTGTCTCGAGGCGGCACGGGCCTTCAAGCAACAACCAGGCTCCATTTCTGTCATTACCCATCGAAAGAGACATTCCCGCATTTCTTCCTTGATCCACCTCCTTTCCGTTAAATATTGGCAAAATTCTCTCCAGATGAAGTATGAGTAACTCGGAGACTAATTCTAAATACAGATTTTGTAATGTAGCACGATTTGATTACTTATTAAGATAAATTTAGTACGGATTGGATAGTAAGAATAAGAGTCAGCATGGCGGGCCTGGAGCCGCCTGTAATCCCCTAGAATGGCTTTCGGACACGAACTAATATGACATGCGGAATTTCCGAAAGCATCATGCGTGGAAATCGGGGACCCACGAAGTCAACGAAATTTTAAATACCTCGTGGTTACCTCAACCAATGGTATTTCGTGGTTTAAAGAAAAAAATCGATCTAACGAAGAAGAAATGCTTCAAATGAATCTCAGTAAAGTATATAGCGAATTTTAGAAGAAACACAAGAATGGAAAATGTCATCCGGACCAGGGACACGAACCCAGGACCTCCCGATATCAACTCTACCAACTGAGCTAATCCGATTTGACGTCCGAGGACCGATTCAACGTCTCTCCATTCTCGTAAACCTAAGATAGACTCATCTACCAATTCACTAATCACACTCTTCACACCCTAATTCTAGGAAATACGTGAAGGATGGACATTGCGTAAATTGATCACAGGTGAATTGAATTCTAGTCTAAGGATTTTATCAATATTAAAAATCGGTTTCGAGGATTTTGCACATGGCAGTGTTGTTGTGTGAATAATAATTCGGCTCTGAGAACTTGAAAAAGATGGAAGAGAATAGTCTACGTCCTGGACGTATGTGAAGGGCAACTTGCGACGACGCTGAAGACGCCATGGCGGAGAGGCGACGCCAAACTACAAACGAGGTATGCTGTCAGGTTTCCAATCCTTGACGTCTAGTTGGGTATCACCCACGGTTTTTATCCTGAGATTGTATTCGATAAGATTGCTTGGCCAAACCTCAAATTTTGTGAATATTTTCTTCAGTGATGCTTTTTCTACTTAAGTTATTTTGTAAATTAATTTCTCATTATCTTAAATTAACCTTTTAATATTCTTCCCTCAACCCGTCCTACAGCAACCAATGCAAATACGTTCACAAGACGGAAGGCTTATAGATGGGTGTACATAAAAACTTTCTTTAAAATTAACAAAGTACAGCGCTAATTTTATAAAAGATATTACTCAATTTTCTCACTAGCTATTCTTATTGCTTATATATATCTGCAAACGTGTGTGAATATTATAAACGTGTTCCAGAGTTGATCAATATACACAATAATTAGTGCATTAAATTAGGAATGGATGAAATATGCATTACTACTATTACTGATGTAGTAATAGTTGTGTGCTCTACAAGAAAAGAAACGAAAGTGCTGTCTCCAGTAGGCGTCACTCGTAGTCATTACCTACTGATTAATTGGTTAAGTGGTGTCGTTAGGAGAGGAACAGTTCTTCACAATGTGATATAGGAAAGTAAGCGTAGGAATAATATAACTTTAAAATAGCAATGCAGCTTCTAGATAATATGGTCGAAGCATTCAATACAAATTGAAGATATGAAGTGAAAATGTAAGTTAGGCTACTGGCCCACGGACCTCTCTCTCGCGAGGAATCTCACCATCATCAACCTTCCTCCTCAACCTTCAGCCGCACCCAGGATGTATCAAATGAGAGACTTGAGTTTTGGAGCGCTAATTATGAAAACTATTCGTGCTGGCCTCGTTCCCTCCGGAAAAGACCAAGTGGGCGTCTAAGGTTCAGACCCGGAGGTGGTAAGCAAATTCCAAAGAGTGGGCTCCAGTGTACCCTGTCCATCTCACAAAGGAAAAGAAATAATGTCGCGATCGTAGTGTTTTTATTAAAATTCAGAGTCCTGTCAGTAATGGAATATGACGCCATCCTCCGCTACTACGTATCTGTTTTCTTCGTGGTTGCCCGCTACGAAATAACCATGCAGAAGTCTATACCGTCTCAGCAAGTAATGTTTGCTCTTTCTCCGCCGACGAACTGCTGACAATTATCCGCCAGAGCTTGCTTTCTCAATGCACGAAGCAAATTGCAGCTGTGACCCGAGTCGTGAGGGCTGCGCTCCGACATTACCATAAGATATAATTCTGCGACTCACGATTTTGAGGGAGCCATATGCCACATTCACCGTTGAGAGGGGGTTTTACGAGTCCGGTCCTGCCTTCCGAACTGAATTCCTCGTACTGACGAGCGTTCATGTGGAAGTCATCATCGTACATCGTACAGGAGTAATTGCCGGGAGAGCTTCTTTGACGCTATCTGTATACAATAAGCAACACTGGGAGAAAATACATTTATGTAAATAAAAGTGAATGTGAGAAGACTAAATTATGCTCAGCAGTAAACGAATGATTACCAAAGTTTTCTCGAGCATTGCGTTTCAAGTTTTCATTTCAACAATACTTCCCCTCTACATTCCTCTTATTTACACGTCCAACCATTCCGTCCACTAACCACTTATTTTTCGACTAATTGCAACAGTAATCTTATTCCACATTCCCTGTTCATTTACGGTTTACTAAATCGTTTACCTGTACGTTGAACAATTGTAGACGAGTCTTTAATTAAATTTTTTTTTGTGTGTGGAAACTTTCTGATGTCCTTCCTACATTGTAACTACTATGCTGGGATATTTATTGAAACACGGAAAATTTCTTATCTTTTCCGGTTGCAATTTAACTGATTTCTTTCAATAACGTTTTATTTGATCAATGTTAATGTGTAAAATTAATTAATAAATCCAATTACACTATCCGCTAATATCCGTTACGGTTAATTGTTACGATAAAGTGAAAAATTCCAAACGTCTTGTCACTTGTTATTACAATTCAGTGTAAATTATACCATCACTCCGTTTTGTACAAAATGGGGGAAATATTGTGACACTAGCAATTACGCACTACAGAAATTAAAGTAGTCATTAAAAATACATAATTTTCTTCTATCTGCCATCCGATAGTAAATTTATGTTTTACGTCAACAAATCGTATCAATAAAATTAATATAATTTTTTTCAATTTAATTTCATCGTTTGTGTAATATCAATATTACATTTCCGTTTCAAGTCGTAGAATCAAAGTTATTCTGTTTGCTTCTATCCTCTAACTGCTTCTATCTTCTAACTGTTGTGTTTCTCTTCTTAAGCTTTTTCTGCGTGTACGCAGCATTACCGACACCATGCCTCGATCAGGTTCTAATGGGAACTGAGGACACCTGTTGTTGAATGTCCAACGTTACCGATGCTAGTACATGCAATTCGTAAGGAGAAATAGACGAAGGCATCCCCGTAATTAGCTTTCTGGGATCGTATTCTAATTAATTATCTTCTTCATGGGTGTGCAATAGGTACACGATGGTCAGCCAAGTTGCGAGTTCTTCTCATTAGCAGCATAAAAGAAAAGAAGTTAGCCAAGAGTTCAACTATCGTCTTCGTCTGTGTGGTATACTCAGAAAGTAGCCTAAACATGACGAAGGAAAACTCTAGAGAGGAATTAAATCAGACTGTGTTTTTATTTTATATTGATAACTTCCTGGTCCAATTAACGTTATAATAATTAAATCTAGAGAAATCTGCATGAGGTAGGTCTGACTTTCAACGCTTGTAAGATGACGACTGAGATGCAGGTTTCTCAACTCAAAATCTTGGCGAGGGTTTGGAGGTTACTTCGTTTTGGATAAGAAAAAATCGTAGTTAATAAGTAAAGAAAGTTTAAATAGATACGTTAACTTGGTGGTTTCTGGTATTTCGTTGAGGAGCTAAAACTGATAGTAGGTATTTACTGAAATAATGCGTGTGAAGAAGTCACATTGTGGATTGTTCTTCCATTAATTTTATTTATATATCAATTACGTCTAATCCGCAGATAAACCACGGAAAATATTTCTGAAAGAATGACGCGCTTCGAAAGCTGTTTGGTCATACACCGTTAACTCTGCGAGATTCTTCCCCAACCAATACGGAGGTAAGTTTTTGAGCTCTCGATCCTGTTTACGAGAAGTTGAAGGACAAGGCACGCGACGGACGATCCGCAGTCACAATAACGTGACGGCTGAGAGCGTTTAGCAGTGACCATCACTCCCTTTTTCCCCGTCGTGTGACGTGTGATTTACGAGCGTCGTATAAAGCATATCTACGACATAATAACATTGATGAAATTACAACTGATTCATCTCCGTTAGCATGTAGCGAGTAATTTATGCCCGCCCCTGACTTATCGATCGGCCGGACATAAAACGCATGTCATATGAATATTCAATGTCCGGCACGGCAGCCGGGGAAGGCCGCAGGTAAAAACTGGTCCAGCTTACTCTAGACACCTTTGCAAGGCTCAGCTGTACCAGCTAGCTTCTCCCTGGCTATATGCTGGGACACGCTCCTGGATCGAAGACCACAAAGAGACGGGGTTTCGTCATATCAAACTGTCAACCATTAGCTTACTCGCGATGATTCTGCCGTATAATAAGCTTTGACCTCCTTCAGTTTATTTGATTGATTAACAATATGAAACATAAGTTTGCCATTAAAGTTAGTATCTAATTAAAGTTCAAGAAAAAACGACTACTTCGGTAATCGTGCGATTACATAAAGATCAATAAATATTTAAATTTAGTGCTGGAGATGAGCGAAGTGATTGGGCAACGAATGAAGAGGAACCGAGGTGTTTAGAAAAAATATACACTAATTAAGAACTCTATTTTTGGGGGGAAAATGGAATGTATTGGACCGAAAAGCAGTACTCAATAAAAAAACAATTCGATTAAATGGAAACCTACATTTTTAGAACAAGTTCTTCTGGATTCAGTAGTATAGAATATGTTATCATAAGTGTACAGAAGTATAATTCAATCGTGGGAAAATATTTAATCATATTCAATACGACAATCCACTCGAGTTCGTACTGTTTTCACATTTCTCCACCACAATACATCCCTGATCCTAATTTTTCCTTGATGTCTTAATATACCTGCCTCTAGTATGAAACCAAGAACAACTTTTAAGAGCTGTGTTATGATGTCATTACTCCTAATCGTTACTCCTAATAATAATTAGATAATAAAGAAGACAACACGTCTAACGAGGATTTTTGATATAAACCAGATAAAAAAAATTATTAAATGAAAGTTAATTCCTAATTATTGACTTCAGTAGCTGATAATGATATGCAAGGCCTATAGATACAGGTATAGAAATTACATAATGAACGCCGAACAGAATCTATGTGTTCCGAAGTCAGTAGACTGTCAACTCATTAACTTCAGGTCAATTATATATCTCAGATAAATATTTTAAACTCAGTATTCCGAAGAATCAGAGTAAGCTGTGTTTTGTTTTTGCACAGGTAAATACTACTGTTAAGTGCTGTACCGCTTCGACTGTCACGCTGACGTCTACAACTCTGACTGCACAGGAAAGCTTATTGTTGAAATAAGTGAATATTCAAACATCGTCACACTTGATTACCTCACCGTGTCGGTTATGGTGCAGTGGCGTGAAACGTAAAGAAAACTATGAAGTCTTGACAAAAGAAAAATGTTCCAGACAATCAGACGGTTATGTCACAACAAAGGTTTGACGTCAATCAGTGAGAATATCCGTGGAATGGGAACCTAAAGAAACGTTACCATTTTGTGTATGAGCAGAATTTCTGTGATTCGCTTCTCATGAAATGTGGTATTATGCTAGCTGGACGTGGATTGTTGGAATTCATGTGCCAGGTACGAGGAGTTATCCTGAATATGTTGTCAGAGACTCGTCAACGTAGCCAGCCTGAAGACAGACAAAAAGCTTTTTTGAATGTGAAACTCTTTATACTAATACAGTAGAGGTAAGTAAAGATACCAGAACTGATATTTAATCTGAAAAAAAATCGGAAAATCAATGGCACTGACGCCCGAGTCAAATTCCGTCACCGTGGCCTTCCTTACCTTGCACACTATGATGACAGAATAATTATAAATGAAAATCATGTTCCACAAACTAAACCCTGTGAATACAGAAATTCTCAGTTAGCTACCGTGCTATCGATACATATTTCGAAAAGAATGGGTCGTAAAAGGCTTTCCGAATGGACCAGTCAAATACGATCAACGGAACACCTCATATACTATGCCAGTGGCCTTCCACACCAGCAAATAAATCCTACCGCCGCGTGACTTGGTGATGGGATGAGGCCGTTCACGAAAGACTTAACTTGAATGTGATCGGCAAGACGATTCAAGCTCAAGAGCGGCTCGGCAGATGGCATCTGACCTCAGACTCCAAGTACGGCGACATCTTTATTCTGACACGAGGTCTCCGTGCCAGACGACTTGCTATGTGTGCCTCTCTGACGTGAATCCCACTAAATAAGTCGCCTGGAATGGTGTCAAGTAAGTGAGCCTGTGTTGACAACGTTATGGACTCTGGCTAGAACATTATTCTCCTCAAAGATTACCATCTATCTTACAGAGGCCGAGAAACTAGCTAAGAACGCAAGTAAATGCTTCTGGAGTAAAATACTAGTGATAATAGTAAGTCTATTAAAATATTTTATTTTTCGACATATAAAGGCCAAACGTGTCATCTAAGTAAAAAACTGATAAAATTTCTGCCAGATGCGGTAACGAAATATCGCCCAAAATCCAACGAGAATTGAGAGTATTTATGTAATAAGTATTTTTCTCTACTCTAGTTTAATAATTATAAACAGTAATAACAGAAAAGATTAGTTATAACTTAACTCAGCTTTTGTTGGTACACTTAGAGAAAGAGAGGGGAAATTAATGGAGTAAAAAGGGTTTTTATGATCGCTGTCATTTGCTTAAGCAATTGCGGTACAAGTATTGAACATTTCATTAATGAGAAAATAATTTTAATAATATCAATATAAGAACTGTATATTGAAATTCTGGATAAATTGGCCTTGATTTTTCTCTGAAAACAGATGCCAAAATACGTTCTGTTATTGAGGTCTTCAGTCGTGCCGTTATGAGAATCATTACAGCGGTCCTTGAAAAAATGGTAATGTAAAGTAAAGATATGGCGCTTCGAATTCTTCAGCCTCCTGGTAACTAGGTTACTGTAATTCTAGACGTGGCTCTAAATATTCATTACAGATGTCTTATGCAACTATTGCAGGATTGCTAGGAACATCATCTAACACTTTCTTTCGAAATAGACCTTCAGCAAGCGCAGACTCTTCAGTGGCTAACAATATGAAGAAGTAAGTCCTTAACAAGAAATCTAACACATTCCGCTCACTTAATGATGGAATTCTGGAGTAAGGTAATTTGATTTACATCATTGTCGATTTTTCTTTTCCTCGTCTGAATAAAAGTTTAGTCGGATATGCGAACGAACGTTTTTCATGTTGCCCTTTGAAAATATTTGGTTCTATTACGAACAAAATTTATGAAACCTAAAAATAAATTACGAATATTTTGTACAGAATTCCAAAATTAATATCACGTATAAATTGACCTCAGAAATTTGGAACATGAATATATAAATACGTTGTAGCGGAGAGAAAATTGTAAGTCGATATGACTTGGAAACCATAATAATAATAGGATTAACAGAAGGAAAATCAAGGTAATAAACTGTAGTATGGGAACAGTGGAATGACAAAGGGTGTTAGAATGGGAAGGGATATATAGAATGAAAACTTTGGCAGCACAATAACTAGGTATGGTAGGAGTCTTGTAGACATAAAGAGTAGGATAGGATAGGCAAGGAAGAGGAAATTAGTTAAGGGTAATAGAAGTATAAATATTAGGAAATCATTGCTAAAATTTTCATTTGGCGTTATAGGAGTGCGAAATTTGGACGGAGGTAGTTGCAGAAAGGTAAAGAATAGAAGCCTTTGAAATGTGGTGCTGTAGTAGAATGATGAAAATCAGATGTGTGGATAAAATCATTAACGAGGAAGTTTTAAACAGAATAGGGGAAGAGCGGACAATATGGAGGACGTTGACCAAGCGATAGATTAATAGGCCATGTTTTAAGAAACGAGGATCTTGTAGAATTAACATTAGAGGGAAGAGTGGGGGGTGAGAATAGTAGTGGAAGGAGAGTATGGAATACGCTAAGCCGATTGTGGAGGAAGTGAGCTGTGCTAGTTATGCGAAAATAAAAAGGCTTGCGCAAGTTAGGTGCATGGAGGGTTCCATCAGACCAGTCTTGGGACTGAATACCACAACGAACAACAACCTGTGAATTAATGAACGCAGACTTTCCCGGAGAATAATTCGGATGAAATCTTCACGGTTAACGAACCGGGTCAGGGTTTCAAAAACACACAACATTTCTGTGGACAGTTGTGAAATATAATAACATATTTTCTTCGTGACACTGTGCTTTTGGCTACACTCGGTCTGTCGTTTCCTCAATCAGTAACGTTCACTGGTTCAGTAGTGGAGCCATTTTTATTTTGCAAAACCGTGGAATGACGCAAGAAAAGGCACTTGAGTTATCTATCAGCTTGAGAGCTCAGAAAGCAACGTACATTTACATTTTGACTTACCTTCGCATACGAAACTCGTAATCATAATCTGGACATTCTAAGATACTAAAAACGCCAATAATTCTCTAACCCATAAAAATCCAATGATGTGTAGATATCAAGACTTTTTTAATTGAGAAAAGTCTTATTTAAAATAAATCGGTAATTTTGTAGTAATTCTTGTTACAGTTGTTCTTAATTATCCCTTTGAGAAGACAGTAAGTACTATGCTAGTATTGCATTAAGGATATTATAATGATTAAGTCGTGTTTCTTGTTTTAAATGGCCGCAGCCTTGTTTTACCTAAGTCGAGAACCCTTTAAAAGAGGCGCGGAGAAATTCTTTGGACGCAGGTTCGATTCTTGTGGGCAAAAACAAGAGGAGAAGGGCCGACAATGAAGTCACCAGCACCCGCAATTTAGCATTCAAGTGTTACTAATTAATGCCCCGACAAATTGATTTCGGTCGATTCAATTCTCTCATACGGCCGCGGACAAAAAGTCGCCGCCGCTAAGAGGCGCTTTGTGCGAGACACGAAAACGCCGTAATTAGGGAAGAGACCGTACATCTCACAGGAAATTACGTGTAGTTAGCCAAGTGGATCGCAATAAGAGCAACCTCCACTTTGGTTCTGTGTAGACAAATCATGGTAACCTGAGACATTGAAGTTATTTGCTTTACTTTCTCACGATCAACGGTGAACTTATTTATTTACTTCCACTACGGTCTTACAATATAAATGGCCATCATTTACAACTCCACTGTTATAATCAATCGTTAAATAACTTAAGGTCTTTTCGGCCTAATCCATTTAATTTAATTATTTAGTTAAATGTGTATATTTGCACTTTACCAACGTCTACTTTGATTCCTATAATCATGTCGTCCACATCCGTATTATATTTCATCCTCTTTCCTGTTTTCAAACTCTCAGTATTTCAATATGAATAACTTCCCTTTCTCGTTACGATTTTTTGCAAACTTTAATAGTCCAACCTTCCGCCGTTCCATATTCTTTCTGTAAAATTCCACTCCTATATTCTACCAAAACATATTTCGAGTTCTTTAATAACATTCGATACTTTTCTTTGAAAAAAAAATCTGACACTTTCATAGCATGTTTTAAATGCTTAAATGTCCGCAGGAAATATTAAATTAACTATCTTCTGAGAAATTACAATTCTTGATGATATTGATCCTCATAATTCTTTGGAAACACAATTTCTCTCCTTATTGATTCATAATTGATTCTTAAAAAGGTTATAAATGTAATATGGATAAATGATATAATTAGCTCCTGTGTCAGTATTTTTATAATTAAAATACGAAATATTTAATCAGAATAATTATTTAATTGGAATATGAATGATTTTTAAATTCGTTATTTATATTTAAAATCATACTTAGTAAACAATTGAAAATACCATTAGTATTGTTTTGTACTTTTAATTTTGAAAAACCAAGGATTATTTTGCCATATTCATGCATTCGATTTGTCAATAATTATTTTCCTCTTTTCTCATCGAATTATCTTTTTATAATAATGGAGTAAAATAAAAAATGACGATCTGGATTTTTATGATATTGAAAATTGAAAACTTGAGACAAGGTATAATGATTATAATTTCGACAGTATTTTACTTAGGATAGACATAATTTTGTTTTACTCTGACCATACATGAATTTATCGAGGAAAATTCCGGATGTAAAGTAAATTTAAAATATATATATTATAAATTGGACCTTTTTTATGATTCTACTAACAGTGTAAGGTTTCGCGTATTTATTGAAATTAAAAGATTTACTGTATTTTATATTATTAATAGATTTCTAAAATCAATGTCTGGGGTTCGAGTCCCTGGTCACATCGATATTTTTCCACTCTTGTCTTTCTTCCAAATTACCCATTATTACGCTCCTTCATGAGCTTCAATTGAAGTATTTCTACTTTATTCGATCAAAATGTTTAAAGTTATAAGTTACTTTATAATAATATCTTTTTATAGAGGTTTATTTGTCGTTGGAAAATAATTGGCTTGGAACAGAATATATTTCCTAATATCTGAAACCCAATATTCGTTCCTGTTCGTGAAGTTCACCTGATTTTACTACCACACGAATACTCTGCAACAATATTCTTATAGACTGCTTTCAAAATTAATGACTCTTATTGCGTTCACTCTGTTGAAAAAAATTGTTTCTTGTTATAAACTGCAAGAAACGGAAGTAAAAATTATAGTTTCCCCCACCACTCCCCCACAAGTCCAATAGATATGTTTTTATGCACCTCATTCCATATCCTAGTACGGTCCTTCCTTGCACATCTAAGAACAATATATATCCCTGCTGGAGTAATTACAGCAACCTGACGATCATCAGGTTTCTATTACGTAATTTTATTAAACTTCAAGCATTTAAATTGTCTTATTACAACGTTATATACGTAGGTTTATTCACGCACAGCTTTTATTATTCCATTTCAATATCGCCCCGCCCTTACTGAATAACCCTATATTATATTTTTGTATTATTTTACCTGTCTTAAATGCCAAATTAAGCTTTTCCGTGAAATAGCTTTTCATATGCATATTTTAACACGTAAACCAAGTAGTTCGTCGTATGCAACTACACCTTAACATAAATTGTTCTCTTTGCGAGGACAGTTTCCGTTATTTACTAAAATGTTTTGCAGTCCTAGGAGAATCTGTCTATTGATAGAAGCATCTAATTGCAACGGAAGATGTCTAAACTGTTTATTTTATCGTAGAAGCTTGGAACTGGACAAATTGCAACTTTCGAAATATAAGGTGGCCAGTCGCTTCGACGTCGGCAAGTGATGACTCAATGCGTTATGTATATAAGTAAACAGATAGTTAATTATGTGCTTGAATTCATGCGACTAGAGGAATAAATATCGTTCCACTTTTGAAGAGATATTTGTTGACGGGATGTCAGTCGAATCGAGTCTCATTCATATAACTTGAAGCGTACAAATCTTATTATTATTGCTTCGATCCAAGAAGTATTCCCTACATTACTACATTAATTAAAATTAAGAAAAAGTAGTATGCTATTTGATATAAATTATTAATAATTAATTAGATATAGGTATAAAACGATGTAAGACGTGTCTCCGACACTTTACACATCCTTGAAGCTTTGCCTCTCAACAGGATCTGCGGAAATTGAAATTATTCTATTCTATTAACAACACTAATCATTTAATTTTGTAAAAGTAAATAAGAAATACCGAAATTGACAGCCCGAATATAGATAGAACGTTCATGCAGCTTTAATTTATTAAATGAAAAGTTTTGACGCGGTATATTTAAAAGATTAGATTAAAAAAATTATTTTAAGAAAGAAAACAATACGAAAAAAACAATTTAAATTATCTACTGGAATAAGTTTTTCACAATCGCAAAGAAATTTCTAATGACAGTTGTCAAGCTCTGGAAGAGTTATTAAATAATTGTGTGAAAAATATAAAATATTATAGAGAAAAATTCTACACGTGGAAGAATAATTTAACCTCGAAAGTCTACCGGCCGCTTTATTTCGTGGAAAACGGTATCATTGAGCAGGGTCCCACAGACTTATGTGGACATCGTTATCACAAGCCTTCACCTTGACAGTTGAGATATGCGTATTAAGTGCCTTTTATCGGACAACTGGCAACTAAAAAGTCAATTTGTATTCGTCATAGCGAATTTTTAAAGGGTTTCCATTGCCGACGTTGAGTGAGAATTGATTTACGTTAGCAAATAGATTGTTTGAGAAAAAATTACTCAAACTGTCTCAGCTAATTTTGACTCGTCGATGAATGCATCATATGTAATGGTTTTAAAGAGCAATACAATATAAATATTGCAATGTAACGTAGAAGGACGTTAATATGAATCGTTTTGGGTTTAAAAGAGTATTGCTTCTAAATATTAGCAGGCGATATTACTTGTTTGTTTCGCAAGGGATAACCCTGAATGGTAAAATTTTGAAGCAAAATCGTTTACTAGAGCAAAACTAAATAAATTGTTCAATATGGTATACAATGTTATGTACTCATATTTAATAAATTATTAGATGTTTATTTTATTTTATTTTAATAAATTTGTTGAGCTAAATTCTCCAAGGTGCGGAACTCGTGGCGGTCAAAATGCAAAATGGGTCGAATAACAACCATTAAAGATCTGCCTGTGAAAGGGATTAGAAAGTCCAACAGAAAGTTCAGTAACCTAAGGTGCGTAAAGTTTCACGTATTTGAATCAAGAACCCCATATTTGTAATTTTAAAATGTAAAATGAATTCCTGTTGTCTAAAGTCGTGGATATTTCGCCGGGAAAGGAGAAGTTCGGAAGTTTGGAGGTTGGTGGAAGAAGATTGAGGGACTTGTTGAGAAGTTCTCGAAAAGGGTAGTTGTTGATGTTTCGAGAAGCTGGGAGTTCAATCAGTTTCAATATCTGAAACAGTAACTTAATCTATATTGAAACATGCTTGAGATGCACGAAATTCTTAGAGATAGAATTTATTTTATAAATGGAAAGTTTTAGATTCACCTTCGTTTATCTTAATTGCTGTTGATCAGATTGTGTTTGTTTCCTCGCTTTTCCAGCTGGTAATATTGAATTTCGAGAGAGGATGGACAATATGTAGGATGGATATTATCGCTTTTCCTCGCTTGAGTTTACAAACTTCTGTTTGCACTGTTGCTCTCTCTCATTAGTTGTAATTAAAAGCTCGTAGAAGCAAGGGATCCGGTAAATTAAGGAAGGCGATAAAGGAACAGGTTCTACAAGGCCAGATTTGAGCATTCCCGGAAGCTGCGGTGCCCGCTTCCTCTGATCGCGTCGGATGGTGGCAAGTTCATGGCCTTGCGACGTACGGCGGAAAAGAAGAGGAGACTGGGAGAGCTACCAGATTACCGTGAGATTACTCCTACACTCACAGTCGCAGCGGAATATGTACATGGTCAACCTCGAAAGACATATCGGATGACGTTGTACTTGGTCAATCAGGTTTTTGAAGAAACTACCTCTTTCCGTCCGCGGGCAAAGAACTAACTCAGGAGCCTGTATACAGTGACGGCTCGTACTAAAATTCTGATTATTATTATTACAAATTATTTCAAAATACATATAAAATGAAATAACATAACATTCACCTCAGCAGCTCCACTGCGTAACTGACACTTTTGGAAAGTTTTGAACAGAAGGTCTGTCTAGGAGCTTACTTGGACACAGTAAAAGTGTTTGATAAAGTGTATCATCAAGGTCTCTTGAGTAAAATAAAGAACCATCATTCGGACACATACTATAGGTTGATAAAATTTTACTTAAGTGGGAGACGTTCTCTGTTAAATACAAAAATTATATCTCCGCTTCTAAACCAATACTGGCAGCGTGATTGGCCCTCTGCTTTATGTGATGACACCCAGCTATCTGACCAATCAACAGTATCATTTTAAGCAGATGACCTGACCATTCTCCAAGTGGATGATAATTTAGCAGCTGCACACAACTAACTTCAAGATAAATTACATGAAATCAAAATTTGGGGCTGTAAATGGAGAATGAAAATCAATCCTCAAAAGTCAGCTGTAGTTCCTTTCACTCGAAGACGAAAATTTTACACCCAGAATCTACAACTCGATAACCAGGACATACCGGCTGATACTGTAGTCAGATATTTGGGTCTACACTTCGATCATCACCTAACATGGACAGCTCATATCAAATACCTCGTTGGTAAGATAAGACAAAGAATCCGTCAACTCAAGCCTCATCTCCCCTATCTGTGGAAATAAAATACTAATATATTTAAAAATAATAAGGCCAATTTGGTACTACTCTTGTGTACTGTGGAAAACTGGTGCAGAAAGTCACATCAGATGTATACAGGTGACTCGAAACAGAGTTATGCGACTCATGACTGGAGCTCCCTGGTTCATCAGAAATTATTACTCTTCACAACGACTTGTCCAAACAACGATGTGGATGTCCCCATCAATCGTGGAAGCTCGAGTCTTCCATTTAAAAAAATAGAAGACTATAGCGGAAGAGACTCCATGATTCGATTGACTAAAGATGGGAAAAGAAATGTAGTCACAGAAAACAAAAACTAGATCCGGGCAATTGGTGAACTGTACCGGATGGCGCATTTCATGTCAATCAAACCTTTTTGTGTATAATATACTTTTTGTGAACAATCCTGTACAGTCCAATGACAAAAATTTAAATAAAATTTACAAAAAAAATAACTTTTGCCTAGTGTAACATTTAAGACCCATTAACTATAGTGACTTAATACTCACGAAAATATGGATACTTAATCGATCATACACCTTGTCGTCATACCAGCGTACTCGGTTCAAACATAAATAGACTCGTAATTGAGAAGTAATTCAATATTAGAAGATCATGACATTTCCTCTTTCAAACTAATAAGTATTACCATTCACTACATTTAACAAATCTGTATCTAGTATATGGAAAAGAAGTCACCTAACGTCATCAAATTGCTTCCGCACTCTGTTCTATAAGGATATTATACGACTTTACAATGATTGTAAAATCTATGACGCATTCGTAACAGCTTACCTGATTGAAACATAAAAATAGAAAAATCTCAAAACACAAATTAGTTATTATACTTTCGGTATAGACGAACTTTTGTGTATATATTATTTTATTAATAATTTACAATTTTCCGGAAACTGTCCTCGCCTTAATAAGTATAAATAGTTCTTTCAATTAGCACTATATTACATTTCGAGGAACAAGTAAGTAGTTGATAATCTGTCACATGTTTTTTAATTCCCCTAACCCTTGTGCCACTCCGCAAGAATGCAACAGAACTTATAAAACAGTGATTATTATATCTATTATTCGGTCGAACTTACCCCGACCGCCAACCCGAATATATCCGAATTCACAATTTCACACTACCGCTTGTTATTTTACAGATAGGTGCAAAGAGCGGATTTATTTAAGCTTGATCATACATAAGTATACCGCATTCACTAAATGCCGTCACAATTCCTACAGTGATGAATCACGAAATTATATATTTTTTTTACTTCACTCCGATTGCTGAGAAAATATAAAGACCTTAATTCGGAATTGACTAAGATTTCTAGTGAATAGTTAAAGTCCTTGGTCACAAACTGTAAGGTGAACTGCCTAGATACCTTCATCAAGTAGACCGGATGCTGATTCCGCCGTCCCTTCAAGTTCCACAAAAAGACAGACTAATTTGGCATCGTCAGGATACACAAGTAATTAATTACAACTTTCGAACCGTTCCCAACTATTTGTTTATGGAGATACCCAGAAACGATATAAGCAATAAATATATACTTTGGATTTTTTATTAATAATGTTACATTTTTAATAGTCATTCATCAGCCAGATGACGATATGTGCAAAAAAATATAGTTTTCATTACAAATAGTTAAATATTTGAAGAGAATTAATATTAAAATTTGAAGCGTACACTACATATATTAAAACGAATGTAATGTTTGCATGAAAACAATAAAACGTCAGTAACAGTAAAATTAAAACGAATATTACAGTTCATATGAATAATAAACCCTGTTGAAAAGTAGTTCGTTTATGTACTGACTTCAAACCGAACAATTATATATACAAGAATGTACAGTAAATTAAAGTTTAGTTAAATTATTAACGTAAGGTAAGGACTGTATTCATAAAATGCCAGATAATGTTATGCAGAAACGTTTATAAGAACACTACTACTAAAAATAAATGCAAACAGAGCTAGCAACTAATTTATAATTGTAATCATCAGTGTCGAAACGTGTGCTGATATTCGTTCTGCCCTAGAATTAAATTCAGATGAATGTTTAGACCTACGTTAGGCAAACCCCTGCCCGTGGGCCACATCCGGCTATCGTGAAAGATTTGTCCTGATCGTCACTAAATTTGTCAGTTGAATATTAATAGCGCCTGACCCGCGTCACGCCAAAGATAAATATCCGAGTATAATTAAATATATATGTACGTCTCCGCAATACTTACGGATAATTATCGACACTAATTTGGAAACATTGCTTTCACAAAATATTTAACTTCTTGCAATTCCAAGTTTATTATTAGAGTTGTAACACAATTATCACTATACTACGTATATTATTCAAGTACTGATGGAGTACTCGCGCCTAATTGTTACGGTGGAAGGTGTCGAAGCTAATGCTCGTGCTTTGCAGAGGTTTTACAGGATGCGGCCAGCCAGGTCTAACTGTTAATTAAAATTGTTCTGCAGGAAGCGCTAAGCTTCCGCCGGCTGACCTATATCAATAGGCTGACTCACGCGAGAATCAAATCACTGACCAACAATAATGAAAAACGTCCTGAAGCTTATATTATACAAGATAAAAATACCTTGTTTTCCTTCTCGGCAATTATATTTCAGGAACATGTTTAAGTCTACTCGAAATCTTTAAGAATCTGACACAAATAGGTCGACAATCTGAGGGCTTTCATGGCTCCAGTATTTTACGCAGTTTCCTGGAAAATACTTTAAAACAATCTTCTCCATTCCAACGGAAATGATGGAGTTGATTTTCGAATACTAAGGATTGAGGACATTCAGGATTACGAAAATAACATAGTTGACATCAGAAATTAAGAGTTAAGGAGTTAACACAAAACATTGATTAATAATGGACATTGAGTGTGGACACCAAGGATCGACGGAAACCAGCGGGCATTAAGCATGGTCATTCAATGATTAATAAATTAGAAAGTAAGAGACTGGAGTTTGCAATTGGCTGAGAACATTTGTATAATGGGCGGAATGTTTGATCTTGTCCATGGTGGTAAAGAAAACTAAATGGGCAAGGGGCTCATTGTTAAACAAGTGAGATAAAGGATTTGGTTCGGATCGGTACAACATCTATGGATGAGCGGTGGTTTCCAGCGGCGTTTTCCAGATGAAAAACAGTAATTGCTGTGTGTGTAACCTTTTACCGATTTCCTCGTACTGCCAATTCCGCGTAGGGTAGTGTTTGTATTTCTATTTCTATGAGAAGGACCACAAATACGATACCAGTATGTACCTCACGTTTCTATTTTATGTTATTTCATGTTTGTAAATAATTGTATTAAGTATTTAGTGTTAATCTAAAATAGAGACCAGCTTTGTAAATTAAAATGGATTCAATTAGTATTCTATTGACAATGGATTTTTTTATTTAAAAATAGTAAATTCCCTATATTAATTTAAGCCTTATATATAATGTAGGTCAAACTAATATGCAAATGACGCATGTAACTAATAATTATGTTCCAAACGTGATTGAATCGCATGTAAGGAAGCGTGAATGATCGATTTTCGAGAAGAATGATGAGTGACGAGCTGAGTCCTAGAATCTACCACGATTAGAGAGTGAAGAAGAGGGATAAACTCTTTTTTACCGGATGAAGATCATCGTTCATGAGATGGTCATCAAACTCCAGATAATTCAATTATCTGAAAGAAACATTACCCCGCGATACAAATACAGAAAATTTTTATATCTCTTACCGGTAGCTTCGGTGTGAAACTCTCCTAAATGGAAACTTTTGTTTGCTTTTCCTTTCGTTCATTATAATAAGCGATAAGCACACTTAATTAGTCACAGTTACGTCACACGAAAAGAACACTTAATGCCTTCTGTTTTGCATAGAGTGAAGTTACATGACAGCCGTGGAAAAATTCTAGATAAATTTCCGTTTCTTATCAACCCTTAATACTAATTTTGGATAAGAAATGAATACACCAGCTAAATGTCAGAAATATATTTTAATAAAATAAAAAAACTAGAGCACATAATTAAAATTAAATTTTTCACGACGTATCGGTTCATTTCCGATTACCTTAACGTGTAAACATAAAATATACATATATATGGATCAATATTTTTCACATTTTCAGAAAATTTTAACATAAATTAATTTTGTAATTTCTTTGTTTATATGCTCTATTTTTTCACTTCATTAAAATATATTTGTCAGTTTTGATGGTTTATACGTTTATATCCCAATTAAGTTAATAAATATTTATTTAGAATAATTTAACACCAGCCAATGAAAGACAATAAAACTATTTTTTGTTATTAATTGTTTATAAAATTACGACTTAATATAAATCTATCTAGGTATGGACATTAATAAAATAATATTGTAGAAAAAATAATTTATAATGGGATAATGTACAGATTATTGGAGTCGGTTTTTGCACTGATGGCTTACAAAATATTATACATTAAATCTGATTCTAACACAATAAGATCTTAAAGATGTACATTTTTTCTAACTTCATACTTGTCATATTCGCCTGAAGAGGGGGCCCATGGGCAGTTTATAATAAATTATGCATTTGATTACCTACCATTGGCTATTGTTTCAGTAAATTTTATTTTTATAGACGTAAAACACCATATAAATTAAAATCTATACCAATAAATAAAATTTAAGTGACTGTCTGTCTGTCAGTATGTTTGTCTCCAATGGGCTCTGATAACTCTAAACGGATTTAAATAAAATTTTTAAGGTTTAAAAAGACAATTTAACTTAAATTTTAGTGAATATTTCATTTAGACAATGATATTAATATTTACATATATAAATTCTACGTTAAGATTTACTCTACTATACGTCCATTAAAATCCCATAATGAATGTGGGTTGCCTATACTCTTGATCTGTTTATGCTTTAAAACGGCCTAACGGATTTCAATGAAAATTTCAAGGATTGAAACAGGAATTTTAACTTAAAGTTTCGTGTATTTTCATTTAGATATCTTGAAGAGTTCAGAAGATATGTCTATAAATATTTATAAATCCATTGAATTGCTCATTTTTATTTATTTTTGGTTAATAGGTTACATGAAGGTGATCCTGAAATTCGCAACTCCCTTTTAATAACATAGCAAAAAAAAGGGAGAGCAAGGTAGCGAAGGGTTGACGAGGGCCCCGGCTATAGTTTAAGGATCCTACTCAGTGTTTCAGCTAATAAGATGCAGGGAAAGCCCTAGAAAACCTGGATCAAATAGGTCGGGCAATTGGGTAAAATGTTCACACCCTTCGGAATGACGGAAGACGAGTTTGCTGTGGGTTCGCAGCATTCCCTTCTCCGTGTCTCCGCCAGCTTTAGAGGCGGTTGGCCAACTGCTCCAATGGGATCAGAGAAACAACTCTTACCGTAAGCTCAAGATCTTCGCCCCCAGTACATACACCTCCTAAAATAGGTGAAGATGCCTCGGCATGTAAGTACTTAGAAAAAACCAAAGAGAGTACGAGGCATTCCCGATGGTCAGGTGAGCCCCGCAGTCAGTCTCGGGAGAAATAACTCCCACAGGAATCCTCAGTTTTATTTTTTCTTTGGGTAAACAGGCTATATGAGGGTTGGCTTCAAAACGTATGATAGCGGGACGTCTTCTAAACCAACTGCGAGTTATAAGGTTTGCCCTGAAGCGATCATAAATGGATAATACCGTACTTTTTATGTTCTATGAATTCTACTTTATGAAAATTCTGTACCTTTTTGTTTCGTTTTTAAGTCAAAATAAAAAGAACTATTTCGCCGCGAACGAAGGCGCGGGGTTAGTTAGTAATAATAAAAATTTCTTGACATTTTCACAATCTCTGTAATCGGACTGAATAATGTAGCTGATGTGTGCAAGTCACAGGAAAAGTTCTATTACAAGCGATATATGGATACATTCTCAATATTTCCTTGGTCTCACAATGCATAGGACATGTGTGCTGAATTCTTAGGGAAGGCAAGGAAATTGCAGAGAAATGTAAGTGATAAGGCGGGAATTTCTGAGCACCTGGCTGTACCACCTGTTGCACCCCTACCGGCCAAGCGTGGTGGAGTCTTCCTCTTTCCGCGTCGCTACTCAGCGACAGGGTGAGTACAAGCACTTACAAAGTACACACTACAGAACAAAAAATACTTCACTTTCACTGGATGGTCTTCGCTACGCAAATACTAGGCTAAGGTGTCGTCGCTCAAAGGCCTGACGATTCAAACGTCACGAACCATGTCTAAAGAAATGCAGGGAAAAGTTGTAGCATGAAAAATGAGTAAGTAATTTTCTCCGTCTATTCCCTGTGAGCAACAAGTGTCTTTCCCTATGAGCTTACCAAAAATTTGTGGATCTCATTTATTATCTGTTAGAGCGACCAATCATAATATGCCTATCTATTAACTATTTAAAATAAACTTGGCTTATATTCATGGGAAAATTATAATATATATTATATATAATTCAGGTTATATCGAAATTTCATCTCCAGTCGTACTTTTCTACTTCAGTAATTTGAAACTGATAAATCGCTTTTGTCACTCTATCGTAATTTTGAAAAGAGAATGAAATGAAACTCCCTCATCTTTCTTCCGTTAATGAATTATATTATCCTGTAAGTCTTCCATAGCAATCTAGCAACAAATCACAAAAGACACAAAGTACCATTTACGAAGTTCAGTTTTGAATAAATAAATGAAAAGACGGCCAATAAGTCAGAAAATATTTTAATTGATACAAATACAACGTTTCATCCAACTTTCTCGACTTCTTCGGGTAAATTGTTAGATGTGCACACGTCACAACACCAAATTCCTTTAATGTACATATTTAATTCATTTAATAATTTATCTGAAGAAGTCGACAAATTTGGATGAAGCGTCGTATTTGTATTTATTAAATCATTTGCTGACTTATTGGCCTTCTTTTCATTTATTTATTTTAAACTTAAGAGTCAGAAAATGATCTGTGTATTTTAGTTTTGACTAAGGAACAAATGTTACTATAACCTGAAAAAAGAAATATTTTGGCATATTTTGGACTTCATTAAACTTTTACCCTTTTTAGAATATATAGTTCTGGGAAAAGACAGTAACTTAGAACCATTAACTACTAATAAATTTTGTCAAATCAATTTTTATTAAGATAGTCACTAATAGGGAATTTAAAAGGAGGAATGCGGAAGGGACAGCAAGGCAACCAAGAGTTAACTACGGCTACCGTGCTTGAGTTTATGGGTCCTACCCTTCATTCAGCTAAAACTGATGTTGGAAAAAATCTAGAATACCTGCTTAAGTAGGTCGGGCTCTCGGTACTCATCCCACGTCCTTCCGATGACTGCAATGGTGGATTATGTGATTGTATAAAGAAATACGGTGACCAAGAGGCTGGTGAGTTCAGTTGACTTTAGGGAGATAATGAATGAAAACGTAACAGAACGAAAATATTTATAAAGAATTAATTTCAATTAAAAACTTGAATTACTTTTAAGTATTCATTGGTTGTTTATATTTTTATCTAATTCCATTAGTTCTGCGTTATTTGAATATTGTAAGGGGTTTTATTGGGTAGTATACTGTTTGCAAAAGTTATTTTACAACAAATTACTACTTTTTAGAAAAGGAAGTTATTTACCAAGAAAGTAAATGAAGTGGATGTACATTCTCCTTTTTGCACGCTCTAAAATTCATAATGTCTTCATTTGAAAATTAAGACTCAAAAAATACTTGACAAGATATCGGGGAAAAATAAAACGTAGATCCACAATAGTTGAGATGTCTTTTATATATTTATACTAGAATAAAACGGGCAGGCTTATCATCAACGTATAAATGAACTAAAAACGCCATAGCTACAATTCATAAAATTTTTTGAAAAACAACAGCGGAAGACAGATTAACCCGAACTTTGACCGATGTCCGACACAACTTACACTAAGAGATATGTAAATCGAAAGCGTAATCAAATAATCTTAAGTCTTTTATATTGGCATCAGCTTTGAATAAAAAGGTCATTATAATGCATTAAGTACAACTATTAATATATATTGACTATTAAAAATAACGAAGTTGATAGGAAAATGACACATTTTAGTACCAGGTTGAATAAAAAATAATTCTCTTATTCCCTTTTACATTTTTGTTACTCAAATTCTTGTTATATATTATAATGTTATAGGTTAATTGTCGTTTCGGCCATCAATTGTTTTCGAGTAAACTTATTCAGACGTATTTACATTTCGGCGTTGCCAGGTACTCGCCATCCCTTCCTGTTAATTAAAAGCGTTTACGAAACTCTTTATTGAATGAATTTCGTGAATGGGCGAAGGAAGATCTGTTTGAGGCGCGTGTCCCTTTTCCACGCCGATGCTCCTCTGAATAACTACGGGAAGCTAATGCTCTTCATTTCTTGTGGCAGGAGATTGGAAGACACTTACTTCCTGCCCATTAACCTGCAGGAGGTTTGTTCTAAGAACCGAGTTAGACTAAGCACTTAGTTCCAGTACACTCTCGTCGCTTTTATTCCGAACGCCGACAGGAATATCCTTAGTGAGATAATGCTTGGTTCAGTCTTTCTGTCAAACTAATACAGTGTGCTTTTAAATTGAGTTTGATAAAATTCAGGAGATATATTGAACTATTCCTATACGTCATATAAATTAATAACAAAATATACAACAATACAGCCAATTAACATCAAACTAAATTAAAATTTATTTACTATATAAATTTTATATATATATATATCAATGTACATATGAATATATAAATATTAATTTTGTTTGTTGATAAATGGGGTGTATTGTTTATACTTAATTGTCATATTATTGATTTATTAAATTAATAACATTTCCATGTTATATATTAGACAGTTTTTTCTCGACAATATTAATCATGGGACGTTCGTAATATTTTTATTTTAAAAAGTTTGAATTGCAAAAAAGACGTTGATGACTATTTAATTTTTTTAGTGAAATTTCGGTTTTTCAAGAAAGTATTTAAGTAAAAGGTTGTGACTCTTTATTGATTAATTTTCTACGAAAAAGTTCTTATTCAATAATCAGAGATAATAATAATATTTTATTGTCATTAAGCTACTACAACAATAGACAACGTTAATAGATTAATTAACACCTTTTGTAGGCTCTAAAAATTATTTGCAAATATAGATATAATTACTATAGATGACATAAGCACAAGAGTCATATAAATAAATGTTTATAGCACAATAGTAGCTTCAAAATATTCTCTAATATCATAAATCAATTATATCAATAGAAATTAACAGATGATATATCTATTTGAGAATCTACAACTGGACGTAAGCCTGGTAGCAAATAAATAACCGTATATATTACTTCAGATAGGTATATAGAATAATTAACCAAGAGAAGAGAAAACAAAACAGAGGACTTTGACGAAGAGAAGGGATAGATTATTAGGTCATGTTCAGAGGCATGAGGGTCTTGTAAAATTAGCATTAGAGTGAAGTGTGTTGGGTAAGAACAGAAGAGGGTGGCCGAGGATGGAATACGCTACGTAAATTAAGGCGGATGTGCTAGTGCTAGTTATGTACAAATGTTAAGACTTGCGCAGAATAGATTAGAATGGACGGTTGTATCAGACCAGTCTAAGGAGCGAATATTACAACTATTACTTCTTATCTAAACTAGATAAATTGTGATTTGTAATGTTTATACTCCTGTAAGATAACACCGCGAGAAATAAGTTTAACACTCTACTTCGGACTAAACATTTAAATTGAATATACAGTAATATTAATTTATATTGTTGAGAGAAACTACTTCCAAAGTTTTCTCAAATTTAGCCCAAAAATATTTTCCTGAAGAAAATTCTCCGTTGCAATTCAATCATTCCGGTCATCGATGGTCCCATTTAGGAATGAAAATATACAACTGTATATTTTGCTTTTTACATTTTTAATTTGAATTTATGAGGGCATCTACCGAGATAGCTATGGACCAAGATACTCTAAATTTTAATATTTGGAACAGATGTGACTATGTCAGCACAAGACGTGTTAGTTTTAAATGGCAAAGAGAGGGGAACTGAATTGATGATGGATGCTTAGGTGTGTCAAAATGTTAAAATATATATTAAGGTAGGATTTGGAAAAAATTGAGGTTGATTCTGCAACGCTTTAATTTGAATAATTGACAACAAAAGGATTAGTGTATTGTATAAGACTTATACTTTCCTGGTCATTTATGGTTATCGAAATTAAAAGATAAAATGTATTATTGTTTCTGATTTATCATCTAATTTTAAAGTCGTTGTTGGATTTTCTGTTGAGACTGTGATGTTAGCAAAACGTAAGTGGTAATTTTGGTGGCGACCTTCGTTAATAAATTTTCCAAATGATTGGGAAAATGATTTGATGATTTCTAAGTGGTTACGAATCCCGGGGGTGCTTCTTGGTCTCGAGCAGCGCTGACGGATGTGACGACGCCCGGTGTTTTTCGTTGGAGGAGCGGCTAGGGCGGTCCCAGGTGGTCCTGGCCAATGAGCGACGTCGTAGGTGGGGACCAAGAGGCGAGTGGGGGCGCCGGAGCGCAGCCAGGCATCGCGGCCGCACTCGAGGAGCGACGCGCCTTGCCGCAAGACCACGCTCCAGCAGCCTTGCGTGTGCGTGAGTGTTTGTGCTGTGCAGTGGTGTGAAGTGCGACACATGTGCGTGCTCCGTTATCCGTGGTGATCCAGTCACGAGGAAAGGTAACGTACCACACCACACGCATCATTTGCCAACTCACCTGTCGTAATAAGGACTAATCGTCGATGCCACTTCCAGAAAATCGCGCAAATCCGATAATCACGCGCGCGCGCCTCTTTTTGCGTCCAATTATGCGGCGCGTGTAGCGGTGGTACGAATCTATTTATCGGTTACTCGTTACCTGGGCGCGCGTCTGAGTGCCCCTTAATAGGCTGGCTTTTGTAAACACGCCGGCCGGGGCCTCGGGGCTCGTTATTTCGGTATTACGGACGGCAACAGGTGGCAGCCGGCGGGGAGACTTAAACGCCCGGTTAGAACAGCAACCCGCTCGCGGCTCGCCACTTATAGGCCTCGCACGCTGTGTCGCTGCTTAAGGTAATAACACACTCTCCTTACAGAGCGGGAGACGATCTCTCAATGAATACTTCACTTCCTAAAAGCGTAGTCTACAGCTTCAGGGAATTTACCATCAAATTGTCATTTTCCAATCTCACACGAAGACTACAATAATTCATGTTCTAACAGGTTTTCTCTCGGCCATTAAGTACATTCATGAAGAGAACACCTTCAAATCATACGAAATATTACAGCCCTCCCACCCTTCCTTTTAATGTTTGTACCTTTCGCGCGTAACTGAAATTTTGATGTCTCACCAACATTTTATGTGACAGACCATGTTACAGACCTTGTAAGAGCCAACAATAACTATTTTTCAAATGTATAACTTTGATTTTAAAAAAATGAAACTGCTCAATTATCTTTTCCTACAAAATCATAATTCCTTAAAACGTGAAATGGAAAAGTGCTTTCTCGCTGTGCCGTTGTAGGGAAATTAATTACGCTCCTTAGAATTTGTGTTTGTGCGTGTAGCTTCAGGAGCCAGTGCTCAGCCTTTCATAGTTTAAACCAGAAATTCTATTGTCTGACTTATAAGGTACACAAATAACGTATTAAACGATTCCCTGTGCGCGAATTTTTCATAATGAAAACATAAGTCTCAGATCGAAACATGCATAAACAATAAAATAAGCCCGCTTAAGGTATCAACATAAACTGTCATACGTAAATGAGAAACGTTGCATGATCCACTCTTCGTTAAGGCAACGATTGCCAAGAAATAACGTCGCGGCTAGTGGCTAGTAAAGCACATTGAATGTCATTTTATTAATATTTGTGTTCACAATTACAGTTTAAACTAACTACACATCGCAGCAGTGCTGCATCATCCGATCCGATTTAATAAAGACATTTTGTGACGACCCCGATTAAGGAGATGACTAAACCTGTTTCTTTACGTTGCAAAGCCGTATTCCACATCGCCAATTGGCGTAACTCGTAGAAATACATTACAAAATTATTTCGTATGTACGTGAAAATGTGTTTAAACTATGCTGTCATATTTTACGACAGTGTAAACGTGCCATTAATTTTGTGCTAATCGTTGAAATTTCTAAATGCTAGTGGATTAGTACGTCGTAGTGTGTTAATAAAATATACGTTAATTGGGCTATTGCATCTGTCAGTGCCACTTTAATGTCTATACTTAATGTTAACAAAGTGTCTTTCTTAACGTTAACGAAGAAAAATATTAGTTTTAATGCAAGGTAATTAACGTATAACTCGTGAAGTGCAAAATCGTTCGTAACAAGAAGACCAGAATCTTGTAAGGTATACCGATTTTTACTAACGCGCAATTGCAATTATTTTTCATTTAGAGCTTTACACTATTAAGACAATAATTACTATTCAAAAGGAAATTTAGGCCCAAGAAATTCTTTTACTTCCAGATGAACTAAATCAGTCCCTCAACTTCAACCGTGAAGATGCTTTTAGTGGTATTTGGATGGAAAATCCTGTTGTGTGTCATTTTGGACGATACCCTATAGGTATTTGACAAATACCGTGTATTTTATAAAAGAGTAAATTTGGCACCTACTCGCTTTTTTGATTGTGTATGTGTACAATCAACAACAAAAAATTTAACTGTCTGACGTTTTATATTTCATGCAATACCCGCGTTTGCTAAAGATGACACAAACCCTGTTGGCCGTAATGGAGCATCGACGACAACTCAATCGCGGGAGTGGAAGAGCGGAGGAGAGAATTAACTTGTAGAAAGCTAAACAAAATCAATTGAAATGCCCCTTGTTTTCCTATTGTTCGTGAAGCGTTCGTAAAAAAACGCGATGTGTTCGAGAGTTGGTGAGGCGAAAAAACTTTGTGGAACGACGCCAAGAGTCGTCTTTGAACTGCTGTGTTGCTTTTCGGAAGTGAAATAACAGAAAAAAAATACTATGACGTAAAAAAATTCCGAGACCGTCGCGTGCATTGCTTGTTTAGCGTCCTCGGGGCCGATTTCGTATCATATTTTTTTTTCTTATCTTCAACTCGCTATCCGCATAGGAAACCTGTTGAATAGCCACCGTTTTCCTAACAGACGCCTTCCCAATGTCACGCTGGTGAGTACGTCTTCAATTCACTCGACAAACTTAGAATCATGAAATTTGTGGCTTGTAGTAAAGTGAACCAGATGGAACCTTCAACCAACAGCATAGTGTTTTACAACATAAAATTCGGAAAGCTGATACTTAATTACTCATATCGTTATTTAATCCGTTACGTCGGAGTTTTTTGTTGTTCACAAATGCATGTCGGTTCTCACAGTAAATTCTTATAGCGCGTGAAAAACATTATTTCTCAGAATACATCAGCCATCAATTCACGTATTCATTTATAAACCAGTTTATATACCGCACTTCACATCGAAACGTTCTATCCTACCACAAACGGGTGTAGTGATTTATTCATTTCCCTCTTAAAGTTCAAACCTAAGTATCAGGAAAACTGAAAGACAACACATTTTAGCATCGACAATAGACTATTTAAAAGGAAGTCCGAGTTCGTGAATCGTTTTTCTTGTTTAGAAAAAAAGAAAAGTATGACGGTTATGTGACTTTATGTCCATTTTCGTCGTTATATTAGGCAGTGAAGTCAAAAAACCGATCTTATAGTATTTATCAGTTGTATTAGTACCGTTTTAAAAACTGCGCAATTGAAACTAAAATGTAATATCCATTTAAAGAAATTTTTATCCTTTTGAAATACATATCAACAATGATATTTTACATATATTCCTAGTATAAATACGTAATTCTATGCCAGATCCCTCGTAGTAGTTGAATAAATATAGTCCATGTGAATCGCTCTAAAATATGTATAATGATAATGCCTCTTAAAATTAATTATTCAGCACTAACTTTGACGTCACTTTTATCGTAAATTTATGAATTTTTTCCTTGTCAAACGTGTCAATGCTTTATATCTACATAATAAAAAGAAAGTATATTAGTTTTTATATTATTCATTGAAATTTAAAAGTGTGGGCAGTTTGCAACAAAATTTTGTACATATATTCTCAATACTAAAAGAAGGGGAGGGGGTGAGAAACCCCTAGCCCAAATGTCGGGGTGTGACCAGCAAGTAGTTAATAAGCCAAATTAGTGACGATTTAGATTACAGTTAAATCACCAGTTTACCGGGATGTTACAGTCAAATTAATTTATTTTCCAGATAAATTTTATCCCCTATTTTCACATCTCTACCGTTTCACTCACGTCAGTGTTTTAAACATAGAATAAGAAATCTCCATAGGTAAACATTGTACAAAAAATGCAACTTTTAAAAAGTGTACTGCAATAAATAGTGAAAATTAATCTCAGAAAAAAATAACTTTAATCAATATAGCAAATTATCCAGCATATAAAACGCAATAATATCTCTACAGTTTTAAGTATTTAGGGCCAGTCGGGGCCGGAACAGGACACTTATTTTTTAACAATTTTTGTAAGCTTTTTTAAAACGAAAAATTATTTCATTATTTTATATTATTATTTACTTAATCAATTATCAAAATAACTTAAAACAACGACTTTACCTTTTTGGTGAAAGTTTAAAAATAAACTAAAAATTTCTCGTTCTGCCCCATCTTATATTCATATAGCGTCCGGCTGATCGCTTTATCGATTTTTTTTTTCGCAAACCGATTTTTTTTACCATTGTAGTCTTTGTTATTTTTTTATTTTTTCTGTTTATCTTCTTTATTTATCTATTTTTTGGGTTCAGCGTCCTTTAACTTATTCTTATAAGTTGATTCTGCCAGTTTTTCTTTTTTTATTGAGGAACACACAACATTTTGCTTATATACAGTAGTACCCTGTTCCGCCCCACACGATAGTCTCATTTTTATGTTTTTATCGATCTTTAATACAAGTAGATATGAAACTTATATGCAGCTTAAGACACCTAGTTTGCGAATATATACTATTAAGGAGTTAAAAGCGAGCAGTTTTGTAGCTTATCTTTTGTCGAAATGCTGCAAAAATTATAAAGTCACAAAGGTAAGGCGCCAAAGCAAGAGTTCAGTTGTGCAGTCAGAACTTGGTCAAGTCGGCTGTCAGGACTTCTTCCTTGACTAATGACCATGTCCCATCCATATTTACTAAACTTCAACGCTATCCAATCAAAAAAAAATAGGGTATACCGTTCTACCCCGCTATCACTTTTCGCCCCGAGTTTCCTGTATTTCGTCAATGTAAAGTAAATGCTCACACGGCGATTTACTCCAGTTTTTCAGTTTAGTTCGATACATTGGTTAAAGTAAAAGTTATAAACATTTACATATATTTATGTAAGATTTTTTATGGTTTTTTTACTTGAGACTTGCAATTAACGACGTGAATATGTTTTTCGTTAATAGTAATAATTTATAATTACTTTTTATGGATGGGCGTTGTCCACTTATTGGTTGACTCACTCGTTGAAAATTGAATGTCACATCTAGGTTCTCGTGTGTAGGTGTTGCTGGTGTTTCTCGGTCGATGCTTTTGGAGCAGTGAGCCGAAGAGCTCAGTTTCTCACATTACGACAGTGTTTAGTGTGGGTAAATCGAGCTTGGCCATCATCGTAGGATACGAAGCCGTTTATTATTCAGAGCCACAGACAACAAAAGCTAATCAGATGTACGCAAAAGAGCTCGCACGATAATTTCACGCTCCGAGAACCTTTGTACCGGTCGGACGAGAATTATTTTTCTTGCACAGCCGAATAGTGCGAGTTAATTGACTTTTCTCGTCCAGGTCGCAAGGATAAAACTGGAAACGTCGGCAGGTTTGGTTTCCGCTGTTTTGTTGCCAGTTCCATCCCCTTGTTGACACAACCCCCGCACCATCCGCACCTGCACTTGCTTAATGGTGGGAAAGCCATTGTGATCGCGTTATGCCTAATTAGCGTTAATTGAAGGTGGGGACGGGAGCCTTTTGTGTACCGAAGTCACACTTTGATAAGCTGCATTCCTCTGGATTCCGGCGTTTCGTCACACACACTTGCCCTCCTCGTAACCCTCGCCTCGTCAAAAAATATAAGGTCATCATGTTCACAATCTACACAGTTCATTTAGTATTCCACTTTAACGCGTAAAATGAACTTTAAACAATCCTACGACTATTCATGTATATTCAGAAAACATTTGTAGTATCACAATCAACTCACTATCTACTTACTTAATTCAAACTTTATTATATATTCCAATAACAGTAAACAACGCTTTTTTGTTTTCACCAATTAATAAAATACATTATTTTTAATGAGAAAGAGTCCCGTCAACAAATTAAATCTTGGGTAACAAGGAAAGTTAAAACACTACTAAAATTGAGAAATAAGAGATGAGAAATGCACTTGTAAAACAGCTAAATGTTTTTTAAACAGCGGATGTACTGGTAATAGCAATAACAAAAATAATAAAGAATTTATTTAGCAAATAAATTCTACTTACTACTACAGTTGTTTACATTTCATAAACTTAAATGTAAAACGAAACTATCATTAAATTTACTGATTCACTAATTTCTACTGGTACCTCGTTAAATTCTTCTATCCTTTACTTAAATATACTGCTTTGTTTTAAATCTAACCTAGCCTTTCTTATACTTAATACTACTTTACTTCTAACATTGTATGGGTGTCCATCATACTTTAAACTATGTATTTATTAAAATAGGACGGTAACAAATTATTGATACATTTAAAAAAATTCACGGTAAGGAATTTTACAAGGTCTTGAAATAGAGTCAATTAACTTCTTTTAACATTAGTGTTACACTAAATTTTTTATTCTGACATAATATAATTCTTACTTCCCTACTTTTCAACTAGTTAAGTCTGTCTATATATTTATTAGATATTCCATACAACACAGCACATCAATAATAAATAAGTGAAAGAATAATACAATTCTAAATTGCAGTTTCAAATTCCTTTCTTACCAATTGTCATACTCTACTTATCTTTCTACCTAATTTTTATCCAATATGATTCCTAAATATTGACACTTACTGAATCATTTCTAAAACACATGTCGTTAAATTATACTACGACAACTAATATTTCGAAAATGTGGTTAGACTATTTTTTTTAGTTTTATTCTTCAATTTTTCCAATCTTTCCTTAATGATTTATGTAAAATAATTCATTGAAAATAAATTAAAATTTTTAATTTGGCTTGTTTTAGGAATGCATTTCTCAATTTCCGTACGGAACATAGTTACATTACTTCCTTACGTAGTTGTAATTTCTACACTGTTAGTTTCTATTATAGAATTCGTATTTATCACATGGATTTGATACCTATAATTCTCACTTTTCTTATCTCAGCCCTTGTTGTGTTGTAAATTTCCACTTCAACTCCGATTAATTTACTAACAAATATGTTTAGTCTTAACCCAAATAACCTGTCCCACGTTATTAATATATTTCTGTAGATATTATTTTTTCAAACCGTTCTTCTGTACGGTAAACTTACACTGAAAAAGATTTAACGGCTAATTATAATGTGACTTAGTTTTATTTAAATAAACCACATACCAATGAGAAATTCAAATTTGAAAGCATGTACCATTAGTGAATTTATTGAGTCAATTTAAAATGCGTAATTTATCAGCTCATACATTATAAACACGAGCTTGAATGATATTTTTTCGGTGCCAATAACTTGTCCTTGCTTTCTTGAATATGTAGATTATTTCCAAATTTACATGCTGGTTTATTATTAAACTTCTTGTATGATTTTAAAGAACCATTGCGTTAAAGTTAGTATTGATCCTTTCCACTGCAGAGTGTTTGCTTGTTGCTGCTTATTTAAACAGAACTATACTATGAAAAAATTATGGGCATGCTAGTTGTCTTGGTACGTTCAAGCTACTTACGTAAATGAATACATTAACGCTATCTGAATTTTCTAAAATTAATTTCTCCGGACACGTTTTGTACTTTCTCAGTATCAGTTTTTATTTAGTACGCATCTGAAGTTATTTGAGGATTTCCGTTAGTTTCAGACAATACGCTATTGTTTCCTCCGTTTTATATCGTGTGCTTGTTTGTATTGGAAATACGACTGACACGTCTTAAAACCGTTAACTCCAAGAATTATTCAAGAAACATTGTCAAAATGATAAATGATTGGAGACATTTGGAAAACATATATATCCTTTTTTCGTCCGACTTAACTACCTGAAATAAATTTCTACATCAACTATTTAGATCTCTTAAGATCTCACCAGAATTTCTGAGTGAACAGGAATTTTTATAAGAGTAGATTGATAGATATATTTTTATTAATTCCATTAGCATGCGGCTCGATGAAATTTTAGCAACAAATTCAATGTAGTTTTTAACATAAAATAATTTAGAGAAGTATTATGAGATTTTTATATTTATAGCCGTCTAGAGTATTGTTACACAATTCTTTGTTCATGGCTCTCTGCACATCCATATTGCAGACTCACCGCCATTCGTGTATTCGTGTTCTTTTGAATACAAATTTTAAACAGAAAAATAGTAATTTTTGTAAAAAATACATTAACGACATTTTTAACTTATTTGTACAGCGAATCAGTCCTTTTTATCAACTTAAATGGTAGTAATTTTTATCGGAGCAACTCTGACTTTGCCAGTATTTCGTTCCCTTAATATATAACACTCTTAATATCAACCTTACCTCTGCGCTACAAACTAGGAATTTTTTACTTGAAAAATGCTTTTTCAATTGCAATTTATTTTTGAGTTTTTGTAATAAAACACACAGAATCATAATAGAAACTATTCACCATTTTACACATTTTTTTTTAAAAAAAAGATAATGATACCCTGTTTTATTTTACAGATGATAATGGCTAATTAATCAATTACTTTAAAATAATATAGAGATCATTGTGACTGAATATAAAAATATTTTAAATAGCAGTATTTGTAATAGGGAATACAATTTTTAGGAAGTCATTTGCACCATTAGGAATCGGATAGTTTCTTCTGTTCAGAATGTTTTCAGTACGTTAAGTAAGGGGGAGCACTTCACCAGATTATAGATTATAGAAGCAGTTGAATATAAATTCTGTTAATAACTCGGCATTTCGGTTATTATTTCAGCCAGACCTTTGATCGCAATTTATATATTCTCAGAGACCTAAGAATTTCATTTCCGGTTGAAGCTATATTATATGCGGTTTTAGCAACTCGTCTGTACTTCTGCTGTTTTGTAGTGAAGAGCCAATTTTAGAGTCTGATTCACCGGGAAATTTCTAACATAAAGCAGCTTCTTCTTTTTTACGTGGAACCGAAAGTAGAGCGTAACGCTCATTTTGTTGCTCCTAATCGCTTCCGCAGTTAACAGACAATCTTGGAACAATATTAAGCTTCATAAAGTCTCACAATGTAACACGACTGCCCAAATATCAAATATAGACGTGGCGACCAACAGCGAAGCGAATTTTCCTCCAGAACACAAAGCAGACGAATAAGGAAAACAATTATTTTTTGATACCAAAGGAAACTTAAGAGACAGAGAGAGAGACTCTTCAATTCATAACGTCAAGACGCAAGGGACAGGTTGAATTGTGGACAGACCAAAAGAAGAAAAGTTCAAACTAAATTTTCCACACTTGTTACAAGTAAAAACCTGAAATTTAGTTCTTTGTCAACCACTTTCCTCTCCTTATATACGATCGGACGTTTTGCGACAAATCGCATTACATTTTATGTCTAATGTGAAAGAACCTCAAAAGTGGACATAAAAACGAGAACCAACTATGTATCAATATTTAATTAACCGGAAAAACCGGAATTTCCTCGCAATATAGAGTTTACTCTCATGTTAAACTATCACGTATCTCGGAACTTCCATGTTTGCATATATTTCGTACTTTATAACAGATATTCTTTACAAATTAAAATATTTCCAGTTTTTATGTGAAATTTGAATTTTAATTACAATTATTAGTATAAATTTATAACTCAATTCGAAATTTATTTCGCTTCTCATTAAAATGTTTGCTACATGTTCCTTTTTTTTGTTCAATAGAAATTGTAACTGCCATTTAATAATAATATTATTAAGAGATAATAAAAACCCTTTGACGGTCACAGTACTTTAAAAAAATTAATTTATTACAACGGTAACTTTCGGCAGTTTTAAACTGCCATTTCATCCTAAAAACAAAATCAATAATACACAAATCAATCAATTCTTAAATTATTATTTTTTAAATATATAAAATATAAATAAAACCTTTACGTACTAATTATATTTAAAACAATTCTACTTTAACAACATTATCAGTACAACATACATCGCAAAATTTTAAATGTTTGTGTTACTCAACACGACGTCTGATCAAAACTGGCGGAAACATTGGTATAAGCAAGTCATGCACTATTGTAAATATGATTTATAGAATAATTTTATTACAATATGCATCTATATAATTTAGTTATATACTTAATAATTTTAATCTATGTAATCACACACTATCGATCAACTGATCGACAAAACTGTCGAAAGCTAACGTTGTAATAATTTTTTTAAATCTGTGACAGAAAAAAGTTTTTTATCTTCTTCATCAAAATTAACGGTTAAAATACCCAATATATAATAATATTATGTTGGTAATCTTTTCAAATTAATAAAACTTAGTGTTTGCCCACATATTCGCTTTCTGAGAAATATTCACATAACAGACCGCTTCAAAATTTGAAGGAAATTCAACATTTATATAAGACACAAAATCTTATACAAAATCAAATAATTTGTGGCTGGTAAGATTGAATAATTTAGATTTCAGAGCTGTGAGGGCCAACTTCACAAGATGTTTCCAGCGATTTCAGGATTCACAGACAATTAAACAAGATCATGATTACGATAATTGTCTTGATAAATTGAGGTATTACAAAAAGATGCTTTGTAGAAATTGAGAGAATTTTTGGTAGGATAATTGGCCATGTGGCACAGAAGGAGCGGGCCGTGGATTAACCAGTGCTGTGGTACGAATGTGTCTCGCCATATTAGTAGTAGAACCTAGAATATATCCATGACTTTCACTCGCATAGCTTCCATCAGATACAAGGGTCCCGCCGTGTAGATACGATCAAAAATCGAAGGAAAAGGGCGCAAACAAAGTGTCCCGATACGGCGAGACTTACACATGGCGCCCATATTGTTACTGAAGAGGACCGCCGGGAGAAATCGCTTCCCCACCGACAATTAGACGAGAAAGTGCAACCAAGGCTCTAATTAATCCTGCAATGGAATTGTTGGGTCTTATGTAAGGGTTTCGAATTGGATGGCGATAACAGATTTCTGGGTTTCCTCGTCCGACATCACGCCGGTCGACCTTAAATGACCCGTCGTTCACTGTCGTGGATGACAAATTCGCCGTCATCGTCGTGCCTCAAGAAACTCTCCTCCCACGCAACTTGCGATGGCCGGACCTCCTGCAGACCCCGTTACCAATCGCCACTAATTAAGCCGTTAGTAACGACAGACCTCGATGTCCGCGTCTCGCCCATGGACCTACTAGGCCGACACAACTTCATTTTTATGGATAGATTTACCATCTCCTTAAATAAACCCCTGAAGGATTAACCGCGACAGTTTAGCAGAAATTATTGTAACTACGATATCTCCCGTTCATCATTAATTAAAAACTTCTTCCATGTCAAATGACAGACTGAAATAAATAGTGTCTCTGCCGGGATACGAAGCTGTATAAGAGCACTTGAATGGAACAGCTAGCGATTTATCACATCGTTGGTTCCCCAGTAATGGAATCAAATTGAGGTGTACATAAGTGTACTTCACTGACATCATACTTAAAGAATATCCTGAACAATGTATGGTGAAAGATTAATAAAAATGATACAATCAGCAATGAGCTCAAAAACAAAGCCAGACTAATACCAAATCAGTTTCAGTCTCAGTAAAGTCTAACAACTGAAAAAAATCTGAACATTATATACGGACCAATAAAAGAAATCAAACGAGATTAACTAATCACGAATTAAAATGACTGTATTATTTTATTTCTTCAAGTTACAAAACAGAAAACCCCTTTACATGTTAAAGGAAGTAGAAATGCCGAAGCACACTCAGGAGCGTATAGATATTTTAGAAGAAGGACTCGGATTAGCTCAGTTGGTAGGGCGCCCGTCCGGAAAACGGGACGTCCGGGGTTTGAGTCCCTGGTCCAGTCGAATTTTTTCTTGTATTTCTTCTAAAATGTTTTATATTCACAGCCTTTATTCAAAAATGCAATATTAGGAGCTTTCGGCTTTTTATGCCATATTCATCTCATATATATGTACACTAATGAATGAAAATGATAAGATAAAAATGCATTATGAATTTTATATTTTTATATATATTTATATGAATAGAATATGGCAAAAAGTCGAAACCTCCTAATATTGTGTTGTGAATAAAGAATGTGAATATAAAAAGGGGTTTCTCTTTTTGGAACTTGAGGAAATCAAACGAGGTTTGATTTTTGTCCATATGCGCTCTGGTGGAACACGCACTCTCAAATAGTAAAGTAAGAAATGTGACAACTTAAAACTTCTTACCTTTACAGGAATCAACCGAAATGCCGACATTCTTTCGTTAGGAGAACCGCTTTGTGAGGTTCGGGTTGAGAGAAAATATCCTGGGATCTGCAATCATAGAAAAACAAATTCATTAGAGTTCTACGTAAGGCGAATACTTTAAGAGAAACTGTAAAAGATGTCTATCTCTGCTTCATAGCCTCGTGCTTCACACTGACGTCGGAAGCAGCTTTTCCAATTAAGGCGATTTTCCCCTCAAGCATACCTTAGGGATCTGGATGGACGTAAACTGTTATAGCTCATTTTCAATTAATATCTGTTGTACGAAACTGAATGCTGAAGACGGGATCAAAATTACTGACGTCTAATTTCGTTTTATTTATTAACTTAATATTAAGACTTGCAACTATATTTAGATAATTATAAAAGACTGCATACTTTTCCATTTCAAAATTCAGTTTAGAGTGTCAAAATTATCCTGAGTATACAGCTAAAGATCAAATAGCCAATAAGCCACTATTATTCGACGCAACGTTACGTTCAGAGTTTTAAGACTTCTTCAGGTAAATAGATACGCAATCAAATTTCTTCTGACGTTAAATTTTGAATGGAAGCAAATACACTCGAATTAATTGCAGACCAGGAATCAAAATATTTTACTTTTAAAACTCTATTTTTTCTCTAATATTGAATAATATAAAAATATGACTTTTTGGTTTTGTTTGGATCCATTCAACATTAGAAAAATGAATTTACCTAAAACAAATTGTGGACAAAACGTTGTTTATGTGTCTAAAAATATACAATCTTGTTTGGATGTATCAAATGATAGACTATTTTAAAAACCAGTTTTGCTAGTAAACATATTTTTTCGATTTTGCAATTTTCCTGGCATCTTGAACAATTATTTCGAAATAATACAGGAGAATTTAACACAATCTGACAATGTTACATGTGGTCCCTTATCACATCAGACATAATAGAATGGCATCTACTTCCCATGCCAACAGCCATTACTTTTTAATTAAGTACTTATTACTGGCGGTCTTTTCTTCTCAATTTTCCGCTCCACTGTTTTCCGTGTCACAATATGAGTTCGTTCTCCGTTATTTAGGTTTCGATTCTAATATCTCCTCATTACAAATTTTTGGCGGCTCATTTAATTTGCAGAATAATTAAATTTGCAGTGTTGCTCTTTAAATTCTCATCCATTGGGTTCAAGTACACTATACCAACGAGCATTAAACTGCGTTTTGACAAAGCCTAACGAGTGTTTTCTCCTTGTAGAAGTCTCTTGGCTTGTGGTAACACACTCCATTTTATTGCTCTTCAAATGTTGGAACTTTCACTCTTCTTGTAAAGGATCTTTCTTCTTCTAAAAGGTACAGGTAAGACTACACCCAGGAGAAAAGACTGAAGGGTTCTCTGTTACAAAATCGGATGTAGGTTTCATTATTCGAAAGGAAGAAAGTGCAATGACTTCTGTAATCGTTTCTTCCCTTCCGCTAGATGGATGAAGACAAAATTAGATTTCCATAGCGAATCCCTCGGTTGCGTTACTTCTGTTGTTGGTCGTCCAAGGAAGAGGCGGACCGGGCGGGACGGAGTCCGGGGTTCGGCCCCCTTGATTTGCGTTTTCTCTGGCGTGCGTAGTGGCGGTGACCAACTGGTACGCGAAGCTTTCCCTCACGGTTCAATGTCCGCGCCGGAGAATCCCCGTTTATGGAAGAGTTTCCCACGAATGCCAGGGGCTTTTCCTTTCTCACGTGGTGGACACTGGAATGGCCGGCATGCCGATGTCCGAATAAGAAATGCGCTATGAAATTCGCAAGTGCGCTTAATCACCTCGATCGCTCAGCGAAGCCATGACAAGCATTTCTTTGTGAGAGGCCATATGAACCCAGCAGACCTGGGAGGTACTGATAATCCGCATATTTGTCTGTCAAAGATACAGAACCTAAATATAGATAGTCCTCGTCCATATTAATAAATGAAAGGTAAACATCCACATAAATTCAGATGTTGACAGGAATTTTGTCATAACATTCCGTGGAATTTCCGTGGTTTTAAGGATAAAAATGAGCATTGAACATTTGCGATGCATCAATACCGTTACCCTGACTCAAAATAATCAACATCTCTCTAACCTTCATTCTTCTAAAATCTCAGACAAGTACAAGGAGAAGTCAGTTTCCAAGTTTAATGATAAATATTTTTAAAATCATCTCACTTAAATTGGGGTTGAATAGAAAAACAGAGAGAGAAAATATACACAGTAATTTTCTAGCAGTTGTGAATATTTAAAGAAAAACTATGAGAAAATTCTTGATTGATGAGTCTGACAAAAAGATCTCGTAGTGTGACGTCACGTAACATATATAATTTCTGAAAGGTTGTATTTTAACGTCTGATTTTTGTAATAATATGTAAAAAAATTTCAGACCAATTTCAGACTTAATTTTATTTTTAACAATTTCCAAAGAGGAGAAACACAACGCTTCGGAAGTTATTTGTACCTTCTTCAGGTTATTATCCTGTGGAGAAACATTGATAAATCACGTGTTATCATGAAAACCCAAACTTTTTACATATTTTTAGTAGTAATATTTAACAAAAAGAGATACACAAATGAGAACACTCAATACATCAATGTAACATTTTAAATACAACAATATTTATGAACATAACCACAGGCTATATGACAATTTTAAACTTGCTCAGTTGTGACAAAACTGAGAGTATCGAAACGTTGTGTTTTTCCTCTTTGGAAATTGTTAAAAATAAAGTCGGAAATTGTTCGGAAATTTTTACTTATTATATTATATTATTATTATATTATATTATTATTGAGGTAATTATCAAATAATATAGAATATTATTTCTGATAATTTTAACAAATTCATGGAAATCTATGAACAAGAATGAAATTGTGTGTTCCGCTGCTAATTTATCCTTGGTTATCTTCCGCGGACGAGTGACCACGCACAGTTCAAGAGAAAAAAAACTTCGGTACTGGCCGGTCTGGGGTTAAAGTGGAAATGTCTCCTCCGTACTTTCTGATAGTTTATGTGGCATAAGCAAGTACACTCGGTCGGTGCCTTCTATTGAGAAATTTCAAAGGGCCACAATAAGACGCTATAAGTGTCTTGACCCTCGCATTGTCTTCAGCTCCACGATATCACAGTGCCATCTTTCTGTACACGAGGAAAGCAACTCGTAGTGCGATGGTTTTGTTTGCAATAGTTCATGCTCTGCTTTGTATTTGGAGCGCTATCTTGGAGATGACATGTCAGCTTTCTCCGCCCAAATCGCGTCACGGACCCTTGCCTTTCGTCCTTTCTTGTCACTCGTCAGGACTCTCGCAATTAATCACACTTCTCTCACATTCAACCGATCCGTTTTCTTTACGCGATCAGCGTTCCTCTCTTTTTTAACGGAACCTGTCAAAAGTAATCTCCAAGCTCAGGCTGACCTTACTTTTAAATTTTTGCATTCCGCGGCATCTGAGTACAACGTATCAAGTTATTTACAATACACGTCCGCTTAAATCTTTCTTTAGAGGAGTATCCATGTTTCATCGATTTTCAAGCTCCTTTGGTAATATTCATTCAATTAATTTACTGAACGTAACAATTGAGACAAAAATTGACCTTTGATCGGTAACAAAAAATATCTCAATTTACACGATATTATACAGTAATTACACTCGTACTTAATTCGCAGCATATGCAACGTAATTTTCAAGAACAAGAATTTTATTCAACCAATTTCCTCACTGTAGATTTAATTTTTCGACTTAAGTCTTCTGCGTCAATCTGCACTTACATCGGGAAACGAATGTAACGCTCTATTGATAACACGTCAATTTAGTAATAAGTTGAAGTCATCCTCTTACAGAAGGGAAATGAATCCAATTATAGTTCACGTGATTCTACCTGGCATGTTTAGATGCGCAGAAGGGGAAGGGGAGCATTGGCGTTTGAGGAGGAACTTCCCCTTCCAAACAGTCTGGCGAAACGCCACTATCATTGTTAAAAACATTAATTGTAGTCATACGAACTGGATATGGAGACGACGACAACGCCTTTTTATCCAGCCAATGTTTTCAGAACTGCTTTTACACTGCATTAACAAAAATCGGAATAAAAGTGAGCTCCGCACTACAATATGAGCTGAGTTGTCCACTGCGCATCGTGTTGACACATGACCAGCTAAATCAACGGAGTGTTTCCATTTTCGTTGAGGCTGAGGCTGTCTTGTTTACAGTATGACAATGACATCTTAAACAGTTCTGCTCCTAATTGTAACGGCACTAAACCAAAAGAACAGGTTGAAAATATACCGATACTGAAATACATTAGCTGTTAAAATGAAAATATTTATAAATAATAGCCTATCGTGTTTGAGAATAAACAAATATTGTTGAATAACGAAATATTAAAACATATTTTTGTAATCTCATGAGTGACATAAATGTAAGAAGTATTGATCATCAATAAAGTAACAAAATCTCTAGTATTATGCATTGAAAAGTAAAATTATACGTGCATATATAACGACCTTTTCTAAAATGTTTTGGTCCTTAAATAATTTAAAAGAAATTTCGTGTTGTGTCCGTTTCATAATTTTTAATATTAGCAGAGGCGTTTCGTTTTTCTACGACGTGAAAAAGCTACCCGAAGGGAATGCGACTCCGGCGTGAGCCGTGAATTCCCTCCCTTTTGCTTAATTGTTCTACTGTGCATGCAAATGTGACGATACTGTATTTTTCTCTTGCAGATGTTAATAGCTTCCTTCCAGGATGCTATGGGCCTTCATGAGTCGAACCTTTTGACGGCGGACGGCCGACTCTCCGCGTTTGCAGGTCTCTCTGTTTGAATTGCCTTGAGTAGTTAGAAGTAGTTGCATGGTGTATCTATCGTCTGGTAGGTAGATTGCACACCCTTTCTGCATGCTGGAAGGGGCCTTGCCTGGGAACGGTGTCCCGTGAAAACCTTGCTGGCTTCCGGCCACATCACGAGGCGAAGGACACGCCGCTCAGACGCAAAGTAGTTAACTTTTGCACTGTGTAGCACCTTAGATAATTAGCTATAGTCTCCACTGTTATTATTAAATAGTAGGTAGCTTCACCTCTTAGGTTAGGACACGTCAAGTAGTTGTTAATTTTCACCCAATCATTTTCTCACCATATTTGCAGAATAAAGAGCTGCAGATAGCCATAATTAGCAGTATTCTAATACATGTACACAAAACTATAGACATTTTCCTATAGTTTTATTTAGGACCAAGAATATAACAAAAATAAACTGAATAAAATGACGTTTAATTTATTAAATTAATGATACGTTTATATTTAATTAAAATTTTTCACACGTACTCACTAATAAAAATGGCGGTGTTTCATTGAGGAAATAATTTACCGCTATAATCGTGATTAGACGTTTCGAGTTCCCAAATTTTAATTGAAAATGCCCGATCAACGAAAGAAAAGCCCTAAATACATCCAAGTCAGTCCATTTATTTCGCAAATTTTCCATCGCTATGTAAACCACTCTCCTCCAAAAAAAAGCAGTAACAACACAAAATTTAGATATATTTACTGTTCTGAAATTAAAATACTTCATATTTTTTGTATTAAAATTGACAAGATAACAAGTTAACTATCGACTTTCTCGTTTTAAACATATAATAATTGTAAACAGACCTTCTGTAAAATTTTGGTAACCTATTTACTTGGTAGTAGAAAACAACTATATTTTCAACGTTAAAAATAGGGAATATTTACTCGTATGCAGTACTTAAATTTGCACAGCTTCTTGAGCCTGTGTAGAAGCAGGATAAATAATTTATTATAATTAGATTTTTAATTATTAATTTATTTCTCAACATCTTTTTTGTATTAAAATTTTTAGAAGTTTTCTTACCCATCACTAAAATTATTTATTCTGACTCCACGCACATAAATAATTAGTGAAAATTTCAGTGCTGTATCTAAACAGTTTGCGAAACAGAAAGCTCTTATTTTATGTTTCGACTGAAAACGTCTTTGACTCCTTTAAAAATATTTTTCCAACATACCAGGACCATTTTTAGTTTTAAAAAGTAATAATCAATATTCTTAAGGGTAACCTGTGTACAATACAATTTTCTAATAGTCTGATCTATAAACTACAGTTTGTCTGCTAAGTACAGGAACGTATTTCATCGCCCCACAGAAATTCATTTCCCCAGTAATCATAGACATTGAAAGCAGAAAATAAATCGCCTGCCTTCGCTACCAGTGGAAGGTTTACCATACAAAGACCTCTTATTTCGAGGGCGTTACCTAAGATGACTCCCGATGTTCCACTCGATGTTTCGATAGTGGAAGGTCGTAGCCTTTCTAGCACATTCTTGGAGCTGCAGCAATCAACCTCTTACACGTTTGACCTGTAGATGAAAGAGGGAGATGCTAAGCGTTAACTACTGATTTGTACCTTGCAACACATCTGACCCGTTAATGCATTTAATTTTCCAGGCCAACTACTTGAAGATTGTATAACGCTAGCTACACATGTTTAGGATGACCAGTGAAGGTAAAGGAAACTACAAAGCAATTATTGGTTTAAGGCTCGCGTCCATGATCTAGGAGGAACAAGTTACACCTGCGAACGAGACGCTGATGAAACGCGAGCGGTTAATGTTCAGACATCACTCAACTACTTACATGGCATAAAGTCTTATCTACTAAACCAGACAGAGAATATATCATTTTTCCATGTGATATCAGTGCAATTATTCCTCTATCTACACGTTAATGGTAAATGTTACATTTGGATTTCTTGTCATAATTACAAATTACTCCTAACTTTCCTCTAATTTGGCACATGTGTCATGAATAGAACGCATCCAAGAGCTGAAGGACATAAAAACACCTGTTATGAGAAATCATGATCTGGTTCTTATCTTTTTGCTGTTCTTCCAATTTGTGCAGTCCGCGAAACTATCCTTGTTCTTCAAAACGAGTATATATTATGACCCGATTAACAGTAGCTGTTTTGAGATTAGAGGCAGTTTAGTGGCAGTTATTACACAGCCTTGACAATGTACACCTGGTTAATGCACTGTTCGAGGATACGTTATGAGAAAACCCTTCTACTGAACAGCAGACAGTCCTTTTCCCACAGACGTTGTGAGGGCAAGAAGCGAACGAGCAAAACCGCGACCTCCGTGTAGTGTTAACATCTGCGTTAATTCCCTATCATTACTGACAATTTGATGAGCAAATATAACACTCGATCGCGCAAAAAAAGCGGGACTAGGAGCAGAAGGGAGAGCGAAGCAGTCGGGAAGGTGGACAGCCTTGCCGCTGGCCATAAAACTGATCGCTCAGTCCAAGGAACGAATCGTGAGGGTTGCCCTAACTGTCTTGCTTGAGTAGCAAACCCTGCAACACTGGTGAAACCCTCCGCCAGCATGAATCATACGACCTCTGCAGTTGCTCACTTTCCAATATCACCTCTCTGCTATGTCGTTCCAAACGAAGTGGGATTAACTCCACAAGTTGTGATTCTCCTTTCGTTATGATACAAAAATGAACCAATCTGCAGCCCACTTAAAAGATTCATGCCCGGACAAATTCTCAAAGTCTTTTGCCTAACAAAAGTAATTTAAATTGGTCCAGTGGTATTTTCTTGTCCGGAAATCTGGGACAACGTAAGGAGAACCAACTTTCAAATCTGAAGCCTAAGAATAACTCCAATGGGAATTAGATAATTTTCACTCACCTCGCGTTTCATTGCTTGGCAACGTTTAACTATTCTCCTTCTCAATAATGAATCTGTGCTTAATGGAAAAAACAAAATTATGCCTTCTATAGAGATTCTGTTATCAAAATTTAGCTGGATGACATTAACAGTAACTGAAGAATTTTAAAGCGAGATGTTTACATATTTACTCCTCAATCGTTATTTAATTTACCTTTTTTTAATTTATCGTCCCATTAACAATTATATGGTCAAAAAGACCGGGATTAAGTCATTAGGGACTTAGGGACTACCACATGATCACCTTGCACTAAGAGACAAAATGCTAACAGACTATAGCTGTAGAACAATTTATATCTTTTATAATAGTTTGCTATGAACCATAAACGTGAATAGATATTTTATGCCTCTTTCGGAGTGGGCGAGTTCCCCCTCTATGATCTGGTGAGCAACTTGGGGTGCATTATCCGAGTCAGATATGTGTTTTATAATTAGTATGTCCATATATCTACTACAAATATCTCAATATTCCCTTTTAAATAAGTACGCATGAGTAAGAATGGAGTTATAGGAAGGGATGCTGGATAAGATAACCTACTCCCTTCTAGTTAGGTCAGCAGGGAAAATAATCTGTGGGTCGCCGCCATTATTTGTATATTCCGCACCCATGTAGCCTTTACTGTCACTGAAACCATCATCCTTTGCAGATGAATAAATGTAAATTTATATAATGAAACTGATGCTACTATAGAATAACGAAATATTAATTAACTATCAGATTAGGAATTTATCAAGGCCTTAAAGTATATAAACACTAACAACTTATTTTATTAAGCTAAACCTTTCCAAGATCAATTACCAGAAGAATAAACCATACACAGGCATCTCGGTCATTTTCAACCTCTAAGTGCACGTACGTATATAATTCTCAGTGAATGGGGCAGTAATTATACAGATCCACAAATAAAAAATATAATTTTCAAATAATAAAATACATGTCAAAGAAATTTGACCTGATATTTATCCAGACTTCAGTTCATTTACCTACAATTCACTTCAGTAAAAGAAATCAAGCCGAAGGAAGTGAAAACTACACCTTATTCATTTCAAGAACTTATGAGATTACTTTTAAACTTGATTTTCGCAGACAGATGTAAATATTTATCAAAATGAATCATTATAATATTTTAGCCTTAAGGTTACGCCTTTAGAACAACAAACACGTGATAGGCTGAAATATTAAAATGTTGTATATTTTATAACTAATATCCCATTATATAGAAGCTAAGAAATAAATTACATATCAAGAATCTTTCAACGTCTTTGGTTATCTCTCTGAGACTAATTGTGGCTGATTTCCTTGCATAAATTAATTCATTACGGTTCCACAATAATTGTTTCATGTATATTGAAAATAAAGTCAAATAATGGGATATCGGGTTTAATTTTATTTCTTTGTCAGAGGACGCATTGACTTGTTGAAATCTGAACTTTGGAAGATGTTGAAAATCTTATTGATAAACGTAGAGAACAACGTCAATCTAGTTTGAATAATAAATAAATTTACAGGGACAGTTCTTTGCTTGTCTGTTCTGCTAACGGTGGACATATTCAAAAAACAGGGGGGGGGGGAATCTGAAGAGATATCTATAATGATCCGCGATTCCATTAACAAACTGTTAATTAATTTTACTTCATTAAAGTAGGTAGCTACTCCTTCCCGACTGTGTTGAGCGGGGAATTGGCTAATTCGTCTCTTTTCCCTGGACACGATCAGGCCCTTTGACCCTCCCCCTATGAGCAGGGCTGCTCTCGCAGTATATCACACGCTAATAAACGCCTGTTGCTTGTTTTATTATTTGGTCGTGGCTTGTAAAGAGCGACTTTATAGCGCCTGTAAATACTGCGTGTGTGTGGCGAGGGCTACTGTCCCTCTAACGACCCTGTCAATATTAAGATAAGACCTCCTGTAGCTAGCTCTCTCCCTTCAGAGTACAATTTCACCTCCTTTGATTGAAATTAATAATCGTGCCAAACATTACAACAGAATATCTAATTCATTTAATACAGCCACCGCTTGTGTCAATCAAAGATTATTACCTATTGGTGTTCGATTGTATTCAAGCGGTCTGTCCGACCAAAAGGGCGCCCCTACTTTGGGGGTTGAAACTGCTGACTCACTCTATCTTCTCGAATACAATAGAACACAAAATTTGGTGAATAGAGAATTTTTTAAAAATAATTTAAATATTAAAAGTTATTCCATGATTTAGGTAAGAATTCATTTGCGTCATGAGTAGAACTAAGAGTCCAGATAATCCGAAGAGTGATGCTATTTCCAGAACCGTAAACACATACACACAATAAATACAAGAAATTAATAGCCTTCACGAGTCTCAATCGCTAAAATTTGGGGATAAACAATTTCACCCGTGAAACTAAGGAATCGTAAACAAAAAATTTGTTGCCCAGTTACGCTTTACTTGAAAGGATATGTTTATTTACAAAAGATTATTTAACTAGCAAAAGAAATTCGCATGACAATAAAATTATTTCTTTGTTTTAAATTTTATCTTTGAACAGAACATTAATATATTTTCCCTGATTAGCATTTCGAGTAATTGACGGGTATTTTAAATTCAAAATATCTAAATTTTACTTATCACGTTGTTTTGATTGTGATTGAAGTAGGAAAAATTGATATCTGTACAATACTATATCCAAATGACGGCACAACACAGCGTTCGGATAGTTACCGGTAGAGGGAAACAACAGTTTTAACCCCCAAAGTAAGGACTTCCTTTTCGTCTGACATACAATCGAACACCAATAGGCAATAATATTTTACACTAGCGGTGGCTGTATTAAATTAATATTCAGTTGGAAATTATTTCAGGGCTGTGCATTATTGATAATTAATTACAAAATGGAGTCATGCGCTTTAATTAGCAAGTATTTTATTATACTCTCTTTGTCATCTATGTAAAATAATTAATTTATAATGAGAAAAATATACATGAGCGTAAATTTTATGTAAAGAAGAAGGGAAATAATTGGGAGGAAAAATAAGTATATATTTAATACGTCAAAGAGAGACAATTAATGTGAGTGTATACAGAAAATTAATCAGTACAAAATTATGGAAAAACAAAATTTTTCAGTATAAAAGAAAATCTTTATAAACATAAAGGGGGTTGTTACGTAGAAGACGAAAAATCAATTCGTAAATATTATTATGTTTAAGTATAAGTACATCGTTGTCTGAGAACAAGATTGGAGTGATTGAAAGTGTAATCAGCGCGTTGTGAGTTTTAAACTTACCAATTAATTTATCTTGGACATATGGACACGATTAATTAGTTGTGATATTGTAGTAGGTCACAGTAAGACTAAATTAGAAGCCCACAATTTCTGACTTGAATGTTGGTATCCTACCGCCATGAAGTAGAACAGTTCACTTTAGCGAAGTTGAGCGAGTGTAAACAAAGCAGAGTTTTATTTTTAGACGGGCAGTGCGCATGGTAGTGAGAAAGTGACGAGAATTGGTAGTCGTGTGGCGTAGCGACGGGGACCCCCCAGAACGCAGATGCGGCATCTCGGCAGCCACGGCTCCCTTGTTATTGCCTGGGAGATGATAATTGATTGCGGCATTCCTCGAACTAACGGTACCCGCAGTCATTGCTATGCTGCGCCAAATTCGACTCCCGGCTCATGTGTGACACGCATAATACCACGCTCACACTGGCTTCTCCACCAGTCACAATCAGAACGAGTGGAACTTTTCTAGGAAACAATACCTCTGGTCCTAATTTGAAAGAAAAAATCTACGCATTGGTCAGAAAAATCGTGACGATGAACCTACCTTTGAGCGCGCGAGTCAGCAAGTGGTCTAACACGTAGGGGCTGGGCAAAATCCCAAGGTTCATGGCAACCTACTAAATATAAATCAACTTCACTGATAATCTTGTAGTTATTGAAGAAAGTTACAACATTCCTGTTGATCTGACTCCAGGACAAAGGTTATATTTTTATAAATAAAAAATGCTTCTAAAATTTAGTTTAGTATCTTCATACACGTGGAACGCGTCTTACTACTAAATTTTGAAATATTTTTATCCGATTTCAAGCAAACAGAGACAGTAGTGTGGATATTCTACAACCGTTTCAAGACATTCTTCCTAGGACCGGAGAGAGAAAATTACAGCGTGTTGAATTCAAAAACACTTAATAAATTTATTTTGCATAAAATATACTATATGCATATCAGCCCATTCAGTCATTCATCTCGAGCTTTGAGATGCCATTATTGATTCATGAAGCGTAAAAATAACGAGACAGACGTAACTGCATACAACTTTTTGTAAACTCTTCTGCGGTTATTGTGTTACACTTTGAGCTGACTCTGTCTCAGTGGGTGAGCAACTGGAAATAATAAAGATTATGTCCGATATTAGAAACATGAATCGCTTACATCATTTTAAACGAAAGATAATTTCCAAATATTATTGGAAGCAAATGGTGATAAATATGTCGTGTTCAACTTTGAGCTGATAGCATCTACATTGACTGACTCCGTCGCAGTGGGTGAGGAACTAAAAATAATCTTTGACACTATCCCGGATTACAAATCAGCGCTGACATCATTTTAACGTTCAGAAATAGATATTTACCAAATATTGTTCTTTTGTTTGGAGGGGGAGGTAACTGGCTGCACATGAAGGTGATCCAGAAATTGGCAACTCCCCTTTGATAGCATAGGATGGGAATTGAAAAGGGGGATACGGAAGGTACAGCAAGGTAGCCAAGGGTTCACTAGGACCCCGAGCTGTAGTTTAAGGATCCTACCCGGTCATTCACCTAAAAAATACCGGGAAAACCCAAGAAAAGCTACAACAGGTCTTTGAACGCCATTCCGGATAATGAGAGATGAGTTTGCTGTGCGATGGCAGCATTCCCTTCTCCGTGCCTCCACCAGTTTTAGGAGCCAGTTGGCCGACTGATCCAATGGGATCAGAGGACAACTCTTACCGTATGCCCAAGGTCTTCGACCCCAAACAGGTGGTGCCTCGGCATGTGAGAACCTTGAATAAAACCAAAGGTGAGCCCCGCAGCCAATCTGGGGAGAAATACCTGCGAGAGAGAACTCCCACTGGAATCTGACTCCTCCGCAACAGTCTTTTGGATAACAGATACATGAGGGTGATCGTGAAATAGGCAACTCCCCTTTAATAGCATAGGAAGGAAATTGAAAAGGGGGGATGTGGAAGGTGGAGCAAGGTAGCCAATGGTTGACTAGGGCAGTGAAATCACTAGAAATGGAGCAGAAAATGGAGACAAATATGTCGTATTCCCCAAAATAAAGTAGTTTGAACAGAGATACGAACCTATGTTGAAACATTTACAGATTTTGAAGGTTAAAAAAGCATTAAGCTACTTGGGCAATAACAGTAAATACCGACGTTTTAGAAGCATTCACTACCTTCTTCCAAGCTTAAGTGTCCTGCATGATAGTGGTGGAGCTAGCCTTTGAAACATCGCTATTTACTGATATTACGAGAGTGAAAACACGAGATACTTTTCTTTACGTTGCAGCCTGTTAACCTGCAAGCAAGAGTCTCAGCATTTCTAGTCATGCACTAAGTATTATGAATAGAAATTCTCGTCATCGTTAATCATGATATGTGTTGGGTTTAATCTGACAAAATACTTAGTAGTATCTGAAGACAGGTTAACGATGCAACAATTGATTTACAGAAAGTGTATTAAAATTTATGTTTCTGGAGTACTTATAAATTCATCGTAGAGGGAAATGAAATATATTTGGTTCAATATTTCCTTTGTTTGCGTTGTATGTTTTATGAATATTTATTTTTATGTAACGACGTTTCTACGCATGCTACTTGAAACCACGCATGAGATATGGTCTTTGTGTCGTGTCTTTGCGATGGCTGCACGAGAATGGCCGTAGCTGATTCGAGTGTTCCCGTGTGAACGGAGCCTCGCCTCTTTGTAAAGAGAAACAGATGGAGCGGGTTGCCCTCTGGCGTGACTTGAGCGTATTAATGCAGCCGGTATTTATTTAATCCGGCGTGCACCTGTATGAGCATTCCTGTCGAGCTATTATGAGCTACCTCGCTATTTCTGCTTCGCAGATTTGTCAGCGACTGTACGATGACAGGATACTGTGGCTCGCTTCGGATCGCGTAAATCAGCGACAACGACTCCGCGCGTAATTCATCCGACGGATTCCCTCGCCTGTCATTCCGTGCGCGGCCAAACTTCCCACGGGGGCAACAAGTGGTTTAACAGCGGGGCCGATTTATGAAATTCAGGTGGCGCGACGGGAAAAAGAAAAGTGTCTCCGCGTCGTCCCTGTAACCTTAGGCAGCCGGTGTGTTACGCACGCTCTACGGCAGCAAATAACGTAACATGGAACAAAAGAAAAAGACGGGTCCTTCACCGTAGACCTTTCAATTTCCAAGAGACTTTTAAGTCTACTAGGGGCCAATATATTTATTTTGAACGACACAAAATAGTGCAATTATAATATTTAACGAATAGAATATCCAGAAAGAAAATTTATTCATAACCTCATATAGAATTGAAGGACAATAAAAGAAAACAGAAATCAAGAAAGGAGTATGACAAAGTTGCAGTCTATCGCCCATGCTCTTTATTAAATATAGAACAGGCGATAAATAAAGTTAAAAATAGATAAGGAAAGGGAATAAAACTGCTAAGACATTAAATAAAAACCGTACGGTTTGCTGATGATATTGTAGTATAAAGGAATTCAGAATAGACTTGAAACTATAATAAATAGCATGAACGTGATCCTAGAGAAAGAGTACAACATGAGGATTAATAGAGGGAAAACCAAGGTGATGGGAAACAGTGGAATAACAAAGGGAGTTAGATTGGAAGGGGATATTTTGATGGAAGCTAAGGAATTCTACTACTGGGACACCATTATAACTAGGGATGGTAGAAGTATGAAAAGACTTGCGCAAGATAGATTAGCATGATGGGTTGTACCAGGCCAGTCTTCGGACTGAATACCACACAGCATTTCAATTAGTCTACTCAGACTTAATTTTGGAAAGTTTTGTTTACAATTTCCAGTGAAACGTCAAAATTTCATTCCCTTCAACTTCATGAAAGTTACTAATATTAAATGAAAGTTTGAACCCTTGAGCAGTGAGTAACACATCCACACTAGTAAATCCTGTAATTGAATTTATAAATGAAATATTTACAAAGATTAATATATATCACTGCAAGAATTAATACATTATACCCCATAAATATCCTAAAATAATACAGGTGCTATTTAATATCTTTCACTGAAATAAGCTTCTTGATATGGTTATCTTTGAATATTTTTACGAAAACCTACGGCTACGGAAAAAAAATTTCACCGATAACTGAAAATAAGAGTGTTTCACTTCTATAATATTTTATTTTCTATCTTTTTTAATAATCAGGTGTAGAAGTTCAGGATTGAAAAATCTCGATGAATTCGGGACTAGGACTGAACACCTCCGCTTACCGGGTTGTCGCTCTACTATCTGATCCAATCCCAATCTGAATGGCTGCAGCTCCTTCAGTCCCTTACATAGACTTGATGCTGAGACTCACCTCCTTCCTATTTACTTAATACACACACACACAAAATAAATAGCACAACTACGCACTTCAGGCAGACCTGATATCATCAATGTTTTCTTAGGATTACCATTAAAATTCCTTACTTAGTTCCTACGGAAACTTAAAATCAAAATTATTGAAATGTGTGATTTAAATTATATACGTACGATATTAAATGGTAAAATTCCAAGTAGCGAAGTACAATATTTTAAATAAAAACTTTATATAAAAATATAAGTAAAAAAAGGGATTTTTTTCTGAAGTGACGTAAAGAAAAAGCAATTTCTAATCACAATGTATATTACATTTAAGTATTATAAATTAAACAAGACACAGCTTAATTAAAATTTTGTGCATTTTATATTTGAACAAAAATTTGGGCACTTAAATTTATAATGGTTTATTTAACTTTTTTCTTTAATTATTGTCTGTCCGATTATTTGTGTACTTGATAATTAAACGAAAAGTTTGGCGTAACTGCTGTTTTAGTTTATCTCTGAAGAGACTTCTAATTATTCTGTATCACGGAGTTTCATCCTTTCATCAGGATCTTATCAAGTCTCTCGTTTTCTTTCTTCTTTTGCTAGTTTGCTGAAAAATTGGCGCCTGTCATTATTTACAGTTTCCAGTCGTAGAAGATTTTGTAATTAAAAATTCTCTCTCTACAAAATTAGAATTCGATTTGCATTATATATCCCACTCTGTGACGTAGTATTCCTGTTACTACGCGTCATGTAGGTATTAATAATAGTGTAAGCATGCTGAAATGTTCCACTTGGGAATGCAGCATCACCTCCACATACGCAGCCGTTTACATTTGCCGAAAGGACCGTTAAGACGCATTCAAATAGCTTACAGAGGCATTTTTTTCCCCCAGTGAATATAAATGTAGTGAGATAGTGATCTCGGGCACGGGAACAGCTGAGCAGAGGTTCGGAGTGGTTGCGGCCACTGAACGTCCTTGCGATGAGCGGGCATGAGCATCAGCTGAGCCTCGCCAGATGGCCAGCGGACGCATTCCTCAGCCAGCCCAAAGAGCGGCTGCCTCGTCCTCGTCCTCGTCCAGCTTCGGGATTTGCACTGGCTGCACTCATTGTTTCTCTCATGTCCCGGGTTCGACCCGCGATGAGTTCCCAGCGCCTCGCCAGCCCATTAATTCAACATTGCGAAAATCACGACTCGCCTCGCTTCCACAGTAGCACGCTTGTCTCGTGCAGCGACCTCGCTCAGATAATTATGCAAAGTACGAAAAAGGGTTTCTACGGACATTTAAATCAACCTCAAAGTGCAGTAAATTCTTAAAATTTCGCCACACTAACCCAACATTAAATATGTTTCATGTCTCACTAGTGGATAAAGGACTCAGTCCAGAAATCTACTGTATCTCTTAACTAAGAGGATCCGTCAAATTACACAATCGCACTTAGAAAAATAGACAATAAATTAAACACTGGATGAGGCAAGATCTCAAATAACGTTCAGAACTTTCAGGTGATTCTTCATAGCCCTCAACTATAGCATATAACGCCAAAGAAGTCTTGACTATTATATATTCTTAATTTTCAACGCCTCTTACAACATCGGAAAATATAATAATAATTACTCTATTATGAATCACGTAATGCCATAAAGTGAAACCTTTTCAAAAATTAAGGGAAACTGACAATATAACTACACTAATAATTGTAAAATTAATTTTTCAAAAGTTAAACTGATGTCACATAATCATATATATTGGTTTAAATTTCAAAATTAATCTAATAAGAAAAATTATAGTATCCTATCTCTTGATGATCTTAAACTTATAAATAGCACAGAGGATGAATAAAGTTATAATTGAATATGGAAAGGTCATTCAAAAGTATCTAAGGATTGAAGATGATAGTATTAGGGGAGTCAGGTGATGACTTGAAAACGTAATCAATGGCATCAACGTGATCCTGGAGGAAGATTAAAACATGAATATTAATAGAGGGAAATCCAAAGTAATGGAATCTAGTATGGGAAACAGTGAAATAACAAAGATGTTAGGTTGTAGAGGGAATTTTGAAAGAAGTTAAGGAATTCTGGTACTAAAGCAACAAAATAACTAGGAATGGTATAAGTAAAATACACATAAAGAGTAGGATTTCACAGGCAAAAAGGCTTTCGCAAAAAAGAGGACTTTACTTACGGTTAATATAATTATAGGAAATCATTACTAAAAATATTCGTGTGGAGTGTGGACGATAAGACGATAAGCGTTGCAGAAAGGAAAAGAATAGAAGATTTAGAAATGTGGTGCTATAGAAGAACCACGATTTTCTAAGCATAATAAGAGAAGAGAGATCAATATGGAGGTCTCTGACAAAGAGAAGAGATAAATTACTAGGCCACGTATTGATACATAAGGTTCTTGAAAAATTAGAATAACAGGGAAGTGTGTGGTGTAGGAACAGAATAGGGAGGCCGAGGATAAAATACGCTAAGCATTTCATCTAGATTTCAGATTTTCGTTCGCTAAATGTGAAATCTGTTAAAGTAGAGAAGTTTCTGTGGTAATCCGGGAGATAATTTGAAACGAATCATTTTTGTAATAATTTGCTGATAGTACACTGACAATCTTTGGACCGTCGATTAAATGATTGAACAAAAAATGTTAATCGTGGCACTTCTTTCATGTTTTCAATATCTTTATGTTTATGTTGTTGGAAATTTGTTTGGACACACTATTGTGGGACGACAACTGACTTTGAATTATTAAAATGAAATAAATTTCTAACCGTTTTTTCAGACAGTTTTTTAATCAACGTTTCGGTGCATATTTGCACCTTCAAGTTTTTCTCTTCAAAATCTGTGAAATACATATTTCAAATTAATCTTATACATAGCCAAATATACAAGGAATTGACTACTTACATTTTAATATTTTAAGACGGACGTTATTTGATTGAATTTAATTATTTTCAAATGTTAACAAAATAGGGAGTCGGGTTTACTTTGTCAGGTAAAATCGTCTTTATAATGGAATTAAAAACTATAGATTATACGAACTTTAATTTTGCCTATTAGCAACACATTTTTTAGTGTCATTATTCATGTGCCATGGAAATTTAGTTTTCCAATCTTAGATGATTCCGTGAGAAAATTATAGTTAAGGAACGGCTTTCTGATCTTAGCAAAGCAGAGTTGGGATGGAATCCAACGTCATTATGAAAGTGGTGAAACTGAAACCATTTCGAAGCATTGCAAAATAGTGAAATGAGGAGCCTTGCAATTTCCCTCTGTGGTGAAGCAGGCGCTGTGGTACGAGCAAGTCCCGTCGCTGGCCGAGGACGGACACTGCAGTGAAACTGACACCGCGGAGGGCCGGGCGCCTCGCTGGAGCACGGAGAACAATGCTGGATGATGGACGCGCACATCCCTGGTCAGCGCGAACGTTGCGCAAGATGGCGGCGCAGGCCATCTGGTGCGCTATCTCGCGGCATCGGGCCGACCTCCTCACCCGAGGCGTTCCGATTGCCCAAGCCGGCCGCTGCCCCTTGAGCAACCGGGAGTAATGCAGGTGATTTGTGTATTCCACGCCGTCCCGGGGCTCTTGACTCATCACTGCGCTCGTCCGCCAACGGGCGCTATCCGCGGGACGAGCGGACTACGGCAGAGGGTTGCTCAATATGGTCCTTCACCGCTCAGCCACCTACCACGTTACTCATCCGACCATTCCACCGACTGTACACATACTTTTAAAATTAAACTGTCGGAATCACCCTAGTAGATGTCAGAAGTAGCTTCCGAAATGAAAAATGCAACAAAGAGCGTTCATTACAAGGCTTCAAATGATACAGATGTAGCTGATCGTCCGGCTAGTAAAAGGTACCTTCCTGATCGTCTCCCTTCACCTGTAACTGATCGCACCCATCTCCACGCTCATCACCACCTACACCACTCAAGGGAAAGTCGTCCAATGATGCTCCACAGCATTTTACAAGAAGAACGAAGTTTCTAATCTCCTTCCGGCGGTTAATCTGATTAAATCTTGACTGATTATCGAAATTAAATAGATAAAATTTGAGATGAGACCTAATGCAAAGACTCAGGAATCTTTTCACCCATTTTCCTAAAAGAAAATGTCATAAGAGACGGGAGATGATACTGAAGGTTTGTAATATGACTACAAAGAAAACGAGGAAGAAAGAATATCATCTTCAGGGAGCTGTTTCGTCTCGGGAGATCAGATGGCACATACTATAACGAAGTTTTCCTGATTTGAAACAAAAATGTATGCAGAGTGACTAGCAGAGATTGATGGAAATACGGCTTCACACTTTAAAAAACTGTGACGTCACTAGCTGAGCACCAATCATATACGTGGGTCTGGAAGTACTTTGGTTGGGAAGCCTATAACAGTGGATCAATAACAATCACTTCAATAAGGATGAAAACGTCTAATTTGTACAGTGTGTCTATTTGTGTTAGTTCATTCAAATTTCTTCAATAAACGTGGTAAAATTAATTTAAACCTTATTCATTTGGTAGCATAGTAGTTTATTTAGTTGCAAGTCAAACCATGTATCAACCCTGAGGAAAAAATATTATAAATTTTATTTCGGATACGTGACGTGTTGTGACGTCATCGACTTTTTTTTCAATCCCATCGTTTGGTTTGGTGGGCTACATGAGGGTGATCCCGAAATCCTCCTGGAATTTAGGGCTATGATGAAATTTATGTACGTTGGTGGAGAATCTGCAAACAGGTCACAAGTCACATTACTTCCTCAAATTGCCATTTCCACTTTGGATTTTCTTTTGCATCATTTCAAAAGAGACATAACAAACAGCAACGTGCAACAGTAAGACGGCAAGAAAAAATAGACGAGAACGCAAACAAGGGAGATAAGTCACGCAATAGACGAAGACTGCAAATGATAAACCAAGGACCAAAAAACATTATTCTCAGGCGTTTCATCGCATTTTCCGTAAGGCTACATTCTTAATATGTCAGTTTCTGATCTTACACTTCAATACATTTCTGATAAATTAGGTGCACGGTGTTATATATCGGTCTTAAACCATTTATCCAATTATTCAAGTAAAGTGAACTTTCATAAAAGTCAGGATTGCATCAAGAAAAGATAGATTACCAGACATATTTGCCCACCAGTCCATTGCGTCCTTGTAATTCTGACCTTGAACTGGTGCGTTAGAATTGCATTCGCCTTTTAAGTTTTGTTTTAACTCGCTACAGTTTCTCACGGATCGATTCGGATAATTACTTTTCTCCAAAAAAAAATCTTTCAGAGAATAAAACTTTCGTATTGCCCAAAAGTTGACTTTATAAAAATCTCATGGAGCAAATTTTAACTCATTCCAAAACATAATTATAAATTCAGTTGTGTCATGCATATAATAAAACAAATACTAATTGTTCTCTCTGTACGTATGAAATCAATTTATAAATCGAATTTTAAGCACGGAAAAATCAAACGCAATAATTTTTAACTTTTGTACCTCTTAATCATTCACTTTTCTTATCCGCGATATTGTGAGTCCACCATTTTTAAATTAATTCGATCACCTTTATGTTTATCGACTTTCGTAAATTAGTAATAAAGTAGCTGTAATTGAGAAAAATATTTGAACTGATCTTTTGTTTTTTTAAGTTTAATGCTGCATTTATTAAGTCTGAGTATATTTCAAGTTCAGTCATAGTTAACTTGTGAAAAAATTCCTCCTCGGCCTAAAACGTTAAAAATTTTGGAAATATCATTGTGTTCATGTAAAATTAGAATAATTCAATTCTATACCCTAATAAGTATTTTATACTCCATATTTGATAGAAAAAATATAAACGAAGGATTGTACACATTTATTTACATATGCCCAGAATATTTTTAAAAGCAATTAGACATTTTGAGTTATATCGTTGCTTCCATTAATTAAAAATTAAATTATATCGTAGTACTCTTGACAGAATTAATAATTAAAATTTCTCTGAAGGGTATCTCCAATTTATAAGTGCCAAAAGGTTCTCATATTTAATTCGAAAGATCGCGTTTTGATCTGTTTAAATTTTTCCGATACCAACTTCTTCTGACTTCTTTGATATGGTCCGCAACCTTGAACGCTTGGTTTCAATTTATTATTAGTCCCTTTCTTGTGCTTGTACTGTAAGTCAACTTTAGCCAAAGGACTTCCCTCTATTAGTTTTCCGACTGTTCTTCCTTTTATCGAATTCAAATTCACTTACTTGCCATTATTTTCGTTCCATGAATTGATTTCTTTTTGTTCCATTCTTCGTAAAGAGCATCCTCCGATTCTATTTATAACTATTTCTTGTTTCTTATAGATGCTCTCAATTTTATAAATTCTTGGGGAAAATATTTTAACGCAGTTGTAAATATACAACCATTTTTAATATTTTCTCACGTTCCTCCAAGATAGCAATCGCGAACCGAGGATTGGGAATCGCTGCTATAATGTTGGATTTATTCGTCGGTTGATCATATCATTTACAGTTACCCGAATGTATTGGTTACTCGATATTGGTCGGGTACCCGAGGAACACGAAGTTAATTGGCGGTCAGCTGAGATGAGCGTATCTCAGTGGTGAATCAGTTGGCCCACCCTCACCAGCGTGAGTCGGCTGCTGCTGCTCAGGCGGAGGTAGGCAATGTTTAATGAACACCGTGTCCCAATGTTTTAACGCCGCGGTCACGACGGCCCATTATAAGCTGCAGGGAATCATGATCCAATGACTCGCCGGAATTACCTGGGCAAATAACCCGCCCTGTCGGTTTTATGTGTAAACCTGATTGTTTTTCAGGCCGAGTCACATTAACTCTCATTAGGGCTGCATGGAATAGGGCCCAGGGCTTCAGTAATTGGCCGACCAATCACACGTGTGACTTGGATGTTCGCAGAGTCCGGCAGCGGCGCCGAGTCTCATCGAGCGAGGGAGGCTATGGTGAGCATGGAGTTGCCGTCCGTCCATTCTCAGCAGCTACACATGGGACACGTGAGCGACCAGCAGGCCAGCCTCATGCACCACTCCATGCACGTCCAGGAGGAGCCCAAGAAGAAGCGTGAGTATCCCTTTATTCGTAGCATAGCCAATAGGATCATGTTCACTGGTACCGATTGGATAGATCATTAGCACAACAGAAACCATCCTATGCTTAAATTGCAGAGTTAAATACATACTTCCATCATTTCCGTTCTGATAATTTCATTTCTACGTCATCGTTGAAGATGATCATGAAACCCTAAGGTTTTCTCCCCGACGTGTAATTACAGTTATCATTCCAAAACATTGAATTTGATAAAAATTCATCAGGTTTCTAATCACAACTGAGAAAAAGCATACTTCTTATCATTGCTCGCGATCAGGTTATTTTCCACCCAGGTGAAGATCATTCATCACGGACTAATCGTTGAATTCACGACTGGACACGTAATACAGTTTCTTTAAATACCAAGCAGTAATGACGATGCGATACCTATTTTCATCAAGTAAACAACATTCTCAATTTCCCATTTATTTTATAATTTATATTTACACACATTCTTCACCTAATCATCCAGTAAACATGATCAGATTGATAATTATATGCAACTGTAATTGGAGTAAAATTGATCATGTTATTCAATTCGAATAAATAGTTCTCTAGGATAATGTTATGTCAAATAAATTAATTTCTATGTATCCCGTTAAATATTATTGCTTCACGACAGTTTCAAAAATATATTCCGTCAGAATTGGAAAGACAAATATGTTGTATTGAACAAAAAATGGACAATTGTGCCAAAGGTGAAGATAATAAATTTTTGTTCAGGTCTCGCATTATTTTCCTTAGTACCTATCATGTATTTATTCAGAACATAAACAAACCTGTTCAGAAATAATAATTCATTATAACGAGTTGGGCTTACATTATCACCATTAAATTGATACTTTAATTAATTGTGATATTATAGAATTACGCGATAGCAATGTTGAGGTGTTAGTGATGATAGGTAAAAGAATTATCAATGCGTGAAGTTGTAATGTCTGAATTGAGGATTTTAGAATTAAATATTTTAACTATCATCTATTTCTAAACGTCACTCACTGAATTTCAGATAATGATATTGATAATAATGGTGAAAGTGTAGACTAGTCCCCTGTTCATAATTTCTTATTCTTGTTTACACCTTCAATGCCTGTGTTTCGAGTCCGTAAAGATAGCAACGTAGGAAAAGAGGATGCGATCCTTATGGTGCCTTATGGTGGTTGCACTCCGTAACGATCCTCATTAGCGAGCGCACGCGCCTTCTCGGCCTTCGTTACCAGTGTCGCCACGTAGCGGCGCAAGGCGGCTACTTCATTAGCTGTAACGAGGGCCAAAATAAGCAGCAATCCCCGCTGATCCCTATCCTCACATCGCTACCTTCGTATTATCCTAGCCTAGATGGACTACGTGCCGCAGACAGGAGTACCGTTGCCTTATTACCGAAATGCTCCCGGTATTGGAGCCTGACCATCCTAACGCCTTCTCCACACTCTTCGTTTTCATATAAAAATTATCTTCATTCTCAATAACCTCTTAATTAAAATTTATAGAAAGGCCAGCGAAATCTGTGAATTGTAACTCCATTCATGAAACCCGACTTTGAGAGATAAACGCATTACTTATACTCATCCTTTGTTAAGGTGAAAGTTCTATAATCAAATGGTGGAATGTTTACTAAACTTTATTTAGGGAATCCACACACGTCAAAGAACAGGACAGTTCTATTTTTAATCTATTGTAGCTTTTCGGACAGAAAAAAATATTTTTAATAGATTTATTTACAAAATAGTTGCAGTGGTTTTACTAAAATATTTTATTATGCCCTGGGTGACTGAATAGTCGATGGATTCCTCTACCGTCTGTGGTTCAGTAAAATATAGAGACTTTAATGTTTCCGTAGCGCAAGTCTCGGCATAGAGATGGGCACGACAGTCGGGGGAACTAATTTGCCGTTATGTAGCCCAGAGAGTCAAATAAATATTTCAAGTTCATACATATTACGGTTCAAATCCTTTGATTATACTTTACAAAGCAAACACTGCTCAGCTTCATACAGCTGGGTTTTTGTTAGCACAAGGGTGACGTTTCCCAATCACGCAACGACTAGGGTACTCTTTTAAAAAATCCAGGTCATAGCGTTAAGCGAGAAATCCCTAGTTATGAGTACCAATGAGTATTAAAAATTATGGAGCGGGGTATGGCCTAATGTGAGTGGGGATAGACGATCTGTATGGTTTTTCTCCAGGGTGAGTCCTGCTTAAGTGATGGACAGATAATTGTGTAATAATATGTATTCTAAACTATAATTACATCTGGTTTCAATAGCGATATAAATATAATGTAAGTCAATACTTCCCGTTAATGGGCTTTTTCGCCTTGAGGTTAGGTAAGGTAGTTTCAAAATTCGGAGTAACAGTTTCTGTAAAACTCCGTAAAAGCCGAATGTCCCTGAAAAAGCATCATCACTAAGGCGTTCGCCAATTAAGGGCCAGCCTTTCCTTCTACCCGTCTGTTAATTAGTAAACGTCTTTTGTAGGCGCGTCGTCGTGTGTCACGCCCGAAGAACATCCGCGTGCCAAAAAAGAAAATCCGTCACATTGATCGCTATATAGCGACTCATTCGCGTGACAACCGCGTACCGGCTTCCACGAGACCCGCGGGGAACGACTTGTAACTGCTTTATTACGGTCCATTATCCTCTAATAAGGCCTGGTTTGTTTGTGACTTTGCGGCCGAGCCCCCTGGTTTGCTCACGAAGACTAAGAGTGCAGTATCGGATCGGCCTTGGGGCGAAGAGAACACCTGTTGCCCGCACAAAAGATGCTAGTTTTTGCCGCATCTTAATACCGGCAGCTCGCTGATTAACTCTGCGGCTCGTCGAGAGTGCGTACCGACGTGCGTCGCTCTGCGTTTGTTGTGTCTGGATTGGGATGTGTAGCGCGATCGCGGCCGGTTAGATAATCCGCGAGTTATTAGAGAAAAAAGCTCGTATTTTACGGCGGGTCAGTCGTGAATCACGACGGGCAGTAAACATATTGTTAGGCGGCGAGCGGTCCGCGCGCCCTCTGGCTGCTCTCACTTCGCATGCGGCCGCCAGGAGGCAGCACGGGCGCAAAGGGGAAGCACCTCCACTGGAGACATTGTCTCACATACTGGACCTCTTCTACATTTCCGAACACTACCTACTTTGCGTCACAGACCGAAAACATTATAGTCCCATCGTTAAAAGAAACCAGTGCAGATCATCTCCAACCACTCATATCAGGTCACGGCTCATTTGTCAACATCACTAGTAAAGTTCCCGCGTACCCATAATTTGAGGTGAAGATTGACTAATTTAGAGTATCCACATTCTATCAACTCCCCTTTAAAAGTTTGGGAAGAGATAGAAATGCAGCAAAGGGTCCTCTACGCCCCCCCCCCCCTGAAAGAGATGCATCAGGAAGGTCAGGTCAGGTTCTTAGTTATTCCTTTAATGAAGTGGAGTTACAATCAAAATAACTGATTCCATTTTGTCATGTATCCTTATAATACTCCCTTACGTTGCTAATTACGGAATGAAATTCATGTAAAATCAGGGTCTCATTGGTTTGGACCACCAGATTTTACCACTTAATATAATGGCGGGACTAAGTTCATATTTTCTGGAGAGTCGCGCAATTTTTTAAAGTATGAAATAAAATATGATTAAAAATAAAATCAATTTTTATATACCGTCTCAAATACACCGAAGTAGCCTAAAGAAAAAATATTATTAACCTTCGTTGATTTTTATAGAAATTCAGTTGTTCTGGTAATCAGTCCTAAAACTGGTCGGATGCAACCTATCTTCCACAAGCCGTTTCATTTCTACATAGCTATCATATCTCACATTCTTCCTAATCTGCTTAGTGTATTCATCCTTGCCCTCCCTCGTCTGTTCTTACCCCACACACTTCCCTCAAATGCCTTTGAATTCATCCATTCTCTTGGTCAAAGTCCCCTATTCTGTTTAGAACTTCCTGGTTAGTTACTCTATCCACCTATCTGATTTTCAGCATTCTCCAATAGTGACATAGTTCGAAAGTTTCTATTCTTTTCCTGGCTGCAACTACTATCGTCCACGTTTCACTCCCATATACCGCCACAGATTTAAATTCAGAGGTTTATTTTCGGATTCGGAGACAGTAACTAATAAGACTAAATAAGCAGTAAACACCACTTCCAGATTCATCTTTCAGTTTATTGACTGCAAATATTTAGAAAGGCCGAAAGAATGATTCAGTGACGCTTTATACCTTCGCGCTTAAGAGGAAGCGCTGGTCCTCTCGGTAACGTTGTCCTGCTGCCGGAAACATCCGGCAAGTCAGAAATAACATTTCCGGATGCAGTAAAGAGTCGTCTCGATTATTATAATTGAAGGATATTCGTAGCCGATGGCCCTGGAGCGTTTGTTTGCAGATATGTATCGCCGACCGGCCGGCTCACGGAATGCGGCATCAATCAGCGGGATGGTCAGGTCTTTGAAGTTGTTCGGCTCGAAACGGGTTCGCCCTCCCGCCGCCCGATAAAACAAATACACATCTTATGGCCGGGGGTAACCGCTTATTAGGATATCTGTCTTCACCTATTTAATAATCGCGTAGGAGGAATGGACGCATTTAAAAGCTCTTCGGGGTCGTAAAGGAGCGGCCTCCATAGAACTGTATTCCAGGTTATTACCTCCGCTCTTGCGCCCAATTACGAAAATAAATACTCCTTATCGCCTCGTATCGTAAAGGGGGCTTTATTCCCCGGACAATAACGAGCCGGCGCCGTCGCGTCACGAAATAAAAACGTTCTAAATTATAGATAGCTAGGCGCGCGCGAGGCGATTACCTCTTCCCTGTGAAATTGAAAGTGTAAGCGAGTATTTAAATAGTTAGTCTAGATAATGTAAGTATAGATGTAAGTAGAGTGTAAGAGCACAGCTTCCTAGCTAGCTAGCCATGGCACCTGCATGACGTGTTGTGTTGTTCCTTTCTGTTTTGTAGAGGGCGGCGGACATGGGGAGGTCAACCAGGAGGGTGAGTTGCTGTAGCACTTGGCACACACTATCGCACGCTCCGAGCCTTCCGTAAGTCAGCATGGTGGTGGTTATACATGTGCACTGGTGGTGGCGACGGATCTACCTTCTTCACGTCTTTTATTTCAGTTCTATGTTCCACCCTTAACGTAATCCACTTTTGCGTCACGTCAACGTCAGCGGCAGATGACCCAGGGTCAAACTCCCTTAGGTATACGGTAAGTTTTGATCAATGGTACGGTACAGTCACACTTCTGACATCCTCTTATATGTACGATGTTATAATTCCTTCTTGAACTCGTCCGAAATTTAATATATCTGAGACCCAACAGATTTCTGAAATATTTCCCAAATAAGGTGTTTCGTGTTCTCCAAATCGTACTGGTGGAAATAACAATTTTTTTATCACCAGATGACGTTCACATTACGCCTCATACGAAACTAGAACTTCAATATTCCTCATTCTCACCACGGTCTGAAAAAACTAAGACAGCAGAGAAGTTCAAATATTGACTATGTGGTATATTAGATGAAAATAAATATTAAATTTGATTCAATTAAATTTTTGAAGCGGAGAAATAATTATAATTTGAAGTGAAACTGCAAATTAGTACCTCATAAAAATCAAACGTCAGTTGTTGGGGAAACAACGTTGTGTTACGACAGTAGCAGGAGAAGAAATATTGCAGCGCAGATACAACAAAAAAAACGTTGTATGGAATCTGTACATCTTTTAAAATAAATGTATCTAAATTAATATTATAATATTGGAATTCAATCAATTTTAAATGCCTATTTGATCAATATACCCTTTTTATTACTAACTAAGGGCGTAATTACTTGATGCTAGGCTACTTATATGTAAGATGCGAATTGGCCGTGTGTGTTGGAAGGGTTTAGGGGTGATAAGGTCCTCATCATTTTCGTTTAAAGCCTCGAGCTACCCGCAGGAGTTAATACACCACGGAAGTGGAATGATGGCCAAAGAACGCCGATGAAGTTCCTCCGGACCCGATGGCTCAAATGAGTGCTGAGCTTTCTATTCGTGAAGTCAGCTGTCACTGCTATCTTATATTACGCGGTCCCGGGATATATATTTTTTCCCTTGCGTTTTATCGTGTATTGCGAATCTAAACGAAGGCGCAGCGATAGCCCCGCCGCAAACGAGGCGGAATGCGCAGATGAGTGTAAAGTCTCGCCGGCGGCCGTCACGACTGCGCTCATAAATCCCTCTCCGCCCCCGCATAATGAGTTATGCCAGCGCTATTTGTAGAGCGAGCAGATGTGCCGCGAGATAGACACACGCGGGGCTCGAACCCCGGGCTTCCGCCGGGTCGGGTCCTTCCCTGAGCTCCCGAAAGGCCCGCCAGATCCGGGTTCGAGCCCCGCGCCGAGCCACGCGAGGTCCCGTGCTCCCTCACTCTGCGGGGAAACTGGTTTCCTTACTCGCAGGTAAAGCCTCGCCCACGAAGGAGTCTGACGGCTTCATTGTCCTCCTACAACTCTACAGAAATGCACGAACTCGGATCTACCAGTTCCTCGTCTATCCTCCAAGCTAGAATATATCTTGTATGTTCACTGTAATTTTCTTTCATAGAATATATAACAATCCCCGATATTATTGTTCCTTAATTACGTACCTAAAAGTACGAAAGATAATAAAAACCACAGAAAACCGACAGATACCACCTAAGTCATTCATTTCGAAAACTTCCACAACTACTTGGTTGAACAATCCAGCTATATTTTACAATTATGTTACACCTTCAACGCGACATTTCATTAATTCTTGAGAGAATTAGATTCCAAAGTACGTCTCGTTCATAAATATTAATTTTTATGGCAATGTTAAATTGTTTAAATGCATGCTATAAATGTAATGAAATTCATCATTGGCTGCAATTTTTAATCTAGAAAATAAGCGTAACAAATGTACGGTCATATTTTCACAAAACGTTCATCGCCATGTAGGAAAAATAAACCGTACGTTTGGTACTCAAATATAGTCACATGACAATGCATCATAACTGAATGTAGTAATATAGCTAAACTCCATCGAGATTTCTTGTAGGACTTTGGCATAAATAGCGCTGCCCCAAACTATGGCCCTGGCGGAAGTTTCGGTCCCTCCGTCACTTACGTATCACGTTTGGCCTTTATAGTAAGGATAGATACAAAAACCGTAGATAAAATTGCAAATATGTACTTCAATTTCATGAAACTGTTCTATATCATTAACGTCAGCAGTCTGTTACGAAGTCAAGGGCGTTTTCACGGTATCGTTATCGACTAAGAGTCCTCTAAAATTAAGGAAGACAATTTTTCATTCCACTATCCTCAGTATGGACTCTTACGGTACTACTCGTCTGTTATTTCGTATTTCTTTGGCTGTGAGAACGGTTGGGACACAAGTGTTGTGTTGTTGTTGTGCTATTCAGTCAGTAGACTGGTCTGATTCAACCCTATATGCTGACCTATCCTTTTCATTTCAGCATTTGTTTAGCGTATTTCATTCTCGACCTCTTCTGTTCTTACCCCACACACTTTCCTCTAATGCTAATTTTACAAGACCCTCGTGCCTTAAAACGTGGCCTATTAATCAATCCCTGCTCTTGGTCAACGTCCTTCATGTTGTCCGCTCTTCCCCTATTCTGTTTAGAACTTCCTTGTTAGTGATTCTATTCAACATATGATTTTCAGCATTCTCTTGTAGCACCACATTTCAAAATTTCCTTTCTGCATCCGTCTAGTTTTCGCACCCATATAATGTAATATTATCACAAGTGTTACTTACCTTGTTTTCTACTAACTTGCATGGTAACAGAATTATGACCCCTAAGACCGCCTTAAAAGATTAAAACTCTCCAATGGATTCACTGAACGTACGTACATAATATTCCACCGAAATCATCCGAACTTTAGGCATTGTTCTACTTCTGTATCAATAGTACTTGTCTCATGGGACAAATCGGGAGGTATTATGGCTGATAGATTCTTAATATAGCGTTCGTATCTGCTAGACAGGGGAATTATTGATACCTTTAGAATTCCACTCCGATGTAGAAAAATTATTTGTGAGATAGACTTACGTGAAATCTGGACGTTAACAAGGATATAAAAGCATAGTCTAGGTTACAGCCATGGCGGTGATGAAACTGCGTATATCCATGAAAAGCATCTTTTTTATGGATATCGTTGTTAGTTACCTGATTGGAGGAATACATAAACGCAATTTTTGGCTATCCCGTCATTAGTGCAGAAATGAGGCAGAGACAATTTTTCTGTAAATAATTGGCATAATCAGCTTTCTTTCTAACTAGTAACCGAACGCATTGATAATACTGACAAAGTGTCAATACAGATTCTAATTTGCATTGAAATACCTCACAGAGCTATGGGTTTAATTGGATCAATTCTACCTGGAAGATCAGCTTCTGATGATACCGCTGAGCTTATTAAATTATTTACATAACGATAAGTCGTAACCGTGCGTTTTGCCTTGTGTCATCATTCGCCTGAGGTGTTCAGCGATAGCTTTTGAGAGATATGAAGAGAGGCCGGGAGTGGAGCAGCGTCCTCCGAGACAGTTAGACGCGTCAGCTGGGTGGCCCTGGGCGGGTGACAGATGCGCCAAGTCGTCAGCAGTTCCTCCTCCACGTCTCTGCAATTCCTGGCGCCGTCGGGAAGAGCCATATACACCTGTCTCTGTAATCCACAAGCAGTTATATGGCCTATGATGATCAATACTTGTTACTGATCCCGTAGATTTACGTTGTCAAAATTACATGTTAACGTGCTCTTTCCATCTTTGAATCTTCGTAGCACATAGCTTTGTAGGAGAACGCGTGATTTCCATTATGATAAACAGTCTCTTATTAACCAAGGATGGGTACCTTTTTTTCTTTTTCGTGAGTAGTGGGAAATGACCTTGGTCCGTGTCCCAGCAATTACCTCAACAATTTCTGATACCATTACTTGTTTTCTGTACTCTCTCGTGGCTCTTTCAAACAGGAAACATTAGGAAAGAGCTCGTCTTTGAGAAGCAATTTACGAAAGGCTGTCTAACGTAAAATGACATCTCACGCGATCGGTACTTCCCGGTTGCCTTTTCTCATCCAATGTCGCACTGAAATTGTTGAGTGCCCAAAACCAGTGTTGTCGACTGTCAGTACCTTGAGAAACTAATTCTATCCTCATTTCAAGTGTCGGTTTTCTGTAGATAAGGCTTCTTTACCTGAAAATTGAGTCTGTCGTAACTTCAAACAGTGAAGCAGTAGGTATTGATCAGTGTAATGTATTCCACGTGACCCAGGAAACAACGCTAAGATTTTTGGCTTTTACAAAAATTTATATTATTAAAATTATCTTAGGGAAGCTACCTCGATTGAGACCGCAATTAGATATCTCGATAGCTACGAGACTACAGTTGTTTGCTTTCATTGATAAAATTCTGATGGCCGAAAGATGTCGACGTGACGAGGTAACCAAAAATCACTCATCCAAGTAGGCAGCTAAAGCAGATTCCTAACGAGATCGGTCATCTAAGGCATAATCGTGGGTGCAGTATTCTTAACGAGGTCTTCATGCTCTTGTTTTTTGTTTTCCTGCCCCCCTTTTTTGCATTTTGAGCTCGGCATAGGTGCTTTCCCAGCAGCGTCGCCACCGGCGGGCCACACCCACCACTCAACACCTCGCGAGGCCACCTTTTATTCCTCGCACACTTACTTTTCTCGTTTTGTCGGAGTTTTTGTGCAGGGGCGTCCCGTTATCGGAGATCGCGGGCAGAAGACAGCCGGTAAATTACCATATTACGAACAGCGCATATCTAATCTGTAAGGTGCGAGATTGACAAGGTCGATAGCTACCTTTCGATACCTATCGACGACGGCATCTGCGAGCGGCAGGATCTGCTATCTGCAAGGTGAGGGGTTGCCCGAACGTTATTAAATGATAATGACGGGCGAGCCGCCGCCTTCTCGAGCTCCTCTCGAGGGTTGTGGCTCACGATGGCTTATTCACCTTCCCCCGTTGATATGGCCGACGATACGGGGACGCTGCCCTGCAATTACACCTCCAGATTACACACGCGTCAAGCGGGAATATTGTTTGCGTAGATTACACGTCATATAAAACAATGTCGCGGGAGAGCTGACCCGAAGATTACAGGCATTAAGCCATCGGCCATCGGGGTCTTCAGCCTTGCGACATGTACCACGGCCTTGGATGCTTATCTCAACCCTCCAGAGGGCCAGCAAGACGGACACTAACCACACAAAATGTAAACACAATGTAACATCCTCTAGGAAGATTCTCATCTGAAACCGTGTTAGACTATGAACACAACACTTTATCGCTTGATGAAGTAGTGTGCATCGTTCCAACCCAACTTCATCGTTTTCCCCAATTATGAACCGTAGCAAAAAACTACATAAAGAACAAATTGTGAGAAATAAAAACAAAATTATTTTGTTGAATCCTCCAGCATGCTTCACGTTTTCTTAAATTCCCGTACGCACACTAATTTAAATTTTTTGTTAAAACAAAAGCTATTTAGTGTATAATTTACACCTTTCCCCTTGAATTGCCACATTAAGGGACACGGGGACTAAAATTTCAGCAACATCTGAAGAAAAAAAAACTGTTCTTCTAATTTTTTCGTATTAATATGCCTATAAATTCAGTAAACTGAAAAACAAAACAAGGAAGATGTAACATATGCTGCTGGACAATTTTAATTAATATGTTTGATTCTAAACTCATGAACTATTACTTTTTCAGAAAAATGTTTTTCAGAACTTCATGATTTCTTGTACCAAAAACCATCTATGGGTCACAAATATTAAGATATTATCTTCATTCTTTGGAACACAATCTGCATGCTAATATTTTCAAATGCAAGTATTAGTTTTCTAATTGTTTAAGTAGTTAAGTTGAAAAAAAGATTCGAAGTACTGAAAAGTGCCAATTTTAAATTTTTTTAAAAACTCCAATATATTCTTCAAATCATTCGAGTGAGACTGTTGACATGTCTAAATAGATATTATTTAGATGGCTCGTCTGTCGGAACAGTTACATCCATTTTCCGCGTCATTTTTGCCGTTTTCCAATCCTTGGACGAGTTCCCATGTTTGAATGTTTTGATTCGAGGCAACAAAGTTGGAGTAGAAGAAAAATAAAGATTATTTATGTAGCATCGTAGGCAATTTGTATACTAAATGTTGGTAGTCTATTTTCGGTTGGAAGTAAACTGTAAAACCCTAAGACTATATCATATTTTGTTATAAATATGTAAAAACAGTAATAGATTTCAAATTTACATGCCGAACTATAACGACAACAGACAGATATATTTGCCTCAGAAAGAATACCGGAGTCTAGTTTTCACAGTTTGACAGTTGCTACGAAACGAGGGGAGATGGAAGCTGTTGCTTGCAAATCGTTAATGGAAAACAACATGAAAAATGAGAGATATGACATTTCTGTTTGTAAGTTGCGGGGAAAAAATAGGGGTGGATGAGAAGGCACTTATGAGAAATGGTGCAGATGGCTCTGAGCGAAGCAGATGGATAGCAACTAAGTGGATGGTGACGTTTAATCTTCCGCAACCGTTGACCACCACAGCAGTAAAAAAAATCGCTCTCAGATCACTGAGACGGTATTTATATCTAAAATTAAATACTTTGTATATCATACATGGTACTTTTCAAAAGTGACATTTAACGTGACCGCTCGGGTTTTTTCAATGTCGGAACTCAGAATTTACCGCTTCGAGGCTTCTGATGCTTACGGTGCACTGAAACAAAGCGCACTTACTGGGTATTGAACCGAGGTCTTACTTTTTTTATTATTATTATTACTTCAGTAAGCGACGGCATCAATTTTACTGGCGTAATAACCGTTTTCAGTATGTAGGGCTGAGTAATTGAAATGTATTATAACGTAAATGCTGAATTGTTCCAAACATTAAGAATAGCATAACATTAAGCGAGTCAGTACGGACGCATGCGCTGCCATTAGCTAGATAACAATCTCGCCGATGGGTCGTAAATCAAATTAACTTTCGGAGCGAGTAACAGGTCTACGGTCGTAAGTCATGGGCTTTGCTGGCGACAGAGATGTCTGGGGGAATTTGCGGGCGATAGTTGGCACTCCGACATTCCGCGGACGATCGTGCCTCGCACACTGAGCTCATAGAGAGTCTTCCCACAGTGCGTACGTGAGTGCGTAATTATGCGTAGTCTTCACCGCAGTCAACAATTACGTGATCCATTTCCATAAATTGATTCGCTACTTGTCGTAAAACAAACTTATGTCATACGTAATTCAAACTAAACTTGTCTGACAACACAATCATCTTGGCCGCGTAACGAAATTTCCTCGTTATAGCCAAAGTATCACAACTGAACTTCAAATAAATTATGTCTAAGGTATCCAGGTGGTTTTATTATGATGATTACTGCTTCGAGTTTGACAACAAGTGCCAGGCGCTTAGCGTAAATTATACATACACATCTAATCCTGAATTAAGCTTCCTGGTCGAAGCACATCATCCGATTTATAAACAACTAATCATTAATTCTGATTTAAAAACAAACAATACTTTTTTCCCAATTAAATAAAAATAATTGGATGAAACGTCTGTCACAAGCTGTTCATGCTTTGCTCTCAAATATTCCTTTCCACTCATGTTTTTTGTAATCACCGCCTAGTGTTGTATTTCAAGTAGACTGCATCCCTAACTTTTTAAAAAGATTACTAATAAACTAATGAGTTCAACAGCCTAATTAGTCAGAAATAAAATTAAATTTAACGATAAAAATCCAACTCACAACAACGACAACAGCGCAACCTCTTCAGGTGCGACAATAAAATATTATAAACCTAAAATCACGAACAAAACCAGATTTTGATAACATAATACAATTATGTGAAAATTTATTAAACATTACATACCATTTTTTTCATGAGATATAAACTTTTAAATGTGTTCAACGCACAAGCACTGTGCCTGAAATGAGCGTTATACACGTTAAATTATTAAATGTATTGATGATGATCAAAAATTTATTACAATGAACGCTAAAACGTTTATAATAAAAAGAATAAAAATTTCTATTTACATTATTGGTATCATTGATTTCACCAGATCATACGTCTAGCACATCACTCATCGATATAAGAGAATAATTTTTTATACATGTAAACTTTAAAAACTTGGCCAATAACTTTACGATTATTTAAATAGATGTCTTGGGATCCGACTGAACAATGTTGAACGTTTAATTTCAAATCATTTGTCTGTTCATTGATACAAGTCTTCAAAGCCCGATTTTTTTTGGCAAATGTAACAAGCTTTACAGTTAAAACAGTTATTTCAAATGTTAATTTTATTTCTATTTCTGTTGGACACATTTATTTTCATTGAAGTCAGATTAATGTAAGTATATATTTATTTTGTAACTGTCAATATCTTTCCAGTACGAATACAAGATTTGATAATGCAGAAAGAAAATATAGAAGTTTTTCAGATAGAGACTTTTGTTTGTTTGTTCCTATCCGTAGAATAATCTTAATTATTCTTTGAATAAACTCTAAACGAATTATTCTAAGCTGTCAAGTTTTCTCTTAACTGGCGTATATAGATTTTCAGGTACATTTTGAAACTTTTGTCTTTTTATTAATAATGTATTGAACATATATAAAGTATTTTAGTTTCTACAGACTTGTTTTCGTGAAGAATCAATCAGTGTATTTCTTAGTGATTCTGTTAGAATTGACAAGACATAAATCGTGAACCATTGAGAATCACAGACTGTTTAGTTTGAACATCACAGGACTGAACATTGCCGGAGATGTGTTTCTGGTCAGTTAAGGTGCCGTGTCATCTGCACCACTCTGCGGGGACATAAATTTTCACAGCCCCGGAATTAGTGTTTCTTGCCACGATGGCTTTTTCGCCAGTTAGAAACTTAATAGAGTCATGAGTACGTGACAGCGGTTAAGCGAGAGAGCAAGAAAACCCAACCAACACCTGCACGACGATAACTCATTTTTCTTATTGCTCCATGTTGCGCTGCAGAAATAAACACGGACTAAAAATTTATGTAACTGGTCATCATCCTTTTGGAGGTATCATTTCTAATATGGAAGTTGATTTTCAGTCGTGAAATCTGTATAGAAAAATCACACGCATTGTTTAAAATATGATCTTCATTCTGTTTGATAGAACAATATATGAATTGTGGTGCTCTTAGTCCTACGTTATTACATTAATTAAATTGATATTTACCCGTGATGATTCTATTTTTTTTATTAATGCTGATATGATTTTAATTTTTATTGGAATGCAGAAAGCCCTGTAGATTCTTTCTGCTTCCTTCTTTCATGAGATCTGTAATGCAACTCTTTTGCAATTTCAAGGCATTGAAGCACATTGGATGGCCAAAACATCCAAGCCTGTGGACCGTGCACGTTTTACAGTATATTTGATCGGCGCAAAGATCTGTCCAATACGCAGCTTACGTAACGGAAATTTAGAAGAGAATCTCTAATCACTAGCATAAGAAGCCTGCTGTTAACAACTAAAATAAAAATTCATAATTAACGAATAATATAGTTAATCTCAGGAGAAAAAAATACAAACTAAATTAAATTTAAATTGCTAACATTTCATTAAAATACGTTCAGATCAAACCTATTCTATTTAAATTTTAACGACATTATTAATTTAAATTACATTTTCTCATTAAAAGGAATTTGAATGATTTTGTCTGTACCCGAAGAAGTCCTTAAAATTGTGAACTAAACGCCATTTGTCGTTAATTTATTCTAATCGAAGTAATACTAATTTCAATCATTTTCTCGGGTATTTAACTTCAGACTTATCAGTAGATGACTTATCAGTCGGAATGTTGTCATTTATAATTTACAAATATTCTATAATCGAGAGGATTAGTTTATAGTTTTTTCTCAGAGATGAAAGCTAAATAAAGTCTAGAGCTACAAAGCCATAGCTTTTATATTGTACCGAAACTCTCCTTGTCGTCGTCGTCGTAATTTTGTTCAGACCTCTCAGGTTGGCATGTGGTAGGCAGAGAAAAACAAAAACTTAAACCACAACACAAAAATAAGCAAAAGCGTAGTCACACGAATGAAAGAAGGAAAAAATTATTTTGCTAGTTCATAGGAACTAGTACAAAGTTGGTTCACAAATTCAGATTCGCAACGCTGTTCACTGGACACAGGGCTGTCCCCGACCGTGTAGGTCGACGTCCAAATCCAGAAGAAAATTCTTCTCGTCCCAACGCTTAACTTATACGTCACGGGGTATCTCTGTTTTCGGCCGCCAGAGCGCTATTCCCGGGTAATATCGTGACGACGGTTAGTAGGAAGGAATAAAACGGCCAACAATGAGGGCTAGGCAGACTTGTAATGAGAGTTTGAGGTCACGATATATTTACAAAATTAAAGAATTTTGTTTTCTGATCAATGATATGATTCTATAGAACTTTCAAAGGAAACTATTTCCTGGGCCAAAATGCACTGCAACGTCAACGTTCGGAGGATAATATAGTTGGGCATAAGGCTTCCAAATATTTAAAAATGTTTTATTAGTGACGTGGCATAGTAATCAACCATCCTTTAGCAGTTTTCAACGATTTAGGACTGCTCAAAAACTCAGTATATTCATGTTTAAAATTTCTCGGAATGTAAAATCCGCTTTCTGCCGTTCGTAGCAGCAGAGGCCGAGGTATAACAAGAGCAGCGACGTAGTGAACAGTAAATCCAAGAGACTGTGGTGTAAACATGTTCCAGCGGCTTCCATTGTGGTGGTGGGAGAGTAATATGTTAAGACGGTGGAGTAATTTTTCCGCGGTCGTGAAAGTAAGTAGCGCAATTTTGAGGTGGGAGGTGATCTGTATCGGGCCTCGCTAACGCACGCACCGCGGCTTACGGTAATCCACCAGAACAACGGCTCCATTATAATTGTATGACGATCTTTAACGAAGTAATAACACGCGTACGTAATGGGCTGGCGCTCGTGCCCAAGTGCCAAATACTTAGCTCCTCAGCGGGCAACCTCGGTTAATTTGCCATTAGCCCGTCTTAAATCAGACCCATAACCCAGGACAGAAAAAAATCTATATATGCTGCTGCTTTTACAGTAGTCAGTAACAATTTGAATCACTTCGAAACAGAATGACGTGATATATACTAATATACACTGTGTTGTATTGTGGCTTTATTAGAGTTAATTGAAAACCTCTATACTCAAAATTAAACACGATTTTTCTCTCAAATCAATCTTAGTGTTCTCAGTAGTACTCTAATATTTACTTAGACAAAAGGAAACAAAAAATTAATGCACCCAACCAGGTAGGAAAACAATCATTGTCGAAACCTGTTTGCAGAACCTGTAAATTAAATCTGTTGTCGAATGAACAATCGCATGAATACATAATCGAATGATGTAAGACCTATATTTTTCCTTGCTTTTTTTTAAAAAAATAACATATTATTGATCCTTTTTTCTTCTAAAAAAAATATTTTAATGTCACTACCAATATTAATCAATGAAAACCTGAAAGCAGGAGCTCACGTATTAATAGTTGCTAAAAATAACTTGTTTACAGGCGTGTTTTATGTTTATATAATGACATCCTTGTTTTCCTCAAACAGACTTTTTTCAATAGAACTAGTTGTTCGGGTTCTTAAATATTTGTATTTATTCAGTTTCCTGGTAGGATGTGTCATCTTTGAACTTTATTTAATCGTTAATCACGATTCAGAAGTCTCTGACCTTGCGACGTAAGACACAGGAACTATTTCACTAATCTTTGCGATTTGGAATGAAAAACTGTTTTCTGTTCTCACTTTACGTAAAGACCGATAAGAATCATTTCCCATATAAAATTATTTCGTTATCATATGAAATAGAATACGTGATTTCATTCTGCTTGAAAATATTAAAATAAAAAATTAAATACTTTATAAATTAATTTCGTTTACAACTCTCTCCTAAGTTATTTTAAATTTTACTCGTCAACTTTTTGCCAATTCTTTTTAGCAAGGGACACAAAGATTAGTATTTTCGAGAAAATTTTGCATATCACACGTTTTAAAAGTATACTGATTAAAAAACTGGATTCCTAATAAAGCTCCCACTGGAATTTTTTCTATACTCATAAATAATTTTATTGGAGAATAATTGTAACTAAATTATATTTACATACACTGTTATATTAAGTGTCCGAAAGAAGGCCGCTGGTAAATATAGTCATTATTTAGCACGTCAATTCTAGCGGCACCCAATATCAGACTTGCGAAGGTCAACAAGAAAACTTTTTAGAAACGAAAGTTCTTCCTGTCTATTTACGATAGTCACTAGTCTCGTGCAAAAGGCGTAACTTTAAGAAAATACAGTAGAATGATTTGAGCCTGTTAAATAAAAATTAATCAACATTAATTGAATATTAAGCATATCATTTATTAATTATTTTCCTGCTTTTCGTCCGATCCTTTGTCTAAAATTTCTGTAAAAGAATTAAGTCATGCAGAATAGAGCTCGAATAGAGCCCACGGAAGAACCACTTTATAATCGTGCTAAAATTTTGCAAAAACCTTTAAGAGAAGAATGGTCTAACGTTAAGAAACGCGGGAGTCATTAAGGCTTGGATACAAGAGAGCGTTATAAATCAGTTAAAATTAATAATTCAATTAAGATGACAAATCAGTATAAATAATTTAAAAATACAGCCAATTAGGGGCAGCAAACAATTTTAACATATTTACGACAATTCATCCACACTTAGGAACTTCATCAGGAGAAATTTTAAATCAATAACGTATATGTAAATTAAGCAAAATTATCGTCCTTTACATATATGCAATCCATCAAAAATTTACACGTTGAATTACACAAAAATGCGCGAAACATCGTAAATATGTTACATTAATATTAATTAATTTTTTTCTGACAAATTAGTAGTAATTTTATTAATTTACAATTATTAATGAAAGAAAATCTAGACAACTGGAATGACCAGTTGCTTTTGGAGTTTCATTTAAATCACATCCTAGTTTGCTATAGTAAACTATCAATGTGAAGAAAGATAAATTTATTTATTTATTTTGAAGTCAAGTGTTGCCTGTTTCATCTTATTTATTTACTAATTTTTGATGGAACTGAATGGGTCCCTGAACTTACGGATGAAATGTATAGTGTTGGCGTCGATTTTAATTGTAATAAATTCTGACTTCTCGTCATTATTTATTAATAAAAGCCAAAATAGGCTCTAATCATTTATACGAACCACAGGTGGGTTTAGGTGATTTTGGTTTTAGATTTAATGAATTAAGAGGCCTGGAGTGATGGGGAAAACACAATGAAATCCGGAGTTCCTAGAATTTTCCAATTGAAACAATGGTTCTAGGCAGTGGCGGTTGTAAACATTCAGGAAATTAATTCAGGATCAATAATTTGTTTCGTCACGTTAAGAAAATTTAAAATAAATGTATTTTAAGAGGGCATTAAACAGCCCTCGTAAAAAATTGTTCCTAGGGGTGATGTAGAACATTCCATTAAATACTCACGAGTCACCACTGGTTCTACGAAATAGCCAAGAAGTCACAACCAAGTTGAGCCTTGTTTACAACATTTGATATTATGGCATACAGTAAGGTGCACGTTAGACAACACTTTGCGAACTTTGTAGTATAGAAACAACTGTAAAATGGCGTCCGCACTGAGGTGGGGAGGAAGGGCAAGGGAAGGTGTAGTCGGAGAGTTGTAAGAATGCGCGGCGTGCAGAATCCTTGGTACACATGTGCACGATTCGATTGCGGGCAGAAAATAGAGGCGGATGGTAGGGATTTATGCTTGCGAGTCCATCGTCTGCGGTGAAGGTTAGACAATGGCGCATGTCCGCCAGAACATGCGGCTGACACGGCTTTTCACTTACCAAGCCTCGAGGGGGGGCGGTCGGCCGCCTCGTCTTCGCAGTAAAGATCCCATCTATTTCGCTGATTAACTTTACCGTACCATAAATGTTCGCGCCGCGAATTAAGCGTAAAACGGCGGCGTAAATCAGGGTCCTACCGGTATCTTTATTAGCGAGAGCGCTTTACGGCCGGCCGTAAAGGTGACTTGCAAGTGTGTCCCGCGTTATTAATATATAACTCGTCGACAAAGGGCTGACTCACCGCAAACAATATACAATACTGGTCCAGAGGAATGGCGGCGCACGCACTGTCCCGTATCGCGTTACAGAGATGGGCTCTGAGATGGCGTGGCCCCGCGAACAGCGGCATTTACATAATACGATCTCGATACGGCGCTGCTCAAACACGACGCAGGTGCGCCACGTGCAATTAGCCACCAGCAGCACAGATACCCAAGAAAGGATATTGTTTAATATCGATATGCATGCGATTTCAGTTGCATTTCTCAAAAAAACCACCAACTTCTTCCTTTCTCCACTTTGATAAAATTCTGACCCAGCCAGATCTGAGCTCCCAGCCTTCCAGTCTCTTAATCCAAAAAAATAACAGAAAATAATTTCTTTTCCCCGTAATAAACGTCAAAAATAATTTGTGAGCATCTAAAAATATCTTTATGTTGACAATTCTTAATTATTAAATTATATTCAACTCCGTATCGAAACCTTGAGCAGATAAATGCCTCTTCCTTGATCGACCTGCGTAATCTTTTTGCTGGTGGACCAGGAAGACAAGTCCGTGCCGTGGTATTATACAAAGAGGCGGCCATATAGCCTGGCACAAGCACCGAGATCAAAATTGAAAGCATTCACAGAAGTTTTCCAAATTAAAATTAATAAAAATACTACTTAGGAACCTCCCATTGGCTGTCATATATCCATGATTAACAAATTGGCTAAAGTAAAAGGAGGTTGTAAGTGTAGCCTATTGTTGTATTTGTTAGCCGTTGTCATGTAATTTTCTGGGGAATGGGATAGGTCCCAGTGGCAGATAAAGGCGAAAACACACACGAACGCCTGAAAAAATATTAAATGCATTTTTGAAACTAAAATAAATCTGAGAAATTTGCCCCGAAAATTATCCACGCTTATAAAAGCTTCACTAAAAGAAAAGAATCTAACAAAAAATAAAAAACGTATATTACATATATATTCATAGTAAGAATAGTATTTGAATTGTTTTCTGTATTTTTTTAATATCGCAAACGAAAGGTATTAAAATATTTTTGGGGGTGGGGTGGTAATTTGAAAACCTGCATTGAAAAAAATCTTCACTCCCCTCCGGGTTTTTATCTATATTTCTGAAGTTCCACGAACCGTTCTTATTTTTGTTATTTTCTCTATCTTCTAAGATCAGTTTGTTTATTCGGGCTTACCAATAATAAATTCGCTGTCAGATGACATTATACTGATAACATTACATGTTGAAAATATGTCAACGCTGTAGAGGAGTATCGAAATGAAACATGAATGACAGAACCAGTTTTTTACGTACAGCAAAAAAATATATAATTCACTATCGAAAAAAAAAGTTGCAACATTTGTGGTTCTGAATAGAAGTAATCGAACTAGTTTTCTCTCAAATCAGAAATCTTTGAAATACATAAAAATTTGTATCAGAGTAAGCCAATCATTTGTGGTGAGAAACGTTTGTTGAACTAAAAACGAACACTTAACAAGTAACGGTTCACCTATTCCAGGCCCCATTGCGGTTTTCTGTATTCAGACGCAAAAATGGATCGTAAATAGGAGAAAGGAGGTTCTGTCTAGTCTACAAATCAATCTTATATTTTAACTGTATATTCTTCCTCATTTACTGTGTTGAAACTGACAGAATAATTTAGAATCTTCCATAATTCCAAATTCATATCCTCTTCAGTTAACCGGCATAAAAACAGCTTCTGGATTCTTAAAAAAAAGCGAAGACCGACGATCTCATTTCCTTCGTTTTAAACCACCTCATTTAGTCGCCTCGCAACTCGCGATGGGCAATTTCCATTGTAGTTCCCTTGACCTTGTGTCGGCACTGGGAAATTGTGGTTTCTAGCCTCGGGGAAACTAGTTTTGTGTTACGTTATCTCACCTTATCGCGAGCATTTACGTTCATTAATATTCATTTCACCACTTAAAGGCGCGATGGAGACCTCTATTTATCTTTCATTCAGTGGAGATTTTCTCGCTCTAATCATTGACATGCCATTATTTTTAAGTCGAGTGGTGCGCACGAAAAATTATCTACGGCGGCAAACGATTCTACTTTACGCACCTTGCCGCTATCGTCTGGCTGTATTTTTACGAACTGCTAAACATATAATTTTGGTCTGACGATTCACTTTTTATGCTACGTCGCTACTTTATTTGGCGACTTTGATACAAAACCAGAAATATCACACAGAAATATCTGGACTCAAGTTGACTGTTATGTAATTTTTTTAATATTCCAATGCCGTCATATAAAAAAATATTAGTTTCAAAGACAATGATAAAAAATATGTATATATATATATATATATATAGAGAGAGAGAGAGAGAGAGAGAGAGAGGGGGGGCGTCAAGGAAAATTCCGTGATAGCTTCAAGTCATGGTTTCCTTTCTTTCCTCATTTTATGCTTTATGTTTAGTTAAAATTTTAAACATGTTATTTCGCAAATCTCATAAGATGTGAAGGTCATATAGTCTCATTTAGATTTGAGAACTACGATAGATCAGTCTTTATGGCTTGAGCTTCAATTTGAGATCATAAAAAGCTGTTATTTTTTATGTACAGGTGCATTATAGATTGTTTGTTATACCTACAGAGCTATTTCCGGCCATTTTGTTGTCTGTAATTCATGTTTCATTCCGAGACTCTCCACCCCTTCTATACCGAGTTAATTTCTCCTTCCGCGTCAGCAAACGTCGATGTTGTTTTGGGTGGCAGACAAATTTCCAACAGGTAAGGGGTTTGTATAGTGATATCTGACAGCGAAATTTCGGTCGATAACGGTACCAGTTATTAAGCCTCCGAGATGACAAGGGAAATTACCACCCCGTACGCGAACTTTGCCATCTGGATCGTGGGCCTCCAGGTAGCTCGGCCATTATCCCTGCATTTAGCACGCCTCTCACGCAATATTACACCGTGCGGGGGCGGGCAGCTGTTGCAAATATTAGTTTTGAGCCGTCCCTCGAGGCTCATCTGGCTCAACGGGAACCTGTCACCGTCCACGGAACACGCGCCCGCCGGAAGTTTGGGAAAAACAGGAATCTCGAGAGTCACGGTTCCTGGTGAACCCAATCATCCAGTAACGGAGCGGGTGGGCCTCATGTTGTAGAGGTTACAGGTCTCCTTCCAGCTGAGGAATCGCGCCATGTGTCCGTCGAGTTCGTAACGGCTTCCAACGGCCGTCCCTTTAAAGTCATTAAAGAGCTACCACGTCCTTCCGGTGACGCTCACCAACCTTTTCCCCCAAATTAACATATCTGACACAGCGGCGGAAAAGCAGTGCATCAGCGCGGATGTGGAATGTACACCTATAATTTATATAAAACAATCACCAAAGCGATTCGAGCCGAGTATTACTCAGCTGAACAACCTATTAAGACTTCCTTAGTTTAATACGGGTCGAAAAATTTACTGTACTAAATTTTCAATAATCATTATAAGGAAAAAAATAAAACTTAATAACAAGTCAAATTTAGACGGAGAGATAAACTGAGACATTTCTGAAACCATGTATAGGAATTTTTCGTATAGTTTAACACCGGCTATAAATATTTAAATAATTAAAATTAAAAAATTTCGGTCTTTTTCTAGTCAAACTTTTTAGTGTACATGTCATGTCTGTGCGCATTATTTAAGCTTTTAATTTACCTAACACACGAAAACCATCAACTAGGCTGTATAAAATTTTAGCGTGATTATAGGGAAATATTGGTTTTTATGATGTTAATATCATTGTGGAGCTAGAAATGTATTATTAGTAAAATTATTGTTGTTCTGTTAAGGTCCCCCCAGACGATAAATATTATTGTCAATCTATTGACTCAATAATTGACGGAGGAGCTCATTGATAGAAATATTGATCATAGGGGACCGCATTAGACCATCCTAGACGATCAATGAGCTCATCCGCCAATTATTGAGTCAACAGATTGACAATAATGTTGATCATCTAGGGGCACCTTTACAATTTTATGAGATAAGATTGTTTCAGATTGTTGAGATAAGAATTACTATGCTGAAGTGTAAAGGTACTTCTCGCCTATCCCGTACTTGTGACTGGTACTACTTCAAATTCAGACTCCAATTAAAAATTTGAAATTCATCCAAATAATAGTTAATTACGCCTCTATAAGCTGGTTTTTTAAGACCGAAATTACTGAAAGGAGCTCGGATTTTGTTGGGAAAAGATGTAGAACTCTATAAATCTGGATTGGTAAACTTAACTTGCCAGTGTATTTTCAAGTGAAATGATTAGACATTTTGGGCATTAATTCTAGACAGTAAATTGACAATATGGTCCTAGCATAAAAATATTCAGTTTTTTTTGTCTGTCATAAAAAATTTCCATTAAGTCTTGGGTATAGGTTTCACCACTGCAGCAATGTGCTTATAATATATTCTTTTGAAAATATTTGTTGTGTATTTTTTATACCAATTTTAACACTGCTTTATTTTTTTGACCCATCCAGAATGAAACTAAACTTCAATTTTAATGAGAATGCTGGTTTTGTAATGTAGAGTAAATAATTACGTAAAAAGTGAAAACTGAAAATTCTGCGAAATAAATTAGTTATAATTTTTTAATTTTAATAAATGCAACTGGAGCTCCCACGAGACGAGTTTGACTACAAATTTTTTGTTCAATTTTTTGTTACCATGTGTTTGTAAGTGAAGGAAAGATCGAGATGAGGAGTCTTTCACTTGAAGTCGTTGACGGAGTTACGTCCCGAAACGAGGCGAACGAATTGTAGGCGTATAAAGGAGCGGGCCTCGGGTTCGAAGCTGGCACGAGGACGGAAGAGCCGCGTCTCCAGTTCGTAGAACGCGGATGGCCTCGTGCGACTGCCATCTGGCGTCTTCATTAGCGGGAGACAGCCATTGATAGCTCCAAGACCTGCAGCCGTCACGTCGCACATGTCAGCAACACGGCTTTTCGCTTCCCGTCCTATCTTCTCAGCCAAGTTATTAATGTACATCAGCATCTTTCAGCGTCTCAGCTCACGCGCCGGTAATAACCGTGTTCGCGGAATCCCAGAGCTCCAGTGCGCGGATTACTGCCGTGACGTCGACAAATTTGTCATTTTAAGTACAGTAAGGATCGTCAAAGAAGCCGGAAACTGCCTCGCTGAAACCTAGTTGCAATAACGTGCAACGGTTGTATTCAATTGAACGGAACCTATCACGTCGGACTTCGGTTAAGACTAAACAATGTACCTACATGAAAAAAGGGTCTGATTGTGTCATCGAAACAAATCCTAAGAAAATGATTTCTGTAAGCCAATGAAGGTTTATGCGGCTCAAAAGCAGACTATTTGTTCCTGAAACCAGGCAATATTTCAAAAGACTCTTATAACTACATGCAGTAGTTAATCAAATTAATGTCGTGAACACAGCACTTCCCTTGAGTTAAATCAATCTCGAAATTGGTATTCTAAACTACCAATGTTGAGTAATATTTCACTTATTTATAACGTCCTGCGAAAATTAATAACAGAATCCCGCATGCTGACCGAAAGCAGACTTCGTAGTTTCCTTCGGGTATGTCAGAGGAAGGCATGTGAGATCCTCGACTCCTCACGTTGTTTGCACAGGAGGCGGGGTCGGACTCATCTATCAACCTTCGAGGCTGGTCCTCACGAAATGCATGAGCGACTTGCTCCTCAGGTATCAATCACGAGTAATTGAAAACCACCTTCCTCCTAGCACCAAGCTCTTCTCTGCGCATTAGCCAACGTTAAGACTGACAACACACACCATAGTTTGTAAACTTACCGCGCTATTCTATTTAATCTTGAGGAATGTGTGCCTGTAATCGGTTAACAAATAGATGGTCTCTGCCAAATATTGGAGCAACAAAATGTATTGAACAAATTTAAACAGTAACCGTTAGAATTAAGAGATGGAACAATTTTCCATTTCTCTGTGTTGCGTTTTACAATTACCCTTAAACTGCTTCACAATCTCCAGGGATAGAGCGAATTTTTACGAACCTCTGTTTTATATTTGTGATGATCATTCCGTTTTAATGACGACCTTCCCACTGGACAATCTTGTCAGTCAACCGATTCTAATGTTTAAAGCGTACCAACAGCCCTTTAGATTCCAACGAGGCAATGAAGATGTTGAGTATACAATCGGTTGCTTTGTAGGGGGTGATATGGTTTGTGATCCAGAGGAAGCGTAAACGCGCGTAGTGACGCGGCTGGAGCGATGGTATCGTGAGGCAAGTGGCGCCTCGTGACATGGCGCTCTGCCACAAAAGCGACAGGGCAAAAGCGTGAGTTCGAAGTGGACCAAGTATGCATTCTGCCCTGACCGCAACTAGGAAATGTAGCCCCAATAAATAATACATTTCAGTTTCCGGTACGGCCGAATTTTGTACGGATATATAAATGAGAACACCGCCCGTCAAACTATTCTTAAGAATAATCATAACAATGATAATGACAGTGTTGACCGTTTCTGCTTGATCTACATAAGGACTTGACGAACTGTCTCATTACCTTGCGTATTTGGTGTAATTAAATTATGTAATTATGACCACCAACTTTCACTTCCAAACTCTTTCGTCTTAATTAATAATAACTCGTTCACAACTGTGTGAAAATCATTTCATGTGACCGAAATCAAATTCACGGGAGCGAAAATACTGAATGTAAGTAAATATAAACAAAAGTAAACTATATGTAAATGCATGTTTTATTGGCAATGTTTTTTACTGTTATACTCAAACAGTCCAAAATAGGTGTTCGTAAAGTAATGGGGGAAAAATTCTATCAAGAATGTTCCTATAGATGTAACACATTGTGATGCCATCTTGGAGTCTCACAGCTGCAAGAAGCATCTGTGCCCGGTGGGATAGCGGTCGAATCAATCATACTAAATTGGCGAAAAACGTCCATTCGCTGACGAGGCGTTAATGTAGTCTTTGCATGGAGTTGTGTATGCTTGTCATCTCAAGACGTCCGCGATCTGGCAGCAGTCTTGGCGTGGTTTTCCGTGGGAGATTCTACTTGCTCAATGTACTACGGGGAAAACTAACTGGCTAATGTGGGAACGGCCTTGCACAGGGTGCCAGGGGTGCACAGCACAGCATCGCCAGTTACTAACAATGAAGAAGTACAGCCAACGAGTTTGGTTAGCTATGCGCAACAGCGAGAATCTTTAATTTTTTATGATAGCTACGATAAAATGACAATAAACTCACATTCTTGGAAATGAACCATGTACCTAATTCGGTGTTATAATGTTCGGTTGCACATATTGCTTATCTCGAAGACCTACCAAATCTTTGTCCCTGTTCTCAAATGAAATGCTACATGTGAACGCATTATCTGTGGGAATTACTGATCGCCAGGGTCATAATAGTCTAAACTATTATAAGCCAACCATTTGTGGTTCACAAAGTCTTCTCACACTTCATAATGTCAATACTTTCCATTTACGTTCTTAGTTACGTCCCTACTACCTCTCGAATACCTACATTTAATCAAAAGTAATATCTATTGTTTCCAACTGAAACACGATCCCTATAATAAGCACCACGTACTTGTTAATAAAAATTAATGTGTAATCAATAATTTAAAAACGATCGCACGTATAGAAAATTATTTCCATGCGATAGCCCAATAAATATCTTTCTCTGATTAGAGTGTAGCCGGCGTTGAAAAATGTGGAGACTTCAACGCACGTTACAGAGAGAAACTCATTGCTCGTAGCCATGGATTTCATCTTCATAGATTATGACGAAGGAAAGCAAATACCCGGTGTCGTTTTGTAGTTATAAAAGCATCATTTATTGTGAATATCAGTCTGTACCATTCAATGCATAATCATTCATATCTATGTAAGGAATTTGAATGTTGCGAAAAGTTTTATTCCTTCTTATACTATATTGTTTACCATTTGTCACAATATGGGCCTTCAGATAAATGTCCACGACTCCACGTGGAAGGCAGGGCCCTTCAATGCGATGACTCGGTGTAAATTACAGATGCTTAACCTCGGCGGGCGTGAGTTAATTGGTTGGTAGCTGTACCTCCCAGCTTGCAGCCATACGAATGAAAAGGAGCCTCTCCGCGCGTTGCTTTTATTGCGCCGAGTATAATAGATGTTTGCGTTCGGTGTCAGACTAGAATGAAGGGACCCACTGTACAGATCTTCACAATGGGGTTCTTGTAACTTAATTATAGGTACATTGGTTATTATATTTAATGACCTGGCCTAATATTTGTTACGTCACAGTTCAATTGGGGATGTAGCTGAGATTGAGCTGCCGTTCCATCCGCGCGTCGAAGTCTCCAGAGATTCTCTGCATTTTCTGACGATTCGATCAAACCTAGGAGCGAAAAACTGATCCTTTGAAGGCCAGAATACTCAAAAGATCTCTTCTGAAAGTTTGTGCGAGTAGAGTTTAATATACGTTCGGAAATATGACATGAATGTGCTCACGCCCCACCGTTTCTCTTAACAGCATCTGGTCAAACAGGAACAACCAAACAAATTTACCGGTACTGGATCTATTTTTGGCCGATGCATCGTGAAAAGTGAGCTGTATCGGGGAAAACCTGTCTCGCACCTGGTCGTTGTTTCAACAAGAGCAACTATTTCACGGTCCATTTGTTTCAATAAGAACGTTGCGCGCGTGTTCATATGTAGCCGTGTGTATGTGTGTGAAAGAGGACCTTGTCTATACAAGTGAGACTATTGGAGTAGTATTATATAAGTAGATTTTTTATACTTAGTCTGCTGATAAGGTCTAACGTTATTTTCTGAATATGTATATTTTTCCAACAACTCTCGGCGCCTCGGCATGTAAGTCATGTTGTTACAGCAAGTCGAGTTCTTTATTGAGAGCAGTGTAATTGGCCTTGACGGCCGGAGGACACTATTGTCTGCTTGGCGTGGGAGATCCTCCGTGCGTTCTCACGAGGGGAGGTAAGACTCACTTTCCGTCTGTCGGACTGAGCCCTACTCGCCAGGAGCGTCGTCATCACTGTTTGAGTTACGAAACTTCTAAGAGACTCGTACATCAATGGCGATCTTCGCATGACCGCAGGAAGTTGACCAGTCGACTAGACCTTGTCCTATTCCCACAGTGGTCGTGCCAAATCGAGCTCCCACCAGCACGCCTCTGACGGGGGAAGCAGACAATGAGATATGTTGACGCGTTCTGATTGCTGGAGCGAAACAATGGAGCATTAAAATAAAAGTCGGGGCGAGACGCAGATGGACTGCAGACCAGCTACTAGCCCCCGAGAGGCGCTACCTGGCCAGGATGTGGAGTGAGGTCACGCCGGGAATCAGCTGTCATTAGTTCGGGTGGAGCTTCCTGTGACTTGGCTGCGGCTGCTGCCAGCGCGTCACATTGTGCCAGTTCTTGGTCTCAATGGAAACATCAACAGAAAAAAAAATGAATTCAAAAAACAAAATGACGTACAGACTGTTAAAATTTACGAACTGGTGCTATTGAACGGTGAAGGGTAATGCACAACGGCGAACAGGATCAGGATATGTTCATAGAAGTAATGATAGGTGTTGCATTAAGACACCAATTATTCTCCACCTAATCACTTGTATCATAATGTAGTATATAAGGCTGAATGATTCAGTTTTGGAATTTGTAATATTGATATGACCATAATTTTTCCCATCTGAAAAATTAAATTCACGTCAAAAGAATCCCTTATATCAGATGACAGGTTGAAAGAAAGAGTCATGTAGCTAACACTATGTGAAAAAATGAGTGGCGTAATACTCCTGATGATATTGTGAAGTATACAACAGAAATTTCTATTTTTTTCTCGTCGAGCATTATCTTGAAATTTTATCGCCAATAGAGAATTCGTCGCCTCCGTATCATGCTTGCTGTGAACATTATTAATTTATCGCTCGTTATAACGTTTTAACTTTGCCTCTTTCTTCACTTGCTACAATTAGAAGTACTACCCGTAAGAAAGATGACTAATCTATCTGGTTGGGTTTTACTATTTATATCAACCATACCGGTAGAGAGTAGTGATAACATGACTTCCAATGTAGTAAGTAGTTGTACTTTAATTAAAACTTAAGTATAGTATCAGCATTATCTTTAACTGTTGTAAAATACGTGCATGCAAGGATAAAACCTCGAATAAATTTAGTACAAAAAGTGATTTCACAATATTTGTGCTGAATTTATCATAAAACTCGTAGGTTGTCCATAACGTATATGTAAAGGGTGATGCAAAATTAATTGGTAAATTGAACCTCGAACGGTTTCTTATTGGTGAATGAGTCGCATGTCTAGAAATTGAAATATATGAAGCGTTTCTAAAATACCGTTTCTAGATTCGGGTGCTCTGATGGCAAGTTCGATGATCGTGGAAGAACCTTGGTCGATCACGCAGAGGTCATTCGCGACCCCCGGCTGCGCACACATGTCATTGCTTCCGATACAAATGAATGCCTTATAGAGGCCGGTAATACCCGGGTACCGCAATTTACCGGCCCTGGATTATACGTTGATCGCCGCAACAATGCCGCATTGTCCCTCGATTTAATCAGCTTGACATGATGAGTGCATTTACATATTACGGGCCGCGTTCGTCGTGAGTGGCCGGATTGGAGAAAGCGCTCCATCAATTGCTCCGTTGTATGTGGAATCGGACAGACGTGATTCAATTTCCCGGGAGAAAGTCGGACTTTTATGAAATTCGCGGCACTGCCGCAAAGATCTAAACCACCCGCACTAGTGGTTCCATCTCTATGTTACTCCTGGTGGTAAGAATGCTTTGTAGGCATTAAGCCGTCCTTAGAAGGATTTTATAGCCTGTCTCTTAGCATTTCATCAATGAAAAATAAATTAAGCTGACTGGCAAGTTGAAATATTATTGGCCCACGTTCGGTGGGATTTACACATCGGCAGGTAACAACTTGCTTCAATGAGCCATGCCCTTGAAAAAAATTCCCATGCGATTTTTATACTAAATAGATGCCCTGCTGTTCGCAGCTTGGGACGATCCTGCAAGACCATGGGTGGTCGCCAGTAAGTGGTGCCTAATACGATTAAAGACCTCTAGAAAATCTGAAATATAACCATCTAATAATAATTTGTGAGTTGATGATCGGGAAAACACTACCAAGAAACGTCCCTTTGGTTTTGAATTTACCTTAACGATACTGTAAGTAAATAAGGCTTTGCAATAGAATTTGGTCGTCTGCGTACGTAATAAGAATCGTCTCAATGGTATCCAAGATTAGAAATCAACCTTTGATGCTCCTCTGAAAGCGGATACGAAAACAATATCCAAATACGAACCGGTCGTGCATTTGGGACAGTTCGTCCAATTTGAAACGTTCCAGTTCGTGATTTTAACGAATATATAATTTAATTAAGGTTATGAAAGAGATATTTAACTAGAGATACGATTAATTTTGGGAGATTGAGACAGATTTATTAAGGACATCATCCCAGAGGTCTTGCCAATTGTCCTGTTAAAGTGTCACTGGATGCGCCAGTTCGAAGATGACCAAGCCGTGTGGAGCTACTCGAGGCTAACTGTTCAGTCCATTCTTCACCACTGTCCACGTTAAGGCGGAACATGCAAGAATGCGGGAAGTGGAGGAGGTCTCCCGTTGCTCTTTTTCTTCCCATTATCTTCTGCAGAGGTGTGCTGTTGTCTTTTTTATTGGTCGTTTTTTGCGTCGGCCAGTGAAGTAGCTACTGCAGAGTGGCGAGAGATCCGAGGCTATCAAATTTGTCGCGCACACATGCGCGGCGTCTCTTTGGCCTCAGAAGTCATCACTGTTTTAATCACAGTTAAGCAGCGGATGGCTTAGGGGCCGAGATTTGTCTTACGGAAATGGCCATGATTTTCTGAGATATCTTGTTCGTTAAGCCAGATTAAACTGGTGATGGACTTTGTCAATCTAATTACGGGAATCGTTCTCTAGATCGGTAACATTTCTAGATAAAGGTATTTCTTCCATTTTGAGCATTAAATTCGGCAGTTCACGTCAAATAAATCTTACGAAGACTACTGTTGAAACTATTCAATTAAATTCCTTAAGTAGCATTATTGAAAGTGGATTAGAAACTTATAAATCAACAGTAAGTTTATAATTTTTTGACGTTTGCAAAACGAGATAAGACAAGCTCCTTGGTGTAGGGGTTGGCGTCACTGCTTTGCACAACTGAGGATCTGGATTCGAATCCTGGCATAGGCTTTGACGTTTGTGTTGTTCGAGAAACCATACTATGATACTCCTATATGGATATAAATTTCCCTAAACGTGCACAGTCGCTAATAGCCTATAAACAAAAATTAAGAAACAAAAAAACGAGAGAAAAATCTACAGCAAAAAATGTCCAATTTTGACGAAAACAATACGTCCGATATTTCATTTCGATTAGTGTTAGGGCAGGCAAGTGAAGAAAGAGAGAGTTTACAAGCTCTGAGTGCCGTTGATTAAAGTAATTTTAAGGTTAAATTTCGTCAATGAAACTGTGAAATTTGCGGTGCTGAATCCTATGCATTTAACCACTAAAATATATCGAATATAGTTTAAGCTTCGAGCAAGAGTAAACAGTCAAAGACAGTTCAGCGCACCTGTCACTGGTCATGTAACCTGTCTTTCATAGAAACGGTCTCGAAGATAAATCTGATATGGTGGGCGTAGCAGTAGACGCGTTTTTCGCGTGTATCATGTTACAATCGCCCTAGAAAAGGTGGATGAAGAGCCCGGCTGATGGATGGGGAATATTTTCACGCAAGAAGCTCCAGGCAGGCCGTGCCGAATCGAACTCAAACAGGTGGATTATTACGGTCGGGGTGTGTAAAAAGGGGCGTGCACTAACGGAATATCCAGTGCAGTTTGAAAAGCGCGGCCAGTAATTACGCCCCCGCCCCCGCGTGTCTGTCAGTCCTCTTGGGGGGTCTGGACCACTTCGCGATTTGCGCTCAAAGCGGCTGCGATTGGCCACACATTCCGCTCAGAGACTCGGTCACGCGCTAACCCAAATATATCCCACACGTGGCAACAATTTTCCCGTAACACGTAGCAAGCCTAAGTATACGGCTGCCGAACACGCCTTCTGTGGCCCACATCACGCGGTCCTCCCGAAATAAGGCCTCGCCCAACTCAATCACACACACTCCAAAAACAGAAACTCTCATCTCGTTCTCCAACCACTCTGGAGCAACACTTCCGCAAGTCAGAAATAGACGCAACAAAACGGGAGGCATTTGCTCAACTCCGACTGTCTGATTTTCATAATTTGTAAAATTCAACTACCATTTAACGCCAATTAAATACAATTAATTGAACTCAATACATAATCATTCAATGCTTCATTTCGATTTTAAGATCTTCTTATACCTTCACTCAAACAAAGTAATGTCACATAATACATTAAAACACTTAATTTGGAAATGAAAATTACCACTATTCATTCTGCAATTTTACTCAACAATACATAAAATTTCTTCTCCTGGCTCAATTGATTCATTTACCTTGCATTTCCAAAAAATTCGAAAAACTGGCGCACATCCGAACCAAGGCGATCATCATGAAACTTCAAATGCAGTGTATGAAATATCTTTTAAATGCTAATTTCGCACAAAGAATAAAGATAAAAGCGCAGAAGTTCGGTAATCAAGCCAATTAAAGTCAAAGAGATGACTCCTCTGATATCAGAGAGTGGATAGTGTAATGTGCAGTAGTTCTACCATTGCTCATTATTTGCCTTGCTTCATGCTGAGAAACGACACAGTATTCCCATTAACAATTGATTTAACCGCGGTTCCCATAAATCAAGGCCGTTGACTTCGAAACTTCCTTCCATAAACACGCCACATTAACCAACTATCTCATTGAAACAACCCACCTCTAATTTTCTAGTGTCATTTGAAAAAAGAGAAAAAAACAGTTCTTTTAAGTCTGAGACAATACGATTTCTGTATCCTTAAAGACGACAACTTCAATTACATCAGTTCATTAGAGGAATACTGTCAAAACCAGACAAAAATAAGACTGATTATAACCAAAATTACTTATTTCTCAATTTATTTTCAGACATTATGTTGTAATTTCGACAAGTGTCTTCATACAGATTGTGGAGGGTCGAAAAAGAATTTCATTACGCACAATACAAACGAATTCTGGATTTTGGAACTCTGAAAGGAAATGTAGTTCAGTGGACCTTTAGCAGGAACATAATCAAAGGTAGTGTGAGAATTACGTCGAATCAGGTCGTTTTTCTTACGTACTCGCGCGTGATTGCTGAAAAACCTGGTCTTTGTGGTGATCGGCTCATTCTACAAGAAAACTTCTTTAGCTCATTGAGGCCAGTGGGTGAAATAAGCATCGTTTATCCTCGCGTTACAATTCAATGCCGGAAAGTGGGTTGTTATATCTGAACTGCTTTTGAAATGAGGTTTAAATACTCGTGAAAGGGCTTGGTCACAAAATCGTCTCATGTTTCTACTTAAAGTCACAAATCTTGAATGGCAGATCCGAAAACGTATACTTGACAACTAACTGAGAATGCTGATCACCTTAACCTGAGCGTGGCTACTAGCCTGAATCAGATATGCTTCCTCGACAGTTTATAAAAACGTGTTGACCTTAGTGTCACACACCGATGGTAACTTTTAACAGAATTATCATCAGTACTTGGGTCAAATTAGGTTCACGTGAAGGTGTCCTTGTCACATCCGCGAAATCATGACTAATGGCCGTTCACTATCTGCTTTTATCGCGATTGTTTTGAATGATCCATGGTCAGGATAATCACATCAACTATCGAGTGAAAGTTTCAAGAAACTTCTTGCTTTTACATTATTGGAAGTATATTTCAGTAACAGGGATCGAGTGCGAGGTATCCAGAGGGTCCATCTTTCCAATTATGGATGGTGCCGATAAGAAGCGGGCTTGCATAAAGTGGGCAGACTGACCATATTCCCTGTCACAGGTTGAGGACAACGTGGATAACATTCCGGCTCGGGAACTGGGAAAGTTACGCGCGCAGAGCTGATCAGTATCTGGCGAAGCCAGGAAAAGTCTTGGTGCACACTCGTAATGATCGCAGAGCTGTCATGCATAAAACGAAAGGTTGGCACGGAGTGGCGGCTTTCCATCAAAGTGGACCTGCACGAGGCCCTCGATGGATTTCGCGGACAAGTAAACAAGAAAGAGGGGGATTTGAATGAAGACGGCGAGCGCCGGAACGAAGCGGGACCCTCGGAACGAATCTCGGCTCACTGATGAACGCCGCGTAACGGCCGCCATCACACCTCATTGTCTAATGGCTGCCTCAATGTCAGCGGGAAGGCAGATGATCAGTCCTCTCAGCAAGAAAAAAACAATGCCCCTGATACAGGGCGGCCATGTAAAATCTGCATCACCCCCGACGTCTCCATCTCAGTTTCTTGCAACCTGCTGATCCACTCTCCTTTGAGGCTGCTGTGGGTCGTCACCAAATTTGTAACAAAACTCTCCATTATGATCAATAAATAAAGATATTGAAAACTTCACAAGGTGACGTCCTAATTTGTTAAAGCAGAAGAAACTTGGGGTTCTATGAGAAGCAATTGATGAGCCATGTATACTCTGGATTACTACATATTCACTTCTTGGATTGTACATCATAAAATATAGTATTAGGTAAATTGGGCTGACCTTGGCTTCTGAAGCTCGTTGACCATAACTTCAACAATTAATTAATTCGTATCGAAGAAGACTTTATCTTTCAAAGTGTTATCTTCCAAAATTTGTACAGGATACATTAAAAATGTTTGTATGGACTCTCAATATTAAAGAATTTACACCATTCTAAATTAAAAATAACTGAAGAATCTGCGGCTTTTGTTGAGTTTTTGGTTTGAAATACTCAAGAAAAATTATCCTAATTAGATGTAAATTCGATTTTTCGATAAATATCTATTATATTAGGTTAAATGCTATACAAAATCTTTTCTAAAAACGAGGTTCAATCCAGGATTATTAATAATGTCAATTCAAAATTTATTTTTAACTTTTTTTGAAAAAAATGTCGTGAATTCGAAACATAAGCAGTCTGTTGAGGGCTGATAAGGTTTTTTTTGGTAGCGCTGAAACATGCACAAAAAGAGCTACCGAAATTCTTTCCGCTTGGCATTACACTTCTGTTACCAAATTAGGGCGCGGTGCTCTATTAAAGCACACGGTACCAATTTCTTGTGGTAAATATTTTGGCGCTCAATTACATCGCCACGAGTGATATTAAGAGAAAGTTGTTTTCGGATCCGCGGAGCCGTGTCCTGTAGGCGATATCAACAGAGAAACGTGGGGTTCCAACTATTGACTCATGAACTCCATTTATCGTGTCTTGACAATTGGAGCTCGCGGGTCACTGTCATTATCGAGAACTTGATGTTCGAAGTTGCGGTCCACTTCGACGGAACTTCACGTAACCCACTGGAAAACAATTCCGGGGAATACGTTATTTTAGAGTTGACAATTACGTATGTCGTACGTCAGTTTACATAACTTCCCAATTTCATCAGTTTTATTATTTTCAACACATGCCACCATATTTAGGTCATTTACCCCTCTGTCTCCTGAAAGAGGTAGAGGTGGCTGTCTGAATAAAGGAAACCGTAGGTAGCCACACCCTGGAATACCGCAATCGATTCTCGGCGCAGTTCCTCATCCGCTAACCACGGCGACATCCTCTAACATGAACACCAGAGCTGTAATGTCATTTATTCAGGCTAGAATATGACTTACTCTCTCTTCTTATAAACATATTAAATGGTTGGAAGCAGCTTCGTACTCGTACTGAAAAACCTTGCTGAGAATTCCTTTTACTGAGAAATATTAAAGAAATACTTCACATAGTTACAGAAATATGTTTCAATTTTGTGTATCTATTAATTTTTCACTGTTATAATGTTATTGAAATAATAATTTTGTGTAGTAATACTCCGTCTTGCCTTGGTCAAAAGGAAGGTTCTGAATTTACAACAAATATTCTCATATCATCAAAAATGCTATAATTTCTAAGCGGCAAAGCAACCGCCCGGTTTGTGGAAAATCCCTGGTTTGATTCCAGGGTCCAGTCTAGATTTTTCCGATCTGTTCTAAATTACGTTCCATTGTCTTTAGGTTGAGTCTCAATTGAAGCATTTTTTCTCTGGTTATATTTTTCATAATTAGATTGTTAACTAGAATTTTCATTTGTACATCGCTAAATATACTTCACTTTTGAATCAAAAGTGAGGTATATTAAACGATGTACAAATGAACAAATAATTCCAATAGAATTTTCATATAGGCTTACACTGCAAGAGTATTATCTATAAATAAAATGTCTCACAGTACAATAGTATGATTTTATATTTATATTATTGATTTAAACCAACGTGAGGCGTGTTACGTGTAAAATGTAACTACCGCGTTATTATTCATACTTATTTCGCTTGAATTGTCTCAGTATAGTTGTTTCAAATGCATTTAATTTTTTTTGTGTTTGGAAAGTAGAGTCAAAAGACTTTACTTAAAATTATTTTAATTTTACAGGTATAGAGAAATACATAAACTGCACGTCCAAAGTTTCTTGCACTAATAGGCGAACCTTATCAAGCACACTATTCAACGAATTTATAACAAATATTTTCAGATGCTCGTATTAATGAACACAATGTACAATTACTAATTAAAGATTCTCGATTAAACAAATCGGGTGAAGTCAGTAATGGACACAACGTTTCGGTGATGTTCATATTCGCCGTCATCAGGTGCATAGTACATAGAGGCGATTTCCCCTTTGATATAAGTATCAGTATACACTACCTGGTACGATTTTCCGCTTCATATAGGTATCAGTATACACTACCTGGTACGATTTTCCCCTTAATGTAGGTCTCGACAGTAATCACTATGCACCTGATGACGGTAGATAAGAATTTCACCGAAACTTCGTGCTTAAACGCTGACTTCACCCGGTTGTTCAATCGAGAATCTTTTATCAAGACACTACACCGGTAAAGTATACGTTATTTGGTGATACATTTCTGTAATTAGGTTGAAATTTATATTTTCATACTATGCAAGTTGTCCACAGATGAAAATGTCACATTCGTAGTTTCTGTAAACAATTTTTAGTGTAATGGAGAAGGTCCGTTGATTGATGGAAGAGACGGGCAGATTATTTCTTTCTATGTTTACAAAATTGTTCCTCGGTCCCTCATAAATTTTGTCAGACAGACATAAATCAATTAGAAATCTTAAAATACTTTCCATTACAGACTCAAGTTATTTTCTGGATTTTAATGCCGGAATTTAAGGTGAAGCCTGATATACTTCAAAGCGAGCATGTTCAGTGCTGAAGTTAATCATACGTCACGGTCAATTGAACACCAATAACACTCATACTCTGTGAAAACATCTGTTACATATTAACAATTATGCAGATAATTTCACATACGCGAGCACGAGTCTGATGGCTGCGGTTTTAACCCGGCACTTTAGGAGTTTTTCCTCGTGAATGACACCGCTCGGGAATAAGCCATCACGGGTGCAATCAGTTTTCAACCACGTCATCCAAACTCGTTGAGAGGGAGGAGTAGGGAAGCACGTGATTTGGGTCTGGAAAATGAAAAACGGAATTTAGAAAGGCAGGATGTGGTGTAAAACACGGTGTAACGTCCGACGCAAATGAGATTCCTTTGTTTTGTTGGTGAAGCACGGAAAAAGAAGCGAACGAGAGAGTATGGTGTTGATGATGGTGCGCTTTCGGACGGACGGTCGGACGGATTGTTGTCGGTCTTGGCCAACCCTGCTGTCGCAACGTTACGCGTCCGATACGTTCTCCGGACAATAATTAAATAAGAGCAACATTTATTCCTCACTCACGGATCTTATGTACTCGCACAGGGCGCCCCGCAAGTCCTGCGAGCGTTCGTGACTGCGTCCGTGTAAAAAGCGGAAATGACGTAATGGAGGATTAACTAACTTGCCGGGAGGGGGAGTACCTGACAAGTGTTGTCAGGGGGGACTAGCGGGGGGAGGAGGAGGAGGAGGGGACGTGATGTAACATTCCCACACACCAGGTTTTAATCTGTCACTCCGGCTCTTTCCCACATTTATAGACGGAACGAACAATGGGTAACCCCCCTTCGCGGTGCTTCGGGTTCGTTACGCCGCTCCCGACAAAACTGCGTTTTTCCACAACATGAATTTGTGGGACAGCTTGGGAAAAGTAATTAGGGCACGGTAATTTCGGGGCAGGCTGTGTTCGGCACAGACACTGTGGCGCCGTGGCTCAGATGTGGATGAGCTGGCTTTGCGCTCCGGGCCCGTAACCACTCACCTCTCCTTCCTACGAAGCTACACAGACAAATTACCGTTTCTGCAGGCACGCTTTCTTTAAATCATTCCTATCGCCTCGGGGTCGGGGTCCTTTCAATCTCTTTACTTCCAGGTAATCCGTTACGCGTCTTTGTCTCTGAAATTCTCAGTACTGGAAACTCGACCATATTCTTCGTTTCAAATTATGGGTACGGAATAAAACCAGCAAAATTGGATATAATTCCCACAAACCACATCGGTACATTACCTCAGACTGTATTCCTCCGTTAATCCGTTAAAAATCATTACCCCATAATGGCAATTTCCGCGATACCTTTGCAGGGAGTCAGAGATAGAACGAAAAAATCGACTCGGTACGGTAGTTGTTAAAATTAAAAATTAAATATGTTTGAAAATACTCATTCCTAAATGTGTGTTTGGAGAACTTCCTGTAGTGAATATAGTGTAGTGTAATACAATGAAATGAAGTGATCAGTGCTCCAAAATCTCTAACAATATACTAAAGTAAAATAGTTATTGAAGATCTTAGATTTTACAGGTGAATTTGTTGAAGAATAAGCTCTTAGGTTACAACCCGGGTCATATTAAAATTTAAAACCAACGTAAAATTTAACTTGAATTATTCATCGAAACGTCGGTTTTAAATTCTAATATGACCTGGGTTATAGCCCAAGAACTTTTTATTCAGTAAAATCGTTTCCCTATTTTCGAATATATTTCAGGTGTTATTTTTTTAATGCAAAAACAATATTATCTATTATTCAAAGTTTATCTTCTGATGCTATCATTCCCTGCATATTTATTTAATTGTTAGGTGTATACATCATTGATATTGAAGTAAATAAATATTTTTTGGTTAAATATGGTCCTTACGACCAGATTATTAAGTCGTATGTATCTGTCACCGGGTACCTGCCCATTTGTACATTAAATATATGCATACATGCAAGTGTACGTAACAAAAATATTAACATTGAAGATCATGCAACCAACACATCTTCAAATTCTTTAAAATTTGGCAATAGTCCCTGTAATATTAACCCTTACATTACACTCAAATTAGCGTTTAATTATGAGCCCCCAAATTAGTTCAGCTATCCTAGAAAAAAATAAATGATTCTGAACTTTCATATCTTCCAGACGTACAATATAATATATATTTGGACCCCTACTTTTAAACTAATTTAAAGTTTAATTACATGCTTCAAAATTTTCTGTAACGTTATCTACTTCTTTTTATGAAATTAAATAACAAACTGGAAATTTGGATAGTTATTTAGGAACTATAACTACATTATTTTTTCTAGTTTAATTCGTACAATTGTTTGTATGGCATTTCTGAAGAGATTTACCTGACGATGTTCCAAATGAAAGGACGAAACGTTGTAGGAGTAAAATAAAAATTTGTTTTGTCTGTAATTGGTCGCTTTATTCAACTTTATACAGCTGTTTATAGGTTAATTTTTAGACCGTTCATGGAACTTTAAATAGGTCCTCCACGCAGGTTCTACATTTTATTATGGCTATTTGTGGTGGCTTCTATAGCACATTTTTGAGAAATCGTCTGACTTAAAAATTCACAGTTTTCTCTTCAGTTCAAGATTTTCTGTAACGCTTGCCTAAAGATGCTGCTGCTACACAATTAATTCCAACACAACAGACCAATCTGAATAAGGTAATAGAATACTCAGGGTTGGTTATTCGCGTGAAAAGATATATAATAATCAAATTTTGTATCGAGCCTTGCGTGATTTTGAAGTAAGCGACCAGCCAGTAATCTTTCTTCAAGGTTGTGATAATGCTGCTTTTGGATACGCTGTACACGACGATCAACTATTTTTTTAAAATAAAAGTATAACGTAGCGAACACGAGATAAAAGAAAAACGAAGGAAGAGAAGGCCCCGCATTTACTAGGACTAATGTAAATTGCCTAATAGCGGCGATGTCTGCTATCTGCGATCTCTGTATTTAAAACATATCAATCAGCGAGGGCCTTCGTGAGCAGAGCCAATACTGTAATTACGCCAGCGGCCACACCGACCATTACTCTCACGTTCCTTTAGTCACGCCTCATTTAGGAACCGCTCTGATTTATGCCCTTTGCACGGTAGTTGACTCTTTTGATTAAACTGATAATATATTTAATCACAGATCAAATACGAAGCCAATTAATCAGCGGGCGACTTTCTACGGGCAATTTCTGCTACGTTTCTCGGGAAGATAGTAGTTAGTTCCGCTTTTGTCCAGCAGGGTCGCGTGTATTACGACTCGGAGTCATCTAGCGGCGTTCCGCTAAACCACGTGCCCCGGGGGAAGAACCGATAATAACCTACCGTATTTACTAACCATTTCGGAGTGTATACATCATATCAACAATGAATGATACCTCACATCTTTCTTACGAGGACCATCTTAATCTCTTCGTAACTGTTGTTGTTACAGTCACATACCCGTCTCGAACATGAACCAATTTATTTAGGATTTATTATTACAGATTAAAAAACCGATCGATTTATTAAATGAGTTATAATAGCCTCTTTATCAGTTTTTATTTTATTTAAATGATGAACTATACTCCGTATCGTATTTCATGTGAGTCTTTTTCACGCATAAAAATTTAGCTGTTCATGGACCTCATTCCATGACTCCTTCGGCCGAAACTGACAAAGAAGCTGTTATAACTCATTTAACAATTGATTCAAATTGTATAGCCAAATTCATACGCTCAGTGCCAGGTTTAACCTGCGATACGCGTATTTAAATATTTTCTAACAATATCCTACGTGTAAATGAAGTAAGAATATCTCTTCACTCTCGTCTTTCAATAGAAGTGTATCAATAGCAAAAGGCGAACACTAACAGTGCATAATCACAGTAACAAATTTAAATTCTTCTTTTTCCAAAGCTCTACAGCCCGATGTGAACTGGGGCTGCCTTAACAATCATCCTCCACTTTTTTTCTCTTATCCATCTGCTTACCCTTTTTTAATGAGTTTAGACATCTCGCTCGGTATAGGTTTAAGCAGAAAATAATTTCTAAACCGAACTTTTTCATAAAATTATTATAAATAAAATAAGTATTGTTCTTTTATATCACTAAATAAGTGTATGTTCCTTATTCCTGCTTTCCAGTGTCAGGAATAAATCGGAAATATATCCAACTGGCAACGCCAGTAACCGGGTGCCTTGCTTTAATTCGCCGTGTTTCATATTGCGTTTTGGTATTTCTGTATATTTGGGATTTAAAGACCCAAAATGGGGGTGGTGGATTTTGCCTACGCCTCGGTTGGTTGAAACCTATGTTTCGGCACTGGTGTTGTCTCTTTATTATCTACTTGTCATTAATTTTATTTCCTCAGTCATACGGATCAGAAACTTGTGTGATGAACAACACGATTATATTTTTTAAAAATTCGATTATAATAATACACAATTACTTAACGAATAGTCTCGTGAGTACGAATACTTGCTGATGAAAAGATGACCGATGTTGGAATTCTAGTATGGAAAAAATGGTATTGTAGGAACTGGTCACCGACATGAAGTCGACAAAGGATAAATCGTTAAAATGAGTAACCGTTGCCCAATAATAATTACTCGTCGGTATTTAACTTTATGAAGACTGCTATAGAACGTAATTATATGATTAGTAACACTGAGGCATGCTGTATCTTGTTCTGGAGTAACTTCAGCCTGATTTGGTTCTAGAAAGCCAAGCATATAATTTCTGGTAAGTTATGATATACGGGCAAGGAGGTCTGTACTTGAGGGTGTCCCTGTTGGGGAGATGACGACCTGTCAGCGCCGACCTGATGCATGGCGCGTCGCCCTACTCTAATACGAAAAGCGCCGGCCGTGAAATGCGAGCCTTGTTTTAATTTCGCACAACAATGTGCCGCCATCCGTCACCAGGGAGACGGCGCGGCGTCGTCGACTCTCATACACAAGCAGCCATCTGCCAGGCAGGCAGGAAGGCCCAGGGAATCGTGTGATGTCGCCTAATTAGCCCCGCGCAAGACCTGTGCTCTCTGAGGCGAGTCGCTTATGAACTTCAAAGGGGGTGTTATCTTTTCGAAGAAGTCCGCGTTCGTGCGCCTCGCCCGTTAGTCGGCGGCGGAGACGTGTATTTCGGGCATTAACGCGCCCATTTGTTTGTCCGCTGCTTGTAGAAGGCGTCCATAAAACGAGCAGAAAATTGGTTCCGAGTTGTTGACTCCGCTTGGATGCGAACCAAGGACCGCACACGCTGACGGTATGTGCTCGCCTCTTCCGTTCTAAGATTAGCTGCTGGCGAAGTCTTAGCTTAAGCTTCGAATATCAGAAGAACGTACAAAATATCGTTTCAAAGTGTTGTGTTCATGACGAAAACATTATAAATACCCTGCTCATAGCACGTGAAAAATGAAATAGAAATTTCAGGATAATTAACCTTCATACTCGTAACAAATCCTAAATAAAAGCACTAAATTATATTTCTATTTGGAAAGTGTTCCCTGTTCGTCTTAGGAGAATGATTTGGGTAACTATAACCGTGGCAGTTGACAGTATCTGCTCAAACAATTACGTAATTGAACCATCTTGATAACACGATTATCTTCGGGTCAAAGTATTGTGTTGCCAACTAAGGAGTGCGACTGGGCTGTCGTAGACGTAGGTAGTCTGTGCCGCTCACAGAATTAAAATCACAGTTCACGCTTATTACTTACGTGCTCATCCAACTTATTTTATTTCACATTTTACCTAATACCATTCAACATATGGAGTCTACACACTACTGAAAGAGAAATGATATCAAAGAATCTAATTTAACAAAATAACGTTAAAAATTCAGGTACTGTATTCGTAATTCAGTTTTCTTAGATATTAAAGCTATAAAGTAATCAAGAATTTTTAAATTTATCAGCTTTTACAACTAATTGGTAACTTTTCACCATGATTGGTATGTTGATTTATTAAGTTATAAATCGTTTAGTATATTTCTCTTGTAATAGTGCGTAGATTTATATACATTTTAACACGACTTGTCAATTAAAGGTATCGAAGAGTGACGTATAAAAGTCCACTAGGTAGGTAATGAGGTGTGAATACAGTCCTTCCATGCCTTTAGCTACGTTACCTCAGCCGCACTGCCTAGTTTATAATACTATAGTTAAATCAATAATAATAATAATAATATGCATCCTGTAGCTCATAGGATATATTCTTTTATCTGGAACAGTTAATAGCAGTCTAAAAGGTAAAATTCTTTTGCCAATTTTACTGAGGTTAAAGAGATATTCGAGTAATTTTCCCATGAAACTGATTTTATATTATAGTGCGATCGACTATAGACGCGACCTACAATCTGACAATACATCATTTCAGAAATAGAATTAATAATAAAGTGGTTAAATGCTGAACTAGTCAGATAAATAGTTAATAAATCGTCTAATTTTTATTTCCATCAGTTCTCCAATTTAATTTTTTTTGGGGGGGAGGAGTAACAGGCTACATATGAGGGTGATCCTGAATCAGGCAACTCCCCTTTAATGGCATAGAAAGGGACTTGAAAAGTGGGGGATGATTAATGTCCCTGAAATTGTTCTTAAACAAAATAAAATTAACTGCGAACGTTCAATGCATGGCTTTTATATGACGCCGAGTGTGTGCCGTACTGGAAAGAGAAACATTTTTTAAATTTTTTAAGTACTTAAAATATATTGTTATTGCCTTCGTAATAAGTTATCTCGCGCCTAACTGACCAACATATTAAACAACAACCCTATTCTTATTTGTGAAATTAATTGTTAGTAAAAGAGCTCTAATTTTGTATGGATATGTGTTTGTGTGTATGTTCCACATGAAGGGGTGGAACAATTTCAACCATAAATCAAGCATTGTCGGGGTAAGACACGCCTATCGTCTGTAGGGGTGAGGGTGGAAGGGGGTGTGTATTTTTATATATGTGAAATCGGCCGACATTTCCGTATAATAAATACTTTTACGGTGTTTCCGTCCAACGCTAATGACATATAGAAGTGGATACATTATTCCTTTACGTATACTGTGTGTATTCGTGCGGCGATGGCGACGACGGTGACGTTCGCGAGAAAAGTAAAATGTCTGTTATATTTCAGCATTAATATCCCGGGCATCGCCGGGGACCCAGATAGTTTAGGATAAAAGTAATATTTCGGATTCCGGAAAGGGTTAGCACCATACTCTACAAGGTCCTCGAGGAGATTAATGTCAGATTCATGGCTCGAGACATTAGCATAACTGTTCCCATCATTGTCCCAGACCCCTACCACCACGCACGCATTTATCTTCTTATTTAGAAACTAGTTTCCATAGGGAGATAGGATCGTAACAACGAAGTGTGATTAAGACGCTAGCGAGATCAGTCACAACGTAATTGACAATACGGTTTCAGTTAGGAATCATTAAAGCGATTATGCGAAGGCATTAAACGATCGTATCACTTGGGAATATTCGTCGCTATATCGCTGACTAATAGGCTGAGGAGGATTGCGACGTCTATATTCCCAGGAGGCCACCGACCCGGACAACAAATTACGCCTGCTAATCAATTTCATTTACGAGTCTGTTACGCTCACAGGGCTGCCTTTGTTTTATGGGGGTCTGTTGAAAGAAGCAGTGACGCGCGCAGGTGGGAGCCAGAAACCTGTTTTGGCATATTCAGTGCCGCCAGCTAAATATAGTTCCTAGTGGGCGTGGGGGGTTATGAACGCGTAAAATATGGGTCCATTTCTCACGTGCGCGCTCGTACGCACAGATGCGTGACACGCAGGGACGACTACCTGTCTTACACAGACAGACCTCCTTGTGCGTGCGTGTGTGTGTGTGCGCGCTACACGTCGATATTTCCTGCCTGCCGCCTGCCGACGGCGGCCTCTCTAATGGACTTGTTTGATTTGTCGAGCACCATTTATTAATGTGCCTGCAAAAAAAAATGCTCTTCTGACCGCCATCATCATCACGACGGCGGCGAAAGAAATTGTCGCCGTCGTAAAGAAATGTCACATTATTGACTTAAACAGTTCCCCATTTTCAGCCTCTCGAGAAAATCAACGTAATGGTTCTTCCGGACTACGAAACATTTCTGTATTACTCACGTTATCTGTGTCACGGGTCATTCTTCCATAATACTTTAAGAAAATATTATTTATCTGCTTTGAAAATCTTTTGTGTATATATTTGGATTTCAGAACACTTTATGACAATGTTTGCATTGAAACGGTGGCTTTCTCTTGATGGACTGATGTAGATTGAAGTGGCATTTTCAAAATGGACTCAATATCAGGATGAAACTTCTGAAATTTATGAGAGAGAAAGAAACAATATCTGGTTTGGGTCAGATAATGCTAAAACGTAATACTCATACAGCAAGGAGAAGAAAGAACCCTATGGTTTGCCGATGATATTGTAGTATTAAGGAAGCCAGTAGAAGAGTTGGAAACCACAATAAAAGACATGGAGAAAGTTTTAAATATGAGGATTAATAGAGGGAAAACCAAGGTAATGGTGTGTACTATGGGAAACAGTGGAATAACAAAGGGTGTTGACTGGGAAGGTATATTTTGATGGAAGTTAAGGAATTCTGCTATGTGAGAAGAGTAATAACTAGGGGTCGCAGAGGTATAGTAGACAAAAAGAGTAGGATAGCTCAGGCAAGGAAGGCTTTCACGAAAGAGAGGAATTTACTTACGGATAATATAAGTGTGAATATTAGGAAATCATTGCCAAAAATGTTAGCATGGAGTGTGGCGTTATATGGGTGCAAAATAGGACGGTAGGAGTTGCAGAAAGGAAAAGAATAGAAGCCTTTAAAATGTGGTGCTATAGGAAATGCTGAAAATCAGATGGGTGGATAATATCACTAACGACTAAGAATAATCAGAATAGGGGAAGAGCGAGGAGGACGTTGACTCAGAGAAGGGACAGATTAATAAGCCACGTTTTTGAGACATAAGTGTCCTGTAAAATGAGTATTAGAAGGAAGTGTGTAGGGTAAGAACAGAAGGATGGAATGCGATAAGAATATTAGGAAGAATGTGAGACGTGGTAGTTATGCGCGAATGAAAAGGCTTGCGTAAGATTAGTTAGTATGGAGGATTGTATCAACCAGTCTCATAACTAAAAAACAGAACAACAGCATGAACGTGGTTCTCTATGAATTCCTCACCATGATAAAACTTTGTGCACGGTGGGTTCCGCGACTGTTAACACTGAACCAACAACTTATTTAAAAAAACACATAATCAAGTAATGTTTAGGGAATAATCTTCATAAAGTCTTTTCCTGAAAGGTCCGCAGCAATTTATAACTTGTTGACCAAAGTCAACATCGAAATTAAATCTGTTTTAGATTCACTAAATTTTCTCACATAGTTTATACAGTAATTAAATCATTTTTTATTGTTTTAACTAGCAATGAAAATTTGTCAACCTCTACAGGTGAATAGTACTAATAATTTAAAACATAGCGTGCAATGAATTTTTCTTCGTACATAAATAACTCATAAATTACTTCCTAAATATTATGTTTTGTAAAATAATTTGGCAACGCATAACCTTGACGTTAAATGAGCTTTATGTATATTAAGCTTAATTATTTGTGCTAATGAGTTGTGGTCGACGAGGACATTTTTTAGTTGTTAAAATTCTTTGTATAATTGAGTTTTCGGTAATCACCACTTGAGTATTTATTTTGAGAAATTAGTAATGCGTTACTATGACTAAAATGTGAATTTTGTTTAGTGGTAGAATAGAACGAGCTATTTCAGGTGCAATAAGCTAAGAATACAGTATTTAACGAGCGGAAAGTTCGGTGCGTGCTGTGTTTCTGCTACCAATAGAGCATGGCTGCTGTTTGGGTTGCATAAGGAAGGGCGTAGTCGTGATTAGCAGTCCGGAGAGCACTCACTCCTTGGCACCAACTCAAGACTCCCAGCAGCTGTTGCTGTCGATTGCTGGAGTCGATATGCAAAGCCATTCCACTTTATGTAACACTAGGCTTCTCTTGCGCGGAATATCGACGCTTAATCGCGTTTCCCGAGAAACAAAAAGGCCGCCGTTTCGGCTCGTATGTGCCAAAAGTGGTCTGCGTTATGAACCGATCACAACAGAGCTGGGTAACGGAACGTTGCTCTTCTCGTTAGAATAATATAAAAAACCCTCCACGTTATGCAACATACATATATAACACGTTTAGCACACAAGATGACATTATTGACAGTCGGTAATTCATAATCAAAAAAATGTCGGAAAGAAACGACCTTCTGATTTGAGTGGTTCAATCAAATAAAATAAACAACTTTTGAATAAATTATTTTCTATAATGTATTAAATACAGTGTGACTGACTTCAAAATAAAATCTGAAAATAAGTTACAAATTAATGAAAGCGCAATTAAAATGTGGGGTGTTACAATTTATAAATAAACTCAGGTAATAAAGGTGAAGTCTGAGCGGAACGGGACACTTATCGTTAAAAAGTTTTTTTTAAATTATTAAAAATTCAAAGTGACTTCATAAAGGTATAAAACAGTTTAATCTATTACCTACTTAATCTAATATCAATATGACTTAAAACAACGAATTATTTAATTTTTAAAATTAGGGGCAGAACGAGAAAAGTTTTTTTAAATAAAATTAATGCAACCAAATTTAATTTAAGGTAAATATTGACCTTCGGCGTTTATTTTGCGTCTGGTTGAACGCTTTATCGAAAAAAGATTTTTTATGTAACTCGTCTTTGCTATTTTTTAGGTTGTTTCATTTATTTTCTTTCTTTATCTATTTTTTTGGTACAGCATCCTGTATACAATCTTTAAATATGATTATCTCAATATTTTCCTTTCATCTTGAGGAATACATTACATATGGCATTTTACAGTAGTATCCCATTCCGTCCCGCACGCTTACTAAAATCCAGCACTATCCAGTAAAAATAAGAGTATCCCGTTGTACCCCGTTATCCCGTTCCGTCCAGACTTCCTCTATAGCTAAAGTCTTAATTTTTTTCTTTTGTAAATAATAAAACATAAATTTTTAGTGACGATATCATTTTAGTAAAAGTATGGTCTGATCAACATAAATTTACTTAATAAATCTTGCATTTTATTTTTTATTATTAAAATCTTGGTAATATTGTTATCATAACAATGGCTTATTATAAGAACTGATAGTGAAATGTAGAACTTTGTTTAACTTAACACTGATATTAATTTATATATAGATTAGGCTGAAGTACTTATTGACGTTTCAAGAGTATTGTTATTCTCTTATAATTCACTAGCTATTTTTGTACACAGACGAATACGATTGGATTCGTGTCATTTAAAAATTTAGGTAAATATATACCTTTTGATACATCATAAACGTCTGACAACCACAATTTTGTGTGCAGAAATTTCTCAAATTTAAATTCGGCAGTACAAGTAACACATTATAATCGATAATGCTTTCGGCGTAATGACGACATTTACGTATAGCGGTGACGTGTAATGAAAAATCGTGATCGAGCGTAGAAAGAAGGATGAAATTTAAGGGTTGCCGCGGCTGGATGTTTGCGTTGGGGGCAATGTTGCCATTTTGAGGCTGTAGGGTGAGCGAAATGTCAACACGCTTCTGAAAGGCTACGCCTGTCTTGAACGGCTCGGGAACTATTCCACGTAACGGGGCGAATCCTAATTGAATTAACGCTGTCATCTCACTTTGGCAGAGTGCATCGATGAACAACAAACCGCCCCCGCCCCTCCCTGTCGGGTTTCACAAGGGGCATTAGCGGAATTAAAAAGGCCCCTGGGGTGTATTCGCTGTGTGCTGCAATCTAACACCTCTCCCAGGAGTGCAGACATTAGTACAGCATCGGCGAAAGAGATTATCTCAACTATTGTCAACAAAACCTTGCAAAAGAAACGTCTCCGAAATGATTTATTCACATATCGCTTACAGCCACGATATTTCTCTAGCATTAAAACGGGGAAAGTCGTTCAACTTGTGACATATCGATTTATAATCTCAGAATGTTCAGAGGAATAATTTCATTAAAAGAACGATTAATAAGCCATATTTTTGCCATACTTTTTCCCTATTTTCCACTAATTATTATTTTTATGACTACAATTATTTTCCTTTCACTACTATTTAGTTTATGCGTGATGAATAAAAGGCAATTTTAATTCAGATGATTACAGTAAAATAAACCGCCTGTCTTGTACTATACTTAACTAATTTATAGCCACATTGCAGTCGAAATATACATTTTTATTGGATGCAGACACAATAATATTAAAAAAATTATTTTTAGCTACAGGTGTTTTTCATAAACTAAAATGTTTAAATAAACTATCCTTAAATTTGCCAATAGTCTTGCATTCCCTTGTTTCTATTGGTAACTTTTATGCCGTTAGTAAATATACGGTTTTGTTTTAAATCTAACCCAACCCCAGTTATATCTAAATCAACTTTACTTCTAGCATTGTATGGGTTTCTATTTACACTTATAAAGTATATTTTTACTATGATACATTTAAACATAAATATCGTGGTATTAAATTTAACAATGTCGTTGAAACAAAGCCAATTCACTTCTGTTAACATTACTGCGACACTAAATTTTTTATCCTTACATAATTTAATTTTTAATGCCGTAATATGCATCTTGTTTAGTCTGTCCATACATTTGTTAGATATCCCATACAACACTGTACAACAATAATTAAAAAGTGGAACTAATTAATCTAGTTAAAAAAATTCTACTCTATATGAAGCCATAGCCTTATACTTGTATTTACACCTATAAAATCTATATGACAATTAATTTTCAAATTTTTATCCAATAGGTTCTCCTAAATTTTATAATACGTAACTCTATTTTATTTATGTCTTTAACTACTTCATAGCTATCATCTAATCTACAACAGATAAATTTCGTGCCAATATACATAAATTTAGTTTTTAACCGATTTATCTTTAGTGTGTTTTTCTTTATTTGAGCTATGTTCCGAGTAGCTGTATTCACGTTATATTGTTCCCGGAGGTTTGTAGGCGTATGAGCTCCAAGTTAAGCTAGTCCTATCAGCGCGAAGAGTAGCTTGTCAGGATGAAGAGAGATATTAATCCCTCGAGCGAGTTTGGCGATGTTTTTTGCCGTGGAAATCAAGTGTCACTTTGGCCGGAGAGAGCACACGGCGTCTTATTGGCCGGCCGACGACGTAGAAGTGACATCATCATCGGGGTGGCGTGGAAAGAGTGGGGCATTAATCAAGGCAGCGTGGCAGACAAATTCCGGGCAGAACGGGGGATCGTTAATCACCGCGTTATAAGGCTCCCAGGGAGGTACCAGGGAGGAGAGAGGGAGGAGGTTACACACGGCTTGCTCGATAACAGCGGTGCTCCAACAAGTGAGCAAATTTCCACTTAGCCGGCCGGCACTCGCGACGAACGCACGCAGAAGCAGCAGCAGCAGCACCCTCCTTCTTTCACCTGCTTTATTCAATATATCGAAACCGGGAGACTCGGCGAAGAGATTTTTCTGCCTCCGCCGCTGGAAAAAAGCCCATTACGAGCAGCCAGCCCGCGCTCTTTGTGTATATAGACTCGAGTTGGGAGTCTCTCAGGCCGAGGCACAATGGCTTCGCAGGAGAGGGGGCTGTAACGACGTTTGACTTCGGAGGGTAATGTACACTGGAACTCATTCAAAAGTGGGAATGTTTATGTCGCGAGGGTGGCAATAAAGAGACGAGAGGTGGCTTAGGGGAGTTGTCGGAAAAGGGAGGGAAGAGAAAAAGAGAGAGAGCGAATGGCGAAAGCATTTGAGTGCCGAGGGGATGTAGTGGGGCTACGAGGGAAGGGGAGAGGAATCTATTCGCCATTACTACGGCCACTGTGGTGGCTTAGAGTGCTCGGGATTAACTCGACTCAGATTCTGCCGCAACAATCTGCCAAATACATGCCTCGCTAAGTCAGTGCTGACGTGAGGAAAACGCATGTGGATCCAGCTCGTGAATGTGACACTCTACTAGACGCCCTACAACGGTACCTCCCTCAACTATTAAAATAGTCAATTACATTTATACTATTTGCTTAAAGTCGCTTTATACAAGTACAGATGAAAATGGTCGCAATCTTTTCTTGTAGAGTAGTTGGGTTTGAATAACACTGCATTCGACGCGAGTCCCAACATTTTTATTTCTCTGCATCCATGAAGCTAAACCGTTTTTCTAAATACTAAAATCGGCCATTATAGAATAATGGTCTGCACACTGAAAACTGATCCTCACAATATTTTTGGGATAAATAGGTTTTAAACTACACAAATATTTAACGATCCGTAAGACAGGCAATTACAAAAAAATACTGTTTTAAACAATATATAAAATTTTCAATTAAACACACTAACAGATAAATTTTCCGTATAAGGTAGAAACAAAAAATACAAACACATGGTTATATTGGTCATATTATTTCAGTCTGGCTCTAGTATTGACAAAGATCACAACTAATAAGAATATTAACGTCTGTATGAAAATTAAATAACATAATAATTAACGACCCATATAACAGACAATAAAGTACAATTTTGGACAGAATAAAAATTAGTCAAAAATACATTATATTGTCTGCTATTCGGTCCGTTAATTCTTACGTTATTTAAAAATCACAACTGTTGATCGACACGTTTGTTCACTTCAAACTTTTAAATATTTTCAAAATTTTTGTTTTCTAAGGTTCTGTGTTATGGGCTGTTAAATATTTGTGTCATTCTAATTTTTACACACGTTAATTGTGTTCTTATATGTTTTAGTTCACCCAATGATAAACAGGGTTTAGTTTTTTAAGCACAAAATTAACCATCTGTAAATTAAATAGGCCTGATAAACAAAATTTGCAGATGTAAGCCGATAGCAGCTACACAACTGATGCGGATCGATGTTAAACAAAGAAGTACTCAAGTGTGCGGATCCTCCTGGGAAAGTTTCTCGGCATTTCCGCTTTTACCAGATCGCGGCAAAATTACGTAACACGAAACGTGAAATGAGAATCCGAACAGAAAAATGCATGCTTAACGAAAGGTTTTATACAAATCTTAACACATTTAAATTTTAAAATTGACAATTTTACCGAAATACTTTAATACTGTGTTCTGAAATTGTGTTTCATGTTTCCTCTGCGGTATATTTCTGTCAAACTTCTCTGTATTTTCTTCAACCAGAAGTTAACAGATATTTGACTGTCAAAATCTCTAAAATTGAAAAATAAATAAATAATAAAACAACACGTTACAACGTTTCAAACGGAATTTTGGGACTACTACGTCATACGTAGAGAAATTTGACTATCTCCTTAAATCTCGTTTTGGCCATCAATGAAACAAAATTTTCTGTATTGGGACCACTAAAGAAGTCTCAAAATTGTGGAAGAGACGTCATAAATGAAATTTTTATTGTGTTGAATGTACAGTTTTTTCCGACATATTGACTGATTTATTCTGCATTTGCGAATTTCATTAACGGCAAATAATTTAATTGTTAAAATGGTTAAAATTCATTGGAATTAAAACATTTAAATAACCATGTTTCCGCGGATTATGTTGACTGTCGTTAGGTGAATACGTGACAAATGTCAGTACTTCATTATATAGAGAAGTCCTAAAACTAAAATATGAAATTAGTAAATAACCGTGCTAATGATTCTGTCGCGTTGCCACAACAAAATATTTAGTAAGAAATTATATTTTCCATATATATTTCCGTATATTATATATAATCTTTTATTAGTAAAAATTTTCAAATTTTTAGTCGGGATCGATCTATTATCCGCTACAAATTTAATTTTACTCGCCCTTGTCAATTAAATTACAATATTTAAATCGTAATAATAGTCGATAAAGTTCAAGAAATAACGTGTACAAAAATTGTATTGAAACCCAAGTCATTAAAGCGAAAATGCTTTTATTAAAATACTCATGAGTTTCGAATGTGATGTCATTTAGAGAGAAGTTTTTCACGCTTGTTTTGCAAACAGTGTGTGACCAAGGCCACGAGAATAGTGGCGTTACACTCCTGTACAGCCGTGGGTCTTATTACGAGTTCCAGGGAACACTGCTGTACCAAAGAGAAACGGTAAAGAAATAATGTATTGAATTAATTAAGAAACACTTGAAGATATCTAATTTCGGCACAGAATTGCTGAGTGAATGGATAATATATTATTTCCCGTATGAATTTGAATTTAGAATATTTAAGTGGTTTAGTGTTTTCCGTATGAAATTGAGAGCGATGGAGAAGACATTGAAATGGTTTCCGCTATGCAGGAATTCGCTGGTTTGTTGTTGATGTGAGAATCGGAAGCTGACGGTTTGTAGATTTGGGGGCAGCCCAAGGTCCTCCAGTATCGGTGTCGTGGCATGTAAAGGCCGGCTGCCGCGGGCAATCTTCTCGGGTTTCCTCGTAAGAGAGTCCGTGTGAGATCTGCTGTCCGGCCCTGCTCACAGCGGTGTAGTTTACAGCCGGCCACGTCACGGCGGAGTTCGAACCGAGACTCGGTCTCCATGGCGACAGCAGCACGCGCCGCTCCCCTCCGGGCGGCGCACACGTGACGTGATCTTTGGCCGCGGCGGGCCAATGGCGTCGCAGCAACCCCCAGAGCGCTCTCTGATGTCGCACCCCATGGCAGGGCGAGGGGCGGGGTTAGCCGGCGACGGGGTTGAGGCCGATGCCGATGCCGTTGCCGAGGCTTTTATTATTATCCGCCCCCCTCCTCTGGCGGCCGAGGCGACAGTTCGGGCCTGGCGAGTGTGGACTGTGGAGCATGCAGTGCGAGTGCCGCGTGTGCTGACGCGATGGGCTGCGCGTCGTAGCCCGGCGCCGGCCCCATGGACCCCAGCGGCTTCTCCGGGCTCTTCTCTCTGCGCGGGCCCGCCATGGACCTCACCACGGCCTACCGCTACAACCAGAACATGATGGAGTACTACACGTGTAAGGAGTGAGCTCAGTGACAATCCGCATGTGACGCGTCACGAACCCAGACCTTTGCTGTCACGGTTCGTAGACCGGCGCTCTAAACAGTTCGGACCTAATTCTCTATGCCAAAGAGTGACCCACCTATTTGCTTGATTTACAATCTGCTCCCTACATGATTCTTCATTTTTCACCAACATAAATTTAAGCTTCAAAACATATCCCATACCTTTATTAACAATTGTTATATTCATTAATTCAGAAGTAGTATTTATCGGGTGCTCCATTTTCCGATCTGAAGAAACATTAAGTGAATTCTAAGGGATATAGAGAAGATAGGAAAGAATAAATTCCCAGAGAGAGGAGGGAACGTGGGGGAAACGTGGATTGATTTATCAGCGAGAGTAAAGAGTGATCGACGGACAATTTGAACAAAAACTCTGTTTCTGATTCAAGCGCAGGAAGTCGAGATAACCGTCTCCCGGAGACTGGAATGAAATCTCCGTAAGGATTGCGGACTCTCATACGTATTCTATGATGCGTCTCTTCTCGAGGGATATTTATTGTTTGAAAACTCGGTTGTCTCACACGCCGGCTAAATCGTCACTGTCTCATTCACAAATCACACGTGGTTACTGTAAATTTAACTATCGTAAAATGACTCTCTGATCTCAAATCGTGTATCGTTCTCCCTCGTGTGACGTTTAAAATTCACTTTGCCTCTAACCAATAATAATGGTTCTCAAAACAGCGGATATATATTTAATTAATCCTTGATCGTGTGACTTTTATAGAAATTTCGTAAACTAAATGACGCGAAAATTAACCATTTTTAAAGATCATTATCAGCATTGTTCGTAAATACTCTTAAAAATCGTTCCTTAATCACCACCTGGATTTCAAAGCCTATTACTTTCCCGAACATTGTTTACCTGGCCCAAATCGTAACTTAGTTTTATCTTCGTTGTACGTTTTGTCTTGAACCCATACTCTTCCTGTATGACGAAATTCTTCACAATATTTTATACCGAACCATTTCTCCATCACGAGCGTTGTGACTTCCCCAAGTGACACGTATTTTATATTTATAACATCCACGTTACGGTTCGTAAAATATTTAGGGTTACTATTCTCAATTAATTAGTCTCCGGAAATTCGTGTGAATACATGCGGTCTCAGTTCTTACGTAAATAGCCTCACATCATCAGTTATATTTGGCGCTATTTTTTGTGAATTACTAAGCCTCAATATTCTAAAATGTAAGTCTTTCCATTGTTAACAACGAAAAATGCCCGTCGTCTATGTTCTGATCGCATTTCAAGAACGAAAAGTCTTATATCAATCAGAACTATGAATCCTTTTTTAGAAATTGTTCTATCAAAAATTGACTGGTTGTTTTCATTGCGAAAAATTTGATTAAATTAGTTATGGAGTTATAAACCACTTGAAATAGTTTCAATGGTTCCTGGAGTATTATTTTCTCACCATGGAACAGAAAGCCGTCGAATTGTGTTGACTCCAGTCGCTAAGAAAAAGCAAGGAATTTCCCATGAATAATTTAGTTTTACACAACTGCTGTTTCGATAGAAATAATAACTTGTTCCCAACTACGGATAACTATAACCAATGAAGTTTCAATTACCTTTGTATAGTGGTTTCTGATCATACATATGTTACCTTGGTGAAATCAACATTCTCACGTGCCTCAGCTAACAACTCCGCAGATCTCCTCATTTGGTCTTAACAGTAATCTTCCAATAGACTGAAAGGAGCCAAGACTCATTGTGTCACAATCGATAGAAAATTTAGTAAACTAGAAACAGTAGTCACAGTCGAAACGATGTGTCATATAAACGTGTGCTTGGTCTGTAAATAACATCCCTCACACATTTGAAGTTATTTTCTTAATTGAATATGCAGATATTAATGTTATGTTAGCTATACAATTGATCTTCTTATAAGACTACGTAATATAAAAAAAATACATACTACCACTTCAAAACTTAGTTGAGGTTTTCTAATTCTCGAACCGATGACTCTCATCGATCACTGATTCTGCCCAAGGAGTCTCACAATATATTGAAAGTTACTAAACTCCATTACGACGTTATTGCAAGGAAGTAAATAAAATAGAGTGGAACCAACTTATATTTTATATCTTTAGCTGCGTTGCTAATCCCTTTGTCACTGAAGACATTCGTTCGTATTATCGGCAAAAATAATTTTGCAACTGACGGGAACCAACAATTCAACGGACTCACAAACACTGGCCACCCTTATAAATTAATATTACCAAATAAATAAAATAGTTCAGTTGCAATTTGGCGATCTGCAAACACGTTGAAGTATATTAAACGTACGTCATTCGATTGTTTTAGAACCAACCAATTTTCAGCCGAAGTGGACATATTAAGTGATGTTACGAAAGTTCTTCGGTTTTATGTTGGACTTGTTTCTTTGAGTGCGGATAGTTCGGTATGTAAAACCTAATTTCTTTCACAAAACCCTACAAACAACACATCACACAGTTTTTCCCAGCTAATTAAATATGTTCTAAAATAAATTAACTATTAATGTTGTTGTGATTAACCAATCAAAATAGAAAAATTATCTGCAAATTGTAGTAATTCCCTGGTTTCATGTGATATTTCGACTTTTCTTTTAGTTCCTTTTAGCAAAATATTATTCCTCTACTTTTAAAAATATTTTGAATTTATTCAGAAATGTCAATCCCACAATTTACTGGTCGTGGTTTGACTATGTTTCTCTCAGATTTAAGTGGTCCATCACTTGAAGTAGGAAATTATTGACTGTATCCGCTAGAGATTTTAAATCAGAAAAATTTAAAAATTATAGGTGTATTCTTTTTGATTTGTTTACTAATACCTTCGCAGTGGAAATTTACGAATCATCGAAGAGGTTGACACTCAGCATTTATTAATTCACTCTTGTGCTCTCATAAATAGTTATTTAAATTTTTCCCTTGGTAAATATCAGTTATAAAATGTTCAGCGTTCGATTCAGTTAAGTGTTATTTTTTTCCTACTTTTGCGAAAATTCTGGAAGGTAAACGAAAATCACATTAAGATTTGCGATGCTACTGCGTGTTAAATTACGCATGAAGGAATTAATATTGGTGATCGTGAAAGCTGTGGTTTCAGAACATGTGGCTGCGGAATCCTCGTGCTTGTTCCGTCAATCGGCATTTCCGCGTCTGCCAGCCAGATAGATCGTGGCAAATATACAGCCTTCCAGAAGCAGACGGACGGGCTTGATAAAAAGCGGACCACCTCCGCCGCTCATTGACAAAATAAAGCCTGATTTCGGTACGTGATCGCAATGGCAACCTGATTCTCGTCAGAAAAAAACCCACCACCGGTTACCGCAGCCACATTTCATTGCCAGCGCCCCCTTAATTGCACTGCATCTGATAAGAAATCGACGTTCGGCGTCGTACAGAAATTTAGTCAATGACGACCATTGTGTTCAAATGACGTGAACCGGTATATATTGCATACGCTTTGAAGTCTTTGTGAGGTTGCAATCTCTCATTCACCCAAATATCTATGATAATTCAATATTGAACTTAACTAGCAAATTATTTGAATGTTAGGAATTTATTGAAACAAGATAAAATGATTTTATGTGATTAAACTTTCATCCTAGAAAAAAAACAGTTTTACACACTTGAGTCTCGTGAAACGCGGTTTGATTACAAATAATTCCGGACGGAAAATTAATTTCGCAAAGCATTTAGCTATATCACGTCACTTCGTAGTGGATTAAATTTTCCATATACAGGAAAAAGTTAAAATACCGGACTTCGTCAACAGGCAATGACAGTTTACAAGAAAATACGTATAATATTATTAACACGTTCAATAAAATCGAAAATGTTTTGAGAAATGGGAAATAATTGAATGGAATAATGTAGGGAATTCGATCTTGATACACGAGATGGAATTTAAGTTTTAATTGATTGTAACACTCATACTACACTGTTTGAATTTATGGTTCTACATAAAAAAATTTAATGGATCTTCGCATTCTAAAGTTATGTATTAATAAGAGCCAAAGTCTGTTCCAAGTGCATTGTTCTTCCCACTACCACTTCTTCCGTTCATCAGAATGCAACGACTAGTGTGGTTTTTTTTTCTCTCTGATGGCTGCGATGGAGTTTTAAAGTAGACGTAGTAGTAGGAATAGTAGAAAGTTTTGCGGGGAGACAGGAAAATGATGTGCAGATTGGGCTGGCCGACGTGCGTGGAATATTTTGTTATTGTGGAGGGGCTGGCGCCGGGTCGAAGGAAACCAGACAAGGCAGATCTAATTTACTGGAACAGAAATGGACCGTCCTGCGCTCGCTTATTGGTATTCTACGGCAGCCGCCGGGGATAATGGACTGAGAGAGATTCGCAGCAGATGCGGTTTTCTGCGTCGCAATATCTGCTCCTAGGGAGGGCCCAGACCGATGCTGTTGCTGTTTAAGGGACTGGGTTATTAGTCCTAATTGGGTGTGGCAGGGCGCGAATTAGATGGAGGGGGGTGAGAGAGCTTTTTGAAGCAGGCAAATCGCGTTAAAACATCGCCTCTCCGGCCCCCCCACGCGATTAAGCCGCGCGGTTTGTCACATATGGCTTACACTTCCGCTAAGACCACCCCCTCAACCCTGTGCACGGAAACCAGATAAGCCTTCTTCGCCTAACCAGATCCGCCTCCGAGATAAACCGAACAATGCAAATTAAATAGGTCAGCTCGGCACCCTGTATATTACGGAAATTTGCATCCTGAAAGGGAACGGCGCTGTCCCTCTACGAAAGCTTAAGTGATTTCAGTCTAATCTATAGATCGCTTTCCGCTGCAGACAAGTTTCCTTAATAGGATTAACTTAAAATCACCCACATAAAACTCGTCCTGGCTGAAATAGAAAATGAAAAAAAGTTTCTTTGAAGGGTAGCAGTAAAGACACTTAATGGGGATTGGTTCCTGAATTTGAAGAAGAAAATCAGTATAATGAAACAAAATTAAGTAAACTTTAACTAAGAAAAAAACATTAACCTATAGTTATCATTCTGATATTAATTTAACTAAAAAACATCAATCTTTAAACAAATGAAAAAAATAGTATGAGAAACATGAGAATTAGTAAAACGTATATAATGCTTTACAGCGACGGACAAAGCATATAATGTGTCCAAAATAGAAAATTGACATATTTTAAATCAATACCCACTACAATAACTCTTTTTTGGGGGGGATTAACAGACTACAATAACTTTTGAATTGTAACATAATAAAAAAATTATAGGACAAATCCAACTATCAGTTATAGTCGCAAATTCTTCAATAAATGGATTACCATCATTATAATGACTTACGTTTAAGCAGATCGAGAATAATTTCTTGTTACTTTCATCAAGAAGTAACAAAAAATATTTTTACCAGAAACAGCCAATCATAAATTTTTAAATGACTAATATTGATTACATTAAACACAACGTTTCGTCAACAATTTTGCAACTCTTCAGGTATTAGCATACGTACAAAAATTTCTTCTGAAGTTAAATTTTTAATGGATGAAAATATGTATGGGTTAAACATTAGACGTTCAAAAGTAGAATATTTTCCTCTCTTGACTACACCCAGTGACGCCAATATCGGTTCAAATTGAAATTCATTCAAAATTTAACTTCAGAATTTTTTTCCGGTACGTCTATACCTGAAGAAGTCCCAAAATTGTGAACGAAACGTTTCATCTAATGAGTTTAATAATATAAGAAATTCTGACTTATAGGCCGTTAGATTTTGATGTTTTATCAGTAAAATTAACTCAAGTATTTAAATACATTCATGTTATGAGCATTACTGTGCTAATATAGATACAATTCTTACTTACCAAGAAACATATCACCACGTTAAATCTGAAAAAAAAGCAAACATTATTTCCTTAGGCGATTAGGCAATTTAAAATTAGTAAATATTTACAAAACGTTAATGATCAATATTTTATCTACACAGATTATTTTAATCTTATTTACCAAATGAAAAAAAATTCATTTCACTTATCTAAATATAATGTTTACTTCATTCTGAATATTTAGAAAGTTTTAAATCAATAATGGAATAGGAGAATAAATAAAAGAATATTGTTAGTCATCACGTGCAGTCTTTTTCAGTATTCAAGAAGGATATTCTGTCCTGAATTATATTATTTTAACGACCTTTGTGAACGATGTTCCCATTCGCAATAATCACTTTGTTGTGTTTCCAACAATGGAGAGATTTATTTGCGTTTGTTTCCATCGTCGCACTTGATCGTTCCTTGTTCTCGTTTGGACCAAAACAGTGGACAGTTTTCAGAACCTGCCAAGAACAACTAGGACAAAGAAACAGTCGGTCTCAATCGAAACATTCATTTTTTCTCGTCCGTCACCAAAAACGTATACAATTTCTCTTCTCGTTGAGCTAAAAATATTTATTTTCCTACGGAAATTTTAATAATCGAAAGTGATGAATGATGTATGAAAAATCTGTTTTGCTTTATATTAAAACATAATAAATTTAGCACTTATTTAAGTGTCGCTCCAGCGTTTTTAAGAACAAAAACAGGCGTTGAATTTGCAGGGCTTGCAGACGCTTTGCTTTGGCGCACGAAACTGAAGGTTCGCCCGGCAAATTCCTTCCCGTGTCTCGCGGACTCGCCAAATTATAAAAAAAAAACTCACTGAAAACAAAATCAAACAGCCTACACACCATGCGCAATCCAAACTACAAGAACAGTCGTTATGGGGGAATAAGGTTTGTCTTGCTGCAAACTCTTACAAATCAGTAGATTCTCTTCAGTCTACATAACCATAAATCCAACATACATTACAAAAACCGTCCGTTTATCTTTTTCACAAACAAAGGAATTAATTATGTCCATTATATACCTTTTATGATTAATACATCCGAAATTTGAGTAATTTTGTATTTGATTTTAATTTAACCAAGTAGCTACATCACTAATTTCAATATTTTTTTAATAGCTAATTCACGGCTTTTTTGTGATCGATTTGTACTATCTGTATTCTGCTTCTAAGAATTACAAATTGATTATACTGTTAAAAAAATTGGATGAAAAATTTATACGATTGATTAATGCCTAACGTTATATATTCTTAAACGAACAAAAATTTGGTAATTAATAAACTATAAAACCATGTGGATTTGAAAATGACACCAATTTTAGAAATATTTCTTTAAATACTATTAACTGTCTCGTAATAATTATAATACAATGATAGATTTCATAGTTGTGTACTAATTTTCGGTAACGCGTCCGAAGAGTATTTAATTACGAAATTTTATACTGCTTAGTGTCCTTATAAAATACTAGTTTAATTCACAGGGAAATTCTGGTTTCAAATCTGGCATTAAAATCGATAGAAAAATTATGAAAGCACTTGGTCGAAGGTTATATCTGGAATGTGAATTATTAAATTTTTTATGAGTCGAGTAGTAGAGTTTGCGGAAGAGTTGGAGTATTAATTCTGAACACTGAAATTAATTTCACCAAAGTATTCATTACACTACACTTAATTTTCCTCCAATTGTTTGTAATATAACAATGGATTTGTTCGTTTAATATTTTAACTAACGATTAGTTTCATAAGTTTCATATAATCTGTTATAAATCTTAACGTGATAAGCCTACATGATTTTTTCTTAATAAATGATTTTATGCAGTAAAATATTTAAAAAAATAAAAATAACAGGGGAAAATAATTGGGTCACTCTCAGTGGTATAGATTATTAATAGCTTAACTTAAACGTGGTGCAGTTAATTTTGTGTACTAAGCTCGTGTGAGTGCTCCGGTAGGCCTATTCCATCATATCGCTTTAATTACGCCACTTAACACTGCATATGTGTACTGCTTATCTGCCATCTGACCCCTCGTAATTAGATTGCTCCCACAGATAATCTCTCCTCCCCACAACTGCAGAGATTTCAAAAACCGAGATCGATTGTGGGTCGCTGAATCGATTCTAAGTGCGCTACTTGACGCTTTCCAAACTATTTCAGATGTATAAATTCTACAAATCCAAAGACAACTACCCTTTACACGCGGAACAACCATTGTTTTACTTTGCATATCAAAGTAAAAAAGAAAATAAACAAGGACACAGATAACTATTTAGGTCTTCAAAAAGATTGGGGTAAATTAAAAGAAAAACAAAAAAAGAGATGTTAAACGAATCTCAACGGTTCATTTATTTTCGTTAATTTTTCTGGCAGTCATATTAATAATTTTAATTTTCCTGTTAAAAAAATGAAGAATCTTAAACGATCCTAGAACTTAAAACTACAGAAAATTTAGTTTTCTTCTTTTTATATCAGCACCATCAATTTCAGTGACAACATCGGTTTATTATTTTTAATTGTGCTGTGATAAAATAAAACATTTAGTAGTACCTTCTTTCTCTCTCTTTTCTGAAATTCCCTTGAGATATTTTTGTAAACGCCCAGTCTTTGGCGGTGTCTAGTTTCGTACAGACCAACTGTGATCTATTTGAATACTGAAAATTAATACCAAATCTCTGCCTGAATGAAATATTACTTAGTAATTTAAATATTGGCAAGTTTCCAGAGACAGAGGTGAAGCGGATTAGAAAGAAAAATTATGCTACACAACGTTTTCAGTTTATAGCGTTAAATTAAAAAAACGTTTTCTATAAAAAAGTGAACAATAAATTAATCATAAATGTAACGTGTTTACTGACAACTTTTATATAAATCTTGATTTTCTCATAACAAAGAATATTATCGCCCCTTTAAAGTTTACTTTTTTTTAGTGCGAATCGCTTTGCAACTGCTGTATTCGTTCGCCTTGCCTGTAACTGACACAGTTAACTCCCTCCTCAAAAACGGTAATTATCAATTAGTACGTTTTAACCGTCGTGAGACAAGCTGTGCACTTTCGACGCCGGAGATAAGATCAGCCCGAACCAGCAAACATAAAGGCGACCACGTTAATGAAATTGCAAAGCGTTGTCCTACGTTTTGTCGGATTAATGACAGATACGGATCTGGCGAAATAAAACTTTCACCAGCAGGAAATTGAAATGCCCGACGTGTTGTTTCGAAACGGATTGGGAAAGCTCCCATCTCGATCTCCTGTAACAGTTACTTTGTCACTTTTTCTCAAATTAAACGAAAATTACATGAAAATTGTTTCCACAACCTTTTACCAGGACTTACACTGATGGAATTGATTCCAAATAACCAATCACTAAAATTTGGGCAAAGGATCACATCCACGTCAGGAAGTTTACAAGTATCAACAAATTTGATCAAGACAATTAACTGGAACCATCAGAATAAATAATAACAATAATTAGTAAAAAGAAAGTTCCTCATCTACGTCATCTGCATCCAAACTGAACAACCGCAAGCTTATCAAGATGTCATTGACGCCAGAAAAATTATTTTCTAACAATTTTAAAGTACTATTTTTCTCATGAAATGATATATTTTTAATTTTTTTAATTGAATTCAACATTTTGCTAATTAATACTCAATATTTATTGGCATCACAGACCGAAGTGAAGTCTATTTTTATTCTCAGTAAAAAGTACTATTCACGTCTGTCAAAATATTCAATAAGTTTTAAATCAAAATTAGAATTCACACCTAAATAGTTTTATGAATGTTGACACTTTTAAACTGCCTGCCGTGGATGTCGTCCATTGTCAAAATTTTAATGATTGGTGATTTTGAACCAATTCCATCATTGTAAGTCCTGGAGAAAGGATTTGTAAATCATTTGAGACTGTAAAAGCCTCTTAATTGGTGACTGAGTAATCATAATACTTAAGAATGTCCATCTTCTAAAAGTTAGATTGATCAGAAAGATGTTTTCTATAAGATATGGCCCATATTGTACAGAGTAAGGCAAAAGTTGCAGTACGCCCTGTGAGTCAAAAGTATACTCTGTACACCGTGTTATTTCAAAAACTCTGCAGGAATTGGGAAACCCGAATACTCCAGTTAGTTTTACCGTATGTCCAGACATCAAAGTAGCCTCAGTTCTCTCCTTCTTGGTCAAAGCCATCTTTAGTTACCTGTAACAAGAATGTGTTGTAACTCTTGAACTTCGAATGTGTAACACACGACCCCCTTTCCATGTAAAAAAACATTGACTTAGATTCAAGATGGCCGATTACAAGATGGCGCCCATGTTTCGTTCAATCAAGCTCGTCTTTAGGACGTCGCCTTAAATTGTATGTTAGGTCTTGTCATCGCGTCGCAGATTTTTACTATTTCTGTACTTGTCGAAACCGTTCATAAAATTTTATAAAATAATAATAAAGAAGAAGAATTATGTGATTCTGTGGTTATCAGGAAGTTTCCTAATTTCTTTTCTAACAGGCAAAAGTTGATATTCCCTGTTACCTTTGCTGTCCTAGCTCATCGAAAGGAACCTTTTTTTCCTTTTACATAGTCCAGTTAAATAAATAATGAGATTAGACTGTCTTTCTCCAAGAAAGACATGAATGGAAAGTAAGTTTTTGTCTTGTTGTTTTAACAAATAAATCATAAATTTCGGATCGCATTATCTTCAGTCTGCGGTAGTTAGTTACTTCCTCTTCGCTGTCTGACTAGTTTCTTTAGTTGGTAGCCATAAAAACTACGAAATTCATGTTTGAGTGCACGTTACGTCGTTATTCTCTACAACCTAGTCAGAAAAAAAAATTCTGGCGTTAAAATCCCGAACATGTGTAACGCCCTCAAAAGAGTACAGTACAAAACATACTCAAATAGTTTCAGAAACAGGCGTTACTACGAAAGCTTTCGTCGTAGTATTCGGAACATGTGAGCCCTCAGCTGTTTGGTTGTCTGTCTCCGTCCATTAAGTCGTGCCAGACGGAGTAAGACTCAAGCAAACAAATCCCCGAGTAGCGGTATAATTATTAAGGCGAGGCGAGGCGAGGTGAGGTGAGGGCATGGCCATTAGGTAAGGCAGCGCTCGGGTTTCCAGGCGTCGGCCAATTAACTCTGGGCGCCGTCTTCACCCCGACGCTCCAGATTGCCGAACTGCGCTAAATTATGCCATGTGCCGACGGCGGGCCACATAAGACTTACGCCTCTTCTAGTTGCGCTCAGTTTGATGTAACCCAACATCAGCGAAAGTTCTACGTTGGATTCGTCGGCTGGATTGAGACGTCCAAAACGTTCAGCAAGACTCAACATACAGGAATTGCATGGTCGTGGCCTTACCAAAATAAAATTCGTGCGCCGGTGCAGCACACTTCTAATTAAGCGCATCTGATTTGTTACAAAAAATTTGCGAAGGGCGTATAAAATAAATTCCATTGAAAAATTGCACCGTTATGGCGCTACTTACGAATGAAGCAATTAAATACAGCAAAAAACGACGCTGATGAACGTGTGAGCCACCATGTATCATACATCTCCTTTTTCTTGCCTTATAGTACGGCCTACAAGCATTGCTGTCTAACAACAGACAACGCCCCATCCAATGAAAGATGATGGTTTTTTTACGCTTCGGTACCTTCATCGAGTATCGTCTATTTTCTTTAATATAATCAATGTCTTAATTTAGTGTTTTTAGCTAGTAATTGCTCAAATGGAAATGACTGTGGTTGGGCTGGCAGCAGGTATCTCCTATACACCACTTTTAATGCATAGTTAATCTATTTCTATTTCTCGCCTCTCCCTCACCCCTTCTACCTCGCTTTAATAAAAAAAGGTTCTAATTTAACGTCTGTTGTAAATTAATAAAAGTAATTCTTGACCTTTTTCAGACAAATTTATTTGTTAAAATCAAAGAATAACGACGTTTCAGCAGTGTACATTCACACCTTCTTCAGGGTTTCCTTTCAAATTATTGTAATATCCAAACAAGGATAACACTCAATATATTGAGTTGAAACACAACAATTTAAAGAATGGCCCAAGGCAACACACTACACTTTAATTCAAGCCGGGTCGAAAACAAGGTGTGAATATACACCGAAACGTCGTTATTCTTTGATTTGAATAAATAAATTTGTTTGGAAAAGGTCAAGAATTACTTTTAACTTACAAATAAAAAAAATGTTTTTCTCTGACTGTCTCTAATTACAGATGTCAGATATCATTAACTCAGTTACATGCACGCTCACAAAATTAAACCTCTGCACGGCATGTTTATTAATTAATATAAATATTAAAGCATTTAACGTTATCAGTACTTAGGATTGCTTACGGAATGTTAGACGTTATAATTAATATTTTTAAAACGTTATTGACAATGGTCTACAGCTGTATTACCGACTGTTTCAATTTATAAAATTCCAGTTGTTTACATCTAGAAGTCACAGTAAAGTCGTCACGAATAATGTAAATGAATTGAGTGATCTGTAATGCGCTGTTAAAAAAAGAAATTTTATAATTATATGATAATTATAACGTATGTTCGTTTTTACTGCCTGAGTAGATATGCAAACGATGTTTTTTTTCTCGGCGATTAACATTATTTTCGTAGTTCCTTTGAGGTTGTGAAGTTAAATTAATCATTGTTAATACGGTTTTGTGTTGAATTTTAGTCGCACGCCGACGCTAAATGAAGCACGCCCTCACGGAGAAACAAGGCGTCGTTGTCGGCGTCGTCCTAATGAGCGGGACCCGGCGACGTCGCGCGTCGTAAAGTCGCGTAATAGCGCGGACCACACGCGCACACGCATAACCGACGGCTAATGAGCTAGCCAGTCGGCCATTGTTCTCCGCACAGAGCACGTACGCGATTGATGGCCGCAAGAAGTGAAGCTAGCCTCTAGCCACCGGCTACGGCATTCCTGCGGCTGCGTATGAATGGGACGGGACACACTCCATTCACACGGCAAGGCCGCCGCGCCGGACAAGGACGTTCTTATTCCCTCCGCCAGACGGAAAATGATCACCACTTTATCATCCCTCCGTCCCCCTATCGGCAGCTTAATGCACTCCGGGCTCCTTGGACCATTAGTATGTAAAAACTCCGACGCCCGGCGTCTTTGTGAGACTCTCACGCGGCCGATTTTTAATTCTCTTTGAAGAGGCTTCGTTTCTCGCGGGTCGCACAAACTCTGGCTTGCATTTTCGAGAGTTTTTCGCAGAAAAGGCCGTAGTTTCTTGCGTCCATCGTTCCCTTTTGCGCAATGCTCAAACCGGGAAACTTCAGTTCTAAGACTTACGCCACTATTCTTCACTTCCAAACTTTAATGATTAACGCTAGCAGGTAATATATCCCTTGCACTCTCGTTAATTTGAAAAAATGAAAAAAAATGCAGCGTGACTGAAATGACCTTGAAATTCTCACAAGTAAGATAACGTATATGTCTCTTCCGCCTTTAATATATGAAACCTGAGAACCTTTCAGGCCTCGTCGTTTATCGTTAATAGATATGCGGAAGAAATAGTGAAACCACTCGGCAATTCTGCACTGCAGAAATCTGTCTGCTGCGGTCGGCCTTGAATTTCTTTCGCAAGGTTAACTGCCCATCGATGATTCGTTCAAGGCTGTGAGAAACCGAAACTATATCCCCAATTTAAAACTTCTGGCGATCCCTATGCCCGTCGTAATCGATTAGTCGCTCCCCGTTTCGATGGTGAAATACGGCTGTTGAAAGGCCGATTTTATATAGGATCCACCCTAGTTGCTTCCGTGACAGTTCAGCGAATAAGAATAACCATTGAAATACAGAAGAATGATAAAACTTTGGCATGACATTGCAAAACTTTTACTCACCATTACGCCTCATAATAATTTTTACGTTTCTCCCGCACCAGTTAATTTGAAATTCTAGATGATGGAATGATATTCATTTGCGAAATTTCTTGATACATGTAAAAAAAAGTTCATACCCATGTTGTCGGCTTTAGTAAACCAACGTTGTTCTTTAATTTTTATCAAGTCTAAAATGATACATTTATCATGAAACACTGGAAAGGAGGATTTATGTTGAGAAATGCGAGCTGTGGCCGAGGTGCGTTTATCAGCTTTGAATATAACCAGCACGAGTCCAGTTCGTGGCAAGTAGATCGGGAAGCACGAGTCAGTATTGCGGGTCAATCGCCTTTCCGTTTCGGTTCATCTTGGCCGAAGCCGCGCGTGGAAATTTGTTTCATTGACGCTATTATACAAATCCTTTGTAGTCACAAAATTAAATACGTCGTTATCTCATTTCCTTCAATTACGCTGTTCGGTGATTTTGGCGAAATTATTGAAAGTCACCTGTAACAGTCAGTGCGTTTCGTTTCGGAACATTTTGAGTAAACCCTTTCAGTTAGTAATTTTCATCAATGTCCTTTTGAGATGAACGGGATTAAATCTGCCACGTGTTCGGCTTTTATAGAGGGGAATTTTACATTTTATATGGTCATTAATTGATAACAAATATACAGAGTAATTGAAAAGGCACACACGTCTCCCGATTTCCTTCTTCACGGAAACGGTCGATAAATATGAATATTTCACACAAAACTGATATACAACAAATGCATATCACCGACTGACAAAACAATGTTCAACAATAAACAGCCGTTGCTCTTTACGTAGCTGTGAACTCTGCAATACTACAGATGTCTTATAACCAGTGCCCATTTCAGTGGTGATAAGTTGTGGTATCCGAGAGAAATAATTTAAGAACTGCTATTTACAGACTTTTCAATCTCTCTGTAGTTCGAGTATCAATTAACAATTTGTTTAAAAAATTCTATTCCACTACGTCTACGGAAACCGTTACTCAGGGGGGAAGGGGAATGGTAGAACATGAATCGTAGGATCTAAATGATGTTCTCTACGTTAAGTTCAGTAATCGCGAAACATATCGTCATCTGTGGAATATTCAACTGACGCATTTAGTCGAAACAAGGTGAGAAAATTTAAAAGTCAACCGAGTATCAGAAAATTCATACCGTGTGGCGTGGTTGATTACGTTGGGATCGAGTACCTAAATCTTTGCCAATACTGTTCTTCCGCAAACTGGAATGTGATTATGTTAAATATATCGAGTGTAGTAGTTACGCAGTTGACTCTTTTCTCTGTGTAGCCTATAGTTATTGAGCTGAGGTGGAGGTTCGGTTCGAGACTTGAGACGTTGTTTATTTTCTGATTGCAGGCCACGGAGGAGTGAACCAGCTGGGCGGCGTGTTCGTGAACGGACGCCCTCTGCCCGACGTGGTGCGTCAGCGCATCGTGGAGCTGGCGCACAACGGCGTCCGTCCGTGCGACATTTCCCGCCAGCTGCGCGTCTCCCACGGATGCGTGTCCAAGATCCTGTCCAGGTGAGCCACGCTGTACCGCGACTGTACCTCACCTCCTAAACAACCGCGGCGAATCGCCCACGGACGGGAAAATAAACAAGGGCCGGCCGCATCTATATACATTTTAATGATGCGCTTTAGCGTTGCGGGGCATGTAGAGGGGCCGCCCCCGATATCGCCCCGGCACAACCCGGCGCTAAATACCTGTTGATCGCGGATAACAATTACCAACATAAACAGCCCGGCACTGACAGCGGCCATGATTGATTCGCTCGCCTCTCGCCCGCGCTCCTTATCTGAGGATTGCTCAGGTTGGCCGCCACGGACTCGCAGTCTGCAGACACCCAACACCCTCCGGGTCTCTGTCGTATTCCCCGAGTGGAATGTGCCCTGCCGCCCCAGACCGTCACGGTCGAGACCTTGCCAATTCGCAAATTGAGCTCCATGACGGCGAACACTTACAGAAAGTGGCTTCTGCCAGACTATCATTTTTTATTACATGATTTAGCAACGCAAGTGAATTAAGCTCACACACTTGATAACCATACACATCACAAACATTACCGTTACGAAATAATAAAGCTGCAATAACGTTGATTTGACATTTAGGAGGTGCTATACTTCTGAATGAAAAAATATACAACAAATCGATGGAGACTGGCGTGCTTCGACATACACAGAATTGTTATCTCAGACACTATTTTATTAGTAGTAACTAAATTAAACCAACCGCGTCAGAGATGAGAGACGAACAGGAGGTTTAAACTACTAATTAGAATGCTCGGCGATTGAGCGAGAAACACACTACCGGAAAGAAGAAGCTTGAAATTATTAAAACCTCGATGAGAACAGGCACGGAAGTTATACTCAACCGAGTTTCATACCAGCCATATGAGTCGTTCAAATGCATTAGCAACATCGTGAACTCTAACGCAACGGTCTTCTCGAATCACTTCATCAGCACGTCCTCGATTGGCATCTGTGACAGATGTTGTCGGCCGGCCGCAGCGCGGTTTATTTTCAATGTCCGTTTCTCCGTTACGAAACTTCTTCCCGTGTCCATGAAATAATTCCCGACTTAAGATATCACAGAAAGACACGAGCCAAGAAAAAAGACCCTTACTTTTTCCGAACTTGCTTTGATTTCTTGGTTCAACGATGGCTAAAATGTGTAAAAATGCACGGTGGCTATTTTTAACAGTAATATTATGTGGAGAACAGTTCAGCAGCCTACAGCCTATACTAATTATGTTTCATATGTTCATTACTAATTTTTTAAAGATACAGGAGGCATTAAGTTTTGATGAACACACAATAAGTAAACATAACTCAAAAATAATGACACTTTTTCTCAATTAATGGCGTTTATAATAAATACCCAGATTTATAACACTCATGTACTGTGTTTAACCAGAAACCTTCGATACTATGCAACCGTTGTCAACTCACGTTGATACTTCATCACAGCATCCACTTCTTTGGGCCCACTATTACCCTAGTTGCATCCTGTAGGTCATCCTAAGAGGAAGAGCATTGAACAAAATCAATATGACTATGGTTATTAAAAACCAAAAGTTCGTTGTTGGAAAAGACAAAGATAAAGAAAATATTAGGTGACTGTTTCCAAACCTAAGATTTAATTATTAAATAAAATAGCGACATGAAAACAAAACATTTGACAGTAGTATTTAAATTAAATACGTATTGTTTTGAAAATTTGAAAGTTTTAAAGATAGTTATGGACGTAAATAAATAATAATAAATAATTCTAAGTTTAACAACCGGGTCATCTTTTTGTGTCAGAAAACAACGGAATTTTGGACTCCTGTTGAATACCTTCGATCTCAGTGCCGAATTTTGGCAATAAAGGAAAAGGTCCAAATTTCTTCACAGTTATTAATCTATTTATAAGCACGGATCACAGATGCGTTTGCTTGTTTTTGTTGTGGGAACTAAATCATCCGTGATTTTTTTTAAATCAACAATCAAGGCCGTTAATCAACTCTATGAATAGTAAAATTTAATAATTGAGAGATTAGGATTTTTAATATTATACCTAAATTTATGCATGTACCGCTACTTAATTTTTGTATTGAATAAAATAAATATGAGGGCCACAAGCCCGTGAACCTTGAGCCGTCTGACTCCTTAAAGGGGGATTTCCTTCATTCAGTCACAATGGACTGCAAGCAGTCTATAGACACCCCCGTCACCTTAGGGTCTTTGTTGTACCTCCCAACGGAATGTAGACTGAATGACCTTTAACGGACGAGTCGTCGATAATTCGCGACTCGTGGTCAGTGACAGCGAACTAGTGCCAGAAAAAAAGTTTTCGTAGAATGAAATTAATTCATTTACGTAAAATAATTACATTGGAAATATTAGATTCAACTTCTATAAACAGACACAATAGTTTCGAAAATAAATAAGCCTAACTATACGAAGAAAACGAAGTTTACTTCTAATAGAAAAATGAACAAACATAGTTAAAAAATATTAATATTTATAATATATATAAAAATAAGTTCTAATTCTGCATCGATTTCAATTATTGTAATTCCGATTTAAATATATTACAGGAAATAAATACTTTGTTGTAATCAATGACAATGTATAAATATTAATGGTAAGAATGTTTCTCTTAGGGACGTGCATACGAAATCTTTTTTTGTTTGGTTTTATTGATGCTGAAGGTAATTAAAAAAGAATCTGCTCTTTCAAACCATACATTTAAGCAGTAATTTCGTCATAGCGCGGACAGCGGTGATAACTTTCTTTCGCCAAGAGGTGTTTTATGGAGCTATGCTGAGCTTGATATATGGTCTCTCCTTTTTTCAGCCCATCGAAACGCTTAAGACATGCCTTCACAGTAATTTACGTCTTTGTTTACTATTTAGTGAGTTCGTAATTAAGCAAACAAACATGCGTGAGTTATTTGTACCACGGGGACGAACAGGTGCATCAGTTTGAGAATTGGGTACATTTAGAGAGTCCAGGAATGCGCCTTTGTCGAGGAGACTCCCAAGATTTACCTGCACTTTCCCAGGGCATTCAGAGTCGACAAAAGGTAAAAAGAGGCAGTTTCACAAAGAGCCAGCTGTATATGCAGCACTATATTCTGGAAGTTAACAATTTATTACGGACTATGCATGTAGAATTGCACTTGCGGCAGTACATATTAGATGTAAAACTTAATAAGTTTCTGCTTTTTGACCTATGATTAATTCAGCTTGTAGATTTAACCCTACGTTGCTTATTAAAACCTACCAGAATTCAGAAATCCTAAACTTTGAGAAACAAATTCCTGTAAACTTATTGGGAAGTTGAGACAAGTTGGATTACTCTCAAGGAATCCGATAATTAAAACAAAAAGTAATGAGTTATTACAAAGTCTCATGTATAACGACTGGTATCAAACCTGGGCCATCCGTTTTCCGGGCGGATATTCTACCATCTAAGCTATCCGGGTTGACTAGCAGCCTGGACAATGTCTCTCTATCGCATAAACCTGATCTCAAGTCTATCTACAATTCTTTTACGAATCCCATTTTTACAACGGTCTGGAGATTTCTACGACACACTAATAAAAGGATATATTAAGTGTAAATTGATCATAGATTTTCAAATTGTATAATATAAGGAATGAAGCAAGTCAAACGCACATCGAATATGGTCTAATTCAGTTTCATATTCTTGTTTTGTTTGCTTCATGACTCAAAAACCAGGTAGCTCTGGGATCTCGATCCGCGCGATCTGATTCGTAAACGAGTCATTCAGGTAGATCTCGTACTGCAGCTACCGCTCTTTTCTTCCCAATCAATGATCACTCACTCCGCAGAGGGAGAATCATATTTCGATCAGATCGCCCGTCTTTAAAATAGATATGGTGGGTGAGTGAATAGTTTACTCCGAAACGAAAGAAATGATTACGTTTTCCTAATTATTCGACGTTAGGGTAGAAGTCTTAGTGCAGTTCAATAATGAAAGCCACATAGGAATTTCAATGTAATTTCTTAAGCGACCACATTTCATAAAATTAAATAGAACACCCAACGAAATCATTTATAAATAGAATAACAGAAAAACTGATCGTCTTACCGAAAAATTATAGATCGTTCTTAAAGATAACATCAACGTGCTATGAAGTAGACTAAGAAAATAGTGAAGAAATGAAAAATTTATTCAGTGACATTAAATATTCAGTTTTAAGGTCGTATTCAATTTCATTATCGAAATTTATTTTTCGTTTGAATATACGAATTACAAACATTCTAGTTTCATTATAATTATTCTTCCAATTAAAATTTTATAAAATTTACTGTTCTTTCAATAGAAGAGATTCATTTGTTAAGTGTTGTAAGTTGATTCGATAACGTATTAAGGGAGAGTTGGTTTGACGTTCATGGGATTCCTGATCATTCCACTCTGAATTACACTGTTTTAATAAGACTTCTGGGTATATATCTGAAATTTCTGCCCCTCGGAAATCCATTTAGTTTTCAGCAACAACATTAAGTAGCCCTATAACTATCGCCGTCTGTAATTTTAACTATATATTATTTTTCACATCTCGTGAGTTACAAATGAACTGGCAAGCGCGTTTGTTCACCCTTCACCACGAGGCAATTATAATTTACCACTACAATTCTTTTCCTCAGACTCGATGCTCGGAAATTCGATTTGTAGCCCCTCATATCCATTATATCAGCACCGGACAGCTCAGTGAATGCCACTGAATAGCAGCAATTAAATCGTTATTCCATATGACGGAGTAGTATCTCGAATAAATCTGAAATAAAATCCATTATTTCTTTCCTTTTGCCAGAAATTTTTATTCCAGTCATATCTGCAGTCCATAAAGTAGCGCGGCTGATATTGTATAATATTGAAAGGAACTAAAGTACCTGTTTCGGTTTACTCGGGGACAATTTTTTAAGTTAAGAGGAATCGATAAATCTACCCAGAAGCACCAAATTCGGTAAGAAGTTTCGAGATCTGCTAAGCTATATGAAAAAATGTAAGTCGTAAAGGGAAGGAATAAGAACTCAGGAGGTCTGCATGCAAGGTATAACGTCGTTGAGACGAGGATGACCGAGGAATGAATGAGTAGATAAACACACAAACCAACATATCAGGTAAATAACCCTTTTAGAAAGTTGTGCCTTTAAGTTGTTTCTACAGAGCTATTTCTGTTTACACGAATTTTTGTTAGGAAATTAGTATCGTGACTAAATGGAACTTAAGGAAAGATTAACGAGTGGATAAATCGAATATGGGTTGTAAAGGAAAGTAATCAGCGGAAACAAAATTGAAACTGAATATGTTACGAAAAGTGTGTGTTCATGGTTCGGCGTCCATTAACGGGTTAAGCGAGTAGAGTTTTTCTGATTATTTCCCACGACTCGTGACGTAGCGCAGACTAAGTGCGTGGCGTGGCGTATCCCCTCGTCGCTGATGCGAAATGCGTGTTGCAGACGCACGCGCCGCTTTTTGGGCCCGCAAAACACTGTAAATGTGAATCAGATCCCTCCACCCCCGCCGGATGCTGCGTCCAGCCCGGAACAAGGGTTACAAAGGGGTCTCTGGACCGGCCCTCGCGTCTTGCGCTCCGAGACCAGGCCATTGTCCCGGCCAACTTAAGCAAGTGCTAATTGCCGCGAGATGCATGGACCGGGCTTTGTGAGTTCCTTCTCAGCGTCTTGCCGACCTTCCCTCCTCTCTAACGCAATCACCGCTGCCCCCTCCAGAGCCGGTAATGCCCTTTTTTTTCTGGGGCGACTCCCCCTCTCGACTGAGCGACTCGAGAGAGAAAGAGAGAGAGAGAGACACTCGCGTGTGCGGTCACGCGCCGGAAGCAGCTTGCATTATCCTCAACTGTGCAATTTGAATAACGACAATTAATTTTATCTGCCGCACTCCACCCTCTTATGCTTTTCCCTACCAACGTAAATCACATTTTTGTGTGGGAGACTTAAAACCGCCGAGCTTGTCTTTTGCGCTGGATTTGCCCTCCGAAGAGGGGTGGAGGAAAAAGTCGTGCCAGCAATATCGCTTTTTGGGAAGGCCACAGAATAATTCAGGGTGGAGGGATCAGAAATACCATGCACTTTGTCTCTTGCATCAAACCAATTCTCCCATAATACGTTATCGAATCAACTTACAACACTTCACACTTCTATAGAAAGAACAATAATTTTTTTAAATCTTAATCGGAACAATAATTATTATAAAAATTGCATATTTGTAATTCGTATATCCTAAAGAAAAAAAGCTATAAAGAAATTTAATAAGACCCTAAAGCAGAAAATTTAAAGTCACTGAAAAAGTTTTTCATCTCTTCACTATTTTATTAGTCTACTTAAAAACACGTAGATATTATCTTCTTAAAATATTCAACTATTTTCCCTGTAAGAGGATCCGTTTTCCTGTCGATCTATTCATAAATAATTTCGTTCGGTGTTCTGTTTGATTTTTTAAAATGCAGTCGTTTAAGAAATGACATTCAAATTCCTATATGGCCTTCATTGTTGCACTGTGCCAGGACTTCTGTCCTAGCGTCGAATAATTAGTAAAACGTAATCCTTTCATCTCTTTCGAAGTAAACTACTCACTCGCCCACCATATCTCTTTTAGAGATGGGCGATCTGATCGAAATCTGATTCTCCCTTTTCGGAGTGAGTGATCACTGATTGGGAAGAAAAGAGCGGTAGTTCTTTCGAATCACTCCGCTCGTGTAATAGGAGATCTACCGGGTGGTTGAATCAGATCGCGCGAACCGAGATCCCAGAGCTACGTGCTCTTTGAACCACTCATTCATGAATTAAATCTTTTTCTTCCTGGATAAGTTATCGGGGGGTGATTAATTAGACAAAATTAAATTAATTAGTATACGCACAAAATATTGTAACCGAACGTTATTAGTGTGATTTTCTTTTATCTGGCAGTCCCGAATGTAATCGGATAAATCTCTTCTGTAATCTATTGGTTCACGTATTCTAGCTAAATGATTTCCTATTATTTTCGCTTTAACGTCTCATGATCGCTTCACTCTATAATGTGCTTTTACCAGCATCACTTATTCATTATCTTATATCGGGGAAGAATTTGGATCATGTTCTTAATCACGAGAATTCACTATAAAATTAATACTAAGAACCTATGTACAAGATCGGTACAAAAATTTACTATCTGAGGGAAAATAAAAATACTGCTTAATACAGCCAAATGAAATTTTTGAATTGAAGAAGCTGAAGCAGTCCACAACATTGCTGTATATTCATCATAAAACGCTTATTCATTACACTACTTTTTATTGAGTGACAAGCTACATGAGGGTAATACACGTGGTCGCAACTTCCCTTTAATAACATTGGAAGGGATTTGAAACGATGGATGAGGAAGGTATAGCAATTAACAATTAAAATATAAGCGTTTTCATTAATATTGCCTATAATTTTGTTCCTCAATGAAAGAAAACTCTATTGCATTGGAGACCATCCAATAACTCAGTTATAAAAATTAAGTACCTAGAGTCCTTTATTTTATTTTTAACATTATTTTTTATTTATTAATAAACACGAAATATTTTTAAAAATATTAAATAAATTATGGAGTCCAATTCATTATAAATTTTGTGGAAATTCATGGAAAATAGTTAAGATTCATTTTGGATAATCAGGTGCAGTGAGTGAAGGGACATATGATCGGTAAATTATCAAAAATCTTTTCAGGAGCGAGTGGTGACGATTCAATCACGAAACAAATCAGTTCTGCCTATCTTCACTCAATTTGAAAGACCGCGGAGAGTTTTGGACCTGAAGATCGAAGGTTTTTGCAGTGAATTTGTTGTGACACTTCGCTTGATAAAGATAGCAGCGAACGCAATCGAAACGTGTTACATAAACCCATAATAACCCGGCCCAAAAATTAGTTACACTGTTTTGGACCCGTTTTCAGTATTGCATACAGAATCAGCGACGTTTAAAACTAGGCTCAGACAGTATTGAACCTTTGTCATTCAAATTTTATCCACTTCAAATTACAGTTCCATTTACATCCTTTACTATGCCATAGAATTTAAGCACCTCTCTGATGGCAGCTGAATAAGTGCTTCACCACCCGCGCGATCTTTCTCGATCTTCTGTAGGTCTGTAATCTTTATTTTAGTTATTATTGTAGGTAACCGTACGAAGTATAAACAAGAGTAAGGAACCCGGACAAGACCTAATCTCGTGCTGGAAAGCCACTGCACTTTACGGTCTGATAGTCCGGCACACACGGAACCCTTAATAGATGTAGATCGACTCAAGCCCTGTAAAGATATAAATCGAAAATGGCGCTATTTATTTTCTCATGCAAATATTTGATAAGTTTTCCTAATTCTTCATGCTCGTTTAGTTCATTAGCAATAAATCAGTTACGTATTTATTTTCCTCCCGTAGTCACATATAGTCATTGACGGATTCAACAAACATTTAGGCGATTATATATCGGAGATTACCTATATAGTTTAACAATTGAGACTTTACAAAACCACATTTTGGTTAAAACTATCAAAAATAATTTCGTTATAATCGAAGAGGACTAGGTGTAAAAATTATGAATATCACTAATCACTGAAGAAAATTGCAGAGAAAATTACATTATATTTGTATAACCCTGATATATGTGTGACACAGTAGAAAGAAGAAATAAAATGGGAAATGAAAATATTGTGCGTGTTTTACGATTGTATAAACTAATGATTAAGCAGAGATGAACAATTTTGTCGCGTTGTGAAAGAGGAAGTAGGTTTTCGAATGAATCGTTTGAAGACTGGATTTCACAGTAACTAATATGAAATTCCACTATCCATTGTTTCCCGGGTGCTTTGTGTCAACCTCGAGATGTCGTCAGTTGCTACGGCACTGACGCACTGACTTTGTACGTCGAGGAAGGAATAGAAATCGTCCACAGAGAAGCAGAATTACACTTCAATACAATTTAAGTGGTACGTAGGCAAGTCTCGTGAGATGCAGAGCACCTACCAAGAACCTGAATGTGAAAATAGAATCTTCCAAGCTCCTAAGACGTATTGACAGAGAAGTTTATTCGTACTTTGAGATCGACGCTTGAATTCAATACAACTGGGATGGACATTAAGAATCAATTTTCTGAGAACAAAGGGAGCCTTGCGAAGTTAATCCACGTCAGGTTAAGCTTGAATGAAAGGTTTGTGGTGGATTAAATTTGTTTATTTTGATTTGCTCTATGGTGAACTTATTCGTTGGTTTTGTTTCAAACTTGAGGGATTTCACGAGGCCTTGTCCCGAATTTCCGACCAGCACGTGAATTTTCTGACTTGGCGGCGAAGGAACTGAGGGTACAAAGGAAGCTACAGAACTCAGAATGTCCTTTCCTCCTTGAGACCACAAATCACGGGTCTCGGCCGCCGGATATGTTCCCAGGGGTAGCCCATATCCGGGATCCTGGTTCCTGAAGCTATCCTCTAACAGTTGTAATTTCGCCCCCACTTCCCCCTCCCAATAAAAACTGTCAGTTTTGATTTACATTAAACACAGGGTTAATTAATATATTTCGACTGTCAAATTTTAGTGTTTCAGATCCTATTCCATTGGTGAATTTTCGTATTCTCGAATAATAATCATCCACTACTGGGCTGAAACCCTTGAATTCATAGAACCAAGCGTTAAGCAAACGAACCACATACAGATAATGATTCAACATCGAAACCATTGTTACTTTGATCCGATGAAGAGCGACTTACCACATCCGTTACATTTAGAAGTTATGACGTTTTTTTGCCGATTTCATATGCGAAATGATACGAGTTATACTGACTCCCACGAAGCTCTGATGACCGAAAACGAGTGTGAAACACTATTCCGAATATCCGTTACACCAGAACAAGACTTCGCTCAAGCTTTTGGTAGAAATATTTACTGACATTCCATTCTTTTCTATCACGGAAACAACGTCATATTACGGTCAGAAAATAATAAATTTAATTAAGCTGTTTATTAGACTTATTATAAAACGAGGTATGAAAAGTTTCAGTCCACATTACATTTCAACCCAAAATTGACTCTGTATCAATACGAACTAAAAATATTCCACGCATATCACTGATGATTATTTTGTTTCAATGAATTTAATATTGAATCCCATTTCTATCGTTGACATTTTACAATTGGGAGACAGCTGCGCTACAAAATACTTTCAAGTTTTTCTTCCCATTCTTCAGCTAATAATGCCGTAAAGTATCAAGTTTCTTGTGCATTAACAAGATCCTCTCGTTCTTTTTTGACGTAACCTACAAAATCCAGCGCATCGTTTGCTTTATTTCCAGTTTCCCGAATACCCTTTCTGATTTCATAGTGAGACCAATTTAGAAACTTTGACAAAGAGAAGGATTAATAGACCACGTTTGAGACATGTAAAATTACTAGTAGAGGACAGTGTGTGGGGTAAGCACAGAAGAGGTCAAGAATGGAATGCGCTAAGCAGATTAGATAAGATGTGGGATGAGGTCGAAATGAAAAGGCTTGCTCAGACCAGTCTTATGATTCAATACCACAACAACAACAGTGACTCCTATGATTATTAACATCATGAGGACAAAACGTGTAAATAGCCTGCTAATTGGTTAATTTTTTTAATCAGGAATACTATGCCCTTTTTTTGGGTTAACAGGCTACATGAGGGTGATCCTGAAACAGACAACTCCCCTTTGATAGCATAGGAAGGAAATTGAAAAGGGGGGATGCGGAAGGTAGAGCAAGGTAGTCCAGGGTTGACTAGGGCCCCCGAACTGTGGTTTAAGGATCCTACCCGGTGTTTCCCCTAAAGAGATGCAGGGAAAACCCTAGAAAACCTGCATCAGGTAGGTAGGGCATTGGGTAGTATTCTCACATCCTTCCGAATGACGGGATACGAGTTTGCTGTGGGGTTGCAGCATTCCCTTCTCCGTGTCTTGACCAGTTTTAGGAGACAGTTAGCCGACTGATCCATATATGTCCAAGGTCTTCGCAAGCTAGAGACAGAATTTTAAAATGGGATTTCAAGATCAGTCTGTGAGAATTTTTCAATTAGACAGACAATCAGAAAAATAAACAAGACGCACTATATAGCACGAAGGAGAAAAGTTATGTTTGGTGTGTGGCAAAAGGGATAATTTTGAATTTCTCATAAATAATTCTATGCGTCATACACACAACTTAAGAAGCGTCTCCATCAGTCCTAATGTAAATTATTAATCTTCTGAATGACTTATTTTTATCGAACTTTTACAGAAATGTGTTCAATACTGTTATTCCGGTGTTAATAAGTAGACAGAATATTTATTATACCACGTGACAACAAATAGTCAGGAAAAATGTTTAACAAACAGTAATTCATACACGACGTGCGTTCCTAAATTTGGAACCTCACCTGGAGTGATTTAAACGGGAATAAATTAAAAAGGATGAAAATTTAGACGTGCATTTTGCACAAGGGAAGAGGCCGAAAAATGTAACTAATAACTATTAAATATAATAATATCTATTAATCGTGGTTATATTACAGATGACTATGTCTCATGTAGGTGAAAGATTCTTTATATGTGCCGTTGTATAATAAATGTTCCGTATAACTAATAAAAGTAGACTGATGGTAAATTATAAGTATTATTAATATGTAAGTTTTCTTCCGAAAAGAACTGGAAAAAAGTGTTCTTTATCTGCGTCTGTTTGGTATTTTAAGGTATTTTAATATTCAGGGGACTTACATTAGTCTTTTGGCATTGTATTTAGTCATCAGTTTGAAACAATATGGGAGGAATATAAATAACGCAAAAGTGTCCCGGATGCACCGTATAGTTCAGCGTATTTGGTGCAGAACTAGAGTTTCTTGTTTTCATTTGCATAACTACAAGGGGGAGAGAGTGAGTGTGGCGTATGGACAGTGCTGGCTGGCTTTTCTGCGGATGTGCAGCCCGGCACTGTGATCACAAAGAGAGCGGAGAATGGCAAGATGACAGACAACAACAATATATGGTTTGTTTAAGCCCCGAGCGCGCCAGCATTTCATTAATAATGAAACTGTAGCAGAACCGAACAGCGGTGTACAGTCGGGGATCGCGTACAGTGGAGCACTGGACCGCGACCGAGAAAGGAGGACCTGTAAGGATGTTCGCGGACGAGAAAACTGCGAGGAGGAACGACGGTGGACAGGAGTCGTGGAAGCTCGCGGGCGGAGGTCCACGGATTCGGGTCCAGGCGCGGGGCGGGGCGTGGCGCTTCCGGAAGCTGCGCCGAGTGTACGCTAATAAGTCTGATAATGACGTTGGAACAGACGAGTCCCGCGGGAGCTGCGCCACTCTCGCCAGGGGAAGGGGGGAGAGCTTTGTTATGAAAATCGACAGACGACACACGAACCCCATCGCTTTGTGAAATAATAACATTGCCAAGTTGCAGTAATGCAGTTGGTTTCGGGCGGCGGGTCGCAGCAAGCATTACGCTAAGTTCGGAGATGATGTCGCTCATGTTTAATGCAGACAGGCTCTGCAGTCGCTGTTATTGATATGTCTGCCTCGCCAGCCCCATGTCGCGGTGCGCGGCTTTTTACACTCGGCCCCGGACATCCATCAGGCGGAGTTATGTCCCGCGATCGCCATGCTATTGCTCACCGGCGCAAGACCATTATGTAATCACCCTGTCTCCTCATCTCCTGTCCTTCAAGACGCTGTACCAGAGCGTGGGACAGGTGTGAATAATCTCGGCTCGGCCAACGCGCTTCCGACCAATCACCTCAACAATCGAGCGCTAAATCATCGCACGACGCTAATTCATTCCCTGAAATATCATTCCTTGATAACATTTTAATAGCTCTGCCCGCGACCTCTATCACACTTTTATTTTCCCATAAAAAAACGAAACAACAGGTAAAGAATGTTGACAAAATTGAATCCATCCACCGTTATTGAGAATGCACAGATTCTGCAGGCTCACTTCGATAAAATTTACCAATGTTCAGCTAGAAATTAAATGAAAATAAATGTAACGGGGACCCTAGTAGACCCTTGGCTACCTTGCTCTACCATCCGCATCCCCCCTTTTCAATTCCCTTTCTATGCTATTAAAAGGGATTTCCTGTTTCAGGATCCCCCTATTGTAGCTTTTTAACCTAAAAAAAATAACGTAGAGTAATGCAATCGTTTTTGTTTGTTTTTTAAAAAAAAGAGAAATGTTCCTCTAGTTCTATATAAAATGGAGAACGAAGTTTTAACGGAGTCAAACAACTGAAACTACCTTCGGGTTCACGATTAGTAAAAATTTAAATAGGGACAATCTTGAGGGCGAGATCGCAGGTGGAGGGCGCTTCACCTTGTAAACGAGAGGAAACACGATTTCTGCTTACAAAACGCTGGTCAGGCCAATTTTAGAATATGAGGTAACATTTTGGGGCCCATATAGAAATTAACACACTTTCGCGTTGGAAAAAATACAAAAACGGACTGAAAAATTGTTTGGGGGTTGATTCGCGAGATTTTGGGAGCTCTTAGTAACAGAAGGAAACAAGCGAGGTTGTGCTTATACGGGTGAACCGGCCTGGAAAGAAATAACGAATCATCTTACGGCGCCGACTTATATCTCTAAAAATTATCAGACGTTCAAAATGAAAGAAAAAGGGTAACACACAGACGTAAGAAAATTTTCATTCAACATACACGCAAATTAAAGCTAGAATTTCTGTTGTAATTCCTAAAAATTTCGGTTTAAATCAGTCTAACAGTTTCGGAGTCTATTCCAAACAAAACTTTCAGGCAGTAAGACAAAGTTCTGAAAACAGGCATTTTAGGCATCGTGTTAAAAACAATTTTCACTTACATTTTTGACATTTACTTTGAAATCACAAACAGGCACTTCAATTTTATCTAATTGTATAGATTAAAATTGGAGCTAAGAATCGACTGCTGCCCTTTGGACTTCCTCTGACTTTGACGGCAAAATTAATAGCGGAAAATAGATGCAGCAAGAAACTTTCAAAAATAGTATTATACCGAAGCGAAACCACAATGTCTAAATATATTTTTTAATTTGTTCTGAGTACTTTATTCATATAATAAATGTTGAGCCGTCTTATGACCGTCTCGGTCGACTACCTAATCAAATCATAACCAAGTGACACCATTTTGACAGGACATGCGACTAAATTTCCAATACGTTAGTAATTAGATATTTATATCAAGCTTTTCAGTTCTCTCTTAATATTCCTGTAAATTTCACAGTCAAGAATTTTTTTAACAGAGATAATTGTAATTGATGTTGTTTATTTTGTCACTATTATAGACTCCAGTTATAATTGTAATGCAGCTTTCGTATATAGTTATTTATGATGGAAGCGACCAAATTACTGTAGTTAAATTTTTAATTAATGAATTGCCTTTAAGTCAAGTATGTTGGTCTTAGATCTGTTGAGTCCAAAATATCCACGAGAAGGCCTATATGCCGAAGTGTAGGGCGACGCTTCGCCATGTGGCACTGAGCCCTTGTAACGTTTCATTAAGCCTAATTAAGAGCACGGCAGCGAAGAGAGAGAGAAAAAAAAGGATACGAGCGCCGTGTCACCACGCAATTAGGAGGATTCCTGGGCGTCCTTTGAAGTCACCGCTCTGTGTCGTGTTGCAGGTACTACGAGACTGGCAGCTTCAAGGCGGGCGTCATCGGCGGTAGCAAACCCAAAGTGGCGACGCCTCTCGTCGTGGACGCCATCGCCAACTACAAGCGAGAAAATCCGACCATGTTCGCGTGGGAGATTCGCGACAGGCTCCTGGCCGAAGGAATCTGCTCCCAGGACAACGTACCCAGCGTCTCGTCCATCAACAGGTGAGTCCTCGGCGTCTTATCCTCGGGCGTCGACGGGAGGGGGGACTTGGGACGCTCCCGAAGCGATCGTCCATTAGGGACCCCGATTATTAAAACAGGTCCCGCAGATGGCGGGGTCCACACCCTCGCGCAATCACAACAGCCACTTGGGACGAATAACGCACATATGTGCTACGAGCACGCACTCGAGCGCATCACTCGGCCATTGTGCGCGCTCGCTGATTCTGTCAAACATTTGATCCCCATTCGTTTTCATTCTTCGCTAGAACAACTGCGTACATATATAATTTTCTTGCGACGTGACTTTTCAATTCAGGGAACCCCTTGACATTTCCCGACACCTCATGAAAGGGCTGCACATTGAACTACAAAACGCCTAAGTGCATGTGATTCCATGAATGGAAGAAGTAATTCATCAAAACTTTTATATTTGTGACTCAGAAATCATCTGACAATGTTATAGTACTACTAAACGTCAACAATTTAGGGATCGATTAAAGGGAAAATACATCCTTTATGTATTTCTTTGTGGTGCGTATTTAAAATTCAAGAATCACATCGCACTTCCTGGAACCTACTTAAAAGGCAAACTATTATTGGTACCCATTAAAGAAATCAATGCTGAATGTACATATATTTATAGTCTAAACACAAAACAATATAGATCGCCTGATTCTGAAATTGAGAAATAAAATAGGTACATACAATGAACTAAATTTCACGTTTACTTTACCTGAAATCTTAATTGGGAATCAAATTATTACTCCAAATGGTCAATAATCGTGATTATTTTATCAAAGATCGAAAGCTTTCCCGGTGAATTGAATGCTGAAATACTTCTCGGGTTTTAACCCGAGTAACATCGTAGAACAGCGCCGTTTCGATAATTATCTTTGCCATGTTCAACCTGGAAAACGAAGGCGGTGATAGCCGCTGAAACGTCGACGTCGTCGTACAATATTACCCAGGTTGAAATCCAGCAAGCTATTCTTTATAAAATTTATTAATATTTTTAAAGCATACTTTTATTCACGAGATGAATTTACCATCGAAGTGATAGGTAGCCATAATTCATTATTGATAAATAACTAGGTAAATAAAGAGTTTTTTTATGGTTTTTTGATATTGTAAAAATGAAATTACTTATAAGAATACGGAGAATCGTATTTTGATAAACTTTTTTTGTCAGAATCCAGCTGTCGTAAGATCGACATTTTCATTCGTTACGTTGATTTTTTTCACGTCTATTAAAAAAGTGGCATTGTGAATCTTCTGACGTTGTAAGAGGAGAAGCTTCCTTTCTTTTTGACTTTTTCCTGAGGGGGCTCCAGGAACCAAGATGGATGCCGACGTGCCACTTGTCAACTAAATGAATTCGCTTGCTCATGTTAAGATGTATATTACAGCTTAATTTTGACTGCGTTAGGAGTCGTTTCTTTTTTACGATCCGAAGAAGGCTCAACGCCGAGAACACAAATGGGCATTTTATCGAGCATCGGAATTCCAGCTTCATTCTATGTGGCTAGACGAGATTTATGGCGAACGTTTTTCTTCATATCCGGCGATAATTTAGCTTTATTGCCAGTATGTAGTTGAACGTTGTCTTACGACGGTTTAAGCTTTTTTGTTTTTTTCTCGATGGATAGACAAGGGCGATGCGCGTCCGAATTCCCTCGAGGCCTCTGGGAAACTCTTGGCGTGTCACACGGGGATCGCTTCCAGGTGAGATTCCCCAACTTACCGCGGCTCTTCCGGCTCGGGAATGTAGGTGTCTTGGCTAGGTCACATCGTGACCAACATGTCGCGGACAAATTTCCAAGAATTTATTAATAACAATTCAGAAGAATGCCTTTGCTAAACTTCAAGAACTTTATAAGTTTGTATGTACTGAAACCAACAATGCGCCACGCTGTTGATCTGTCCGTGATAAAATAACAACATAAATAATTACTTTTGATTTTCATACAAGAATTTTATAAATTTCGAAAAAAACAACAATGCTTTTTTGAAAATAATTAAAAGTTATCTAAATTTCAGATATTTTAAGTCGTTTCATTTCCAAATTTATGAAATATCAGTACGGTAATATCAATTTAATCCATAGATTTTAGATTTTTTTATTCTTGTTCATATAAAAGGAAGCTTTCGGCTCAACAGCGACTTCGCTCTACACATTCATAACTTCTACTAGTCATGAAATTTCACTCAGATAACAAAAAGTACATTCTTGGAATATTGGGGACATTTCTGGTCACTAGATTTAAACAATTTTAGTAATTTTCGTTACGTCAAATTTGAACGAAGAAAATGTAAATTTTTTAATCATTTACCCTTCCACTGCAAAAATATCACAAGTCCAAGCACCAACAAAAAAACGTCAATGATAATGAAACTAAAATATCAAAGAAATAACTATAGACGATATATGAAATTATAAAAACTCGAATGCATAACAAAGGCAAAAGGGATTAGTACATATAGGGAGAGTAAATAATAATAATAGAATAGGGTTTTAGAGAAATTTTAAGCATTTACCAAGCAAAATTTAAATAAATTTCATACAGCTGGAGAAATTCAAACGATCAATCACGTTTCAATTTCATTCTAAAATAAGTACGAAAGTTAGATGCATGCGTACATTATTTGATTCAAGTATCAAGTCAGTTTTATGTTCATTAAGAATAAGAGTGAAATGTTAACTGTATCTAGTGTCTAAATTTAAATTGTGTAAATTCGCGGTCAACCGGAAGAAGTGACAATGTTCGTTTATAAAAATATTTGTGTTAACCACGGCCGTGAACTATTAAAAGCACATTTTTAGAAATCACGGAGTTCAAAAAGCGTGATTAATTACGTTGTTACTTTGCGTGTTTTTTCGGAAAAATTTCTAGAACATCGTCTTATCCTAATTTCTGACAACTTTCCACTGCAATTACTTGGTTGTCAGTTCCGTTACGGTCTGTTTCATGCAGAAATTTACTGTACATCGCCGTTTCTTTTTCTCCGGGGATACAACACAGTTTAAGATATATGCTTTCTTTGTGGGTGAGAAAAGAATATGGAAACAGATGTGTCACACACGGAAGATGTTAATCACTTTTGGCTTTTTTTGGTGGGGGGGGGGGCGACTAAGAGGGCTAACAAACTAAGGCGCTCTGTGAACGTAGATAACGGGTTTAACTCCTGATAATCATATGTTTTATATTCATGTTTCGCCCAGAAAGATATTTTGTTTTAAGTCTGTAATGGTATGATTAATTTTTTTTAAAAAAAATTACTAATCATAGCCACATTAATCCGGGTGGCATTGGTTTTAATTCACTCGAAAGGAAATAAGTTCCAACAGAGACTTCTTTTATGTTTATTAACACGATTAATTATTTATATAAAGTTTCTTTCAAATAATAATTATACTTCTTTTACTCATTATGAAGAGGTGCCAATGAATTAAGCAATGAATAATTCAAATAGATAACAGTGAATTTTGTGCTTTTGGAGGAAAAATCATGCGCCCTATAACAGGTTAAACTGCTTTATGAATGAACTATTTTCTGTTACAATAGTTTCTAAAATGAATACAAATATACTGACAATTTTTTGATTAATTAAATATTGATATTTTAATCAGATTCGTGAAAGGTTCCAAGTTACTACTGTGTGATCAATTCTGTTCCATTAATTAAACTCATAAACACAACTTAATATATCGATTAACATTTAATTAATTTTTATTATGTATGGTTCCGCCATTACTCATTTTAATCATTTATTATTATTCAATATTATTCTGTTCAAGGATAGTTTTAAATTGTTTTAATCTATTCTAGTTCACGATTTCCCACTCATATGTTGTGTGTCATTTGTACAGTTTTATTGCACAAAACACTTAAAAATAAATCTTCATCGCTGCATTAGTCAGGTAATTTTTTAAAATATTTTTCATAGTCACACCACTGTCAAGAGACTGTGTACCATTAGGGAAACATAATTATTTAATGGCATCACTTGTAATTTCCTTGAATCGTGACCGTTTCTTCTTTTGTTATTATACTAAGGAGGTGAGGTTACCGTTCATATAACTTCGTCATTTCTTCCATCTGGTTTGATTTTAATTTTAGAAATAAATTTAATGAGCATACATACAAACAAAATTGAAGTTTTATTCTACTATAACGTTTCGGTGTCAAATTTGGAACATCCTCGGGTACAAATTAATTTCTTCCTATTTTTAATATTTTGAAGTATGTATATATCAATATTAGTCAGCCTCTGTGGTCTAGTGGCTAGCGTTACTGTTCGTACCTCAGAGGTCCCGGGTTCGATACCTGGCAAGGGCATGGGTGTTTGCGTACGCCTTTGAGTACTGTTGCCGAATTCCCAGCACACTTGAAACTCAAACTTATTAAAAGAAGGCGACCTGTCTGCCAAAAAACCTCGACACCAGAAAGTATGAGGGGGCAAGATTAAGAAAGAAAGAAATATATCATTATTAATCTTGATGGAATATATACGCTTCCATTTTTAGCAAGATTAGTATTTAGTTACATACTTCAAAATTAATAAACCTGAAGTAATTCAATTGTATCAGATGAAGCACACAGATTCCTATACGCAAGATCGTAAAAAACTTCATTTTTGTCCGTACATTGTCATATAATTTATTAGTGTATATTTTTCCTAGAAAAAAATATGTAAATTGAAAGATAAATTAAAAGTTTTAATATATAACTTATAACTCCTAATTTAATACTTTCAAGATCCTCCTGGGGATCGTACATTATCTGCACTGAATTTCTTTACTTTACTAATGGCCAACATTCATCAGTTCTAAGAACATCTGATTTAGAATTCATTAAAAAAATGTCGTAACACTAACCACCAAAATCATCCGAATTTAACATCGTGCTTCATTTTTAACTGGTTTTGACTTCTGTTAACCGTTTTTCGAATCGGAATGCTTTACGCCGATATTCTCATAAGAAAATACAAAGAGAGTCTAAAATTTCGGCATTTCATATGAACCAAAAATTGTATGCATCCAAAAGTTATCGTGGAATCAAACTTGATAGATAGATAACAAATAGACATCTCAGTGAGATTGATTTAACTCGTTTATGACATAAAACTTACACGAAACGTTAAAAAATTAATTAACTAAATAAATTTACTAGATAAATTTGAGTGTTTAAAATACTTGTTACATGCCTTACAAATTTTTGCGTTATGCGTGGCCTGAGATGTAGTAGATGAATAGTCGTTTATCACTTTTTAACTACCCATGCAAGTACTTCTTTTGTAAGTAATGTAATTGAAATACCTCATGTTCAACTACGTGCTAAAAATGTAAGAAGATGCCTGCATATCTTTGCCATCCAAGTAGTTTGATTTAGTTTCCCCACGACTTGTACGTCGTGGGGCCCGGGTTCCACAGGTGCTGTTCTGCCAGCTGAGCTGTGTTCTTGCAAGGAGGCTACGGAAGGGCGGATAGGAAAGAGAGGAGGGAAAGGGGAGAGGGAGGCGACGGCCGACCGCCATTTTGTGGTTCCAGAAAGGCAAACGAGCGCGACGGCGTCGAACGGGCGAAGCGGGGAGGGGCGGCCCCGGCGTCGTGCGCACCACACCTAGCGCAATTCTCTCTCTCTCTTTCTCTCTCTCTATCTCTCTCCCTCCGATCATTGCAATGCCCGATACTACAATCATACTTGCCGAAAACGATTTTCAATATTGTACGGAAAAGCTTGTATTGAAAACCAAGTGATAGATCGTTCTTTCACGATTCTCTCGAACATTCATTGTCATCTTTGACATTTCAATCCGTATTATACCTCCTTTTTACGTAAAGAAATAATGGGATGAGGATTCACAGAATATTATTATAATATACATTTTAAACATGTCATTTTTGTTTATCATCATTAAACATCCACATAGATAATTTAAGTTTTAGTAAATCAAAAAATAATAAATTAATATACGAAAAAAATTATGACAAAAACTTGTAGCATAAGGCTAATCAGGTAATATAATATTTCCGTACTTGAGTATTCTCGTTTACTGATTTTCATTCAAAGATGTAAGGCTTTTCCGTGTGTATCTGAAGTAGAAAACGTTCTAAGTACGCTAGTAATTTTTTCTCATGGAATTTCATTGTATTATTCTGCAGTATCAGCGAAAAATTTTTTAACTTGGCAATTTCTACTACACGGGCAACCAATAACAATATCCTTCACTTAAATTATTATTTAATTTATATTATAATTCAGTGTCGTATTTCAGTCTGAAATATTACTACAATATAAAAAGTTTATACTATAAGTAATTTTCAATTTTAACTTTTCCAAATTTAATATGATTACGACGTTTATTTCGCCTTAAACCATAATACGAATTATTATCCTAATATGATAGAGCTAAGACTAGTTTTTTTCTCAATAATATATCACGTCACTTTTTCAAGTAATTAATTGCACGGCAAGCCAAATAATTTGGACTTTTTCGTACGTTTCGATCATAATTCTTTCTTTAGTTAAAAATATACTAAGCTCTTCTGAAGTTTACTTTTGTTAAGTACTGAAATACAAATGAATTGAATTTGTCATGTCCAACCAGAGTAACTTTTGCTTCCTGGTCGGTTCCAACGGAAGTGAAGTCTGAAAACTGTGGCCGGTATCTAGGATGAGTAAAATAAAAAGACTTGGTTCGTTTGTGAATTAGTCGTTAAGTGAATTCCCTATTTGCTTTTCGTTAATCCTTCTGATACGTAATAATATCGGATAATGCGTAATGTTTAGCCTGTGCTATTAATTAAATTGAAGGTTTTCACGTGTAGTTAATGATTATTGTTACTTTTTATTTTTTCGCAACGGGACTTCCCCAAATACGCAGTGCAAAATGTTTTGGACTGCAATATGTGAACGTTCTGAAATATCTCCATGTATTATTTTCCAATCGACAAGACATTACTTTTAATTAAGAAAGTTGACATACAATGTAAATTATTAAACTACGACATTTGTGATTGTGAATCCCTACAGTCACGTTAAATCCACATGCTCTTATTAGCGAAGTAAATATAAATATTCCAGTTCCGTAGACTGTATAGAATAAGGGATTCTCAGCCGTACTCGGTAACTTGTGACGCGTGAATTCCTGAGGGCCGGGGTTCGGGGTTGAGGTGAGGGCGCGATGTCCGCTTCCTGCAGGAGCAGCAGCATCGTCTCCAGAACCGAGGGCGTTCTCCCTCGGGACCGCCGTCTTATTGATCAACAAGGAAGGGGGAGAAGAGGGAGAGGGAGAGAGAGATTAACAACGGCGTGCCGGAGCCAACCGCCATGGAGAGCGCGCCACTTGTGCGCTTCCTTGCAAAAATACAACAAACACAAACACTCGCACGTCCGCTCCTCTCTGTCAAACAACATAAAGAACAATAAAATTTACGCTCGCTTAACAACAGGCACGCACCAGCACAAGTACGTTTACGGATATATTTAAAACCAACCATCTTAAAATCCTATTTAAATAAACATTCTACTTTAATTTCCCAAACTTATTCTTAAATAACTAAATTAAGAAATTTGGGCACACAATAAGACTATTTAAAATTTCAAATATTATTCGCTATGTTTCATAGTTTTATTTTCTCTACAAAATACTATACACGTCTTTACCAATATAGTCCTCTTGTGTAAAATATTTATTATATCATTTCTTCATTGAGAGCCTCGGTAGCTTTCGGTCTCTAGCGCCATATTTATCTCTTTCTAATTTTTTTTATTTGCAAATCAGTCGTTAAAATATTTAAAGTAAATATACAAAATTATAAAAACGTTAAAAAGTTTTTTTACACCTTGTACATTTTGCGATGTTTTTAAAATTTTTTAAAAGAATTTGTAAATAAATTAAATAATTTAATAACTACTGTGCAATGTACATAAAGAATTTCGTAGAAACAGATGAATATGGCCCCAGAGGCTGAAAGCTACCGTGACTTTCGATGAAGAAATGATATAAAATAATTATTTCATACAAGAAAATATTATTCACGTTGGGTTAACATTATCAAACAAGACTGAAATAATATTAATTCTCGAGTATTTGTAAATACACACTTTCTATGTTTCTGACGTGTTGCACTGAGTTGTTATGAACTCTGAATTAATTATGACATGAGAATTTTGTGCTTATAAACATAAAAATGCAGCTTTCACGTGTTCTGACATTTAAAACTGGTTTTAAAATTGCTTAATCAGCATTTTTTGATTTATTATTGCACGCTGTACAAACAGAATTCAATTTGTTTCTTTACTCTCCACTAAATACAGACAAATGACGCCCTTTTTTAATAACAAGCAGTAACTAATAATAACGCTGATTAAATGTTTTTATCCCCTGTAGAAAAATTATGCGCTAAATTCTGTAAGGGTTACCAAATCTTAAAATATATTCTCTACATTTGACAGAAGAAAATTATTGTCATGTATAATCGCTGGATTTGTAAAATTAAGAGAAGCTACATGATTTTAGGTTGGAATTTTTATACAATGATATTCAATATGAGTTTTATTATTAACCGGGAAACCCCAATTTTTAAGTACCCTCGCGTATCTAATTTTTTTTTGCATTGTTTACGTTACGTGTAGTACGAAGTACATTCTTAAATTGTTATGAAGTATATTTGCTGATGAAAATTTGTTCAATTTTTGTTAAATATATTCGTTTGCAAAATTTTCAAATTCATTGGTTTAGGTCAAATGAATATTTGCTGGATATTTTTCGCGAAGAATAGTTTAGAGTTAGATTTCATTTCACATGAAACAACGATTTTGGTTGTATTCGTTGTTGTTGGTAATCGACTTTCAGCTGAAGTGGTCGACTAAAATAGAATCCCGCTAGAACCAGTCCCCCGGCATTTTTCGTTAAGAAAGCTCTGGAATCGCTCACACACACAGAGCCGGAGAACGTACTCGTGACCGGCCGGAGTTTTATTGAGGTAAACACAGGCAAAATAGCAGAACCGGCCGCTATAAAAGGGAATTGCCATCTAAGTCGGGCATCTTTCTGGTGGCTGCACCCTGGACCGGCCTCTCACGCAGCTACGCACGAGCGCGTCGCGTCGCGGGCTTGCGTAACGCGCAGGAGCAGGGGGGCTTTGTGTCCCACTAACGCCACACCACGCCACGTCAAACATATGCGAAACCAGCGCGCAATCGCCCAGCTTCGCTGCGACTTACACTTTCTTATTGATCTCCCCACCCCACCCTAGCCCATCCCATCCCGGCAGACTTCTTAAAGAGGGATGCTGCGAGGACCACTGTCTCTCCATCCACGTGCAGCTCAGCAACCCCGCTAACATCAGCAATGTAAATAAAACACTTCTAACTAACTGTAAATATTAATCCACACCGCGCATTATTAAAACTGTTTACATTTTTCCATAGAGAATGAACAGTAAAAAAATATCATACTTCAGAAGTAGCGTTACTATAGAAAGATATTCCTGTTTTATTTTGTACCTGTAGTAGATATCAAAAGAAAAAATTGGATGTTATAAAAATTGTAAATGTATCTCATAAAATGTGCGATACCATCATCGATAAACGAATTAAAGTCTAATGATAACATTTTAATTTTTGTTATGGTAGAATCAGTTTTTTAAACAAAACTTGAAATTTATTTTAAACTTTGATGCATTGAAGAGAACGAATCGAATCAATTGAACTATGTTCATATCGACCAATTATTGAATCTTATAAGCCACCGTGTCGCGCGAATTTTCGTCAGTAGGGAAGTCGGGGTGGAACGCGACACTTTGTTTAACAATGTTTGTAAAATTGTAAACAAAGAAAAAACGCTTCATAAAACTTTACAACAGTTTATTCTATTACTTACTAAATCTAATATCAATATAACTTAAAAACGAAATTAGAGTTTTGGTTTATTTAAAAAAATAATAAACTGCCCAACGGGTCAGAACGGTATTGGGTATTTTATATTTAAAATTAGTGCAAAAATTTAAATTTAATTTAACAATAATCTTAACAGCTTTGTGCTCTTTTTCTCAGATTCGTTTTTTCGTACGGTTCATCGATTTATCAATTTCTTATGCAAATATGTTTTGTTTTCAACTTCTAAAATTTTTGCTAACATTTTTTTCATTCTTTCCCTTCCTATTCTTTCTCAATATATTCTTTTTGGGTACAGAATCCTGTAACTCATTATTATAAGGCGAGTCTGAGGTTTCTTCTCGAATAACACATTTTGCCTTATACAGTAGTATCCCGTTCCGCCTCGCACACTAGTCTCAGTTTAAGGTTTTTCACCGAGTCTTAATGCAAGCAGATTTAATTTTTATACGTAGCTTATATATAGATAAAGACACATAGTTTACCAATATATACCATTAAATAGTTAAAGCGAGGAGATTTTTGAGTTAGCTTCTCTCGAAATTTTGCAAAAATTATAAATTCATATAATTAAGACGCCAAACAAAAGAGTTCATACGCAAGATGTAGTCAAAACTTGGTCAAGTCGGCTGCCAGGACTTCTTCCTTGACGTGCTACAATTTTCCACCCCTATTTACTAATCTATAGCACTATCCAGGAAAAATAGGGCATCTCGTTCTACCCAGCTATTTCGTTCCGCCCCGGCTTCCCCTTTCAGTAATATGGAAATTAATTGCCTTTTGTAAATTCAGGTTTCAAAAATAAAAGAATTAAATTTGATTATAAACTTTCTGAATCAGATTCCTGATAAAAACAACCCGGAATTTTATGATACTTCTGGATTTTAATAGCAGGGTTTGTATTATACACCCCGTGCTACAGCTTGGGCAAAATGTTGCGCTTTGCAACGTTGCGTGACTCGGAAGAACTGAAAATGCGTACGCGCACGTGTGTATGCTTGTGAGTGTGTGAGAAACTCGTGTGCGTTTTTGCTGAGCGTCGACGCCCCCCCAGAACAGTAACGAGCGCCTCTCAGCTGCGGGGGCGGCGGGGGCGTGCTTCTCTTTTATGCCTCGATTTTATGACTCCGCGCCATCTTGAGGCGGAATGACGGCCATTTCTTTGCCCGTCCTTCTCGTGGAACAACACGACATCAAACGGGAATGGGGGAGCGCTCTGCTCCATTTTAGTCTAAAAAAGGCACGCAGTAGGGGGAGGGAGAGCGGAGATATTTCGCCATCACCCCAATGACATTTAACAAGAGGGGTAAAGTCGCGAGCCCAGAAAAACATGGCCTGTAGAGTTTCCGCCGATAATTGTGGCTAAATATCCGCTTCGCATCAAGAACAACTTGACACGCAACTTTGCCATTCAGGCTGAAGTTAAATCCTGTGCCATGCCCTATTCCGCATTAAAAGACTTAATCCAACCTCTGACACACAAAACAATTAGTAATTTATAAAAAAAGAATTTTCAGTCCTTTACGAATGTCCTTCGTCACACTATGGCGTTTAGAATAATCGCGATCATATTTCGAATGTTTATTTCCATATGTCCACGTGTCTGTTAATCGAATCGCATAAATTCTTCCCGACGACATTGCACACAATTCAGCGTATGATATATTTCGCTTGAATAATTATTTGTGTGCGCTTTGACTGGATGATCATGGAAAACATCATCAAGATTCAATTCAAATGTGCATTGGTAATTTGGATGACTTTTGTATTTGATACGAAGCTACTGATCATTATCACGTATGACGGTGTTTTATTTTACAGTAATATTAACCCAGGGAATTCACCTATTTATACTCAAATCTAGTGAGGCAAAATTAAAAATACTTTCAACCAACTTATGTTACTATTAATTAAAATACCCATCTGTAGACAAATCTCCTGTTGTTTAAGAGGCTATGATAAATCTTTGTACGTTAACCCTTAAATTTACAACTCTCCTACTGATGATTTTTAAGGTTAAATTTTCCTAAAATAGTTGCAATTAAATCAAGCTTACTTTAGTAAAATCTATCCCTTTAAATTAAACAAGTTGGAGGCAGGAAAGCAACCCAAGAATTAATTACTGGTTCTTTTTAGCATTTATACATGCGTTGCGGACAAGAAAACGTAAAAAGTCAGGGTTTTTTGTTTCTTTCTTATAGCTCGACTTTGACAACAAATAGATTAGTAACTATTGCTTCGAATTGGTCTTAAAATTTAACGGAAAAAAATATAAAAAATTCTAAACTTATCTGCAAAATTTGAATTATTTGTGTTTCTTACTTTTTAAAAATTAATTAATTAGTGGACCTTTACTAATTCTTGGACATTGCATCGCAGAACAGTGTTCCAAAGCTTTTCTTGTAGTAGTTTAAAGTCATAAATATAAAATATAAGCTTCATTGATGTAACAACGCTCCAAATTTAGTACGATTTTTAGAAAGTGTAGCGAGGAAGGGCAGGTTTATTACGTGCAGGAGGGAAAAGTAGTCACGTGCTTTTCTTAGTATTTTCTAATATCCATTTCTAGCTGCTTCAGTATAAAACTTCGGAAGTGTTACACTTACGTCGCAAATATCAGGCATAATTATTTTAGTGGCAGAATAATGTGCGTTATTCAGAGACACTACGTATTAATTTATACTGCGAAAGTCGTAAGAACATTATGTTTGATGTCTGTTGGTTTTGAAACTTCGTTAAGTCTTGCAAATATGGAAACGTTTTTAGACACTTTTCTTATAGTTGTTTTTTTATTTTCTTGTCTGTTAGTAAAAGAAGTGACAAAAGAATGCAAGCGTAACAATTTCTGTAGATTGTAATGTTTGGCGAAGAATGTAGATGATGATGGGATACAGGTATAATGTTTCAAAATGAGGTTACACTACTCGTTATGTTACAAAAAGGGATTATGATTCTCATAGGATAAAGATATTACTGGTAATAAAGTCCCAAACTACTTTCAAGCTAAGGTCAATTTTTTTCTCGAGGCACGAAATAGCCCGTTTAAGCTCTTGCGTCACTTTAATTTATAGAAAGCAATTATTTTGCCTAGCTCATAGTTGCCCTGTGGGTAAATTGAAACGACGCGACGCAGCGTCCCTAGGGGTGCATTGTCCAGTTTACCGCCCCATTACCTGACACGATCACCGTGACAATAGCGACAGACTCCCCCGTCTCATCCACAGGAGAAGTCACATATAGGAATATAACAAAACAAACTGTCAGATACTGAATCCGGTAGCCATTTTGTAATCAAGCAGTTTGCCAACAATCATTACTCTAAATCAGTGGAAAATGTGCAAAACATATTTCCGTTTTTAAAATCTCAGAACGGTTATTCTACCCGGAGATAATTTCTTTTTAAAACATAATGTCAGCATGTCTACAGTAACACCGTAACAACGGTTTATGGACTCGTTCAAGAACTTGAAAAGCTATTCTTTCAATTTAAACTTAACTACGTATTATTAATAAATATTATACGGCCTGCTACCTTGATCTTTCTTCGACATCCCCCCTTTTCAATTCCCATCCTATTCTATTAAAGGGGAGTTTCCTGTTTCAGCATCACCTTCTTGTTATCCAAAAGTATATATCTATCAGACAAGTTTTAATAAAAGAAACAATTATACGGAAAAAAGTTTTTAAATACAGCTGGAAGATTTACTGCTTCTCGGCGTCTTTCTTTAATAAGATCAGTATAGTTCATTATTTGAAAAAAAACACAAACTGACAAAGAGACTGTTATAACGCATTTAATAGACTCGTTTAGATGGAGAAAGACGAAAAACAACGTCGGAGCGCTCAGTTATATATGTAAACAATTTTTGCTGTCTAATTGTTTTTCCTGTTAAAAATTGTCTGAAAACTAACATCGTATAATTTATTAGGCGTAAAATTCTTATTTTTAATTGTAAGCACCTTACATAAATTAGGTCTGTGTAGACTAAGGCTGTAGTCAATAATATGGAACGGACTTGGAATCTAAAAAACGAACTTTGTATTCAAGGGTTTCAACCTATAACAGTTGCAGAGAATTTAACGATGGCTCAGATAGACAAACATTTTTATTTTCTGTAAAATGTAAACATCATAATTGTTATGTGGGTGTCTTCAGATACTGACTATATGGTATTTTTTTAAATTTTTATAACCATCCTTTAATACAAAATGGAAAAAACTTTTAAAGCATTATTAAACATGTTAATTTATTCATAAGAGTTAAGGGACTTATTTTTGAGATGTTATAAATTTTAAAATTGTTCTAATAACACTCTCACACTTCGATCAGTGTTATTTATCTTGGGATAGTGAATTTATCTATTATTATTTAATTTGTATTCGTATTTTACGTAGAAATAAAATTATTAATTCCAGCTACAGATATAGTTTTTGTTAGGTTTATATTTTTATTGTGATTAATGCTGGAACAATTGGAATAAATAACGGTCGAAAACGATAGTAGTTGGTTCAAAAGGAAATATGAAAATGTTGCAAAATTGTTTACCATTATAAATGTAAAACCAATACATAAATTTACTTTGTTTTAATGAAATCCTGTTTAGTTAGGTCTATAGCCCTATTTCGGTTTTTATTTTTAATCTGGAGTGGAAATACCGTTACGTAATTTCTTATTCATTGCACGGTTACCAAATGTAGTTTCTCAAATTTTTCAGAGGCATGAGTAGAGAAATTCTTTAATTTTCAGAAATATAAATTAAGAGAAATTACACTGTAACGTATCAGTTATAATTATTTAAAACTAACGGGTATACTCATGGATGTAAAATATATTTGTGATATACGATTGAGTAATTAAGTATAATTTTTGTTAGAATCACAATAAATAAATTTTAGAGATCAGATACAAAATTAACTAATACCTTTAAAAAACTTTTTCATTCTGAAATCGCAATGGGTATCATTCGTTATCCAGCTCATTTTTTTTCTGAGTGGATGAACAGTATGGTGATTTATAAACGTTTACGCAGAGGAACTGAGGCTCGGCCAGGGGATGAGTCATTATAAAAGCTGGTTCCATCGTCCCCTGGTTGGCGTTCCTTTTCCTTTTGATAGTAGGGACATTTCTATTGGCCGGGTAATTAGCTGCTGCAGTGAAATGCAGGGAGAGGCGTGGTCTGCTGCGCTTTCTCCCTCCGTAACATATGGCTCCTCGATGAAAGTTACGATACCCCACCAGTTTACGACCTCTTCTTATTTATACCCGTAACGACGTGCCTGCCATATTTGGCACCCTTTCACGCCAAATTCCTTTCATTGCACCGTTGGATGTAATCTTTAGCAGCAGAGGTCGAGATGGGTCAGCGCGCTGTGTGTCTCCTCCACCTGTTTCCCTGTAGGCCTCACCTCCAAACATACTGTTACAAGATGTTGATGGCAGTAATTGACTAACAAATTCTAGTAGCTACCGTACATGGCTTGGTTCCCTAGTCGACACCGTGTCGTTAGCGTATCTCTAAATGTAATCCGTTTTTCTAAACAATTGACATTATAATTGTATTTTAAATTTAATCACAATCTTATGTGATTTAATAGTTTATTTAACAGAAACCTGAATAGAAATTCCATTTAATTTTTTTAATTGCATGAGATGAAATCTTCCTCCCAGAGTAGTAATTCGTGGGGAGAAATAGACAAGTTTTATTAGCAAATATACCATCATGTTTCTGTATTCAAAAGTTTATTTTGACTTATCTGTATTCCAAAATGTAATACAATTTCTTCTCTTCCTTAGCCTTCCGCAGATCACTTTCACAATCACACAATAAACAATTAAACACTTTGCTTTGATCTCAATTTTCATTTAATTTCACTTTCGTCTTATACGGCTTTTCTTACTAATTTCTCCCTCCTCGGTCACGATTCCACAGCTACCATCCCTGTCCCAACAACGTTTCCTCAATTCTTACATATTAAAATATTAATTCGTCCTTTCTCCTAGGACAGCATATCATGAGTCTGGAAATCTTAAAACATACTGCGTAGTTTCATTTCCGCTCTGCTACTGTCGTTATTGTCCAGCGTCATCCTGTCATAAACTAGGTCAATCCTTTTCCACTCGACCTTCGAACATCCCTCTTAACCGAGTCAGACGTGTCAAAATACGTAACCTTTCCCAGTCTTTGAATTCTAAAAAATTTATCTTGGACCTTTTCAATTTTGCATCATTGCACTTATTAGGTGATAATTTTGTTCAGGTATTTCAGTGTCTGATTACGAGAGAGAAGGAGAGAGAGAGAGAGGGGGGAGACGGGCAGATGGTTATAGACTAACGATTAGAGTGACAAATTCTTCATATTTATCAGCACTGAAAATAGAAAATAAATCATAAGATTCCTCTTCTTCTGTTAGCGATTTAAGGTTACATTCCATAATGGACATTGTTCTCTCCTTAATTAAGAGAAAGGAAATTGGATCGATTCAAACAAGAGCGTTGTGACGAATGACGTTTTCATATTTAAGTAGTTCCTCTGTTCTGCTTCCAGGATAAAGCAAATTCCAACGTAAAAGAAATAAGAGAGACCAAAATGGAAAATGTAAGACACGCGAATCAATGCACGGAACAAAAACACTTCATTCAATTTATCTCAAGAGATTAATATTAAACGCTGAATTTAGGAAACGTGCGTCTACAAAGGAGTGTTTTTCTAGCGGGGATGAAGCAATGTTGTCGCTTGTAATCTGCGTTTTTCTGTTTGATTGTTTGTGCAGTGGAGTACCCCGTTTCTCTCCCCCTCCCCCCTCTCCGCCAGGACCTATCCTATTCATCCGGTGTCAATGGCAGAACACAATGGCGACCAGGTATGAAGCCGGCTATCGTTTACAAAGTCAACAATACACAGCTTCAAGAACACCCCACTCGCCGATCACAAAGGGCCCCGTCAGTGCGCACCCCCAGGAATCCGCCAGAGTCGACTCGGAAAGATTGAGATCTTCCCACACGACCTCAAATTGTCGACGTGTCAACTTAAAGGAAATGGATTTATGAGGCATTTAAGTCATTCCAATAGCAATGTCTCGCTGAAATATTATTGCCTCATCAAGTCCAGAGAGATGTGTTGAACACACGGTTCAACACACAATACATCTGCCACTGTGATAAATACCAAAAGTGTAATGAATATTTTATAGCTGTTATAAAATATTAATATAGGATTCATACTAGTTTCCTGAATGTTTATCCTCAGATGGAAATTGATCATTCAATTACTATAGAATATTACTGGATTTATTAAGCAGCAAGAGTAAATGCCTACATAACATTGATCTCGTTTTACATCACCCGATTTGAAAAAAACTATTGTGAAATACAAGTGGTACAGAAAGATGAAGAAGTGATGAAGGATAAAAAAGCCGACGTTTCAAACTGCAATCATCTTTGTTCGACTTCGGAATTATTGTTTATTCCCTTTTAAATTACATTTTCCTTACTCACAAATAAATACTCTATTTACATTACTTATTTAAAATATTTCTTAAGAAAAATCAGACACTAAAATATCCGAAAATATTATTTTAAGTTTCAAAATTAAATTGGTTATTAATATCGCTTTAGCATTCGGTAAAAATTGAAAACTTTGGAAAAACAGAACGCCTTCTTTAGTGTAAGAAATAAAATAGTGACGTAAGAACCTATGGGAAAAAACTAGTACAGCTCATATTTTAGTAAGTTTTACAACGCACTTATGAGTAAGATAGTTTCGTGGATTAATGCCATGAAATTTAAGCAAATTTTTGTGTATACCTACCTAAAAAATGCGGTTGTAAAAACGTGGTTCCAATTATTGTTTTAATAAATTATATAAAGGTAAATTAAACGGCCGTATATCTTAATATATCTCAAGTCACTCCTTCGGGTCTATTTCCTGCGAAAGAAAGTATCTTGCAGATTCTCTGGCATTATACTCGAAGGGCCGCGTGTAAGTAATCGTTTTAAATTCCCTTCCCACTATTTAATTACGCTTATATACATAACAGCAAAATAAATTAAGTGTTCAATTTCGGTGTTTCGTCTGAAATTTGGAAATTATTCAATTAAACGTAAATATTGAAAAAAATTACGGTCGCTTAGTTTGTTTCTAATAATTTATTTTCTCCTGATAAAGTCTCAAATTTGAGATCAAAACGTTGGAATTAAATAAAAAAAATATTTCTTGTTTATACGATCGTTTAATTTATCTTTATATAAACTTTTGAAAAAGTGAAATATTATAACACATATTCTAAAACTCTGGTCAGTGTTACTATTAATAGTCTTTTAATTATCACTTAATGTTTAAATGAGGCCAAAAACAGACAACTAGTAAAACAAAACCAAAATAATTTAATGCAACTACATGTTTCGGTACTGATCTGGACCCTTTAATTATTTTGGTTTAGTTTTACTAATTTTCTGTTTTTGGCCTGATTTAAACCTTAATTTAAAGTTACAGACGTTAATAACTATTAATTATCCCTTGATTTAAGTTGAGTTTCAATTTAACCTTTGTTATTCAGTTTTTTTAATACGCTGTTTAACAGTATCGTAGATAGTAACGTTCATATAACGTAAAATGAAGAAATATAAAACAAAAACTATGTTCACAATATTGCGGAAGAACTGCTTTTAAATAAATTTCACTCGATTCAAATTCCTAGGCTGGTACCGAGTATCGCTTCACGCTTGCCCAATTTGGTTGTATCAGCTGTTAATAATAATATTTGCGATCGGCATTATTATTCATAAGAGTTGATATTGACAGTAAATAATAAGAAAAAGGTGAGTGTAAAAATAATTTTCATAACTAAATTTAACAACGTGTTAAGGAGATTTATATGGTTTTACAATCGTAGCAAGTGATAATTAACTCTACGGGGTTGGGGTACACAAGATTGGAAGGAGTAATTAATTAGTCTATAGACCTACTTCGTGCAGTGAATCCGCGTCAACTGTCTACCTTGTAACTACGCTATGAAAAATATGAGAAATTCAGCTTAGGGTTTTGTCTTCTTATATTATTAATTATATTAAACAACAAAAGTCATTTAAATTTTCAGCTCTGTTCTTTCGATTTTTTTAATGATAGAGCTACATTAATGTCCCGTATAAGCATGGAGTTTAAATTTGATGACAACGATAGATAATATTCTTTAGGTTTTCTATTGTCTTTCACCTCTCAGATTTTCGAAGAATCTAAAAATAAAATACATAATGCTTCCAAGTATTTTACCACAATTTCAGCGAAAAGGGGAGGAAGAGGATTTCCCATTGGGGAACCACTAATTTGTTGATAAATGTTGTTAGTGGAAAAATAAGTGGAATTCAAAATTAAATTTATAGAGATAATAATTTCAGAGGCTCCAATAGAAGGAAGTCATTGTCATGCTACTAATTGTTCCTATTAAATTCATTTTTATTTTTCGTGCCAAATCATCAGTCCATGTTTTCCTCAGTACGAAATACGAAAAAGTATAGATCCCTTGACAATTGTTGTTTTAGACCTTAATCACATAGTGACATGTTGGGTGGAATAATATGAATCTCATCTGGAGCTCCATTACATTTTGGCAATGTTAGTGATACTAATTTCTAAACAGTGTTTATAGCATGACAGTATCGAGTACTATTGTTATTTCGTTGCGGATAACACTTGGAGTTGGAGATGTTCTGAATAGGATAATTAATAGTTCTTAGCCTCGGAAGGAAGCACTGGGGTCATTCATTACCGGAGCGGTAGCTTCACACCACACCCAGGTGGCGTTGGGTGTTTTGCACGTGCAGTGTCCTGCGCCGACAGCTGCAGCAGCACAAAGCCCAGACTATGAAGTGAGCAGCACTCCATCAATTGCCGCCTCTCCCTTGTCCCGGACCCTCCCAAACACGACTTTAAATGGCCATTGAGTGCGTCGCTCAGATATTTATACTCTGAGCTCCACCATTGTCCCGCAGGTCTTACCTCTGCAGATTGGATCCCGTATCGCGGCCGCCACAGCTCTGCCAGGATTACAAGGGATCAACACCACGGAAGAACAACGGCCCCTGACAGCTCCCGTGTTAACACTCCGCAGTCTGGTTAATCGCACAGCTCGAAACTCTCGCCTCAGGTCACTCCCTCAGGTCTTTTTCCTGCAAAAGAAACTACCCTGAAGATTCTCTGGCATTATACTCCCTTCCCACTATTAAGTAAGTTTATTGCGATAAAAATAAGGGTCGCGCAAATAATTATTTGCTGAGAAATTGGATGTATTGTTCATTTAATAGAAAGTATTCTTCGTCCTCAAGAATGGTCAGTTAATTCAATTTAAATTATTTTATTGTACACAGGCAACTTTTGAAATTTTAAGTTCTTCAGTATTTCCACGCGTATTTTGGTAGAAGTTTTTCCAAGTCAAATGCACGATTTTTTTTTGCGTTTTTATATTATAGTATAAAATTTTATAAGTATGTGCCCTCTTACCTCATTTAGTTTATGTTTCTCTAAAGAATTCTGTTCTTGGATAAAGTGTAAGACGATTCTGAAATAACAGTTTAACAATTTTCGAGTAATGTTTTCCTGACTGACAAAATATTAAGTTAATAAAAGTAATTTTTGGCCTTTTTGCAAAGTTATGTATTCAAATAAAAGACTTGCACCTTCCTTAGGTTTTTCTTCCTGTAGAAGACATATTTTACAAACAGTTAGACTTGGCGGAATTAAAATTTAAACATTGTTTCATTCAGGATAAGGAAATACAAACCCTCGATTATGATAAGTAATATCCAATTATTAACAACACTTAACATATTCAGTTAAAATATGACGTTATTGTATTTATTGAACCAGGAGTCAACTGTAGCATACCAGTCATAATTGGCGGCCAAAAGAACTTATACATCAAACTGAAAAAGCTGATTAATAAAAAATTTGTCACGACGAGGTTTAAAACGAACCATTATCCCACATTAACAAAACGTTTAAAACTATAGCAAAATTTCTGTAGAAATTGTAATGGAATCGTGTGGATGATTTGTTGGAACATGTTTACTAATGACTTCACTAAATTTTGAAACAGTTTACGCGGCGTCACTAAACAGCATATTTTTGAGAAGTATATGAGAATGAAAAAACAATTATTTCTTACTCAGTTAGGGGAATCTTCAGTGATAAAATAATTTAAATAAGCGTAATTTATTGATTAAGTGATATTTCGTCTTACCTGGAATTTGAGAGAAGTTACATAGGAACTTAAGGGGCTAATGATAATTGTCCTCCGCTGTGCTACCAGAACCCCAGTCCTGGAAGCAGAACGATACGAACCCCATCATCAATAAGTGAAGGTTCCAAGGGTGACATTTGTTAGCAGAGTAACAAGCATGCAGCTGTTTGCCGTTGAGGTATTTCATACCGTGGCAGAGGCAGAGGGGGTTGGGATAAGTGAGCGTATCGCCGAGTGGGAGACATAGCGGCGGAAACTTTACTTCTGGCGAGTGAAGTGGCGTCTTCTTAAGCTCCAGAGTGGAGGGAGGATCTTGGCGGACCGCTAAATTAAATGTAGCAAGGGCTTCCGCAAGTGGCGCCATGTTTATTGGACGCGGATAGCACCAATCACCGGCGACACTGCGTAATGCCTCCCCGAGGGGCCGTACAGCGCAGATTGCTGCAACTTCGCCTCCTTCTTCATCCGTTCTCCCGGCCGGCGCTAAAAACTTTCCAAGACATTCATTCTTACGCCACTTAACATTAATTGCCTGCTCCGTATTACGCTATCAATTAAAACTGAAGAAGAGACCAAGTTCCTTTGGAACGGCGCTCCTGGTCAACATTCATCAGCAAGGGGCTCCGGAGGTAATTAACTTAGGGCTACTGTGACCTTTACAGAAGTTGTGGATCATTCAGGATAAGGAAATACAGACCCTCTATTATGATACAAACTTTTTCGTCATAGTATCCATTGCAACGAGCTATACTCTACCAGTTCTTCCGCAGCAGAAGATTTCACTTTTTTTCTCATCCGAACTCTAAAAATGAGGTCGGCATCAATCAATCGAGTATTTCCGAGAGTAATTAACTTATATATATGCTGGAGGATTTACGTCGATACCACTTTGTTAATTGATTATTCTCTACTCTCACTTTTTATCTGAATTAATTTTCCTATTCATGAGAAATAAGACAGTTCTTTGAGCTGAGCTCTAAAAAAATCAAAAATTATATTTGCGATGATTTTTTTCTGACTTGGAAAAGATTCTTAAATAAAAAAACACGTTACTTCTGATAGTGTTGGTGAAAATTTCATTAAACGTCAGAATATCTCAAAGATATTTTATTCAATGAATCTCATATATAATGTAAAATATTTTTGAGAAAGAGAAGAGAGAACAAAGTGGAGGACTTTGACCAAGAGTAGGGATAGATTAATAGACCATTAGAGGGTAAGAACAAACTAGTGTGACGAGGATGTAATACGCTAAGCAGATTAGGGTGGACATATTGGGTGTTTAAGTGAGTCTAAAGCGCAGTTCAGTCGTAACTCCTAGAGATTCGGTTTCTAACCTCCCCCACACGATAAGAGCGAGTGTTGAGGTTGTTTTCGTTCACCTGAGGAGGGGAACGCGTCTTAGTGCAGAGCGCCGGGATCTCCAGGGGATGAAAATCAGGGTGTTATTTGGGAGATCTGAGGCCTTAGCAGAGATGTGGACCGGAATCGAGGCCCGTGCTGTTGATCAATGCCTCACCCCCTCACCACGGCGTGCGCGTGCGTGCGTGTTACACGTGACCGCAACGCGATACCCCTCCCGCAACCCTTCAATTAAGTAATGACGTGATTAATACGGGCACGGCGCTATGACCAATCTATCATCAATTTCCCTAATGAATATCAAAGCGCCTCTAGGCGGAGCGTGAGCAACTGCATTAAAAACGTGTCGCACGTCGCAACTCGACCCTCGAAACGCGACGCCGACGCCGCCGCCGCGAAAATTACGTTAAAATATTGATAAACACGACGACCCTTTGACGGGCCCTAATGAAGCGGGGATGTACACACTCGCCGCAAATCCCGACCCAAGACGGCTTACCAAAAACCATTACGAGAGACATTTTGTCCCCAAAAGCTGTTCGCTGCAAGTTAATACGGAAAGAAGCTTTCACTCATAAAGGTCAAGAACTACGATTTAAAACTATTCCTCATTTTATGGTTTACCGTCTTGTTTAATTCTTAAGAAATTTTTATATTAATATCTGGTATATGACGAAAATTTTTTATTAATTAAACTTATAATATATTCCTACTTTTGTTCAATTACTACACTCAAACGCAATAGATGCTTCCTTTTATTATAAGTCAGGAGTTTAAAACCACTACTGGTTTATTCCTGTGTGTCTTTTCCCTACAAAAGTATTTGTTGTGCGGCAAAGGGCTCTTACATTGAAAAATGAAAAGGAAATAATTTATTTGGCTTTATCCTGAATAAAGATACATTTTTAAAACGTTTTGTGTACACCTATTACGCAGCTTATTACTAGCGTGACTGTAGTGTTTCAAATCTTCCATCTTGCCTGCCATTTAATACTATTCAACATTTATATACTCCTATTTTTAATTACGCTTCACAGGGGCGCTCTGTGATACTTCCTTTGAATGACAGATATTTTCTTTTTTAATACTTTTCTTCCGGCATTTACTTCCTACAGTATATAGCTTATTTACGTGAACCGCGAAACACTCAAGGTTCCTTTGTACACGCTGATCACGTTTTGCCGTTTTGTTATGATTTTATTTAAATTCATCATTCACTGAAATGGCCATTTTTTTGGAAAAATTCCTAATGAACATACCACATTATATTTTCGCATTTATAAACAAAGGAAATCTCATAGCATATCTAATAATTAGTATCGTATTAACCAAGGTATCTTCCATCACTGAACTACGCATAAAGTTTTACCAGTTAAACGTAATTACGCTGTTGTAACGAGTCAAAAAATCTTACATTCAGAGGCAAAATCAAGATCAAATGTTTAAATTATTTTGACATTTATAAAATAACCAATTAAACACCAAACCATCTAATAAATCTTAAATCGTTATATTTTTCAAAATTTGACGCTTAGAACCGACATATTAATTATTATCACATTTGTATCTGTATAACTCAATTACATTATATGCATTTCAATCGATTTAATAATTTATTACTAGAAGAAATTTTATTATGTATCTTTTTACCAGAAGATACCCCAATATTGTTGAGGAAACGTTTTAACCAATCTCTGTAATGTACTGAATAATATAGCCCTTTTCTGACTGTTTTGGTGTTTATTTGTGAAAATTATGATTAAATTTGTAGTCAAATAGTTTTAATGAGACACGAGGATCTGGCGCTTCTGTGTTAACATTATTGTTCAGAGGTTCCCTGAATTACTTTCTCTAGGAAAATGTTATTGATGCCATTTTCCTTTTCGTATTTTTGCTGTTTATTATTCGTCAAGTAGAATGTAAAACTGTTCAAAATAGCAACGAGCGATCATCAATGCATCAAACATAAATTAATGACCAATTATCATAGAATTGCATAAACAGCCCATACTTTTATTGAAAGAAAGACTACTGATATTAGGTGTAGGATAATTAATAACCTTAAAAAATAAGTTTCGTAAATAGATACAGGGAAATATTGAGGTGTGCTATTGTTTCTTGACGAATATTTATGTAAGCTTATGGATATTTATCAGTATTTCATTACATTTCCTAAAATCAAATAATTAACATAAATGTAAGTTGCATAATTTAACTTTATTTCTCCACCTGCAGATTGAAATAAAGGGTGCTATAAATTTTTTCCTGTGAAAGGTTTATGTTTCTTCCTGTTTAATTTCTATCCCCCATAGCGACTGATGTGAATCCGACTTCTAGTTCGCTCAATGCATTTATTCGTCCATGGTCAACGTTCCGGGGGCGCATAAAATTATTCGTCGCTCCCAAAATTATAATAGTCGTTTTTTTTTGTAAGGTGCTCGTAACTCTATTTCTGCATAAACCCTGGGTTCGTTTAATGGTGTACAAAGAAACACAATCCGTACAGTTAGTTGTTGCTGTTATTGGTGCACGGTCCGACGACCTACAGCTCATCAGTTGCGAATACCGTCGATTAGTGTGACATGCGAAATGGCCCGAGGTTCTGGACACATACACTGTGGGTTCATTCCACCGGGACGCCTCGTCCTATAAAAAATTGCGTGTATGTTAATGAGATAATTGATTACAATGGTCGTAATTAACGGACCGGCCGTGATATGCGAACCCATGCGTCATTGTTGGCTTTTATAATTAAATTTTCGCACGGTGCACATACATGCAGTACGCACGGGTAATAATTAGCCGAGGCAATTGTTATAAATTCGGTGGCTAAATAGTCCGATGACTGTCGGCGGCGATTTGTGTTATTTGATCTGGGTAGAACCCCCCCTGCTTTAAAATGCAGCGCCAGGTTTTTTTTGCACTTTAATGAGATTCTAATAAACGAACAAATGACGTGCGCCGGAAGAGGAAGCGCACACGCAGAGTGGAGAGGGGTTGGTGTGTTTTCGTTAATTAGCGTCATTGGCAGAGCAGTGCGGGGGTGGGAAATATCGGGACGCAATGGCGCTTGAAATTTCACGTGCGGAAACAGCGACGGTCGCGCCTCGCTGCATAAACCGCGGACCGTTAGCTAACTACGCATTTAAAAATCCCTGCAGGAAAATATCCCGTGGCCCCGTTTTGTGGTGATCTGCCGGAATGCCCGGATATAGAAGCATAGTCTTAGGCCAACAAGTAACATGAGCTTGATTTTCGGATGCACCCCGAATGAGAACCAATTTAGAAAAGTACCTTTCATATTACTATAACCAAAGGTATGGAATCCTAATTAGACAACTGTACAATAATAAATATATTTCTTCTATACGTTATCGGGTCGATCATATCGATTTTGTAAAAGTCTCGTAAATAGACCGCATCATCGAGTTGAATGTAAAATTAGCAGTTCTTTAGAAATTTTCTGTCCAAACTAGACATGAAAAATTTATTTTTAGGAATTATATTAAAGATTGCGTCCACTGTTGACGCGACTATAATTTCAAATAAAGTAAAATACAGATTAATAGAAAATTATTGCAAGATATTAAAAATTACTTTGTAATATGACATCTTTTAATGTTTCAAAATAATATAAGAATATATTTGTAAGTTTCAATTTAGAAACGCCTGCAGCTGTTGCAAAACAGAAATTAAGTACGTTGTGTAAGTAAATGAATATCTAATTATCTTTTCAAGTTATAGATCGTTTTATTTTTAAATCAGGATTTTAAATAAAAGTCTGAACTTTAAGTCAAAAAAGCTAACAGTAGACTCCAGTCGCGCAGTCTAATTTTAATTTTATGAATTTTTCCAGTAGCAGTATAATTCAGATGTTGATTGATGAATATCCAAAAACTCCGTACACGTGAGGTAGCAGGGACAGGTTCATAACATACATGCACCACGCTAGATTTTGTCGATGGCTTTTCGCGTACATTTTTGAGAATTTGATGGATGATAGTTTAAGTCTGAACACTCCTGGCCTAGATAACTGTTTCTACGTTGTGAGAATTGTTCTCATGGGTTGGTTGTCTGAGGTCACGAAGAGTATAATTTCTGAAAACTGAGCGTTTCATTGAAAGTGTAAATTATTTGTATTATATGGGATTATAATGCCACCCTTAAAACAATACAGTATCCGGTTATACGTCTGTTTTTTTAATGTAATCACGTAAACTAGTTTTCTGCAAATATGACAGTGATCTATGATTTATTAAGCGACCACCTTGTTGTGGGAACAGGAAGCGACCATTGTCCACCACTTTGTGCTTAATTAGCTCGCCTTTTAAATCGTGCGGGGGCGACGCAGGTGTGAACGTCAGCACCCTCGTCACGCATTTTATCAACCCCGCGGTCGACCGGAAGTCAACAGGTGGAGGCGCACGTGCACACGCGGCACTGAGTGATGGGCGCCATTAGCCAGCGGAGCAACAATTCGCACTCTGTAAAATAAAATTCAAATCGAGTGACCGGCGCGTGTTTTGTGTCGCAGGATCGTCCGAAACAAGGCCGCCGAGAAGGCGAAGCACGTGCACCAGCATCAGCAACAACAGCAGCAGCAACAGGCGTCGCAGCAGCAACAGAGCGGGGCGGCGCAGGGCAGCGGGGCGGGGACGCCGGGGCCTGGACCCGTGTCCGTCATCGCGCACGCCCCCGCCGCCCACCACGACGCCGCGCGCTCGGGCGGCGCCTACAGTATCAACGGTATCCTCGGCATCCCGGCGCCCGACCAGCCGGGCCTGCAGCCCAAACGCAAGAGGGACGACCACCATACAGGTACGTCATCGACCACGGACATCACAAAACTTGCCTTTGTTTTCGAATTAACAGTTAATTTATTTTCATATTATACTAAATACAACAACTTGCTAAACACTGTATTAAAACTAGATATATACACTGCGTTATTGTATTTAATTTAAAGTACTGTCAGTCGAAAAAAAAATCGCTTCTGGTCTATAAAACTTCTTTACATTACTCTACATCACGTCTTGTAAATTCTGATCCTTCACTTACACCAAACACTCTCCAAAAATCACAGTGAGAGAATAAATCACCAGTCTAAAATTATCTCAGCAGTAATCTCAACTTTATCAAGTAAACGGGGATACAACACCTTGATTTCTGTCAAAAAGTCAAATGTTCTAATTACTGTGGTACAGTTCGGGAGATTCAGCTAGTCGTGTGTCAACACAAGGCCAGTAAAAAACTGCCCCCATATTGTAGTGGGGATAGACAGGAGATCACTTTAACCCTCATTCGTAAACGCAACTTGGTACTGTAAAATAAATTCTCAAAACATTTAACATTGGTGCTAGAAAATATAGTACTGTCAGTTCAGGATATGTTGTACGTCAAGAAACTCATCCCTAAAATGTAATAGATGATTAATATAGGGTGTGTTAAAAAGACGTTGTCGCAGTCTCCATATCCCATTCGTATGAATGCAATTAATGTTTTAAATAATGACATTAGCGTTCTGGCAGTCCGCTTGAAGGGGAAGTTCGTCTTCAAAAGACAATACTCCCCTTCCCGTTTTACTTTCCCTACTGCGCATATAACATGCCACGAACTGTACATTCCTATTCAATTTCAGCAAGTTTTACGCAAAAAAGTGATGTATTGGTGTAAATTACTAGAAATAATAATTACTTCATATATTTTTCTCCTTCAGAGTTAATTCTATGTACTATCTCAATATTGCGGATGTCATCCAAAATTTGCAAAGTATCGGTGCTCCCAAAATCTCAACTAAAATTCGTTACGAACTGTTGTCAAATTAAGATTTACATATAACAATAAATTCGTTTTCCTTATCCATCGATGATTTCTATTAAAAGGAAGCAATGGTCTGTAAGACAAAGACGTGAATGTGGGAAAGCGATAACAGAGGCACAGATACTTATAATTCGTTGGTCTCGGTCTCGGCAGTAATCAGAGTGACTGGTCCTGTTATTGCGTGCTATCGCATCGGGCCAGCAGCAGACAGGCATCTCCCATGGGAATAGCATGGGGACCGTGTTACGCCGCGCCGTGCAGACCCCACAATCTGGCTCGGCCAACTGCCTGGGAAGTTGCGATTGCCACACAGTTCAGGTGGAAAGACACATAAATCCTCAATATTCAAAACGTTTTCTTTGGTGTTTCTTCTCTCAGCATTTTCCTTGGTCTTTACCGTGGCTCACTAAACTATAGTTCCCACAACAGTCGACATTATTAATTTACAATTAGTACTAAAAATTTCCACATTTATATCACTGGTACCAGGTATATAAGTTACGTCATCCCCAGCGGAATAAGGAAAAATAGTTAAGCTCAATCCTGGGAAGAATTCTCGTGAGCTCTGATGCAGAAAGTTCGTCAATCCGTTTTCCTTGACTTTCCCCAGTAGTTGCTCAACAGATAAAATTGTTTTACTATTCTTTATGGAAAGTTTTCAATATGGTTCTACCTCCTGCACTGCGACTAGGTCCCTGACAGTGAAGATTCTTACGTATTTTAGATAATATCTGCCGAATTCAATGAAATTCAGATCCAGCTAATTATTAATGATGAACAGTTAAAGATCCTTGTTAGACAGTTTGTTATTCACATGAACCTTGATACTTCCAATATGTGTTTGTGATGATCTTGATAGTTGACAAAAGACTGTATGATAAATGACGAAGTATGTACGACTTACCCACCTACCGTCCATAACAATAACAATACTTCTCAAGCAGCTATCGAGACAGTTCTCTCTTTCTGAGGAGTGTGGTATGTGCACGTGCAGAGATGCTTTTTCGGGTTACTGGCGGTACATTTGCGTTGTTCCTACGGGCGATGTGGAAAGCCTGATATATTCCAGCTCCAGATCTGTCTGCATCCTGTGAGAAGTGGAGAGTCTCTTATCCCGGGCCGGCATCTGCGTAGTAAATAACTCAAACAAGAGTAATGACTCGATGGGAAAGCTACTTCGTGCACGTGGCAAGGTAGTCTGAGGAAAGGAGTGCATTTAGGTGAAAAAGGTTCAAACATATGCAGCTTCTTTACTTACGACCTATCGACGGGTTCCACACATTGTATGGGCCTCAAAACAGACATACAATCTGGACCTAGAAGTATCCCCTTTCATAGGTACAACTTTGCTTAATATTATGATTGGTTGAGCAATCACTATACTATTTTATTCCAGTGCTCTTCAAAATCCTTAATCACATTATCAAACGCTTTTTCTAAATCTACAAATGTCATCAACGTAGGCCGGTTTTTTTATTATCCTGTCTTCTAAAATTAGACGCAAAGTCAATATTTTTTCTCTTGTCCCTACATTTTTCCTAAAACCAAACTGATCTTCTCCAAACTCATATTCTATTTGACTTTCCATCCTTCTATATACTATTTTCGTTAATATTTTGCATGCATGAGATACTAAACTAATTGTCCTGTACTGCTCGGTATGGGTATAATTATGCTTTTACTAACATATTCTGGTACTCTTCCTGTTTTGTAGATTTCGTAAAATATCCTGAACAGCCATGATATTGCTTCTTCAACTCCGCTGGAATGTTACCAATTCCTGGCGCTTTACAATTGCTCAGGTCTGTCAGCGCCCTATCAAACGCCGATATTGTTCCCCAACTCTTCATCATCCACCTCCTCTTCTTCTTCTATTACTGACTGATCTAGATTTCACATTTTGGAATCAATTTGAGGTGGAGAGTACCTCTGGGCCCGGATCTCAATTAAAATGATTGGGGAATTAGGATTCCAAGTCTTGAAATTATTTTTAGACCTGCGAGGGTCTCCAAAGAAAGAATAGTTGCTTTTCTGGTTGAAGAATAGTTCATTGAGGTTAAAATTAATTTAATTTTAGTTTATTGATCATGTTAATCCCTAATTAACGAAAGTGGTGTAGCGAATATCTGCATTATTAGCTCTAGAATAGTACATTTTTCATTGGCATAAAAGCAGTAAAATTTGAAAAAAAAAAGTTATTTTTCTGCTTTTACTATATTTTAGTCATAACTTTCATGGTTTCAACAATTTGTTTCATCATTTGACAACCACAGATAGTAAGATGCTCTTTCAGATTACTTCTTCATAAATTCTTGTCATTTCCAACGTATACATCGTGTTGGACCGCGAGCAAGTTTTTGCATGTTTACCGCTTTGTTTCCCACACTCAACCTGAGAATCTGAAGGAGGTTCCTTGATTACAGATTATTTCCCCCACTCTCCAATCCTTTATTCCCATTTCCCAGCAGAGGATTTCTGCTGGCGACACCTCAGTTATTGTAAAATGTCGAGAGCAGGAGGAGCGGACTAAAAAGCGGTGTACACGATTCCATTCGAATTGCTTCCATGACTTGGCTCTTTATAAATATGCGTTTTCTCTCCCGGGCTTTTGTTAACTCCTCAGCGTGGAAAATGAGGCCTGATGGAGGAGCAGGGCTAATTGGACATAGCTGAAGACGGACGCTGGAGATCCATATTTACGGGCTGACCCCGGGAGAAGTTTTGGAAGCAGGATGATGGATGGTAACTTGGTCCATTGTCTTGGTCGCCATGCGCTCTGCGCACGGGTCGCCATTGTCCGTGTCTGCTAAGCTTGACCTCCTCCCCGCACCTCCCCCCTCCTCCTGAAAGTCGCACTGGTTTGCGGGGGTGGAACTGTGCAACTTTGTCGCTTAGATTGTCGTCCGTCCAGACGCAAATGATTAGTCAGTCCGGTCCGCAGACCGACATCCTGCGGTCACTTTGAAATTGGATTTTGCAGCATCTACTCAACGAAAACTGTTAAATTGGAAACATTAAGTTTGCCGCTGAATTAGAGTTCAACAATATTCGGAAACATTATATGGTGTCACGATCAGGATTCAAGTAACTGTACCAATATGATTCGTTTAATTCGGAATTAAACGTATTACGCACACGTTTAGTTTCTCTATGGACCTCCTAACGTTTACATAGCCCCAGTCCTTCATCTGGGAATCGGTGACTTAATGTACTCTGGCGAATGTGTTTAAGAGACGATATTGACGTTCTGCGTGGTACGCTGAAATGTCGGTGCCATTGTAACGGAAGTCATTGTTATACGCTCCATAGCCTCAGACAATAACTTCTCGGAAATCCAGGAAATAAAAACGGGGCTTACTCGAGATAACCGGAACTGCTATAACACAAAAACATTTCATCAAAAAGCAAATCCTGCAGCTTCAAAAAATCCATCGCTGGATTCTGTCTAAAAGTTGCGATTTTCTCAACCTAAGGATCATGAACGTAACGCGAAATGTAACAGCGATTTCTCAGAATTAACCTAAAAGCATCAGATTTTTATTGGGAGGTAAATATACGCCATCACCCTTACGTTACCAGAGCTGAAAACTATTTACGATTAGACCAAGAAAACCAATGCATACTGAATTTGGAATATTTCATAGCACGAATGTGAATTTAATCTTTCTTTAATTATTAACTTAATTATAAACTTCATAGCTAAGAATTGATGACGTCCTGCAGATCACTAGAAGCGACTAATGTAATTTACCTCTTCTTATTTCATATAGTTTTGAATAGATGAGTAGTTTAAACTTTCGGTTATTCATTTCAAAAGAGTTAATTGAACTACTATTTATTTTTATGAATACTCCTGAAATTAAATATGTAAATAGATTATAATATTTTTTAACCTCGTTATTTAACACTTGACGAAATATTAATGAGGGTTTTGTTGACAAAGATAATCACCGTCTTGAACAATTTTAGCATTCTGTTGTGTTACCCCTCTAGTCCTTCTATAATGAAAGAAACATGCCAATTTTTGTATATCAATTAATATAATTGTCACTAGCTTCCCAATGATCTGATATTTCCATGTAAAATATGTGAGGGACCTGTAAAATTATTTGTATCTAGACACTACAGTCCATTTCAAATGAGATCCATTCTGGAGTTCAGCAAATGAGGGCAGAGAAATAGTGAAACGTTGCCACATAGTCTACCTTCTCCCTCAAGAAACCCCAACTTCAACGGCGTGGAAAATAATATGTGACAACGTCCCAATAATTTGATTTGATTGCACAACGAAGAGCTTGAAGGTCAGATCGGATCCCATTTGAAAATCACTATAATTATTCATTAGGTGAAGGATAGTCAACAATAAAAGTTCTCTTTAGGAAGTAACCATTTTTTCTTGACCAAAGTAAGAAAAGAGCCACGTCTTCGAATCTATAGAGAGCCAAATTTTGAGATGAAAAATTAAAGATAATTTTTATATTGGATCGTCAAATATATAAATATTTATCGTATTTTGTTATATTATGGAAGTATAACAAATACCGTGGTTCAAACAACTCAACCTCTTTGTTTTAGAGCTGCTGTCAGCTACATTCCGACGAGGAAAAATTCTTCGAGTATGTTTTTCGTTAACCACAGCAGATTAGAAATATATATTTTTCCTTATCTGTTGGTGAGATCATTAGTCGTTACAAGGAAAGGATGAAGCTTATCGTAAACGGTTCCGACAACTCTAGCGCCGTTATGCTCGCGAGCTACAACATTCAGACCGTGAAAAATTAGCTGCACAGGGAAACAAATTCATACTTTTCGAGGACGAAGCACTGTTGTCTGTCCGTCTGTTAATTATAGACGAGTCGAAGGATTCGTCAGCGCCTTTCAGGTTATTTTCCGGGTGGACGACGACGCGACGGCAATTAATATCCAACTCGACTCCGCGACGTCGCTACGGACTTGGCACGCACCGACGCTTTTCGACCGTTCCTCTGCCATTTTTTTTTTGTTTGTGCGTCGCCCCGAAACAGTGGGCACTCAGCATTTCATTATTTCGCCGATACACAGTGACGTTATTTTAAAAACGCATATTCTCTCATTCAACCCCCACCCACCACCACTCTCCCTGGCACTGTATGAAAAATTGATTGTTCACCTTGGTATCAGCGCATGTATCTCCACCCCACCCACTCTCCCTAGCTAATAACGCTCCCTTCCACTCAAAATGTTTTTCAGAAACACTCCCTCTATAAAATCCCACTCGATCATCATCATATAATGCCGGCTCAACACCAGTAATCCAATTCTGCGCGGCACCCTACCCTACTCGTCTGCGTTCCCCCTTCCCCCGCCCTTTGCCGGACTTGCAACAATCTAATCACAATTTTGCAGGCGCGGCCGGGTTAGGACTCTGGTCAATTGAAACGCCGCTGTGTCGGGGGAGGGCGTATTGTGCCCGTACACTTGTTTAGTGCATTATTTTAATTGGATCGCTCTCCGCTGGGACGCGTTGCAATCTATTGAGGGCAGCGTCGGCCAAACGGTTCCCTGTGCGGCCTCCACTCCGGAGTTCCACTGTGTCAGGGGGTGGCGGGGGGTGGCTTTTGTTGTGTGCGGAATCAGACAAGTTATTCGGCGGCCCTTTAATTATCTTAGCATTAACGAGCCCCAGGGCCGGTCTAATTAAACGATGATAAGCCGGCCACGGGGAGTGCTGAAAATAATCCCACCCAAAATGTACCCTGTGTTATCGCCAGCTAACACGATATGCAAGTTTTCCTTCCCTTTACATGGCCGCTGTATCCCGTTGTAATTAAATCAGCACTATCAATACAAATCTCGTTTCAGCTTAAGTGCGTTCCCGATCTCTACAATTCGTTATTCATTCAAGCCGTATCGAGATAAATAGATTACCTATTTTACAGACAGGAAAGAAAGCTTTTATGACCAAAAATGTAATTGGTATTCAACCATTTTGATCTTTGTTAATATTGTCTTAATTAACCAATTTGCGACCTCAAACGCCTTTTAGAACGATTTTACAATACTTTTCATTCCTCTTCGGAATAAAATAGCCACCGTTCTGAGCATTTATGTGGTGTGTGTGTCTGTGCACATTTGTGTGTGTGAGAGGGAGGAGGATGGACAATTTTCAGATCTGATAAAAAAGTCAAGTAAAATAACAACAACAATAAATTTAGGCGAAATCGAAAAAACTAAACGCCTGATCACCGAACTGTAAAATACAAAATAATATACATTGACCATCTACACTTTTGAGTCTCGGCACATCAGATAAAGTTTTTCGGTCTCAGTTATAGACAATTAAATGGCATATTTCTATGAAAGATAAATACTAGAATATAGTATAATTAATAGATAAATGTAATAATAGCAAATGTTAAAATATATTAATTGGTTTCCCCCGGCAGCTTTTTTTCGAACCTTCATAATGGAGTATCAAAATAGGTTGAAGTGCATGCAGGAAAGATGCGTCATTATACATTTAGGATATAGATGGCCAATTGAAAAATTTAGACGTTATGTAAAATGATTGAGTAAATTCATGAATTATGTTGTAGTTGATAAGCCCATCTGGAAATAAAATAAATGTTGCTTTTTATGTCTAAAAGCAGAAAATATGTTAAGTGGTGTGTGTGTGCACGCTTGTGTTTTGAGTGGGGGAGAGAGAGTGGAGCAATAATTTTTAGATGCGGTGTAATAATTCAAAGAAAATAACAATTTGAGAAATAATATATATAAACTATTTTAATTTGGTTCCTGTATATGTAGAAACTGAGGGAAACTTTTGTAAATTTGAATATTATTTTGCAGATTTCAGTTTAAGGTACACAATTTAATTAAACCAAAATTATAATTTAATTTTGAGTGCAATTTTTACTAAAGTTTTTATGGAAACCTTTCGGTATATGCCATAGTCATCTACAATTTTAAATAAAACATTAATTGAAACATTAAAAAACGTAATATAAACACTCATAATTAAATTATAATTTGAGTTTTATTAATTTGTGTAACTGATTAAAATAAGGGTTTCATCATTTCATTAAGACAGTATATTTTATCTCCGTTGACGTTTTACTTTTACTACACGATCTAAAGCTCTAATCACTATCTGAGATGTATCAAAATTTTACATCAAAATATATTTATTACCTACACAAATCGGTGATTGAACTTATTGATTTGGACTTCTGATGTAAAGTATGTATAACTGTTTCAGTTTCGTTTCTTTAGACCCCCAATGCTCAGATAACATTTGGTGGACAGTAGTTCAGGATTTAGAACGACACCACAATGAAAGTTATTCCTTTTATGTTAGGAATCATGTTAAAATTACGAGTCTACAATGCAGTCTATATATACATTAACATTACTGTAAATCGTGTAAATTTTGATGGTTTGATTATTTCGGTTTTATGCCTTCGGTCAAACGTTCTGATACAGGGGTAGGCATAATGGTTGCAATTCTATAGAGTTCCAAGAATTACAGTCCCGTTTACTGACGCCCATTCCTTACAAGTGTAAATTAAGTTAAAAATTTCCGCCTCCTACCCATTCTCCGACACATAACCATTTGCGCCGAAAAAGCCATATCCTCGCGGGCAAAGGAGAAAGAGAAAAGCTGTATTTGAGTGTAAATTTTGTCGCGATTGACCCTTTAAGTGCGCGCAGCAAATGACCGTGAATAAGGGCCCAGAAAAGGCCGCTGGAGACCTTGAGGGGGTTGCTATCACACCATTATCGTTAATCCATCGACACATGTTAAGGCAGCGGGTGGTGTGCCATCTGTCTGCAGGGGGATGGTATGGGATGCATGAGGGGATGAAACATCTACATTAGGAACCCCCTTGAGCAGACATCCGGAAAGCATTCCATTGTCCAATCGAATGCATTACTCAGAAGCGACGAGCAACTGCCGCCTTCATACGGCCATATATTGATAAAGTAATCTTCTCCCACATACTTCCTGGCAACTTCTTCCAGTCATGCATCACGGCCAAGTCACACAGACTGCCACAACAAATTTCGCTCATTTTGGATTATTTATAAACCAACTTTCAACATAAATAGTCTAGATTCATTTCCAGCATGATACAATGATTCGAAAGGTCAAATCGACTATCTAGCGTTCGATTTTGAATATTTCAGCCAGGTATTAGTTTATTGTTCATCTCAATCTAGTTCTGTCATGTAATTTCCTTTGCAAGGTACCATCGATCATGCTTCATCATAAGCCCCAACAGCTTGATAAATTTCTGTCTTTTCGTCCGTACTTAATCTTTAACACTCATCGCCAGCAATGATTAAAAAAAGTCTCTTACTTTATGTCATCATATGTTGATAATATAGCACTGCTTCAATATTTTTAATTTACCTCTCTAAATACCGAAATTATTGCGTGATGACTAATTCTATACCAGAATTGAATGTAACCGGAAATTAAAAATTTAGCTTGCTGGTTTCCGGTACCAGATTGGCTCAAGATACTTAACTAGTAACAGTCAATTTCATGGAGATGATTCGACTCTTATTAAGTTGCTAACATTTTATTTAGTTGAGATTTGTGTTCGTATGTGCAGACGAGAACCGCGACCTGAACGGGCACCCGGAGGACGAGATGAAACGGCAGCGCACGCAATACAACGGTGATCAGCTGTACTCGAGCCTGTGGCCCAGCAAGTGGAGCATCAAGGACGAGCACAAGCTACTGTCAGAGCTGGGCAGTAACGGCGGCTCTCCGTACTACGACGGCGGCCCTGCGGCGTCGCAAGGCTTCGCGGCAGCGACGTCCACCGCGGACCTGTACGAGGGCATCGCCACCATGACGCAGGCCCCCGCCGCCCCCGTCTACACACCGTCGCCGCTGGGTAAGTGCCGCTTCACGTTAATGCATGCTGGCTGGCACGTTGCTGTGTTTTGTGTTGCACGTTTGATGTGTTGACCAGGGCCCTCGTCGCTGACGCCTCTGGCGCCCATCAGCACGCAGGAGATGAAGCTCTTCCCTCCAGCCGTGCTAGATCCAGCGGCCATGTCACCCTACCAACAAGGTGAGTGCCGTGCTCTCTGTTCGAGGGACGGTGGTGGTACACACTTGCATGTCCGTCTTTTGCACCAGATCCAACGAAACTCCGTCTTACCAACACGATCTCGGAACTTCTCACCAATATAACCCCCTAAAATGCCGTATTATTACGAAATAAAAGGCAAATAGGAATAAAAACTGGAACTGACACACACATAAAACCGAATAAACTATTTATTTGAAGTGATAATATTCACTTCAGAGTTATATAAGAATGATCCATGACCTGTGATATCAAAGACCGCTTTCGTAGTCTTCTGACATTTGCTGTGAACCTGAACGTGAAACAAACCCAGTCCAATTTTTAAGCGAAGAAAACACACCAACCAATTTGTTGGTCTATTAAATGCCACTAAACGAAACAACCAAGATCATCATTACCAATGGTTCAGCTACAATCCGTGGACAGTTTTAAACAAGCCAAATGTCGAATTTCCAGCTATCGACGTTAATAAATCTTATTAAATTTCATCATCGTGCAAAATTCTTTTGATCATAAGAGAAGTTCCAAAACTGATTCATTGATGCAACACCTTAATCTATACTCTTTATTTCATATCCTCCCTGATAAAGATCAACAAGTTGTAACAACAAAACAAGAATGTTATCATAAGCTAAATTAGTTTCCATTACTAGATTTTCTGGAAAGAATATTTCTTAAATATGTAATCCAAGTCTAGTTACTCAATTTGTTTTACATGTTAATAATTACGAAATAGCGAATTATTGAACATAATTACTTATATATAATCAAAATTTCCACAATCTATATTTTTTACTCTGAATAAACTCTACTTTCACATAACTATATGCTTCTAATCATACTGGATTTTTTTTTCACTTTGCCTTCTGAAATAAATTCTGTAATTTTGTTAATCCATTTCTCCATTAGTCCTATTCTTTTATTCTTTCTACGTACTTTAATATATTGTGTACCTTCTCTCATTCTGGGTCCAACCAATTATCGGCACGTATACAAGCACCCTTAATTGTATATTAGTTTATTCCTAAAATAGTAATTTTAGGATTTCCTCCCACACATTGCACTGTTTTCACAGAATATCCTTCGGGATCTTAACACAATGGCAGCAATATAGCCAACATTGGAGCGGCACCACCTTGACTGTAGATGCATGAAGCTCTCTGAAAGAAAGCGCTTGTAGTATACATTGTTGTTGTAATGGTATGGGAAGTCACCCTCTTCCTGGGCAATTTAGTCGGCAGGGGTTGCCGGCACCGACTTCCTGCTGCACTGCATTTATCTCTGGCCCAATATGCGGCCGGCCACCACCCCCGCTACCGCTTAAAAACGACCTCCTCCTCCTCCCCCGCATTGGTCGTTGCATGTTAATTTTGCTCGCTGGCACTCTGCATTTGCATGATGTATAGGCGCACGTATTTCCTGCTAGATATATGTAGTGGTGCGATTTATTTGGCAGGTTTACAGGAGCCAAGGCAGTCTGTGTGTTGTGATTTGTTCTGCTACCAGCCACCTCGTTTCCGAGCGCTGCACCTGTTCGCCTCGAGATCGGATTTGTTCTACTAACACTCCCCCTGTTTTCTGAGCTTGCTTACATCGCATGAGTGTTGTTTTTTCTCGTGTCTGCATGCGAATGTGCGTTTCCCGCAGCGTCTCGGCAGCTTCTTAGTCTAGCTAAGCTTTCCGTCAGTGTGATCAACCAGCCTCTCATTGCATGGTTTAGAACTTATTAGCCAAAAACATTATTTTTTGTCTTTAAATCTCCTTCTCAACTACTCTCTTGTGGTTTATTTGTGTTTATAATATTTGAAGTGGCTAATGACCAGGAGAAGGAGATGGTAAAGCTTTGATGGTATGAAGATCTTCACAATCTTCACGGTTGACAGTTGAATTGTTATCAACGGCCCATGCCGATCGAGGATAATTTTGGAAAAACAACCAAGATTTAGTAACGCTGCGATAGTGACAATATCACTAGTGCTATAATTCGTTACTATCCCTGAAACATTTATTGATATTCCAATTTCATACATCTGGAATCAAGGAAGCATATGTTTTGTACCAATGTTTCAATGAGTTACAGTACGTTAATAATTCCATAGTTCCATAGTTTGCGTCTTTTCCATTCACCCTTCAGTGTAAATCATTTTCTATACGGTTTGGCTCCTTCGCGTGCAACGCAGATAAATGCAAAATACGAGATGTTGAGGTGATCTCGATTAGGCGTCTCGCTAGACGACGTGGCTGGTAGCACTTGTCTAAAATGCCATCGGGAACTGACGAGTCGGTACGTTACCAGAAAACGGCGGAGGCGGCGCGTACTCGGGGCCGAGTTCTGCGGGGGAGGCGGGTTCGTCTCCCGGTATGCCGCTGTCGCTCCCTGCAGACCCGGCGCCAGGTTCTCCGGATCCCAGCTCCCTGACCGTGCTGCAGCCCGCAGGAGGTTCCCCTCATCAGCCGCTGCCCTACGCCAGTGTCCTGCCCGGCTTCGCGCACTACTCAGCAGGCAAGATACTACGAATCCCTCCAGTAGTCACTTCATTCTCATACTGTCTTCTACCTCATCATTCCTCTTTTATTTTCCATCTATTAAGTCTGCAGATCCTGTGAACCATCATATTTAACTCTCCTTATCCGTTCTTTACTGAGCCAACCTTTTGAATTTCACAACTTATTCTACTCATACTTCTTATCTTCAAGTTCTGAACACTTGGTTGCTTGGTGTATTTCTACTCCTTATTCTTTCAACTTCATATCCTTGTGGCGAAATGGACGTACTTATTTGTCTAATTTCCTGCATCACCAGACGGCGAACTACCGTCATTTTACACGACAATGCTACGTTGATTCCTAATTCTGAAAACTTAATATTTTCGGGCCATTAAACGTGTGATTTTTACCGCTATATTTTTGTAATATTGCATTAAAATTACGATGTTTTTACGTTGCCCGTTAAAAACGCGTTATTGCATTTCTCAGTGTATAATGAGTGTATGTTACATATCCGACTTTCACAACTACGTTCATTCACATGTTGTAACAAAAGATTAGGTTCCTACAAGTTTCGTAAACGTTATTAGCACATAAAATAACAAATTTGGAGGTGGATTAGCCAAATTTTTTATAATTGATGTCAGTTCAAATTTTTTAAATGAAGTGCTATTGGAGAATGCTGAAAATCATATGGGTGGATAGAATCACTAACGAGGAATTTCTAAGCAGAATAGGGAGAAAAACGAACAATATGAAGGACTTAATGATCGCAGATTTTCCTGGTGAATAATTCGGTTCACCGTGAAGATTTCATCCGAATATGGAGGACGTTGACCAAGATAAGGGATAGATTAATAGGCCACGTTTAAAGACATGAAGGTCTTGTAAAATTAGCATGTGGTAAGAAAAGAAGAGGGAGGCCAAGGATGGTTACGCCAAGTAGATTAGGGAGGATGTGGTATGTGCTAGATATGCACAAATGAAAAGGCTTGCGCAAGATAGGTTAGTATGCATGATTGCATCAGACCACAACAAAAACGATGTTAGTCACACACTAACATCAAACAGCAGACATAAATTAACAAGTGGTATACCTCAATAATTTAAAGGTACTTTACGCCTGCTAGTTTATTTTAGAAATTGTGATTTCAAATTAATTTGCTTCTAACTACGTCAAGGCATGTATTTCTATTTTTGATCACCTAATAATAACAACTGTTAAGAGTCGTTGTAGTAGCCCTCCTAATGTTGTACGACAAAACCCACCGAAGACAAGCAAGGCGCGGAAATTAATTTTCCTTTAAAAACACGACTACAGTATTGTAATTTCTTAGATTAGTAGGCGTGATCATTCCATGTATAATGTGGGAATGAGTGAACGGCATGTTTAAAGATCCGTGAAATGGGCGTGAACCTATAGCGTGGAAGGAGACGCTCCTCAAGGTTGTAACGTGACATTATTTGTTATATTACAAGGGGATTTTTCATTATAACCGAGTGTGATTTATCTTCATAGTAACGTTGTGTTCTTTTTCTTGTTACAGTGGGGGCGGCAGGAGGCGGCGGAGGAGTGGTACCTGTGAGCGACTACTCGTACAGCTCCTACTCTCAGTACAGCTCCACGTACGGAACTTACGGCTACGGAGCCGGCGGGTTGCTCAGTAAGTAAACAGTGAGTATTCGGCCTCGTACAACATCTAGAATATGACTCGTAGTAATAGTGACCTCGACAGATCCTGCGGTAAGTAAATGAATACGAATAATTTCAAGGCTCCATCTATTACTAAGTCATCTTTCAGCTGCTGTAATTCAGACGTACCTATTTCCAAAAAATATATTTAAAAAATTTTCTGGATAAAGAGCAACGACTGAATGTAAACATCGTAGATTATTTAGATGTATTAATAATATATTACAATGGGTCTTGTGTAACAAGCTCCAATACGCTTACAAAAATTATAATACAATTTCTTTACCTTTACGCAATTCACGAGCATAATTATAAAATTCAATTGTGAAGAAAATAATGTACTACCTGTTTCACAACCTAAAGTTCAACAATGGTTAATTTCATGCTTATTTATTAACGTTTCGTGGTGATGATGGCGTAACATTTCAGTTCAACAGTATGGCCAATATACGTCTGATGGAAAGCAAACTCCGTCAGGAATATAATTACAATATCTGTCATACAGCCAATTCTTTATCATTGAGTATATTTCGGTCAATATTTTAAATCTAGGGGGCCTAAATACAGCCGAAGAGAATATTAACCCCATAATTTGTTATCGTTAAACAATGTTGCCAATATTCGTTAATAACTGAAGTTTCATCCTATCATATTTCGATGTATTCGTCAAGACAAAATCATGTTATAGTGTAAATCGTGGTTCACAGTTGTGAAGTTTACATTTTCGTGTTTCAGCGGCGCCCTTCTACGCGTACGGGGGCGGCGGAGGCGGCACGAACGTGTCGGAGTCGCGGTCGCCGGTGGCGGCGACACGTGCAAGCTCCGGCGCCAGTGCGTCGTCGCCCACAGGAAGCGCCTGCATCAAGGGCGGCGAACTCGACCTGCTGCTGGGCTGAAGCTGATCTCATAGACTGCAACCACATACCGTCTCGGACCGACTTCGGTTGTGATCGCGCATGTCCAGGAATGCGTGTCCATTGTAAAAAAGAACATTTTAAAAATATTTTTATTATGGCTGGAGATGTTGGTTTGTGCAATCATGTTGTAATTTAAATGTTAATTTGAAACGCCTCAGACAAGTGGAACGCGAAAACTAGGCTAAAGAGCTCTTAGCAGGCCCTAGTCACGACAGAATAAGAAAAAAGGATATGGTCCCATATCGTCAAGTGGTATATCTCCAAATATTCTTTATTTATTACTTGTTTTAAAATAAGTGAACAAAGTGTAATATTTTTTTCTTTTTTTACCAAAGAGATGTTAGCAATATTCCCCCCGAAGCACATTGTTTGTATAAGAGTAAATTTTTATTCGTAAATACTATGATTTTTAAATTGTATGTTTAAATGTAATTTTTATATATTTGAAAAGAACGTATATAATTGAGTTCTTTTTTTCATTTTATAAAGAATGTGACAGTTCCTTAGTTTCTCTACCCCTCTCGTCCTCCCATCTCCCTATATACCCTGTTGTAAATTTCCATTTTCTTATCTCCCAGCACATCGTCCTCAAAGTCACGTGGTTGAAATCATGTAGACTAGATATAGAGAATAAAATGATTGTAAAGAATTAAACGGCTATTTGTATCTAAGTGTGTTTATGATGTCATTTCTTTAATTATCCATTCCCCGATGTGGACTACAAAAAGAAAATTGAAATGTTTCAGCATATAATGAACGACTTCATAAATAATGATTTTTCAATACTCATAAACAGTGATTTTTACTTAATTTGAATAATTTTTTTAAGAGCTGGCTCTGTGAGGCTTGTAACCAGATAAACGACCTGCCTCCCACATGTCGTGCTTTGGGAAGTGTCACAGATGATTAGCGAACCACTACAGTCGCTTACATGGGGATTGACCAGACTGAAGATCTTGTAGGGAGAGCAGGAGAACAGTCTTGGAAGCGCAATTAAAATAGACAGACCTAAACTAAAAGTTTAGAAATTTCCTAATGAGCTGTACTCCAGGCGTCGATCATTTCATCAAACTAATAAACCAGCATCAACCTCACATCGCGAAAAGGGGTTCTCTTGAGAAATCACCACAGATCGTTCACACATTGCTTCCGAGGAATTGTACGAGATGTTTCTGATCTATTACATATCTATCTACATCGCAGCAACAAAATTCTAAGAAATAACTGAACAGGAAATTGTATTACCAAGACTCTGCTACCCGGCCAATAATTTTAATCCTGTTTATTCTGCATACCGATCTTATATGAAAGTCTCATCCCAGTTTTCTGGTTAAATGTTATAAGTAATATAATCCAATATATATTATTTTAAAATTTATTTCCTTTATGTTTAATTAGTAAAGCCGACCTAGGAAGTAAATTTATTTAAAATGATAAAAGACAGGTAATGTAAGAAACGGAATGTTCGTTAGCAAACAAATAATTATAATTATTCAATGCTACAATCTATAATTCTATAGTTAAAGCGTTAAATTAATGAACGTGGCCTGCTCATAAACGTCTACTTTCTCAATGTGCAATATAGAACAAACAGCTTTCAAGTAATCAAGGCAAAAATGGTCGTTGATTGGAGAGTAAAACCAAAATTATTAAATTGTAATTAATATTTCACGTGAATCATAATACAGCTATTTCGCACGTCACATTCGCTTCACTGGTCGAGCAAGCACCAATCAAATACCAACACGTCATCTGGATATTCAACGCTAAGCCAAAGTGCAATCAGCAGGGTAACAATACACCAAAGTAACAACACAAAACACTCAATAGAAGACGATAGTAATGAATACAATATATTGTTAAGTATTTATACAAATAAAACTCCTTGTTGTCAGCTCGACGCTAAAATTTTTCAAATATTTCAGAGAATTTTTATAATCGCATTTTTTACTCTCAAAGTACAGCATAAGCTGTACAAATCTAGGTGAGGATGTAAAGTAAATTCATAACATTTGAATTTTACATTGTTGTCTTAGTATTAATAACACTATGATACTAACATTATGACACACGTAATAATTGCAGAAGATGCTTGAAGGTAAATATATATTAAATGCAGTAAATTTAATAAAATGATTTATTTACCCATGGACGAATAATGTTTTCCTTGTTCATACTTATTCAACAAGGTTTATATTTTTGAAGACTATTTTTTCAACTGAAATCGTGGGTACAAAATAAAAAACTATTGAATTTTCAATTTTTATAGACGCGATTTTGCATGATTCAGTGACGTAGCATAACATGTTAATGTATCGAAAAGGGAGCGAAATTTTTCTTTAATTTGTAGCTTACTGAGATATGCATATTTCCTCATTGTGTTTTAAAATTCAACAAATTCAAAGCCAATATATCTTAAAAAGTTAATGTTACATCCCTTTTTTGGGATGTAGAGATATTTCCTACTTAGTTTAGTTGCTTATAAATATCGGGTCGACTAAGTAAATTATTGTCAGATCACAGGAAAATTTAACTCATTGTCATAGTATGACGTCACACTATACGGTAGTTGGTAGTGTCTGATTTTTATCTAGGAGGAAAATACTACATGCGCATGTATAAAACTGATAAAATGCCAATCTATGATATTCATAAAACTTCAGACTTTAATTAATATGTTGTACTGGCATATGTCGCAATTATTGGAGCAATGTGTCTCATTTACGTATTTGGATTAACCTAGAACCGACTGATACAATTTATTTCCCCAGCTCTTGCGGTTTCACCGTTCCACGGTGTTGATGGTACATAGCATCCATTACAGAAGCAATGTCTCCGAAAAACAAAGACTTGAAGTTAAGTAGTTACTAGACCGCAACTACGTAACCACAATCGCGAAACGAATATACACATCGTATTATGAATGCAAGAAACTCGTTCCGGAGGTTCTAGAAGCTACACAATATTTTTGGACTTACGATTCAGAAGCTTCTATTCTTAAAGAAATAAAAGCGTCATTATAATGAACTCAAAATTATATAAATAATTAGCCAATTAACTGACAAAATTAAGTGATAAAATAACACACAACGTTCCTACGATTCTTGGTATCTCGTGATTCAAAATCGTTAAGCAACAAAAATTGTGGAAATGTGTGGTATTTATTTTAACTTCTAATTTTATAAGTTGATTACACCTTTATCAAATTAGTATACATTTAAATAAATTTCATTTTATACTTTTTCAAAAAAACAAATTTTCCTGTCTACTTAAACCCAGATCAATACAATTGAAATTACGAATGAGAGAAATTTAACAAACATTATAAAAGACATAAAAATTGAAAAAAGATTTTTACTTATATATTATCAATGACCTTCCCATAAATTTTTTAGCGATAAGTATACAAATATATATATAAACATCATTCATAATACTTTATTTCTATATATCTTACTATCAATGGGATAAAAAATATAGTATCATTAGTTATAGACTTTCCTAGGTTTTATAATTATCATTTACCGACCTTTCTTGTATGTTCGATTTCATGAAAATGGTTTTACTTTAATTAATAAGAAAGATTAAAAATTTGTAATATATTTAATAATTTAAAATCATAAATAACAATTTTCCTATTCCTTAAAAATTTATGCATTTTTGATAATGAATTTACAATTTAAGCTAACAGCAAACGGATTATATCTAATGGGAAGTTGGGCTCAAACACCTGATATTTATTATTTCGAACACTAATTCTTTTTGGCGATGACCACAGTGGCATTTATCTGACGGTTTTGAGGGAGCTATAATTCATTTTTACGTCACCATCGATGAAAACGGAACTCGAAGGTAGATTATTACCAGAACCTTTCGAGGCAAAGAAGCGGCAAGGCTTCAGAAACTCAAGGGCCGCCTTTGAAGTCTGACTGAACACCTCACCTCTCCTACCACCAGGTGTTCCGTCCGCTCAACAACTTAACTAACTTTAAACTCTTTCATTACTTCACCCTCTATCGTTCCTACGAGAACTGCGCTGACTGAAATATTATCAAGCGCTTCAACTATTGACCTCTCTGCCTGATTTCTGCCTCATCCCAACTTAACCATTACTTAACAACAACTCTACGACCATTCAATAACCACTAACTCAATCTCTTTCCACCAACCTCGTAATCTCTGATCTTCCCCTCCCCCGGCGAATTATCCACGACTTCACCCAATAGGAATTCATCTTACATTTTCGAGTTTCCAATATGGGGTTCACAGGTCTCACCCAAAGTCGCGTAAAACTCTCGCACCAGGCCATTCCACTTTTTTTGTGGGAAAGTTCCAGACGTGTCAAAATGTTCAGACCGCTGCATATCTACCCGGACAATTTATGACCCTGTTGGGTCAGCCGCGAAGATTCTTGGTTCCTCAAAAGGCCATTCAATAAATTTAGTGATGCCAGGTCCCTCGCTACCTGCAGAGAAACGATCCTACTAGCTCTGCAGCTCGAAAAATTTAATTTAACAAAGTTATTCAGGTAAAATGATAAAATAACCCCCTTAATAAAAGCCTGTGTACACTACACATTCATCAATGAAAATGTAGCCCACATTCTTTCTCATTTACAATAACACTATAAAGAACTCGGCAATATTTATGAATATGCTTACAAAAAAGTACGATACATTTTATTTACGAATTTCAGAAGGGTGTAAAATCAGAAACTTTTATATATATAAACAATGTGAGCATGCATCGATTCACTGTATTAAATATATAATGTGGAGAAAGGCTTGACATTCAAAAAATTATTTGTAACTGCATATCATGTCTGGAAATGCGTGGAAACCACTTAATCTCCTTAATTTCACTGGTTGTGGCAAACATTTCGTTCTTACTTACACCTTGCAGGTACAACCTACCTGTCTAAAAATGTTGACTGCAATCTTTTATGACACATTCCGGATTTTTTAGGCTGGGATCCTTAAATGATATTAATTCTATGTAAATAGAGTTGTTAAAACTAGAGATAGAGCCACTATATTTGAAATAAATGTACTTTACATTCATATATATATATATGGTTACGTTCATAACGAAATAGTTAGTGGCTGTATTAATTCCATGAAAACATCAAACTTCCCTGCCGTCTGCATAAAGATGAAACTCTGTATTTAGGTTTTATCTTCCAGCTTGGCTATAAAGTTAAGAGTAATTTCAATCAGACATTCTGCTCGTAAACATCTTAATTTCACGCGAAGTTAGTAAAAGAGTATTTTATCCCGGTATTTTTAAAATTTTTCGTGGCGTGACCCAGAACGCCGCAAGTGTACTCCTGGAAAATATAAAGGGCAACATTCCTGCGGGAGCGGCCCAGTGTTTTGATTCGAAATTCCGTGTATACATTACGGGCACTTTGCTGTCTATTATAAAAGGCAGGCCTTTGAAGCTGCGTGCTGGAGAGTGGGGTATATGATGTGTGCTGCAGAGAAAGACTGCCTAAGTGGCTTCTGCTAATGGGGCTTGCGGTTGGCTGAACAAAGCCTAATAAAGCCTGTTTGGCGTCATGAATATGGATCGCGGGCGTCGTTATTATTGTGCGGCGACGCTGGCCGACGCTGCCTGGGCACGCTCTGCGAAAAAAAGGGAAAAATCAAGATACGGGATCGGCCCTAATTAAAGAGAAAAACGTACACATTTAAATATATGCTAACGAAATTGTCGAGAATAGAGACATCGCCGAATGCAGCACAGAGAAAGCAATCATTAACAGAAACAATTGGTTCCGAAACAAAAACTGGTAAAGTGCGTATCGTTAGGAAGTATTCAGAGAAAGTAATCAGGTACGAACGAATAATATATTCCACTAAGCAACTTACGCAAACAAATTCTCTACAGAATACTTGCGCAGTTCATTTAAAAAATCACAAGTGAATTATAAGACTCTGTCACCTGATATTCCTGCACAAATATTATTTTAATGTTCATACAACGATATATACACCAAATACAACCTACTAAAATAATTTTCTATGCCTTTCACTAGACGAAGCTACTAATTATTGACGTATAATGCTTCTTCAAACAACGTAGAATATTTATCCCTAAAATAGCAATTATCTCAAATATTTATACGTCATTTGGAACTACAGGTATAAAATAGAAATTCGGGGGTGGGGAACGCTGATTATAGGAATACTTAAAAGCAGATCGACGTTTAAGATATAATGTAATCCAACCTCGTCATATCATAAATCATCATTACTTTATTCCATTTAATCTTTCATTTTTTCAAATATCTATGACAAATCTTGGTAAACTCTTTCACTCGTTTCAGTTTGAGATTCTTTTTTTCTAATTATTAATGAATTTAATAAAATAACTGATTTCTCTTGTTGAAATTTTTTTTGCATTAGTGGGAACAAAATTATTTTCTCGAAAGATGGAATAATTGCTTTAAATGGAATTTGTCCGCAAAGATTATTTCTATCAGACGTAAAGTGGGTGCCCATGTTATGGCCATGTTCCTGATATAAACTATTTTTGAGTTAACGAATTAAAAAAAGTATTCAGTAATGGACTGTCTAAAATGTACTGTTATTACTTATAATGCAACCAGGTTCAACAATATGGCGTTCGTCACCCTATATGCTTTTCTCGTGGGACCCCTTTATTTCAGTAGCAAGTCTCCTTCGTTATATAGAGGCATTAAAAATATATGTTTTATGAATTCACTGTACTCTGTTTAGGTTTTAACGCACTTGGAATTCGAGTTGTTGTTCGAGTTGGTCAGTAACAAAAGATTTTCGTGAAAAATGCTCCTCGAACGGCCACCGTGCTGGAATTTCTGACACGAATACTGTGTTGGAAGATTCCGCTAATGATATAAATATTTTTAAATAAATACAATAGGGTCAAATATGTCAGCAAGTAAATTTAATCAAAGTTTAGTTGTTATAAATACAACGTTTCATCGATATTTATGGATGACTTTATGATGAATATTATTTTTGAATACATAAAAATTACGTTAAATTATAAAATGTAAGTCTGTTGTTTATTATACTGTACTGAAAATTATACTACATATTTTAACTAAATTTTCACGTATTCAAAATTAATATTGATTTCATAATTTTTGTGTCAAGTTACCTGAAGAAGTCCACCAATGTGGATGAAACATTGTATTTATAATAAGTATATGTTAATTATATTTCTTTCCTGACATATTTGGCCGTATTTATATTTAGTTATTTTAATTACTGTCAGAAAATTTATTTTCTGATTGTAATCTATTATTTTTTACAATTTATCTTCTTTTAAAAGTAAATTCTAATGTCAACTTTGTAAAGAACCGTTTTTTCTATGGACAAGATATTCCCGTACCTACTTTTGAATAAAAAAAAGATTATTTAGTAGACTACCATGATTACACGAAAATTACTCAATTTCAGCAGAACTGCTGTATGAAACTTAAGAAAATGCCACGATTTGAATAATATGTAACAAGGTTATATGTTCCTCATATGGCCACTTTGCAGACTTAGAATTTTGCGAGCAGTAAAACTGTTTTTATTGGGATTGAAAAATATTTTTAAGGAAGACTATAGGCCTTCGCACAATTTTCGCATGGCCGTATCACGGACTCCCACCTTAAATCAAATGATAAAACTTGGAGGATATAATAGAAAAAATAAAAGACAATTTAAGGTCATATTAAATTTAAAGTTTACAATAAGTCAAGGAGTAAATAGATGAATTGCTAAATTTGTAAGTTTTGAACCATGTTTTTTATATATAATTTAAAAAATTGTAACATAGAATCCATAATTAATTTCTTGTAATATTATGTGTGTATTACGCCTGAGGAAGTCTCAAAATGGAGACAAAACGTCGCTGTTGAATAAATAGTGATAAATTTATATGCTGACTGTTTGGCAGTCTTTTTATTTATTGTAAATTTTAAAGTCAGAAAACTATGTTGTAAATTTAAAGTTATTGGAAAAATATTGCTTTCCATTTCACATTTCTGAGCATCACTGTATGTTTTTTCTAAAATTCGTTAATTTTATTTTTTAACTGTGGAATATCCAAAACAATGTCTTAACTTTCGACGTCGATTGCGAAAAGGAGAGAGTAACGCTCTTTTCCCTTTGGGCTTATTAATTATGTCGTCTAACGTTATAAGTAAAACATTATATTTTTGTCGTAATGAAGGTTTTAAATATTGTATTATGAGAGTATGTGTTCTTTCGTGAGCGCATCTCACCAAGGATTGAATTATTGCTGTAATGTATAAATACATCTCATACTTTATTAAGGGACATGACAAGTATATTAGTAGTATACAAAATCCAATGGCTAAGTCGAAGAAGTAAGTGGAATGAAATAGTAATTGTAAATAACTTATTGTTTACAACGTTCGATGATTAATTTTATTTTTACGCAATTTATGAATACTTGTGCAAAAAAATTTTGTGCAGTGGTTGCCGTGGCAACGAGGTCCTAGACCACGGGTGCTATTTCAGAATCCAACTCGGGACAATGGCAGGATAAATGACACTGATGAGCACAAGGGCGCGGAAGAAGTGGTCAGCAAGGAGTCATCCACATCTCCGAGAACGATAAAAACGCCGTGTCCAATTGCGGTCCTGATTAATAGGTGTACAGGACAGTGTCCCTTCCGCAATTAAGTCTCCATTTCCAAGGGCCGTCATGGTAGAAGACGCCGGCCACGAGGAAATTTTTGCAACTTTAAATAAAATGCAGACACGGTTTCGTTGTTCCGTGATGGAGGGCTTTTTGATGAAAAGGGCGTCTTTTGTGGGGAGAGGCCCATGCATGTCGCGGTTTTATTGCTGACCACGTGGCTTTCTCTTGCGGGAGGAGAGGAGCGCTACACGTATGCAAATGTCCCACATTAGATTTGTGGCGTGGGCGTGTGGGAGACGCAAGGGAGGCGCTAACACTCAGCTCTGCTCTTCTCTACTCGCAATCTCAGCCAATAAACCACCACTCCACAGCGAGCACGACGTGAAAATGAAAGTATCTATACGACAGCAATCGCCTAGTAAGTAATTTTAATACACCAAGCGAATAAAATTTACTTATTAAAAAATATATAAATTATTAATTTCACTTCCTTAGAAGGTAAAAATTATTTTCATGTTTTTAAAGCCAAGATAATGTAAAAGATTAGCAATGACCGAATAATTTGTCTTTCCTTCATTTAAAAAAAATGGTAAATCCCCAAAAAATTCATGAATAAACTGTTGGATACAAAATAAAAGCCAGTTCCTAAAAATATTCAGACAAACGTAGTTTCCAAGAATACGGCACTTAAAAATAAAAGACGTTACCGCAGCAGAAAGGGGCCTTTGATCGTATGGGGAAGAATAACACGAGTCTACACACCCTTCAGATTATTGGCTTGAAAACAGGGGGAGCAGTGAATGATTCGGGGCTTGCTAGTCAGTTAGGCAGTTGAAGCTTCTAGGGTTGGGGAGGATGAAGACAACAAGAGGGGTTGTCAAACCAAAATGTTTCCCTCTACGGTGATGATCGAACAGGCATTCGGTTCAAAAGATAGTGAAAATTTTATGTCACACCGTTCATACTAAACATGCCACTTCAACTCCTATTATTATTTACTAATTACATCATACTTTATAAGTTCTCAATTACAGTGGCATAGTGTGTTAAACTAGGTAGTAATATTTTGAACGGAAATAGTCATATGGTCTTTCATAGGGTAACACATCAACTTTCAGTTAGCATTAGAAGCGTGACATTATGAAACGTAAAGAACACACTTTTTTTGATCTTCCGATTCATAATTCTGGTATCAGTATCTAGGGAAGTAAATAGGAACTCTGAAATTAGCTTTAGCTGATACGTCTTTAATATTTCAAAATTTTAATTAATCTGACGTTTGTAAAAAATTAACATAGATACAGAAAAACATGAGAAAGTCCGAAAACCACTGTAAATCAACACATTATATGTTATAACGTTTCGTCCACAATTTTGGGACTTCTTCTAGTAAAAATACATATAAATAAATTTTTTCTTATCTTAAAATTTCTGAATCGATATAAATACTTGTATCTTAATTAAAAAAATGGAGGTTCAGAAGTGAAAACACTGAGCCCCTGACTACGTCCAAAGGCATGTGATGAAGTCCAGGACTTATTAGTTATTATCATGTTTATTTTTTAATCATTAATACTTCCCAAGATTATTTATATATGTTTGATTGGGTTGTCATCTTGCGATTAATCTCCCGAAAAATTCATGAGGAATGTTTATAATTGAGTGTCGCGTTCAGCCAAGACAATTATTCCTTTTGTATTCCACTGTCCTCTTGATAGACACTGGTTGCCGGCCATTTTCCTTTGTACGTGAGTAATATATTCACATTGGAAATTCGGTCTTAAGGCGTAAGTCATACCTGGCTTGTTTTGAGTTTAAATCCATCATTACTGGCAGCTTTGACCCAAATGCCGAAGGTACTCCAGTTGACTAGTTCACATGTCTGATGATTTTTTTCTATGTAATCGCAGTCAAGTCATCGTCAGATTTTCTTCACGTTTCAGAGTTACTGAGAAAATGATTATTCCCAATAGCTCGTTATAACGTATTAAATTCCGCTTATTTGGAGGTTTATGATCAATGTAGATTTGAGAATTATTCTTTGGATTTATAGAACTATTATGATATTAGATCTAGGCTACTAGATACTCTGATGGAGAAAGGACAATATACCCAAGAATATTTAGAAAATCCACCTGATACCAGGGACAAAGGCCGATGTGTTCCACCATAATCGGATTTATCTCAAGCTCGGAACGTGACAGCGTATCTTCGAGATTCAAGGTTTACGGACGACCTGATTGTATCCCACATCACGCGTACTTGTTGGTTTGGTGACCTCGCTTCCGATGGACGTTGGTCCGCCATGGCGTTGGTTTTTCGCAGTGCGCGTGCTTGTGGGCCGTGGCTGGGTTTGTCGGTCGCCAGAAATCGATTCCAACTGGCCGCTTAGCACCGCCATTGTTTTGTTAATCAAGCCTGTGTCAGGCCGATTTCCTGCGCGTTCATCAAACGGGCTGCCCAGGTGCTTCCTGGTTTCACCCCGCCCTTCACATCCCACCCCCGCACTTACGACACACAAACGAACGGAATGCGAAACAGGGAGCAGAAATCTCTTTTGGCGTATTGTGCGTGGCCAATAATTTATCTGCTAACATAAACAGAGTTTTCGGAACTGGCCTCTCCCTCCCCCCATCCCCCTTTCAATCCATGGGAATTGCTTTTGTAAATGCCAATACAATTCACAATGGAATACATTATTTGCGATGCCGAGTTATCTCACATCTGCCGAGTCTATATTGTTCATTCTACATATAAAGTAAACATTATTTAACCATAACATAATAAAAAATTAAAAAGGTGAATTACTAATCAAATCAGTTTCCACACCTAATCATGGGCCCAAATATTTCCATTCGAATAAAAAGTGCAGCTGAATTTTTCACCGTACGGCTTGGCCATAGTAATCAAAAAGTACAGTTACTAGAAAGAAAATAAGGAAAGTGAGAAAGGGTATATTTAAATGAGCAATGAGCTTTCGAAACAATTAGTTAATTTAGAAGCTCAGGTCATAATTAAGAAAGTAGGCAAAAATCAGGGGACGTAGAAAAATTTATAATTATTAATAGGATGACAATTTTTCTGTAGAAGTGTTCAAAAGATATATTACAATTACTGGAAATAAATTTGAAGGCAATTTTAAGGAAAGGTGAATCGTAAATCTTTCAAAAAAGTAAAATAAATTGTTGAGGTATCGTGCATAAAATTTGTTAAAATGACGTCAAGAGCTAAAATTCAATAATGGATTTAATTTATTATACTCAGCAGCAGCCAAAGGGTTTGGTTTTCGGATCTTTTTCTCAGAGGAAGCTAAAACATATTTCAAACAATTGTAAAATATATTTCTACTAAACAAAATGCACCAAGTGCAGCAATAAATTCAATCGAGTTATTTTTGATGACAGTGAAAAGTCTTTAATAACGCCGGAAACATTGCGCTGGAGAGTGACGTGAAATATTTAAGGTCTTGTGAGCTCTACGAAGGTCTTAAATGTTGTTACTGACGGGCAGTCGGCAATTTATGGAATGAATAGAGCAATATTCGCGTAAAAAATATAAAAAGTCATTTAATTAAAAAATTAATCATCTTCATGAGAAATTTATAAGAAAGGTACTTATTACAAGATTACAGATTACGTGATTTAACCAAAAAACTATCTATGTTTTAATAGTTGGAGGCTGCCGCTGATTGAATCTCTTCAAAAGACGGACTGCTTAAGAATGAGTAAGTTTACAGATTTCTCTTCAAGTCATTTGTACAACTATTTATTAAGTTGGCCTAGGGCCAGTGCAATCACACAAAGTGTTTTAGGAACGCATGATAGAGAAGATGAAACACTCAGGATATAAATTGACAGGTAATAAAAATGAATAAAATAATAAAATGGAGAGTGAACAAAAGACACATATAGTAAGAATTCCAACATGACAATTTTTTCTGAGGTAATTGTTACTAATAACAAATCCAGACGCCATGTACAACCTATAAAAATAGCTTTCAAAAGTCAGTGTTACCTATCCGCTATCATTATTAACACCTAAATGGTAGAGCTATAATACATAACGTTTAATGCACAATGAACCTGCCGAACAACTTTCTGAGTAGATCGGCTGAGGGCATCACGTGGCCATCACTAGAAGTTCCTGGTTCGAGACTTATCTACAGCGGCTGTATATTCCATTATTATAGAGCTACGATTACGAAAATAATTTTCTTTTTCTTTTCTTCCAGCCTTTATGTTAAGGCAACTGTTATTCTATATTAAATTGACAATCATAATTAAATTCATCTACAAGAAAGTTTGTTAAGTACAAAAATTAATTAATATTTTTACAGCACCAAAATACTGCATTTTTAGGCGTTTGATAAATTGAATTATATGATTTATATTCAATCAATACTGGAAGAATTAAATAAATTTTTGACATATTACAGACTTTATTTTTAATACAATTTACGAAGAACAACGTTTAGGTACGTATTTTTACCCTCTTCAATTTTTTAATTAGCACCTTAAGTTTTCACTATCATATGTGGAGGAGCCTGGAAGCTAAATTTCAATTGTAAATTTTGTGTCATGCTTCTATATATAGTGGAAACTCGTGGTGATAATTGGGTTAAAACCTGAATAATGAATATAAGGTGACAAAGCACATCATTACAAATTAGATATAATTTAAAACTCAAGATTTGTAGATAAAAACAATCAGTTTGCTAATTACTTGGACTAAATAAATTTCAGATGTTTAAAAATTAGTTCAGACTAATAGGTACAATTGTTTCAATTTATTACATCGTTACCCTTCTACCTCACTTCAGCTCTATATTTTAACTACTTTTATCCTGTACAAAATGTCATAGAATCAAAAATTGAAATCCTCTGAATTCAACAAAATGGCCCCGTTTACATTCTTAATTTGCTATGACTGTCCGACGACTCCCGGATAGTCTTCAGGGAATTATAAGGTCTATCTTTTTATGTTGCCCTTTTGTATTGGTAATTAATGGAAGTCAGAAAGGCGCTGGGTCAAGGGAGCGAACAATGGAAAGAATGGATCTTTTTCTCGTGTTCATTCTACCGCTATTTTCGTCTCGACGGAGAGGTTAATGATCGAGAGCGGTTCTAATTTCAAATTTGACGGCAAATATTAAAGAAATAATATAATTGTTTGAGTGAAAAATCGCTGAACTAATGTATACAGGTAGTTATGAATGTAAAGGCAATAAAATAAAGTTAAAATGTTGTTAATTAGGCCTGTATACATGTGAGTGTAAGTGTGCGTGCGTGTGTGTATAATTAAAATGCTTTACCAGAATTATTGTAAAACGGAATAGCCAGAGCTCGGAGTCATAAAAATGAGTCGAAGCATCTGGGAAGTTTTGGAATTTTTAAGGAAAAACCTGCCTGCTTGTTAATACGCTTAAAGAAGCTAGAAGAGACGTACAGAGATCAAAGAAATTTAAATATTTCGCTGTCAAAGGAACTGCCTTATTCGATCTGAATATTGGTAATTAAAAAGTAAACGCTGCAGTAAATAAATCGACTGAATGGGTTTTACGAAAGGACTTGTAGACCTTAAAATTTTTTGAGGGTAAATGTTTATAAAATAGTATGATCTCAAAAGCCGATTCTATATAAACCGAAAATTTCAATGATGCAGAAGCCATCATCGACGCCAACGACAACGACCGCAAACACCGCACTAAGTGTTGCCTTCAATTATCTGCAGCTCTGAGAGATTGCAGTTTATATAGTTCATATAAATTGTTAGGAACTATTCCGATTTATTAAGTCACACAAGTAACTTGGGCTGTGTAGAATTTCTGTTCAGTTCATGTTTTTAACACTAAAGGGTTGTAATTGTTTAGTGTATTCTTAAAATGATATTCAGTTTATTAATATTGAAGTGTAAGTGTTATTTTAGTTGAAAATTTCGTATAAAAATGATTTTATTAGAATATTTACATAATTTAATGGCAATGTAAAAATTTACAGTGGTGACTTGAAATAATTCATTTAGAATATGAGAATTTCATTTTATATTCCACAGTTCTGCAAGCAGTTCGATGTGGTCCTTCATTTATAAATATTTTAAGCGGACGTGAACATTTGAAGGAGGCAACATTTGGACAATCGTGGAATAGAAGTTGATCAGTCGGGAATGGAACTTGAAAGTGGGAAGGTGGAGATGAGAGGTAGAGTTTGGCGATGAACATTCGAATTAGGAAGAAGTAGCTTGAGACTGAGAGAAGTTTGTTTGCTATCTAATCTAGGGGTAAAATGAAAAGAAAATAGACGACAGCGAAAAGAGGGTGACCCGTCTTAGCAATCGGGACACCAGAATTCCTAGAAGGAAGACCAGGTACCGACGACGGAAGCCATCACTGGAAGGAGCTGTCTGACGAACGCGGAAGAACTATTGCAAGGAGCCTGAATTAGTTAATGGAAGAGATAGCCACCGTTTCACAAAGGAGAACAAGTGCGTGTCTGAGCAATGCCTGAAATGTGTCATGGCTGTCGTTCTGCAGCAAAAATTCCCACAAAATGAAATTGATTATAAGCTGAGTTAGTCGTGGTAAATTTTTAAATTGGACCCTAAGTTTTGTAATTTTTTTATTTTTTTAATAAATTTAATTTGTAACGCTTAAGTCAGTTCGGTCGCTAATAACCTCGTAGTTTATGTGACCTTAAATAAATAAAATAAAAGAATTAGTAAGCGAGATCCGAGCTCTCCAGCTTTTACAGGCATTATTACTATTGTCATTCTAATGTTATGTTTTGATACTGTTGTGGTAAGCCTGATTTAGTTTCCGAGTCAATTTGTAGCTTTGTGTTTTAACTTTACCTTCCTTGCTATTAATTTACTGTAAATATTACCTCTATAGGAAGCAAACATGAAGAAGGCATGAAAATATGCCGAAACGTTGTTACTAATTGAATTTAAAGATTAAAATCTGTAAATGGTCATTAATTGTTTCATATAAAATTATGTGTATTATTTTATCGACTGTGGTAAGATATCATTCCGCTCAGGTACGTGTCGGTGTAAATATAGACTGCGGTATAAGGAAAATGATAGTGCCCCATCATCGTCTCGCTCAACAGGTGCCGCTACTGCTCTTGAATCCCCCCAAAATTCGCCGTTATTTGGTGGGTGGGTTCGAGACGTGGCCACCAGGAGCGAAAATTTGCGCCAGCTGGTGTAATATCGCGGTGAGTGGCGTGCTAAATGCGAGTATAATGCTCTCTCGCTCCGCGACCCACATGGCGAGTTCGCGACAGGGTGGTATCAATTCCATCCAGCCTTCTTCAGGCTTCAGTAATAATCGGTTCCGTGGTTACCGGATATGACGACGCACGAACCAGATAGGCTACACAAAATTTCTGCCAACAGAGACACTTTGCGGACTCAACCACTAGTAGCTTTCAATAGCAAATCTCGGTAAGTAATGAAACAGTCCATAAGTCAGCACTTATTTAATATAAACTTTATTAACAATAATTCGTAAGCGACGTTTCTTTCTTAAATTTGAAACCTCATCTGGTATGAATTTACTCTAAAAATATAAAAGAAATATATCTTATAAATTGAAAAATAAATTACGGAATCAAGCAATTAAGAAGGAAGAATTTCGCAGAAGCTAACAGACCTCGTGAAATATTATTTTTAACTGTTATTTCAATATATTTCGGCTGTGCGACATCTATATATCAAAAACCTTGTCACAGCTATAGGCGTCCGAATTTGACCACAAGTGTTCCTCAGGGCCTGAAGCTGTCAATGATCTTAATTTTTTAATTAACTGAAGTTATATATGTTAAAAAAGTGCAAAACATTTGACATAAAAGTTTTCGCGTCCCATACATGCATCAAGATCTCCTAAGTGAGTGCGGATTACCTATCTTCTTGATCTATAATACTGTATATTTTTTAATTGCAAACATTTCGCGACGAAATTTACCTATTGTTGGCCGAGAGCTAACTCCCTCAGAAATAATAAACTTCTTTGGATCGTCGATATATTATGCATTTGATAATGACATTCACCACAGGTAAAAGTATTAAATTTAATAATTTCAAAATAAACAATACTGTATTTCTCTGAAAAAGTGAAAATATCAACAAATCTCCTCATTTTTCCACTTTTTAAGGAATTTTTTCCGGTGTTTTCCGCCTGTAGCAAAGTCCGTACTCAACTTGAAGAAACGAGTAAGGGCTTATTCTGTTTGTCTCACCGAGACCTATCATTAGATATCTTTATTTCCAACAACATAATCGAAAAGTCAATTTTGGAAACCGCCAAACTTTACGTCCCTGTAGTTCGAAAACTGAGGATTTTATAAAAATTCTAAGGACACTTGATCGATTGAAAATTCAATTCTCTACAATTTTGGTTTCTTCTCAGATATTGATATGACTAAAGAAGTGGGGAAGAGGTATTAAAAAGGCTTACACAAATGATAACGGATTTCGAGAGAGATGATTGGAATTTAGTCAAGGGAGAGGAAGGAACGAAAGCGGATGATGAGACTAGAGACAGGTTGTAGAGACAAGCCGATCGACATTATCGGACAAGGAGACGAGAATAAACTGGAAAGTGTCCTAATCCAGGAAGAATAGCAGCGGCGGCTCTGATTTTGAACGAGTATGGCCCAAATAGGTGGAAGTTGCAACGAGGAAGACGCTGGAAGGTCCTTATGACGACATGGTAAATACTGCTGTAACTTTTTGCTCATTTACTATACTGACAGGTCCAAGTAGATTTTGTAAGAAATATTTTACTCTATGAGAAGGCCCATATCATACGACCCTGAGTTTATAGATCAAGAATTGTTAGTTTTAAGAAATTAATTGTTATCATTTTTTATGTAAATATATATATATAGTTAATTAATAAATAATTGCCGGCTTAGAGTTTGAATAAGAGAAAATTGTATTATTGATGTAACTTTAAATAGGATAAAATAAATTGTTTTCTTTTTTATTATAAAAGTTCGTATTACTATATTAATATTGCACTAAAATCAATAATTTCCCCCATTCATCTCAAAATAATTTATGATTTTCTGGCGTATTGATTTAACAAATAATTATATGTTTATCAACCGTGTCTGTTCCTTATTACATCACAAAGCTTTAGCAAAATCATTGCCTCCGTCAATTTAACGACTGTTTTTCCAATAATTAAGCGAAATAAATTAACTACCATTTCTTACAGATAGATTTTTATTTATTTTAAATATTTTTGGTTGTGACTACTGTTATAGACAGTCAAGTTGGGATTTCTACACTTTTGGCATCCTTTTTTTTTCGTCAAAATTTAACATTACTGTGGTGACGGAACGTCGTTTAAACTAAATAAACACCGCATCTCTAAAATCTGGTCGTTAATTGATTGCAATTTAACAACGTTTATAGTTAAATTACCATATGAATAAGAAAATGTAATTTGACAGACGTTCAAGACAGACGGTTTTGTATGTAGTTACATTTATTGCGTTATATTAAACACTCGACCAGGTTGATGAAACGAGAATATTTTATTAAAAACTTTGATTAATATTTTGAATGATAAATATATCTCTTAATGTGCCGTTTGAATATATATTATTAAAAACAGACTTCAAAAAAAATATTTCAATAAGTCCTATTTAGTAATATTTATCTATAAATCTGACGCAAACTTGTACAGTCGACCAAAGTTTTCAACTCGATCTCTAAAGTTTCAATTATTTTCAAATAAACTACGTCGTTAATTAAAAATGTAGGTTTTTCAAAAAGAAGTTAAGAATTTGACAAAGCATAGTACAGGATGAAAATTGACAAATCTTATTTTCATAGCACGATTACTGTACGAATGGCATTTTGTTTAATACATTATTTCGTGTTCAATTAAGTCATATAACCATCAAAGTGTTTAAAATATGACTACAAATTTCACTAATAAAATTCACAAAATCGCATATATACATGACAGTATTACCTTAGAATTATTAATTGCCACAGTTATTGAAAAAATTGTTCAATATACAATATTTGAAGATCAACAACTGAATAAGAGAACGGACGTTATATACCATTTATTTTATGGACAATTGCAGTGTACGGAATTGACCGGAAGCAACAAAAATTTAATAAATGATAGTAATTCAATTCATACAAGAAGAATAATTTATATAATGAACTACGAACAAGAGAATTAACGTCTAAAATCTGTCAAACTATACATATGAAAATTTGGTTATAAAGGATAGACTGTTGGCATTCCGTGAAAAAAAAAGTCCATAGCTTTCAATTACATAATACCGATAATTTTGTTTCTTCCGTGAAACAGCCGTTACTATTGACCAATAGAATTGGAAATTTATAATGCATTATATTTGCACTGTAACTTCATGCATTATTTAAATTTACTGCCGATTTGAAAGCACCATTATCGACGTCTCAAAGTGCTTTTTTTCATTGTTCTTGTAAAGCGAGGGATTTGTGCCGGGTTACAAAACAATTTTTCGGCGAAAAAATTAAACGGATTAGCAAGGTACAACGTTGTTTTCCAATAATTGTTTGATCGTTGTACCTCGAATATAAAGTAAGCTACAACAACCCGCTACACATAATGGAAAAGACAAAAGATATTCGTTCAACGAACCTGGTACTTGGTGCCCCAAGACTTCTTCAAATTGTGTTAAACATCTAATGAGCCGCTTCCTCCTTTTGAATAAAACTTCTCGTTCCTGGTCACGTGACAAAAAATTAAAATTAATTTGATGAGTGAATTTACAAAAAAAAATTGTATACTAAATCAAAAAATATTATTGAAAATACTATTTTATCCCATAGAAAAAGTCACTGAAAAAATACAGTTTTATTGAAAACATGAATGCAATAGGTTTTTTATTGGAGATAATGGATAGGGAAACGTGAAGATAAATACTGTATAAAAAACATTGTTTAGATTTTCAGAAACGCGCTTTATCATCCACATGGAAAAGTGTCCTATAAGTTATCAAAATATATATCACATACTACTAACTCAGATCCTAGATATTAAAACTTTTACCACAAAATCTCCGTATATGCTTCATTTAGTTCCACCAGTAATTAAATACACGTTTATGTAAAATATTATTTTAAAACATTCCAGTAGAATTTGATAAGGAAATAGAGTTTGGGCTATACATTATTTCTTTCATTTGTTTTTAGCAATGCGGCATATTGCCAATCACCTTCAAATAATGCAGAGGGACAATCACGCTGCCCTGAGGTACACCTGATTGGAAACGGAGACATAATTTTTGTATTTAAAAGAGAACGTTCGAACATTCAAGGAGGATTGTACAGCCTATTGTAGATGTCCGGGAAGCTGATTCCTTCTTTACTCAAGAGAATTAGTATCCAAGTACGCTCCTAGACAGACCTTCTGTTCAAAACTTTCAAAGATAATGTAGATTACACGCTGAGGGCATGAAAGACGGAATCGAAATCCGAACTGTGTATCGGGAACGGGTTGCGACATGTCTTCCATAAGTTTTGGTAGAATTAGTCGTTCCAGTATTTTGGAGAAGAGTGGAAGAAGGCTTTAAGCTCCAGAAAAAAGAATAGAGTAAAATGAATTGGGTATTTAGTCAACAGCAGTTTAGTCACTGAGTAAAATACTAGACTAAAATGATGTTATTCAGACACGTTTAGTTACTAAAGTACTTACCAAGTGCTAACAAGGTTTAAAGGTCCATGTCAGCTGTGTTTGACGGATCAGAATCCACCTGAACACACATTGTAGCTGAATTTGAGGACCACCAAATACCATGCAATGCTATTGTAGCAGCCAATGGCTGTAATTCGTCAGTAATTCGAACTCGTATATTCCGTAACTATGGCAATATGAGATAATGGTTTCAAGAGTTGAAAGTTGAAACGTTTACATACTTCGTTACAGTGGACTAGTATTCATGTCGATGCGTTCGTTGTAAACAAAAACACGACCTAACTCAACGGAAGCAGGCGAAGAACTGATTTAAATTGTGAAAAAAAAAATTATAGTGGCATACTGATAAAAATGCCGAAACACTTCGTTCTTTTTGTGGTCGCTTACTATTTTTATTCTATATTTTTCTTCTCACTAAATTTAATTTTTCCCACCGACTCGGACATTAAAACCTATGACATTATTTTTCTGGCTTCAAGGTTAATAATAAATAAATAAAAATTCTGCCAAATAAGTCAGAAAATAAATGTAATTAAAATTATTAGATAGTTCGTGACACCAAATCGCTCGTAATGTAACGTTCATTCATTTAAAAATTTACCTGAAGAAGTCCACGAAGTTCGATGAAAGTTGTATTTATATTAATTAAATTTATTTGCTGACCTATTTGGCAGTATTTTCATTTGGTTATTAATATAACGTCCTGTTTAATATTGGGCCCATGATTCTCTAATTACGTCTCTTCCACGCTTATTGTCTTTCATAAAGAAACCAAAATTTCCCGCATATGTAATATAATAAACACTAAAGTACTGTTAAAATTCAAACATAATTTAATGGCTTTATGATTAAATAATTAAAAAGGCGGCCAACAAGTCAGCAATTAATTTTGTTACTATTTAATTAATAAAAATAAGACGTTTCGTCTCCCCTTTGAGACTTTGACATAAAATTTAGCAATTCATGATCTCGGTGAATTTGGTGTCGCGGATAATCTCCCGTGACGGTTACGACTGAAATGATCAATTAAATAGTAATAAAATTAATTTCTGGCTTATCGCCCGTATTTTTATATATTTAAATGAGTATTACTTAACAGGATATAGTAAAAGTCAGTTCTGTAACATTATATTACTTTCTGAGTCGAATAAAATTAAAAAACTGTAACAACTACATTTAACCAAATATATAAAATTTCCAGTTATTCAATTTTACAAAATTATACGAAAAGTGTATTTGGGTGACATCTCTTGATACTGTATTATTTGCAATTTACTGCCTTCAGAGAGCAGCACAATACAGAGAATGCGAGATAGAGATTACATCGCTAGTCAGTAGATGGCAGTGGTATGATCGGGGGGGAAAAATTAACTGGTTAGTGTTATTATTCAAAAGTTATACCTCGGCTTTCTATTCTATTATAATACTATTATCAATTTAAAATAATGGGACAATTTTAATAGTTACTAAATTTATTATATAAAAAGCGAAACATCATTCTACACTTCATGCCAAATTATTTGTTCAGTTGAGGATACTACTATTAATCTTGTTCTACAATAATACATCCCATCTGCTACTAGGCACTTATAAAAAATGTTGAAAATCAGTTCAACATTGTTTAATGTGACCAGATTTTAACATTGATAAAGCGGGACAATTAGGTCTATATTGACAAAAATTTTCATAGAAAACAAAGTAGTATTGTAATTTACTTTTTTAAAATTTCAACACAAGTACAATATATAAATAAAAAATTATGTATAATTTTTTTACCAACTTTTCATTTGAGTGATTTTTTTAGTAAATTGTTATTGTTGTTTAAAAGGTCGCGAAAAATTGTCACAAGAATTTGTTAAATTATATTTCACACATAAAATGGCTTTCAAAGTCTCAACACTTAATTGTGATTTTCTGACAGTAATAATGTTTTGATCAAGGTTTTTGTTTAATTTATATAAAAAATATTATTTGTATCTCTTCTCGTTTTTCCTCCAAATTTTGCGCTCGTGTTGCCTGCACAATATGCAATCATTTTATGTTTTTAATTGTATTTTTAAAAATATTAATAAAAAATAATGGAACAGAAAATTATTTCCTAAGTTTCGCCGATCAAAGTTATGAAATCTAAAATTCTAATTTTTATTCCTCTTTTCGAATCAAAAAATCTAATAATGTTTGGAAATATCCTTATGATTAGTTGCGTCATAATAAAATGATATAATTTTTTTCTAGAATTTTGTTTGATTCTGAAATTTCATATGGGGAAAGCACAGTACACACATTTGCCTCGGATTTTGTTCTAGAACAGGCAAATTTTTTTGTTGAATAACTTTTTGACAACTTGTAATGTACAGTCCATTGCTCTAAAGGAATGATTGTGATTAATAGCATGAAAAGACGTAAGTCCTTCTGCTAATGCTAATTTTTTATCTCGTTGCAATAAGTTGTTTTCCGAAAAAAAAATCCTGCATTTTGGAAGAAAATGAAGCAGTATTTAAATATTTTTTATGTTTCTGTGTCTCGAAGTGCTTTGAAATATTATTTTCCCCGCCGTGAGAAATAAAAAAATTCACCATTATATTTCTCACATGTTACCAAGCAATCGCTTTTGGTTTTTTTAATAAAAGGAAATCTCTTTTTAGATCATTTTTGAATTATCATTCTCCCGTCGTTCGTTAACTTGTCGTGCATTCTTTAAAAAAATCGGGACTTTCTTTAAACGCCGCGGGACAAATCGTTAAAAATAAGGGACTGTCTCGTCAAAAACGGGATGTCTGGTCATCTTATCCTTGTTATAAGTATTTTTATGGTTTTCCATTCTCGGAGGGCAAGAGAGGAAAGAAACACATAATGGAATCCCCGAAAAATTCTTTGATCAATATTTCGTTAGCATTGTCGAAAAATAAATTCAATACTAGTTTAGTACGTCCTTGTGATCGACTGCATTCTGTGGGTGACTTTATTAAACACACTTGATTTAGATGGAATACAGCTTGACACTCCTCCACAAGACACGAGACATTTGCAACTGGCTTCTCCACCCCCTACCCTCTTGAGACAACTCTAGTGGACATCTCAGCACATACTTCAGGACGACTAAAACTTCCCCCTAGTTTGCGAGTGAAATAGTGCTCCTCCTTGGAGCTAAGTTTCACCCAAGAGAGAGAAGAGTGTGTGTCTTGGTGTGGGGAGAAGAAGTGTCTCGTGTTTTAAATACACCGTGGCTTTCCAGCGGACCATGAAATGCCCTAAAGTTGGTAGGACGGGAATTCTGGAAGGACTCGGGCAAGACAGAGGACGTTTTCCGCGAGATACGATCCACTCGGGAGATTGGAGGGGGATGGGAAACTCTTCCGCAGAATAATTACTGCAGTATCTGCTCCAGGTGCGACTAACATAACTCTTCTTAGAAACAACCTCAGGAGAAATGCGAGTTTTGAACTTACAGACCTGCAATAACTTCAGGATATTGGAAAAGCGCTCTCATTGGGAAAACAATTTTCTCCACGCCAATATTGTTCCTATTAGTGAAAATTTTATAACAGAAAATAGATAGGCTGAACTTATGCTAATAAATTAATAATTACAATGGGTAATGACAAAATTAGCTCATTTTCTCAGAAATTTATGTGACTCGATTTGCCTGCATCTTAATCCCAGTATATTTTTTGCATTCAGTAAATTCATAATATTTTCTTTGCCATTAGTATAAAAAATTGTGACACACCAACCGTTTGCCCAATATACACGCAGGATGTCAAGATTACGATTTTTACTCTTACTGCCAACAAAATTAATCCTTTTCGAGTATAAAAGCCATGTTAACTATTTTACAAGCCTTGCAATGAAACGAATTAACCATGGGATTAGGCTTCACTAATATTCGTTCAAGGTTTTACTCAAATTATCAACCTTAATAACAAAATAATCTTGTGTTTAAATTCTACACTTACCCGGTTGAAAACCCGAGAATTGTTCATGCAAAATAATCTTACTTTATTGATATCCCCCAAACCAATCAGTAGTAAAATTCCCTAAGCATAAAAAATACCTTTCCGAATTTCATGTAAACATTTTGAAAATTAATTGCGACTTCATTATGCATAAATAAGCCCGCTGGAGCGGAATTGATAAACCAGAATGATTTATAATTCCAATTAAGTAAGTTTTATACTGCCTTTATAATCATAGTCATAAGTAATCCAAATTCGATACGGTAAATTAACCATTTATTTTCAACAGTTTAATTTCCTTTCCAAGGTGAAGATAAAGCTAACGACAGGTGCTGAATATTCTTTTGTAACAGGCTAAATGAGGGTGATCCTGGAACAGGCATAAGAAAGGAATAGAAAATGGGGAATGTGGAAGGTAGAGAAACGTAGCGATGGGTTCACTACGGTCCCCGGGCTATAGTTTAAGAATCTACCCGGAGTTTCACCTAAAGAGATGCAGTGAATACACTACAGAACCTGCATAAGATAGGTCGGGCTATTGGGTACTATTCTCACGCCCTTCCGAATAACGAGAGAAGAGTTTGCTGTGGGATCGCAGCATTCCCTTCTCTGTCTCTTCACTAGTTTTAGAGAGATTATCCCAAAGGTAAGCCCCGCAATCAATGTGGGTAGAAATACCTGCGAAAGAAAGTTCCCACAAGCATTATTCGAGCAGAATATATATATGTATATGTATATATATTTATATTTTTTTTTGGATAACAAGCTACATGAGTGTGATCCTGAAACAGGCAACTCCCCATTAATAACATAGGAAGGGATGTGGAAGGTAAAGCAAGGTAACCAAGGGTTGACTAAGGCTCACGGGCTATAGTTTTAGGATCCTACCCAGTGTTTCACTTAAAATAGATGCAGGGAAACACCTATAAAACCTGCATCAGGTAGATAGGGCTGTTGCGTACTATTCTCATGCCCTTCCGAATGACGGGTAGGTTTAACTGACTTCTTTCTGCTAATCACCTAAAGAATGTAAGCATAATTCTATAACAGAACACATACCTCTTGTCATCTATCACACAAATTTGTACTCATGATCCACTTGGAATATTTTCTGAGTACACTATCCTAACACAGTTATATAATCGACGGAAGTGAAATTTGTAATAATCTTGTTTTACTCCAAATGTTGTAAAAGAGAGGTATATATAAAACACACAGTCTCATCAGTTTGGAAAGGTTGCAACGAAACTGTTAAGTCATTCGTTCTCCCTAAACCAGGTTTCAAACCAAAATGACAATAAACTTCCAAATAATACTTAAATTGTAGAGTTTTCTAAAGGGATTGGGGGAGGGGGCTGTGTGAAGTCCTACGGTTTCGAAAAAAATCGCAAAAACTAGAGGACATGTCTATTTCACAGAACCTGCGTTCACCGCAGCAGTATAATTAATGGTATAAGAACCCCCCTTTTACTACCCGGGGTGAAAAATTATTCCACTAATTAATGAGCGCAATCACAGCTTAACAGACCACATCGACTCCCCTAATGAAAGAGAAAGTTTTACAAGAAGCCGTCGTTGTTACTGCTCAGCTTAAAAGTTTAGTATTATTAAAAACCTCGGTAATATCTTAAAAACATTTAAATAATTTTACCCGGTTATCATCACGTTATCGCCTTACATATGATTAATATATACCAAACTAATATTAATTATTTTATAAATAATTAATGCAATCAAATACTGGTGGGTACTAACTTAAAATAGTTTAAACTTTCTAGTAATATTTATATTCTATTTCTGATTCAGTACAGGGAAATAGCTCAACAATTAGTTAATTTGCTACTAGGGTACGACTGGAATTAAAACGTGTTAACAACATCAGTTTGAGCAATGTTTGTGGAAGGAAAAATAGTGTTAACTCTTGGGAAAATGCTCTATTGTCTGGATTTGTTCGCACTAAACAAGCACTATAGCGACTTACAAAATAAAGGGGGAAAAGCAGTAACACAAAATACCCAAGAACGTTATGTTATCTGCGAGACTATGAAGCTTAAAAAGAATGTCATTTTATCATCAAAATTTGACACAATAAAATTTAATGTGTATTCTAATTATATAACAACAATATATCAAACTCCTTTCAATGATAGGATAAAAGATAGACATTTTAATACACTACAAAAACAACTCTACGCATTTGAGATTTATTTTCAACTCATTCATAATAATTACCTAAAGAGTTAATGTCATATACTTCAAAATTTGCATTTCCATATTGCGGACTCAGTGACACGAGTGATCCGCTTTCTTTAGACAAATTAAAGTCAATCGATAGGTTTACGTATGGATCTTCCTGCCGCGAATCTTTTGAAATACTTTCCGTCTTGGGAAACGGGATACTTTTCATTAATTTCGTAAAATCACCGGGAATGCTTGCTGTCTAGTTTAAACTTAGCGCTTCAATGAATGGTAAATCGGCCAAAGAGTAAAGTAACTTACAGGAGAGGTAACAACGATCTTAATATGTTTAATATATTCTTTGGATGGACCCATTCGTTTGACGAAAACCAGGTACGTTCTACTAAACACCATGTTCATCTGTATAATTATTTATATTTATCATTCACTATGCGATTTTCCCTTCTACATTCCAAAAAGATTTTATTAATGGGACAGATTATGTAATTTTCAAATCCTGAAAATTAATATTTTATTTAAATTGTTGTATTGGATATATGTGATATTATTAAATCATTATTTAGTTACATGTCAATTTTTTTTAAATTTTATTGCCAAGTTAAATTATTACATCACATTTAGGTACTTAAATTACTTTGAATAATCATAGTAAGTTGGGTTAGCCGAAAGAGATATATGGTTTAACCATAATTAATACTTTTTTATTTGCAATAAAGGCACCTCACGAACAATAACTGAGATAAGAAGCAGATTGGACTCATTAGTTGAAAATGTTGAATTTAGGTAGGTTTACAAGTCCAAGTTCGGATGGCTGTGCACTGCCAGTCGTTTACATCATTGGCAGACAACTGCCCACTTCTTCACTGACAACTGTTTGGAAGTGCTGTTCTCACCACAGAACGGGCAGTAAACTCTGGTACATGTTTATACTTCTCTGCTGTTTTTTGGCAAGATTAAGGTAAGTGTAAACAAAAAAATAATTGTTATATTTGGAGGATATTTTTAATAATTTATTATTTATTTGTAATCATTCGATTAAATTTAAGAAAATATACACAAAGATGCTTTGCAAAAAACCAAAAACACGCTTTTATCTGAGATCATTGAGCACGGTACGTTTAAACTGCCGCTCCAATGTTGGTAGAACCTTTTCTTGGCCGGCCCCAGATTTTCCTTCCATTTGTCTTGTCTTTTGAATAGTCTATACGTAACAACGAAGTTGATGGAACCATTCGGTTCAGTACGCTTCCGAAAATAAGGTATGTTTCAGGACCATGTTCATCTACTTCATTATATATATTTATCATTCACCATGCAATTTTCCCTTCTCAACCAAAGAAACTTAGACGCGACTCGTGTTCTTTAACGCAAGGCTCTTCATTTTTTTGTGCACGTGTTCGTGTGCAAACGTAACCTTAAAGTACTCAGCCTCAACATCGAGAATTGTAATACAAGGGTCACGACGTTTTCTGATAATTCTGAAGTTCTAGTGTGTACGTATTACATTTTTATGCAAAATTTGTCAACGTTTAAGAGGTGAAATTTAAAATTTTGCGGTTATGAAGGATAATCTAACTAAAACCTTTGCGTGACTTTGTTCAATAACTTCATCAAAAGGAATATTTTATTTGTGGGCGTAGTGCTTATTTAACTACAAAATCGTTCATAGCATTTGAAAGTAATTAGAAATACAACCATTAAATTGAAAATGTATGATGAAAAAAAGTTCGGAACTGGTGGAGAGTTATCCAAATCATCTGATTGGTGCTGAGAAAGGAAGGGAAAACTGCTACTTAATTGCAAAATTTTAATTAATGGGGTTTAAAAATCTATATAATAGGGAAAACTTTTACTTTATTACAAAAGTGTCAGTGATAAAGGCTATAAATTAATTACGAAGTCAGGAGGGGCTTAATCGTGATGTATTTGGGGGATAACTCGGCTTGTCTTTCCTCTTTAGCCGAATCATGTTCTGCCTGTATTTAACCTTAAGTACGGTCTGAAATTTGTAATAAAAGCCTATTTTCATATCTTCAGGTAATAAAGTTCTGTGTGGATGTAAGAAAATATCGAATTTGTGGTTTTATTTTTTGAGTTGTAAAGTTTGATGTAATGAAACTTTTTTCATATTTATTTACTACCACACAGCGCTATGGCCCCTGTAGAGCTTGGGCTTGCTTCATTACGCTCTTCCAAATTGTATTATCCTCAGCACTGTCACAATCCTCACATCTCTTGTGTATACTTTGTGCCACTAATCCTGTAGCACATGTTCAGTGCCCTGCACACCTCCGTCTTGCTTTTTTAACTTAAGCGATTAAGCTGGGCTCTCCATAATCTTCTAAATTTCAGTATTGCTTTGTATCCTCAATTATCCATTGGCATTCACTGCTCCATATATTCCCGTTAATATTTCTCTCGCAGCAATTGAGTCCAGCTGCTTCTTGTGTAACTACCCATGTCTCACACCCTTTTGTAATTATAGGTCTCAATACTGTTAGATATATTCATATCTTAGTTTTCTGACTAAGGAGTCTTGATGTGCTGAATAGCAAACTGAGCTTTATTTCAGTTTTTGCATGTTCTTTCAAATCTAAATGCTTACAGTTCTGATCTGTGATATATGATCCTAAGTACTTGCAAGGTTTTTATTTAAACTGATTGTCTTATCTGCATGCTTGGAAGGTGATTGCCTTGCAGTCTTTTCATTACCATGTACTTAGTTTTATCCTCATTGATCATTAATCTTCCTCTGATTCTTCAGCATAGGATCTTGTTCTCTTCTGCACATGTATGTCACATATTGTGACATTCTAATCAATAAAGTACTGCTGGGATTGAGAGGTATTTTCTTTTACTCTAAAACAGCATGCAGTGCATCCCCTTGTCTTAAGCCACAGTTTATTTTAAATTATCTAGATTTTTCCCCCACCAATTTTAACTTTTCCCATACTGCCATTAAGAATCATCTTTATCAATCCAATTCTTGTCTGGAATGTCATGTTTCCAAAGCGAGTCAAACAGATATATTTTAATACTGCCATATGCATATTTATAATCAATAAACATCTGGTGAATCTGTATATTATATTTATAGCATTTTCCATTATATTCCTGATTGTGAATACTTGGTCAGTTGTGGATCTTCCTCTTTGTAAGAATCTTATATGCCACTACAAGTAAAGAAATTCCTATAGTTCACACATGAGCTTAGAGTCCTTTTAGGGATGGGGCATAACATTGCAGTTGACAATTCACCTGGCATTATATAGGTGTTCTGTCAGGATCTCCATTTTTTTATCCTTGAATCAAGTTAGACCTTGTGTGGAAGCCTTCTTTCTTTTTGTATCTGACTATACATTTCTCTAATTTCCCTGTTGGCAGCCTTTTCTTCAATTTCTACATGCTTGGTTTCCCATTTTCATTTGTCTTCCACATGTTACTCAATTTGTACTTTTCTCAGGTTGTTTGTATAGTGACATAATTTGTGTATTTCAACTTCCTTCTTGATATAAGCTCATTTACTTGTACCATCAAATTTAAAAATGGTCTAAGACTAGTAACATCTTCAGGACATTTCCCCAACTAAAATTTTAAGTTGATATAAGAAACTAAATTTATTTTTTTGTATTTCTTGATTCAAATATATACATTATGATTATAATTATTAGTCTTTTAACAAAGTTTTAATTAATTCCTTGAATAAATTAATTTATATTTAGCATTGAGGTTATCCTAATTTGGGTCACTTATTAAAACTGTAATATTCACCTACAATGAATATATCCCTTATTAGCTTGGATGGAGGTACTAAACTTGTCTTTTTGTGGAAATATTTATCAAAGAAACTATAAACTAAACAATACAATATATATTTCATTCTTACTTTTGGTGTCAGCATTACCAGATATAATTTCTTAAACAATAGCATATAAAATGTGTTCACTTTTAATAATTCCATTGTTCATCATTTAATATATCACAATAAATTACAGCAACTATACCCACTTCATTTTTCTACTTCACAGCATTTATATTGTTAATGTGCATATAGATTGTCTTAATTTTTTGTTTCATATGCATTAGTTTCCTTGTAGAATCATATCCTTCAAATCAGTTGTGTATACAGATAGGACATGTGACAATTTATGGGGAATTGAAAGAGTGAGCTTTATCAACACAATTCAGGAACTTTTCCAACTTCATATGTAGGGTTTTTCAATAAGAACAGGTGTTTGAAATGGAATAAAATTAGTTTTGTGTGAGGTATCTGCAAAATTCTTTTTAATTTGAAACTGCATACTTTGCCTTTCAAATGAAAGAATTCTGTTAATATCTCACACAATGTGTTTTATTCCACTTCAATGTGGACTTGTCCTTGTTGAAAACCTGTATGTATTAATTATAATTGGTCCAATTGAACCTAAAAATAGTGTAAGTACATTTAACCTATAGTTTTTGATTCTGGCTGAATGTTTGACCATTTCATTATCAGTTGTAGTCAGCATATCACTTTCATAGAATCAATTATCCATAAAAAGTTTAACAAATTCACTCACACATCTGTATAGAGCACTATCCCTGTGCTTCTTGTATCATGCCATGTGGGTACTGATCTTATTAAATAATTTTAAAATTTGCAATTCCATTAAATTGTACATTTATAGTAAAAAACCAACCTGTTCCTTTAGATTCATATTAATATAGTTTGCTAACTAGAGAACAGACTAGTTAAAGAACTTGTCAATTTTACTTACATGAAACATTCCTAACAGTGAAAATTCTTTTGTATTAGATTCTTAGTCATTGTTAACAGCAGTTTTTGACAAGGGTATGTTTTCTCAAATGTTTCAGCTTGAAAATATTTTATTTTTCAATAGGAAGTCAAAGAATTAGTTTTATAAAGGAGAAATATTCTGTGATAGAAGTGTAAGCAACCCTGTGAAAGTGTCAGAAAATTGTTATTAATGATGTATTTCTTTATTTGGGCCAAAACTGCTGCTAGTGTACTAAAAAAATCTTTAAATTTTATGTGAAGAGAAATGTTTGACAAGTTTTCAATTATGACTGAAAGTCCTTTTGCTGTTGATGAAATTATTTAATATTTTCATGTTGTACCTGCTAAAATAATTCACAATTGGCAATTTATTTAAAATCATCTTATTTTGAAAATAATTTGGAAGCAGAATTGAAAGATAGAGAATTCCAGGACATTTCTACTTGTTTAGAAGCTGAGCTATGAACTGCTGTTTCATATAATTATTCAGTTATAATATTAGTCTGTTACTTATTTTTTAGTTTAAATATTAACAAGTGTGGCTTGAATGCATTCTCCTCCACATCCTTTCCCTGGATTTTCTTAAATGTTACATAAAAAAAATTTGTATCAATAAGTTAAAAGTATAATGCCTGAAAGTGTGATTTCCTTGGTTTACACAGCTAAGATGTGAAATTTGCTGCAAGGTTTTAAACAATTGTGTAAGGTAATAGTAGTGGTTGTCTTAAGATTTTCCTATAATCTGCATCTATTTTCCTGTTCACCTTAAACTTCAACTGCTTTGCATTTCTCTTGTAGTTGTGCCTCTGCACTTTGTGTGTCATTCTGAAAGTGTTTGTCTGCTCTATACAATTTTAATCACTTGTTTTTATATTTCTTCCCTCAATCATTTTCAATTATTTCTTGTTATCCATGTTTTCCTATTGGTCTGAGTTATTCATATTTTTTGTAGTGCCCATTTCTCTTCTATATGGTTTTTCTCCTTTCTGTATTAAACTACTCTTGATCTCTTTTCTGAAGCAAATCCTGTTTTTTTTTAATAATGGCCATATGTGTTTTAATTCCTTTGAGTGATTAATGTGCATCTTTTCCCTTTCAGTTGAGAAGACTGAATCCTTGTGGGGGTGAAGGAAGAGCACATCTCTGGGTGAAGCTTGCTCATGATGACCTAGTAATGGTTTGAATAAAACTAACTTCATTAATTTTGTAAGATTTGTGTAGCAAAACCCAATAAATTCCCTTGAAGCTTATAAACTGTTTTTGTAATGTAAATCAGATTTCATCAGGATAAAATAACCCCTATGGATTAGTTGTATAGTTTTTCAAATTCTTGACAATATATTTTATATCAGGTTTCTTATTCTCCTGATCAGTAACTAATGCCTTTGAGATGCAGGCAATAGCTTTTGAAAATTACATAAGTGAATATTTAATAGAAATGTTTTTGGTTTTCTTTTGAAGTGTATTGCACATTTAAAAATCTTGTAGCTTATCAGATTAATTTATTCATTTTGTAGTACTCCTTTCTTTACTAATTTAATATAGATTAATGGTCTGGTCTTGTTGATTCAAATATTTTTTCTTTTTGCAGGAGTGGTTCCTTACCCTTTGTGGAGCTTCTTATTGAAGACTTGCTGAGTTTTTAGGGCAATTTTAATTCTTAGCCTGAAGTGTTTTAATTGTATCTTTATGTTGTACTATTTTTCCTTTAGTGGTTTATAAATACATTTGTATGTAACTTGTTTAATGTTGATTTTAAAGGTTAATTAAATGTCTAAATACATAATGTTTGACTTGTTGCTAACTTGGTGTTAAACTGTATTGTTGATAGGAATAAAAGACTGAGTTTATCTTTAAATCATTTTATTGTTTTTAGAAATTTACAAATCCTTTCCTTAATTTTAAAAATAAATCCAGCTTTAGCTGGTAAAACCAGCTGCTTTGATGGTGGCTCAGGGAGCTGCCTGGCGGACGGAGGTGCTTGAAAAATCGCCCTAAGTCCAACACGATAAAAAAGCTTTTCTGTCCAGCGTTGAAACTTTTCAGATTCCACAGCTTCCCGGTCACACGTTTTGAGGAGCAAGTGGGCCGAGGGTTTTAAAGCCCCCAGTCTACAGGCTCCTCAAAGGTAGGTCTGCAAAAAATAAGTTACATAAAACATCAAAGAAAATAGAAACAAATCAATATGGAAAGTGGACACTTGCAGAAAAACTACAGCACATTAAAAGCTGGAGATAGTTCATTTCTGAGAATAAGAGTGGTGCAAGAGAAACCATGACAATTTGGAGATAGTTTATTTTTGAGCATCACAGGGGTGGGAGAAGAGAAACACTGACCACTAAAGTTTTGCCATAATTTGGAGATAGTTTATTTTTGGACTTGCGGAACTGGAAGCTGGAGATAGTTTATTTTTGAGCATCGGGTGGTCTCTGAAGACAAGCTACTAATGCAATTTTGCTATTATTTGGAGATAGTTTATTTTTGGACTCGTGAAACCACAGAGGAAGGTAGAAGACATGTCACTGGAAATAATGAACAGTGTGAAAGATAGGCTGAAAATGAAAGAATATTGATTCATAGTGCTGAAAGCTGGAGATAGTTTATTTCCGAGGTTTGCAGTGGTGGGAGGAGGAGGGGGACAAACTACATAGCTGCTTATTTTTGGACTCTCCGAACCACCACAATTTCACAACATGGTTACTACCGTTGTTCCATGCAAGAGAAGAATGGCCAATAAACATGTTATTAATAGATAGTTGTAGCATAACAGAATGATAGGAGCAAAAATGAAAGTAATTCATGGTGGAAGTAGAAGGAAAGGGTGATATTTGAAAATTAATGAGTTTATTTCTGGAATTCCCACAAAAAAGTATGGCTAGAAAATTTGTCTAAAGAAAGTAACTCCATATTTCCAAGTGTTGTCCTATTACAAAACAATGACAGAAAAATGGACTTCGTACAAAAATCTAAAAAGCAACTAGTATGCCATGAAAGAGGAAGCTAGCTAAAATGTTATTTAGAAAATTGTAATTCTACTACAACTATACATATCTGAGAAAGACAGGGCCCAAAATTTATATAAAAAAAGTACCGATGTTGCCAACGACAGATTAAGAGAGTTGAACCAGTACATTCAACTGAATGAGGAATTACTTGTTCAAGATACAAGTCGCCTGGTGGTCAATTTTAGAATCCATTCACAGAAGATCGATCAAACGGAAAGATTTTTAAACATGTACTATGGATTTCCTCAACGAAATAAGGACCACATCCAAAATAGTCGCTGATTAGACAAGAGCTAATTTTTAATATGAAACTGCTTAAAGGGTTTTCGGAAATGGAAAGGTGAGCCAACTTTCAGAATAGTTGCAAAAAAGTTGAGGGTTCCTTAACTGAAGTCATAATAGATACTTGCAGACAAATTTTTTGTCCTGGTAGAAGTGAAAATTGTCCCAGTCACAAGGTGAGGAGAATGGAGTAATGGAATTTACAGTAAGTAATAATAACTGGGCCTAAGCAGTGGAGAAAGTAAGTTTCAGAAATGAGAGACAGAAGACAGTAACTATGTTTGTCTTGAAAGACATTGAAGTAAATGGATTAAAAATACAAAAAAATATCAGAAACAGAATTTAGAAAGAATACTATGTGACAAGGGAACAATTACAATGTGATTGGAATGGCAATTTTATGAAATGAAGAATGAAAAGGAAGTCTTGAGGAAGAATGTAAAGAATGCTTTTCAGGACTCTTTCAAAAGTGAAATGGCAAGACCTGCTAAGAACCCAAAGCAAATGTTGGGAGTTGATGGAACAAAGGAGAGCGTACAAAACCTCCAATGCATGAAGAAGTGTAACTGATACATGAAATGTGTGATTATATTGTAGAACTCCAGAGAAGAGGTAGATACACTTCATGTCTCGAAAGACGGTAAAAGGAAATGGGAGAAATCAGTATGCAGAAATTAACCAAATTTATCAACAATGTATGAAACCAGTTAAGAGCCAAAGATTTCCTCAACGTAACTATGGTTGCCCCAAAGAAAAAACAGAGGAAATGAAGTGACCACCAAAGCATTGAATAATCGCCATGAAAGAAGAATCACAGAATGTGGGTCCTAGTGACAAAGGACGCCAACTGCACAAAGGAAATGAGAACACGAATCACCGAGGCCAAGAGAGCATTCATTAAGTAGTAATCACTTCTAGCCAGTAAAATACATACAGAATTAAGAAAGGAACTCATAAAACGTTGAATCTGAAGCATTCCTCAATAAACTGGGGAAAATGGAAGGAAGGACCTGAAGAGTTATGAAATGTGGTGCTGGATGAAAAAGTTAATCGCCATGAATGGTGACAAACAAGAAAGTTACAAGAAAAGATCATTTTTGAGGAGGAAAGCAAGATGGATTGGACACATTTGAAGGAGAAACTGTCTTCTTTGTGGTGTTATAGAAGATGATAAGCTGGGAGTATGCATAAGAAGATATTAAGAAATTAAATTAAATGATTTGAAAAAATCCATCTGATCTGGTCTTGGTTAAATATTTATTCTTGCAAAGGGAAACCAGAATTAGACCGAGTGAGAATGTAGACGGTAATTTATTTTGATCAATTTGAGAATAAGCATTTGAAATTGAAAGTTTACAAGTTTTGAACAAGAAGAGTAATAAAATGAGTTCAAGATAACAGGTACATTGAAATATACAATAAAATTGAAAAGAATTTAGAAAGGGGAAGTGTGGTCTGTCTACTTCAGAGAACTGACTTTTGAAGATCATAAAAATTGACCCCTTACAGAATGCAAAAAAAACTGTCTAGAGAACAAAACTAGTGAGCTCAATTCAGGAGAGATGAAGACAGAAAGGTAAGTAAATGTTTTGGTAATTGAATCAAAATAACAAAAAATGTGGCAATGAAGAAACTACTCTTACAAAATTGAAGACTAAAGACTAGCAAAAAATTAAAATCTACAAAGTGTCACTACAATGTGAAACAAGATGAGTTTAGTAGCAGAAGTGACGACATATTCTATGAAGGCAAGGTAGATTAAAATATATATTGCTTCATTTCCTTATTCCATTTCAAATTAAAGCAAATCCATACTGAATTATAAATAACTGAGTAACTAAATACAAAAAAATGAAGGGACGTTTTCTTATTTTTTATTTACAATTTTGACCAAGGTGGAGACGTCACTGCTGTAGCCAAACTCATCTCTAATCAAAAAAGTTAACTTGGCTTTTTGATTTTACTGCCATTAACAATGAATAAAATGAAAATTTAATCTTTTTAGTTAATGTCTTACTAAGCAGACAAAAATTGAAGTTATTGTTTGTATACCGAAAAAAAAGTATTTTACAGTGACAAAAATGCCACAAGATTCAAATGAAATATTTCAAATGTTTATGATTGTTTTTAGGTATTTAAGAAACTAATATATCAATGAAATTTTTGAATGTATGCAAGACAAGTTAACTTTGCTGAGAGTGAAGGCCCACTCACCCCAGATGGACAGTCGTTTCCACTGGAAGGCTTTCTTCCTTTCATTGAAGAGCGGCAGCATGTGCAAGTCCTGCCGAAATAAGAAACAAAACATTAACCACACAAGTTCAAGTTGTTATTAGTGAGACAAAAATAAATTCTTCAGCCTTAGAAAGGCAGAAGAAAAAACAGGCTTGAATTGATTCTTGTGTAAAAAATTATTATACGACAATTAATGATGCACAACTCACCTAAATATCCTTCATTGTGCAAAAGAAGGTTCTTGGATTTTCCCAGCAGCAAATGGTAAATGTGCATCTGTTGCTTGTCAAGTAGCATCTGGAAAGAAGATGAAATGATTTTAGATCATGACATTATGGAAGTAAATAAACTGGGTATCTTATGAATATAAATTTTAGACCATGTACAAGGCTTTTACTCTAAACTGAAACAAAAGATCACGTTTTAATAATGTCCATTATTTTTCTTTTTATAGTTCAACCTTATTTAGACACCAGATTGGTACAAGTTTAGTATTGTCAGTTAATCATTTCATTCCACTATGGAACAGTCAGTTTTTCCCAAATGACAATTTCCTCGAATAGCAGAACGTACTTTATAGAAACATTGTTTTCCCCCTAATTACTGTCATCAAAGTACATATTGTCATGTGACATAACAGAATGAGACCAGTAATTGCTTTCAGAGCTTGCAAATATGCAGCAATTTGTGTTACTTAATTAAAACTTTACAAAACTGACAAAATATAATATCTTACAAAAGTTCAAATTTAATCACTTCATATCATTCTTTCGTGTATTTTTTTTTTTTTTGCCATTTGAAGTTTGTGTTGTTTGAGGGCTGGACAATAATTCTTTTTCAAATTTCCTCTCATCTAGTATTATACAATGGAAAGTTAACCTAAAAATTTATCGGATTACTGAACCAAACTACTTACCACTTTTCACAACAAAGATCCACTTTAACTTAGCAGTTGATGCGACTATAAACACACACGAAAAAAATCCACTTACTCCAAAATGCACCCGAATTAAAAACGCAAAATACAAATTGTTTACCGTCGCGCAATCGATAGTCACCTCTACTCACTGTTAACACTGTTGACAATCGTAGCTGCTGCCAACTTTCACCTATGTGGGCAGCGTCTAGGACGGTGGAGGGGAACGCCTTGTTCACACGCTCCAAGAAAACTGAGGCAGTGCTATCGTGCCAGCGTTGGATTGTCAGTGCAGGACTGACATGTTTATACGTCACTGTATTTGTTTTTTCTGGCAGTGACCACTGCCCGTGTAAACGTAACCTAACATTCAATATCAATTATAAAAATTAAATATTCGAGTTGAGAAACTATACAGTAATACTTACTTTCCTGAAGACCGGGGCAGAGAAATTGCCTCGTTTTCGTTGCTCAAACAAATTTGATTCATTACTACTTCGTTATGGAACATAATTAACACCAGCGGAGTTGTTGTGGTTTTCAGCCCAAAGACTGGTCTGATGCAACCCTCCTTGCTAACCTATTTCTCGCAAGCCTTTTCATTTACTTATAACTAGCACAACTCACATCTTCCCAAATCTAATTAACACATTCCATCCTTTGTCTCCCTCTTCTGTTCTTACCCCACACACTTCCCTCTAATATTAATTTTACAAGACTCTTGTATCTTAAAACGTGGTCTATTAATCCTCCATATCGTTCGCTTTTCCCCTATTCTGTTTAGAACTTCCTCATTTGTGATTCTACCCATCCATCTGATTTTCAGCATTCGCTTATAGCACCACATTTCAAAGGCTTCTATTCTTTCCCTTTCCCCAACTCCAATCATCCATATAACGCCACGCTCCATACAAACATTTTTGGCAAATATTTTCTAATATTCACACTTACTAAGTAAATTCCTCTTATTCGTGAAAACCTTCCTTTCCCATGCTATCCTACTCTTAATGTCTACTACACTCCTACAGCCCCTAGTAATTACGCTTCCTAAGTAGCAGAATTCCTCAACTCAGTCAAAATATACCTTCCCAATCTAACAGCCTTTGTTATTCCACTGTTTCCGAAACTACACTCCATTACCTTGGTTTTCCCTCTATTAATCCTCTTTCTCCAGGACTCTGTTCATGCCATTTATTATGGTTTCCAAGCCTTCTTCTGACTCCCCTAATACTATAATATCGTCGGCAAAGCATAAGTTTTTTATTACTTCTCCTTGCAGTACGATTCGTTTTCCATATTCCATTCTAACCTTCTTCATTGCTTGTTCTATATATAAGTTAAACAGCAGGGGCGACAGACTGCATCCTTGTCTTACTCCTTTTTTGATTACGGCTTTCTTTTCTTGATCTTCTATTCTAATTACTGCAGGAATTACACACAGGAATTTAATTGCTCTTAAATAAATGAAACACAGTTTGTAAAAAGAATTTATTTTTTGAAACTTTTCTACAAATTGAATAATTTGACAAAGATTTACATTCATAATTTATTAAAAATAGTTTAAAATGAGTCAAGACCTTTTCATTTACTTCTTGATGTTTATAGGTATACTTTAGCATCAAATACACATCTGGCTCTTGTATATTAACCCTTTTTCAAGAAATAAATTACTGAATAACAAAAACAGGAATATGTGGACAGAATATATTATAAGAAACAGTGAAAAATTATTATTTATGTAGTAATTGTGTAACATTTAACACTTCAGTGTACATCTTAATTCTTGTATGTAAATTTATATATAAAAAAAGTCACTACTCAACTTCTTCTTCCCATTTCAAAATGTATGGATGATCAACTTTCAAGTTTACACATTTGCACTCGAAAATCAAAATTAAACTAAATTTTGTAAGACAAATAACATTATGCTTCTCCTTCAATATCAATTTAAAAGATTTTGATAGGAATAAAAGACTGTCACCACCAACTATGGTAAATCACATTAAATTTACTTCTTTGTATGTGAATGCCATTACACAAAATTCTTGTGAATTTCTTGAACAACTGTAGATGGAAAGATTAATCAAATTTACTCACAGATAGGGTGGCTCAGCTGATTAAGTGTATTAAATAAAAGGTAGAAAAATGGTCAATATAAATAGTCTGTTACTGAAATATATAAATATTTTGAAATTCATGATTGGTAATTACAAATTAGTAAGAACAGAAACTATGACATACCAAATGGCAAATTATTCATTACTACACAGAAACAAAAATATATAATTTTACTCCAATATAAAAGGGTTATTTCATAGTAGCAAATAATTATATTTTACAAATGGCTTAATGTATAAGAAGAGAATTACATACAAAATATTTAACTATGTGCAAGAGATAATATATTTTTTCTGTCAGGTTTTTTTTTTGGATTGGAACATAACCAATCTCTAAAATGGGTTGTAATGATTTGTAGCTCTATATTTCGTTGATAGCTCTGTTTTTTACTATAGCCGCCACAGCGAGAGCAGAAGCTTTAGGTTTTCGAGGTCGTTTGGGATCTTCAAAGTTCACTTCGTATAGCCCGAACTTGATACTGTAAATAAAGTATACCAAAAGTAAGACACACACTTATCGCTGAAAACAAAATCTTAGTTAAACTAAAAGCTTCTTTACATACATACATACTCAATACAGAAATAAAGAAATTTTCAGTTCCTCACAAAGGACAAGAGTAAAATATGAGAATACTAAATTTTATAACTCAAATTAAAGGACTTTTAAAAGGAAACTTTACAAATCATTTTATGGCAATGAAACTTCATAAATAAAATTACGGAATATGAAAGTATGAATTATCAGCACACACTTAGGGTTTTATATAATTCTCAATATTTATTATTTGAAATTAAAAAAATTAGTTTTATGGTATTCCTTATTTCAATTTAATTATGTAAAAAATTAGCCTAAATTAATTTCTATTACATAAATTGAGTTGTATGATAGTTGTGTATTGTGCATAGAAATGATTAATATATTGTTGGCTTCCCCTAAAGTAATAAGAGTCAAAATGCCAAAATACATCATTCAAAATCATTTTTAAGTTATTCCCCTGCTTTATAATGGCACACCTGGCATATCTGAAAATTTCAATTATTATTACGATTCAATATCATTGCTCTGATACATTTCTATGTGATCAGAGGTGTGAATATCTTACAAAACTCTTATTTGACAGCTACTTTGAAATAACCAGATATAAAATTATAACATTTTTTTTACTAAATCAAGTAATAATTATTTGTCTATGATAAGTATTCTGACTTTGTGAGATATAAGGATTATTTTGCTTTGTAGTACTCAATTATGAAATTAAGGCAGAATTTGTAAATGAAATGTGAATCTTGTAAGCTAAAATGCTGTGGTGCATAAAATTAGTAAATACCAAAAGTGTATATTTCAGCAATATTATTGATGATTACAATTGATTAAATGGAATGTTTTCATACCTGTAACCTCCAACCCATTCAAAATTATCCATTAGAGACCAGGCAATGTAACCAATTACATTGCATTTATCTTTATGAATTGCCTTTAGTAGTTCAGTTAGGTATTGCTGAAAAGTGAGACCAAGAAAAAAATTAAGATATTTCAAATTTATATGAGTTAATGACTTATTTGAGTTTCAAAATAAAAATATACTTATTATACTACTCAGAGAGCTTTCCCCAAATTATAAATATAGTCTGAGTGCTTATAATTTTATCATTCGTTGAAGCTATTCCCTTATTTAAATTTATGTATTACAGTTATCTTGCATACAGTAGAAATTTGTGTTAAAAATTAAGTGTCTATTATTACACACATTACAATATCTGTACAATTATCACTTTAAGTTTTGTAATAATATTATAAGACAGCTTGTGTTCAGTAAATTTCACCATTCTAAACCACTCTATATCATTGTAATGATGTGAAAACTAGGAAATAACTATTACACATATGATTAATATATAAGTTGAGATCCAGTAAAAAAAGTATTATCCATAAAGATATTTACTGTATAGAAATTGACTCTTGTTGTATCCTGGACTCCTCCATAATCTGAAAAGCCATTCTCGGTAACAAAAACTGTTGGATTATCATAATTATCTTTTATCCAATTTAACATTTTGCGGAATCCCCAAGGAACCATCTGTTGGAGAAAAAACACAAACATTATATAGTTAGACATTGTTTACAATAGTAGCATACTCTATTGCACAGACCTTAAATGCAGGAACAGCAGATGCTGGCCACTCTGGGTCAAATGAAATGGCTATATTTGTGTCTCTAAATCTGAACATTGGTTCTCCACTTGAGACATAATGGGTTGAATAATGGTTTAAACCAAGAAAATCAGATGAACCTTTAAAAATTAGAGACACAGAACTGTTACTACAATTATAGAAATTTCCATGTTTTCTGTTGTGAAATTATGATTCATTTTCTTATTGAGGTAAAGAACTTAATCATTTGTGTCAATCATTGACTATCCGCCATTTGCAGGTCAGTGTTTTTGATTCAATATTTGAAGTAGAGACTTTTCTCCAGTATTAGCCCAAGTATTCCTGACCTTGATCACAAACATTCATACCCCTTCCAGATCCCAAAACCTCTGTGGTTCAAGGAGGTGACCACTACACCACAGCAGGGCGGCCTAATTAGACAGCGATACATATATATTCTTCTTCTGGTAGGAAATGATGAACAAACATAGCATTTCTGAATTTCATCAGTTGTAATGTTAACCCAATGTATTAGATAATTTCCTCCGCTCTATGGAATGAAGGAACATTACAAGCTGGATGTTGTAGTTTCGTGTGATTTGTTCCTTCTCCTATTTCCCTGGGTAATAACAGCATAAAAGCTGATACTGAGAAATGCAACCAATTTACCAACATGTAACACTAGCCACTGCACATAATAAGAGCATAAAAGAACGGTGATGGAAACTTACCTTTCAGTTTCGTAATGTAGGTTTCACTAAATGGCTGGAGACATGTTGGAAGACCCCGGTTCTTGCTGATATTTGCATACAAGGTTTTAATCTGTGGTGGGTAGTCTCCATTCTTACCGTATATAGGGTGTGCAAATGTACCAAACTGTAATGAATGGTGTGCATAAGTAACAGTTTCTATAAATGCATTATCAACTTTGTTGGAATGCTTTAACAAAAGAAACTTACACGTATATTTATGGCCAACTCCGCCAGTTCTCGGTCAGTTGATGATTGTGATTTGGGTTCTGCCCATGGACATTCCAAAGCAATACCAACTTTTCCTGTCATTGTAAACATTTCTGTTAGTAATAATAGTAGGGAGAAAAAGCAAGTATTTTTCACTTCACCAGAAGCTTTATTTGGCATACTTTATAACTTGTTAATTAGAATTGAATATCAAGAAAAGAAAATAGGAATAAATAAAAGAGTTAGACAAGGATGCAGTCTGTCACCCATGCTGTTTAACTTAAATATAGAACAGGCAATGAAGAAAGTTAAAACGTCATATGGAAAATGAATCATACTGCAAGGAGAAGAAATAAAAAAAGCTATACTGATGCTATAGTATTAGGGGAGTCAGAAGAAGACCTGGAAACCATAATAAATGATATTAACATGGTCCTGAAGAAAGAGTTCAATATGAGGATTAATAGAGAGAAAACTGAGGTAATAGAGTGTTGTATGGGAAACAGAAGAATAACAAAGAGTGAATAAGGGATATTTTGAAGGAAGTTAAGGAATTCCGCTACTTGGGAAGCATAATAACTAGGGATGGTAGAGGTATAGTAGACGTAAAGAGTAGGATGACACAAGCAAGGAAGGCTTTTGGGAAAATCATTATATCACATTGTCATGTAAAATAAAAATAATACATTAGGGATGTAGAAAAGTTCTAAGAAAATACTTTAAATATATAAACTTACTATATTGTCAATAAATTAAGTAATTAACAATGAAACGATGAAACGGGTTTTTTATCAATAAGCTAAATCTGTGAAATATTCATATAAACTTTTTGTTTATTATTGATGTTTTTAAGACGTGATGCTTAATGTAAAACCTCACTGAATTGGGCATGAAATTACCTTTCTGTTTATTCCTGAAATTTTCGTTGTACAGATGATAGACGTCGGCGTGGGCCTGCAAAAGATTCCTGATGGCGTAAAAATTGGCGCACTGATCGTAAAGATTTAATAAAGGAGCCGTAATCTCTGCTTCCGAGTAAGAAACGGCGACGTTGGCCGGTTCGTTCAGAGTTACCCACCATTTCACCTGCAATGGGAGGCTCATTATATGCCATTATTATATAAAATAGACGAATATCATTCTGTATTGCAGTTAGGACGAAGTCGTGAGGGAAATATTCATTACGTCCTAATGTTAAAGACGCTTGAATATGCTCGACTGAAGCCTTGTCTAATCCAAGGTTGGCTTATCTGGTCTACTTTTAGAGAGTATTAGAGGATTATAATCGTAATTTTGTTTTGATGAAACCGGTTAGAATTTTTATTTCTCTGGACAATTAATCTGGTCTAGTTGTGTCCTTTTCTGATTCACGTATGGTGACGACAATCATTCTACAGCGTACACACACTTCTAATCAACCAAACATGCTCATTATCCTTGAACATTTATCTCCCTGGATAATTTAGTAGAAATTATCTCCGTTTTTCGTGCGACGACCGCTCTGTAGGTCAGTTATATCCACCTTCATTAGGTTACAGCATAATGTAAACCAACTGATAAGAACAATGAATTCTTGAACGCTCCAAGAATAAATTTTAGATAACATGAAAACCTTCGTACCTTCTAAGAACATCTTGAAAATGTAAGGAATTTTTCATGCAAATTTGTGAATCTATGAAAATTAAACACTGATTATTGTAATAAGAAAGGGAGGATATTTCAACTGACCAACGCAAGACAAGATCTTCATTGGTATAATTTAAGAAATGATGTTACGCCATATGATTGGGGTGTGACTTTTTAATAACGTCAAAAGATGTATTCCTTGAAAATGTAAGCGACACATGAATAATAAACAGAAACTAATTTTGAGGTTAAATGTAAGCAAGAAATGAAAGCATCCAAAGAATTGTGCTGAATTTAATTGTTTGGACCTGTCCTTTCAAAATAGAAGCTGCGATTAATTTTGATTGTCGTATCAGTAGATTAACTGATTAAATTCAGAACTGTATATCCTTTCCTAAACAGAAAAGATCCTCTTACCATCAGCACAAAACGTCGCCTCTTCTGGTATACCCACCTGGTCCAATGCCTCGTTCATATGGGAAACAAAAGCAAAATTTCAAACAAAACAACACATAATCCGGCGCACCATTACAAACTTTCACTGGTACCTTAGAAATTCCATCATCCACCATAACATCAAACTTCCCAAAGTAAACTCCGTAATCACCAAATCCATAACCTCCCTAATTAAAAGCACCCCTCGACCAGCCGAACCCCACGATCCAACAACTTTAAGACAATCCTCCCCATCTCTACGCTTCCGTCAGCTCAAAAGAAAACTTCCAATCGACCTGATCCTTCACCCTGAACATCCTAACCCACCTTACCATCATTCCCGCAGACCACATCATCATATTCTCCAATAATCAATACACCGCCTGTCAAACGTTACCCACCCACATCGAATGCCTCTCAGATATGTATTGTATTTCGGGCATTGGTAGAAAGCATGTATTATAAATAAATATAACCAATGGCCAAAGGCCAAGAATAGATTAATTTAATAACAATTAGTCTGTCAAACAGAGAGAACAGACAATTACACGTTCCAAGCCGATCTCGCTCTCAGTGCCAACAACTGTAGTCCAGAGTTATCTTCACCAAACAAGTATTATGAACGGTATCTTCCTCTCGTACAGAAACGCCAATCTTGAGTTTTATAAATTGGTGCTTCATTAAACTGGCGTAAATTAATTAATTTAACTACGTCAAAGTTATTCCTTTTCGTCCCCTTATCGAAGCAGATTCTATCCTCATATCTATTTACCAACCCCTAACCACGAACGAATGATGCTATAAAATGTGCTCGAGTCCTATGGCGCATCTGAACTCGTCTGTCAGGTTGACCACCCTTGCTGTAATGACTTCCAAAAACGTAACGCTTCCTCATCAGCTGAGTCAAGGTTTGGTTTCCCATTGTCTCGTAAATGTTGTGTCGCAATGCATTAGGTCGACAGTTCTGAGAATTGACATTCAGCTTTGAAACCGGCCAAACATTGTGTCCAACTGTTTTTTTTATCTCGGGAAAACAAGTGATAATTACGGACTAAAAACCATCAATACCCTGTCACCAAATTCCTTGAATAAGAGCCTTGCGTATTCAACAAAGAAGTCGATAATCACGTCGTTAGTCCATCCGCCCATTTCCTGTAGTGGTTGCGGTAGATCCCAGTGGAACATGGTCACCTAAAAGAAAAAAGGTAAGGTTGAAATTAGCATCAAGCCGACTAAGTTATTTTATAACTTGAAACGGCAAAATGGTGCTGACCATTGGCTGAATGTCGTTGTCCAACAGCTCGTCTATGAGACGGTTGTAATAATCTATTCCCTTCTGGTTGATGGAATTCACCATCCCTGATGGAAGAATACGAGGCCAGGATACAGAAAAACGGTACACGTTCATCTGAAAAATTGAAGATTAGACGGGTAATAAATTGTCCATCTAACTCATCGTATGTGCCAGTAAAATACTGGACGAACTTTCATGGAATGGATTTAAGGTTGTTCTTTTTTTGGTTCCACGAACACTTGATTGTTATACGAGGCGCTTTCCAAAAATTGAAGTCAGTAACAAATTCCGCCTTATCCCAACTAAGTTAGAAATTTATTTAGCGACTCCAGATGCCTCTTATCTCGATTTGAGGTTAGACGAGGACTGTATTGAAACAAGCAAGACTCTAATAAAGAAAATTATCAGACAGCTATGAAGGTTGAACCCACAAATCAACTTGATAAAATAGAAAATTCAAATTCAGGGAAGATGTTCAATTAGTAAATACTTTGTTTGCAATTTTAAGTGGACTCCGACTGTACGTTTCGTAGATTCAAAGAATTCCATTATATGTAGTAATATTATTTTTTAGGTATCATCTCTTAAAACATAATCAGCGGAAAAATTATAGATATTTTTCAAATGAGGGCCGTTTTGACATTGTTTTGTGGCGTCGATTAAAATTCATGCGACGTTGTCACAAAGTATTGACCATTCAGCCACGCAACAATAAGGGTTGCCACTACTCCCATGTGAAAACGACCTAAAAGTTAATTTTTACTTCCACGTTTAATTTCAAATTGTATGAACTTACTCCCAACTCCTTGACCATTTGCACGTCTTCCTTGTAACGATGATATGAATCGCAGGCGACGTCTCCATTGTGGTTCTCGTAAATTTCATTTGATCGTCTGTGGCACAAATGATCCCATATCGATTCTCCTTTACCTACAAAAAGTTAAGAAACTTGTTGGGTTTAACTGTTAAACATGTTCATTCATAGTCACAGTCAAGGCAATCGTAGATGTAACCGTTGTCATATCTGATGGAAATCGCGTACGTTTTTTTTTTTGCCCAGAGTGTAACACAGGTGTGACGATTTGTCCAATTAACTGCCATGCGAAAAAGCTATTCATGTTGAAGTATACGTGATCTATGAACCACTTTTGGCAATGGTTGACAATTAATGGTTAAATCATTTTCATAGTGTTCCATGAACTGATTTTGGGGAGAATAAGACGAATTCTTTGGAGAAAGAGCAGGAAAAGTGACTGATGTAAGTGAAAGACGAATTAATCCAGAGGTGGCCAAACGTGGCGCTTTGGACGACTAAAAGTGGCGCATTGCTTCTTTACGTCTGTTTGTATTTCGAACGAGAAATTTCTTAACATTGTTAAAAAGCGTTTTACACTTAGACATGTATTATAAATAAATGCAATGAATGGGAAAAAGTCATAAATACTAGACAATTCTAAGTTCCAGGCTGAACTCACTCTCAGTGCCAACAACTGCAGTTCTGACTCTCGTACAGGAACATCATTCTTGACTTTTGTAGATTGGTGCTTCATTAAACTAGCGTAAATTAATTAATTCAACTGCATCAAAGTTATTCCTTTTCGTTCCAAGGCAGATTCTATCCTCACAACTATTAACTAACCCCTAACCATGATCGTAAGACGATATAAAATGTTCTCTAGTAGACTAGGTTCAGAAGATAGTCTGTAATATATAGAGTTTTATACCACTTACCGTCGACGTTCCATGCGCCTTCTATTTGGTACGAAGAGGTGGCAGCCCCGAAGAGGAACTCTGGCGGGAACTTGAGTGATTCGTCGTCCATTCTGTCCGTCGCGACGTCTGAAGGCTTACTGTAGGATGGGGAACCTAATCGACTCGTTTGCTTTATCGCCGTAGCTTGATTCGTATGCCACAAGGGAAAGAAAATTGCGAAAGACTAACGAGCTGCAAAAAAAAATAATTGCTAGAAAAAACATAAGGCGTGACTCAACTTCAGTTAACTGTTGGAAAGAAAATTATTTTTCTGTCAGTAAAGGTAAAAGGATTATACCTTTTCTGGGAGACTGTCGACATCATTAAACCATCTCAGCCGCTGTATTCTGGAAATCTCTGTTGAATAATTTCTGGTCAATTATTTGTTTCCAAATTTCTCTTGACCAACTTTCATTTCATCTTTTTAAATATTATTAACAGTTTTGAATTTTTTTTAACTCATTAAAATGCATATTGTTATCTACCGGTGGTTTAGTCATTGTGCTTCTTGATAACAAAAATTGCTCACTAAAATAGCTAGTAAAAGTTCTAGTTTCCCTAAGAGCTAGTTCAGTTAAACCTTAGTCTCATTTTATATTTAATTTTTATTTTATAACTGCTCTTCAAGATTTCTGAACTTGACATCAATGAATTTCCGGTGAAAAGGGACAATTAAATGAGGGGTTCCCGTATAACCTAAATATTCTCACTATGGCTTAGGTCTATACACTAAGTAAAGATTGATGATGATGAGTGAGACAAGAGAGGTACGAACTCTGGAAACTGGCATTTTACAATTTTAATAAATAAAATTATATCGTTGTATATACAATTCAATTATCATCAAAGCTCACTATTGCTTTACCCTACCCTACCCGAAAATGTTTCTTGGAATGCCGTATGTGCGTCGTAATGATAATTTAATATTTTTCGCATGGATGGTCGTTCGTCGTCAGTTAACGTGGTCTATACTTGGACACCTGATAAAGGCAGCCATTTATCTCATAAACGAAGGGTATGTCAAAAGGAAAGAATTTCCTTATCTTGGCTATTTCCAGAAAATGATTTAACAGGCTACCCATAATTAATGCAACATAACGTATTGTGAAGAATTTATGAAATAAAATAATAATAAAAAATTTCCAGGGCAACGAAAGCTAATTTAGGCTTAGGCCTACTTGTCGTTCTCCCGTTCTACCAACACACAAAAATAAAATTATTATCAAAATATGTAAAACATTTTCCATTCAAAGAGAGAGGAATTGTTTCCGCTGAAGCTCAACCAAAGGCCATCAAACTGAATTCAGAAAATCAGAATGATGCAACTCTCCTTGCTAACCTATTTTGCGCAAGCATTTTCATTTCCGCATAACTAGCACTTCTCAAATGCTCAATAATCTACTTAGCAATTCCATCCTTGGCCTTGTTCTTCTGTATTACTCCACACGCTTCCCTCTAATGCTAGTTTTTCCTTGTATCTTAAAACGTGGTCTATTAATCTATCTCTTCTCTTTGTCAACGTCCTCCATATTGCTCACTTTTCCCCTGTTCTGTTTAGAACTTCCTCGTTCGTGATTCTAGCCATCCATCTTATTTTCAGCATTCACTTATAGCACCACATTTCAAAGGCTTCTATTCTTTCCCTTTCCCATGTTGCACCCATATAACGAACGCCACGCTCCATATGAACATTTTTAGCAATGATTTCCTAATATTCACACTTATATTACCCCTAAGTAAATTCCTATTTTTCGTGAAAGCCTTCCTTTCCCATGCTATCCTACTCTTAATGTCTACTACACTCCTACAGTCCCTAGTAATTACACTTACGAAGTAGCAGAATTCTTTAACTTCCATCACAATATACCTTTCCAATCTAACACCCTTTGTTATTCCACTGTTTCCCAAACTACACTCCATTACCTTGGCTTTCCCTCTATTAATCTTCATATTGAACTCTTTCTCCAGGACAATTTTAATACCATTTATTATGGTTTCCAGGTCTTCTTCTGACTCCCCTAATGCAAAATTTCATTGGAAAAGCATAGGTTTTTTTATTTCTTCTCCTTGCAATATGATTCCTTTTCCATATTGCATTTTAACTTTCTTCATCGCATGTTCTATATATAAGTTAACCAGCATAGGCAACAGGCTGCATCATTGTCTTACTCCTTTCTTGATTTCTGCTTTCTTTCCTTGATCTTCAATTCTAATTACAGCTGACTGACTGCTGGAGAAGTTATATTGTTATAACAATTCAAATATGAATCAGAATGCTTTTAATTATTTTTTTGTGTTCTAACGTACAATACATTTTCTTAAATGTAACAAAAAAATTTCCCCCCCTTTCCGCCAAACCTTTATGATTTGAAAAAAAAATTATATATTAATTGTATGAACAGTAAAATATTTAGAATAAATGATTTTTCATTTTCTCAGCATACTAATGAATCATAACAATCACAGCAATTGAAAATAATAACCATGTATTCGGAAAGGGTAAATATAGTGGTTATAAATGTGCAGAATAAAAACTATCAATGAAAAATATTATTTTTATTTACAATATTTGACAGGCTCATTGCAAACTTTAAAAATGGATTTTTATTTGTAAAACAATTGGTAAGTATATATGCACATAAGTTATTAGCACATATGTAACTCAAATTATCATTCAGATTCACTAAAAAAAATATATATATTACCTTCATAGCAATGCATTATGATGTAGGCCTTACAGATTTTTTTATTTTAAATGAAGACACTTTGTTGACAATAGTTTTCTACAATAACTTGAAATCAATGCTAAAACTGGGGATCATTAGTGTAAAAGAGAAGTTTGTGAATTCATCTTTTCATATCAAAAGATAATGGATGACAGGAATTTTAAATTACACATTTAATTGCAAATTGTAATCGACCATTTGTCTTTTTGGTTAGATAGCTTAATGTGATACTGATAAAACTCGCATATGAATAAATGTAAAGTTTCCTCACACTTGTAATTATTAGATGATTAATCTGTGAATTAATTAAATTCTAATGTGTTAGTACCAGTAAGAGACTAGGCCATATATCACTTTTCACAATTTCAAAGTTATGTTTAAATTAATTTGTATTACATACCATTAAAATTTACTGTACATCAGCATACTCCAATAGTTATGAGGAAACTAAAATACAGTGTTCATTTTCTTTCATAAAGGTTCTTGTTTGAGAGAATCCTCCTTCTCAAAGTGAATAATTATTTTAATGTGGAAAATGGCACCTATTGTTTATATAAAATGTGTGTTTGAGGAGCACTCCAAAAAATAAAATCCATTTCTCATATTTTGTAAGTGAATTGAATGACAGAATTTTTTCTCTTCAGAAGTTTATGTTATTATAAACTAATGCAATATCTAAAAGATTTATGGAATTTTCATTTTTAAAAGTATTCCAGAAATTAAAATTAACAGGAGACACAGTCACACCAGGCTTTTCAGTATGATTAAAATATTAAAGTATAAGACTGCAAATTATTACTTGAAGATTGCAATCAGTACAATCTGAAGAGAAATGATTAATTTTTGAATAAATACTTAGTTAAAGTTTCAGAAGTACAATTATATTGAATTCCAAAACAATTAAAATTCTAAAGAATGTTGAATGTTTTAGGGCAAATAAAACATTTCACAAAATCTGTGTAAAGTAATTATGTATATTGTGTAAAGAATATTAAAAAGAATTTCAGAAGTACGATCACAATCAAATGAATGATTACTTAATGAATAGTCTAGAGCCAGGTTTCCCAAACTGCATTCAGTGAGGCCTGAATAGGTGTCCTGCAAAAAAAATGGAGTGATTTTATCTATACGATGGATTATTATCAGTTCGTAAGACGAAAACTCCATTTGCATCGAATGGGATAAAATCAACCATTCAGTGCAGTGGTTCTCCACTAGAGGTCCGCAAGTATATTTTTATGGCTACTTCAATCCAGATTATTTAAAATTTTGTTTGACAACAAGGTTTGTGAACACAAAACACATTAATTACACATTGAAGTGAGATGGCTATCCAGAGGAAAAGCACTATTAAGACTTTTTGAACTTCGAAGTGTGTTGTTGGTCTTCTTGAAGGCACAAAATAATTCTGGACAACATTTTGTTGAAGTTTTACGAATTGCTTCATTGTTGATTAAACTTGCATATCTGGCAGATATTTTACTAAGTGCAATGAAATTATCAATACAAGGAGAAAGTATTATAATTTTTAAAACAAGACATAAAATTGAATCTTTTAATAAAAAAAAATACAATTTTGGTTTTCATGAGTTGAATCTAACGATCTTAATTGGTTTCCTGCTGTACATGAATGTTTGAATGAATTAAAATTTTAAGTAGATGAAGAAGTTTCTGAAATGTTATTAGAACATCTACGTAACTTGAAATCAACTCTTTAGGAATCTATTCCTAAAACTAGTAAGGATGATTCCTTGGTTCAGAATACATTTTCTGTGACAGCTAAACCTGTAGGTTTAAGTGCAAGTGACTATGAAAATCTAATTGATTTAATCAGTGAAAGGAAAATACAATGATCAGTCTTTATGTGATTTCTGGGGAGTTAGTCAGAAGAGCACCCCAATTTTTCAAAACAAGCTATTATTGTTCTACTTCAGTTGTCTACAACCTATTTATTCAAAGCTGGATTTTCTTATTATGCTTCAATGGAGACAAAGTACAGCAACAGGCTAGACACCACACCAAATATTAGAATTCAATTTACAAATATTGTGTATGTCAGCAAGATATGCAATTCAAGGACCCAAAGTCATCAAAGTCACTAAGTACTTTATTTATTTATATTACAGGTCTATATTTAATAATAATTACTAAATTAAATCTTGTTTTACTTTTTATGACTAGGAATCACCAATCCTAAAAAATAAGCCAAGTGTTCCATAAGAATATCCAATTTTACCAAGTGTTTCATTGAACAAAAAGATTGGGAAACCCTAGTCTAGAATAAACAATAAATAAGTGTGAGTGTATCTGAAAATAAGTATAACAACTTAAAATGATAGTCTAAAAAATAATTATGTATTGCTGAATAGCTTTGAGCCCCAGTGGATAAAAGTTGCATGAAGCAAATAATAATTTTGCATAGTTGATGTATTGTGTAATTAACCATTTTACAGAAGAAGTCTTTATATAAATATATTTATTTTATTTTATTTACCAAATGTAAACTTTTCTCTAAAGTTTTAATTAATCAATCTGTATTTGAAATATAGCAAAGGTTGATTAATTTATTTTATATGGGAAAAATATGTTCAGCATTTGGTAATGTTCAGAAGAAACCTAAAATATCATATTATTAAAATACAGGTTTAGTGAAGTTGTACATTATAAAGCAGATTGTGTGTTTAAAATTTTTCTATATGACATATAGTGTTAATTATTATTCAGTCATTTTTTGGTCAAGTCAAAATTGGCTTCTATGAACATGTATGAATTGACAATATAAATATTTCTGATAATAATTAAGTAAATATACTTATGAATAACATTTTAAAGACTTTTTCAAGCTTCTATGAAAGGAGTTATAAAAAAGCTAAATGAGTCATTAATTACTTCATTTATGTGGTGTAAGAATAATTTGTGTGTGCCCATTCCTTGATTCAAATAAGAATTCAACAATATATTATTAAATCCTAGTCATTTGTGTGGTATACATTTGGATCAATTAAAGAGAAAAGAATACAGGTTATTAAATAATTTTGAACCATATTATATCTGTTTTAAAATAAAATTGTCATTGTTTGACTAATGAAGTTTTCATTTACAAACAAGCTCATTCACACAATTATCACATTTTTAACTATAATTTAAAGTTCATTTCAATATGTCTTTAAATAACTTTTTGTTTATAAATAACTTTATTTTCATATATCTGCTATTTAATGAAATGCAAAATTTCTTGAACACAAAACTGCATCCTGTAGAGATTAGTGCATTAAACACATTTTTTCATATTTAATGCTTTCAATTAAGCATATATGTTCAAGAAATCAGGCTACAATGAGTAGAAAGATATAGTGTAACAAAATAGACATTTCATATCACTAAAATAGGTTTTTCTGATCACTCAACAAAAAATATAAAATATTTCTCTCTTTGATACATGCTCATATATATTTGAATTGTACCTTGAAGAGGAATGAAGAATGTATATGTATGTCTATATACAATTTTTTTATTCTTTATCATATTTACATTAGTTTATGGAATGTTCTGACATGATAAAATGAATGATAAGACAAAAGTATGAAAATCTGAGTTCAAATATCAACATTTAGGAAGTATTCAAGGAGGCACTACTCATATATCAGGTGCATTTGGTTTTAAAAAGATGATTTCAGTCTTGATACATATACATTCCAAATAAATGAAATTGTTTTAGAGTAATAATTAAAGTACTTTAAGCACAGAACTTGTTTTGATTTTGGGATTGTACACAATGGCTCAAATACTGTATTATATGTAATATTTTTAAATGTAGGGGAAGTGTGTTTTAGAAATGAATCATCATTATCAAGGATATCTTTTTCTGTCCCAAGAAAACATTCAGCATAATAGCAGTATTTTTAATTCCCTTTCAGTACCCGCAGTATTTAAACTGTCAGAGGTAAAAATGAATTGCCAAGTTTTTAATACTTAGAAGCAATATTTTCTAGGAATGTATATGTAACAGGCAGATAAAGACTTAAAGTTATCTAAGAATCCACAATCAACAAAAGTCATTATTCCACAAGGTAGAATGAACACTAAGTATTAATGTTAAAATTACACATAGTCTGAATTCCTTAATATTTATAAAAAGTTATGAATCATGAATTTCTCAATATATTTTAGAAGATCTTAAATAAGAAATCCTGGCTGGCTATTTCTGACTATAGTGTTACAAATTAACAAACTATACAGTAAAATAACAAAATGTATTTAACATATTTTATAAAAATTGATCATTCTTTTATTGAATGTTTCCAGTATTTGTAGTGACAAGTTCAATCCTATTATTCACAATTTTTAAAATATTTACATTGCCCATGAAGAAAATTAATATTTTCAACATCTGTAGAAATTATCACAATTTTCCTTAAAAATACTTCTGTTGATCCAATAATTTTTAGATTCTATAAACATTTTAAGCATAACACAAAAATTTGAATGTAAAATTAATTAACTTTCAGAAATATGAAAAATGTAATTAAATATAAGTATGCAGCAATTTGTTTTATTGTTTGGAAATGCTCTTTAGTTGTAACATAATTGTTTCCATTAAATGCTTATGAAAATAGTTGTTCAATTATTTTGCAGAATATCAGTGATCACTATTAGTTCAGAGATGAGTTTAATTCTTTTGAATAAATGTCTTTTATTTTGCACAATAACTTTAGCAAGTCAATAATCTATTCTTTGCTTGATTCCATCCTCAAATATATAATTTGTGCAATATGGAATAAAAGTAATGTTCAAGATAATGCAGTCTACATATAAATCCATATTTAAAATTCAATTTTGTTGACTATACTGTTCAACTGTCAAAAAAATGAAATTTCAAAGAATTTGTAGAATTCTTGGGACTAATTGCAGGAAAAATAATTCCATCATCAATATCACCTGCGCTAAACCTCTGTTGATGTGGCACATTTGTCTTCTGACGGTTTCGGAAACTGGGTGCAGGCAAAGGCTGAATGTTCCATTCTTGCCGAGGCTGAACTGAATCCAAAACAGGATTACGATTTTTCAAATTTTTTTCACTGGCTGTCTGTGGAATGTTCAACACTTTACACCTTTGAGAAGAGTCTGAATCCCTAAGAATCAGCTCAGGATTAAGACCAAGGATGATTAGCACTCGATGTGGATTTTGTAGAATGAACTGTTCTATCATATCAGCAGGTGCTGTTGTCTGTGTATCCTTATCAACAACTTGAGTTAACTTTGCTTGAGGCTCAACTGGCTCCCAGCAGAACATGTCTGGTGGATGAGATGAGCTGCGCTGTATCATCGCTCCATCGAGACAATTGTGTGGCAGATTAGGATTTGAATGTGTTGGCAGGGGATATGGATAACGTGTTGCCATAGCTGAGTTACTGGATGCCAACTCCTGTAGTGCCTGGATGGCATTACGCACCTAAGTTCATAAATATTCATAATCAACATTCTGTTAGTGTATTCATTCATAATATCATACATGCTTATGTTTAAATAAATAACTGTATTAAAAACTTAAACATTACCCTTATAATTTTTATCATCTGAATATGTTTCCAAACTATTGGCAAAATACATCTCTCTTACATTAGTAAGTTTATGGTTGATTAGAAAACTCTTGTTTTTCATATTAATAAATATGTAAAAATATTTTGGAAACCTTACGTTATGGAAACCTCATAACTATTTTGTCAATGTAGCATTTTAAAATTACAAACACAAACCATTCAACAGCTGGTTTGTTCAGTTTAAAGTTGGCCATGATTTCTCTGGCAGAAAAGATGCCAGGAATGAAAAAGAAAAATGTCATTGTAATACAGCACTCATACACCAACTAAAAATCTTTAAATACAAAACAAAAGGAGAAAATAAACAAGAAAAATTAAAAGAATTAATTCTCAAAATTGAAAGTTGATGTATTGAAAAATATTGTGATTAATCAGAAACAGGAATTTAGTTTTTCTGACTAACTCAACTATAATGTCTGAATTATAAAAGAAATATTACAATAATATCAAATGGTTTAAAATGAAGCAAATTTCAAATTTTAAATATATTTTTAGAGTAATTAAACTTACCTCTTGGCTTAATGTTGCAACATCCTGATGAAGAGATGAAACTTGTGTATCAAGCCTTTCCACACTATTTTTTGTTTGCTCTACTTCACCTCGCAGTTCAAGATTCAACCCTTCTAGAGACCCTGATCTATTACTAATAGGTAATATAGTAGCCCTTTGTCGGTCTCTTAGGAGCCCAGGGCGAGACCTTCCTGTTCGTCCAACAAATTCTTCTATCCTGTGAATTCAATGCCAAAATTTAGATTAAAGGATTACTTGCTTAGTCAAAAATATAATATAAAGTTCTATATATGCTCTTATGGCTAACATTTCCATATGTTTTGAACAAAACTATACAATTAATTTTTATGAAATACAAAATTCAGGCAATATATTCTGTATTTGATTCCTAAATGACTATAAATTAGGCATTGTGAAAAAGGATTTACATATAGATCTTTCTATAATATTTTCCCCCAGGAAATAGAATTCAATCATCTAAACCACAAAGCAAATGAAAGACAGACTTATAAGTCAGTTTTAATAATTACTAGTTTTCAAATGTGCATGAATTAATCAGAACAATAACATTTAAAATTTCCATTTTTCTTCTGTATTATACATTTACTTTAAAGTAACCACAACTTATATTTTAAGCAATTCAAAGTTTTTGACCATCAAAATTTTAAAAAAGTATTAATTAGTGCAGTTTCAAATTATATAGTTATATTTATTGTACTGTAGAAGAAAATTAATCAGACCAACTTTTCTTATTAAAATATTTCTTACATACCTTGGGTTGAATTTTGCATGCCTAGGACTGTTACCAGCATGAAGAGGTGACCTATTTGGAGGAGATAGTGGGGAAGTTTCTCCATCCTCGGCAATATTTTCATCATCTTCACTAATCGAAGGAAGTGTCATTGATGGAACTCCGTTCATCTCTGACTCTTGCTGCTCAAAAGAAAAAAATGATGTATTAACAGAAATAAAGAATTTCTTGATATTTTCAAAGTAAATATTAATTCCTCTGCAATTTGTATTTTTGGAAAAAATTAGATTGATTGAAAGATGCAGAACTCTGATATATACATTATTGCATAAAATGTGTTATTGAAATTGGTCTGAAATTCTATAAAAATAAATATTTAAGTATGTAACGCTTATAAATTTATAAAATATATTTTATGAATTACTAGTACTAAATTTGTTAACATGTAAATCCCAATGTTTGGGCAAAGTGCTCAATAATATAAATTATACAAAAAATCATTATTATAAAATAGTATTCAATAAAAATGGGTAGAGAATTATTATTTTAACTAACCTCTGCTTCATAACCCTCTCTCAGATTATATGTCAGATCATGTTGAATATCATTGGCAAATTCTTGTTGATATTCTGGATATAACCTCAGCACATCAACTAGACCTTGCATATTAATGCACTTGAGATCACAGTAGGTAAGTGCCTTAACATCACAGCTTGATTTCACAACCACATCAGAAGCAGCCCCACCTCCTGAGCCAACACAGTTGCCTGAAGGTTGCAGGTACATTGTTATATCACAGCCAAATAAGTCACCCTTTCCTGAAAGTAACATTTACTCATTAATACAAATGCTGGAGTATGTTTTGCTTAAGAAATGATGTACTTTTTGGTATATAGTGTGATGTTAAATACAGTTAACACAACAAACTTCATAATTACCTAAAATTGCAACTACCATACTGTTTTGAACTACTTCCATTGACCCATTGCATAAATAATAAATATATTGTAGGGCATCACCCTTATGAATGAGGTACTCTCCAGGAGCACAGAAATTTCCTCTTATATGCAATGAGAGTAGTTTTAAACAACCTTGTGAAGCAGCTTCAAATATTGGTAACTGCAAAATTTCCCTATGCAAGTGCATTGATACATCTCCCCTCAATTCTTCTGGGAACTCCTTCAATGTCTGTAAAAGAAATTATTGAATGAATTCTGGTATTGTTTGAGAGCCATTGACAATTATAAAAGGAAAGAATAGTGCACCTCAGATTTCCTATATTTTAACAGCAGGAATTATTTTTTTCCTTATCTGCGGCACAGAAAGCAGGAGATTTATTATTTCTAAGCTGAAAGCTCTCCCTACTTTCTATTTTAATGATGAAAAGATATGTATTTACTCCTGGTGGTAGGTACCAAAAATATAATTGATAATAGATAAACAGAAAATTGAACAGAACTCAAGATGCATGCATTGAACCACCAGAAATATTGGTAAAATAATTAGCAGCCAAATTATTGATGTGGAAAGTTTTGAATCAGAAAGTCATACATACTAAATCATGACAAAAATAGTATGGCATATTGTGGTTGGGGTAGTAAACCCTTTCCACAGACAAATAAGAGTATGAACAAGAGAGGAGATAAAATTTTCAAGAAAATATTTTGTGTTCAAAAGTAAAAGTTCTCCATTGAGTTTTTGACAGCCATTAATGCATGGAGGTGAGTAGAAAGTTTTTGCAGGTGATTGCCTAGTGATAGTATCGCAATCCCATGACAAAAAGTTACATTCAGAAGAATATACAAACACTGTATTACTGAGTAAATCATGGATCCCAGACTGACTGACCCAATCTTCTAGATTTAATATTGGATAAGTTTTATTTTGTATTAATTATTGCATATTTACTACAAAAGTTTATAAAATTAACTGAACAACTGACTGCTACCATGAAAAATGGATCTTATCTATAATTCAAAATATCTCTTAAATTTATTTAATTGGAATATAAATATTTTTCTTAATCTATTCAAATAACAAGCTATTGTCTTGAGCATTCATTGCACCTGTTACTGTTTACATTTTGAAATATAGACAGGTGGCTATGTAGACTCTGAGATAGTAAAATGTTAGTTATGTTACCATTATCTCCATTTACTGGAAAGCCCTATACAGTTCTCAGGTTAAAAATATAGAATATTAGCAGCAGTGAAAATATGATTATCATATCAACTATTTTTGAGCACAAGAAATCTATTGATAGAACATTTGTATGTAGCTAATTAGTTAATTTACAGTCAAGAATAGAAGAAACACAAGAATTGCTTACAATGAAGCTCAACCAGAATGCTAATTCTATTTAATTTACAGTTTAAGTTACACAATCATGCTATATATATATCAAATCATTAATTAATACCAATAAATTAGAAGTGCTAATAAATATAGTGCAGATATAAAACAACTAATATACTTCTAATATTTACATCGAAGACTACAGATTTCATTAAATATCTTTTTTTTATAACATTTGGAAAGTGCAAAAAATGAATGAGAATAAAAACATGCAGCAAACTAAGGAACAGTCTAAATATGCAAGTTACAAATACAAGCATTTATCAGGGTTGGTGTTAGAACTTTTGCCTTGTCAAACAGCAAAACTTCCCATAAACAGTGTATTTTATAATATTTAACAATTTTGTATCTACAGTGCATTATAATTAACTGAGAAGTATATACAAAATGTTTTATTATTAATATGCTTCTGAATTTTTTTGTATGGTATCCTTCCATTCAATTCAGGTAAAGAATATATTCCAAAATATATATTGGTTAGTATATTCTCTATTTAAGTCCCTTTGAAGTATATATCTGTAATAGCTCATTGATAAGTAATTTATGATAGAAAATGAGCACTAGTGCTAATATAACTGTATGCCTATGACAATTCATTATAACTTCATGATACAATATGTCTCAATAATTGATAAATAAAACAGTTACAGAATCCAGTAAACTGAAACATTGTGTGTCATTGCAGATAATGATAAACTGCAAGTGATACAAAAGTTTATTTTGTTTATAAAATTAAACAATTACTTACAAATGGAATATGATACATAATATTTACAAAACATTCATGTTCTGTACAATTAGCCTACATAATTTCTATTCCCATATACATTATTATACACTTTGTAATATGTACTGCTGATCATTAAGAGATTACTTCTAAGATAAAAATTATTGAGTTTTTCAAAAATAAAGTGTCTATTTGTTTGTATTTGTCTGAACATTAAGATGCTTAATTTAAAACAAGAAATACTTTTTAATTCATCGTGATAAAAAGTAAAATACATTGTTTTCTTTTTTCATTTGGCAAAATTAGGCAAAGAGTATTTCAATATGAATGCAATATAGTACCAAATTTTATTGCAAATAACAGAATGTAATACTTGCATTGGGTGCAAACATCATAGACGAAATTAAGACTTTGTTAATATGTTGCACCCATACACACCTCTCTCACCTCGTGAATGTCGATGCCATGATTCAAAGACCACATTGTCTGGAAATAGTCTTGCATTCGTTGCTTCATTTCCTTAGGTATTTGGTGCAAAGTGAGAAAGTCTTTGAGATCCCTCCATTTTGTCTGATAAAGGGAACGCCTAGAATACATTCGCTGGATAATTGCTGTCACATTCCCAAAGACTACAGCATGCATCAGCGCTGTAAAATAATCATTTAATATTTTTTGAACTTACCAAAGAAAATGGGAAGGAAACCTCAAATCATTGAATGAATTCAATTTTAAATTAGAAATTGTAGTATATGGTATTTGTACATTTTTATAAATTGTATTTGTGGATTAAAATTCAGCAATTATTATAATTTAGATAATACCCTACAAATCTATTTACTTCATTCTAGGTCGGAAGTTCACACAATATAAAAAGGTATGTATGTAGAGCCCAAATTAGAGAATAAAGACCTTCATTCACCACCATATTGTAATAATCTAACTAATTAACATTACTGCTACAAAATGAGAAAATGGCACGCTGAAGTTGCTTGAATAATCTGAACAGATTGCTTATAAATGCCAAAAAATTGATTTCTGAAAATATTTCTTGGTGAACTTTAGTTATTTGTACAAACATTAGTATGTCTGTTCATAAATTTTAATAAAACAATAACTGATGACTGTTTTTTTCACTTGATAAGTTCCACCAATTTGTGGAGGAAATGTCATGAGTATATTAGTACTTTTGTCTGTTTCTCTGGCCATAAATTACTGTTTTCTTAGTCATTCCTAGTAAATAGATTATCTTATAGTCAAGTTATTGTCATTTCATGTTATGAATGCACTCTCTCAATATAGGATTCTTAAAACAATGATCTTATGTGTTTAGTGGATACATTTGAATTATTACATCTTTCAGTTTACTACATTTAAAAAATTTTATTGAGTTAAATTTCAGAGTATATATAATTGATACACAAAAATATCAGTGACTTGTGAGAAACTAAGGACTGAATAAATTTGAATGTTTACCTCCAACTAACATAGTGCAGATGCTGAAAATCTTCTCAGTGCTTGTGTTAGCAGACACATTTCCAAAGCCAACACTAGTGAGACTGGAGCAAGTGAAGTAAAGAGCTGTGATATATGATTCTGAATGAGAAACATTAGTAACTGAAACTTTCAGTCTTTCTGCCATAGTGTGGATCCAACCTGGATGAATTGAGTTAAAAAAAATTACTTTCTTGCAAAGGGCATATTTATCTTCTTTAAAATATTAATGAAAAGGGATGAACTTACAGCAAAAACTGTACTTATTATTTATAACTTTACACTTCTTGGACAATACAAAGAAAAAATTTAATTATTAAACTCATTATGCTCGTGTCATTTAAGAACTTTTCATATTATCAAAACAATAATTAAGTAAAATTATGTAACAAAAAATTTGTTGTTGATTAAGATTTGTGTGTTGTTTGTTTAATGTTAGCACCTTTTATAAGCCAAACCATGTCTGTGATTCACGCAGGAAGGAGACTATAACAAACAACACACCAATGTAAATTAACATAAAATTTTGGATTATATAATTCTAATTTATTATTGTTTTGATAATGTGAACAGTAATTTTACTTTTACTTACCCCAAAGATTGACTGTGGTAGACTTACCTAGATTCCAGTCTTTATCATTACGAAGACGCTCCTTTTCAGCAATAACAAACCAAATGCATGCAAGCCAGTGAGCAACTAGAATGAAGGAGAGCATGAGTAATGTGAGAATCATGGCACTGTATTGAGAGTATCGATCCATTTTTTGCAACAAACGTGCTAGTCTCAATAAGCGTGTCAGCTTCAAGAGATGGATGTGGCCATGTTCCTAAAAATTAAGTCTCAATATTAGTTTCTAAAAAAAAATATTTATGTTAAATACAAACTTTCAGAAAAAATTAAATAAATATATTGATTCATAAAATTAGCATTATTTTGTTTCACATTTAAGATGGTTTTTGTTTGATCAATTCCAATCCTGTATTTACTTGAAGAAATATTTTGTTTGTATAATAGTAACTACTATCATAATTATAAATTCTCAACTCATTATAACTTAACAAATTAAAAAAGTTCTGTTAAAAATGTTATTGACAAATTCATAACAATCTACATTTGTAGAATGTTTTAATTAGACCACTGTTCAAATGTTGTAATTAATGCATTACAGAATCAAAAATACAACTTCTTTGCCAATTGGAACTTACAATAAAATATTATTTATTCTGAAAAAAAAATCTCTCTCACCTCTCCACTGTAGACATCAGAAGCATAGAGGAGATCAAATGGTATAGCTGCTAAAAGATCTACTATAAACCAACTCTTTACATAATTAAGAGCTATAGAACGAGAATTGGACACAACTTCTCCCTTGCGATTCACATAAGTTGTCCGGAAGTTTAGAATAATATCTGAAAAATAAAGTTTATGCATTTCTTTACCACCTAATAATAGAAATATATGTCAATAAGCACATAAGTACATCATATTATATGTGATAATGAATTAAAATAGTGAAAAGTTTGATCTGCTATATGTCAGAATGTTTCCAATGATTAGTTTTACTTAAGAAACTGTGCTTTTTATTGGATGTACAAAATTTCTTGGTATTGCTAATGTTGTGCCACATTCCTCAAATGATATATTGGAGAGCCATTTTAAGTAACGTACCAAAATTGTTGGCCCTTCCGTTTCTTTATTTTATACAAATTATAACGTTTTATCATATATTTTGACACCATTCTTCAAATATTAATTCAGTACAAGAAAACTTACTCTTTATTAATTAATCTACAAAGTTTTAAATATGAACAAATTTTCAGCAACTTTACACAAATGCATCTGTTTTCAAACAGACAGATATCAGTTGTGATAAAAACATGTATTAAAATAGAAGGATAGCTAAACATATGCATAAGCTAATTTTTAAATGCCATTATAATTCACACTAAAATAAAAATAAATTAAGAATTGATAGTAACAATATGGCATGAGCATATAATAAAGTGAAAATAAATCTTGTTATAACATTGGCTCATTTAAAATTCTAGGATTTATGAATGCTAAGTAGACGTAATTATAAATTTTATTTGTATAAAAATTAATATTCTCAATTTTTGTAAATTTAGTGTGTTTAAGAATATAATTGTTATTTGGAGGTCTACTGTTTGAAATATATTTAATTTACAATTTTGCGGGCCCAGATTTCCGAAGTAAGAAAATACTAAAGGATAATAAAGTAGGGAGTCGCACTGTTTGTGCTAACTTCAGAGGGGACGGAAACGTCGAGATTTGACAAAGTCACGCGTCCTCAGAGTAGCAAACTCTGCATCGGAGCGTGAAAGGGAACGCACAAGCCATTACTTCCAAACAGGATTATCTCTTTTATAAAGTAATTAAGGCCCAGTAAAGTGATTTGGCGTCTAGTGAGGTGAAACGAAGCTCTAAAGCGTGTTAGCAGCTTTAAAATTAGGGACGCTTTGGAGCATTCACGTATTTCCTACAGAGAAAGAGTGGTTCTGGGAAGGAAGGGTGACCACTATCAATAGATGCCATAAAATGATGAAATTCGGTGAACAAACACTCAATGTTGAAATAAATAATAATTTACAGAGAAGATATTCGATTAGATAAAAACACAGCATTATTTACCTTAGTATGAATAGGCATTTAATAGATAAGTACCAATTCCACTAAACTTCAAAGTATCCAGTAGTGGGTTAAAATTAAGTACTTAATTTGAGATTAACAACCCTTTAAAATTTACCCGAATAAGTCCACAATGTTGGATGAAACGTTGTATTTATATTAATTAAATACAAATTAAATTTATTCGCCGACTTATATGGCCATGTTTTTATTTATTATTAAACTTAATGTCAGAAAAATAACACTTGAATAAGATGATGATTTCGGTGAAATCTGTCCAAAAAAAAACCAAACGTATTTCAAGTGACTGAGAGCTGTTTCTTCCAGAAATTCATTAGATTCATTCCAAAACATTACACTGGTTATTTGTTGAACGTTGTGGGAAGATGAGTCGGAGTAGAAAAAGAAGGACGCTACAGAACAATATATATGATAACTAAAAATAATTATAAATCTATTACGTGCTAATAATAAAATTTCTTCCCCTTAGTCTATAGTAACTAATCCACAGTTAAAGTAAAGGTGACATCCGACGAGAAAGGCGGGACATTCATATCACCCATAGACCGTTTCCCCGAGGCAGAAAAGGCTTGTCGGTTTGATGAATGCCAGAAGCGGGAAACGACTAGCAAAGAATGGGTCTTCAAAGGATATTCGCAGTCTCGCTTCAAACGAACAGATGAACTTCTGAAGCTACTTGAGAAACCACAAAGACCGAAAGTTACGACTGATTCAGAAAATCCGACCAATACCGAAGCGAAATAATATAAATTACGTTTTAAAATAACATTTTGCGCCAGTAATTGTATTTTATAAATATTATAATTCCTGGTGCAAAATTTTAACACGTAATTTATATTATTTCGCTTCAGTATTGGTCGGATTTTCTGGATCAGTCGTAACTTCAGTCTTTGTATTTAAAAATGTTACTTAATTCTCAGTTATTTTCGACTAAAATGGAGAATACAACAAAGTGTTTATGGAAATCTTTATAAATAACTTTTCAGGCATTTTCCTGCCTGAAATATTTACTTATACTTCTTATCCTGCCACAATAACAGTTTCCTTCGGGCCCAAATCCATCCTTCCCTTCCTTCTCACAATATATCCGACTAATTTTTGTCTCGAAATTTTCCAGATAGGTGTAGTTAATTTTTCAAAAGGTGATTGAGAATCTGGATTTTAATCTCCCTGTCTCTCCAGGAAAGACTTCGTGCCTTAGCACTCCTCCGGACTCTCAATAACTTTGGTAATCGTGCTTTCACTAACCGAAGTATAAATGCTCGATAATTTGGAATTATAAAAAACTCTAAAATTATAGCGCAAAAAATTCATGCGTTTACAATACCTTAGAGCTGAACGCATCTTGTACTGTAAAACGGAACATAAATCTGCTTCAAACGAATGGCGAATTCTACGAATATGCGACTCGGAAAATGATCGCCTTGCACTCTATCGGAGACGTTATCACCAAACAGGGATAATTTTGTGTAATAGTCTTCAACCCAGGTTCTGGGAATCAGTGCCTGAATATTTTATTGAAAGGCGTGGTTCACTCAGTAGAGGAGTATCTTCATCGTTCCGCTAAAAGTTGATCTTTTTTCTGCTAAAGTGTAGAATTAATAGCTTTGTAAAATATCCTATTTCATAACCTATATAATTTCAGTTTTTCTCCTCTGTTCTTTTCTTTGTTTGTTTCGTATACGGGTTTCAGTTACCACGGAAGTTGAGATTTCTCATCATTCAGATACGAGAGAAGTGACTTGTTTGGGTCGAGCTTTGTGTTACTCTATATAATGTATTTGTCTCTCTCTATGTGTGTTTGTAGTGTCACACTTATTTAATTCCGTGCCGGTCTTTAAGTAATAAAAAGGGAAGGCGCTGCGAGAGTTTCTCGTAGACGCTTCAGCCTAGAGTGACTGCGGGGCTTACCTGATCATGTCGGGGATGCCTCGCACTCTCTCTGGGTATTTTTTTTAATCAAAGTTCTCATATGTCGAGACACCTTCACCTATTTTAGGAGGTATATGTACTGGGGTCAAAGACCTTGGGCATATGGCAAGAGTTGTCCGCTGATCCCATTGGATCAGTCGGCCAATTGCCTCCTGAAATTGGTGGAGACACGGAGAAGGGAATACTGCGTCCCCACAGCAAACTTGTCTCCCGTCATTCGGAAGGGCGTGAGAATAGTACCCAATGCCCGACCTACCTGATGCAGGTTTTCTAGGGTTTTCCCTGCATCTCTTTAGGTGAAACACCGGGTAGGATCCTTAAACCATAGCCCGGGGGCCCTAGTTAACCCTTGGCTACCTTGCTCTATCTTCCGCATCCCCCCTTTTTCAATTCCCTTCCTATGCTATTAAAGGGGAGTTGCCTGTTTCAGGATCACCCTCATGTAGCCTGTTAACCAAAAAAAAAAAAAAAAATTATTATTCAATATGAATTATAAGTGTACTCTTTAAATATTACTCTTAGTAATTTTCTGTATTCAACTGTTATTTAATTGTTTTAAGGTTATTAATTAATTGGATATTATTATAATTTATTTTTAGTTACATCGTACAAGAAATTTGTGTTCTATAGTCTATTTAAAATAGGAAGATCGATGATGGTTATTTGATGTGTTGCGGGCCAAGCAGCGGTGGTGAAAATACGAGGAGCGCGACATTCAGAAATTTTAATTTGGGGATGACACTTTCTCCAAAACCCGCGTGTACGAGCGGCACTACAGTTTATTTGAAGGCCGGAAAATGGTGGAAAATCGGAGTTACGATCTGCGTCCTCGAGCTTCCATCACAGAAAGCAACATCCGTGCAGAAAGGGAGCTTTTGGAGGAAGACCGGCGCCTCACCGTTGACGAAATTGCTCATTCAATCTTTTGGTTGAGTTCCTCCACGATCGCCGAACGGTGAATTCCGAATATAACTGTCAACTGCTGGACAAAACAAAAACTGCATATCGAAGCAAAAGACGGCGTTTCCCAATTAGAAGCATTAACCTCCTTCACGACAATGCAATGTCTCACACGGCGTTCATAACTGAGACTAAATTGTAGGCAATTCACTGGGATCAGCTACAGCATCCACCATACAGCCCAGATTTGTCACCGTGTCACTAGGAGCCAAAGGTTCAATAGTGATGAAAAGGTTGAACTCTTTGTGACGAATTGGTTAAAGACTCAACCTTCAGCTTTTTATGATGACGGAATCAGGAATCTTCCAAAACGCTGGGAAAATGTGTTTTAGTACAAGGAATCTATGTAGAAGAATTTTTTTTGAAAATCTTTCGTTCTCACAAAAACAAGTTTTAATAATTCCCGTTTATATTTGACTGACCCTCGTATGTACCGCGAGAGGTGCCATCATTGCTTTGCTATGTGGAAACCAAGCCTCCTTTCACGCGGACACGCTAGAAGACTTCTTATCTAAAACGGGCAGTAGGGCAGCATACCACATTTAAGACGAATATCTTATTTCCTCAATTCAGAGTTAAATGAATGAATAATATATATCTATATTAGCAAGAAAAGCGGACTTACCGATTATGAAGAGCGCTTCCACGACAACGTCGCTGACCATGGAGGGTCTGTCAGCCGTCGTGAAGCTCGCGTTGTACGGAACCACGATGGCCACGTAGAAGGTCGCTATGAGGATCAGCCAGTCCCAGCAGCTCTTAAAGACGCCGTAATGGGACAGGATGAAACGTGACTTCTTGAGTGCCGCAGTCTTGTACTCCGGCAACGGCGCTGCCGTCGGCTGCAGAAGCGTCTACAATAAAAAAATCATAAACATAGTAATTCAGTTAAAACGTACGCCGAAACTGTAATAGTAGCCGAGAAGCTGGGTGTTGACGTGGAACGAATCATTTACATAATTCATAATAATACCCAATCAATATACACTACTAGACCCTACTCAAATAATTTTAGAGAAATATATTTGAATAAATATAATTCTGTCTGTTCATTAATAGAACAGAATCGACTAACCCAAAACTCTGTCCTTTTTTATTTGGTTTTACTATCATTCAACTGTTAAATTTTTTAAAAAGCTATTAAAATATAAAATCACTGGTGTAAAAAATTCCTTTCAGTTTATTTTTCGGCGACTTTTCATGCTTGTAAAAAATTGTTTTGCTTCTCGTTTTAAAATGGTGCATATGTAGCATAGGAGACTGATTAATCACATACAATACAAGCGATTATTAGGACTGACACGTAATAGTGAAAACACCTAAATGATCTTCTCGGAAAACGTGACATAATAGTCTGAAAGACATTTTATTTATATAAATATAAGTCAATGTATGTTGTACGCTCCAGACTTTATATATCGGGCTTGTTCACACACACTCAGACTTGTAAGGTTTTACCTTACGAATTAATGGACCATTCATCCGATTGCCGTGAAATTTTGGCGGTTAACGGTGATCACCCCAGAGAAGTTTCTGTCGTTATTTTGAAGTTTTAGGTTCCTTCCTTCTCCCCTTTCAGGCCAAAGAGCAACCATCTTAATCATCTGATCTGCAACTTCACGTTTGTCCCTTATGCGTTCCCGTACAATTTTGGTGTATTGTAGTTTTCAACCCAGACAAGGTTTCTCTATATTTCACAAAGAGTTAGATCCCTTCCTTTCCCATTTCAAGTCAAAAAAAGGCCCTAGCCTACCTGGACGAAATCAATAATTTTTCCTATATTTTGTTAAACGTTAAACTGGTGTTAAAATAAAGAACGTGAACAATTTGATTACAAGAATGATGCAATCTTCATTATTGTATTTTATAATGTACTGTCAAGCGATAAATTGAGGACGAATATTCTAATTTCAAGAGCGATGTCCCAATTTCTTTTGTAATCTTTTTAATTGCTTTTCCCTTAGTAAAGACGGGAAAAATGTAGCAATGTAGAAAGAACTTCATCAAAGCGAAACTGTTTCAACAACTTGCTCAGAGTCCGCAAAAATTCTGAAAAGCTCTTCAAATGACCTCAATGGTTTGTAACGAGTTGATAAAACTAATCTGTCTTCTACATAAATTTGTATGTTTTTGAAATAGATGAGTATCAGCAAGTACGAATTTCCCCCACGAATCGATGCTAAAAGACAAGCTCCACTGTGGAAGCATCACACACACACACCGTGGGAAGACCATAAATGTTGGTTTTGGTCAGAACGCGGTCTGTAAAATTTACGCAATTGGTCACGCGTGAAGGATACACAAGTGGAGCAAGCACAGTATCGGTTTTAATTAGCTGTCCATGTGGAATCCGATGTGAATATATATTGTTCCCCGTTGTGTTGTATGTAAATTGAAGCCTCTCTGATCGACGCACCACATAGAATATGGTGGACCGAGTTCGGCCAAGCATAACGAATGTAAACCGTCGGGATGGTTTGCGTCAGGATCTGAAACGAACACTCACGCGTTAACGATTTTTGGGGCGGGGGCGGGGAGCAGAATTTAAAATTATTTGCATATTTAGGAGTGCCATTACGAGTTCACGATTGAGTGACTTGATTACCAAAGGGACTTAAAATACTTTCAACGAGCACATTAATAATTCAATTACTAATGAAACCAGGAAGGAAAGCAAAGTACTTTGTAGAAGATAATAATTACCTTAAATATTTGTAGAAAAAAAGCATGGAGTATTTTCAACTGAAATTGGCATTTATTCGACTTACAATTTATGAAATCACAGAAGGCGAAATAATGGAAGGGGTAAGCTTTTAAAAATAATAATGAGATAACCGAGATTGGTATAGAATCCATGATTTTCTTTCCTCTGAGTACAATCCAGACATAAACAAGGTTGATTAAATTGAAGTTGAGTTCATATCAGAATAGAGGTTGGTGGAATGAGGCGGGAAATGTGATGGGTGATAAAAATATTTAAAAAATGTTCACATCATAGTTGTTTTCAAATGGGAGCCGTTCTGGTTTTAAGTGAAGGAGAGCAGAGAAAATGGCAAACGTTGGCACAACTGACAAGTCAATTATGAATGACAACAAACCCTTACAGCAGCTCAGCTCCGTGGACAAATCGGCTCACATTTGAAAATATTTATATAGTTGTGATGGCGCTACCATTGCCGGTTAAATCACGTGTTCAGTTCCAGTTTCAACGCGGGGAGGGATAAAAAGCAAAATGATTAAAAATATGGTCTACGGACATGAGAGCAGAATGCAAAATAATTTCGTATTTTATGGCAGTCAACAAGTCATATAAGACCCAAAAGGTAGTTTTTATAGGCCAGTAGGCACCTTCGTTTATTATTCCAGAAATGAAAAATGTGCCGTAAAATCGTACGAGGGTGTTGTAAAACCATCCACATGACTGTACACTCAGGAATTTATGAATAATTCGGATCAGAGCCCCGAAAGCGGACGACATGTTTCTCTTTCCACACTACTTTTCTATTCAGAAACAAGTTACCATCAGGTCGGAAATTCTGGAATCCTTTTTGTAATTTTTCGGCAGCCAGCCGGAAGTGTTATAGCGCGACTTTTATGGTTGCTTTTTAGAACCAAACTTAAGCAAAATGGAAGCTTTCAGCAGGGCTAGGCACAATAATGAGACCTATCAATGTTTTATATAGCCTTTTTTCTTTCACCCACGAACAATTATAGTCTTACGACATGAGAAGGAGCTGACGATATTGGGAATATAATTTTATCACGCAATAACTCTCCGGACACACAAAAAGAGTAATGGCGACATATTTCTGAATTTATGGTGATCTCTTTTAAGAGTAAAATCGAAACAATCTCTGATAATTGTTAGGCAGAATCTTTGATAGAGGACGGAAAAGCACAGTCCCGTAAAAAATAAAATATTTCTGCAACACACATTTTTCATCCCTCATTATTTTGAAGAACACTTAAAGCCAGAATTACCCTAAAAATCTATTTTGCATTTAAGGGATACGGGGACTGAAATTTGAAATTCCTGTAAATGAAAAACTACAGACCTGAAATTTAAACTGTGTGTTAACACAACATGTACCAATATAAAAAACTTTGTTTCAGTTTGGAAAATGTTCCTTGCGTTACATAGTTAAATATATTTTACCTTTTTTACATTAATTTGTAGGACTGGCCATTGTTATCAATTGTCAGTATTATTTTTGAAATTGAATTAAAGTGTGGAGAGAAAATAATTTTTTACAAAGAGCACTTTTCATCACTTTGAAAATTTGTTTCACCTAAACTACTTGAAGAATTCAAAAGCTAATAACTGTATTAAAAGGTATTAGCATTTAGATTATGTACAAAAAGAATAAAGACAATATCTTAATTTTGGACGCAAAGAAGGTTTTTGGTACCAGAAATCATGAAGTTCAGAAAACATATTTTTCTGAAGAAAGAAATAATTAATTTATTTAGATCAAATCCTTTTAAATTGCTCCTGAGCCTTTAAAATGACGAAATAGAATTAAAAGTTCTGGTTTATGGTCTGTAACGTTTATAGGCGTATAAATATGCAAAAAATGTGAAAATGTATTTTTTTCTTATTTTGGTCGAAACGGAAAGGGTTTGGTGTTTTGTTACAGTTTCGCCACCCACACACAGAAAAGCCAAGAAACAGATGAATTTGATTTATAATTTAACCACGCGTATGTATTATCCATTACAATGCATTTTGGTAATATTCAATATCACTGATTAATAATGAATCGTTTCTTTGCTTACAGCCTTCTTAAAGGGTGACTTTAAATATATAAACGGATTTTATATATATCATTATTTACTATTTTTCAACCTCTTCCAATTTCATTCAGTGCATATTTAAAATCATTTCAATTCAGACATTCAAACAGAATTTTCTAACGTTTAGTTTAAAATATATACATTAAAACACGGCCAATAAGTCAAAAAAGAGTTTCTTTCCTATTTAATTAATACAAACACAACGTTTCATCCAACTTTGTGGACTTCTTCAGGTAAATATACAACAAAAAATTATAAAATAAATATTAATTTCAAATGCATAAAGTTCTAACACACAATTAATCAATTTAGAATACATAAAATTTGAATTCATATTAACCGAAATTAATTTTTATTTAATATTTATTCTTGTGTATAGTTTCCTGACTTATTGGCCGTCTCTTCATTCATACATTTCAATCCAGATTAGTTAGGAACTATCAAGATAGGTAAAATAAGGAAGTTCTCGCACTTAAAACTAAAATATTTATTTTTCTGGATAGATATTTTTAGCCGGAACAGATTTTGATCAGTTTCAATTTCACAAACGAGCATTTCAAGTCCCATTGATTATTAATTTTGATTGTTGTAGAAACCGTAGGGAATATTCATAGTCACCTACTATCAAAAAAATAAGTTTTAATACATTTACAATCTCAATCTTTAACATTTTAATATTTTATTGTTACATAAAACATTTTTCTCGTTACAATTCATGTATGAAGGAATTATGAAAGAATTCACTTATTTCCTACACGAATTAAATTCATTCCTAAGAAGTCCTGTTCCATTTTTCAGAAATGCTGCAGTATAGACTGATGAATGCTTAAAGCACAAACACAGTTCGTAATTTAAAAAAAAACTCGCAATTGAAGCGTTATTCTTTGACTTATTTTGCTACGCGCAATAATTAAAAATAAGGGCTTCGTTAACTTGAAAAACAATTACGCTGGTTGGCTACTACACACAAAAAAAGCGGTACGGGTTTTATTTTGATGAATTTTTCACGCGAAACATAATTAACTCAATTCTGTGAAAAAAAAATTGGACTGTTCTTTTGTAACCTTTTTGAATGTTGCAGCCCTTCTGCGTTCTCAGTAAGAGCAGTTATCTACTGCACCGTAAAATACGCCGTAATTGTCTGATTGCCCGGATATTTGCTTATCCCGCTAGGAATTAGCTCTATTTATAGCATAAAATCGCTTCAAACTACGGTAAAGTATATACCATATTTTTAGTTTCAATTCCTAGACTAACAATAAATTATTCATGGGTTGTACCCATCCGAATTAAAAAAAAATCTTATAACCATGGAGGGTTAATATCAACTCCTCAATATGTGACCTTTTTTGGGGCTCGTAATACAAATTAAAAATTAAAATCGTAGATGAAAAATGTTACTACCATTTCTAATAACATCCGGGTAGTTACCAAGTAAATTAGTGATGACAAAGCTGATGATCGTTTTGTTGATATTTAAATTAAACAATCGAATTTTTTACTTTCAACGATAAAAATATTTTTTAACAACAAGGATTCATCATTTCAATTGAAATTATTAGTATCATAAATAGCCCAGTAATTGTATATAATATACAAAATTATCTCATCAATCATAAATAATATTTACATTATGTATCTAAAATTTGTTACGTTTCGCCAGTTGAAATTACAGATAATTCAAAAATGTTTTGATACAGCTGAATAATTTTTAACATTAAATTAAACTTTTCTTTTATGTGTACTAATGCGAGTTTGTAAAGAATGAATTATTTGGCCGATGTAAAGAACGTATTTTATATACAAGATTGTTTGTTTAATATGTTAATATTTTTTAACAGTTTAAATTATTGCAATTTTACAATTAACGCGAATACCATAATTGTCAAACAAGTCAGTAACTTTATACTGAATATAAATGAAGAATTAACGACCCGTGTTTTACACAAAATTATGAAGAATTTTTAACATAAATTAGACGCTCCGACCATCCATTGCGGTCTTAGTGAATAACTGAAACAAAATTTATACAATCAGATAATTACCAAAAGATAAAACTAACAAAGACAATTTAATAAACCATAATATAATTTGTTTAATTGTGACGTATCTTGTTTAATATTAACAGTAGATTCATTGCTCTAAATATAAAACATTTCAGAAGTTAATATTATCTAAAACAATAGCATTATTTAAATTAAAAGAGTGGCGTTGTTCCAAACAACGTTTAGTAATTTCCGAGTATTTTTTACAGAATGTTTTCAGAAAATGGTTGAACTAAAAGTGAATTTATTAAAAGGCTCTTTGGTAGGTAAATTGTTTGTTCAATCCTTAATTTTAATAAAGCTATTTTTGAGACGTTTGTAAATCAACTATAAGGGATAAAAATTTAATAGAAGCATATTAACATTTTTTCAAATTATTTTCATGATATAACCGATGACATAATTTGACCACCACATTAAGAACCATATCTTTTTTGTTGGAAAATGTATGATTGAATATTGTAATTAAAGAGTCTTCCTGAATAAGTGGATTTTTGATACCAGTTATTAATAATCTCATTGTCAGTATCAACAATCCATTTAGGCGGTAATGTATGTGAAATGAGCACACTTATAAATTGTTTCTTTAAAATTTCATGTAATAAAATGTAACTTATGTTCTAAAAATTTACATAATTGGATTAATTAGTGGCATGTATGTAAAATCATTTTTTCATAACATTTTTAGAGATATAGAAATTTTTGTTTGCACCTGAAAAGGTAACGATACATCGTGCTATTTTTAATAACATGCTTCAATTCTTTTGTTTTATTAAAACATATTTCTGGGATAATTTGGCTGTTATATTTGCAGGAACTCGCTTGTCTTTCTCTGGCATTGTCGTCCTATAACGCATTGTCACCCCAACAACATTGTCGTCCTATGATGCCCAACAATACCAAAAAAAATATTAGGGACATAAATTATCTACAATTAATTTATTAACTAAGTTTAAAATAAGACGGTGATAGATTTACTTTAAATTATGTCAAAATACATGTGACGAAAGTATTGAATACTTTATAAATTATACATACTTATCAGAATTATCAAATTATGGTAACAGACTCATGTAGCATGGAATGGCACTACAATTTAATATTACCCAGATTGAGATATTTTATGTCGTTGGTTATCATCGATCGTCTACCTTACCAAATCTAGCGTTGTTGATTTTCGTAAAATCAATCTTTGAAAATCTGTGTTTTCCCTGTACTGTTGTTTGGTCCATGGCCAAACTTGAGAAACAACAATATTGTTTCGACCGTACTGTAACAAGACAACCGAGAAATTAAACAAATCATGACAGAGCTGAATTTCAATGAAACAGTGAAGCGGGATTTGCGGGGGAGTAGAGAATCGTTTTTATCTAACGTTAATTTACTTTGCAGCGATTATTTTTCATTTTTTTTGGGCGTGAAATTGCTACTGTCTGTGGTTCGCTATTTTGGATTATGAGAGTGTCCGACGTGAAGGGAGGGGAGTCATTAAATGATAGTGACCTTAATAACGTGTATCAGACTCTTGTCATTTACCGTTGAACTGAAATCGGTGAGGCGTGCGGTGACGTCGGCTGATGACGTTTCCAGGGATAAACAGTTACACACACACTCATACACAGCAGGCGACGCGACGGCCGCTAATTTTCCCCGGAAATGAGCAGTGTGTGATGTGAGCTGTGAAATTAATAGTCATTCTTTTGCCGTCGTCTGCCTCGTGGTAATGGCGTCGTCCGCGCCCACACAGGAAACTGTGACAAATACCCAATAACTGTTCATCAACGTGCTAAGCTCTCTTCAAAGTGCTACCCAATATAAACAGGAATTTTCAACGCGCAATTCAAAAAAAAGACAGCCAAGTTATTCTTATCCTGCGTGGAAGTCTTCCCATACAAGTAAATCTCTGATATCTGAAATTTATCTCCGACGAAGAAAACACTGGTCTGTGCTAAATCTTTGCAACCCTCAATTGATGATCTGTAGTGTTATTTTTTTAAAAGCTAAGACATTCCCCTCTAAGCGTCGAGGCATGAAAAAAAATTACAGCAACCATTTACCCATTTTTAAAATTTTATAAAATCACGATATTGGAAAAAGGAAGGAAGAAAGACAAAAGCAAGGCAAGGATGTAGCCGGTCGCCTATGCTGTTTAATTTATATATAGAACAGACGACGACGAAAGGTAAAAATGAATATGGAAAATAAATAATATTTCGAGGAGAAAAAATAAAAGCCCTAAGGTTTGCCGATGAGTATTGGGGGATTCAGAAGATCTGGAAAACAATATATGGCATGAACGTGGTTCTGGAGGAAGACTACAGCAACAGGATTAATAGAGGGAAAACCAAGGTGATGGTAGTGGAATAACAAAGGGTGTTAGATTGTGAAGGGACATTTTGAAGGAACGTAAGGAATTCTGCTACTTGGGAAGCATAATAAAGGGTCGGTAGAAGTATAGTAGACATAAAGAGTAGGATAGCACAGGCAAGGAAGGCTTTCAAAAAAAAGGAACTTACTTACGAGTAACATAAGTGTAAATATTAGGAAATCATTGCTAAAAATGTCCGCATGGAGTGTGGCGTCATATGGGTGCAAAACGTGGACGGCAGGAGTTGCAGAACGGAAAAGAATAGAAGATTTTTAAAGGGGTGCAATAGAAAAATGTTGAAAATCAGATAAGCAGATAGAATCACTAACGAGGAAGTTGTAAGCAGAATAGGGGAAGAACAACATGGAGGATAGATTAAAAAGCCACATTTTAAGACACGAGGGACATGTAAAATTAGCGTTAGAGGGTAAGAACAGAAGAGGGAGGCAAGGATGGAATACGTGAAGTAGATTATAGAGGATGTGGTATTTATGCGGAAATAAAAAGACTTGCGCAAGATAGGTTATCATGGAGGGTTGCATCAGACGAGTCTTAGGACTGAATACCACAACACTGGAAAAAGATTTTAATAATTGAGATGTACTTTCCGATCCACCCCAAAATTTTCACCAGCCACACATTCGCACTCTGAAAACTCAGGTGAACTTTATGGTTGTATGATTCAAGCGTCACTAGCCAAGTTCTGGATAATTTTTATTATCTTTAATAAAATAAGAGATATTTTTGAAACCCTTATTTTATCACTTTTTCTTATACCCCTATAGCTTCTTACTCCACGAAGATTATGAAAATAGTTTTTTTATTGCTCAAAACACACTTTCTTGCCAGGTGTATTTCTTTTTACTCAAGTAATATGCCAGATTAATTCCTAAGATCCAGAAAACGCAATACTCAATCAATGTCGTGTATATACAACATTGTAACTAAATATCAAACTCAAGACAAGAAAAGGACTCTGAGAAGGAAAAATTTTATCGAGTAAAGATATGCTTTCTTTTAAAGAAAACTGATCAGTTTACTGTTGTTTGATGAGTGTGGAATTCATTAATATTATACTGAATACAAAATTTTGTTGTATTTATTTCCTGTAAAAATTCAAAAGTTTTATTATTGAACCTCCTTCCATACGTGCTCAGAAATTAAAAGGTTTAGAACTGCGACTGTGACAGGGAGACGGAGACGTCAGTGAACCAGACCAAATTCAGGAAATAGAAAAATATATAATTAACCGGACGAGAAGTCACCGACCCCGAGTTCTGCCTGCTACGAACCCAAACACGAGACTGACAGTACTTCAGGCTGGCAGCTAGACACTGCATATCAAGTGTTGAGAGGTGGGGAGGTGAGCCATAATCCTTAACATCATATTAAATAACACTACTATTAATGATATTAATAATATTGACATAAATAAAATTTTGATTGTTATTCCGTCACTTTACTTTTTTAAGTGAATATTTCAGAAGCCGGTAGGGTAAAACCATTCCTTAATTAAAAATAAAATGATGAGAAATTAAAAAATAGGCACAATTTTGAATGTTTTCTTTAAGTTTCTTGAGATTTGTTTGCTCCTATTGGGCCCATTTCCCGATTTAGTCTCCTTATTCTCTATTACACTCTGAAATGATTAATTTATTCTCTAAAGACCAACACTCACTCTTTCTGTATTTTCACTTTCGTCCCACTGTAATAGTGAGATTTCTATAAAATCTCTGAACCCTCATAAAATGCGAAATACAATTGTCCGTCCGTCGTGACTCGTCAATTTTTAACATATTATAAAGATCCAAATGCGTTAGTTGAAATATGAAAGAGGCTAAATGAATCTTTGCTTTGCTTTTATCTAAATTTTACGCTAAAGAAATATTCCAGAATGGAGGAAGATTACAAAAGACATAATTTAATTGCAAGATGATACAGTGTACAGGGGATATTAATATTTCGACGATGGTTCTGTGAGTAATTTAATAATGAAGCGGGGATACTCATAAGTTGGGATGGGACACGGAGAAGATTTCACGAGGACTTTCTTCCTTCCCTTTCTTTGTCTCAGGGCGGTCGTTATTGCATTGGTTTGTGACCTACTTTAAAGTACGATTCCAATCTCTAAGCTGCACAAGAAAGGTTAAAACATCACAAATTTATGACTTGAAATGAATTTAAGCTCTTATTGCGGTGTTTTAATCAAATATTAGAAATTAATTCTTAGAGCAACGATTATAAACTTAAAATTAATAAATATTTAGTTTTCTGAAGAATATGAACAGGATTCATATTCTTTTAAACACGAATGCTCAAGTAAAAACACGAGCTCAGTTAAATTAATTTTCTTTTGTATGGAACGGAGCTAGAAACATAGCAGAAATAATATTTTTAACGGCAAGTACTCCATGGTATGACTATTTTCTGAAACTGGAATGATTATAGAGCAACTTAAATTAGTGAAAAAGTTTTATTTAATGGACCATCAACAACGCTTCTCCACTTTCTTCTTACTGACTTCACACCATTATATAGGAAAAGTGATAGAAGATGGGGGCGCGGAAGGGAAAAAAAAGGTGGCTTAATTTAGGGATTCTACCCGGCATGTGATGTACGGAAAACGCTACAAATCAGACTCTTGATACTTGTCCCAAGCCATTCCAAACGATTTGGCCACATTTGAAATAATTTACAGACATTATAAAATTATTTAATCGAAAGAAAAAAAATAGGGGTTGTAACAAGAGATATTAACACTTTATTTATTTTAAAGTAAGAAATGGAACGACTTCAGAGGAATTTTAAAGATTCATATCAGATTGCGAGGCTAAAACGGTATTTGTGGATTTTAATTATTTGATAAATTATACGTTAGTGAACCGTAGTTACTGAAACGTGAGAAAATGTATTGGGAAAATTCATGGTATTGTTTTCAGAATGGAGTTTATTAGCCTTTTCACAAAACCTAGTAATACATTTCAAACTCATAACTTTAATCTAAAACTCCTGTTGGAAATAATTTCTATGTACTTTATTACTACTGTAACGATAAAACATATCTACTCTGAATTTGGCGGTGCGTTATCAAAGGCAAGCCACATGATGGTTACAGTGGTAATAAAACCCAGACACCACGGTGCGCCTGGTTTTTTTCAACTATGGTGAGATTTGGTGGCATTGTCGGGTGGTGTTGGTTGAGCAAACGACTCTTCCCAGAGGGAACAGACAATAAATTTAATTGGTGAATATCGAGCCCCTCCACCGATGTAATAAGAATTAAGGAAGAGGGGAAAAATTATTAAAAACCCCTACAGAAAAGTGGAGGAAGGAGATGAATTGATGATTAAGGATGTGGAGGTTATGATCTGAGATGGGAATTGTCCTGGCCGCGGACAATAGCAGCGTCAGTAAGGCGTGATTCTGACCGGAGCATTGATGAAGTGACACTTAAAGTTCTAATCAAGCTGATACGGTAAATACCTCTATTTGTAACCTTTTGCCGATTTCCTGGTATTGCCAGTTCCGAGTAGGATTAATATCAAGTATTTGGCACGACCCTATAAGTAGATCTCATGGATTTATTTATAAGGATATTAATTTGTATAATTTTTATAAATATATATAGTGTTTATTATAAAGAAAAGGCCGGCTATGGAAATTAAAAATCTATTCATTGTAATAAATAAATTTTAATTTAAATATAACTTACATTGTTAACGATTCTTGATTATTATAAAATAAATTAACCCTCTCTTTTTATTTCATTAAATTAAAGCAACACAAATAAATTTGTGGCCATATATATCAAATTGGAAACTCACAAGATTTTATTACCGCATTTCAAATAAGAATTTTATGAAGAAAATATAATAATGTAATTATAGCAATATAAACAACCTAAGTAAGATTAAATAAAACTATCCCACAGAAAGCGGAATATATTCAAATTAATACAATTGAAATGTGAATATAAAAATGAAACTTTCACATGAAAAGTGGAATGTTTAATTTATTGCATTGTAGCCTTTAATTTGCAGCGGACTAAAATATTGACTACATTACTATCAATAACTATTAATACATTTAATTTATCCTTTTCTATCAAAGTTGCGGCTCGTATTTATTTTTGTAGAAATGAAAGGCAAAATTATTTTTTGTGATATTTTTTTTCGATCTGCTCAGTTAGAGATGATAAATATTTATTCATTCATTGACAATATAATATTTTATTGACACCGTTATTCGGCGTTGCACGGAATAACGTTATAAAGTTTGCGAGGCGCCCTAGTGGGCAATAAATGAGGTCGGTGGTTTATAGTTTGGGAGCTCGCCATTATGGAGCAATAGAAAACAAATTCAGGAAACAGGTGGTGAAGCGGGTTTTGTAGAACCCATTTATTTGTCTTCCTCACGGCACGCTAACGATTCTAGTAATATTTATTCGTGTTTGGGAGGTAATTTCGGACTGATGTCCAGTTATTTTTACAGATGTCAGTCAACACTATTCCCGCGGAGTTACCGAATTATTTGGAACCGTCATGATATTGTGAAATTATGACCGGAAATTTTCAATCCAAACATGTAAAATCGATCGTTATAGACAAAATTGTGACTGTGCAAGGAAATATTTTAAGTCAAAATTTGTGGCAGTTAAATTTTAATTGAATGAATGTAGAAATAACAAGGAAAGTTGAGAGCAATAAAAGAGACAGACAGTAATATAAATAAACGAAGATCTGTAGAATATAATTTTCTAAGGCAACGGCGGTAAAGAAAAGTTGGCTATTTAAAAAAATAAACTTAAAGCTAAAAAACTCAGAGAAATAAAAAGAAAGAAACATCAGTAAAGAAGGGAGAAAAGGAAATAATTCATTGTAAACTAGCACTATTCATTTTCTTGTTTCTTCTGCCAGTTTCTTTTACTCTTCTGCTATCCAATTTAAATTCAAACGTTGAAATCAAATTTAATTAGATTTATTCGCCCAGAGTTTAGAAAAAGGAAAATTAGTAAGTAAAATACAATGTTTCGCAGTAGAACATTTCCCCAATTTAATCCAGACTTAAAAACAAATTAAATTCAATGAGAATATTCGGAGAGAGGCATACAACAGGTGGATGACCCAGGATTAAAAAGGCGTCAGACTGACGCGAAGAAACCATACCTGCTTGTTTAGTACAGAGGATTAGAGCTGTTTGTTCACCAGGTGACGTTACCCCAGAAATTTTCTCAAGGCTAACCCTTTCCTTAAGTGCGAAATCTCGCGCTCGGCGAAAAAATAATAATTTTAAATTTGGTCATTTGTTTTTTGTCAAGATTAATATTTAGTAACATCCTCCATAGTTTAAAATGAATGAAACGTATGAGTACTACAGTAAAACTTCTCTTGCGTCTATAAATTTATATCTATTTAAAATACAACATTTATAAAAATAGAACTATTTTGTTTGGAATTTAACCATTACTTTAATTTTCAAAAAACATTTCTGGGACAAGAAACCGAATTACTAAAACAGAATTAGTTTGGACATTCTACATATGAAAATCACACGTCATACCGTTGTTACTAAACATGATACTGAAGGACTTAACAGTACCTGAGACTAAATTTAATATAAGTTTTGGCATTAATCACCTATAATGTCAATTTTTTCTCTATATTTAGTTTTAAAACCTGATATAATGTCGAAACTTAAAGGATATCAATATTTTTCATTTATAAATAAATCAAATTACGGCCAAATATGCCAGAAAACAAATTTAATTAACATTTTGATATTTTAAATTATTTAGTAATTATAAATTGTTTCGGCCGAAACATTCGATGGAGGTAATCTGCGGCTCCAAATTACTCACAATGTATTATATATATTTTAACAGTTACTGGAAGAACTTGGATGAAACGTATTTATAATAACTAATGTTAATTTTTTTCTGGCATATTTAGCACTAATTTTATTAATTTATTTTTCTTAATGTCAGAAAATTAATTTTTGGATTTTTCATATAGTCACTTGTTTACGTCTGTTTTTATGGATCGTTTTTTCTGTCATCTTTTAAACTATTACAGGCGTAAAATAGTGGCATTTTATTAATTTCTAAAAGTGATATCTAGAAGCCAGTTACCTTACTAATTTTCAAAGCGGAGAATAATAATACCTCGAATACGGAATTATGATGGAGTGGAAACAGACAGAGTGCTCTGTGGGAGATGCTCCAGCTTTTAGAGAAGGTTTTCAAGGTCTGTTCAACAGAAATGATGGTTGAATAAGTTTCAACATTACGAGGTTGCGACCAACTCATCAGACGAACAAGCAAATTCACTTATCTTTATTAACCTCATAACGGACGGTAATAAAGTAAGTTCTCAGGAGTGTAACAGAGTACATTTGGCTTTGACCTTCTTTCACGTGGAATGGTAGAAAAGGTGAACTAAAGGGTACGTTACAGTCATGAAAGACTTAAGTTGAAAATTTTCTCCGTATTGAATAACAGCGAACATAGAAAGTTGAAGAATTGCCTGACTTAACCGCAACGGAGAATGGTTTACTAATTTTTAAATGAATATATAAGCTAAGATAATACACAATATCATTGATGTATTTTATGAAAACACTTATCTATGTTAGATATCACTGAGAGAGAAGATGATACGATAAATTAAAATAAATGATAAAGGAGGAGTAAGGCCGGAACCGTACACTTATATTTTAAAATTTTTCAAAGAGATAAACCGCTTTATAAAAATATAAAACATTAGTTTATTCTATTATTTAGGTAATCTAATATCAATATAATTTAAAACAACGAATTTGGATTTATGGTGAATTTTTAGAAGAAACAAATTTCCCGGGGCAGAACGGGATAGGATATTTTCTAATTAAAATTTATACAATAAAATTAAATTTAAAAAGTCCTTACATTTTTTCTTTTCTTTCTTATATTTATTTTGCGGGTGTTTGATCGCTTTATCAATTTTTCATTTTTTATTCCAACTGCAGTCTTCGATATTTTTATTTCGTTATCTATTCTTTATGCGTAGTTATTTAAGAGGTGATCTCCCCCTATTCATAGTAACAATAAAGCAAATACTGTATACCTGTCTCCCTGACTCGGATAATGCACACCTAGGTGCTCACCAGATCAGAGAGGGGGAACTCGCCCACTCGGAAACAGCTATAAATTTTTTTTCACGTTCCTGGCTCTTAACAAGCTATTAGTAAAGATATAAATGGTTCATATTCTCTTGGAACTACAGCTAGAGTCTGTTAGCTACTCGTAAAACAGAGGATATTTTTCCTATGTAGTCTTTTCCAGTTCGTGCTTGGGACTCGTCTGGTAAAGATTTGTTAGGCTAGTGTCTCTAAAGGGTGACAGCATGGAGAGAATCTTAACACTTTTATTTGCTGAAGAGATTCAATCTTGGACTATTCATTTTCTTATGTCTCGAGAATGAACTGATTTTTTGAAACTACTAATTTGGCAATTTTATGGTAAACGTAGCAAGCGGTCATACATTCGTAAATCGGAAGACGGTACAATTTAAATTTGATGAATAGAAATTTTCAAAGTTAGACTACTAATATAGTGAATACTTTCTCTACTCACATTATTGAGTTTGAGCTTAGTTTTGATCTTGTCCTGTTTGTAGTGTCCGGAAAGTTGGTAGAGCACGGCTCTGCTTCTCCGTCGTCCGTAGTTTGCCGGAGGAGCTTCAGGGTCCAAATTTCCGTTGGCATCTGAAACAAAAGCACGCCGACGCTCAGGCAGAACACATACAAGTTTTCCCGGCTGACTATACCACGTTCCATTTTATCTGATCACTTATTTTACCTTTATATTTTAGTTTAAAAATGACAAATAATGCAATTGGGTAACGTCAAAAATATGGGCATCAAAATTTTTTCAGTATTTTTCTTGTACATTTTAATTAGGAAATTTTAAGGGACTTACAGGAAAAAATACCTGTAAATCCAGTTAATATATTTTTTAAATTATTCATGATAACATTTATCAACACTAAGAAAACACACATAACATCGATTTTACATGCGAAAAGACCAGTTAAAGCTCTGCAAGCACTTGGGCTACAGAAACTGTATAATAAATACAAATTATGAAAACACAGAGTAGCAACATCAAGGACAAGCAAGTACAACAGGTACAAGAACTATATGACAACAACTACATGAAGTAGGTACCATATCTGTCTACTCACATTTTCATAATTTTACATATAATTCAGTAGACATCAAATGATCTGTAATATTTAATGGTTTACTACTTAATCTCTCTGATACATGAATTAATAAAATTATAAATAATATTTTAGTCGAACACACCTCAATAATTACCATATCATCTGCATTTCTCCGAAACTTAATGGGGGTGAAAAGTTATTTTTCCCAAATCGAAGTATCCAGGAATATTATTTTGACGTTATTATTAAAAGAATCGTTTATTAAAACGTAACCGCTAGAAAATGTCAACAAATTTTTTCAGGGGTCGGGGTGGGGGGGAATCAGTAACAAATGAATACGAATGGCTTACATTCCGGCTATTGCGTCACATTTCCCTCAACCACGACAGGCGATTATACGTTCAAAATAGACTCTTGCAATAGGAAGTCCTAGAAATATCAAAGGATGATAAAAAAAACAGTAAAAAGTTTTTTAGTAATTTTTTGAATAGATTTGTTGTCAATTGCAACAACTGAAGAAATAATTCTAAGTGAGAATTACAGGTATTCTGAATTTTGTGCATATATAATTTCAAATATTGACGAAATAATTACAAAAGATAATTCTTGAGAATCTTAGGTTATGTGCAGTTTTTAATTTTGAGTATTTAATTACAATTAAATACGAAAACACTATAAATTATTATAATTTTAAAAAGTTAGAATTCCTAACTATTACCAATGTTAATATTTTTTCTATCGAATAGTTGGCGGATTTCGTTATTCTTTGACATTTGTTTTATGCGACGAAGTAAAATTAATGTTTTAATCTTCCAAATAAATTGATGTGACTGAGTTTCGTGTTCTTCAGAAGCGGGCGAACATTCACATAGTATTAAGCCTCTTTGTATTGACACGTAATACATCAGCAGAAGTGTTGATTTAATGGTCCGTTCGTTTTCATTCCTCCGGAGAATTGTATTGACGAGGAATGGGATACACATTCTGGGAATTGCTGAAAGCTATCTTCATTTTGCTTTCGACGTACCTACGTACCTGTCGGCTCCAAGCGGATACTTAATGGAAGCGGGAGGAATCTGATATACGCAAGGCATTTCTGTTACATAGAAGAAGACGAAACCTTGCAATGCATTCTATTATGTTCCACGTCTAGGGATGGAAGTATTTCCGCAGACAATTTTGTAACATTTTATACGTAAATGTATACTGTATTATTCGTTATTTTCCGGGCCACATTATAAAATATTGGGTTAGTGTTTGTAAGAAAAAAGTAAGGTACCATCACTTTAAGAATATATAAATTATAATCATATAAACTCAATATTTTGTAAACTTTTAACAAAAGAGCTCTTTTTTATAGTTTTTAGGTGACATAACATGACATATTCGTGTCGTCGTTAAATCGTAAGGAACTAAATAATAAAAATATTTGGTCTTCTATAAAATTCTCCTTTTTGTATTCATTTTTGGAAAGTAATAGTCTCTTCTCTTGCATTTTTTTCATAAATCTTTTAGGGCACGTGAGTCATCGCCAAGCATCGCATCCTAACATGTTTGTGCTGGCCAATGTCAGGGAGTAAAGACTTAAGGAGAATCGCTACGCTGAACACGTGCAACTAGAAATTGGGAAGATGAAAATCTGATAGCCGACCCACATTGGTTGTAGCGACAAGGCGAAGGAATAATTATTGACGAACTCGGAAAAAACCTTTTTTGAAACTTCCCAGGTGGAAACATGTTAAAAATTACTAGGGTACGGTAGGAAGATAATTCAACAGCAAGTAATACGTTTAATATGTTGTTTTTATGGTGATAACCAGGATGAAAAAAATACCAACAGCCCTCTCTCAAATCTTTGTTACCTGATAACAGCAGTGTAATCCTTTAAATCAGAAATAAAAAAGCTTAGGGAAATATTTAGATAACTTGACAGATATATTATGACGGCAGCCATCAACGTTCTACAATTAGATATATTTTATTAATTTACATTCCATAATTTACAACTATTGACAGGATTATAGAACGTGCAGTTATATATATATATATATATATATATGAAAGGATTATTTCAAACTTCATGCAACGAATACGTTGTGTATTTGACATAACATAAAATTGCATTTACATCTCGATTCAATATATTCTGCAATATAATGCATTTTCTAGTAAAATTAACAATATTTATAACGATAATGATTTGGGTAAAGATAAAATAGGTTTTATTGTAAAATTAAAGAGATTTTTTGAAAGATTAAATCTCTGTTAGCGTTAAAGAAGAATCGCTATTCTGTCATCGGCATTTTTTTATTTCGCTTTTAGTTAAGAATTCGGGTCGTATTACTTCATATTATAAGCCAAAAAGTCATAATACGAAAATCACCAAAATATTTCACGTTTAAATTGGTATAGTTTCGTGAAAAAGAAACGTAATATGGCCATGCAAAAATACTACAATAAAGTCAGGAGTTTAGTACGTTACCTTCTGTCTAAATGCTGCAACAATTATAAATTCACAGATGTAAGAGGTCAAAAAAAAGAGTTCATTCACAAGGTACAGTCAGAATTTTACCATGTCGGGAAAGGAAAAATTGATAAAGCGATCAAACGTAGGCTAAATAAGTATAAGAAAGAAAACACAAAAGTGTTATGATTTTTGTTAAATTAAATTAAAAATTATTTCACTTATTGTAGATCCTAACACCGTATACCGTTCTGCCCCGGGGACGGGAAATTTGTAAGATTCTTTTTAAAAATTCATAAAAAGCTAAAATCGTCGTATTAAGTTATATTGATATTAGATTAAGTATATAATAGATTAAGCTAATGTTTCATACGTTTATGAATCTATTTTTCTTTTTCCGTATTTTTACAATAAACTTTAAACAAGAAGTGTCCCGTTTCGCCCCGACTTCCCCTTGAAGTGGAATTATAAGTAAACTTAAAATTTAACGTTAGCGCTGTATTTCAATATTACCCTTTTTTCACGTTAATATGTTAGGTTAATGACGAAGCTTTAATGGATTTTTATAACTTTTAGCCACAAAAGATAATGATTTATGAGAGAACTTTAGCTGAAAAATAACTTGATATGTAGTGATTTTGTTAATAAAGGAGTCTGATATTGATTTTGAAGTCCCAAATTGTTCTATGTACGTAGTGAAACCTCGAGAGATATGTTAAAGGATAGCAAATATTTTTTCTGGTCTATAACTAAAATTTAGAGGCTTCGGAAATAAAAATACTATCGCTCGTATTAAATTTAGTACCAAAAGTATGACATGCTTTAAAGTTCTAACAATCCTCATTTTTCATATAGACGGAAAGAAAATGGACAGGTTTGAAACTATTAAGCAGTCTTAGTGAAAATATTTTGTATAGGACTACTTCGCACAGGGTTAATAGAAATGAGAAATTTTTTTGTTACGTACATTTTAGTCGGTATAGGAGAAAAATGATGTCATCTACTTCCTCCCCTTGGAAGTATATCTGTTTCAACTATCAATTTATTGGGGTATGAGTTAATGATTCTATGGAAAAGATAAAGATTCATTTAAGGTAGTAAAGCGCGCCTTGGAAAATAAGAGGCTGATTCTAATTTTAGGAAGTTGACTCAGTCCTTCAGGGTTGGTCCAGCATGTTTGATCGTCAGAGCATACAAGCGATGCTTACATAAATCACATGATGGCAGCAATAGTCATATAAATGGTAATATCTCGTACGATTTATGTGAAGGATCATGTGTTCGTCAATTGCACAGATGTAAACACATCAAAGGGGAAATCCCGCAACACTTATTGGCTCTTTGAACATTCTGTGGGACAAAGGTGTTGCGGGTCTCGGTGATTCTTTGTGTCTAAGACGTTTGTGACAGTTCAGTGGTACACAGACAACATCGAGCAAGCTGTAGCTACGACATCAGGCAGGTCTGGGCTTTCTCGGGCGGGTAGATGCAGGTCAACGCACCACAACACGGAGGTGTGTCCGACTCACCGCTGTCGTACAACTCACATATCTGCAACTCCGCCATCTTCGTGTGCGTGATGTCTTTGTGTGATGCGAGAAACAGAACAACCTCTCGTTTCTCATTTTTGATAGGCACAATATCAAGTAGACACCAAAAGGGCGTGCCTGAAAAAATAAAAACACAAAATTTATTTCAATTATCATTTATAACAAAATTTATAAATTTATTAATCACATTGTGATGTTTAAATATTATATTACGAAAATAAAGCCAAATATCTTGGCATGTCATTAGATACCAAGTTGAGATGGAAAGAACACGTAAAAAAGAAAAAGGAAGAACTGAACATAAAATACCGACAGTATAGATGGCTCATTGGAAGATATTCCAACCTATCTTTGTATAACAAAACTTTGGTGTATAGCCAAATTATTAAACCAACCTGGTCGTATGGTATACAACTATGGGGATGTGGAAAAGAAAATAATATAAAACAAATACAGACATTCCAAAATAAAGTTTTACGTGCCATGGTGAATGCCCCATGGTACATTAGAAACGCTGATATCCATAAAGACCTTGCCATTCTAACTGTCAAAGAAGAAATTAAAAGATTTGCGGGCAAGGACGAAGAAAGGCTTCGCCGGCATGAAAACACAGAAGTCCTTCAGCTCTAGGACAATAATACCTGTTCAGAAGACTCAAGCGAAGGAAACCCATTTGAATTAATATGAGTGACATATAACAAAATAAAGCACGCTGCGTGAGCGTGAAATACAGTCGTAGGACAACAATGAAAACTAAAGGATGTCATTGGACTAATTTAGCTAATAAGTAACTAGATACAAGAATTAACAAAATAAAACTAATGGTTGGTCTCTACAGACCAGTTTTAGTTATGGAGGTGGTTTTTAGTGGGTAAAAATCCCACACACCGTGAAGTACGGGCTTCACGGCGTCTTTCTGAAGATTTTCCACCTGCCAACGGAAAAAAATTATATTCCTATTTAATTCGAAGAAAAAATTAAAGTAACTCATATTATTAATTTTCTGGTTGTTCGCTGTTGTACATATTCAGTAATAACCTATTTGAAGTATTCTCCCAATTCCTTCGTCGGTTCCTCTACTCATTTCTTCCTTCAAGGCTCCCCATTTATTTTCTATATTGTCTCTTTCTTCTTCCTCCATTAATCTACCCATGCGTGAAAAATATTAACGATAATTGTATACAGGAGGATAGAACATCAAATAGAATGCGTGTTACGAGAATATTAGTTTAGGAAGAATGTAGACTACAATATACGTAACAACCTACGATGATTTTCTGTAATGATTCAAGGACATTCTATTTGTCTTATAATTACTCTGGTTTATATACGCAGATGCAAAAACAAATTACCACGCTTAAATGTTCATGAATATACTCTGGAATTAGGTTCATTAGGTTGTGTAATCGCGTAATGAGCACGCATATTCACGGTTCGCTATTTAATTCTGTGAACATTGTTACTCGAAACCGTTTGTTTGTTTGAAACGATTCTGGCCACAATCAAATAGTCATATTTTCCCTCCCAACGCCCTCTGTGCTGTTTATTCAAACATTGAGTTTATCGAATTCCAGAAATTTCATTTCAACAAACTCCATTTTACTTTTTATACGTTCTTTGGAAAAATTATACTGCATGTTAGTGAATATTATGATGCGTATATAAGTTTAATTTAATTTTCAAGACTTTATTATGAGTTACCTGGTACGATGTTTAGTTAACAGCCTTTTTAATATTTGACTGCTAAGGTCAGTTCTCATTTAATTTTATGTGAGTAATGCTCAGTTATGGCGCAGAGTGTGAGAAATATTTTTATATACTTTACAAGTACTTAAAATATATTGTTACTTAAAGGAAATGTTCTTTAAATTTCGCACTAAACAGAAAAGATAGATGGATAAACTACCATATTTTTGTAAATAAAATTCATTGTTTATGTGTAAAAATGAGCTCAAATTTCGTACGTGGTGTGTGTTAGTGTGTGTATGTTCCGCATGCAAATATAAACGCGTGGAGCAATTTCAACCAAATTTTGCATACAAGTTCTTTGTGATCCTAAAATCAGCTTTGTTGGGGTATGGGCTGCGGTGGCGGTAATTTTTAAATATAAAAATAGGCCGGTATTTTCGTCTAATAAATACTTTTCGGGGTCAATTAATTTTACGTCGTTTCCCGGGAATCGTTTGTATCCGTTCTACCCCAATGACATACAGACGACGACGACGACGTTCGCGAGAAATAAAAAATATCCTTACTTCAGTAAAATGTACGGCACATTTAAGCATTAATATTCCGGGCATCTCCGAGAACCCAACTTGTAATAAATAAAAATTTTACAGAAGACTATTGTTCCAGAAGAAAAATATTTCACTGGTTGGCACAGAATTGTCTGACTGTGCTACGTGATTATTTATATAGCTAGACATTATTCCAATTTTCATTGGCAGACAAGACCATTAGTATTATGAAATAAAAAATTTCGGCATAATCGTGTGTGGCTTAAATATTTTGCATGATGTGAAATAATTATTCTGGAGTACGGTGACATTTAATAGACGGAGAGAGCAGCAGGTGCGGAATGCGACTAATATCAGCGACATCTTCATGTCGTAAATCTCTCTTGGTGCAGATACTTGGGGTAACATACAGCGGAACAGCCAGAGTTACCAACACACTCTGACAACGTTATGAACGACGAGCAGTGAAAACAATTGTTAGATTAACAATAACGAGAATATACGAAAATCAAAAATGATATAACAAATAAGTATAGCTACCGATTATCTAAGTGAAAAAAAAAGTAACAACATGCATACAAATAGAAAGGCAATAAAAACTGACACAGGAAACATATTCTTAAAATAAATAATTAGAAGTCAGTTACTTTAATCATCAATAAAGACTCTTTACCAATGAAGCATTTTACATGAAGTAATCAGGTCAAGGATAGCCGATGCACAAAAAGATTTTAGGGACAAAACGTGACTGCAAGCTCTACGATTTAAATTGTAAAAGCAAGAGTTGATAAAATGAGAGAAAAAACTAATTTAAAAATGAGTTTCGGGAATTTAATGGAAGAACAAGAGGGAAGGTAGAGTAACAAACGATGAGGGCCTGAGAAGATTATTACAAGAGCGCCACTTTGAAAACAATTATTCGAAGAAAAGGGAATTGTAACGTACTTCAATATTACGTTTCTGAATTTATTATTTTTGTTTTACAGTGTGATATTTCCTCGTATATAACATAATTGGCTAATTAACTGCTCTTTACTGCCCACTTTAGATCGCATTAATATATATTGAAATATTATTTCAACATCAATTTTATTTAGCCATCCATTTTAGACAAGTTTATTAGAAAATTTTTCTCTTAGAGTTGTATTAAATCTAAAATTTTCCTTTTTCAAATTTCAATGTGGAACACTGACTATTAAAATAATTTGTTTTTGTTGTAATTTATATATTTTTAATGAAATTTTTCCATACTTCGACCCTCACAAATTAACTGCACAGTTAATAAATAATTATCAATCTAATTTACTCACACTGCGTATATTTAAAATAATTCCATTCAGACAATTGCTTCAGAGAGATAAGTTTCTTGTATTTGCAATCAATTTTCTTTCTCATCATCCTTGCAACCAAAAGAAATCTTGTAGACCTGTATTACTTTTTGATTCGAAGTTTCATCAACAAAAATTACATAATGTCCGTAAGTAATCAATTTGTAATCACTGTCTCATTACGACTATTCGTTGCTTGTTAAATTACGATAATGTTTGACAAATTAAAATATAGAATCGTATAAACTATAGAATATTAAGATTTGCTTGAAAATATGAATTTAAATAGGGGGGCGGAGATTAAATGTAGAGATACGTTTTTAAAATAAACCTTGTAAGATGTTATGCAATTATTAATACACTACAAAATATTCTTCTAAATTACCGAAATTACGAAACTATTACGTCTTGAACTTGATAAAGTCAGGAGGTCCAGTTCAATCCACAAAAATTTTAATTAGATGTACAATGATAAATATGAGTGATAAAACAGAGCACAAATAAATTTCGTTAACAATATTTAAAATAAGAAATATTTCGTATATTAAAGACGAAATACAGTTTAGCGGCAATGCATTACCATTTGATGATTTGTATATTATTTTTATAAAGGGGAGAGAAAATATAAACATTTCCGTGATCCTTTAAACCAAGGAATTCACAAATTTTCATACACTGATAAGCATGACAATCCTTTACAGTTCTTTGTTTATAAATAATTTGTTTCAAATCATCCTCACACTCTATTCACAGGAAAATAGAGTTGTGAGTAAGCATTAATTGACCTGCCAAATACTATTTGTTCTAAGTTAAGCTTATGCTTCTAAATTTCGCTTCAGTTTTAATTACAGCAGGTGCGAGTGTATTGTTCGAGATATAAACTAATTAGGGACTAGAGTGCTTTCCTTTTTGTGCTATGTTGAATAAGCCAGAGACTATTTACTAAAGCGAAGACGATACGCGTAAACTGCGTCGGTTAAATAGCTCGTGTAACGCAATTTGGAACGGTAGCAGAGGAATTTCACGACCCAAAGAAAACTCCTATCCCAGAATTAATTGCCACGACTAAAAAAAGGAAGAGCCCAAGGCACGAGATAATTGAATTTCTTGGTGCGAACTTCAGAGAGATATATCAACTCCCCACAAACTAATTCGAATCACTACCAGGTACTCCTCCAAGTGCCGTGATTAAAGAAAAGAGATTCGATTGTGCTTGGATTGCACTCGTCTGTTAAACGTTACGAACGAGACTCTGACCAAAAAGTACTTTATTTAAACTTTTATAGAAACAAAGAGTAGCAAAACTTAATTAAATAATTGGAACATTTCAGAATTAACCAAACCTTCATTGGAATATGTCCTGCTAAATTACACTAATTTCTTCTGCTTCAATATTATTATTAAATACGATTTATTTATAATTTTAACAAATACGTGGTTAACGTCGTTATCGCACTAATTCGACTACTACCTGATGAAATTAATATATAGGTTTGAATGATGATTAATTTATGTTCATTGCATTGGACATAGCCCCACCGTAATGTTTAAAATACATATATTTAAAAATGCAGAAACTTAAGTACAAAAGTTATATAAATAAGAAAAGAGGGCAAAAAAAACAAGTAATATACCACTCCATTATCATAAATAACTTATATATATATATAAATATATTAAAACCAGAAATTGTGTTCTAATGTTCCCTGCACCCTTGCACTTCACTGTAATGACTAAAATATTATATTTAATATATAAAAGGCCATACCATTTTTATTTTATTACTTCATTTTCCACTTCACTGTTATCTTAACAGTAACCGTATTACTATTATTATATTAATCTTTACGGCTAAAATAGTCTTAAAAATAGGGGGTTTCAATAAGGGCGGGACGATGATGAAATGGAATAAAACAACCTATGTTAGAAGTATTAACAATTTTTTTATTCCTAAGGACATACATGTACCTTTTAAATAAAAAAGTCTAATGAAGCTCCGTAAAGCATATAGCTAATTTTAGAAGAAAGACGAGAACGGAAAAACGCCAATTGGAAGGAACTGGAATCCAAAACGTTCCCGATATCCTGCCGGTTGCTCTACCAACTGAGCTAATCAGAGTCGACGTCCAAGGACCGATTCAACATCTCTTCATTCCCGTAATCCTAAGCTAGGCTCACGTACCATTTTACATGAAGTAATCAGGCCAAGGATAGCCAATGCACAAAAAGATTTTAGGATCGAAACGTGACTTCAAACTCTACGATTTGGATTGGAAAAGTGAGAGCTGATAAAGTGAGACAAAAAACGAATTTAAAAATGAGGTTCGGGAATGTAGTGGAAGGGTGGGAAGATTGAGTAACAAATGATGAGGGCCTGAGAAGATTTTAAAAGAGTGTCACTTTGAAAGTAATTCTTTTAAATAAAAAAGTAATCGTTAATTTCCCACACACAGCTTATTTTATTCCATGTCAATATCGACCAGCCCTATTTTAGGCTAGTGACATTATATCCATTTGGATTTGGCTGTTTATTGAATTTGAGCAATAAAGTTTAAATTAAATATTGTCATCCTCCCGGTTGAGTCGTCCGGTTTATTGAAAGAAAGCTCCTTGCCGAATAATCACGTGCGTAACTTGATTGCACGTGTAAACCGTGAGAGATCTGGAGGCCCGAGAGAGGAACGCCGCCGGCAAGGTAACTTCTTGGAGAAGGATCCCACCTGCCGTTGGTCGACGGATGTTGTTCCGGCACACCTACGCCTCCGGGGTTAATAATAGCGACTGGAGCTCGGGAATAGCGTTTGCGGCCTCACGCTTATCTCTTCAAAGAGATAGAAGCCTCGACACAATACAGCCGAATCTGGAACGCCGACAACACACAGATCGGATTGGAAACAAGGGCTTGTGCGTCGCTGCACAAGATAATCCCATTTAGATCTCCAGAGAAAGATACTGACAAAAGCTTGCTGCGGAATACATTTACTCGTACGATTGACAACAGACTGTGAAACACGACCCAAGGGACTAGTAAACCGCGAATGAATATTTATTGCTGTAACCAGGTCTGAAAACAAAAGACTAAAATTATTCTCGTTTGAGTCGTGTCAAAGAACTAATCCTATTAAAAAATTTCTTCAATCTTAATACTATTTTATTTTTCTCATTTAATTCTCCTTCGACGAATTCATGTAACAGGCAGCTGTTTCTGTTTCAATAGAATTTGCTTTTTCACGAATATTATTAACTACTATATGTTACATTTTTCCAAATAAAACTGAAGTCTCCCATTTTACATTTCCAAATATACACACAATTTTCCCTGTACATTTTATTATTGGGAAACCTGAAAAAAGTAGAGGGTCTTAACGAGAAATGATTCTTTCTTCCATGAATTTTTTTTATAAAATAACTCATTTTAATTTTGATAATAATGTTGAAAATATTTTATTTGGAATCAGTCTCACATTTAATAAAATCAAAATTATATTTTAATGTTCATTGTAAATTTTATTAATTTTTTTGAGAAGCTTTCGGCAAATACCATACTTAATTTCATTTTCCAAATTAAAATTTTGGTATATGTTATGTAATATATAATTTTCTGTGAAATTTATATGATTCCAGAATGTTTTGGTTTACACGGGACATTTGTCTAATTTCGGAGTTCCTAAAGTTCAGCAAATTTTACCGCTAAACCACTAAGCACAATCAGCAACATATGTCCACCAGCGTCTAAAAATTATGTTGAAAATTATTTCAATAAATGCAGCAGATTAAATTCAACCACGTCGAAATATTGATTTTCTTAAATGTGTGACTGATTTCAAACCAAGGGTTTGTCATAATTTGGACTATTAACATTAATATAACCGTCATTAGAGTTACTCAATTGTAAAAATTATATTTTTAGTTATATGGGACAAACGAAACGGTCTTTAATCAACATAGGTAAAGAACATAATGCTAAATTAAAATTTACTTTATATATTCCTAGTTCTATTGGAAAGAATTTTCTTTATATATTTTAATTTTACATTAACTTTACAATTGAGTTACCTACTTTTATAAAATTACATAAACTTTAAATTATTTATATGCTATACATTAAAATGAACTTCAGATAATTTCACTAGCTTAATATTGATTATTATTCCGTGACACCCCAAAAAATCTTAAGCGGGATAAAAAGTGGATGTGGGCGACTTGTAAAAGGAGGAGAATATTGTTTTAGGAGCCATTGTAAAAATCTGAAAACATTTGGGAGAGGCTATTTGAACATGCAGGATGCTTGAGGAATGATGGAAAGAGATTAAAAATTACAGTTCTGAGAATTCAGCAATTATATTAAGTAGATGAATTATTCACGCTTGATTTTGTGCCCAGAAGTGAAGACGTTACAACCATTAATCGCCGGGGAATGTTCGAGGCACGACTCGGGAAATTAGGAATCGTAGGATCATGTCACGCCGCGTAAAATTATATAGTGTTACATGGACACACTTTCTGCAAGTAGGTTACGAGTGATTCAATGAAGAAGATCCAAGTCAGTAATATTCACGAGCGTTGACAATACTTGTATATAAGTTGTTTGTTGTACACTCAAATTGTAATTTATATTGTCTCATTTAAAATATTTCTCAGTTTGTTTTCATGAAACCTTCGTTAACTTACATTCCCATTCAGCGACCCTGGCATAACGTAAACCATTAGAGCAAGGAATGTACGAAAGAAGCTGAACACGAAATAATTTCTGTGGCTAGTATCCCGGAAGCGGTTGTATAATTTTTGTATTTCTATTTATTGTTTAAAAATTGCATTGAAAGATTAGAATGAAATGATCCATAGTTTGAACGTCCAATAGTTACATCTGTTATGATACTATCATTACGTAATTATAATATCGTAACAGTTGTAAGATACAACTGTTACGTCACTATCATTAGCTAATAACAGTTTTAACTGTTGAAATCCTTTATCATTTACACATTTACTGTATGTGTCTAAAATAAAATATATATAAATTGATAATTATATAAAGATAAATAAAATTACCACTTTTAGGGACAATTCAGAAGTTTCATTGAACTACGACGTTTCGACCTCAAATTTGGGCCTTTATCAGGTTCAATGGAGGTATAAATAAAATTTATTCAGTTTCTTAATTACAAAGAAGCTGTAATCGTCAATGGATGAAATCAAGATTTACGTATAACTATTTACATTCAAAAATCTAAGTTTGTGCAATGAGTATAGTTGAACAAATTTATTCCAATGTGGAAATTTGAAAAAAATATTTTTAAGGAATATTGTCAATCGTTTCTTTTTATTTATATCTCTGAATTGATGACATTTATATCGCAAATTTGAGGACGAAACGTCTTATTGTATAAAACTACTCAATATGACTCTTTTTTAATAAAGAGACTTAAATTGAAGCATTAATATTATTATAATAATAATTTTCGGGTTTCCAAAAAGAGTAAAGGTATATTTAATCTATGTCGTGTGGGCGAGAAAGATTAAATAAATTACTATATGGCTGGAAGACCCATTGTTTCAATTTTCAAGTTAATTTTGATAATCACATCAATTAAAATTTATAATATGTGAAACGTTTACATCCCCTATATTTAATTTAATCAAGCTCCTTCCCGGAATATTATTTGTGTTCGTGTTTTCTCCTGATTATGATTTGAGAGTAAATGCCATCACAACCAGGTTAATTAGTTTCCTAACCAAAATATTAAATACAACTTAATTAACCGTAACTCGAAATATAAATGAAATAATTCCTGGCATGTTTAACTAATTATGAACGCTAATTGAGCAATTGGTTTGTCAGACTGAGGTAACACACTCAAGCCGCAAGGGTTATTATTATTAGTATTGGCTAGTAGCAATAATCAAACAATACGCAGATCATGCAAAATAAATAATATTTAACCGTTAGTTTTAAAAACTGATCTAGTTACTTATTTTTGTAGGTTAATTGAATAATACAAAAGCAGTACTTATATTTTAACGTACTGTAGCGTGATGATAAGTTTTTGAGAATTGAAAATATAACGTTTTCAAAAAAAGACTTATGTGTCTCAATAATGTTTCAGGCAAAGAGATATAAATAAGTCTAAAACAGATCAAAAATTTTGAAGATAAATTAAAATGACGGGTTTCTGATTAAGCTTGTGTAACATTAAAAAATTTAAGAACTCTTAAAATAATAAGAGATAGCCACCAATGCTTTAGAAAGTATGCTAACGAAATAATAAAATGAACCAGAGCGGAAGATACCCAAGAGGAGTATTTGTAAGAAGGAAATTTTGTTTAGATTGGATAGGAAACATGGCCACTCGGGAAAATGGAAAGAATACACCTTCAAATCTGTGAAATATTGATCTGGATAACGATGAACTGGGTGACAAATAACCACGTTTATAAGAAAGTAGAATGTTGTAAGAAGATCCATATAAGGAAGATTGTTTCTAAGGAAAAAGAAATGCATATGAAACTCTGTGAAATGGAGATGCTTGTTACATTTAGGATATAAATATAAATAAAGGGGATGATTTGAAGGAAATAGGAAAAAATAAAGTCAAAGAGGAAGCAGGAGAATATTGGGATAAATAGTTCACATTAATTTTAATAACAAGGACTTTGTCTCGTCGTAATGCTATAATAATAGCTAAAATGTATTCAATTTTACAATTTATGTGAAAAATCAGTCTCTTATTTGAAAATCTATTAGATACAATTTTTAGGTGAATGGGCTAAGACAATGGAAAGAGAAACAATGGATGAAACACGTTCTAATCTGTGCTGCGGGATTGCGTTCAAGCAGGGGAATATGTAATATGAAAATAAAAGCTTTCACATCTGGCTGTGCTAACTCTTAAAATTTCATACAATACAGAATCGAACATCAATATTCCCTTTCTAAAGTGGCAGAAAAGTCAAATATACCAGAGCAAATATTATCTGAAGAGCGATGTTTGCGATTCATTTGATGCCAAGGGTTGGTAAACCAATTATTAACACTAATTTATAAAGGGTGTATAGGGAAATCAATCAATCGCGGCGAAAGCCTTTTGTAAAATATTTTCAAATGTCAAGAAGAGAGGAAAGAGGTTTTTCAATAAATTCTTTGGGCGTGGGTTTGCTAGCAATTTATGTGGTTTTGTGAAAATACTGTTGTGACGATGTACAATGACACCCAGTAATCTGACAAAGCATGAAATTTTCTAAAGAACTGAGGTCATGGACAGTGTAAAAGTATTGAGAAAAGTAGTTTTCATGTATACTGTGCTTTCACATTGTTCCCACGTGCATCTCTTCTTCTAGTAATTATTAATAGTTTTTTTCCCACCACACATTCAGAAGCGTTTAAAAAATTGAAACTAGTTTCTAAAAAACCTTTTCAACAACATGCTCTTTTATCTTAAGAAATAATACAATAATAAAAATTCTATCATGAGATATGAACGTAAAATTTTGGATTCTACGAACATAGCATAGTTTGAAAATAAAAAATGACATTTTGAGACTTTATTCTTTAAATTTAATTAATAACAACGTTTCGGCATATTTTAATGCCTTATTCAGGGTTTTTCCTGTAGAGGTAATATTTACAGTAAATTAAAATTTAGGTAAGGTAGATTTAAACGAAACTTAAAAATTTATATGTAAACTATATCAAACTTATCACGATAGTATCAAAAAATATTTAGAAAATTTTAATATAGCAATTATTTAACATAAATTTTACCTCTTTTCATATTTCAATTTACTCACTACTTAAGTGAAATTTAATCGAATCAATTCAAGATTTAAATTCAGTAAAAAACTGAAGTATTTTTTAGACAACGCCATATTTCAAATTTATATGAAATATTTTTTTTAAAAAAGGGATGTTAGGAACAAATAATTAAAATCACAGATTTATTTAATCTCTTAAAACTTGATAATAAATTTTTGAATAATAAAATGTCTGCTTTGCCATATTATGAATAATATTTTATTCAGGATAGCGGAAATGTAATGAAATTACTGCTTCACCCAGATAAATCTTTTTAATTTAGGGTTCAATACGCACAATTTTGAAATCCAGGTCGGATTTCATCAAAAAACTTCGATTCCTCTCCCACATTGTTAATATTCACTGTACAATTTTTTCTCGGTTACCTTTTCAAGCTCGTGGACGGTTATTCACTACTATTCAGTATTGATTCCTGCTTTTTGTGACTTTCTTTAGCCAAAATCAACATCAAGTATTGAAATTTTAACTGTATAAATGTATTTAGCTTCAAACGTGAGCTTTATTTAATTGCACTGTAATATTGTTTTACTATCTAATATATAGAATATATTAGAATATATAGATCTATCATAAATTAGATTTATGCAATATATATATATGTAATGACATGCCACTTACTAGCATCTTTCCATCTATCGTTCAATCTACCTATATATCCCCTTACTAGCTTGTTTCCATCTATCTATATATGGATCTGTCGAATAGATCAATCAATAAAATATATTGATTTATCAAATATATCGATTATTGAATATACTGATTTGTCGAATATATCGATAAGTCGGTCTATGTGGTCTAGTGGCTAGCGTTCCCTTTAATTTTTTTTGGGGTGAAGGGGTGGGGGTAGGAGTGATCGTGAAATAAACTCATCTTTAACAGCATAGCAAGGAGGAACTGAAACGAGGAGAAAGTTATGAAAATAGTTTATAAAATAAGATAGAAATATAAACTAAGTCGCAACTACGCTTATTATATCACAAATTAGGCAACCATATAATTTGTGAAGATCCTAATCAGGAAGAAAACTATACGTTTGAATGGCCTTTTTTGGATACTAAATATGGACAGTCGGAGAAGGGGAAAGGCTTGTAAAAATTAAAATGTTTCTTCAAGGTAATAAATGAAGACTACATCCATATTGGACTTAATCATGAAAAAGAAATAAAAAAATTATTCGTAGGCCGTCAAACGATTGAGTTCATAATATCGGTAGTGTAAGCGTGCGAAATGTGCCGTCATAAGGACAAACTCAAATAAGCCAGAGCCTGAACATGTTTGTCCAAGAGAGAGATGCGAAAATAAACTGCTCGGCTAGACTTAAGTGTTTGTGCCTCGTGGAGCTCCGCCAACTTATTATACCGATGTTTGTTAGCTTTATGGAGTGAAGAGAGAAAGATGCCAATATAACACAGCTACAGCTTCAAACAAGGATTGTGAGCGATGGTTGCGTGGAAATCATGTGAAATATTACCGCGTTGCGAGCTACAAAGTCAAAGACCGATTTGTCGAAGTACAAAGTGCAGTCTACTTACCTATTGTCAGCAAGGTTATGCTTTAATCGTAACTGCGTTAAGATATTTTGCTATTTAACAGATAACTCGGTTATTTGTCTGGCTCAGTGGGTACAGCATGACACAATATCGTGGGGTCGAGCCCCTCCTTGGGCGCCACTTGTAATAAGTATTTTATCTGTTAAATAATTAATTTATTGATAAATACAATCACATGTTTACTATCAAAACAACAATATCGATTTTACTTTATTAAATTAAAAGTTCTGTCTTTCAAGGGTGCTACGAATTGTCGCAGAGACAGCAGATTAATTTCACCAAGACTCAGGTTTGTCCAGATGTCCACAAACTCCTGTTCTAAATCAAAAATCCTCGTGAATTGATATCTCCAACATCACAGAAACCCTCGGACTTACACCACGTACAGTATAATACGCGACATATATGCTCTTTCCCAAACAATACGGTGATTTGCTATCCAAAATTGACTCAGTGACTATGTAAGCGTTCTTCTAAATTATCTTTGGAGAATTTAGCCTCCTATTTGGTTACAAGAGAAATATCTTATTATATATAAGCGATATAATTAAATTATTACGTGTGTCTATAAGTTACTTATAAAGTTAGTAACTTTGATATAAACATGTATTTATTAAACTTAAAATATAATACAATTGTTAATTGCTGCATTCAATTTATAAAACAAAGGTTAATGAAAAATTATACTTTGATCATATAAATATTTATCTACATTGTGATGCAATGAATATGAAATTAAAAATAAAATTTATGAAAATTAAATTACAAAAACCAATAAATTTCAGAGACCAAAATACAGAGTGTGGAATTTAATTACAATATTAGTTATATGTAATTAACTTACTGCTCCAACATTCGTTAATATAATTTTATGTGAATTTTTAGGACTGCATAAACAACATGATGAAAGCACGTGACGCTAAAAAATCAGTTACCTGTTGTATATAACTACACAGTTGTTTTCAGGTTGTCCTAACTTTTAGTGCCATAACGTAAGGATATATTAATTGGAGGTGGATATGTCGTTTATGTAATAAATTTTAATATTAAAAATTGTAATTTTTCTTCAATATTTATTTTTCTGTCGTATATGACCATCAACAATTATAATTTTAATATATTCACGTATTATGTTTCGTAAATCAGAAACGGGCGTTAGCTAAATTTATGTTTCTGCCTCTCTTAAAATGCCTCACTAAAAATTGTTGGATATATTTTTTACTAAAATTATTTTTCGTGTTATATAGGTATGTAATTCTGGCATCTCTAATTTTAAGACTATGACCAAGAACCTGATATTAATTCAATATTATTTTCGCAGAAGAACATAATTAATGTTTTTTCTTTGAGATTACGTTAAATTATAATCCACTATTTAAAAGAATTGTAGATTAAAATTCTTTTTGGCTGATTTGTGTGAATTGTAAGAGATATGGAAATTATATTAGCCTCTCTTTACAAAGTTCTGAATACTGCTTTCTCGTTGTTAGGCTCTAACACTAAAAAATGCAGTTCGTCACTCAACAGTGCGTTACCAAATCTCACGCAGTTTGTATATGCCGTCCAAGATAAACAACAAAATCGATAAATTAATAAACAGTTGTCGGCGTATGTCTTATCGACAATAGTAGGTTAGGTTCTATTAATATTTATAAATCAACGTAGTGTACGTTTGAGAACGTGTATTGATGTCTTAAAATATGACCGTGTGTGAATAGAACACAAGATAATTTAATCATGTACAAAGGAAAGAAATACTAGTATTTTGTGGCCCTTTAGATTTTTAAGTACACAAACACATTAGTTTTCTAAATGGTGCAAATAGATCCTATGTGAGGACACAGTAAACATTTGCGTGTGAAGAGGAACTGTGTACTTTGTCTTACTGCTGCTTTGTCAGAGTAAATATGACTGCCTTGGTTAAGTACACACGACTAAGGCGCTGCTAATATGAACTACAACAAACCTATCTCAATTAGCATGTTCCTTGTATTGCATCGACACGTATTAGCACTGTCATTTCATAACATGTAACGAGAATTTAAAAGGCAAATCAGTGGAATTTACCACGTATATTTTGTCTGTGTTTCGTTTAGTAAAATCGATTCGGCACAGTATAATTCGATGGTTCGAAATCATGCACAGATTTATCGAGCAGTACAGAGTCGTCTTGAGCTTCAACTCGATTCACAGCTCTGGTCCGACCAATGTGTCAGTAAAATATGCATTAGCCTGTAATTGTATCAGCTGCTGGAATGCCACGTTTAATTACGATGCGGTGGAGTGCCTGGCGCTTTACTTGTCCCCCAAATAAACTGCAGGGGCACAATCCGGTTTGCAATATACGCCCACAGTTGGGTAGCAATATATCCGTTAATAGCTTCAAAGAGATCATTTCACAGTCGCAAAATGCATTCCATCAGCTCTTGCCGGTTCTAAAAGTGGCGACAATTAATACAACGTAAATGGGAAATTGATCAATGTATGCAGATTATCACACTCTCCTACACGGTTGCTTCCACAATACAGGGTGCGTTTATGATTTTCTTGACGAGTAGCCCTAATCCTTGGCTTTTAAATTACAGAAATATGATACTACAGCCACGAATCAAGGTGATAAAAAGAAACTAACTAAATTACGGATTCGAAGTCCTAGGACAGTTTCAATAATCAAGACAGTTGATTCACACAGTCGAAACAGTTGTTCAGAAGAGGGAAACTACTACTGACATGACTATATTTCCAAAACAGAGGCATGAACTCACGAATGACGAAACCTAAGCGATACCTAGAGCAAAATTATTCTGGTGATATACCTTTTAGTGGACGTCTGATCTGTTTAAGGGAAAATATCGTTTCAAAATGATTCTTTTATCCATAGACAACATTGTAAAAATATATTTTTATAAGTAAAAATTTCCAACTCACTTTATATTTATATTTATTACTTACAACCGCTACAAGAAACGCTTTGTCCCAGCGATGCGCTGTCCTAGAGTACACTAATTAATTAATTTTTTAAAAAGTAAGAAACATAGATAAACTTTGCGGATGGATTTGGAAGGGATTTAACTGTCTTCACCTACAGCTTTTGATCAATAGTTTCAAGTCTATAAGCTTTCAAAGTCGAGCTATATGAAAGAAAGACAAAAATCCCTGACCTTTCTCAGTTTTTTCAACAAAACGCACGTATAAAATGGTTTTTAAAATTTTTTATTTACATTTCATAAAATGGCAATAAATTATGCGTAAAATTAGAGTTTTTACAATAACGAATGGGCACAGTGAAGCTTCAAACTCAGGGCTCTACTATTTTGACGACAGTAGTCAACCCTTGGCTACCTTGCTCTACCTCCCGCATCCCCCCCTTTTAAATTCCCCTCCTATGCTATTAAAGACGAGTTGCCTGTTTCAGGATCATCCTCATGTAGCTTGTTAATCAAAAAACTCATAAATATATTGTATTGATCAATAGTATCTTTCCTTACATTATCAATTCAAAACCAGAAAACTTTGCTTTTTATAAGCTCCACCAGATTTCCAGAGACTACACACCTCTCCGCCAAAGATTAAATCCTTTCTTCCTAGCCTTAGACAAAGATATGTTTCCTTTGTAGTTGTACTACAGGCTGTCAATTATGATGATATTTGTTGAATTTAATTAACTAAGTATACTGTTCCAGAAATTTTGGGGAAACAGAATTCAAAGATATTATATAATTTCTGGATAAATACTAAAATCATGTTGCGTTACACAAAAGAGAGCAAGGTAACTGAGCATGTGTGGAGAATTAAATCAAAATCGATTACAATTCTGTGAAATTCTGTTTCGATTGCCAGTTTGTAAGTGGCTGATCGACAGATGTCGACATTTAAACGGTATTGACGAACTGTCAGCCAACGGAACTCGCCTTTCTTCTAGCTTTATCCACAAGATAGACACTACATCGAAATTTCACCTATGCATTGAGTTATAATAATTTTAAAATAAACTAATATCGGAAAAGTACTTTGACATGTCATAAAATGAATACCAGACTGTGACATGTTAGTTGACTATAAAAATTAAAATTAAACACCGATTGCTGCTGATTTGAATCTGTTTTTAAAGCAACAGGGCATAATAATTACCACGTGAATCTGTTTCAATCGCTCAACATAGAGATTTGCGTATTAGCACAGCCAACAGATCAAAATTTAATGCGGCAATGCGGAATAACAGGGTTTCATCAAGTTCACAATTTACTCGAATAAAATGAAAAACAGTCGGTCGTGGAATGAAGTTCGCATTTACGGAGCAGGTTGATGGTATTTGTCTGAATAAACCAATTCATGCCCCAATAATAATGATCTTTTTCATTCGTTTACGTCTGGAAAAAATAAAGCTGCAATGGCAGGTAAATATCGCAATCAATAATTTAATATATTCAGTCGAAACATAAAATGGTTCATTTTATTGTGCAATACTCGTGAGGTTTGGTATTGGCAATAAAACGAGATACAGCTGAAAGAACGACGATGCGTTAGGAATTTTATTGCAGCCAGATAAGGACGTTTACTGTTGAATCGCTTGTGAACGTCTGAATAGATTCTTCATTTAAACATCTTCCTTAAGCAGAGCTTTTCCTTAATTTTACCTCTCTTGTTACACAATTAACATTAATTAATTATAAATGACTTATGTATGGCCATTACGACGATCACACAAAGTGGTCAGTTTTCAATTTTGATTAACATTTGAATGAATCTTCGCCTTATTAATGTTGGAATAGCATAAAATTAAATATGAATTATTATCGATTTTTGCACATAATGTACAAAAATATATTCAAGGCTTTTATTAATTTATTTGAGTATATTAAAATACGTCAAATAGATTGGAAGCTAGGAGAAGATCAGTTTAGTTTTAGGAAAATGTAGGGACAAGAGAAGCAAAAATGACTTTGAGATAATGTTAGAAGACACGATAAGAAAAAACCGGACTACGTTCATGACATTTGTAGATTTAGAAAAAGCGTCCGATAATGTGAACTTGAACACACTATTAAGAATTTTGAATATAAACTAGAATAAAAGATCAAGAAAGGAGGCTTATACATAACCTCTACAGAAGACAGGCAGCAGTAATTAGAATAGAAGATCAAGAAAAGAAAACCGTAATCAAGAAAGGAGTAAGGCAATGATGTTTAACTTATATATAGAACGGCGACGAATAAACTTAAAATGGAATATGGAAAAGGAATCATACTGCAAGGAGAATAAATAAAAACCCTACGCTTTTCCGAAATAAATGGCATGAACGTAGTCACGGAGAAAGAGTTCAATATGAGGATTAAGAGAAGGAAAACCAAGGTGAAAAGACATGAAATAATTTACCAAGATAATAAAATTGGTAGAACTCAGTTCTTTTATTCTAAAAGTCCTGAGTTTATAAATATAGGAAATAATATTGCAAGGATTGGAGACCGAATAGATAGACTATTAGTGAGATATTTTATAGACACATTTAGAAAGGAAAAATATATGTGAATTAGACACTGATAACGATTCAATTGGAATATATATAAATTGAAAATATAAAATTCACCAAAATATCTCTATTTTCATTTAAAGATGCGTTTTGATTAAGGATTAGTGAATTATATAATTGGATTCTTTCCTTATTTCCGTAAAATACACTATGTTTAGATATTATAACTCATACATATATAATACGATTCAGCAGAAACACCAGAATCTTGCACGATAAAATATTTCAGATTAAATTCTTACACCTTTTTAAAATTATAAAGGTATTTCACACATATCACATGAAAGAATTCACTGAGATAAGTCAATTTGTAGGAATCAGCTCTTTTATTCTAAAATGTGGAATTTATAAATATAGGAAATAGTAGAGCAAATAGATAATTATATTGTTAGTGAGGAAATTCATAGACACATTAAGAAAGGAAAAAATATATTTACGAGTAAATTAGACAATGACGATAATGATTTAATTGGAATGTCAGGAAAATCATTCATAAATTTTTAGAATATGTACCAAAATTGCGAGAAAGGATAAAAAATGGGAAGATATAGAAGTATTTAATGTAATCTCACTTTTGGATAATAAAAATAATTAATTCTCTATTTTATTCTAGAACGACGTATCCATGGACCAGGAAGGGACGACACACGGATATGGATATTCCTTCTCTTATCATAAAAATGGATTCCTATTTTTTAAAAGTAATCTAAGACTTTTTCCAGAAAAAAATGATTTATAAAAATTAAGGAATATCGACGTTTTGCGTCTTTTTAATGTTTTTCTTTCTGTAGAAGACATATTTACATACAGCTAGATTTTCATAAAGCTAAATTTAAATATTGGTTGTGTAAACTAAAAACAAAGTTGAATGAAATTTGACAAGACCAAACGACTTACCGAATTGGTCTTGTTAAATTTAATTTATCTTTGTTTTATTTACACGACCAATATTTAAACTCGAGAAAGAAAACTCTAAAGAAGGTGCAAATATACAAAGAAAACGTCGTTATTCTTTAATTTGTTAAAATATTTTTGTACTGAGGGATAAAAATCACCTATTCGCAACAAACTCGTATGTGAATATCTTTGGCACCAGAAATAAAAAGAATTTACACAAGGAAGGAAGCCTCTAACTATAATACAAAAGGGTATTCATTATAATGCTATTATCATATATGAAAAGCTTCCAGCCTATTTTAAACAGTTAAAAATGAATGGAAACAAGTTCAAATCTGAACTAACTAAGTTTTTACTTAGCCACTCCTACTCTCTTGAAGAATTAATGGAGTTGGTGTATCTTAGTTTAGACCTTACCATAGATACAGTACATTTTTGACACACTAGTATAATATTATTAGGAATATTTATCAATATTATATATCGGGTACAAGTTATATATCTTGTCTTCTCTGTAGTACTGAAGCATATCTTATTTTAAGTTAAACATAATTAATAGTAATTAAGAAATCATAACAATTTATATACAATCTCTGACTCTTTCTACATCTCTGAAGTTCTACTTCTCGATAAGATTAATGGAATACGATTTAATACTAATACTACCAATACCACTAATACTAATAATTAAATAAAACTTTTATTTTATATGTGCCCTGGTTGTTGGCATTTATATTTATGTATTTTTTTAAATATCAGACATAAAGTGATATATTATTGATATTAAATGAGTGTTGTTAATTGAACCATTTTTATAAAAGAATTAATTAAATTTTTTAATATAATTTTTCCTATAATTTTCTTTAATTTACAAATGTTTATTTTGTCGTTTTCAATTGTACACTGATTGGATTTTTTTAAGTACAAGTTACAAAGGGAGAGAAAATAGCCTTAAAACTGTAAAAGGAAACAAATTTTAGTCTTCTCTGAGCGTTTATAGCCCTTGGAAAATGCTGCCAATGATACACTAACGCAGGTTAATGGCTTGTAAGTCAATTGTGATAAGACTCATTTTATGCAGTTTCAGACATTAAACTCTGAAACATTTGTGAAATAAGTGAAGTTGAATGCTCCGTCTACTCTAAGCGTCTTTAGTTCTGGAAAGTGTACGATTGTCCACTTTGGTATTGAACAAAATGTAAGGTTGCAAAGTAGCATCTCAACTGCCGTAGAGTGTTTAAGAAATCTCCCGCGGAATGTTGAAAATATAGAAGTTCCTGGTGTTAGGTTGGTTAAGAGCTTGAATGCTCCTGACGAAGTTTACTTGTGTTTCTTCCTCGTCGCAGCTTCAATTGATCACATTGGGATGATTGTTCCGTTTTCTTGTTAAAGAATCGTATCAGAAGCCCGGGGCTCTTACTCGTCGTAATCGAGCTCATGTTCACAAGTCTTTGATGGCCTTCCGAGCAATCTCGGAGGAGATTCCATGGCGAGCGAATATCGGGGCCACGGCTTCCATTTTAGTGTCGACCTAACGGCGAGACTCCCATAAAGTGAAGCCGTCTGGACCATTCCTCTGGCATTCTCTTTCCATATTGCAGGTAACACTGCGCTCGCAGTGAGCCCCAGGATTAACTATTAAAAACGCGCCAATCCCGTCCCCAGGTGCTATTCCAACCTTTACGAGCGTGTATATCTCCGTTCCGGAAGTTATTAAACACGCCTCCAGAATATTAAATGTCTTTGTTTACCGAAAAAATAAAGATCCCAAGTATATGATTAACAGGATTCTTATTTTTAGGAAAGCTCAAGCGTCTTCTACAGACACTTCAGAGAAGTTTTATACATTAAAGTGCGAACCTGCCGCTACCATAATCCAAACGTGATGATGTAAATTTTCAGTAAAGAAAGAAAAAAGATATACTGTACGTAAAAAGTCAATAATTTAACTCTATCTTTTTTAAAATTTACTTTTAAAACACTCCTCTGCCTTTCAGATTTTATTTCATTTTTAATAATATCGAATTTCTTATTCAGGGGTTTTTATTTTGAAAGTTTCCCTCAATTGGAAACCAAATTGCAGTATTTTATCTATATTGACACGCCACATTCAACTGAATGAGTAAACTGATCTCAAAAATCATCATCATCGCCGCGAAACCTCATTCCTGAGTCTTGGCCTCCTTCCACCAGTTTCTCAGTCACGACTCTCTAGCATCTCTATCCACCTCATGCCTCCATCTATGTCTTGGTCTTCCTCTCCCCCTGCTACCCTTTGGCTGTGTGGTCCATATCCTCTTACATATTTCAGAATCCTCTTTCCTCCTCACGTGTCCTGCCCATCTGAGTCTATTTATCTTAATGAATCTTCCAATTTCCATATCTTTAAATAGGGTTATTTCTGGTTATAATGTTTCCGCCAGACCCCGCTACCTCAAAAATAAATTAGAATAAACTTATATTGAAATGTCCCAAAAAGAACTAAGAAAATCAAAACGGAAATTTATAAAATAAATAGCAATACTACTAAATAAATTAATATTTTACTTTAAATCTGTTTTTTAATTACTTGAGAATTTAGAATAATTATATTTCAGTTTTCCGTGAATAAGAATTTTACAACAGGACCTCTACTATTTATTGTGATAAATGTATAGTTGCATACATTCCAAAATGTAAGTTTGAATTGTAAAAAAACTGATATTAAGATTATCCAGACTAATATAATATAAGAATTAAATTACATGGTTTGCAATTCATCAAAGATTTTCCTTGCAATCTTGATGTGCAATATACTCATATTTATATTTAAAGAAATTTATGATAGTCATACTGTATGTCAAAATAGCAATAAAATCAAATCGAAATTCACATGGTTATAAAATGTTAACCAAGTTAAAAATTGAATAAATGCTTGGCCCGAGAATTTGGATCCAATCTTAGAAACATTTTATAATTTTCTGACCTTACATATAAATATATTGTTAGTTTGACATACATTAAGTCTGAATTACTTCCACATTTTAACGAAATTGATATTTTAAATATTTTTATTTTGCTTAAATGTTTTGTCTCTGTCGTTAATATCTGATTATATTGTTTTATGTTCCACTTATAGGCGTTAAATTCCCAAATTTGTTGACGAAACGTCGTTGCAATCCAATGTATTTTTTTTAATTTTCTGAAAAATTGTCCCTTAATTCACCTTTATATTATTCATAAGAGAAATAAACTTAAAAATTATGTAGTGTATTAGTGTTACTTTATTTGTAATAATTAATTGATAACTGACGTTTCAGCCATTATATGTTGGGAAGCTTAAGTGTTATATTTTTTTCTTCATTTTTAAAGGGTGTGTTTGAAGCCATTCCTAACGGTAGAACTGCACTACTAGTAGATCTCAGATTTAATATAAGCTGAAAATAATTTTTTCCAACATCAGTATTTAAGCGAATGATTTGCATAAAGACTTGAAAATATTTTTGAATTTGAATTTGTTTTTGTTGAATTCAATCCTTTGACGGATCTGATGCAACCTTCCAAGTTAAGTTATTATGTGCAAGTCTTTTTTATTTCTATATAACTACCAAATCTCACATCCTTCATAATCTTCTCAGCATATTCCACCCTTGCCTTTCTCTTTTGTTCTTACTCCACACACTTCCCTGTAAATGTTAATTTTACAAGATACTCATGGTCAAAGTCATCCATATTGTTCTCTTTCCTCTTATTCTGCTGCTATAGATTATAAGAAAACATTTCAGTGATACGGGAATGATGTCTGTTTTTGGAAAAGCATTTAAGTAAATTTTTTGAAAAGGAAAGGAAGCACAGATTGCCCACTTTTAAAGTTATATAAACAATGGGGTTGAATTGTATTAAAGTTTTAACTTAGATCACATTCTAATTGTTAATAAAATTTATATTATTTCTTATATAGACTCCCGTTATGTAATTAATGTATGTACTAATATAGACTGAATAATGATACTTTTTCCTCAGAACATATAATCATTTGTCGGGAAAATTTGTAACTGAATAATAATTTCAGTTAATTGTTGTTCTTATTTATAGGAGGAAGTGATGCAGTTGTTATTGATTGGACAACGAAGCGGACGTTATTATTCGGCATTCTTTCATTTCCCATATTTTACGTCTTTCATTAAACGTGAGTATTGTGAACTGTACGAGTCTTAGAACTTTAGCAATAAAACGTAAGTAGGCACTCGAACATAAAAGTTTTACTGCTTCGCTGTGGGATCTTAATCATAGGAATGGTTTTCATTAATTAGACACGGGGAGCTTATCCAAACAATCTTCTGCGATATAAAGGCGAGTTCCGAGGAGAGATTTATTCATCGGAAGACCGTAGTTTCGATCTCGGTAACAGAAAGTCAGTTTGACAAATAGTCTGCACAGTATGCTTGCGCTCTCCGTATTTTATTATTAATCTTATAAATAACTTGAAACTTCATTAGTTGCATGTTCTATTAATTAGTTGATTCGAACAAGCTAGGAGTCGTCTTTTGAGAGGTTAAAGATCTTGGCATTTACAGGAGGTAAATTCCCTTGAAGAAACTTTATACTTTCGTCATGTTGACATTTACACTTTGGTTTGACGAGAAATTGCAAGAAACTTTTTATAGCTACATTTTTTCCTCAATCAAAATCAATTCAAACGCTTCTTAAATCTATTAGCTAAATCAAATTTTTTTCTAATATATCGAAATTGGATAAAAAATTTAATTTATTTTTCTTGTAATATATCCTCAATCTAAAAACATTTATAAAAAGAAAACTTATGCATAATTTTTTTACTTATATAAGCTTAAAATTATATTGAAGCTTTTGGAGATATTAAATAAAATAAAATTAACGACCAATAACAGAACAAAAAATTATTTAATTCACACCGCGTTACGCCCTCAAATTTGAAACTTCTTCATGTAATTCTATCAATACAAGTATATTACACCAAAAAATGTACAGGAATATACTGTAATTGTATTAATAATTACAATTTAGAGTTGCTTCATTAATTTTGTTATAATAAATAAATTATATTCCTTACAATTTTGAAGTATAGAGTTATAAATAAATTTTGAGAAACAGTTAGAGGTCCAAATGAATAAAATATTATGTTGGACTGCCTCCAAAGATAGTTGGAATGGCTGTGATTTAAGAATACAGAGGTACAATGTAATTTAGACCTTTAAACTTAATAGCAGGAAGTTTAAATTAATAAGGATTTGCAAAATAAAATCTTTATAATGAGGGTTAAAAGAAAACGAAAATTATAATTCATTAAACAATTTCTTCTAAATCTAACTATAAATGTTAATATTCATAAAAATAATTAAATTGAATTTATAAAAATATCTAAAATTTATATCAAAACATTTTCAAAAAATCCTTTAATGAGATATTAATTGTAAAAGAGGAGTAAAAATATTACTCAATTTTAAGATATCATTATGTGAATTTAGAGGGGTTTAAGTTGTATATATATATATATGTGTGTGTGCGTGTTTGTATAACATTTCAGATAAAATTTTAAATACATTTTGTATCAGGCCTACGATTATTCACTACGAGGAAATCAAATTCTTCATAACATAATTTTTAGGAATTCATTGAAGTATATTAATCATAGGTTGATAAAAATCAGAAGAAATATTTCAAGCTTAGCCTTGAAGACTATTGAAATTGAATTAAAGGAATAGGATGGAAAAATTAAGCCGTTCTTAGCAAATCTTGTTGATTGTAGATAGTTATGAGTTTATTGAAACGTATTTTGGTCTATATTTCTGATCAGTTCTTCGAGTTTTACGTTAGAAACATGCATTTGATTTTTAACGCTCACTAAGTTTCATCCCCAATTTTCGTGGACTTCTTCAGGTGACATTAACTTCGTGGAGTCAGTAAATTGTAAAGGAAATGTTTGAAATATAATTGTTTAAGTAAATTATTGTCTCAATTTGGCCATTTATTATATGACTAGGAACCACTGAGGATATTTAGTAAAGAGGGAATTTATATTTTAGATGCACTACAATTCAATTGGAAAACAAAGAACCCATTCAAAATGGAAACTTTCAGTAAAAATACCATTACTCTGCGAGTAGAGGGCAAAATCTCGAAAAGCTCTGAACCATAAATATTAGTAGCTGCATATCACAGTCTATGGCGGTAGAATAAAACAACAGTCAATTTTTTTGCAGGAGAACAAATTCTGATTTAAATTTTTCAGATTGTAAATCAGTGTGTTTTATAATTTATGGTTTATAGATTGAGTTAAATATTTATTCTTTACTAGTGGAGTGTTTTAACGTATTGAGAAAGTCTCCTTTTTTTGCAATGACGATCAATAACTGCGGCAGGACGGTGTAGAATAGAGGCAGAAGAATGAACAGCCTTTGGGGAATCTTTTAGCAGGCATTACTGAATGGCTAACGCTATGGCTATCGATTTGGTAACCCCACATTGACTCTTGAAGGAGCGCTGCCTTAAATCGACTTTTCCCTCCGCTAATTTGCTCAAGCAAAGCCAAGCAAGGAAGGAAGAAGCAAGGTTAATATACACGTTGCCAGAAACTTCCCAGACGCGGCTGAAATACAGCTATTAGAAGAAAACTGGTTTAATTTAGCGAAGTGAGCGTCAACGTTACGCAGCTTATTTTACGAGAAACTGAAATGAATAATGTGTAAATTAAAATTTCGTTCACCAACTGCGTAACTGCATTTACAAAATAAAAGAGTTGCATTTGCCAGAAGTAAATTATGTTATTTAGAAACAACAATGTATGTATACGAAGAATACTAATAAACCATTGGATTAACAATTTAGGCGTTCTTCATACTCGCTACAGCTGCACTTAAGCTCATAATACACGTGAAGTCCTAAATTACAATAGTATTTATTCAGTCTTCAATTGATTCGTATCAGCTCCAAAATTTCTTGTATGAAATTGCCCAACTGTGGGGGTGCAAAAAGAGCCTTAACAAAAGAAGATTGAAATTTTGAACGGCACATGTATGTAATTGCATAATAACGCGGGATGCTTCAAGTGAGCCCCAAGATAGAGTAATTAGAATGTGGAAAATGTTAAGTATAACTTCAAAGAGAGAGAGGATTAAGGGGTGGCTTTCGTTTCTTTGAGCTTCCAAGTGGGGCTGCAGTGAAATTCTGGAGGCAGTTAAAAAGTGACCTATAAAAATAGAGAGGCAATTGAAGGTGCAGTGAAAATAGTGTTGAATTTTATTCGTGAAAAGTTAATCACGAAGATAAATTTGGAACAGTTTAAGGTGATATAATCAGTTAAACGACGAACGTGAAAGAAAATTGCTGACTAGGAGTTATTAGATGCAGATAACTCTACCGTAAAAAATTCTATGACATTAATTGAACATAAAATATTTTAAAAAAACAGTGCTTTGCAAAATACGGGATACAGATTGACGAATTTTTGCTACTGCTCGAAGTATCCACCTGGCCTATAAAAAACTTGGGTTTGAAGTCTTGTTGCTCTGATTTGAGACTATTAAATTTTACTTTTCATCTAATTATATTACTGTGAGCTTAGCTTAAAATACCTAATATTAGTGTCTAATGAAAGAAAAAAAACCTTTGTCCGTATATTTTATTTTATTGACAAATTTCTAACAGTTGATATCTCTTTCTTTTAAATAATACGTTTAAAATACTAAAATTTATTTATTACAAAATTTGAGGACACATGGGAAGGCTATGATATGATTTTACTATGAATTAGTAAGCTTAAAGAGAAAAAACATTAGGAGGATGGTCAGAATAAATACAGGCAATGCGGAAGCAAGTTAATATGTTGTGTATCTACAATATTTCAAGAATAAATTATTTTGATTTTATCCTAAAGGTAGTAAGATATATTCACGGAATGGAAATCGGTCAGAGCAGCTTTATTGTCTTTGAGATTTACCACCAAAAGAGAAAAAAATGTCATTCCAAAATAACTGATTAAGGAATACAAGAGATATTTTATAATTGTTCAATATAAAAGTTGAAATTATTTTCGTTAAGACATTTTTGGCCTTATTCATTGTATATTGCATGTACTGATAGTATGGAGGTTTCACATACACGTAAAATTTCATGGGAGCTTAATAAATAAGAGAAATAAAGGGGTTAAGAGTTGTTCCGTTGGTCCTCGGATCAAGGTTGACTGTTTTTTTCTTCTTTTATGCTTAAATGCACGATATCAAATTTTGGAACCTACATTATTTGTAAAACACAACATCTAAACGTCTTTATATGATTTGCTAAATAATTTTTAATAGTTGATACTGATAATACTTCAGAATCACATCAAACCTCAGAGCAGATTGCATTGTATGAATTTTAAGGTTAAATTTGTGACAATTAAATGAAATACCAAAATTTCTCTCCATTTCTTGAAGGACAAACACCGTTGCCGTAAAAGAAATTTTCTTCTCACTTTGTAAATTGTAGGAATTGCATTAGTGTGTGGTGACGGGACAAATCGCAGAGCTGACTTCCTATTGGTGCGTGCGTGTAGAGAGGCTTACATGCAGATGGAGATGAGCGTGTGTACCAACGCGAAAGGTCAAAGCGACCTGCAAACACGACCACACCCAACCAAGTCCAGTGCCATCAACACGATACGGTTAATTAGTGTCGGCAAAAGTCACAATCAGTCTCCACAAAGGAAATATTTGAAGATTTTTCGCAATCATCAACCGCAAAGACCAAATATGCAGATCAGAAAATTAAAATATGGGAACAAATCAACAATCGTTGACAGGAATTTTTAATATCCGTCAAAATTGATGCACAGTAATAACCTCTAAACATTTTTTGCAAATTATTTTCGGAAAGAAAACAATATTAATAAAGTGCAACGATGTTTCCATAACCCTAAATAATTAAATGCTACAGTCACTAATTTAACAATAAAATCATTCATAATAATTCTGTTCAAAGAAACGTATTTAATAAATAATAACTTCATATTTACTGTAAAACATTTTGATCAACTCGTCATTCATATAAAAAGTTCCAACATTGTAGCTATGGGAAATATTTTTGTAATTCAGTAAACTATTCTTAATATCAGAAGTAGAAAGTTTAATAAATATAAATAATTAATATCCCAGGTTTAATATTATTTCTATGTAAAATATATTGTAACTCGTCTCTATATCTGGATTGTTCCGCTGCGATCATTTCATCGAATAATAAATTCTTGGAATTCTTTTTACAGGACGCCAGGTAATTTTTTATTTACAAAACGCAAATTTATTTCGAGAAAAGAGTGAAAAACAATGCACAGGGCGTGGTCATTACTACAATGCATCCTTCTCACTCCGCGCCTCGCCGTCGACTATCAAATTACAAATCACTAATCAGGGGTGGCGTCTCATTACCACTCAACCTGCGGCCGCGACGTATCGAGAACCCACTACCATCATGGCTCATCGACGACTATCCAGGTTTTTCCGCACGCTTACCCCGTTCTGCGCCCACATCACGGCTTCTCCCTCAGTCGGCGAGTCTCATACGAGTCCGACAACAACCGAGTTTCGAGTGGTTTGACTGATATTAGGGACGGAGCCATAACTTCATTTTACAATACATTCCTAAAACAGTTTAATTAATTTTACGTGGAATTTAATATTAGAGTTAAATAATAGAATCAAGTGGATACATGGGAAAGAATTATTTTATATAATATTAAAAAATATATATAAAATATCAGGATCGAAAAATCCTGAACAGACTAAAATGTTTTAGACGGGAGCTGAATCATTTAAAACAGCAGGTAAGAACACAACACCATCATGTCGCGGACAATAGCCCTGGGGCATGACAATAATATAGAGGGTTTCAATAAAAGTGGGTTGATATTGAAATGGAATAAACGAAGCTCTCTGTGATGTATTAACTTAATTATTTTTTTATTTGAAAGGGCATACGTGGGTCTTTCAAAATAAAAAATATTTAGTCAGTACCTCACACAGAACTTGTTTTATTCCATTTAAATATCGATCCACCCTTATTGAAAAACCATGTAGAATAAGTGATTAAAACATGCCAAGATATCTAATGGGCACCAAAATTTTGGAGTGATCTTACAGTAACTAAAGTTTTTCTTCTCTAACGGAAAGTTCTTGAGCAAAACAGATATTTATTTAACGAATGGTTAGTGAAGTTGCTTAGAAACAAACAAAGTTAATTGATATATTAAATGTAACTCAACGTTTCTGACAATCTTGCTGATGTCAAATGAAGAAAAACTGTACAAATGACCAGGTAAGTCAAGACTTTTGGGTTCGTCACCCGGGTTGTGCAGCGTGTACTGCCTTTCCGATATTCTTCACCCGACGAAAGTATTAGAGACTTTAATTTGTCAGTTAATTTTGTCTTTCTATTGGCTACGTCATTACCTTTTTGATATTATTAATTTAGTACTTTCCTTTTTATATTTTCTGAATATTCGATTACTATTAAAAGGTAGGTTTTCTGATAGAGTTACTGACCATTCTTCTTGTAGAAGATGACCTCGAGTTTGAGCTCTGTCTTGGCCTCGAGGGCACGTTCCACCTGAAGTTTGTGTTCGTCGGAGGTGTCAGGTCCGTAGAGGAATTTGCAGGCGCATCCTTTCTGCATGATCTGCGCCCGGGCCCAGCCCGTCAGCTCGCAGAATCCATCTGAGCAGTACACGATCGGGTACAGCGACGGCACCTGCGCGTTCCCCAGCACGAAGTTGCTGTCTGAAACACGGCAAAGCAGATAGAAAATTAATCAACACCACCGATCACTCTAAAAACATACTTTAAAATATTTATAGACATTACATTTCTGTCAGCTCCTTCCTGGTTTGATATTTTCGCGTCAACTCCAAAGTACTAATTTAAGTCACGACATTATAATGATTAAATTCATCTGAGATTAGTTGAGGTTCCAAGGAAATAAACCAAAATTTGCATCACTGTTTAATAATAGTCACATGCTGTCTAGTTTATTCCATATACTGATAATAGGAATAATTAATAGCTCAATGTCTCACACGATGTTTAATTTTTATTATTTAATTTTGACTCCCATTTGTTCTCCTTCCCAGGTCTATTTCCCAAATTCTTCTGGTGTTGCGACGACTTAAGAACCGTAAGAAAACTAACACACTCATGGCATTTGTAGACTTAGAAAAAGCCTTTGATAATGTCACACAGAACAAACTATTAAGGATTTTCAAGAAGACAGGAATAAAATATAGAGAAAGAAGCCTTATCCATAACCTCTACAGAAGGCAGTCAGCAGTAATTTCGAATTGAAGAATAGACAGAAGAAATCAAGAAATGAATGAGAAAGGACGCAGTCTGTTACAAATGTTCTTTAACTTATATATACAGGCGATGACGAAACTTCAAAATGAATGTGGAAAGTCAATAAATATGCAAGGAAAAGACAAAAATTAGAGGAGTCAGAAGAAGACTTTGTAAACATAATAAATGACATTAACGTGATCCTGGAGGAAGAGTATAAAATGAATATTAATAGAGGGAAAACCAAGGTGATGGAGTGAAGTATGGGAAAGAGTGGAATAACAGATGGTGTTAGATTGGAAATGAATATTTGGAAGGCAGTTAAGGAATTGTGGAACGTGAAAACCTTAATAATTAAGAAGGTTAGAAGAATAGTAGACATAAAGAGTAGGATAGCACAGACAAGAATGGCTTTCGTAAAACACAGGAACTTACGACTAATATAAGTATGAATATTAGGATATCTACTAAAAGTGTTGGCATGGAGTGTGGCGTTATAAGGATGTGAAAAGTGTACGATAGGTTAATACACAATCAACATGAATGAATTTTTCGTCCAGGGGGGATATTAATTACTTTTGGAAGTGTAGGGAAGGAACATGGTTGTAGTCTGTGACGCAAAATGGTGACTGTCAGCTGCGGCAACGTTGGTGAGTCATTGAGTTGGCTTAAATGTATTACCGGTAACATAGTTGGAATCTAAAACAGCCTTTGTAGACAATGCAGAAATGAATATGTGAAGCCAATGACATAAATCACAATTAGGTTAAACAATATTAAGACAATAAGAATAATTGAGTTGTTCTGACAGTTTATTTAGTAAATGGAGTGCGGAAGGTGTAAATTTAGGCAAATATTTCGCCCAGGACACCATTATTAGACGAAGAGATCTTTCTGAAACATCTATAATTAGTATTATTAAAATAAGCATCTAATGTCACTATTATTTAAATAAATTTAGACTGATAAATATAGTGAATTACTGAGTATCAAAACCTGTCCCTTAAAATAAAAATGTGAATTTTAATATTTTATTTTTAAGTGTTTAAACATTTGAAAGTTTTGCCAGTGAGAAATGGATAGCTAGTGTTCTATTTTGGACGGAAACACTCGGAAGCTCTTCGAGGATCTAACCCTTAGAAGATTATAATCTCGTATGCGTGAACTTCTGGGATCCATCCGCCTTTTCCACGTTTCAGCGAAAAAGCACTTTGAAGCACCTTGGCTTTTAAATTCAATTCACCCTTCCTGTTTACGATATGAGAGTCTTCGGCGAATTTCAAATGGGATCTTTCATGGAACAGTCACGTGATTCAATTCCGAAAATGTGCTAATATTTAAATTCTCGTCATAGCATAAGAAAGGAATAGACTGTAACTAACATTAAATTCTCTTATGATTTATTATTAGTAACAGATAAAGAACGAGTTAAATGGCAATAAATGACTATGAGTATCAATGAACGTACCTTATTTATAATTAATTATATAAATTTAACAAAAGTGTGAACGCAATATTTACCAACTACTTAACATAACGGATGGAACACTATATAATAATAATTGGACTACTTTGTTTAAAAAAAACCACAAATGTAACTCGTCTATCAAATGAGCAATCCTTTAATTAATAAAGGAAACAATATGAATCTGATAAATTATTATTAATTAGTATGAAAAAGATGATACAGTGGCTACTGACTTTCTTTTTCTAAGATTCAGCACTCAGATTTCTAGCAGTCCTCCGACAGAACTAAGTGAAGTTTATCCTGATATGAAAGTATATTGAGTGTGCGTCGTCTTGTGAGCGGAGCCAGACACAATAAGCCCCCTTACTAGAGTCTATGGCCGAGGCTCGAGAAGAAGAAGAAGCAGAAAAGACTGTTCGGCCTTTATCAGTCTTCAGTAATCTCTCTGGAGCACACACCCCCGCTTAGTCGCTTCCCAGACAGCCATACAAGACTCTCAGCGACGCTTCGAAGACAAGTAAGGGATCAATCACTTCAATCTAAGTTTCTTCAACTACTTTTTAAAATAATTAACCCAAGAATATATTTACTCATTTATTCAGAAAGTTAAAGCTGGCTTTTGCGTTATCAGTTTGATTCGTGATAATGTTGTTTCATAAATAATCTATTCCAATCGTATATTTGTTAGGATTGCGTCGACCACGCTCAATAAGAATAACTTTGACAACATATTATATTTTCAAACGTTTGAGCCTTTCCTTCTATTTTGAAATGCGTTCAATGGCGGTTCGACGCAGCTTGCTTGACGGGATACTCAAATTTTCCCGTCTATCGAAAATAGGTATGAATTCGACTCCGCTATTCTTTCCGCTGATTTATTAATAAACGAAAGATGCACATTTGGGGGATTAGAGTGAAAGAACACTGAGAAAAGATTAACCGTGCGTATCCTAAGACAGAACAGCTGTAGGTAAAGGACGGGCCTCATTAAAAATGTTTCAATAGTCTTCATATGTTCGTCTACGGATCATGAAGAAGCAATTAAATATTTATTAATGCTAAATTTAGAAGAAGGACAAGAATGGAAAAACGTCGACCGGTCTCAACCCCAGGACCTCCCGCTTTCCGGGTGAGTACCCTACCACTGAGCTAGTCCGAGTCGACGTCCCGAGGACTGATTCAACATCTCTCCACTCCAGTTAACCAAAGCTAGGCTCACCTACAATTTACTAATCACATTATTCACAACCTAATTTCTAGGAATTCAGTGAAGAATTGACATTTTGTTCGAGTCCTGGGTCAGTTCGACAATTTACCATTCTTCATTTTCTTCTAAATTTAGCTATATGCTCTTTACCTGAGCTTAATTGAAGCATTTCAACTTTCTTTGACTTGAATTACATGCACTTTTGTTCAATTTACAATAATGATTTTTTCTCGTTGTTACAGAAGAATCACTGAAATTTATTTTTAACCCAAATTCTAAAGAAGCAAATCCTTTCTTATACATTTCACAGTCTTTATTCATAAACAATTTGACTTATTTTGTGTCCTATTAACCGTTCTGTATTTCCCAGATTAAATTTTTAAGAGGGGACCGACTATTTGCTTAAACGTCGTTTCGCTTGCAAACTTCATACTTGGACAAATGGTAGCGGGAAGTAATTCAATATCATATATTAATTATTTAATTAATTTTAATGCCTTTTAACGCTAGCAAGAGCTGTATAAACGATTGTTGGGAGAGTAGCCGGGGTGTCGTAATTACGCAAGGACCACACTCGCCGCTGCTCATCCTGGGATGCAATCAATAATCGACGACTTGGCAAGCGGGTAACGATGCAAGGGAATATTCATTACACAGAGTACCGCAGACCTTGCGCGTCTGCAGATCGCATGACCAAAGGGAATAGATCATCAACCACCAGAAATATTTAATCTATGATAACAGCTCTTCTCCGCTCTCGTCCGTCCGTCCGTCGGTCTCATCAATTACATAGATTTCTTTTGAAAAACGGATCTGCTTGTAATTAAAACTTTTGAAATTCGTCACCTTTCAAACAAACTTCTGTTTAGGTACGAAAACAATGGCTCATAAAAACCACACGGCTCCAGCCCCCAAAAGGACCATTTATTATATCATAAATATTTGTCCGCAATACCGTGAAAAATTTTAAGGGTTATTGATAATTAATTTAAATTTTCATCGCTTTCAGGTACCAAATGAAGTTTTCTACCGAAATTTCGGAGGGTGCAATTGTGATAATTATATTTTCAGAATCCTTAATTTTTTTTTTGCTAGCGCTTGCGTAATCAAGATGACAATTTTCACTGTTCACGATTTTGAGAAGGTATACAAAATATTTTCGCAGACTAGGAAGCAGAAAATTCTCAGTGGTCATTAATGACGAAATAAATCCCGTAGCTAGTGGACACTTTAGGCATGCTGTCAGCACATACGCGATAGTAAAGAAGAAATATTTAATTAACAAGGAGTAGAAAAAGCAGGCAAAAAACAAGAGTTCTTATACGGAAGATAACGATAAACAGCAGACGAGTGGTTAACAACAAATAATAGGCCTTGGATATTAGCCTTTGCAATATTTAATAGTTATATTATCTGACATCAGCTGAATAAATAAAACGGCCGAACGGTTCAGAAACAATTTAATAAAAAATAACAGGACGTTACATTCCCCCTTGTTGGTACTTCTTCTTGTGTACAAGTTTTAAATAATAAACTGATTAATATGGTTTAGTTAACGTAATATTGTGCGCTTTAAATAAATAATCAATCTTGGAACGAATTTTTTTAGAAGTATGTACCTCTCACATGCAATGCACTTACAGTTGTACATCTGAAGAAGTCCCAAAACAGGAATGAAACGTAATAAATTGTTTCTGACGTATTGACCGTTTTATTAACTAATTTATAGTAGCTTAACACATATTTAATATCTAATTTGAAATTTTTTCAGCTGTTTTTACTTTTGTGGATGCCAAAGAAAGTTATTTCAATATAAATACATTATTTTACACTTAGAAAAATAATTGAGTATAATATAATTTCTAGAGTAATACAAATTTTCTTCGTAAAATACTTAAGCATTGTGGTTGAGTAGTTAAACTAAAGCAAGTGGTTTTTGTATTATTGATTACAAAATATAAATTAAGTACTTTATTTTTTACAAATTTCGTACTTTCTCTTTTCTTCCCCATAAAATGTCTGAAAGGGTGATAAAAGTCGTATAAGGGGCACAATCTTTCACGATTTTTGTAAAATTCAAATTCTCAGTTTGCACATCAAAGATCTATGGAATCACTAAAAATTTTAAACATGAAGAATTAACGACCCGTAAAACAGGATTATACAACAAATAATTTTGACCATAAAGTAGAATACTCGACCACCCAATACATTTATTTATTGACAAGGAACACAATGGATGGTCGAAACGTCGACTTAATGTTCCAAACTTTTTCAATATTTATTTTATTAGTCTGCTATATGGGTATCTTCATATGTATACATTCACAGACGTTAATTGTTCCTATAAATGAAAATTTTGTAATTGCTATAGGTTTATTAGGATTTAAATTACATAAATTTTATTTTGTATCTGCTATGAAAATAAAACTACGAGAAAATCGTAAGTAAAACCATTAGACATATTTCTTAATATAGAACAACTAATGATAATTTTTCGTGGAGTAAGGGTTTAAGTTACAACGTTTCCGCCCAAAGTGTAGAAAATGGAGACCGATAGAAAAACAAGCCGTAATTGCGATCGGTAGAATGGCCTTTCTGACAAAGTGTACTAACGCGGCCATTAAATTTCTTTGAAGTCTCCTAGATGGGACGCTGAAAGTACGCTACGACATTTACTCTTTCATCAGCATTCTTTGACCACGTTTCGCTCAATTAAAGTACATCATCATTTCGAAAAATAATTCTGCAATACCTTCCTGGCTACCGGACAGAGGCATAGATAATAATGAAAAACAGTTCACTAGCATTTTTTTTGGTTGTATCCCCAGATTATTTAGTATATTTCATGGCGTTGGAAAGGCAGAACCACTTACGGAGTACCTGATTTTAAAACAAATGTTTACAGCAGTTACCAAACATCAAAGACAAAAGAAGATAATATCCTACCAGTAGCTTTCATCTCATTCTGATATTATCATCAGAAAAATAAATTATTTCACGTTTAACACCTCGTATTGTGAAATATTTCATTTTCTAAGTCGAAACCAAAATGTAACTGTTATAATAACTTTCTTTTAAATGTTGGACTGATTACCAGTTTTCTTGCCTTTAAAAAAATTAATTCATTCCACTGTCAAGTTTTATTCATATTTCATCGATAAATATATAGAATTTTTAATAATATTTTTACCTAGAATAAAAACTTAAATTCGTAAGTCTATGCCTAACAAAATATTTTTAGTAATTCTAGTCTGTAATCTAGGTCAATATTTAAAAACATAGGGAAGTTATTTATATAATAATAAAATTGTCACCAGTAGACAGTTTTTATTACTCTTCAAATGCTTATTTTTTTTTGGAAATTTTCGGGATTTTGAGGTTTCTTATTTCATCAGCGTACAGTTTATAATTTTTTTAATATGCTATTCTCTTCCTTAGTTTCCCTTAGCTTCCTGCCTCCCGCGGTTTTTAAATTTAATTATAAACTTACAATATACTCCCTTAGAGAGAATTACGCATGCTGTTATGGAAACTATTTATTAATACTTCTGCGTTCTTACATATCCATTCCTTTCTTCTGAAGTCTTTCAGATTTTCTGCGTTTATTTGTCGGGTAGTCACACTATTAATTTTATAACTCGTATGACGGGTTATTTTTATCGATAGTCATTCTTTGGAAATTCGTTGCATTTCTATTATTACCGAAGGACTTTGGATATTTTGTTAAAAATGAGAGTTAAATTACTTAAAATATTAATTTCTAGTAAATTATTTTTTAACACAGTTCTTAATCTCAAAGTAAATTAACCTATACAAAATAATAATTTCAAGTTAAGAAAATCGCGACTTATGATTTAAATTAAGTTAATTACAAGTATATATTTAATAGGAAAAAATAGTACGGTTTGCTGACATAACATTATACCTTCTAGTTGAATATTTTCCGGTGAAAATAGAACGCGGTTTATTCTGCTTCCGGTCTACGAAGTAATTGTTTTCCCTGTTGTTCGCCTCTCTTTCTCCAGATATTTTAGCTCCTGTTTCTCTTGGTATAGTCGATAAAATAATGCTAGACATTACTGCGTATTCCAAAATAAACACCGAAAAAATTCCCAAGGACATCCCTCCTCTTTGTAAGTGCGGAATCCCGTGCTCGACGGAGAACGAATAATGATTGGTGACTACATGTCACGTGGGGTGGCGTTTTCCCATAGTGACGGGAAAAAGGAGATTTAGGCTGAGAGGTGAGAAGGCGGTAAATTACGCAACGTAGCTTGGGAGTTGAAGGGAAGACGATGCAGGGGAGGCGAAAAGTGAGTCTTGGTCGCAAGTTGAAGGGTGGCGGGAAGTTAAATTTTGCTTGGAAGTTGAAGGAAGGAGGAAGCAGGGGAGAAGAAGAAAACTGGTTTTCCTCAAAACACCGGGCAGTACCAGATCTATTGCCTTTTCTGTCAACCAAGAGAAAGTTCATAACTCGACCTGGAGGAAGTTCCACTATCGGCATCGAAAGACGACATAAAATCAAACAGGTTCGTCCTGAAAGAAAGTAAAATCTCTGCTACACGTTTTTACCCCAGTATTTAGCCCTGAGAACTCCCGTTGAAAATTAAGTAGTAATTTCACTTAATATGTATAAATAAAATTATTAAATATTTTATAAACGCAAATAGTTTGTTAAATAATTTTAAATACCCCCTCCTCCCATTTATCATTTTACAGTACTTTGGATCATAAACTTCGTAATATTCTCACTTTCTTTGCCATCTGCACGACGTTCTCCTTTATTTCATATTGGATGTACAATTTATTTACCTTCAAAACTAAATTTTGTTTTGTTTTAATTTAGTGTCGATGATGTTAAAACTTATATTGGCTTCTCTGTCGGTGCTAGGGTAGTTTAAGCACAATATTTTTTGACGTTCGACGATAAGTATTTTATAAATTTGAAATTCTCAGTTTGAATTAGAGGTCAGCTGAAAATAAATTTCCAATAATTGAAAGCATACACCGGTCTACTAAATTATTGGGTCGTTAACAAAATCATGCTGGATTTGAGACTGACCGAAACTACAGGACGCTTCACACGGAACCTGTGATCTTCGGAGCGACGGATAAAGGATGGAAACGTCAACAGAGGCCTATTAACAGTTGATTACAGAGTCAACCCCCCCCCCCCCCACTGGGTTCTGATTGTCAAATCAGCACTAACAAGACACACGGCTCCTGCACGAGTTCTAATTAACAATCACAGGAAAATAAATACAGTACTTTATTCATAGACATTTAAATTAATTATTATTAAATCGTTCAAATGAGAACATTTAAAAAGAACTGTTGTAGTTGCTTTGTTTGAAAACTTTCAGATTCGAATCAGGTGCCTCAAATTATTTTCCTCTTCCCGTTTCCTTTAAAGAATATTAACAACGAGCTCGTGTGCATCGTTCCGTATATTTTCAAGCACGAAGTTCTGCAATATTACCTGATAGCTGCTCAACAGTTGGCGCCTATTTTAATATTCATACAGACGACAGTCACGGACTGCCATGAAGCAACAGGTAGGCAGGCAGAGAGAATTCCGACGTCCGAGGTACTCAATAAAATGTATGAAGTAAGGAAAGGCTCAGATATTCAACTTCTCATTACGTCATTACAAAACAACGTGTTTTCAAATCGCACTATTTAGGGTTCCTTATAAAACGATTAATAGTGTCCAACATCAACTATTTGCGTTTATCTCATAAAACGGAAAATTTTCAACAGTTCTTTTAAATCCCACCTAATATAATGTTATATAGAGGAAATTTTAAATTTATATTCTTAACTTTGATTTTAATTATATAAAATAATGTACAGTTGTACTTTATGACAGTTTATTCCGAATATTCAGATAAAAATAACGTTTTGCTACTTATCTGTACTTTCTTCTTGAGGGAAGATTCACGTAAAAAGTAGTGAAACTTGAAATTAGAGAAACAATCTTCTGTAACCGTGCGAACCAAAGTAGTTTTCTTCATAGTCAAACTACGTGGAAGTTTACAATTTCAAAATTCACTTAATTTAATACATAACACTTCAGTCAAGTGAACCTGAAAAAGGTATAAAAAGTCATAGACAGTATACCATGTCACGGGTTTTGTTTAGTAAAATTGTCTGTTATTGGCCATAGACTACAATCTCTCTGGTTAAAGACTGTTAGTCTCTCATGTTTTACATCTCAGTCTCATAAAGTCTAAAAACACTGGTGAAAATATGTTTAATATTGCTTTGTAATCAAGCAGATCAACCAACTATTCAGTTATAAATACTTAGAAAATTATTGATTTATTTTTTCAAAAATTTCAGATAGAAATTATATTCTCTTTTTTGCTTAGATAAATTGTATCTAATGTCGATAAAAAAAAGACGTTATTCCTATATATTCCAAATAAAATCATCAAGGAGGAAGTTGCATATCCTGACCAACAGGTTGGAGATAATCTCTAATTGTAAACTCTCTCGTTTCACGAGGTTGCCAATTATAAACAAAGTAAATATTTAATATAGTTTCTAGACTAATATTATCCATGTCAGCACGTGGCACTTGATGTTTCAAACAACGTGAGTTTCTACAATATTTTAGGTAAAATAGCACAAGTCTGTATGTGTATAAAGGTTCACTCGTGTTTGGCTTCAAGGCTGTTTCAGTGCACTGGACACTATTGATACAAGGAACTATAAGTGAAAATTATTGTTGTCGATTTTTTAAAATTTTTGGATGATTTGTGTTTAAATGGTCAGTGGAGAAGTGTGGTTGGGGGTGGCGGTGAAATAAATTTTTTTAGACAGAGGTTTCTAATTCGAGAGATTCAGATACTTAAATACCTTGGTCGACGTTCTATTGTATCTACTTTCAATTAGAACCGATTGCTGGAGTTAGTGCATGCACCATAATGTCAACTGCAGGATCTCATATCTACATCTGACAAGCCGAATCTGGTGCCGACAGCAGAGAGCAAACATCAAGGAGGAAGTTGCAGATCCTGACCAACAGGTTGGAGATAATCTCTAATTGTAAACTCTCTCGTTTCACGAGGTTGCCAAAGTAAATATTTAATATCAGAAGGTTATGACTATAAAGAGATTAAAGTAAAATAAATCTCTGCAGTAAAATTGCCTGTATGTGTGTTTGTTCATATGCAAGCTCCGCATACATATCGAAACGGGTGGACCGATTTCTGTCCAAATTTTGAACACGTGTTAGATGCGACACAAAAAGTAACCCTGTTTTGGCGAAACTCGGCGGGTGTGGAGAGGCCCGAAATTTTTTAATAAGCAAAAACGGACGTTATTTCCAACATATAAATACATTTCTGTGTTAATTAATATGATAGCATGTCCTCCGGTACTGTTAGCGTATAATTTCATCCCCATCCATAGATCTAAGGGGAGTATTCTTAGGTGGAGTGTTATCAGAAAAATACAACCAGAGAACAATCGAGATTGGCTTCTAAACCAAAGTAATGTGAGACGCTGAGTTTCATTCTGTCGTTACAAATATAATTGAAGTTATACTTAATCGCCTAAGAGGTGATGGAAGGAGATGAAACAAACTTCCGCATACTATTTTTAACAAATAGAGCAATTTCGATCAAATTTTGAACACGTTTTTGGCCATCCGAAAATCAGCACTGTAGGGGTAAGACACAGCTACCACCCCTTGGGACGGTGGTGGAGGTTGTCGAAATTTTTAAATATGTATAAACAACACTTATTTTCTCCTAATATACATATTTTTCAGGGTCCATTAATTTGATAGTGTTATCGCTAAATTTATTTGAGTATAATTTCAACCCCGTCGAAGAGTAGTCACAATCACTTTCGCGATAAGAGACGGCAACAACCCATAGTTTGGAAGGGGATGGAATTGGCGTACATTTTTTAATATGCAATTAAGGCTGATATTTGAGCCAAATAAATACAAGCGGCCGAAATTGGATCGAATGAATATTTTTTGTGGTTAAATAATTAAATACTTAGCGGGATAATATAAATGAACTCCCGGGAATTCAGCTAGTATTAAAATTAAATTAAATAAATATTAATTTAAACAACATACAAAATAATTATGTTAGGACTCATCACTTTTTAATCAAACAATGGAATACCCGAATAATAAGCACAATAATTAAAAAAACTAAACTAAATATTCTCGATTAAATGAAGGATAATAAAACTGAAGAGAAATATTATGGCACACTTTATTGGTAAAACATGTACCTAAATATTATAGAATGCGAGTAAAAATTTAAAGTACAGGAAAAATTCGCATTCTGACAGAGTTCAAATTGAACTGGACTACGTTACAGGAGATTGACATTATTGTTCTTTTCAAACGGGATCCGTAATGGATGAGAACAGATAAATACACTAACGTTGCAACATCGCCTCTCTCTTTCCCCTCAACAAACACTGAAGAGCTGTGTGGAAAATACGAGACAACGCCGCAACAATTTTATTGGAACATCTTCAAGGTGAAAACGGCTCCCAATTGAAAAGGACTGTAGCTACTCACTCTCATCTAATGCCTTAGACCATGCCGCTTCTTAAAATTCTTATTAACTGTTTGCGAAGAGAGGAATGTGGTGAATGAACCCAATGTACTAACATTAAATTTCGTTAAATATTGTAATAACGTTTAGTAAAATTATTATGTAGGGTTTGAAGTAAACACTGTTTAAGACGTGACACGAAAACGAAACGCAGAATTATTACCAACTATTTAAGTAAAAAATATAAGAATAAAATTGTAAAATTTATTATTTCGGAATTAAATTTCAAACTAAGGTTATTAAAATTTTAATCACGTCAGTCGGAGTGCTTAAGTGTCTAAAGATAATCCTTCCTCTGACAGGTGTTTCCAATTTTTCTATTCTAGTTTCTCATTCCATTAATGCTTATAAGTAATTTCTGACAGGTGTTTCCAATTATTCTATTCTAGTTTCTCATTCCATCAATGCTTATAAGTAATTTCTGTTATCAGTGATATTCCCTCATGGTGGGGGAGGCTTTCGAACACGATATCGCCGACATATAGATCCTCAGTGTTTGTGAAGGGAAAGTTGTGGGCATACTGCGAAGGTCAACAGATCAGGTACGGTACATATTGAATAGACGGGCTCTTGGGGCCAATTAATTCGGCAAATAACACACATACTCGTCGGTCTCGAGCGCAGGGAACTGATTTTCATAAATATCAATCGTGCAGCATTATCACAATGGAGATGTAGTTTTCATGTTAGTCACACGCGTAATAAAGACTGACACCGCTTCGAATCTAGATCTCACAATAGAAACCACTTTACATAAAATCATTCACGAACAATTACATTAACGACCCCATTCATGCTGCAGAAACCGAAATTATATATATGAATTATTGTGAACTAATAAATCGTTAAATACCATAATATCCAAGCATGTTTTGGGGACTCATGAATCATTTCAAGTAAAAAACAAAATTAATATAAAAGGAGCCATGGAGTCCGGTCCATAATCAGCTTTATTTTTGTACCTGAGAAGTCTCAAAATAGAGACAAAACGTAGTGTAGTTCATTATTTGAATAAAATAAAAACTGACAAGTAAAGACCAATGACCATAAAAGTAAAAAAATAATGAAAAATTCAATGAGAATACATAATTACTTTTTCTTCTAACAAAATTTTGAATTCTTGCCTAATTAATTTTTAGTGAATTATAAAAGTTTAATTAATAAATATTGATAAAGACCAATAGGCGAGAAATAATTTATTAAAAATAACACAACATTTCGGTCCTGTATATGAGTATGCATTAATCAATAGGTCATGAATAGTACATGCCTTTAGAAATTTCTATCCAAAAGTTTATTATTTAGTTAAATTATTTACTATTACTGAAAAAATTACAAGTAATATTTTGATTTATATAACTGTATAAGACGTTTGAGAAATAATTATTTGTTTTGAAAAATTCTATCTATTAAGCTTTCAACAGTATCTAACTAAACAATGCTCAAAATAGGAAACCCTCGAGTATATCGTGGTATTGTGCGATTTAACGGAGAAAGATGTGCGTACAATTTTCTCCGAAAATAACGCTCTTACAGTAATAGAACTGGAAACTTAATTATTATCAGTCGACAGGGACCTTCAAATTTTTTTGACGGTAGGTTTCCTCGACGATGGATCGGTCGTTCTGGATAAAATGATCCAGCCTCATTTCACTAGCTTCCAAGGTCACCGGACATCTCTGAGTGTGATATTTTATTGTGGGGGTATATAAAAAACTCGATTTACGTGTCTCAGCTTCCAGAAACAATGTTTGAACTGCGGAACCTCATATCGATAGCCGTGGAAGAAGAAACAGTGTAGTGTGTAGAGTGTAGAACGAATTTGAATATGGGAATACAGAATCTTTGAACTGTTATGAAAAAGATATGTAATTGACACTAATTATATGTATATACATGCCCACTATTTATATATTACATTATATTTAATAAATTGAAGTAGGATACAAAGTGGGAATGGGAAAGGTCAGTCAATACGTTAAAAGATTGCGTTAAATGTTGAGGATCAACTTTAAGCATCAGTAATCATGTTCTTAGAAAACTCTTGGATAAATTGATAATCTATCAAAAATATTGCACTTAAATCATGTCACATTATAAATTTAGTAAATGGCCAACGTTACCAAAAAAATATACTATATACGTCTGTTTAAAAAAAGTGTGTATGTCATACAAACCTTAAAATGCCGAAACGTCAACGATTGTGCAACAACAAATAGTTTTGTATTTCAGAAACGTAATTTTGAGTTATATTTCCAGAAAGTATGCCATGCCATAGAGGATTGTGCGTCTTCCTGCAGGAAGACCCTAATGAGAGTCTTGATTGCGCCGTTGGCCAGGCTGGGGGACATATTAGATCAGAGTGATGTTTTTAACTTCCATGACCTCGTTGCCACGTTCAAGGCTAACGAGCTAATTCAAGGGAGATGATGGCAGTCGGGAGGAAGGGAAAGTGCGGGGGTTGGTGAGGATAATCTTGTTCTCGCCGAGGATAATCCCTCCACCAAGAACATCGTATCTTGTAGCGCCATGTTGCCTTTGGGAAACTATTTCACCACGTATTTAACAAAACAACAGAGATCTCACTCAAACGACAGCTGTGCGCTCCAGAAGTAAGATCACCGTTTTTTGTGAATATATAATATGCGAGAACGACGATATGAATACTTCACAATATTGACACCACTTTAAATTTACCGAGAACGACATTTCCACTTAATGAAGCCCTAAACTATATGAAACATGGAGCCCCTCTATAACCCCCAATATTCGATGTTCTCGGAAACCAAAAGGGTGAAACTAAAATTCAATTTATTAGTATATTGATAGTAAAATAATAAAAAATTGCATTTGGGTTAGCTGATTGAACATGATCGTTAATTACCACGATCAAAATCATTTTTCAAACACAGTTTTCTGACTGTAAGTTTACTGATGAAGTCTTGAAAGGGATACGAAACGTCGCATTTATATTAATTAAATAACAAAATTATATGCTTACTTATTGGCCGTCTATTTATTTATTGCAAAATCATTTTTATTCATAATAACATAATAAATCTCCGACAGAGGAAAAAAAATAATAATTAAAAAACACGCGGTATTATTTATTAATATATAATAATGTAGTAAATTTATCACTTAATGATCTATTTGTTATGGAATAATAATTTCTATAAATGAAACACGGAGAGTGTCTAAAAGTCATAAATGGAAAATGTTATTCAAAGAAAAACATTTTGTCTCCAAATTTCGGGACCTCCTCAGTATTTTCTACAACAAATACAATTAAATACTGATAGTTAAATAGAAATTAATAAACAAAATTGGTATGATGCTGTGTTATAGTAGTACATAAACTTCTTGGAGCTTCTGCAACGTCCGGGGGCAATTGACGATAAATCCGGCCAAATTCTAAACTAATAAATAATTTTGGAGAAATTTACCTAAAAGTTTATCTGTCATTTAGTAAAATAAAAAAACGGCAATAAATTCCTAAATAAATTGCAATATAGTGTTCAAAAATAAAATCAAACAAAACTTTTCATTCCTAAGCTTAGGAACCTATTGTTACTTCAATGATTAAATGTAAATCAACAATTCAATTTATTCGAAACCAATAAATAAATTTAGTAAAACATGGTTTCTTACGTAATTAGAAATGTTAAAGGGATTGAAACACCTTTGAATAGGAAAATTTAAGTAATTTATAATTGATAAGTGAATTTTAAGAGTTTAGTGAAGTATCAGTCATTTGTACAATAAAAGTTTCAATAATTGGTTTGGGTAGAATATTAAATTTATATTCGAAGCACCTCCTTCAACGTAAAAGAGGTATGGTATTTAACGTGGTAGAAAATGTTGATTTATATCACCATAAAGACCAAAAAGAAAATTTGATTTCTAAATTATTGTCCTGCTAGTTTCATTAATAAACATATTAGAAGCAGACTCAATTCTTTGATTTATAAATAAATAATTCATTCACAATTACTAATAGTAAAAATTCTTAATGTTTCATTGTTTTACCATATTTAGAAAAATAAATTAACCTGTTAGCCAATTATGGGTTGCGTGTAATATTTTACTGTTTTTTATTTCACATTTTTAATTATGTAAGTAACCGAATGGTTATAAATTTATTATTATTTTTAGATATTAACTGTTTCTGCGCATTTATATTTGTTTGTATTTATTTCTAGAAAGAACTAAAGACGTTCCTAAACTAGGGGATGAAACTTTTTATAATTACTAATTTTTTACTTAATTTCTATTGGTGATGTTTGGTCAGTTTATTGAAATTTATTTAATATTTAGCACTGTCCAGGAAGGTTATGGAGACGTAGTGGCGTAAGGTGACGTAATATCACATTATGTACAAAAAAATTAATTCATTGTTAGGGATAGTCAAAGATATTGAAATTTGTTTAAGTGGGTTCCGTCAGTGTCAAAAAATAATATTTAATGATAATTGGGCTAGCTTAGCGTTGTACTTTACAATGCATCACAGTTAATATACCTTGCTGACTTCAAATCTTTTTTATCCAACTAAAGCCATGAATAGAACAGATGTATAAGCATTAATAATGATTAAAAAATATTATAATTTATGTTTCATATTTTTTTTACAAATTCGGAAGCGGTCAGCTCTTGCCTGGTCTACGCATGTGAACGGTTCAATGCGAGTTCTGCTCTGGCAATTTCACATATCCGCAATCATTTCATTTTAAATACCAGGTACACATTATTTTCCTATTTACTAAAAGAATATCTGAAAATGAGCCAGCGTGCAAACTCCGTGTTGGAAACGTCCAGAGTGTTGCATGCAATCTGCCAAGTCGCTCGACAGGCAGCTTGGAGAAGGTAAGCGATGTTTCTGATTCCCTCCGGGCGTGTGGGGGGAAGTCTGCTGCTAGAACACGTGTGGTGATGTGTGTTTGCGTGGCCCACACGCACTCTCTGGGTGCGTGACGTCACGGCCAGGTCGCACGCACCACTATCGACCCGCACCTGTTGCACCCGGGGCTCTCGCCTCAGCTCGGTCCCTTCCTCGGGCTAACCCGCACTCGCCTCCAGGCTACAGCACTTATAATGGATCATCCATTTACAGCCATCAATTATATATACATTTACTGCTCATTTATTTATTCCGTTGCTCAGATGCTCATTAAATATAAATTAGATGTAATTAATTTACTGACACTTAATAAATACTAAAAATTATTACCGGCACCTTTAGCCTTCTTCATGGAGCGTTATAGAAGAAATAAGCTTTACAAACCAGAAACAATAGCTGCGGACTTCGACCTGTATAAATCCTAGTACGCGGACTCTTTGCCCCGCAACATTGTCACTCTAGCAATCGTGTCCTCATATGAATCTGAATTTTGAGACTTAATGCCTCATGTGTTCTAGGGAACTGTCGCTTACTGGGATATCAATCGCTAGTTTTTGGGCCATACCACGAAAAAGGGCCGAAAAACCAAAACAGAACAGTGGTGGATCCGTGAACTGTACAAAGATGGTAATAAACACGGCCATCTCCTCCTAAACATACTGTAACGGTGAAACATATCTGCTCGGACTTTGACGGTGCGGAGTCAAAAGAAAGGGGACAGTATTTGAGCCAGGGGCAATAAAACTCAAACATCACGGCGCGCCTGGTGTTTTTTTCCAATTTCGGTGAGATTTGGCGGCATCGGTTGGTGTTGTAAAATAATATTTTGGGTTTCTCGAATTTATAAAGCCAGTTTGACTTACTAAATTAAATTTTATTTTAATAAGTTAATATTTATATTTAAAAGAGCATGAGACTATCAACAGGGTTTAATTGTGGGCCGTGTAGCAATGAATAGAGTCCGGGCGCGTAAATACATACAGTTTCCCTTTTTTCTTTCTCTCGTCCGCGGCGCTGGAGCAAGCAGCTGGAGTCCGCAGGTTCGCCCCTCGGAACTCGTAGGTCATGATGTTCTGCCACGATCCCTGTTCGAGGACACCCTTCCTCGTAGTCCCACCTTTACGTGGCAAGTGATCGATCGTAGACCAACTCCCTCGTTGATCCTTCCCCTAACTCAGATCATCGCAGACTCCTCTTTTTGTCTTAATTTCTCCTGACGTTGCTTCTAGGACCCTCCTTTTGGTATGCCACGCGATCATGACATCCAATTGCATCTCGAGACATTTTCCGCCATTTCCAGGGTTCCTAGAAGGTTCTGCAGGTCGATGACTTTCCCTGCAGACTCATGTCATCTTACTAATCCTCCCGGGGTGAAAAACATCACGATTTTCGTTGGGATGCAGCCCTACCGACTCTCGCTTGCTTGACCACCATAAAAAATTACGCTCATTACAGTGTTTTCCACCGAAAATCCTTGAAGGAGAGGGGCAAACTGTGACCCCCAGAAAAGCGTAACCATAACTGTTATTGGTCAATATACACCCCTGCCACCGTGGTTACACGAACTAAAGAAGAGCAGAGAGATTTTTGATAGAGATTTCGAGAGACATTGCTAGACAGATGAATGGAATTTAGGCAAGGAAGATTTCGAGACTAATGATTGGAGTTAAATTAAGGGAGATTGTGGAGACGAGAGCGGTGGATCGGGTGAGATTAGAGGCAGGAAGAATAGCAGCGGCGGCATTGACTTGGATGGAGCAAATTGCAACGAGGAAGACGCTGGAAGGTCCATTATGTCGACACGGTAATTACCCTTGTAACTTTATACTGATTTCCTATACTATACTGAGTAGATTTTGTGTGAAATATTCTGATCTATGAGAAGGTCCATAACTTACGACCATGAGTTTAGAGATAGATAATTGTTTGTTATAAGGATAATTTTTATGTAAATATATATGTAGTGTTAATTAAGAAAGAATTGCCGGCTTAAACGTTGGAAATATCAAAATTGTAACACTGATGTAAGTTTGTTTAGGTTAAAGTAAATTGGTTTCTTTTTTATTATAAAAGCTTATTATTAAGATTTTAATATAGAACTAAAATAATTAATATCCCACCCATTCATTTCAACCCTAACAAAGGAGGAAGGAATGCGATTCTGAGGATGACACCAGTAGATTTCGAATATCTAGTGGAAATGGTTGGTCCCATATTTATAGGAAAGAGACCCGCTTCAGGCAGCCATTTTCTGGCAATCACCGACCGTTTCCTGCCTTCAATAAACCTTCAAGGTATTTTACAAACCCTATATATAGTATAAGCATATGTAAAAAAATTATAATTTTTTATCAACATAACGGGAAGCACATCGATTATCAACGTTAAGAGCTAATAGAATTATGTCAATTTGTAACAAATTTTAGGTATTATTTCTAATTATTTCAGGTAACACTGCACAGAGGTTCCACTTCCCCACGAGCCAGACTGTCTTCTACGTAGCACTGATTGATATATTGGATCACCTCATTAATATGCATCTCCTCTAATCGGACGTAGTATAATGATACACGAAACTACAATCACTTCTGGCGTAATCATCATTGTGATCCCAGAATCCATTAGTGTACCGAGACATATATTTCCTTCAATTATTTCCCTCTTCGAAAACACTTTGGTGCCTGTGAAGCAGCTGAAAAGTGCTGGTGAATAACATAATAAAATATTGCAACGCCTGGTTTGTTAATTTAAGGCTGTAATCAGCTAAAAAGAATAACTAATAATATTAATAAAAATGAAAATTAGAGTAACTTTTTTGAGTGTCAGGGTGGCTTCAGGTTGTAGTAGATGTAGGTCTACTTAGTCAATATCAGAAATAGGCAAAAGTTTGGATGAACCAACACAATCACTTTACAAATCAAACGTTTTTTATCTTTAGTGAAGTGATTGTTATTTAATATTCACTTTATAGGTATTTCCACCAATCTCTGCCGTTTAAGACTCGTCTCTCTGCATATATTTTTGTTTCAAATCAGATAAGCTTCCTAACAATATCCGCCATAAAATATCCAGAGGTCATACACCTTCCGCCAAAGGTGATATCTTTCTTTCTCCGCCTTAGGCAAAGATATGTTTCCGTTTTCGTCACGCTGCATCATCTCCAAAGTAATATATAATTACTTAATTAAATCTATTTGATAGTCAAAACCAGTCATTAAGTTCATTGGTTCTAACCTTTATTCAATATTAGTAAAAAAATTAAGAAATTCTTTGCATGACCAGATCAAAATTGTTATAAGCTACGACGACGTCAGGTTTAAATTATTATGATGGAAAACATACTTTCTTGGATTAAAACATCCACTATTATATTTAGAATCATGAATTTTTTAGGCGGTTTTATATTTAAAAAAACATTGACGATCAGCTGCTCGGACTGATTAAACTATTATTTATAAATATCATTTTATATATTATTAATTTTATAATTAATAAATAAAATTAAGGCCCAAATAAATAAGTAAATAGATTTAATTAGTAATGTAATTAGTTTATCAATTTAAAAATGTAATTCTTATATTTATTTTACTATATTGAAAATTACACTTCATATTTTAACTGAAAAATTTTATTTATTTAAAATTAATATTGATTTCATAAATTTTGTGTGTAGTTCCCTGGTGAAGTCCACAAAGTTGAATGGAACGTTGTATTTATGTTAAATAAATTTATTTCCTGACTTATTTGACCGAATTTTTACTTATTTATTATTATTAATTATTTATTTTTTCCCGACCTTTTCGTAGCAACAGATTCTGAAAGGGTGTCATTGAAGTCAGTATTATTATTCGACACTCACTCCGTACGTAAAAAGTTTTGTTCTAGTTCAAGGCAAAATTTTAGTAGCATTCAAGGCAAAGTTTTGAATGACATTCCATAACTAGGTCCCTGACCTTCGTCTTGCAGCACTTCCGTCACTGAGAGAACCTTGACTTGACTCTAAGTATAGACAAACTTTTCAGTCGCATTTCCGGTGCCCAGTAACGAGTCTCATTATAAGCCGACTGACAGCGATGCAACGGGGAAAGCAAATGTAGAGACAACCGAACGTAATAACTAAGAGGAGTGACGAAACAATTACAAGTTGTGGCACGTCGACCACAGCTACCAACATTAAATATTCATGGATGCAAATAAACTTTTTGCACCATAATTTGTAATGCATAAAATTCGTTTGAAGACAAAAAATTAAATGAAACGCAGTAAAATATAGTTCGGGGATTGGCTGTAGCCGTCGTACATGTAATATCGTACGTGACGTACATTAAATACAACAAAATTACCTGTGAACATCCGACTGTGTAAAAATGATACTTAAATACGTTTAATTAGAACTTGAGGGAACCATAACGAAAATTCATAAAAGAAAAGAATTTATTCTCTTTAATCATCAAAACCTATGTTAAATGATAAGTTGTAAACAAATGAGAAATTCAAATTTTCCAAATCTAAGCAGGCGCATTTTTTTGAGTAACTCGCTTTCTACAAGTTTCTGTATAATATTATGTTTATAAGGTATTCAACGGGATAAAAAATATTTTAAATTGGTGATTATTAACAATAGAAAATAATTAAACAATACCTTCATCTAACGTTTTTTCAGTTTTAATAACCATAAAGTTTACTTTCATTATATAAAGTATATTTCGTGCCAGGCATATATTTCCTATTAAAATAAATATTAAATTTCAAAAACTCTGGAATATTCTTCAATAATCTATAATAATTTTCAAGCATTGTAATTCAAAAATATTAAAAAACTATTAACATGTAGCTGGTTGATATTTTAAGAACTAATTTCTTAGATACTTGGGAGAAGAAATATCAAATGAATAGCCGATTTTAGAAATAACACTTTTTAATATTACAAACTTATTAACTGATATTTTAAATAATATTTTCCTTTGCTGTGTGCCCGGCGTTGCCCAGTAATTCCATTACATTATCCCGACGTAATATTTCATTCCACATTAATCTCTTATTTTAGATAGATCGCCACATTTTTGATAATTAACCTTTTAAACACTGAAATTAAAAAAATTTATTTAGGAGGTTAAAGGGAATGCCACCGAATGAACATTTGTTATTCAAACAATGTACCTTTCACATTTACACAAAATATTATTTCAGATCCACTTCATTTGTTCAATGTCGAATTTCTCAATGATAAATTGACTCAGCATTCACGCAATTACAATACACAGAAGATATAAGAACTCAGCAATCGAAATGACAAAACAATGCCAACCTACGAAGCAATAAACGTGCGCATTCTTATGGCAAATCTTACAGATTATTCAAACAATCAGGTTTAAATTTTGGGATTATATGTTTCTTTTTATGTGAGAAATTCAAAACGAAAGTAAATAAAGTATTAATCTGATAATCAGAAATAAAAATTGAGAATTTCGACAACAGCGCCACCAACAGGAACCAGCTATAGCTAATAACCATACAGGGTAACCCAATAAACAAAAAACACAAAGAAGTCATCGAAATCTATTACTAGTTTAGGAGGAGAAGAATTACGGACACACACCGGAAGTATATATATATATTTCTTAGGAAACTTGCGTAATAAATACTGTCTAAACGTTGTCTCAAATTTTATTAAGCTTAATATTAATAAAATAAGATAATTACTTAAAACATGACGATATTCTCTTATGACATTGAATTACTCATCTTGCCAACGAAGTGCTTGTTATTGTATTTTTAATTAGCCTGAGTTTACATAGGCATTACTACTAACCAATTTCATAACCCATAAGTTCGAATATACTGAATACCGAATCCTTGATACGACGTCATTGAGGATTAAATCCAGATTACAGTAACTAAGTACTTAGTCTGTGAATATGCAACGTCAAACTAACATATTTAGTTTCGTTACCTGTGTGCAACTATTTGCATCATTTCACGACATAAATCGAAAATTGGTTATTTTAGTGATAAAAGGGCACGTAATGATCAAAACGGAAACAGAAAATTTGACTCATGAATGTTAATTTATTTTTCTTTTTTACTCACATGTTTTTAGCTGTAAATTAACATCATGAAATTTACGGTGGTGTTAGTTTAGTTTATATGCTTATGCAGGTTTCCCCCTCCCCCTTCCCGAGAATGTTAATTACACGTTTCGCGTGCGTGTTAGTAAACAATATTTGTGCAAATTTAATTGCAGTATGTCAGATAATTAATCTGATTATTAGTAATTTAGTTGCAAGTAGCTCGTGTCGACAAATAACAGCAAAGCGACAGTTCGTGTGTAATAGTTTGATGTCAACTGCTAAATGAGGTGGTGGTTGTTTTATCCTTTAAAGTGAATTATTTCAAATATTTACATATTGACAATATAATCAAAGAATTTTAATTTGTAGATTATAATATTAGTACAATTTCATCTTTAGTTTTCCAAATATTTTTTGGAACGAGAAGTTTACTTTATTTGTAGGCGTTCAGATAAATTAAAACTAACGAACTTCATGGGCAACAAAAGAACAATTAAAGGATTAACAAGGAATAATGGGTATCTATAATAAAAATAGAAGTTTTATTTTCAACATCACACTTACCACGGACCAGTATAAAAATTTACTGATTTTGAAATTATCTATAGTCGCTGTAAAATGTCTGCCTTGGCACGATAAAGACTGAAGAGAAACAGTGTACACATGTAGGAGTATAAAGTTTTATAGGGATATCCTAAATCGAAGCTGGCAACAGTTTCCGTGATATATAGTCGGCAAAACGCATCTAGGAGATTAGAGTTCTTACTGAGGGCCCCTTCTGAAATTTATATGACGTGAAGACTAAGTCATAAAAGTTAGAAATACGGCAACTTTATGAGCTTCCCACATTATAATCTCAACATATCGGAGGCGACCAGGCGAGAGTTATGTCTGCAAAACTGACCTTTACATCCTTTGAGGATGGGACGTGAGATATTTTAAATGCACGTCATTAACTTGGCAATTCGCGAACAAACAGTTTTTTATAAATTTTGAACCACAAAGATTTATATATTTTTATTTAACATTGAGGATAATTAAGAGAGCAAGAGTTATTAAGGAGAGAATTGGATTATGAATTTATTGCTTTAGTAAACATTTGTAAAATAATGTTTATTCCGTCGTTAAAGAAAAGTTTAAAATGTTAATTACAGTAACACCTCAAAACTTCATTCATGTAATAACGTTAACTAATCAATAGTAAATTAGATTTAATATCTGTTATATGTAATAAAACTACTAATAACCTTTTAAGACTTTGGTAAATTTAATTAGTAACAAAGATTTGGCATATTTCATGCCTTCTTCAGGGTTTTTTTATAGAGGAAACATTTACAGTAAATTAAAACGAACTTTATCTTGGTACTAGAAAGGTCCCGGGTTCGATTCCAGGCAATGGCTTGGGTGTTTTTGTACGTCTTTGAGTGTTTTCGGCTAATCCCCAAAACATTTAAAACTCAAACTGATTATTAGAACGGCGATTTTTCTTGATATATGTTGACCCATATTTTTTCGCATTCTTAACTTCACATATCCAAGCTTCTGTAAATTTCCGTTATACACTTAACAGGATGTGACCGTCTGGCAATTGCGCCTTAATAAACAACAAAGGCGTATTGTTTCATGATGACACATGCAGAACCAAGGTAGAGTTTGGTTACAAAGATGCATTTGCATAAAGTCGGATTTAACTTATAAAGTACGAAACCCTATAAATCAAGATTTGTTCAACTCCTCCTACTTCAGAACTCTAAAGTCTTCAGTCTACGTTCCGGTTTCCTTCTGGAAACATGGTTAGGCTCCTGGTTTCTCTTCAACTCAGTAATCTTCAACTAATTTATCTTCAAAATACATTCTAACGTCTTTTGTTCCGTTCACGTTTGGTAAAAGAACCTAACGTACCGTTTCTTTTCTATCATCTATCCTGAATCCTCCTTTCTTAGGTCGCTGAAGAAGAGACGATGATGGATATATCCTAAGTCCACCTCCCTTTCAGTCTGCTCAACTCATGTTCTTGGCTAGGACTTAAATACGAACATCCTTCTTATTTAAATTTTCTCAAGTTTTAGCCAGGTCAACGAATTTTACTGTATCAAAAACCTCGACAGCAGAAGGTATTTGAGGAGAATATTAAGAATGAAAGAGAAAGTTTTACACGTATTTAACCAACCACTGTATACATTTTAAAGCTAATTTCTTTACCCAACTAAAAATATAATTTTAATGTTGATATGTGTATTGTGAGGGTTTCCGTAATTATTTATTTTTATGTTGATGTCTAATATGTTACAGAAATTATTGAAATGGTTGTATTATTACGTCACTAGACAGCGACCAAAAAGGAGTCATATCAAGAAAATAATACTTCTGATTTGTATGATTAATCGACAGCCTTTGGGGGGCATTTTTTATTGGTTACCTAAAATGTATCTTTCCATAAAAATTTTCTAGTAGGACAAGAGAGCATCAGTACTCTTCCAAAATTTGATGTGCGTGAAATTTGTGCTCATAAAATAAGTATTTTGGACTTTTTCGATTTTCATATCACGTGTGTCGTGGAACCGGCTGTGGGAAGGATAATGAGTCGTAAAATAGAATAATAATATTAATAGTAGTTACTTTGAACGTCCGCTGAATACCTGGCGGGTAGTTATCGGTTGCAATCGGCCCTTGTAATTAAGTCGATCGCCGGCGGAGTGCATCGGCGACGGCGAGACCTAATGAAGCCGGCAATTAATTAAAACGACGGCGGCGGCGACGGCGTCGTTGCCGTCTCGCGATAAGCCGTCATTCGCAGTCGGACTGCGCCTTTGTTTAGCTTTATTCACGCAAAGGCGGCGCCAGGCGACACACGGACGCTCCTCATTTACAGCTTTGTCCTCCGCTCCTCCTTTATGATGAAGGCGCAGAAATCGCTGCAGGATAGTCTGCGTTTTTATTCTGATGGATGAGATTGATGAAAGGGATCAACGGGACGCAATTATCCTGCTTGCATTTGTTTTTGCCTCCACTTGGCCCACTCGTTTAATGACCAATCCAGGAAAAAATAAATGACACGAAATTACAAGAGATCTATACAGTGAACCTACGGCCTCATTAAACCCTGAATAGAGGTATGTAGACAGAATTATTCTATAAGATATAACTTTCCAGCGGGAGTTTCAATATAAAAAAAGACTTGTAAGTAACCATCCTGCACGAGGTATTAAACGAAATTTCTTTTTTTCTGATTCATCAGGTTTAGGTTTTCAACTTCCTTACTCTAAATGGCAGTGTTTCTTCGAGTAATTGCCGAAGCCTCTAACCACTGAGCAGAAGAAAAAGCAAATCATGAACCGACTCCAGTTCCGGTCAAGATTTTTCCATTCTGATCTTCTAAATTTAGTTTCATGACCTTTGGCTGAGCTTCAATTGAGACAATTAAATTTACCTCCACAGCATATTAATTATTTAGTTCTCTAAAAATGACAAAAAGTAATACAAAATTCTGCTGCATTCTGTGATTATGTATTCGAAGTCATTAAGGCCTCTTTAATATTTCCACAAAGCTTTGAAACGAGCTGCAAAACGTTTTTCTAAATTAATTAAAGTTAATAGCGGTTACTGCTTTAGATGTGAAGAGGATTTGATATTTTATGTCAGTTGAGAATTTAAGTCAGGTTTAATATTACTGTATTATTAATACAACGAAACACTGTAACTTCAAATGAGTTAATATTAATTCATAAGTGAATTTTAAATTAGGGTGAAAGTTAAAAATTTATTCAATTCAGATTTGGAAATTATGCAAAAAGTATCTGCAACATATCTTAAACAACAACTGTGTTGGAAATATATGTAATAAATGCAAGAATTAAAAATTACTTCACAATTTCAGCAAAAGAATTGTAGAGAGGACTGCTCATTGAAAAACCATTAATCTGATGAAAATTTACTATTAGCTGGAAAAAACAATGACATAAATTTAATAAAATATAAATGATGGCCAAAAGTCAGAATAGAAGAATTTTAAATTTTAAAACGTTTCGTCCCCAACCTTTAATTAAAATCTTTGTGAATTAATTAAACAAACCATTTGTTATTTTAAAAAAATGAGCCAACTTTTTAATAAATCCTTCAGTTACTGAAGGAAAGGGAAAACTACAGCCGTGTCGTTAATTTCCCGGGGAAAAACAACGCTAAATGCATAAAAATATGATAGCAGCCTCTCGGGTACAATAATTTGGAGGTAAAATAGTAACCCATTCGGATCCTCGGGCAAGGACTACTCGTGAGGATGTCATAAAAAATACAACATGTAAAGACGATAAATATTATAGATGAATTGAAAAGAATTTTTTACAGTATAATGAGCTCCATCATTCAACCCTTTGATAAATAAATTTTTAAATGTTATTAAAGGACTGTCGATAGTTAAAACTATAAATCTGTATGATACTGGATCTTGATGAATTTTTGGAAGGGAATAAGCTCTAACAATATTGGCTAAAGTGCTTAAAAAGTTTAAATTTAGGATGCACAAATTGTAACAGAGACAGATTAAATCGATGGCGATGCGTGATGAACGATGGAAGTATTTGATTGTGAATTGAATAAAACATGAAGCAGGAAACATTCCAGTGACAACTTCTAGAAACATTCAATTCAGGTTTAAATTGTAAAATATGACAGTTGATTTAATAATTTTTAGTAATTTGGCATTAGTGCAGAACGGTAACATGATTAATTACTTACGGAATCGAGTAAAATAAATTGTTTAAGGACGTCTATTTCGGAAGGAAAATGCATATTCATAGTCTCTTTCCCCATTAGCTTACAAAAACATCGGTGGAAATAACAGAACTGAATTTTAATCAATTCGCAATTAAATTGAATGAACAATGAATTTATATCGGGAATTTTTTCAGAAATATTAAACTTTGTTTTTTAAATTTTAATCTCTTAAAACCCGTGTAATTTAAACTCGGAAATTATGTAAACGTATTCCTGATGAAACAATTAGAACATAATCTGTTTGTGATCCTATTCCCACGATATGAAATTACCATTATGAAGTACCGTTTTTCTAAAAAAAAAACAACGGAAATGAAAGGGGAAAAATGGTGAAGTTATTCGCGACTTAATGTTTTCTTCACACTTATAACTGTTCAATCGTTAATTCTCTTCTTCTTAACTTGCCTGAAAAAAAATAAAGTAGAACATAAGACCATTTAATGAGAATATAAAACATTAGGAATCGAGGGAATTAAATAAAAAATGTATTTCAAGCTTTGGACATTAGAAACCTATTTTTCTACCAATTAGAAGTATTAATTTACCGCAGCTACTATTTTCTCTTTATATAGATAAAAAAATAGCATGTAGTATACTGTTGAACAGGTTAATCTCACACAATGGACTATACAGTATTAATTAATTTTTTTATTGCCATTTACTGCTATTCTACAAAATTAAAAAATGTCCTCATAAAATATATTCACTTTATTTACAAGTGTTTGTAAGTTCGAAAATTCAGGAGCTTTCGACTCTTTTAAGTCACATTCATCTGAAAATTAAGTTACACATTATGTCATGAACTCAACATAAAATGACTATAACCTTATTTACAAGTGCTCGTCACTTTTAAAACTTCAGGAGCTTTCGAGTCACATTCATCTGATATTAAATACACATTTTGACATCAACTAAATGTACTATAAGTATAAAGTGAATATGGCTTATATAACGAGGTTGTGGTAATTTTTTTATTATTTCTATTAACTTGTTATATAAATACTTACTTCTCTCAAATTGTAAGAAATTTATATAAAATTATTATGTATGGTAAAATAAAATTATTATTAAAATAAATTTTAATTAATTCAATCTATGAGAGATATCTAATTCGGAACATTTAATCAGGACAATTGTCTAATCTCAAAATAAGCTGATAGAGAAAAGATCTCTTAAAGCTAGGAAATGTGAAAAGTTTCCTTAGTTACATTCACACAATGTTAATATTTTTCATATTATTCAACCATTTCTCTTTAAAGAGTTGAATTTCACGAGATTATGTATTCATACGATTTCAGTTAATTGGTAAACATAACTCCAACTTACGTCTAAATGATCGACTTACCTTTACAACGTCAATCAAATTTATTTCAACAATTACAAATGTTTAAATCCAAGATAAACACAATGTTTAATTTCCCTGGCAACCTCCTTCCTAATCTCTCTCCAATTTTTCCCCCAGTCTTTTCTCTCCCTCCTCTCTCAATTACAGTGATATCTTCTACTTATTATTATTCATTCCCCCCATAGAACAAATATAAAGATTTAAAACGAGCCCTTAAGAGGCCATTACAATACCGAAAAGATGTGACCAATCAGCGTTCTAACATTTAAATAACACGATTGTAATCAACAGTCTCCACGTCAGCTACGCAATTTAATCTACACAATTTATTATGAAGACTAATGGTAGGGCAGTTTAAGCCTTTAAAGCTTTTAATCATATGTTAAGTTGATCCACAGCTTACATTCGCTTTACAGGATCAATTTGCCGCTCCTTCCCTATTGTACCGAATGCGTGAAATATGGAAGGTGCTTAATGTTGTCAAAATGATCAGGTATGACGTATAGTTTTTATTATTATAAATAAATATGGAGATCACTTGTCACAACACTTCCTCTGTTAACGTGCCCGTTGTCTGTGTAAACTATGGTGAAATACAATTTAATGGCTTGAGCGTCCGTTAATTCGGCCATATGATTAAGCCTTCTACTTCAACACAGTAATAAATTTTCAATGGAGCCTTTACCCGGCTTAACTCATCAACATAAAAGTATATACGGTATATAATAAATTTATGTAACATTTAGTTTTGACGTTAATTTAGGTCTTTACCACAAATAAAATCAGAACCTTAATTATTAGTGACTATTAAACTGTAATTATTTTCTTTATTAATCTATTCATTTTGGGTACAACATTCTGTAAAAAAAGTCTGAAAAGGTGAGTCTGTTAGTTTTCTTGAGGAACACATTACATTTATCCTTATAATCCGTTTCACCTCGCACGCAAGTTTCGGTTTAATGTTTTTCACTAAGCCTTAATACAAGTAGATTTAAACCTTATACGAAGCTTATATGCAGCTAAAGACACCTAGTTTACGAATATATATCATTAAAAAGATAAAAGCGAGGAGATTTGTGAATTATCTTATGCTGAAATGCTGAAAATATTATAAAGTCACAGATATAAGATGCCAAAAAAAAGAGTGTATTCACAAGGTGTAGTCAAAATTTGGTCAAGTCGGCTGCCAGTTCCTTGACCAGTTACAATGTTCCATACCTATTTATGAACTACCTATTAAAAAAGGGACTTCCCTAATCATTTAAAGATTATGTGAGATTGTTAAATTAATTGATATGGACCTTAAATTTAGTGCGTGTCGCCATCTCAAATTTTCTGGTGCGCATGCTTCCTCCTTCGTGAATGTCAACATCATACCAACCTGTGCGTAACCGTTACACATATAATAGAAGCACGTAATTATTTTAGAAGTAATTGAAAGGTTTGTATGAGTCAAATTTATAATGTCTAACTTATTGAAAAGTTTTTTGGGAAAATTTTATGGAAAGCTGCAGTGTATTTCGTATTTTCATAAATAATTTATATATAGTTATATATATAGTTCCAATAACAAAAAATTTCACCTCTTGAGAATTTATCAAAATTGCCACTCTGTGTTCAAATAAGAACAAATTGTTAAAATTTGTTAAAATGAATACTGTCAATTATTTTTTTTAATAATTGTTCAGCGTTTTTCAGTGAATGATCAACTTAGGCCTTGGCATATTTTAACTTTACCAGAAATAATTATGCACGCAAACTTAAGAAAGTAGTATTGACATTCGTCGTAATTTTATGTGAAAGATTTTTAATTCACTACCTAGTTTTGCTTTAGTGAATTAGTTTTTAATATTTATTCTTAGTAATCGGCGGTTGCAATAAGACCCGAGGCAAAAAGTTCACTTTCTTAGACTTGAAACGTAATTAGAATAAAATGGAAAGAAAAATTTCTACTGAAAATGGGCCGAAAATATTCATATTGCTTATTATGAATATGGGAGAATGTATTTCTGAATTACCAATTACATTTTTGCAAATATTTGATATCGGTCCAGCATATGTATCCTCATTAAATTTCAAATAAATTGTGTGTATAGCATAATTTTTAATTTATGCCTTTTTCAAATCACAATTTCGCGGATATTTTCACTCTATTATTGCTAAAAATCGTAAATTATGATAGGGATTTGTATTCCATTTACTCCGCGTAGTCAATTTCCTCGACGAGACACATTTTATTTCACTCTCTATGTAATCGACCCAATGTGGACACAAAAATCTGCATCTCTGTTTCCACATGATGTTTGTAATACAAATTAATTCCCACGGTCTTTGCTAACCACTACTGTTTAACTTAGAAATGTAAATTTGGAGCAACTGTTTGTTTGTGTTCACTATTTGCAGTAATTTTCTCTCGCTGAGATGGAATATTTTTCCCCCTTTTTATTGTTCATTCTCTTGCTGATATAAATCACTGCTACCCTGGTAAAAACGTGTAAATTATTCATAGACTGGAAAATAAGAGGAACAGAAATACGAAAGCTGTCCATTTAAAACAAGACATCTCCTACGCCCACTTTGTGATATTAGGCCAACTCCCACGCAATGCAAAGAGGCGATTATTTACCCCGTCCATACCTTTAAAGCTTAAATGAAAATTAATATTTTAGTATTACGTCTGGTTTTAATTAAACAGAAAAAATTGTAGTTTATGACCAATAAAAGCTTATTAAAAAATTCTGATAAAATCATCCTTTTAAAGTGTTGAGACAACCAAAACCAGTCTTCAAATTAAAATATTTTTTTGTCAGTAGGAAGCTTTAGACATAGTCATTTTTAACCTCTTAAAAACGGCCTACGTCTACGACATCTTGTCAAAATTTTTAATTTGATGACCGTTTTTGGTTCACATACCAATTTAAAACTCTAACAGTCTTATTATTAATGGATAATTCTTTTATTTTTTATAAAGAATGTAGAAAAAATATTAATTTATAAACAAATCACCAACAAAATAAACGCTCCCTTATTTTTCAATAAAGGTTTCTAATTTATAAACAAAATTGAGTCTAAAACCTAATTGAAAAAGCCATTTGCTTTTCTATAAAAGTAACTTAAAACAGTTCCAGACAGTTTTATTTCTATCTTTTATACGGTAGATTTCATTATTAAAAGAATGCACAACATCTAATCCCCTAACAACATAATATAAAAATTACAGTTTTCCATTTGTAAATAATATACATTATAAATTAAACGAATTATTATAATCGCAGAACATTGATACTAAATCAAAAGCAACCAATTATTTATCTGCAAAGATTACACCAGTAATTTACTCGAACGTAATGAGATATATAATGTTTCCTGTAAAAACTATGTTTGTTATATAGATCAAAGGGCACTAAAAGCTCACCTGAAAGAACGTATTTATAATTCCAAACAAATTTCTGACAAACATTCAGTTCTCCAAAAATTTGTGAACTCAAATAATCACAGTTTTATTAATAAACTAAATCAACTAAAAGGACAAAATCAACACAAAGGACATTATCCAAAAGATAAAATTAACTAAGACAATTTAATAAACGATCATATAATATACAATATAATTATATAATATATGATGGTTTATGAAATTGTCTTAGTTAAATTTGTCATTTGGCTATGCTCTTTGTGTTTATATCTTAAGTTGATTTAGGACCTTTGTGGATGGTCGAAACGTCTACTTAATGTTGAAAACGTTTCAAAACATTGAGTGCAAGTCTGTTATAAGGGTCATTAATTCTTTATATGTATTTGTTATTCACAGACGTTAATTATTCCTATAACCATAGTTTTCATTGGAATATTGTAGCATTGTTTAATGAATATTAAGCAACTGAGATGTTAAGAAGTATTCATCTACAGACCTAATATCACAACAACATTAATTACTGTATTCTCAAAAAACCTCTTCGGTCTCCTCTTATGTATATATTTGTTATTTCTTTGTTTCTAATATCACAACAATCTTAATTACTGTATTCTCAAAAAACCTCTTCGGTCTCCTCTTATGTATATATTTGTTATTTCTTTGTTTCGGGTTATTTCTAGTGCACACTAGACGAGGTCCACGGATTCTAGATGAAACGAAGTGTATTATAATTCTTTTCTTGAGCATAATAATCTAGAAGTAACTAATTAATTCTTGACCGAGTACTTGCTGTCATATTGTTGAGTTTCGTGTTGATATTAACTGTCTTGAAAAACGTAAATTATATACGAGGTGCCTGTGAAAAAATATGCATAGAAATAAGCAAATTTATTAAAATCGGTAAACTTAATCTAATAATTTCTTTTATGTCAGAAATATTATACAAATATTTTAATGCTAAATAAAGTTATAAGTAAATACAATACGTTAAGGGAAGAAAATTAATATTTAATGCAGAATAATTAATTAAATATACATAAAAATCACCGATAAATTTCTCTCAAAATCGTGCCGCAACGGTTATGTAAATTGTTGTCGCAAAACAGTTCCTCGTCGTATTTAGCAGACATAAGCACATACAGACAGACGTCTGTGCCAGAATTTAAAGCAAACAACTTCACATCAGTGATCAGAGAAGTGACAGCCCACTCATTGCTCCTTGTTCTAGCGACGTTTGAAGAAAGAATTACGCATTTCTTCCTCCGTCTATTGAAAGTGTTAGGTCCCGCGCAGTTGGCAGCTCTGAGAACGAGGCCTTGCCAAATATTTAGTAGTTATTGTGCCGCTCCGTGTATACAGAGAGGGTCTGAGTAACGAGGGACCAGACGGTGGACAGCTGTTAGGAAATTGGCAAGCTTTGGAGCAGGCGGAAAGAATATGCGGTTACAAAGACCTTCACTTCCCTCACCTCCTCTGCTATTTCGCCAGCTTCATTACGCTCAGGCCGGCCACTTAACAAGTAGGATACGTCTCACTATAAACGGAATACGTAAGCAGGATGGGGCACAAAGAAATCTCTCTAATTAAATTACAAATGGAAACTCTTTATTACGTCGCTTTTAGCAGGATTGCATGTTAACAATATTATTTCTCCAGTCCAGCGCGGAACGAGTTACGTATTTTAGGTAATAAAATTACAATATTTTTAACCGTAAGCATGGAAAAAGTTTATAAATAAATTTCTGAGAAATTGGACTAATAGTGTACTCATAACGCTGTATGTTTTTGAAACGAACGAGAATTACACTCTCTTAGAATTAAAAGAGACATAAAAATTATGTCATGAACTCATTTCATTACTAAAAATAATTAACACTTATATTCAGGATATTGTGTGAAAGAATTTTTAAGTCATGGTAGTCAGTAACTAGAATTGAAGAGCAAGAAAAGAAAGAAACCAAGAAAGGATGCAGTCTATCACCAACGCTCTTTAATTTATATACAGAAAAGGCGATGAAGAACGTTAAAAATTAAATGGGAATCAAAATCCAAGTAGAAGATATAAAATCCCTAAGGTTTGATTATGATAATGTGGTATTAGGGGAGTTAGAAGAAGACTTGGATAAAGTGTACAACATGAGGATTAATAGAGGGATAACAAAGGTGATGAATTGTAGTATGGGAAACAGTGGAATAACAAAGGGATATTTTGAGGGAAGTTTAGGAATTCTGCTACTTGGGCAGCATAATAGCTAGGGATAGTAGAAGTATAGTAGACACAAAACGTTGGTAGCACAGACAAGAAAGCCTGTCGAAATAAAAAGGAATTTATTTACGGCTAATATAAGTATGAATATTAAGAAATCAGAATTAAAAATGTTCGTATGGAGTGTGACGTTATATGGGTGCGAAAAGTGGACGAAAATAATATAATCTTTTGAAATGTGGTGCTATAGAATAATAAGTTGGGTGGATAGAGTAACTAACCAGAAAGTTCTAAACAGAATAAAAGCTACAGTTATAAAGCATATCTGCAACCCGCGTTACCAAAAAACAAATTTCTCTTTCAATTTCTTTACAAAATAAATTTCAATAATTTTTACTACCAAAAAATATTTAATCTCCTCAAAAGTTAAATAATTAACTCAGATTTATTTCTGTTCTTCGTGAATCCTCACCTTATAAAATAGAATTAGCGAAATGATTTATACACACAAATAAATTTACTTGAATAAGAAATAAAATTATTAAAAGTCACATACATCATATCAGTACATAAAAGAATTAAGTATTAGGAAGGAGTAATTAAGTTATGAATTTAAATACTTAATTTTTAATTAGGCTAATTAAAATGACATTATAAATTAGAATATATATGAAAGAAGAAATGTTTAGCAAACATAATTATTATAGGTTCCTTTTATCTAACTTCAGTAATTGAATCATAACTGAATATATCAGCTAACTTTTCAGGTAAATTTAGCGAATTTCCTTAGCGCCACAGATCATAGAGAACAGAGACGAGTAATATCGCTGATTACCATAATAACGTTGTGCATAAATGTTGCACGAAGCTTAAATAATTTATAAGGCATTTCTGTATTAATTTTACAACGGTTATAACTGTACATTTCAATATAACAAAAATTAGCATTTCTAAAACCGTTTCAGAAGCAAACACACAACAGTAATTGGTAGATTTAGATTTGTCAATACTAATTCACCATTTACTTTAATATTTTTGAAGCTAATAAAGTTTCAAAAAATTTGTAAAATTCGAAATGCTAATTTATATTTCATTAAAATATTCATGAAATTTTGACTTGTTTGCTCATTTATAAATATTAATTATCCTACCTATTGCTCTGTAACATGTCTCAGTGTGCAATTGTTATTTGTAAATTATAGGTTATTTGTTCGCATTATCCACTCAGTTTAGTTTCAATAGTTCACAACTACACTTTCAACGTTTCATGGCTTAAAGTTTGACCTGAGAATGAATCCATAAAATGTTCCTCATAATTACAAGATACATTGCAACGGCGTTATAATAATTTGCGTTTGTTTGCAGACTTGATATTTACTTTTTTTGCACCTGAGCAGTGGGCTTGACGGCTCACTAATTAAAGTGCATTGTACTTAGCAATTAATCGTCCGGTGTTGCTGAAACGTGCTACGAATGTTAGATAATGTTAGAATATATTTTCGTAACCATCCGGCGGCGATTGACACTTCACCAGAATTTTCCTGACAAAATCACAATTGCATAAATTTGTAAAAATTCCACCTAAACCAATTTTCGGTTTAGTATTTTCATTTTCGTTGAAAAATATCGAACCTCGAATTGTAATCAATAGTTTACAATTTTTCCAGCTAGAAGTATTTGAATAAATTGTTTTAAATTTTAGTATTATTTTTATTGGAAGGAACGTTTCTATTTCTGAATAACAGCGTTTTTAATGTTAAGTCTTCTTCTGTATATGGATCTGGCAGGAATTTATGGTTCGTTTGCCACCCCAGTTCTGATACTTAATCCTCACTGTTTCAGAAGACACAGCGATTTTTTTCGCTATGATATTATAATCAATAAATCCAATTTAATACTTCTGCATCTTTGATTACATACATTACTCTTTGTAACTTAACGTTTCTCCATAGCAAAACAGCGGCATCCCCGAAAAAAGTCACGAAGTTCTCATAACATCATTGACATAAATTTTGAATTCATAATATATTATAAATAATAATAGTTCAACATTAAAATACTTTTTAGTACACAGTAGTATAATAATATTTTCATTATAGTTTATTTACGCTTGAAGTTGTAGGCAGGAGTCCAGAGAAAACTTCATCCAAAAACAATTAAAATAGTAATATTTGACGATAGAACCGCCTACTCATTATGTTAGAGTTTAACTATAATATACGTGCTTTGGGACAAGAGTTTGCCTATTTCTTACCTACGTATACTAAAACTATATGTCATTAGTTTAATTAGCCGTAAAAGGTTTGTCTCCTGAAGAAATTAGATTTTTTTTGGAAACACCACATAAACGTGAAGAGTTTTTAAAAGAGATGGATTATTTAAATCGTAAAACCCCATGAATATAAATTTTGTAACGGCTAGTCAATTATTATATTGTAAGACGCGATGCTTATCACACCAAAATATATAATAAAATATTGAATATGTATATATAATGTTTATAGTATTGTTTCAATAGTTAGATCTAAGCTTATTTACTTATTGCATTGTACTGCAGATTGTAAATTAGCAATTTAAATAAACAAAAAAATGTATAAGTTAAACGGAGTCATGACTATGAATGAGCGCGACAGGTTATTTAAATAACGAATTACGAGTCATCTTATCGATCAGAACGGAAACATGAAGGGTAGCGTATTACTTTATCGGACGGGGCAGAGAAGTCCAGAACTTTTCGAAGATATCAGTGTATTGTTACGAATGAACAAAGTGGACACTTCACCCCATCATGTCCGGACGTCAGAACGAAACAGACATGTGACACTTTGTTACACCGACAATACATCGACTTCAGCGAGGAAATATCAACAAGTGCACTGATACTGTTCAGTAATGATATGGTAAAACAAATCGGAGTGCAAGGGAGAGGGATAAATAATCGTGATAACGATCTGGTAATGTTTTCTAAATAGAACATTTGCTACTACAAAAAATTATTTTAGAGACGATTTATTTTTATAAGTATAAATTAAGTTGAATTTGTAGGAGGTCTGACGTGTGTAAATTTCGTTCGGCGGTACAGAACAGTTGAAACGAAACCGAGGAATGAGAGATAGAGAGAGAGGAGAGAGAGATATATTGTGTATTCGCCACAAGCTGGAAAAAAATCCTGAATCTGTGTTTAAACAGGTAACAGCTGAAACACAACGTTTGTCGAAATGTAGGTAAAGAGGAACTGCGGGAAGAGCAGAGAGAGATCGATAGAGAGGAACACAAAGCCGGAGAGGGAAAGAGGCGAGAGGGATAACAGTGCGTGACGTCTGCGGGATAAACCCGTCTACCCTGCTCGATATTAACGCCTCATGGTGTCAAAGGCCGATTACATTTACAACAATATCACAAAACACTCAAACACCGTCCGTGGCGTCTGTTTAATAAAACACAGGGCCAGCGCTCCGAGTAATATTAAAATGGGGGCTTTAAAATATTGACAGCGAGGAATAAAGGTACGAAAAATTTATTCCAGGAGCAATTATTGCTACAGTGAAATTTTAATCCTCTTAAGCGATGCGGAATAAGTGATAGTATGACAGGCATTACTCTGTACTCTAATTGTAATTGGCCTGTTTAAAAATGAACGCTTCAAAATGACATCGTCCGGCTGACCCTCAGTGTAATTAGGCATTATTATTAATTACTTTTTAAATCTTATTTTCAAAGCAGTAATGTCATGGTAAATTTTTTTAATTGCATGGGAATTATATTTTATAAACAACTTTTGGTGGTAAGATGTTTAATAACCCTAATAATTCAATCAAGAAAAAGTTATCCACATCCATATCTTTCAAAAAATAATTTAATGTACAGTTTAACATATTAATAAACCTTTAATAAGTAATTATTTTATGACATAAAGCCTTTATTTCAAGTTAAAACTGCATTTACAATATTCAATTTAAATTTTGTTAAAAGACTGAATTTTAATTTACATGATAACAGCTATTTACCACTTCATTTGATTAACCAAAACTCTAGTTTAATTTTGATTTAAACTTTATTCAATTTTTCAGAAGCTTTCGGCATAGCAATAGTCATCTAATTTTTTTAAACATTTCAAATTTTTTATGCATTTTTTAAACATTAAAATTTTTTATGCAATTTTTTAAACAATACTAATTTTTTGTGCAATTATTTTTAAACATTACAAAATTTTTACGCAATATTTTTATACAACTATATAAAAACAAATTTGGCATTAAATCTATAAACTATTGTAACTATTTGTACAATAGTTTTAAGATTTAAATCATGTAAATACCAAATTTGTTTTTATATAGTTATTTTAAAAATTTTGCTAAGTTTAAAAAAATTGTATTTGATTTTTGTAGATGACTAAGGCAATGCTGAAAGCTCCCAAAAAATTGAATTAAGTTGAAATCAAAATTAAACTACATTTTGGGTTAATTAAATGAAATGACTGATAAACCTTGGAGAAATTATTATTAAGACATACTATTTGATAATATAAACTATAAAAACACTACTAACGACTTTTAAGCGGAGAGGAATAAAATATCGAGAAAGAAGAGTTATCCATAACCCTAACAGAAGCCAGTCAGCATTACTCAGAATTGAAAGACAAGAAAAGAAAGCAGAAAGGAGTAAGACAAGGACACAGCCTCACGCCTACGACGTTTAACATATATAGGTCAGGGGATGATGAAAGTTAAAAACGAATATGTAAACGGAATCATACTGCAAGGAGAAAAAAATAAAACCCCTACGGTTGGCTGATAATAATATTGTAGTAATTAGGGTAGCCAGAAAAGACTCGGAAACCACAATAAATGTCATGAACGTGGTTCTGGAGAACGAGTAAAAACTGAGAACTAATAGAGGAGAAACCAAGATAATGGAGTGTAGTATGGGAAACAGTGGAATGACGAAAGATGATAGATTGGGAACGGATATTTTTTAGCCAGTTTAATTTTTTACTCGGGCAGCATAATAACTAGGGATAGTGGAAGTATAGTAAACATCAAGAGTAGGATAGAACAAGGAATAAAGGCTCTTGAAAAAGGAAGAAATTACTTCGAGCTAATATAAGTATGAATATTAAGAAATAATTATAAAACAGGCTGTATGGGTGCGAAACGTGGAGGATAAGAGGTGCAAAAAGTAAAAGAATAGAATATTTTGAAATGTGGCGCTATAGAAGAATGGTGAAAATCTGATGGGTAACTAGAAAGTTCTAAGCAGAATGAGAGAAGAGTATGGAGGACTTTGACCAAGAGAAGGGATAGATTAATAGGCAACATTCTGAGAGAAAATGGTCTATAAGATTAGCAATAAAGCGAAGTGTGTGGAGATAAGGCATAGGTTGGAATACACTAAGCATATTGGGAGGACGTGGGACGTGGTTGATATGTAGAAATGAAAAGGCTTGCACACGTTAGGTTAGCATGGACCAATCTAGAAACTGACCATAACAACAACAGTTATTTACATTGGGATTTGTTTCTAAATATGAAGAAGTTATTTTACGTACATTTATAGTTCCTTACATTTCGAAATGTGACGACCGTTTGTGCAACAATCTCAGTTTTTTCTCATTTGATAAATATCGGTAGCAGAGGATTAAATTTTCTTCGGATGCAGTTTCTCTTCTACGTGAGGTTTACGTGTCTCATTTCTTGCATTTTATTTTCCTGACCTTTTATTCAGTATTTTGTAAATTCCATTTTACCTCAATTGTTGTTTTATCGTTCAAGTATTTCTTTATTGGTTTATTTTACTCTTTGCGTATGCAAAGATATGCAAAAATTATTCTCTTTTTACCCCGTTATATTTTCTCAGTATATTTAAATTAAATTAATGCAGCAAGGTTTGTATCGAGGCATGTTCTGGAAAAATTGCGAAATTTCAACGGCACAAATGTGTGAATCCATTCTTCTACAAACATTCCGATATCTACTACTGTAGTACACATTGAAGATCTGATTTAAAAAACATTATAATATAGTTATGTGAAAAGCTGTTATGTATCCGGCTAAAGAAATAATATTAGTAATAACTGAAATGAATATTACTTTTTAAGGAAAACAAATTTTCTTAAATTTGCGTTCATAAATAAAATGAATAATAACATCCGTTTTGTTCATAATTCGAAGATGAATATGGCAATGTAATTGAAAGTCACTTCAAATAGTTTTTATGGAACCTATGGATGATTTTTATTGAATGAATAACTGGGGTTTTTAATAAATTAAATTAATAGAGAAAATTGTTAATATATTCTCTACTGGCGTTATCTATAATTATTATTTTTTACTTTATGTTAATTTTTTATACATTTACTATCAATGTAACTTATATATACTTAACAGTAAAAGTAGCTTATGGCAAAATGGAATGTGTCTCTCAAGTAAGAAAAGGAAAAACTGACAGAACCTTATAAGAATGCTGTGCGTAAAAGAAAGAGATAATGAAAGAAAAGGATCGATGAAAAGGGCAAAATTTTGCATTTGCAATAAAATCTCTTTTCGAAAGGAAAAATTGAGAAAGCGATCAACTGTACGAAAAATAAATATAGGAAAGACAATATAAGAGGTGTTACGATTTTTATTCATTTAAATTTAATTTTATTGTATAAATTGTAATTACAGAACATTCTATCCCGTTCTGTCATGGGGTTGGGGCAGAAGGGGAAATTTGCAATTTTTTTCAAACATTCCCAAAAAACCTAAATTCATTGTTTTAAGTTACAGAGATATTAGATTAACTAAAGAATAGAGTAAACTAACAATTTATATCTTTACGAATATAATTTTATTTTTCCAAAATTTTACAAAAATTGTTAAACAATAAGTGTCCCGTTCTGCTCGACTTCCCCTGTGTCTATTGTAATTTGAAAATGCCTAGTTGCATTATATCGTGAGAAAAATTTTACTCTCGACCATGCTGCTTCTAAGATTTCTGAAATTGTGCTCAGAGACTCAATTTCACAACAATTAGAGCTTTTTATAATTAATGAAGCTCTGCTGACGTCTGTAGTGGTACAAAGCGCAGAAGTCAAAATTTTATATTTATTCTGTTCTATCCTATTTAACAGAGGGAACATATTACAGACGAGGTATTATTATATTTATTTTAATTTGGCAACCCGTTCATTGCTGAAGAAAGAGAGCAACATGTTTTGACTGAGGGAGTCGTTTATATATGATAATTGAATTCATGAACACATGTAGTTCATTGAATGTTATTGTCAATCTGAGAGAAAGCACGACACTAATTTTGACTGAGGGAGTCGTTTAAGAACGGTTATTGGATGCAGTTTTAATAATAGATCGTCTGTGTTGATGCTGAACTTTCACGGAATGTAATGGTCGCATAGAGATCAAAATTGTAAGTGGTATTGTTACAGGTTTGTGTGTTTGGCAACGCAATTTTCAAACGGGAAGAGTAGACTCTAATCGGTTTGAGGTTGTTACCTGCTATCTCTGAGAGAAACCGACCATGTAAAGAACTGTGAATGTTTTTTTTGTACTAGTACAGGAATTTTAATAATTTTTTTTCCAGAGAAGTCCCGAATACTTAATAATTTTTTTAAGCCGCATGAAAATAAAATTCTTTGATTTTTTTGCATTAGTATTAAAATTATCTTGCTGATTTCTATCGCTGGATGGATCGAGGCAAGCTTATTTCCAGTAATCAGATCACAGATTTTCCAAGTTTGTCTCGTTCCGAGTGTCCGCAGTAAAAAAAAGTTCTATTTGCAAAGACGGGCGAGCGGGATACAGAACTTAATTTCTGAAGAGAATTGCTTCTCCGCCAAGTAGAAGTGGATCCGTCAGTGACGTCATTCTCACATCCGAGTGAGTCGAGCCCTCCAGCTTTCCATTAACCAGAATGTTGACAGAAGTCTAATTAACGTTACGTTCTACGAGATTGCAAATTACCAGCTGCCAATAAATAAACGTCATCTCTCTTTAGGACGCCGTTGTTTACACAGACTTGGCAGATGATTTAAGAACGGCGAGCCAAACTGCGGTCCAACTTATTACTGGAACTGCGAGAGTATATTATACGGGAAACGCCAACAAGACAAACAATGAAGAAATTTACTATTGAAAGAGAAGTACATCGTACAAATTTTAAAAATTTCGCTGAAAAATGGTTGAATGTATGTGGTATCAACACAGGATCTTACGACTTGGTATCATCACTCAATTATCCTGGAATTTTACTGACATGTGAGATTCTGAAGGATCACTCAAAATTATGATAGAGTCAATTTGTAGGATACCAAGATCATGAAATTCAAATTGTCTCAGTTGAAAGCGGTAGATCAGCAGACGACGTTACGTGTTGATTCCATGCTTGAAATGATTTTATTTATTTAAAAAAAATTTTAATTCACCATTATATCTTATATACACAATACGATCTGAAATACAAAAATCTTAAACAAGAACCAAATTATTTCCAATCTGATGCTCAATAAAGTTCTTAAATTTACTATTATAGTTTCCATTTATCTTTATACTTAAAACACGTGTGTTCCCAAATATTCTCCTCCTAGACGGCTTGATCTATTATAATGCAATTTTGTTTTGTATTTATGGGGTCACCTGAATGGTTCTTAGCTATAGTTGGACCCGGTAGGTGTCGCTGGTGTCTAGATGCAGATTTTTTTCTCAATTCTTGGCGATAAGTTTCTTTACATATATGATTTGAATATCACACAAAAAAACATATTTTTAGTCTGACAGTTAGAAATAATCAGTGGGATATGTCTTACTCATACGCAAGTTCATTGCGTCGTAGCTTGGCATTGTTTCGGCATTTCTATTTCGGATTGCTGAGTTCTGATATATTCCATGTATTGTAATTGTGTGCATACTGTCTGTATTATTTATTGATTAATTCGATATTAAGCAAATGAAGTGTATTGGATATAATGTTTTGTTCAAATTTGAAAGGAGCATTGTTTGAATTATTAATCATACATATGATCAAATCGGAGGCATTCTAGCTAACCTAAATAAAACATTTTATTTTCAGCGTTCATTTTGTGATTTTGATGATCGAGGGATTTAAAAATGGCGATTACACAACGTTTCGTCCTTAAGTTTGAGCTTCCTCAACTATACAATGGATTTTAAGTTAGCAAACAAGCACTCCAGATTGAGAATTTCTTTAAAATTTTACTCAATACTTATTTATATACCATCAACTTTTCAGTTAGAAGTGACTGACTTGACAATGCATGGATATAATGTATACTAGTCCAAATCCATTGGAGAACTGAGGATGTCCTTACTTATAAATGAAACGTTGTGCAGTTAAATTTTATTTTACTATATTATTTTTTACTGACTTGTTGTCGATGAATATGTAATTCAATATCAGTTAGTTACAATTATTAACGGACGTTTTATTATGTATACATTACCCGCTTAGTTAAGTATACATTTTTATTATATGTTTACGTATTACCGTTCAAACATATCTTCTGAAATAGAACTGTTGCTAAGCAACGTTCGCAATGACCACGATTTATAAAATTCCACCAACGATTAAAATGTAAAAATAGCAGGTAGTTATTTTTAATTTAATTAGTACGGTTAAGTGCAATCGGTAAGCACACACACTGTAACATATTGTCAGAAAAATGTATCAAAATAAAGGCAAAGCAACATTAATCAGGGAGCAAAGTTGGACTGTTGCATATTCGAATTAATGTGCGATTGTTTCCGTTTAACACGAGATGTTTCTCATATAGAACGTGGTGGTGAAATAAATATTTAAAAGTAATTTTCTGGGAATTTGTCGAACACAACATTTTGTCAGATGCCAAATATATTCTGGCATCCGCTAACTTGCACTTTTACCTAACTGCGGGTGTTGAGGTTAATGAGTTGTTTACTATGAAGCTATTTCTGTTCCCATTTTAAATACTTGGCAACTTTGTTATTTTCTTGTGTTCGAGTGTAATGTGCACGTGGGTATCCGTGGTCAGTGTTGAAAGTTGGCTCTAGCTGAAGAACGGCGTAGGAACGCCAGTTATGAAAGCTATTCGGGCTTCCGCCAGCTTTTTCCTACACGTGACTGTCCCACACAACTAGCGATTATCCCTGAAAGATACTTTCTACATCTACATCATGTGGAATTAGGAACTTCTTATTACTTTCTGATTAGTACAGATATTTACCAACAAGACATTGAAATATTCACACAAATGTTTGGACAAAATTGTCAGTTCTTGGAAAATAGATATTTTCTTCTGCGTATACGTTGCCTTTTTCTAGTCAGTCATTAATGCGGCCGATTCACAAAAAAATGACAGTTTATGCAATAAACTATATCAACGAATATATAAAAAAGGGATTTCTTCTTGGATTAAAATAAGATAATACAGTCGTTTCCATTCATGACTTAAGTTTCTCCTTACTTTTGTATGATTAATTTATCATTTATTCCCTTGAAAATACCTCACCGCAAATTGTGGCTACTATATGTACATTGATACATGTTTTATTACCCTAATTAACTGTCTCCCTGTGATAGGGTCAATCCAAGCCAACTTTCATAATCTTATTAACTCGCACTTGTTATGTAGGAATATGATTAAAGGGTCAATCCAAGCCAAGTGGTCCAGCAAAAATAAAATTGGTTGCCGCACCATATCAGAAAAAAATGTTTTGTCCAATCCCTCATGTTTTGGCAGTTCAAAATTATTGTTTTTTCATTTATATAGTGTCGGGTTCAAAAATGGCCGCCGCTTTTGTTGTAGTGCGCACGTATTTGTTTTGCGTGTTCAGGTATCTACGAATTTAAAAATTATCAACGACTGTGTAGACGTATCCTTTTCAAATGAACTGCATCGTGTTCAGTACATTCAGACCTCATATAAAACTTATATTTAATAACCTAATATCATTTTTTCATTTAATATGTGTACCACGATGTTGTCGATTCCAAATGAAGAAAATAGAATTTTCGTAGGCAAACTTCTCCAAGAATAAATAGTTTTCGAAACTCAATAATTTCCGTGCTTTTACACACAGTAGTGTACGTACGCTATATAAATTATCAATAGTAATTGACGATCCGTTTACAAATCACACCCATTTACAAATGGGACTTTTCAATTTTTTTCACTGTTTGACACGCTATATCTCTGTTGGGAATTTAGATAAAATTCACATAATAGATCTGTATAGTGGAAAACTACGACATAAATTTCTACTTTGAGATTAACTCAAAGCTAGTAATTTTTTTACATAGAAATAAATGCGCGATTTCCACGTGTAGGATGAGTGCGTTTATCAATATAATACTTCAAAATATTTAGGCATGTTAAACTAAGAAAGCTATTTTGATAACAACATATGAAATCATATCGTGTGTCCGTGTTGTGTTTATATTGACTTTTGTCTATATACATTTTCTTTTATTAATTTATTTTAAGTTTATTTGTCTTTAATTATGTACTTTATTTTGTTCATTTTTAATGTATGACGTATCCTATTTCCTCAATCGAGGATTAATAGAACTACAATAAATCTAAATCTATATCAATTTGTGTTACTTAATCTTCCACTATTATGTTTATACGAAGGCGATGAAAATAGCCGTTTGATGTCCGTGTAAACATATTGTGTGTTAATGAAAGAAAACGGGACTGAGGTACAAAAAACAAAAGTGGTTAGTGCTTTGTAATTTAAACTACTATTTTCCGAGTTTAAAAATAAGTACTCTGACTTTTAAATTGGAAGATCAAAATTATGTGAGTTAAGACCAAAGTGGTTTGTTGTTGCGGGGGTGTCTGGTACTCATAAAGTATGTGCGTGTTTATATCACCACAATGCAAAGTTGATAATTAATGGTGCTAATCTTAAATTTTATTATAAAGATCTTTTGGAGATTATGGTAGGTGCAACAGATAAATACGAGTGTATGATGGGAAATTGTCAAGAATATCCTGGTCGAATTAGTTTTGAACTGTTGACATATGAGGGTATGCACAAACAAAAAATTAATTTTTTCTGAGATGATGCGGCAACCAATTTATTTTTTTCTGGACCACTTAGCTTTGGTTGACCTTTTAATCATATTCCTACATAAAAAGTGCGAGTTAATAATATTATGAAAGTCGCAGGATTTTCCCCTCTTTGGGCGCTTACAAAACGTTCCTGCTTCCTATAACTAATCCAGATAACGTACTGTACGCCTCAATGAGATTTTCGCTACAATAACAAGCCAATGATTTGAAACGTTCACCGCGTTGGCGTTTTACTGAATTTAATCATCGTAAAGCGTAATAAATTGGGGCGAATTTTCGAATGTATTTAGCGGGGCCGTGAAATGGATATATTTCCCGTCTCACGTTCCAGTGGGAACTGGAGGTGATAGCAGCAACAGGTTGGCAGATGCTATCTCGCGGTGTTACAGCTTCCCATTTCACAGCTAACAAAATGGAAAGCCTCCCTCGAGCTCAGGGGAAGATCCAGATTAAACGATTGACACGAGAAAAAAATTAATTTAATATTCTTTAAGCTTGGAATGTGATACTACTACAGTCTATTGTAATTTATATAGCTCTGGAATTTATTCGTAAGCTGCTTATTTAACAGCAGCACTATTCACGATATATTTAACATATATCCTTTTCCGTAAAACAACATACAATTATTACAGTTAACATATGTACTATAAATATTCAAACTTAAAAACAAAAATATTTTGTCTTCAGTTTGGTCCCAAATATATCTCGTCTATATAGATAATTTATTTTAATTTTAAATCGACAGCTGATGACAAGAATTATATTAATTGTTGTTTGGGAGAATAAAGAACAAATACTATTTCAGCGAGGGAGTTGTATATGTACTTTAATTAGTGTAATTCGCTCGCTGCGACACGAAGCACGAATAATGTTACGACAATTTGTAGTTTTATTGTTCAATTAATTATTCACTAATTTTCTGCTTAACTTTCATGAGGATTTAAAATGAAACATCGTTTGGAGAATAAAAAAGGAAATATTTGTTGACTGAGGGTGCCGTATATATAATTTTACTGTCTTACGGAAAACCTATATAAATTTAACTACCTATTTTTCTTTCAGTTATTTTTCTGAGAAATTAGGGTGTTTCTCACCCTAATTTTCAGATTTTCAGATTGAAACATGATGAGCTGGAGTTTTACGGGGTTTTTCTGTAACTTCAAAATAAGATAAGTTTTTCTTAAATTGGCACACCCCTAATCCAAAGCCTGTTTTATATCAAGGAATACTGTGTGCGAATTTTTTTATCCTCTAGTGTGGGTAAATTTTTGGAATGTGTAATAATCCCATCCCAAATTCTAAACCTGGCTCGATGTTATGACAAGCTAAACGTTGATGACGTCATAATGCGTAATTGTCACTCTTTCTGTCAGTATTCAAAATCGTGGCTTTACTTGCAATCAAATAATTTGCTAATGGTACGATACATGAAAAACCTTTAAAATCCAGTGATCAGAGACTTCTATAATCTAAGTAACAACAAATATTTTGGAAGAAAGGATCAGTTGCCATTACTAAAATAAGAACTGGCAACTGAAAAATAAGCCAAACTTATCTACTGGATAGATCCATCCCACCGTCATGGGATCTGTTTAATACTGCCTTAAATGTAAACCATGTCATCAATCAATGCCCCAAATATAACCAAAAAAGACTAAAATATTTATAGGGCAAAAATTACAATACTATCTTGGACTCCCATAAAAACAAAAAGACATTGTTAAGTTTTGTAAGGACAGTTCGATTTTTGATTCAATTTAAATGTATAGTATTTTGAGTTTTTTAAATTTAATAATCAAATTTAACGCAGACAAAAAATTAATAAGTAGTTACGAACAAAAAAATGGACATTATCAGTATGTAATTTTTGAAATTCATAATTTTAAATAAAATGTAAATAAATAATTGTGAAATAATATATAAATAATTGTCACTAAGATCGCTAATGGCCAGGGATGCTACTTTTACAAAAAAATACTCTGCATTTCTCTCCTTAACCAATAGTTCTCTTCATAATTTTTTTCATTCGCCATGCAAAAAAAAATTATTTTCCAACAAAACAAGACATCCAGAGATGACACCTCCTGCCTCATTCCTCTCAAAGATGATATTTCTTCACATACTATGCAAAGATGTTATTATTTCTCTGCAGTCATACTAAAAATTTCTGAAACGGTCTGAAACCAAGCTGATAGTCTGGTAATATTTGTGAGAAAGGAGGTTTCTTGAAAATGAAGAGTTTTCAAAATAGTTTTATATGTTAGACCAGTTTTGGTACTTATTCTGTAGGATGTTACGAGGGATTTTGCAAAGCTTCAACACATATATTATTTAAGAAATTTTAATGACCGTGGCCCATACATTGAAAGAATTTATTGATAAATTGAGTAACACCCGGTGGCAGTTACAAAAAATAAGGATAGTTAGAAATAATAATATAAATTACATCTTAAAGAAAAAATATTAATGATTTCATAACGGTAAATTTTTTAATGGTATTGAAATCAAATGAGAATAAGAAAAAATGGTTAATCGTTAATAATTCAAAATAAATTGAATTTGAAATCAATATAACTGGTACCATGCATAATAAATAGTATTTAATTTTTTCTATAAAATTAAATTTTATTTTAATTTATTTTAATCTAATGATTGAAGACCTTATAATAGAAAAATTTAGCATCAATGAAGGAAATTTTATCACAAAAAATTTTTTTTCTGCCTGAAGTAGGGGAAATATGTATTGATTGCAATGAAATTTAGTCATTGTATTAAAAATTATATTTCTTTACTTATGTTGTTATTAAGCGTTAGATGAAACTTGTATTTGAAATTAAATTCGCATCAGCTTCAAAAGTATATTTCATAAATTGTCCTTTATATTCAGAATTTCAACGGAGACATTTACAGCATTAATATGGCTGGTATTCACGGCAAAAATATCAGTATGAATGTCAACGCACCGAAATGGCCAGAAGTGTTTTAACAGCAGACAAAGTAGAGGCAGACGCAGCGCACCTGCTAATCTCGCTTTTAAAGGACGAGAGCAGTGTATATTTAATGCACGTTACATTCATGCACCTTAGGAGTGAGTCATTAACCAGGACAAAAGGCAGTAATTTCACGGTTCTATAACGCTGCTGCGGGTTCCCCGGGCGAGCTTGCAGAGATTCCTCGCAGTCGAACGAATAACTCGGAAAGAAGTCCAGGCAGGAAGAGAGACAAATCGAATCAAAGCCAACGAGGAACGATACAGAAATTCAAAAACTCCTTACGCGATGTCACGGCTGGAAACGGAAAGAGAATTAAATCTATTGGACTGTTTTTTATATTTCAGTAACAATAAAAAGTCTATAAATAGTCCCCAATTTATTATTACTTCTATTAAAACCTTTTGGACAATGTCATGTTCATTCTGTGAATTTATATTACACATAAAACACGATTTATTTGAAAACAAGAAAATATCAAGAGAAATCAAATTGACATTCCAGAAGCCCTGATGTAACGTATGGATATTTAAGAGAAGCTGAGAAACAAATATTACCAGTATTTTAAAGGAAAAAAATGATAAGAATATATGGCACTACTAGAGAAGCTGAAGACACACGGAGAATAAACTACATAATGAAGAAATTGACCGAATAATTAAACACAATAATATTATCAACTTCCTAAAACCCCAAATATAACATTCGATTGGACAAGTAAGTGGGATGGAAGGAGACAGAATGGAAACCTCCAGAGAAAGAAGAACCAAAATACAGATGAGAGTATAACATACAAGCAGACACAAGATTTATGAAATTAAAATATTGATGAGTTAATAGTCAGGATAGAAGGAAATGAAGGACAATAGCAAAACATTCTAATAATGCTGTAACGTCTGGGAAAGAAAAAGGTGTGTATATGACTGTTAATATCGTTTAACACCATTTAATTATGATTTTTAATTGAATTTTTTACAAAACGATAATCATCAAGATCTATTCCTATTTGATTTCTGAGCAACCTATGTTGTGTTGTTTTGTTGTTGTGGTATTCAGTCCTAAGACTTGTCTGAAGCAACCCTCCATGCTAACACCTTGCGAAAGCCTTTTCATTTCCACATAACTAGCATATTCCACATCCTGTGTATATGATTAGCGTATTCCATCCTTCGCCTCCCTCTTCTGATCTTACCCCACAAACTTCCCTCTAATGCTAATTTTACAAGACCCTCATTTCTCAAAACGTGGCCTATTTATCTATCTTAGTCAAAATCCTCTATTATTCTGCTTAGAACTTCCTGGTTAGTCCACCCATCTGAATTTTAGCACACTTCTATAGGATCTAATTTAAAAAGCTTCTCGCCGTCTTTTCTGCAACTCCTACCGTCCACGTTTCTTATCCATATACCGTCACACTCCATACGAGCATTTTTAGTAATGAATTCCTAAATTCATATTTATATTAGCCATAAATATAATAACTTTTTAGCAAAAGACTTCCTTGCCTGTGCTATGCTACTCTTTATTTCTACTATACATCTTATATCCTGCCCAAATAGCAGAATTCCTTAACTTTCTTCAAAATATATCCCATCCCAATCTAAACCATTTTTTATCCTACTATTCCTCATACTACGCTGCTTCATCCTTGGTTTTACTGTATTAATCCTCATTGTTTAATCTTCCTCCAGGATCACGTTCATGTAATTTATTATATTTTCCGAGTCTTATCATTCCCCTAATACCACAATATCATCAGCATACCTTACTGTTTTTATCTCTTCCCCTTGCAGTATGATTCACTTTCCATGTACCTTTTTAACTTTCTTCATCGCCTGTTCTATACATACGTTAAACAGCATGGGCATCCTTCATTGACTCACTCGTTTCTTGCTTTCTGCTTTCTAAATATTTCTGAGTGGTTGTGGATAACTCCTCTACGTATTTAGTATTGTATTTATATTAATTGGACTAAAAAACTCAAAGGATGAATAAATTCTCCAGTTAAATAAAGAGTGTAAAGCTGAATTTAGAAGACGGACCCAGGACACTAACAGGGCACCATACTACTGACCTAGTCATATTCTTCACAGACTAATTTATAGTAATTAGCGAAGAATTGGAATTGCGTACATGGAATTCAAGACCGGAAAGCGGGAGGTCCTGGTTCGATTCCGGGATCCAGCCAAAATTTTTCCGTTAAGTGGACTGTAAATCACCACCATCTTGGGTTAATATACGTAAACTTATATCTAATAAATATAATCAGAAGTGTCTGTTTGTAATATACATTAAATGTATAAAAAGGAAGGAAGTAGCTACTGCTTATCATAGTTTTTCTCTCCCTTCATATAGTGCCCGTTCTTTCTTCCCTTATATATACATCCAGCTGTGATCTAAAAGAAATTTTCTTTCGTCTTCCTACCCCCTCTCCCTTGCATCCTGTACCCCTCTAATCTTATCTCTAGTTTTTAGTTAATTAGTCATACTGTAAAAAATAATAATAGAAGAATTTTTGTAACACAATTTTATAGTTTGTGATGATAAGGCCTATTATAGATAAACTAGAAAACAGGCTAATTATATTCTAAATAAATAAATAATTATTTTAAAAGTGTCTGTTTATTCTCATTTCAATAATGTCTGGTAAACAGGTCCTTAACAATACTTGATAAAGTAATAATGGAAGTAGAACGTCCACCCCCCTTCCACCATTAAGGTCGAGGGAGGGCGGAAGGAGTAGTATTTCAGGAACATGCAAATAGGAGCTGTCTTACTGATGAATAAGTAGATGTAGGGGTAATTGACAATAATTGTAACACATCCGATGTAATTAATTTCAATCCCTAACGTCATGAGGTTGGATCACCCGTTGCGTTGCGAACAGAAATGTGTAGACATCAAGATAATTCTGAAACGACCGAGACCGGATAGATTTGGAGCTATCTCAACTGAATAATGTAATTCACAATGCCACTTGGAATTTAGACACTGAAATAATAACAAGGAGATATTGCTTTGTGTCCACATCAGTTTATATGTAAAATAGCTGAGGTCAGACTAATTTGTCTTCAGTTAATTCAGTCTTTAAATAGGGACACGATCATCAGTTTGCAATAATACTGGGGGATATGGCTTCTTTATTGTAATATTAATAACAGTATGCTACATTTTGCGAAATGAAAATTTCATTATTTCTCAATATGCGACTGTGCTTCGACCAAAATTTCCAGGTTCCACCGTACTTTTGCAAATTCCACATCTCTGTAATGAAAATTATGATCTCTCTTCAGTTCCATCTGCGAACCACACAAGACCGGGTTAATAACATCTGTGAAGACAGCGATACTCACCAAGTGCATTACCTTTGATGTCACAGCATGGGGAGGCTCAAGAGCCAGGAAAGTGGTAAAGCGTAGGCATCTACAGTTCTGTGATGAATAAAACACTCGGAATTCCACTAGAGAGGCAAAGCATCCAGCGAATAAAGTATGCACACACAGATGGAATGAGTGGGAGATTCGTACATGTGTACTTTTTCGTAGAGAAGGTTTCAGTACGTCCAGCATGAGGCAAATATAAATATAACCGAAATTTCACGTTCGTTACCTTTATATATCTAATATTTTTTCCCAGTTCAAGAAACAGTTAACCTCGTTGAAAATAAATAGAGCGGAACTGAACATTAGCAATCCGCAAATACAATATTTTACAGAAAACTGGGAAAATGTTGAAAGGAAACCATTTTAATATTAACAAGTCCGCGGTAGACCATAAAGTTTGCTGTAACAACTTCGTTTGTGGATGAAAGGTTCTCCAAAGTCTGCCAGAGAGATATTTACCAATTTGATTTGTAGTGTAGGCGATATTTGATATTTCATGAATTCTTAATATAAGGAAAGCGAGGATTGGGAACTGGAATTAGCGTCAACATGCCGAGACCTTTTGCCGCCACTAATTCCCAGGGATGGCATTTGAACACGTGTGGGAATCGAGAACCAGGAATACAACTAAATATTTAAATACCTTGACCAATGTGGTCTAAATAAAGGACGATTTTTCGATTCTTATTCATACGGCGGTGGAATTGTAGGAATGTTCATTCTGCTCTCTCAAGTTGAAGGGGACGGAAGGAAATCGTCGTTTGGTCCTGGACGTTGTGGAAGATCAATCTATGTTGAGAAAAGCGTCCTACAAAGAAGTTGACAGAGAGACAACGCTAAGTTCCAACAAGTTGGCTGTCGAGTTTCCCAATCTTTGACGTCCACGGTTGAAACCATTGATTATTAGGAGATCCGATTGCTTCGTCGTAACTCCAAAATTTTGTAAACGCTTTTTACATTAATGATATTTTAAATAAATTCCCCATTTATTTGACAACACTGAAATCGCTTCTCTCTCTCATTGTCGTCGTCTTGACGCATTGCCACCCCAACATCAGTGCCGTTCTATGATGTGTTGCCACCCCAACAAAACCAAATAATTATAAGTACAATTATCGACACTAATAAAATATGAGGAAAATAATGTCGTGATATTTTTTAATTTAACATCGGTACTTACTTTAGAAACCGCCTCATAAAGACGTAATTTGGAATGTTCTGAAAATACAGTAAAAATGAGGTAGTAACAATTCATCTCCTGCCCCACAGAGTGAATGTTCCAAATAGGTTTCACTGGTGGTTCAAATTAATTCCGAAATAACGCGGCTTACGTAACAATATAGTATAATTGCTTCAATCCCAACAGTCGCATTTCGTAGGGCCCAATGTTAAAGGTCAACCTAGAGCAGATGTCATTAATAATTGCCAGCTAGGACATGTCTCTGTTACGGTAATGAGATAGTACACAAAAGGAACTGCTTCCTCTAATTGGCCGGTGGCCGCTTGGTCCTTTTTAGTCTTTAGAAAAGCTCCTTACCACCCTCGCAGCTGGTAAGTGTCGGAGTCAAGGGCCGGAAATCTTCCTCCCCGCATACGGAACGCGACCAACAATATTCGCGACAATTATTAAGAGAAAAATAATATTCAGCAAGACGCTTTCCTTATGTACACTAACCTTTAAATGTAAGTCAAACTTTAACCCCAACATATTTTCTCTTTTAATAATTGCATATTTCTGGAATTGAAGTAATGTAAAGGAAAGAAGTACAAACGTTGTTCCATATAGATAATTGTGGAAAGTCGAACTGCAACTTCCGACTACTCTCACACCAAACATACGGTAGCACACAAAGTGTAACATGAAACGGCTTGAAAAATAAGTTATCCGTTTATTATTCAAACTTGACCCACAACAGGGACAAGTGGAGCGGAGCAAGTGTGACGTCATCGAAACTTGTGGTTCAATTTTAGGGAATTTTCTGAGCGATTTTTCATATGGAATTACTTGTCTCAGTGTCTCCCACGTCACTACGTACAGTTTTAAACAGTTACCGTTTTCACCCACTTAATTTATTACCTTATCCATACAGGGGTCGCTATTAGAAAAAGTTTAAAAGAAGTCAGGGTATGAAAATTAGTGAATTGTAGGCCATTGTGCATCCTCGTTATATTTGAAAAACAAATGAGTCAAATACAAGCTACAAAGGAGAGAAAATGTTGAAGGATTGAAATTTTACTCTTTTAAGAAACGTCCTTTCCAACAACAATCAAAGCAGTTTTCTTTAATTTTTGGTTTCTACATTTTTGACCATGACAATGTATAATATATTTTCCGAGTTCGTGTTGAAAGCTGTGTGAAGTTGGAGGTCGGGGAAGAAGTAGCGCGGCTTATCACGACGCCTTCAGCACACAAACACACAGCCAATCTGTCTCCACGGGGACGACGAAGCAAACACGGGCCTTGCAAGAACGCCGCCCACCAGTCCCAGCAGCCTGTTACACTCGCTTTCCCTGCATAGACAACTTTGTAATTAAACCAATATCACACCAACCTTTCTGTTCATTGCCTTCAAAATTAATTTTAAGTGATTTTGAAAATCTGCTTTTAAATTTGTGTATGTCAGATTATTTTTTCACTAAGTTTTCATTTTTTTAAGGTGAAAGGGCAAACTCTATATCACCCAGGTTAACACAATCAAATTTCCTCATTAACCTTTCCCAATATTTAATTGAAATTTTGAATTTTAATTGTATCCATCATCAGGTTCCCCACATCAATTTTTATGTATCTTAAAATATTTTTCTAATTCTTTTTGAAACAATATCCATTACAATATCCTTTATGAAGTTAAATCCACTTCTTCAATGTAGTATTTTTTGTCCATCTGATTTAACGTCAATATTTTCTGAGGAAACGGAGATTACTGTTTTGGATATGCAAGTTTTCAAAAACTGAACTTAAAACGACTCTATGATAATCTCTTATGAAGCGAGGAAATCTCATGTTCGTTAAACTACAACGTACTAGAAAACAATCGAACGCTAATGACAATCATGCAAGATCACTGCAAATACTAAAAACCAGAGCCTTCTATGTGGAATAATTAGTGAGACGATAAGCGTCATTAAATATTTTCAAATCTCTCCACTCATCAAAAATCGTAAAATTTTGTTAAGTGTTTATTCTACATTAAAAGTAAAATAACATTTATCATTTTCTTCCTGCTGTTTTCCTTTAACAGTTATTTGTCTAGTTATGAATATGGATGGTTGAAAAACTCACAATAATTTAAACTAATTCACAGTCACAAAAAATTATTTATCAGAAGTTTTCGGCTAATTTCGCCATAACATATGACGAAATAAGCTGAAAGCTTCGGACGAAATGAAATTATTGTGATTATGAATTGGTTTAAATTAGTGTGATTTTATTATTAGAACAAGAAAAGTTTATTTTAAATTAAATTTGTTTGTTAGAAAAACTGTGAAAATGGTTGACATCTTGCTAAAAGTACCCTCCGTTTTTTTATATTATACATCAAACTTTATTTGATCTAATAATACAATAACTGATCTAAATTTAAAATCAATTCTTCAATTTTTTTGTTAATATAGTTCAATTAGTTTGGCATTTCCGTTAAGTACTTACTTTTAAATAATCTAGTCAACGCGTTTTGATAGGAAAACAATGATGATATTTTTTTTATAATTTTTCTATTGATCCTAAACTTTTCTAGTATAGTGTACAGTAAGTTTAGTCATTTCAATAATTTTCTCATAACCGTATTTGTTTATATTCCTAATAAATAAATTAAAATAAAGCTTTATGCAGTTTCGATTGCAGTATTGAAATGGATTTCAAAGAAAATGTAAAACAGAAAAAGCATTTCAATGAATAAAGAAATACAGGCAATGTTTCAGCACAAAAAAATTTAATCAATATTTACCAACAAATATATTTAGAAAAATATTACGTTTCGTCGTTAGTTTCAAGCTTTATTTGTTGAACGTAATATCTTTTGAAATAATCGAGTCCTTAAATATTAAGTTTTGAAAAACCGTTTCTCCAATGATGTCGAATTTTTGCGTTTATTTCCTCGATTTTTAGTAAGCAGTTTCCAAAAAAAATTAATATGAGGGAAATTAATTTTGGGTGACATGGCAAAGAATGTGTTAAAGTAATGTAGTGAAATCATAGACAAAATTTTAAAAATAATAAATATAGCTAACCGCTTTTCACTTGTAAAAAGACGAAATAGATCTAAAAATTCTTAAATAAATTTGGTGCGGAATGTAAAATTACATGCTAACTATCCTTGCATGGTGCGTGACTTCTGATATTTTAACTCGGCACAGCTTAATATTTTCCGAGCCGTGACAACACTAAAATTACCACAAAACAGAGAAAAACATAAATTGCTGCCGAAAACATAAATTTAATTTCCGCTTGGACCCAGACAATTGTTATTATAGAAAGGTCAACCCGCCGTATTTAGTTCGGATCATTTCCGCTTTCAAATAACTCTCCTCAACACAAAGTCTACTCATAAACCAATTAAAATCATGAAAAGTTTACAAAGGTACACAATTAATTATTTTCGATTGTAATTGTAATGAAAGATTCCTGCATTGAATATATTTTTGTAACCTCGGACCTTTATGAAGACAATAATTCTGCTAGAGATTTTTTTTGTATATTGAAAAATGCTTCAATCACATAGAATATTATTATTTTGAACGGGTTTTTAATTTATTTCTAACATTTGACAGTAATTTTTCGATACTTTTAATGCACTATGCTACTCTATTAAAATCTTAAAAATATAACTGACGCGATAAAAGAACTGAACCTCGATTGTTATGGGAATTTAAGTATTTTCCAAAAGTTTTCAGATAAGCATTAAGGAGATATAATTCCAAACTATAAATTTTTACTGGTTTTGATTTTCGACTAAATCATTATTAATTAAGCGGTAATTACATTCATTTCTTATATTTATCCAATAAATCTTGAATGAAATATGAAAAACACTCAAAACTCACCGCAGACATATATTAATAACGCTGAATGACGAATCTTCAGAGAAAAAAAAAGTGTAGACCAGAAAAAGTGCATTCATTTATGGACGTTGTAATTACCTTTTCATCTCATATGTGGCTACGGATTAATTGAATTTCCCCCTGTGCTATTTCCGCGTAATTTCAGAAATGGCGTTAATAAGCTTCATCTGCATTTAATTTTTTGCAGATTACACAGAACCCAGTATAACGAAGTTATTTTAAATTTAATGCTAAAGTGTTTCATTTTAACCTGTCTCCCACTTTATTCTAAAAATATTTCACAATTTTTTTTTCAAAAAAAAGAAAATAGTTTCACTGAGATGATTCATTTGAATGAAACAGCATTTTTCAATTGTACCTCTAATTAAAGACATCTTAAAAGTCGGTTTCATTGTATTGAAATATAAATTTCATTTCACTCGGAATATTTGATTAAAATCGTTAAGAATTTTTTCTATATTATTAAGAAAACATTTAAAGAAAGTTGGCTTGAAGCCTTTGCCTTTTTTATATCAATATTTATTTTTGTTAATTTTATTTAACTGTTTGTTCTAGGACTGTAAAGTTTTGTTCACAAACGTATATCAAACACAAAAGGGTTTAATTGACATGAAATGTGCCATCCGGTAAAGTGCGCCAACTGCTCAAAACTAATTTTGTTTACTGTGACTACATTTTTTTCTTCAATCCAGTAATGGAGTCTCTTCCACTTTATTCTTCTATTTTTTAAATGGGCGACTGGAGCTAAACCCTGAAAGATATCGAATTGAAATTTCAGCTTAAAGTCCTCAAATTTTCATTCAAATCACGTTTCGTCGTTTCGGAGCCTATTGGAGACAAACTTCCAGAACTCAATTTTATTTATAGATATAGATTATCAGTATTAATTTGGAAATCTCATTAAACTTAGCAACAACCTGGCCACACACCGTACGGTTTTTATACGATCCCCTACAAGAAAAGTTTATCCGGTCCTGATTAAGTAACTGTCGCTGTACGAAAAATTTTAGCCTTAATACAGGAAAATTTATTAAGTACATTTACTACATTGTACAATTTGCAAAAATGTGTTGGTTACTGAATCATCACAGTAGTCACAAAAATCCAGCGTCAAGCATTCGCCGCTTGGCAACACGCTCTAAAAGAATACTTTACAAAGGGAAGCAACTGCGTAAAATGGTGAACGAGGTTTTTCTGTCTTCTATTTTTTGAGAGTAATAAAAAAACGCAGACAATATGCGGATTCAGCCTTGTCAGTTTTGCAGTTTCCGGGGGCGTAATTAGGACCTTGCGGAAGCAGCAAGTTGGAGATATGGTAATGTTAATGAGACTCGTAATGGACATTACACTCTCCCCATCTCTCCATTATGAGCAGCGGTGCGTTAAGTTTAAGGGTACATGGATTTGGTAAATGGAGTTCGAATAAGTGGGCAGAAGGGAGTTCACGTTAGACATGGAAGTGGTGGATAATTTCCGGGGAAAACTCTCTTCTCTCTCACACACACACTCTCTGTCCATGCTCTTTTCTGAAGAGGAGAAAAAAGTCCCACATTGTATCTTGGAACCTTTAAAAAGTTTAAAGGAACTCTAATGGTATAGAAAGTTGCCCACTCAGTGTCAAACAAATAGTTTTTTCCCCACAAAGATATCTGGCAACATGTTGCAAATCATAAATTTTTCAAAAATATCATTAATTATGGTTGTTGGTTTTAATTAAATAACGTTGCAGCTACAGTTAATAAATACTAGACCCTCTAACCAGTGCCTCATTATTAATCATTCCTGAAAATTATGATTAATACCAATATGCTTTCAGGCTAAAAACAAGCCCTTCACCTCACGCAATTTTTTATATGTCATGGAACACCGTAAATTTTATGACGCTGGAGCAATCTCCATTCCAGAGTATGTATACGTCAACGACGACTAGGACTAATTTGTTATTTAACTAAATCCTTCCCGTTTTCTCAAAAATAACTAAAATTGCATAGTCATTATTTTAACTTAATCGACAAAGTAACCAATTTTCTCCAAAGGTACTTTAAATTAGTAGGTTACAATTCAATAACAACGATAAAAATATTTTCCGTTTTCCACTCTTTATAGTACTAATGTTACAGATATTATATAAATAAAGACCCTGAGTGAGTCTGATAATTTAATTCTTTCATTTCTAGATTTAAATTTAAACAAAAACATTAAAACATATATATTTAAGAATTTTAATATTTATAAATTTCTCTTTTCAGATTTCTATGGTCTACTTAAATTAGAAGAATGGTGGCGATGTTTGTGAACTTGAATTAACCAATCACGACGATTGAAATAAAATGCTGGCCAAGCCGCATTGCGTTGCCGAACAATCATTTTGTTATTCTGGTGCTTTCAATGATCTGTATATGTGGCAACAATGCCTCCCGAAAACCGGACGCTCCAGTCGATTTTTTTATTTAATAATAACGAACTTTTCAACGAGATTGGGTTCCAGAAACTGACAAATGGGCTGTTAACAAAGATGCAATTTAAGTTAAGAAATTATGTGCAATGGCGTTTAATTACGCTAATTAAAGTATGTAATTTAAGATAATAGTATGAACTCGTTTTCTTAAAAAGTATTCTTTAATCCGTTATAGACGAGTATGACTGGGCAGAATCAAAAGATTCTAGAAGTGAAATAAATAAAATATTAGACACAGGGGTTATATTTAAATAATCAGTCTAAAATGTATCACGTGTAATTTTACAGAAATTATTTATTAGGTAGTGAAACAAGTAGAATTTTAGAAGACAATGTTCGCTGGGAGGACATTTAAATATTTTAAAATTAGCTTTCAAACTGTAAGATAGTTGAAACCGGGAAAAAAACACTTAAAAATGTTAAAATACTTTAAATGTGTGTAACTGAATGGGATAATGGTAAAAAACCACAGTATATTGAAGTATAATAATATGACTTTGAAAAGAGAATTCATTAATAACTAATTATTGTGTTTTAGAAACGGGTATGATTATAAGTTAAGAATCGTGTTTTGATAATGTTAAAATCAAGGAAATCTTTGAAACATTTTCTAATTGTGATGAAAATTCTGGAAACTTGAGTAAAAAATAAATTGTTTTAAAACCTTTTCAGACTTCTATTAAATCAAGATATTAGAACTCGTTGTAGATTCTCCTGTTAATTCGGTTCTGCTGTAAGAAACAGACAACTTCATTTTCTGCCGCTGCAAGAACTGAAAACCTTTCATTTCCAGTTACAACAGAACTTCGTTGGGCGATTGTGAAAAGAAAATGAGGTAGTAATTAACCTACATTCTTATATTTCAATAGGAAGAAGAGAGGATCGCTACTGCACAGGTATTTAATTTCCTCTTTCTCCGTTGTTTCATTTTGCCTTGTTTAAAGTTAATATATTTCAGGGTAGACCAGAAATTTCACTAGTGCACACTATTAACATCCGACAACAACACAAAACCTGCAGTCACCCTTTGTACCTCCGACCCTTTGAAGCCAGCTTCGCAGGAATTATTTCATCAACAGAGAATTTAATTAACCGTTTCTTAAAAATTCTATCTAACGTATCGCCGCCGCATGTGGTTAGCTCTTAATGCCGCTTCGAAGAAGATAATTAGATCAACGCCACAAAGTGGCGAAATTGTTCGGTGCAACGTGAAGTTCGTAAGGCTTGCTTTTAGCCGAGTAAGATAGTTGGGTCTTTCCACCTGTTTCTTAACCGTTTCGCCATCAAAACACGAAGAGCAAGAGGTTAACCAACAGCGACACACCGTGAACTACGTCAGACCTCTTTAATTTTTCAATAACTAAAAATTTTATAAAGTCCCAACGTTGGTGGAAGTTAATTACAGTGATATTATTATTGGGGAAAATTAAATAATAATGACGGAATGAATTTAATATTAAATTTAACATTATTTATAAATTATTCCTCGCAAATTAATTTAAATTAGCCAATAAAATTTAAACAAAACAAAAATTAGTGAATTCCTTAGTTTATTATTACCAGCTGAGACAATCGTAAAAAACACGCACATTGCACATATTAATTATAAAATAATGGAGCCACATAAATTATTCACCAAGTACAAACAATTTTTGAGACAAGATTTTAAGACAGAGAAAAGGGTAAATAAAAATTTGAAAATGTAAACTGCCAGGTCCAATAAAATATTTGCCCTTTGTTTGAGGCCCTCCCTAGTTGGCGCAACAATTGTATTAATATTCTTTCATAATAAACATTCATCCTATCCGACGAATTTCAGTTAAACTTCAAATAGCCGCGATGGAATACATTGGTGAAGAGAACAGAAGAATCAGGCTCACTGGCTCTGCTACACAAAGCTTACAACCCTGCAACACTCTGAATGATGTCGATGACAAACAACAGCTTAGACCTCCGAAATCCACTGAAAGAACATACCAGCAAACACACGTTTTTCAGTTTTTTATTTTTAGCCTTATATGTTTGTAAATATGAACATTTAAACAAAAGTTATAGGGCCATAAAACTTGTAATTATTTAACACATCGAAGTAAAGATTTAATTAATCAATTACGTTGTTTCTGAAGTCAAATAGATTTAAAAAACAATTACAGACAAAAATTTAATTTTATAATCGTATATATTATTACTAATGTTATTAAGATCCTTATTATTGTTTTGTACAATTTAAAAAAATCCGATGAAATCCCAAATATGGTGACGAATCGTCGGTTTAATTAAATTAAATCTTTTTCTGTAATTCCTAATGGATTTATTAATAAATCTAAATCTACAACGTTTCGATTCAGAGTTTTGGACTTACAGTAAGTACATACAGAACTTGAAAGAAAACATTTAAATGTGAATCAACAAAATTTTATTCAAGTATAAAAAGGGTAGAATTTGAAAAATATTTTAAAAATTATATGCTTATATTTCGAATTAATAGAAGTACATTACATAGAAAATAATTTTGTTTTCCGGATTGCGACTACAGTAATTTATTACTAGTAATGTTATTACGTTTCTTAAATTTCTACACCTCCCAAAACTATTTTGTAGAATTTTTAAAGAAATTACCTAAGGAAATCCCAAATATGGAGACGAAACGTCGGTTAAGTTAAATAACTTAGTCTGTAACTTGTAGTAAATTTATTCGATTTAAAATTTTAATTATTACAGTTTTAATTCATCCAAAAATCTGCAAGAAACGTTGTACTAGTAGTAATGAAGTTTATTAAGTACTATAAAAAAGATGTAACATTGGCTGTTTGTATATCTGTAAAATTGTCCTAAATGTATTATTTTATAACGATCGGAAATTAAAAAAAAACATTTTACTAGTGCAGAGAAAATAATTTAGTATAGAAGGTAAAATTAAATAATTAAAGAGGATAGTTCTTTGGTCTGTATCGGGGGGTTTGGGGTGGGTGTTGGCTTTCTGCATGACATAATTAAATAAATAAATATATATAACAAATTGAAAATAATCTGGAGGAAGCACTTCAACTCTTCCAACAGCCAATGTTTGTATAGAATACACCAGCAATTTATTCTCTCTGACGTAACGTGGAATTTTCGTTCGTTATTTTAAATAAATGAATTTAAGGAACAAGGATCACTAAATTAATGTTTTCATTTCTATAAGAAGCAGAATTACTCAGCTGCGATTTTACGTGGTTTCGCGAGAGAATTAAAGACCGATTCATGCATAACGTGAATATTATTTCGTCAATGAAACAGACAAAACGGTCACGACAGTGAAGTTTAACAAATAGGACAAAACAGCCCTGTTTGTTTGGCGCCATCTATTGGGAGCTTTTCAGCAAGGTCCTTTGCAAAACCTCTACCACCTTTTTTCGTACAATAGAAAGCCATATGAAGCTACGGTCGCATCAACACTGCGATTTCTCTCGCTGCCTCCGGTGGAAAAAATAAATGAACAATTTCCTGCCTGGAAACGAATGTACTCAGGTGATATTTATTTCACTTGTCTCCGGGCTTATTGATTTCGCTCCTTCTCTCTCTTTCTCTCTCTCTGTTTTTTATTTCTGCAATGAATTAAGAAATCAATCTGGGACACATTGATGAAGCTATTCAGGAATTCTTTATAGAATCGCATTGTGACGCCAGTGAAAAATATGAGTGAGTCGAAAATGTTACCTTAATTAAATCACAAATCCAAATGTACGACTGGATCTCAATTTTACTTACCTGAAAAAAAAGAGAAATAAATATTAATAAAATATATTAAACAGTAGTAAATAATGAAAAAGTCTGTATATTGAATTAAAATATAATATAAAAATGAATACTGAAAAAAGTAATGAAAACCCACAAATTATTCAAATAAAAATGTATTACGGGACACTTATTGTTTTTTAAATTTATAGAAAAAGAAAAAGCACACCAGAAAGGTATAAAAACTTAGTCTATTCCATTATTTATTTAATCTAATATCAATATAACTTAAAAACAACTAATTAAAATTTTTAATGTATTTTTAAAAATAAACTTACAAATTTCCCGTTCTTCGGCACTGCCCAACTATTGTCTTTTCTTTCTTATATTTATTAAGCGTATGGTTGATCGCTTTATCAATTTTTCCTTTCGTAATGAGATTTTCTTTGCAACTGAGAATTCTTTGCTGGTACTTTTCCCTTTTTTCCGTTCATTTTCCTTTCATATTCTATTCTTTTTGGGTACAGTATCCTGTAACCCATTTTTATAAGGTGAGTCTGGAAGTTTTTTCTTTTTTTCTTTTGCCTTATACAGTAATATACCGTTCCGTCCCGCACGCTAGTCTCAGTTTAAGATTTTTCATTGAGCCTTAATGCTTATATTCAGCGTAAGACCCCTAGTTTACATTACGAATTTTCTCATTATGTATAAGGTAAAATAATTAATTTTGTATTTATAACTTATATTTAAGGACTAGTTTTACAATGACGACCAGTACTAGGACAATGATAGCCACTTGAATATATTTAGGGGAAGTCGGGGTGGAACGGGATACCCTATTGTATTTAACTGGATACTGCTGAATTTTAGTACATATAGGTAGAACATGGTCACTGGTCAAGGAAGAAATCCCGGCAGGCAAATTAACCAAGTTCTGACTGCACCTTGTAAATGAAATCTTTTTTTGGCTTCGTACATCTGTGACTTTATAATTTTTACAACATTTTGTCAGAAGGTAAACTAGGAAACTGCTCGCTCTATAACGGCATATAAAGTAGATGTATTTATCTGCATACAAATTACGTATAAGGTTCAAATCTGCTTTTATTAAGGCTCTGTGAATAGCATTAAACTAAAACTTGCGTGCGGTGCGGAATAAGGCGCAACAGTATAAGGCAAAATATACAGTGTTCCTCATGTTCAAGAAAAAAAGGTAACTCTTTCAGAGTCACCTTATAAGAATGCTTTGCGTAAAAAAATAGATAAAGAATGAAAATAGTCGTGAAAAGGGGGAAAATGATAGCAATAACGGTGCACTTGCAATAAAATCTGTTTGCGAAAAGAAAATTGATAAAGCGATCAACAGTAAGCTAAATAAATGTAAGAAAGAAAACACAAAACGTGTTAAAGTTTTATTAAATTAAATATTATTGTATATTTTGTAATTACAAATGATCCTGTCTCGATCTGAGCGGAAAATTTGTTTCTTTTAAAAAATCTTAGTTCGTTGCGTTAAGCTATTTTGATATTAGATTAAGCAAATAATATATTATAAATATTTTTATACCTTTATGAAACGATTTTTATTTTTCCTTAAATTTTGCAAAAATTGTTAAACAATAAGTTTCCCGTTCCGCCCCAACGCCCCCTATAGAAAACTGATTTTTATTGTGCCAAATATATAAAATCAAAAATAACCACGGGGGAGAAAACTTTTACGAAGCAAATGTTATTGGAAACTTAACATGAAAAGCGTCTTGCTTCGAGTATTGGAAACACGAATCGTGGTGAAATAAATAAAATTCCATGAAGGCTTTAAATTGTTGTGATGCTTGTATAGTGTACAGAAAGGGTAAATAATAAAGAGGTTGTGAGACGAAAAGATGAAAAGAGATCCGTGTTTAAAACTGCTCTTCGCAGAAGACGAACTAAAAAGGAGCCACTGGCTACATGACGTCATTGTAAAATATAAATAGAAAATATTTCATAGGATAAGAGCAGCCTCAACGTAGCTAATGTTTCAGAACAATTTATTTAAACTTTAGTGAGGCAAAAATATTATTTTTAAATGTATTAAATAATTATTGGCACAAAGTTGAATTTAATTAAGGTTGAATGGTTTGCTATTAGCCCAGGCGCGTTTTCCTACCATCATTTACCATTCCATTCCTTTTGAAACATTTTGATAAAACTGTTGTCTACCTTCCGAAAGGTTTGTAGGTTTTAAAATTCTAAATAAATGTTGAACACCCTCAATTAATTATAATCAAAAATTTTATCGAGTATCCTTATACAAAGTCAGCTAAAAAACTGTTTCAGATCTAACAATATAAATTATGGAACGTTATTTTATTTATATGATTTATATAATTAGTGCAACATGTTTTGTATTTTTGTTTTTCAAAAATTGAAATTTTATTGGTATTAAAACTGAGGATTCTTTAATATGAGATATAACTGTATTAAATATTACAAATTTATGAAATCAAAATTATTTGTATTTTTTAAAACTAAAGATTAACGTAGCATTATCCAAAATGGTCAAAATTAGGAAATTATTATATTAAAACAGGCTTAAACTCTCAAAATTCACATACAGATACCTTAAAATTAAGTCCTATTCATAATACCTTATTTTATAACTATAGATATAGTTTTATAAAATTTTATCATTTATTTGTTTGTAATTTTGAAAAATGTTTGGTAACATTTATTATTAAATTGATATAATTTGGAAAATTTAAGACATGAAATTTTACATTCGTTTATCCTTTATTGTTACAGCACATAAAATAGACACATATTGTTTCCCTTTTAGATAGACTTATAAAATAGAATAAAATAATTTTTAAATTTGTAATCTGAAATAATATTAGTTTTCTGAATCACTTATGACAAAAGTTTTTACGTTACGCGGTATTTTATTTTTAAATTAAATTGTATAATAAGTAAAAAACTTACAATCGACTTTTAAGGATAATAGTCTTAATTCTGTTACCATTGAAACGACAAAATAATGGAAGTTAGAATATATACTGTAACCTTGATTTAATGAAATATTTTTCTAAAAGTCTGTCTTAAAACACCAGACTTAAAGAACAGATTGTTATTCACCACGATATCAAAATGTATACTATTAAACATTTGTTCTAAATTGCGAAAAACTTGCAAAGTCAGAAATTTATAACAGAATGAAGTTATTTTCAATTTTTTTCCCAGAAGGAACTAATTAAATATTAATAAGAGGACAAAGTTGATTTCCAAACACACAAAGAAGTAAATTAGTATAACATTGCTATTTAAATAATTAAAATAAGTTCAAGGATATTTTAAAAAACAAAAGGTTAAAAAGAAAATGTGAATAGTTACCACAATTTAGAGAGACGAAAAGAGAGAAAAAAAGTCAAACAGATCAAAAAACGTACACTACTGTCGTTAAGCTTTTCAAAACCACAAGAATCAAAAATAAAAATTCAATAATTTAATTTTAAATCAATAATACCGAGTGGTATATGGAATTTAGCTTTTTTGTATTGGTTGTCATATTTATATAATTTTATTTAACCGAATATTAAGCATTTAAGTTATAAATTGAAAATAAAATTTACTTTCTACATCAAAAAATATTTGTTACCCAAATTTGTTTTCTTCTTTACAACACATAATTAAGATTAAGCTATTGTTTTATTTACGTTTCTTTTAATGCGTGGAAATAAAAGTAGTAGTAATTCGTTTATCATTGCCGACCCAGTTTAGTGACAAAGATATGAATATTTGTATCCCACGAAATTCCCCATTTCCCCTTCCCGGAACAGACCAGAGCAGAGCAGGTTGCAGAGCGTCCCTTCCGGGGTCAAAAACCGACGTCGTACACTAATCCGAATTGTCAGCAATCTTATCTGAGTGTATTTACCGAATTAATAATATCTTGCCGCTGCAATGGATTATTTAGACCAAAGAACGTCACAACCTCGGAAGAGACAATCAGTAGACTATTAGAATTTTTAAAAGTGATCAACATGTATGACAATATCTAACTCGATAAAATTGTAAACCTTATTTGATGCATTAATCTCAATATTGTTTTCTCGTTGTATATATATTAATGTAACCTCTGTGGTCGCCAATAACATCGCAATTGTCGTGACCTGAAATAAATTAAAATAAAAAGAATTGGTGGAAAAGATCTTCCACTTTGATCGCTGATGATAATCATGGCGCGACACTAAATTCTCCATATGCACATTCAATAACCTTTCCGGCTGAGAGAGTCATGGAGTAAACATGATGAATTGCTAAATTTTACACCTGACGAAGTCCCAAAATGGAGACGAAACGTCGCTTTTGAATAAATAGTTATAAATTTATTTGCTGACTTTTTGGCCATCTTTTTATTTATTGTAAATTTTAAAGTGAGAAAACTATGTTGTATTTCTAAGTACTTACGTACAACGTTCATTAAATTTTCAATTTATATTGTGTTCAACGGACCAAATAGATACATCAACTGCCTTACTCTAATAAATGAAATTAATTGTTTATGAGTAAAGAGAGCTCAAATTTTGTAAGTTTGTGTGTTTGTATGTTCTGCATACAAATATAAACGCGTGGAGAAATTTCAACCAAATTTTGCAGACATGTTCTTTGCGACTTGAAAGTTCTGGAGGGGTAAGACACGAATACCATCCATAAGGGTGGGAGTAGAGGGGTAGGAAATTTTTAAATATGCAAAATCGACCTTTATTTCCTTCGAATAAAAATATTTAGGGGCCAATTACATTTATGGTGTTTCCCGAGACGCTATTTGTATCTGTCCTAGCCTAATGACATATAGAACGGTTGTGGTACGCGATTGCCTTGTACCACATTATATTAATTAAATTGTATTTTTCATTTATTATTTGTAGTGTATATAAGTATTTAGATCTAAGCAGGACGAAGTCAGAAACATTAATGAACGCGATAGGTTAATTAAATGACGAATTACAGTCATCTCCTCGGCCAGAAAACGGAAAAATTAAGGTTCGGTACAATATGATTGGACGAGGTAGCGTCAAGGCTAGGCTGCGGAAGACATGGGCGACAGATGGTATTTACCAGCAATCCATCTGGTCAGCCGTGGGAAAAGGAAAAATTGACCCGACGCCTGGACCTGCTACCTGCTAAACAGGTCAAGTATTTATCCCGAGTCCTCCGAAAACCGAAATACCAATTTTCAGAATCCTACCCTCCATATGGAGGAATTAGAAAGTGCAGGCCCACAAGGAGAGATTTGGGCGGGGCGAGAAGATCAAAACCAGGGTGCACTAGGAGACGGAGAGCAGTTTTATAGAAAAATTTTCGGACGCATTTATAAGTCAATTACAAAATTCAAATAGTTACGTCAGACAAAAGTTTCACTGGACGTAAATCTGACAACCATCCGTCCATCTTTGAAGAACCTGAAGTATCGAGTCGACGAGCAGCCCTGGAGTGAAGAAAGCGACGCTCAGTACTACCTCCAACGTTTAGGAGACGACACCCAGCACTCATCAGCCAGCAAGGACGCCGTGGTGATGTACCCGCCTTATTGTTTCTCGCCTCTGGTCGTTTGTCTATAAAGTGTTCGCTTTTCCCCCCATATTTGATTTATATACTCACTGATCATTTAGCTTTCCCTGAGATAGAAAGTCAATAATGTTCCCGATGAAGTAAGCGAGGGTCCCCTTAAAAATATAATCAAATAAATTCATATTTGTTAAAATTAAAAATTTATAATTTTTATCCCTTATTAATTGTCGCAATTTAAAATTCATCTCCCCCGCCTACCAATATATAGGACACGCATCACATAATTTATGGCGCCCAACGTGGACGGTATAAAATAGGTCCTCACATAGGCTACGTGTATGCGTGCGGTGGCGGCGCCGGCGAAGACGAGGTTCGTGAAAATAAAAGGTCATAACTTAAGTAAAATGTCTGTTATTGTTGTGGTATTCAGTCCTAAGACTGGTCTGATGCAACCCTCCGTGCTGACCTATCTTGCGCAAGCCTTTTATTTTCCTCATAAATAACACAACCCACATCCTCCCTAGTCTGCTTAGCATAATATATCCTTGGACTCCCTCTTCTTTTCTTACCCCACACACTTCCCTCTAATGCTAACTTTACAAGACCCTCGTGCCCTAAAACACGTGGCCTATTAATCTATCCCTTCTCTTGGTCAACGTCCTCCATATTGTTCGCTTTTCCCCTATTCTGTTTAGAACTTCCTCGTTAGTGATTCTATCCACCCATCTGATTTTCAGCACCACATTTCAAAGGCTTCTATTATTTTCCGTTCCAGAGCTCCTATCATTCAAGTCTCGCACCCATACGATCACTTTCAGCAACGATTTCCTAATATTTACACTTATATTACCCGTAAGTAAATTCCTCTTTTTCGCAAAAGCCTTACTTTACTTGCCTGTGCTATCCTAGTCTTTATGTCTACTATACTTCTACCATCCCTAGTTATTTTAAATTATATTATATTAAAGCATTAATATCTCGGGTATCGCCCAGATAGTTATTAATGAAATAGGAACTTCAAACTGACTAATATTTAATCCAATATTGTGCCTAAAAGTACAATAAATTTTATGTATTGCAATGATGTTTTCCAGAGAATTAATACGCAACTACAGGCATAACATCACGATTAGATAGTAATTTAATTAAAATTGGGTTATGGATAAAATTTGTCAAGAGCTTCGACTGGAATTTATGTATTGGAGCTACTATTTTGTTACTCCAACCTGTTCTCCTACTCCTTAAGAAAGAAAAATTTCTGATATTATTTCGAAACCGTTCTCAGACTTCCTTCTCGCTGTCAGAGTTGTCTGAGTGTGTCTGAGCCGAGTGTACAGGAGGGGGACGACCTCTCGAGACTTGTGTCCACACGCCCCGCGAGGGATGCAAACACTCGGCGCCTCCTTGTGCCAATTAACACTGCCGCCTTGCTTATGGAGGCAAGCAACTGGAGATGGGGCTAATTGGTAATACAGAGCAGTGCGGAGCAGTTCCACGGCCGGGCCAGTCTGCTCAAAGGCCAGCGGATTAGCGTGCCCCGGGCACACTGGCCAGACTAATCGTAGCGTTAAACAGTTTCTCTTCTCACACACCCACCAACATTTACTTCTCATCCAATAATTAGAACACTTCAGCGCAACGAAGACTTTCAGACAACGCAAGGGGGCTAGCGTTATGAAACAATTATTTGCATTAATTGATTACCCTCAAGACATATTGCGGAAAATCCCCACACAGGGGAAAAATATAAAAAGAAATTAAAGACAGTGAATAGTGGGGATCCAAAGGGGAAGGAATTTTTCAAAAATTAAAACATTTTTGTGGAACAATTTATATTATTGAAAGAAAACTAAAACCTTTCGTCACTTCGAGATGAATTTATTATTTGACTAGGAGTCATAACTTATATATATATAGTAGCATTTACTGCCATTGCAATTAGCGACTATCTACATTTAATATGTGATTTTACTTATCAGAAATTAACGAAAACTTTACCTAATGTCACATTTGATTTGGCTTATTACAAATTAACTATAAGTTTACACCAATTGTTTATATTTTCTCAAACAGTGTAATGTATTTGATTTTGCTGTGGTATTCAGTCCTAAGACTGGTCTTATTTACCCTCCATGCTAATCTATATTGCTCAAACCTCTTCATTTTCGCATAAATAGCACCATCACACATCGTCTTTAATTCGCTTAGCTTATTCCTTCCTCGGCCTTCCTCTTCTGTTGTGGAAGCATAATTACCCCCCCACACACACAAATACACACGGAAAAAATTCTCTTGTACTCTCAGAACTATTTGAGAAACTATTTCATTCAAGAATCAATAAGAACTAATGAAATTTAAAATATTACTCGATCCTAGAACGTCTTACTCAAAACTAAATTTCTCGACAAGCAGATTATATAAAAAAATCATTTTTTCTATTTTACACAACAACTGCACTTTTTTGTAAAAGATTAATATCTGAAATGTAACATATTAAAAATCAATCTGATACTGAGAATATTAATCATATTTCTGATAATCTTAATATGTTATACGATGATTTATTTTTGTTTTATGGTCCTTTACTGCTTAATCTCTGACTCCCTCAAGTTCAAAATCTTCAGTGTTTAGTCATTAGGCTACCAGCCAGACTAAATGTTCCCAGGAATGTTATCTTTTCAATATTTGTTAATGGTCGTATTTATCCTTATTATTTTTAAAGATGATCATAAATATGTATAAAGAAATATTACGTTATTGCATATAGGGATGAGGTCAATTAATCTATTACTAAAATTATATTATTCAAACTCATAACTTATAGTTTATTAGTTCCATTTTCCTGGTATATGGTGGTCGTGTTTTATTCCTATTCCCGTAGCGACCAGTGTTATTCCGCACAGGAAAATATTAGCGTAACCCTCAGAAAGCTTATTTTTATTTGAAATTTGCAGATTTCAACTTTATCGCTGTTACATTCGCTTAGTTAATCCTTTTATCTGTAGAGCGACAAAACCGTATTTTAACCTTGGCACCGTCATCATCACCATCTCAGAGTCATAAAATGTGATAGCGCGCCTGTTTCGGTCCAATTAGTGAGCGAGGGGGCAGAGATAAAAGTTATCTGAAGCACACACGCTTACACTGTGCTGGCCTGTGATGAAAACAAGAGACGACCACAGTGATAATTGCATTGACAAGTCTCGAGAGGTTAAGGGTTGAAATGTTTGGTGAAGCGTGAATATTGGATAAATTTAGGGATTTTAAATCGTGCCCGTCACCATTTACAAAATGTATTTAATCAATAACACACTTGTATGTGAAATTGTGTTTAATTTTATTAGAACCTATTAAACCATTTTATTATAACAAATGGATGATTATTGATTATAGCGCGGCTTGCGTCACTCTTTGCTGGTTAACAGCAATCCGTCATATCCCAAACTCAACGCCATCATTAACACAAATATATATCAATACGCGCAATGATCAGCCGTAATAAATTCGTGTCTCGAAAGAAAAATATATTTATTTGATAAAACACGCAAACGTTACAACACTCTCGAACCCCTCTCCTATGGTCTATAAGAACAAGGTAACTTGTAAAGTTAATTACGTATTCCACTCAATTAAAATACTCCCTTAGCTGTTATTTTTTTAAATTTATTCAAGATAACTTTTATCCGAACATAATACAGGTGTTTTGACATTAATTACAGTATTTATTCACCGAATAAACAATGGAGATGAATACTTGAAAGAATTGTAATGTCCAGTGACTTTCAATTTAAAAGCGAGAGAAAAGACAGAGTTATGTAAGTAGTATGTACGTAATATTGTTTATATGGTTATTAATTAATATTGGTGTCTGTGAATTATATCACAGAATTTGGGGTAGTTGGGAATATCAGATAAGAGAGTTGAAATAAAGGAAGAGTTTTTGAAGAAAGGTGAATGAGGTGCCAACTTACTAGGGGAGAAGTTAACGTTAAGTTATACCGGAATGAGAGGGTGGAAGGATGTAGTCTATGGGAAATTTTCTTTTTAGTCTACGGTTATGTGGAGGAGGAGGAGGTGAATTGCTGTGGAAGAAGGCTATGGTATCACTGGAGTGGTTAATGGAACTTTTGACTAAGGAGGTTATGGATGATTTTATAGTGGTGGAGATCAGTGGAATTTGGATGGTGTAAAGGCACCATGTGGAGGTGATTTGGATATTATTTGAGTTGGAGTTGGCAGTAGATCTCCAAATAGAGCATACGCAGGACCATATGGGGCGGATTAAGGAGAGGTAAATGAGTCTTTTGGTGGAGATGGAAATTGGATTGAAGTGGATAGAGTAATTTAATTTTAGTTGTAATTTTGGATGAGAGGTGACTCAGGTGGGGTTTTCAGGAGAGTTTGGAGTCTATAATCTGTCCGAGGTACTTGGAGTTTTTTATTGGGATATAAGAGCCAAAAAGGTAGAATGATTGAGTAAGAGGATGTTTGGTTTTAAGGCTAAATGGAACTATTACAGATTTGGAGGGGGCTATACTGACCTTCCAGTTTTTTTTCCCAAGTCGTTTAGCGCTATTTGGACAGTGCGAAGACCAGAGGTGGAGGATATCTGTGTCATCAGCATATTTTTTTTGTGTGAATGGATAATGGCGGATGTCATGGAAGTAAATCTTAAAAAGAAAGGGGACGCCAGAAGAGATAGAGAAGCATTTGGAGAATTAATTGCTAATTTTGACTGAGTACGAATGATTTATTGATCAAGGTGGTAGCAGAATAAAGCTAATGAATCCACGAGTTTTTAGACCATATTCAGCAGATGGGATGATTGATGATAAATGTTAAGAGAGGAGAGGAAGGAAAAGTTTTTCGAAGAGTTTGGAAATTGTTTGAAGGAGGCTAATGGATCTGTAAATATCGGGGAGCGATTTTGGTCTGTTAGGTTTGTGTACCGTAATAATAATATTGGCATGTTTCCAGGAGGAAGGGTTGTAGAATGTACGTAAAATGGCGTTGAAAATTATTGTTATGAGAACAGTGTTTTTTTTGGGTAAGTGATTTAAATGATGTGCTGATATTAGGTCCTGTCAAGGAGATGATTTGCTTTTGAGTTGATTGATAGTGGTACATATCTGGGAAGGAGTGAATGATTTAGGCAATGGGGATAGTTGAAGTGGTCCAAGAAGATGATTATTTATTTTTTCATTGAGGATAAAGTTCGTGATTGGCTGGGGGAGAATAGGATGTGAGTATATTGACAAAAATATTAGTTTTTTTTCTTTGTTGTTATGAACAAAATGAGACAAAGTTCAGTGGTATAAGGTATAATCAATCCGTAATTAATACATTGAATTAACCTCTGAGCAGTTACTCCCAGCCATGCGTTTCGCGAAATCCAATAGAATATTTTTAAAGTAAAAATTTCTTACACGATCTCCAACCGCTTTAAACGATACTAAGTTTGTTTTTGTGACGCTGCGAGGCTAAATAGAGGAAAGATGGGGGGAGGGGAGGTAAATATACGGAGACAGAGAGTTTTCAGACATGGAATAATAAACCAACGAGTCTGTTAAAAAAACGATGACGTCCGTTACCGTTACTGTCTCTTTCTCACATCACAATCATTGGCACAACAGCCCTTTGTGGGCCTTTGTCTTTGGAATATGTTCCATACGTTCTTTCCTATTTAGTTCCTAGCTGCTGCAATTGGTAACCTTAAGAATTTTAACCTTGTCTTTCATGCCTGTTTTCCAACTAAGCTTTTAGCTTCCGCAGCTGTTTAATTCTCCTCTTTATTAACTTTAAACCGGGACGTTGTACGTTTCGTCCACTCCAGCCTTCTGATTCTTATACAACTGACAATTTCTACTTCCTTGTATAAGGAATACAGTTCATAATAAAATCTTCTTCTTTAAAAGCTTTTCAACAAGCAATGTACAAATTATCATTATAAAAATTAATAGTGGAATAACAAAGGGTGTTTTGAATGAAGTTACAGAATTCTGTTGCTTGGGCAGCATAGTAACTAGGGGTGGTAGAAGTATAGTAAATATTAAAAGTAGGATAGCACAGACAAGGAAGGTTTTCGTAAAAAAAGTGGACTAACTTACGGGTTATATAAGGGTGAATATCTACTTCTACCATCCCTAGCTATTATGATGCCAAAGCAGCAGAATTCCTTAACCTCATTCAAAATATCTCTTCTTAATCTAACTCTATTTGTTATTCCACTGTTTCCCATACTACACTCCATTACCTTTGTTTTCCCTCTATTAATCCTAATATTTCTCCAGGATCACGTTCGTGCCATTTATTATGGTTTCCAAGTCTTCTTCTGATTCCTCAAATACTACAATATCATCGCAAAGCGTAGGGATTTCGTTTCATCCCCTTTCAGTATGATTCCTTTTCCATATTCCATTTTACCTTTATTCGTCGCCTGTTCTATGCATAAGTTAAACAGCATGGGCGTCAGCATCCTTATCTCACTCCTTTATTGATTTATGCTCCGTTCAAATCAGTGCTGATTTAAATAATAACTTATTAAAATATTTTCGTTTTAGACGAGCGGTCTAGCCAAATTCACTCTACTGATAACAATGAATACATAAATTTTCTAGAATTTACTATTAATGTTACGATTTTTGTATAATTTATTCTTCCAGCTCTTCTTCCAAATTCTATTCAGTTCTTCTTACTAATAGAATACTTTAATTGAGATAAGGGTACTGAATTTTTAAGGGTATTTATAGAAGCCCCATTTCTTTCCTGTTCAGAATATTTATGAGTCAAGAAGGGGAAAAATTATTTAACAGAATTAGTGTGTTACGGAAACTATATGAATAGAACTATTTATTGTTATACACATTTTTAGTTATTTATTTTACCCTATATGTATTCAAATTAGTTGAATTTTTGGTTTTCTCAATTGCGATTATTTGAACTTTCCATCGCTCATATCGACTACAATTCCAGGCATCAGGTAGCGGATGTCGTGGAACGCTATCCAGTAAATCCGTTGACATTGATCTGGAGGAAGCCCCGGAGTTGTAGGTGACGAGGAGAGCAAAGGGTTGCGACGACACAGGAGTAGTTAACTGAGCAACATTATTACTTGAGGCAGCAGTAAATTCGTCGCCGTGGTGACGGAGGAAGCTTCTGCACCCAGGAGACCTTCGACGCCATATTTCCACATATCACATCTTTACGACAGTTCGTTTCGCTCGCTAATATTGCCAGTGTTTATGACGGGGAAAGTGCAACGAGTTAGAACGATAAACTTGTCGTAACTTAAACTATTCCGCGCGTTGACTAGGCCCACGCTTCCGACGGATCTATTTCCCTCTGGCGAGACTTGGATACCGGGACTTACACTAATATAAATATTAAACGGGTTTTATTTTGATTGTAAATCTTAATTTAGTTTGTTCTGTGTAGCCACTGTATAAGCTACAGAAGCTTACTACAGTCATAAACAACGTTAGCCTGGTAGGATTTCGGAATGTCACAACGCTTATCCTCTCGCCGGAGTTAGTTTAGAGTGTCGAATTCGGTCAGGGTTAGTTTGCACTTAACTCTTTCAGTTTTTATTGCAGCCCATCATGTGTCGTCAACAAACGTCTATTTCTATAGCGTTCTTCCTCTTTTAACACCGGCGAATTGATGAAACGAAACACCTGTTCCGTTAGCTCAGGCTTGTGAGGCTTTCCTCGACACAAGTTTTTATTGTAGTATTAAAAAATATTTTCTATACAGCGTATTGTAACAATTTATACGGACAGATAAACGTTGCCAAAAAGTATCTGAAACTCCTTCTCTCATCAATACCATAAATAAAATTTATGTGTCTATCTGTCTATATGTCTGTCCGTAGGTTTGTCTCGAATAGGCTCCAAAAGGGCTGAACGGATTTGAGGTTTTAAATATTCGTGCTTATTTAATTTTGATACCTGGCAGAAGATATTAATATAATATGAATATAAATAAAAATATTAATTCTACGGGAATATTTCTTGGAATTGCTGCGGCGTGTAAACCAACTGCGAGTTATAAATCGTATTACGTGTTCCTATATGATTCATCCCACTTAGTATCTATTGTTGCAGCAGGCTGTTTCATTCATTGTTAAAATTTTTCATTGTTACTCTGATTGTATTTGTGTGCAAGTTTTATTTCTGCATTTGTTTTGTCCACTCAAGGAGTCATTACGTGGAGAAATGTTCAGCACAACGAGGAGATCAATTAATCTGTGGGAAACTGGCTCAAAGAACGAGGCAAAGGGTATAAGGAAACTAGATCATCGTTGGGACAAATGTGTTTATATCCGTGGGGATTATCTTGATAAGTGGTAAAAGTATTATTTTCTACAGAGGGCGTACCGTTTTCTTCAAGTTAAATTTGTATCTTTGATTAATAATTGTCTTTCGTTTATGTCAATTTGAAATTCAGATCTCTTCGGTTGTTTGTACGTACAGATACGGTCAACCCATTTCTTGATTCCGGCAAGACGTTTCCTGAGATGTCGTTAATGTCGTCTCCAACATTCGCTGTTGGTGTCCATGATTACGTCTCACTGAATACGCGCTCGATAACTGTCTGCGTCTCAGATGATTGGCAGTAGTCTTCTGCCCTTTACATCTACGCTCCTCGCAAAATCCTGGTGGGCTACGTCCAGCAAGACATCTCTTCATTGGCGGTATGAAGTGAACAGACAGCCGAGAAACATTTTAATCCTTCCCGCACATTACTGGATAGTATAAGCGGACTGACTAGCAATATAAATACGTCAGACTACTTATGAGCCGTATCGAGTCGTTTGGAAACTGGGTTAACTTCGGCTCATGAAGCTGGTCCAAGAAACACATTCGTTTATACTCTTTGATGTGAATTCTTCATATTTATTATTTTTCTAGAGCCCAACAGTTATAGTTACCCATTTTGGCCGCTACAAATCGTGTACAAATCCCCCGAAGATATTTTTTCCGCTAATTTGCTCTCCCCATCCCCTTCTTTTCTCCGGTTCACCAGCCGGAGTAGTTTGTCAGGTGATACGTTGAGTTGTCACGAGCGCAGCGGACCTCTAATCAGGATTTGTCACTGCGCTGTAATTGCTTTCCAGCCCCTGGTGTCTGTTACTGTGCTGCTTCCTCGTTCCTGTGTGGCAGAATTCTCTCTGACACACAATTTCCACCAGCCCGCGGAAGAATGAAAGATTCGCAAGTCTATATTTTGTAATAATAGTTTAATGACATTAATTAATTTACTAATGCAATTTATATAAGCATAACATGAAGGTAAAATTGGATAAGGAGTTATATTAAAAGAATAAATTTGGAAGTTTCCACAATGTTCACAGTGCTTGTTTACTATTGAAAATTATTTTTATTTGCTTTCTTGTGCAGGCAGACAATATAAGATAACAACGACAGTCATTTTTAAAATTAAAATTATGATAGCATTTTTATGATATTTATGAATATCATTTATTTTTATATTATAATTTTATTGGAATTTTTATACCATTTTATGAGCTTTAGGCATATACCATAGTTATCAACAAATTTAAAAAACAAATTAATTGAACTAACATATATATGGAATTTACTATATAAAAATAAATCCATATTTTGTAATATTTCAATTAATTTGTTTTTTAAAATTATTGATGACTATGGTATATGCCGAAAGCTCCTAAAATTGAATAAACATTCCAACAAATTTAATATATCATTTTGGTTTTATTGAATTGTGTGACTGATTAAAGTCAAAGGTTATTCATAATTATCACCAATATTAAAATCAGTCATTTAATATTTAAATATTCCTGGAATTATTTATTATTTTAAAAGCTGAATGTTTCTTATTGTACTTGGATGATTTTATGCTGTATGGAAAGTATGGAAAAAATACGCTAAATTATAAGATTATTATTATTGTAAATTTTGAAATTATTCTATAACTTGATAAAGTTGAAAATAGGCATACATTGAAAATTTTCAATCGGCTGATTTATAGTTGTCAATTGAAGACTTTCAACTTAAATTAACTATTCAAATATTATTGAAATATCAAAAATTTATTCATGAATGTATTATTACACTGTGATAGACATATTAATTAATATTTAGAATATCTATAGTAAATCAGTCTACAAGTCAGAAAAGATTTAATATGAACTATATTTACAATAGTAATTACACGACGTTCCGTTCAAGATTTAGAACATCATTTGGTTTGAATTAAATAAAAATACAAATGAAATATTTAACATAAAATATGCATAGTACAATAATATTATATTATAAAAATGAAAAAACCTCACGGAAACAAAAAATTATGGATGAAAATAGACTTGTATGTAGGACATGAAAAGAACAAAATATATTTATTCTGTGGACGTTTTCAGAATATTTTCGATACTACGAAGATGTTGAAACAAAGGTTCGAGTAGAAGCGAACTCCGACCTACCCGCACTATAACACCAGGTTGAGGACGACTGCATGAATAATTATTTCTTTCCAGATATATTATTCTTTTAAATGCACAAGTCTTTCTTGAAGTTTATGATTAAATTATCTTAAAAATTGTTAATTTTAATTACTGTTCAACAACAATTATGTGATGTATAATTGAATGTTTCTTTAAACCACATAATGATAACGAAATCATATCTATGGATCAGTTAATTTTTTTTTGTGAAATATCTGAGAGGCTGGGAAATGTCACAGATGTTAAACTCTGAAGAAGTGTACATTGTTCGATGCGTTGTGCGTATCGTTGATTGGACAATTAGCAGCAGTGCGAGGCAACACTGGTTGAATGGTAACACAGACGTCGCTGTGGGGTCCAGTGCTCTGCTACATGACAGTGAAATTAAAATCCGCACATGCAAAGAACAAAAGCCTGTGGCGAACCGCGCACACAACTATAATAATCACAGTCGTATATATAAAAAGAAGAACCGGCTGTAATTTCTACACCCAGACCCGCTCACTCGTTCAGTCCTAGGGTCTTTGCTTTCTGTAAAGCGGTCATCAATTTCAGTAGGACTACTTTACTGCGACAAAATAAACAATTACGTAAAAAAACAATTTTTTTTCAGTTAGCGGGACTCAAATTATATTTATATTTAAACTACAACAGTTTTATAGCTTACTGAATAATATAGTCAGGAACAGGATTCTGGAAACAAAAACAACCGGGGCGTCAGAGATATTGAAAATATATGTGTCATCTGTAATATAATTAAGTTATCATGCGAAACTATAACATATATAAATTTAAAAAAATTAATACTTAACTACTGTTGAGAAACAAAAATTAGGATATAAAGCATTTCCATGAAAAAAAATCATTCGATACGTTTCCTTTAGTTTTCAACCACGAAAACGGAAATACAAATGTTTAAACACATAAATAAACGTTTAGATAACTAAAATAATAAAAAATAAACAAACTATGTGGGTGCCCGGGGTTATATGGTAATTAATATATATTACATGTTGCAGTAATTAATTCAACACTAATCTCTTTGTCAACACGTGATTAAACCGTCGAATAGACAGTCTCAAATCTTTTAATTTTTTTTCATTTCACGCCCCCTATGATGGAAATCGCACACGTGAATGCTGAAAATAAAATGTCTTATTTATGAGGTTGATGGGATTCCGTCGAGTGAACATGTGTGCAAATCGTAATTCAAACAATACAGCTTCCACATTTGCGAAAAATATTATTTCAAATACACTTCCAGTATTCAATGTTGAATTAATCGATAAATAATACACCACATAATGCACACAACTGCAATATATCAGCAATCCGAAAAGTCAAAACAATGTCAAGCTACGACGCAATGAATTTGCGCCTGTACCGATGCCTGAGTCAAATTCTACAGGTTATTTAAACTAAAATTTGGGATTAAATGTTTTATGTGAGTCATCTAAAAATGTTTTAAAAAATTTGGCCAAAATACTAAAAACAAAAGTTATGGATCTTAACAACAACGGTACCAACCAGGTGACCCAATAAATACAAAAAATTAAACTTGATTCGCCCGTTTAGAAGTAGAACTGCGGACTCTGGCAGATAGGAATTTTTTACAAAAAGTTTTAAATTATTGAAGACAAAACATTGAATATATTTGCCAATCTAACAAAAGATTCAAAAGGAGAAAAATAAATCTTTTTAAAAAAATTATGGAATATATAAAAAATGCAGTCGAAGGAATCGGTCAGAATAGAAAATAATACATAATTTCAGAACTTCTACCTAAAAAATACTAAAAATCGTTCAATAATTATTTATATCAATAACTCCTATTTTAAATGGCTGTCTTATTAAGGTTTTATATTTACTGTTTATCGACTACCAAAGATATTATACAAAATTTATTTACCTTACATAACTATTTTTATATTGATTTCACTAAACTAAATTAAAGAATAGAAATTCTCAAAAAGGAGACGAAACGTCATTTTTGAATAAATAGTAATCAATTTATATGGCGACTTATTGACCGTCTTTTTATTTCTTGTAAAACAATTTATTTATTATATTTTTATTAATTCTTGTATAATATAATGAAATTTTATTAATTATTCATTTCACCTGCTTTTTAGTGTATAATGATAATTGTTCAATTTCACTATTTATTTTCTGTAATTTTGATACAACATTGAAACGTATATTATTATTATTATTCGCTTCAATATGAACAGAAAGGGATTTTTCAACTTTTGACTTAGTTTTAGTGCTCATTAGGTGATGATATATATTCTCTACAAATGCCATGTAACCTAGTTGAAAGTCCTAGTGGATTTTTATATGCAACTCAATTATAATAGTAATTAGTAGTCTAATGAATTTATAATGTTTCTGAAACAGATCAAACAACATAAATATTTAGCGGCAAATATCGAATTGACTGGCATTTGTAAGCGCGATAAATGTTTGATTCCCGGTTTTTCAATTAAAAAGCGAATATTGCGATTCAGTTTTAATAATACACCCACGTATGATATTTTTCGTAAATTTTTAATTCAACTATCTGGTTTTCCGGTCATTGTACGGAAATGAAAGCGTCCATTGTTTCAAATTATGTTGAATAAATTATTGTGTACGGCTTATTCAAATGATAGGATAATACTCGGGTATTGTTTTTCAGGTTTTAAGCTTCTTTTTAAAAGAAAATTATTATTTTTTGTTCCTGATTGTATCGAAACAAATATTTTATTTCCCTAGTAATTATCTGCGCCGAAAGGTGAAGTAATTAGACTGGATTTGATGCTTTACTTATGTTAGTGCCAAACTTATTCACCTTTTCATGGAATACACCTTACCCGAAAATAATATTAAAAGTCAGGTTTAAATTGTTTGTAGCGGCATTTTTTAAGATATCCGTAAAAAACTTGTTTATTTGAATAATAAGAATGAGAAGTTGTTGGCGTGTATTGCTGGTAGCAAAGACAGAAGAAATAGGTAGTAACCTCTCTGGCGAAGAGACACTGTAATAAATTAAAGATATACGGAAGTGAAATATTTTCTTAAATATATATATTATATAATAATACAGCCTAGCAGAAGCAGTAATTATCAGATATTTACTACTAGACTGATAATAGAAAAATTTTACGAATATGGCATAGACTTGAATTTTATTTTTATTGACTTAAGGCAGGTTGTGACAGTGTTGAAGAGGTAATTAAAGCGTACAATATTCCCCCAAAATTAATAAAGGTGATAAAATGACTATAAGTGAAACTACAACAAGGGTGAAAGTGGGTAAAAAGCTGAGTGATGAATTTGAATTTAATACAGGAGTGAAACAAGGAAATGGACTTCATAAGGTGATAAACTTAATTGACCAAAAAGGAACAGTATTTGTACAGTCAAGCTAAATCTGTGTTTATGCAGGACAGTAAACGTCCTTAAAAATGCATAGTGAAATAGAGAGAGATACCTTCAAAATAGAACTTGCAATAAATGAGAAAAAAACTAAGAATATGAGAATTTCTAAGGCATGGAACAAAAGAAGTCCTCAGTAGTTAGTAATTGGAAATATGAAATTTGAAGGAGTTTCAGGTATTACTGTACAATGACAACTCCATTAGTAGAGAGATTAGCTAAAAGAGTACAGACTGGTAATCGAACATATTTCACAAATTAACAGTTAGTTACTAATCAATTTATCACAAGAAAATATTTAACACTGTTGTGACCTACGGATCAGAAACTTGGACCCTAAAGAATTTAGATGTAAATACCCTGAGAGTGTTTGAACGACGTATATTAATGAAGATATTCGGAGAATAAAGTATAACGCCAAGTTAGACGAGCTGATTGAAGGAAAGGATGTGAATGAGCGGAGGATGGGACATGTGGAGAGAATGGCAGAAGAATGGATAACAAAGAGGATAGTGAAAGAAATGCATCATCATACGAGGGCAAAGGGAAGACCAAGATATAGATGGATGAATGATGTAATTTCAGACTTGAGAAATAAGGGGATGGATGAGAAGAGCTCATGATCGAAGAGATTGGAGGCTAGTTGTAGAGGTGCCAAGGCTAAAAAAAGGGCTGTAGTGCCAAAAGAGAGATAGAGAGAGAGAGACAGAGAGACAGAGAGACAGAGAGACAGAGAGGCAGAGAGACAGAGAGACAGAGAGAGAGACAGAGAGAGAGACAGAGAGAGACAGAGAGAGACAGAGAGACAGAGAGAGAGACAGAGACAGAGAGAGAGGGGGGGAGAGGGAGAGGGGGGTATAATAATCGACTATAACACGGGTACGTTCCAATATTGGTAGAATGAAACTCGTAGTAAAGAAGACGAGTTTGGTAACACTTTGTCACATCGTTACGAGGATTATTACACGTTCACTATTTAGTGACAATAAGATGGATGGCAGTTTGGTAATGCTTAAAATGTGATAATTCTATATAACCATTTGACCGTTATCTAGGTATAAATTAAATTATTAATCTTATGGCGTAAAGAAATACAAACATTTTTCGATTTCACAATTGTCCTGGTGATTAATTTTTTTTCAGATGATTAAGATATATTTTAATTATATTTAATTTAGAAAGTGTATTGTAGTTGTGTAGATGTTGTAAGCTTATTCGTAATTTGCGTGTTGTTTGCTGACACTGAGACCTACTATTTGGATGGTTGAGTGGCCGCCATGTGGAGTGACACGGTCAATACAAAGACCTGCAATTTTGGCCCACAGTTCCCGGTGGATTTTGTGACTGAACCCCGCACAAAGGGTCCCTTGTTGTGGTTCCCTGTGATTGTAACAAGATTGTGTTAACGAGGCCAGTCACTCTTGCTGCCTGCTTCTGTCTGCGTGGTGGTCGTGTCAATATTGCAAGGTCCCGCCTCAAACTTCAAATATCGAAGTGTTTAATCGGGACTGCTGCCAGAGACGACAGAGTTGTACGAATTGCTTGTGACAGTGCTCGGTGTTCCTCTATGGTGGCCATCCTTCAGACTGGCTACAAACTCCGCGTTCAAAAAATAGAGCTGTTATAATAGTATTGTAATATACGAATATCCATAACTTATTTTAACAGGTAAATGAAAAATGCCCCACTTATGGTAACATGACCGCAGTGAAGTGATAGTCGACAAAGACATTTAGTATGCAATACACAATAAAAGGCGTGTAAGGCTTTCGCATGAAATTAATGTGACTAACGACAACACCCGGTCACATACCGTCAGACTAGCACGAGATCTCGTTTGGTTCGGAATAAATTCCGGATTTGGCGGGAAGCTTTTTCCATATGCTTCTTTAGTGGAAAACAATTCAACGAGGGTGATGATGTGAAACAGAAAGTGAAGCATGTATGTATCAGTTTGAATGGATCGTTTCTTATAAGGTAAATTTTAATTTTTTCCATATCTTGATTCAGTAAAAATTCCTTCACGCTTTCCGTATAGATGATTACCAAACTTCTGACATTTCTAATTCTGGGTTGCAAATAATTAATGAGTATTGCAGATACTTTGACCTCTGGCTTCAGTTTGAAGCAATAATGAGCCAAGGGAGTGGCATCAGGACCACGAAAACATCATGAGCATGTGAAAAATGGATTAGATTTATTCGTATGCGAGGTTCCGCATCTAGAAAGCGATTAAACATGACACGCCATCAGGGAGAACGTGTGTTCAATCTGTAACTGGTGATTTATTGGAAAGATCAGAGCCGCGCATCTGGTCCGCAGCGTCAAGTGCAATGTTTTGACGCAGGCCGCAGTAAAGCGTCAGGCTTTATTATTAAAGGTGGCAGTTGCAGCGTGACACATGCTACCAGGGATTAAAACTAATGCATTTACATCTCCCCGCGGGGAATTAAGAGCACGCGCTAGAGTTATGGCCGCTGTAAACACGCGCCATATGGCGGACGCTTCAGCCTCAAACACAAAGGCTTCGGCCGCTCACAATCAAAGAAAAGATAGAAATACGTCATCGCTTTGGTCTGCCCCGGTCGACTTTCATCACGTTGACGTGGAGCAGATGAGCATTAGTCGTGCTATCGCTCGTGGTGACCTCTCTCGGCTTTCGGCGAAGAAAAGGGCTTCAAATAAACCGCTAAATCAATCATTCGGCAAGGAAAGGCGATACTGGACTTGAAGTGATCTGAAGAGGTCTCTCCAGTACTTCGTCCACTCAACAGTAAATAAACACAGCAATGATTATACTGGGAAACGAAAATTAGTCTAAATAAATATAACAACAATTAACGTCTGTGAATGACAAATAAATAAAGAATTAACGACACAGAAAATTTTGAAGAATTTTAAACTTCAACTACACGTTTTGGTCCTTGCCAATATTTTAAATCTACTGAGGGTATATAAACAGAGATCATACAATCAAAGCGTAAACCAAACCCTTCCTGCTAAAGTAGATTAATCAATGGGTTAGCCTACCCCACATGCCGACAAGTTAATTAAATACATAATTTAAATTTTGAATTAACTATATAATGTATACACTGTATCATTACTGTAACAACTAAAAATCAATACATTAAAAGTTTAAAAAAGTTAAAATCAAAGCATAGCCGAAAAATAAAACTAACAAAGCCATTATAATAAACCATCATATAATTCATTTAATTGTGAAGTACCACGTTTTATATTAACAGTAAATTTATTGATTTTAATATACAACATTTTATAAACTATTGACGAGAATCACAATTCATGGTCGAAACGTCTAGTTTAATTTAAAATTCTTCAAATCTTTGTTCTAAACGTCTGTTAAACGGGAATTTGATTCGTTATTTCCGAATAATTTTTTTTGGAAACAGGCTACACGGCCGACTGTGGTCTAGTGGGTAGCGTCGCTGTCTCACAACACAGGTTCGAATCCTTGGGCTTGGATGTTTGTGGCGTCATGGCCACGGGAACTGGGATTAAGACTGGTGGAGAATCGGTTTCGGACACGTATCCAAATTTAAAATGTGTCATGTAAGATGACTGCCCAAAGTTGACCTCAATGGGCTGTAGAGCCCGGAATCAGAATAAGAAGAACAGGCTACCTGAGGGTGATCCTTAAACACGCATCTCCCCTTTATGTAGAAGGTAGGCATACTAGGGTTCTAGGGCTACAATTTAAGGATCATACCCGGTGTTTAACAAAAAAGAGATGCAGGGAAAACCCTAGAAAACTTACATCAGGTAGATCAGGTTTATGGGTACTGTTATTGTTCTGAATGACGGGGATTGAGTTAGCTGCATTTCCTTATCCGTGTTTCCTCCAGTTTTAAGAAGGCAATAGGCCAATGGGATCTCTTAGCGTATGCCCAAGGTCTTCGACTCCAGTACATACACCCCCTAAAATAGATGAAGGTGCCCCGGCATGTCAGACTAGAGAGAATACGAGGCATCCCCAAAGGTTAGGCCTGCAATTAATCGAATTCCGTGTGCTAATTTTACAATAACTAAATTAACTGACAGCAAGTCAGGAGGTATTTAATAATTATCAAAACAATAAAATTATATAATCATGAACTTATTCCGATAGTTTACTACCTCACCAGATGTAAATTTATTGATAAATAGGCGAGATAGAAATTTTAATTATGAATTTAAGAACAAAAACTTTTTGAATGACGTGGAGTATTAAAAATATTATCTTTAAGTTTAAGATTTATAATTTTATGCAATTTAATCTTTGCTTGCAATGACTTTTATTAATATTAGAAAAAAACTTATGACACACAAATTAATAAATTCATAATATTTGAATAAATATGAAATACAGTCTGAATTAATATATATATATATATATATATATATATATATATATATAATTTGGTAGAAGAAATTATTACAAGTAACTCGTCAGGGCTGAGAAACCATTAAACATTTAAACACATGATCGCTTTTATTGTTAAAAACATTATAAAAGAGCTTTCAGAAATTAATGTCATGATTAACTGTTGAATTTAAAAAGCATGATTTCAAAATTATCAAAGGAACAAGCTACAATAATTGTAGTGTGATTTTTACGACGCTACTTTTAACTTTTTATTGATATGTGGTTGTTGAAAGTGATGTAATTATGCCTTTTTATGTGCCACAGTTTATAACGGTATTACATTCCGAATGCTCTTTGATAGTATTTCATACAATGAAACGAACGCTGATCAGACAAATATACGTTCTTGAAGCTGTATATTCGCATCTGTGACGGATAAAAATAATACCATATTTTTAAATTTATTATTATGCCTAATTATATATAAAATGTAAATATATACTTAATTGAAAATTCTTCTAAAACATACGTTTTACAATAATGAATTTTATTTATGGACTTGATTATTGGCCTTAAAACAAAACGAACTGCTCTCCTCTTTTCCCCGAATATTGGGTGTTTTCTCGACATTAATGTCATGTCCCCCAATAATGTTATTACATCCGTTGTCCCTCATGTAATCATCTTCGCGTTCTCATTTCTACGAGTACGTATTATTTTCTTTCTCGTAATATCAGTTCTCTGAAAACGACCAATACAAAGGTATATTTAATATTAGCACTGATAAACGTTTTGATACTTTTATCAATTTTTCGATTCAATAAAATACCAATACAGTTATTTTACAGAAATTAAAATACAAAGTTAATACAGTTAATTACTCAAGGAATTTTCTTTCCATTACTGTTCTTTGGTCATCACGTCGAGTGCCAATTATTTTTGTATTCAATTATTGATTTTAAAATTCTTATAGTTTTATTTTGATTTTGTTCTTGGCTCCATTCTTTTTCCGTCCTTTGTACTTCTATGTCACAGAAACCAAAATACCAAAATAACCATCACGTAATTTTTTTTTCGTTTATGACTAGTTACTGAATATTTCTACACACTCCTCTTCTACTTAAGAATCCACTGTAATTACCGAACTTCTAATTTTTCAATTTAAAAATATGTATTAATAAATAAATAAATCAGTCAACTTCTCAAGAAACAATACTGATTTTTATTTGAGATATCGAAAACGTTTCATCCATATTTATGAACTTCATCAGGAGACTAGACAAAAATTATAAAAACTATTATAATTTTTAATACATAATATTCCATTTATATATAAAAAGTACAGTATATAAATATAAAACATATAATGTTTTTAAAATGTATGTGATATCAAAATATTCTGTATTTTCTTTCTAGTTACCTGGTGAAGTCCACAAATGTGGACGAAACGTTGTAGATTCTTGAAGTTAATATAAATATTGTACGCTGTAAAATTGGCTGGATTATTTATTTATAATTGAGAATAAAAGTTTATTGAATTGAAATCAATATGTAATTTATGATTGCTATAGTATCCACGCATCCTTCAGTCCTGACATAGTTGTTGTTGTACTGTGTAATTCGCAAAGAAAGTAGGAAACTCTTTCCAGATTAAGGGTTGAGAAGAATAGGGAGAGACAACGAGTAGAAACAGATCACAACCAAGGGATTACTCTGGATTAATGCAATTTACGTTCAGCTGAAAGCGGGAGTTAGAGTGTGTGGAAAGGATTTTGACCCTGACGAAGCAACAGCCTTACCGTAAATTGAGGTCGTGAAGGGATACCAGATGCACCACATACCGTTTACACATAAAATATTGTTTTAAATAAAAGGAAAACAACAACATAGGAAACAGAAGCTAGTATTTTTGTTCGCAAAAAAGGTGAGTAATAAAGCATGCAACTTTATATGATTTTAAACTTTATAATAGATAAGACTAGTAGACGTTTCTAGAGTACAAGCATTGTTTATTGATTCCAATCCAGAGGCTAAAAGAATTACTTTTTATAAAACATTGTTTTATACATCGGTCAAAATAATATCGTCAAAATTTCTTTGAGGAAATGAAATTTTACAAAATTTAAGGGACGTTCCTGCATCCTCTAAAGTAATATTTGTTAACTTATTCGCCGACAATCCAATTCAGAACGAGTTCAAAGTGTGGCAAACCAATAAAATGACCTTTTTTATATTTATTGAGCGTGATGATATAAATTAAATATCTCTCTTCGCTCTAGTTGGACATCTTCCTCTGTTTGTAGCGCATATTTCTCGTTTGATTAAATTGTTATTTTATTTTAGTTGGAATTCAATGTGATTTTATCACGTTGAATGTACGCCTGTTAAAAGCGTTGCAAGGCACAGGTAAGGAGTTCCCCGAAGAAGCTTCCAGTTAAAATTAGTCCACAGGCAGGGGATTTTCCCGGAAGGCGCCAGTACCCCGTGAAAAATTCTCCATCAACCAATCAGGGAATTGATAACGGAATTGGTTGGTGGATTTCTTAGATCTCAGTCGCAGGGAATCTTTATTGATAAACCGTTTTTGGTTTCATATCTTCGAGCAGTACGATGCTAAATTTTCGAAAAAACTCTGTTAATGTTTAAATTTTTTGTACATATATTTTTGAATAAATATAGGAATTTCAGTTTTAACCAAAATTCATTTTAATAACCTCGTGACGGTTTATGTTAAAATTTACACAGCCAAGTTTCAAAAATATCCAATTTACAACTATATATAGAAAATTGAGTCATCACGTGCAATCATGAATATTGTGAAAATAACTGCGGACACTTTATTGGCTTGACACATATTGAATATTATAAAGTCCTCACTGCCAGATCGCATTCAAACATTCATATTACACTGAGAACCTAAATTAGGTACTTGAACAGCTTTCTTTGAGAAATTATCATTAAGAAACTGTCATAACTGGGACACAAATATTATATTTGTGAATATTTTTCATTGACAACTGAATTCTTGAATTATTTGAAATTAAAACCAGAACATTCTGGGTTACATTTTAAATCTTTTCAGTCACTTGTAATGAGAGAGATGCGAACATACGATGCCACGGGGTTTCCTGAGTATTGGGGCTATGAATTTTTTATTTGACTTATTGTTTCAGTAACAGACGAAATAAAACACATCACATTAGTCAGTTACATAAATTAATAATACATATAGAACTTGAGACGTAAAAATAAAATGTAACTGTCACAATCAGTATGAATGCTTAGATACATACTAATACAAATAATCTAGTATTAAATAAAAAGAGTTGACTAAATTTAGAATTAAAGTTGAGGAATATTAGAAAGACCGAATGAGTAGAGTGTTAAGATAAATAGGTAAATATGAGAGTACGAAAATGCTGGAAATTTGTTTTCTTAAATGAGAAACATTTACAGAAAGGAAAACGTAAACACGATAATTGCTACAGCTTATAGCGTATGTGAATACTAAAGTAGACCATTTATACTTTGAATTGAGTTATCAAACCCTGTAATGTTATTCAGTTTGGATTTAAAAATTTAAAAAAATACTTTAAAAAAACTATTAAGTGAGTTTTCAATGAAGAATCTATATGCCAAAAGATCCAATGATGATTATTTGAAATCTGCAAGGAGTTTACAATTTATTACAATCATACTTCATTGATCGATTGCAGTAGTATTGTTATTTTCTGAGACATAAATAAACTGCAAAGACTTACTTTTACAGTAAATGTGAATCGCACAAGTGACAATTATGATTGAGGCAGAGCTATTTGGACAAGGCATTACCTGTAGCGAGCAACGGTTGAGGTAATTAAAACGAAATAAGCGACAACTCCGGGTTTCTCCCTCCGTAATTGCCCGTCTCTCTAAACTTCGACGTTGGTCGTTCTATCTCTCTCCTCCTCTACACTCTTTCCCTGTCATTATTTATCCACTGCTGCCAATCAAAAAATCGCTTCGCGAAAAGTTACTAGTTTTTCAGAGACACAAAAAAGAAACTACGAAATCACCTGAATCTCATTACAAGTTTATACGCTCAACATCAATCTCAATTAACCAATTTATATTTCCCATTTCTTGGAGATAAAGTTCTTTTTATATCACAAAATCAAGACCATTATTAGGATTTTTCTAGCCTTTCCTTTCATATCAGGATTGAAAATAATTCTATTTTCAAATGTAAACGTTCAGGCGTTTTCATACGGGTTAAACAAATCATTTAATAAGACACAACCGTAATCAGTTATTGTCGAATTCCAGAGTCGAGAATCTTATTGTACGTTAATACACTAAAGTCAATTCAGACCCTTGAATTTAATTGTGAACAGTGATCTGTTATTGTTTTTTTGGGTGGCTTTACGTAACTCCCACTTGGCAGGAAATTCGGAAAGTGTACTGACATAAGATAACTATTTTTCCTAGTGAAAAGATCGTAACTAAAATTGCTCCAATTGGTTAGGGCAGAATTTTTCACGGCGTTTCGAGCCATGAAATATTTGTCACATTGAGAAAATGTTCGTTGTTTACGTAATAAAAAGTTAATTAACGTAATTTTATTTATATTCAAATAATATAAAAGATATGATTATTATTTGGGCAATACAGAAAGTTGGTTTTACTAATTTACTTTTTTAGGAGTCTCATCCTGTTCCATTCCATTTATTAAAAATTTCTTAGTTAAATATGTCTATTTATTTATCTTTTTGGAATAAAAATGATTTAACTATTCTTGTGTACTGTTAAAATTACTTATTCTATTAACTCATTATTTATTTCTATATTTTTAGGAATTTTGTATATAAATGTTTTGGAATATGAAACTTATGAATGGAAGCACCGAAACATTTTATATATTGTTATGTGACTAATGAAAAACAAGGGTCTTTACAATTAAAAAATTGAGGAATCCTTAAATACTAAATAGAATTATAATTTCAACGGATCCTATTAAAAAAATTACGAAGTAAGTTCCTGGTTGGACAAGGTGTAACTTAATGTTTTGGCAAGGATTTTATTAAATTTATCTATTTGAATATGATTGTTATTGAATAATTTCTCGACTATTTCTTTTGATTACCGTACGAGTTTCTGTATGTGTGTAATTTTGTCTTCTATTCTGATTTTCCATGGGAGGCTTTCCTACAGGCTCTGGTAATTATTCAGATATTTATTTTGTAATATAATAATTTTTAAGATGTAAATTTATAATCACTTATTTTGATAGACTAGTGTTGTGATGAATTTATTTATATAAAAATATTTCCTGGCTGTCTTATTTTGTTAGAAAAACGTGTGAGCTCTGGAATGAAAGTGCACATTCAGTTTAGAGTTTAATCTTGTAATAACTGTAACATTGCCTTTCTTGTGGGTCTGCAAGTCGTCAAGAGTACAGAACTTCCATGAAGTTTAAAGGAAACCATCGTAATGTCTTCAGCTGCAGTAAACTGGCCACAAAATACACAACTTGTAACGTTCTGCTTCCATTCGAAACAAACGGCGACGAAAATCAAAATCTAATAGAATGTATGTAGAGTAAATTGATTATCCATGAAATAATTTTATATTTTGATTACATATTCTTTTATTGTATTTCTGAATCTAAAAGTGATTTAAATTCAGAGCTGAAATATGTTAAACATTTAATATTTTACTATACTATTAAAGTGAAGTCAAACGGTTGATGACCATCTTATGAACAAAATTCTATTCCTCTCATTTATAATATTTTTATATTTGTATGTAATTGTTTTTCATTAACGCTTTGTCTTTATGACATTTATGACGAAGAAACCTTTATTTTTCAGTCACCTCAGAGAATTACGTAGAATCTTAAATAATCATATTTTGCTTATATTATCATCATTACCGTTTCCAGTCGTTAATAAATCAGGACTGTTGAAAATAAAATGAAGAAGAGAAGCAAGTGGTTCAAGTCGATTGTTTTCCTATGCAATGATGATGTCAAAGTAATATGAGTCGGTGGAATCAGATGCTAGAAAATAATATTGAATGAACATTAGCAAAATTACACTTGTCCAAGTCCCTAATGGCTTTCCACATGAAGAATCATATCGAACTTCATACATTAACTGATGCTTTTGTCGTCCGGAATTACAGGCCATTACTTATTTACAAAGGATCAATCTCTCAAAATAGTAATGAAAAATTATTAATCGGCTAATCGGGTTGGATGTATATTTGAAATATTAGTAATAAATAATTACCAGGGCCTATAAGGACACTTCCTACCAATACAGCAACTATTACGATAATCAAAAATAAATAAGTCAGATATTCTTATATTAAAATCATATTCAAATGAATCAAAATTAAATAAAATGCCTGCGAAAACATTTTTTCATCTACACCTCGTTTATTAAATTTTATAATGACTAACAAGGGATCGTTATTTAATATTGTCTTACGACAGGTGTACGGAAATTTAATCCTACGTCGGGCTTCCTTTTCTTATTCCAAAAATATTTTATTCAAAAAAATGTTATGATTGTTCTTACTATATCTGTCACTTCGTAAATTTTTTAATGGGACCTGATGAAATATATATTTAAAATTTAGCATTTAAAAGACCCTCAATTTCGTAATAGTAAAGCCCCATATTTTCTAGTAGTAAATTAGTAGTAAAATTATAAAGTAAATTCCTGTAAGCTATTTATCGCTATATTGGAAATATTTCAGCGCTTGTCATCATCAGTTTCATATTCCAAAACATTTTTGTAGAAAATTCCTATATATAGTAAAAATATACGATTTAACCCGTATGTAGTCCTTTTAAACACATTTAATAAAACAATTCCACACAGCACAGATATGAAACGGCAACCCTTATATCTAACATAAAACTAATCATGAAAACTATATAAATTTTTATATATAGTTTTGTTTGACAAATAGCATCACGTAAGTATCAATAAATATGAGGAATTATATGGAATTAGTAAGGAGGATAAATAATAATAACGAAGATTTGAAGGAACATTTATTTAATAGATTATAACACAACGTTTCGTTCTAGGCCTTGGAACTTCTTCAGGTGTGAACAATAATAGTCTAGATGAACTAATGTAATTTATGTGTTCACTGCTACTGTGGGTTACGAGATTACAAACAAAATGTGATGATTGTTATGACTATATCTCGAAATCAAGACTAGTTTCGTTCACACGTGAAGAAGTTCCATTAATAAGAACGAAACGTTGTGTTATATTGCTTCTTTCAGTTCTGACTAATTTTGCCGTCATTTATCTTCTGTATTATTCGAGATATAGTAAGAACAATTATTTGAAAAAAATATTTTTGGTTTAAGAAAAGGAAGTCCGACGTAGGGTTAAATTTCCTTACGCCTGTCGAAAGACAATATTAAATAACAACCCCTTGTTAGTCATTCTAAAGTGTAATAAAAATTCTCAAAACTCAAATCAGATCAACGAGAATTTCAAGAAAGATGATTGTTTCACAATAATTCAGATACTATCGACTGAAATGAATTTAAAATTAAATGATATTAAGTATAGAAACGAGAAAATTTTGTCTGGTTCGAATAGACTAATCTGCGAAGAAACTATTTCAAACATAACTATTGTAATCAATTATACTTTGAGGAAGACCAATATTACACAACCGACGATATCCGGTAAAATAAAAACATGTGTATGAATGATAGCACGATTTTTTTAAAAAAAGTAAGTTTGTATATTTGTGTTTTTATTTAGAAGCGCCATATTTACGGAAACCCTGAAGATTTAAAACTCAAATTTTGCCCAATTATTCCCACAATACGTACATTAGGAAATACCAAAGGATCTTAAAAAGGAATTCTTACAATTTCTTAATCATAATAATTAAAGCTATTACATTTGAATGTCAAAAATTTGCCGAATAATTTAATTGAGAACTTTACGTTATAATTAATATCTCGTTAATTTTTACATTTATTTAATATAGTAAACCATAATTAATACCTTTAGTTTTGCGCGCAGGTTTACTATGTGTGACAATAATTTTAAATTTGACAGGACCCTAATTTCCGAGTTCTTCAGAAAGGCCTCCTAAATTTGTGGCAAATATTAGGATGATAATAGACATCACCGTAAAATTTTATTGCCGTGTCAGGACTGAGGGAATTAAATATACAACTGGTCGGTTGAGTATTTGTGATACCACAAGGTACGGGGAACATTTTTTTCTTCGTTATGGTCGAAGGAGTATTTTCCACCGCGGGTATTCTTGACTCGTTTAGAGTACAGGGACAGTTGTAATTCTGTTAAAGTACCAACATACGAGAAGCTGCTGAAATTGGGAAGGCCTGACTGCAGCAGCAAAGTATGGATGAGAAGATCTAAACCAGTTCACCACTTCCCGAGCGAGCCAAAATAGCGGCGAAGACAACAGTAAGCAGAATCAACAACGAAGCGACAAGACTGTTACAGCGAACGGCCTTGCCTCAGAAACGAGACTATATATACTCGTATGTGAGGATAGCGACACAAAGCTATCACAGTCTACATTAGTTCCACAGAGAGCGGATTTATGAAGCTGATAGCTGGCTGGCCTGCATCGGGGAAGAAAATTAGTACGAAGACAGTCTTTAAATAAAACGACGCTTTGCTCAAATAAAAAGAATAATTTAATTTTGTAGCTAAGCTTCTTAATTTTAAGCTGCTCCAGCGAAGAAACTGATTGAAGAAATTTTTAAATATCTTCAATATTACACTGTCTCCGAAAATGTTCTACAATTCCCCTTCAGATTCATCGCATATTTTTAAAAATAACCTACTTCAATACTAAACATTTATTTTACGAATTACAACTTCGAAACTTGATCATTCAGCAGCAGCGTTATTATTCCTACCATGCAATTACTGTTCATTTCGCCAGATAATTGTGATAATTCGTTCTTCCAATTGTCTGCAGTTTCTAAGAACATGAAAGATAATGTTTTAATGAAATAAAACTGTTAAAAATTTATATTATCAATATAAAGTGTGTAAATCAATTTTATATATAATAATTATAATAAACAACTTGTTTATATCTCTAAAAGTTTTATCGTTGTTTATTTATTTGTTTTCTTTGCTCAACGGTAACTATAGTGATCTACTACGAGATATAACAGTTCTGCAAACTGTGTTTAAATTTAAATAATTTCTCTCTGAGCTCACTTAAAATTCGCATATTTACTCATGTTATAATTTAATAATTTTATTGTAATTATTCGTGTATTTTCGAATTATGCACTCAAATGTTAACTTGATTAAGTTATCTGTAGCGACATGCATTGAAGTTCAAAGAGTAGCGGAGCAAAGAACTTCAGTGGCTGACGCGCGGAGTGACAGTTCTTTGCCGCAACAATGAATCCAAGTTTTCTGGAATAGTCTCGGATTTAAATACGTGTAACTTTGTACAAACATGAGCTATAGTTAAATAAAACGTTGTAGATGTTATATTATATTATTGCGCGTTATAAATCACATAGCAATAATAAGTGGTGACCCCGACGTTATATGAACACGCAACCTTCTCACATAGCAATATATCCTAACATTACTATTTTGACATATATAGTTTCGATATTCATTACTTTCAATTTTTGTATATAATTTAATTATAAGCTTTTAACCGACTCACTTACCGACATTTATTTTATAAAATTGAATTAAACGATCAATTAATAAACAAATCATGCCTTTTATTCAATTCTTGCAACTATTCGTCCTGATGCAGAAATAATTGTCGGGTTTCCATCTGCGATTAAGACGCGACGTTTCGACAACCACGTGCTCTGACGTCATCTTCTGGCGAAGTGTTGGGACTGTCTCAATTCGCAAACGCCGCGTCTTAATCGCAGCCGTACGGGAGCGAAAACCCGAGAACTATTTCTGCAGCAACTACATCAGGAAACCCTTCGTTCACTAATTATTCCACCCGACATTGAAGTGGCAAATTTATTAGTGATATTAAATAAATAAGAGAACTTTGAGTAAGAGAAGGGATATTTTCAGTAAATATTTTTTTTTCACCCGGGTAGAATTCCGCTGATTGGTTGTTGTGTCATATGATTGAGTGCGTCTTCTTTGGAACTTCAATTTTAATATAGTTCCGTTACAAAATTGGAATTTTTTCTTTATAGTGTAAAACGAGACACGTCCTTCTGCTTCTAAAGCTAAATTGGCCAGTTAGGAAAACACTGTGTGCTTTTGTTTGAACAGCGCGCTGAGAATTGAATAATATTTTCTGAGCAAACTAATTTACGCCACGTGCTGTGAATTAGCCTCCTCAATGAGATGAAAACCAGCAGTTTGTGTGAGAGCAACCGTAGTGGAAAGAAGCGATTTCAGTCGTCTTGAGATCTACCGATTGTCTTATATCCGACGGAAATCCGGTACCTTCCACCTCCCCCCGTCATCTGGGGAAATTGAATTGGCCTAGAGCACTCCAATCACAGAAGCTACAACATTTGCAAAAAAAAAGGAAGCATACAGATAGTGTATCTCCCTCTCTTGTTGAGAATTGTATCGGCAATCTCCATATTGACAAGATGAATAAGAATATGCAAACCGACACGCCATCTTCCAAACTGCAACGTGTAACTACAAGCAAAATTATTCATATTGACTCAACAAACATACAAAATTAATAATACACAATTGCAATGGAACCAGTTATAGAAACAAAAAAATATATTTCTTCTCTAGAACATTACGTTTCTACCACAATCAGTTGACATCATGAGGCGTGAACAACAAACAGTCCGAAATAAATATGTACAAATGCGGAAACCTAAATAAAGTAAAAAATGTATCTGAAATTGTATCTAATGGATTTAATAAATAGTATTTCTGAAATTAGTACAGCATAATATTCAATTTCATATTCTAATATTACTATTATTACAGTTTGGCATTGCTACTGCTGAAAAAGTGTTTTAAAATATCAACATGTTTATTGAGCGACTTTTCAATGCCCGTTTTGTTTGCCCCATGTAACAAACATTGCACAGTTTACTGGTAATTTTTCATATTATATCATGCTTACATAAAGTGTTTACATTATCTTTGCAGCTTATATAATACAAACATAAATTTTATTGACATTAAGGTCAATAATAAATTATTAAAAATACTATCAAAAAAGTCTGAAAATAAACTTAACATTTAATTAATATAAATACAACGTTTCAACCAAATTTGTAGACTGCAGCAGGTAAACATTTAAATTTTATTGACTAATTACATTGTGAGTATTTTGGTGTCGCGAACTAACAACTCCAGCGACAGCTACTGTTGAATTGTGTAATTAGTTTATCCATTTACCTGAGAAAGTCCACACAGTTGGATGAAACGTTGTACTTATATAGAACAATTTTTTGCTAACTTCTTTGACCGTATTTTTATTTATTTACCTTTTATAATACTGACAAAGAACAGTGATGATTTAAATACTGTGTGATCTAGGTAATAAAATTAAATCTTTATGCAAGGAAGAACGGGCCAAGTTTTCAAATTAGTTGGCCTGATTGGTAAGTTGTTAGGCGATTTGAATTTTGTGCAGTGTTATGTTGATATATTTATAAATTAAAATCCTTGGTCATTATATTATTATTAAAAACAAAATTATTAAGATTTTATAAAGAATCATGGGCTATGAAACTGATTTCAGTAATTATATTTTTAATCATAACTATTAAATCGATTAACGTCTGCTATTAAAATCACAAATGAAATAATATCCGACCGATTTGTACAGACAGTTTTTATTTTTTATTCAAATGACGTTTCGGCGCATATTCGCCCCTTATTCAGGTTTATAATCAAATTATTGTTAAAATCCAATTATTAAAAACTATAAAATTGTTGTAATCGCTAATTTATTTCTACCAAAGTTAGGTCCGAGGCAGCACTAAGAACTTATCTAGTCAGCAGTTTGCACAAGAGGGCGCGTATATGCGCCGAAACGTCGTTTAAATGAAAAATAAAAACTTTCTGTAAAAATCGGACGGATATTCTTTCATTTGTGATTTAATCATATTTATTTTCCTTTCGTCATTGTTAGCCTAAAAATACCCGATTCATAAGGAGTTAGATGTTTAACTCGATCTTCTCAGGGTTTTTTTTCATCAGAACTATTTATTACATTTGTTTCAAATTTCTTTTCAAGAACAGAAACAGATTAAATTTTTTAAAAAAGTTCACCGGTACTATTGAGTAAAGTTAAACTTTGTTTATTAATTATATGACGTAAATATGAATATTTTCCAAGGAAATAACTACGTTAATATGAAATTGGGATTATTACGGATAATGATTATACCGTTTTCAGATATTAATTGAAATAAATTTTTCTCCCAAACGCTGTAGTGTAGTATATTTAAACTTGATTAACTATGCAAACATCTAAAAACACTTTAGAGATTCTTACATCATTTTGTGAACTTTTAATTTTTTTCTGATATTTTTTTTGTGGATCACTTCTTGTTTGGCTAAATGAAGCTCCGAGGCGACGTTGTCTGATCTAGGCTCCTCAGAACCACGCTTGTGATGAAGTGACGTCCTCGACAACACATTCTTCCATCAAATCTGCCCAAGAAGATGTATTAGACGTCGTCAGTTCCCAAAGCAAGCCGCGAGAAATATTGTTCCGAGATTCTCCGCCAAGGGAAGATAATATCAGCGCTTTACTCCCATATTATAAAAGAATGGTTATTCACTGTCGAGCGGAAAACAGATCGAATGTGTTTTATTATGGATGAGGATATTGGAAAACGGAGGCTGGCTTCGGAAGGTGTGAAAATGTAATGTCAGAATGTTTTACAGATGGTTGAGACGATTTTCTGAACGAAATTATTCTAACTGTTCCTCCCGGAAATAACTCAAATGTTGGCAGGCTTTACACTTGTGAATTTACCCGATTATATGATTAAAAATAATAATTTATATTTATTGTGAATTATTTCGTGATGGTTAATTTATAAGAGTTTAAATCAATTGTTTTATTTAATAAAATATATTCATTTACCTCGTTTAAAATTCTTTTGCAAAATATTTACTTTTCGTACCTCAAGTGACTCCGTACAGTGTTTTTTTATTTGCGGCGAAAAAAAACTACAGGGATATTTAATACAAATAACATACAGCGAGAGTCATTGATCTAGAGTAATTTGTCATCTTTTGGCTCCATCTGTGAAATTTTAATCCGTCAACTGTTAATCATGATATTAAATTAACTTGTTATAATGGTCCGTACCACGGTTTGCTAGAGGATGATACTAAAGTTATGATGATTTAGTGTTTATAAATTTATTATTTATATTATTCTAAATCCTGATCCATAGTTAGTCTCATAAAATACAGAACACAACTCAACAATCAGTATCTCGAAAACCATGTTAAGGCTGTATGTCGCCCATTATAAACAGTTAAATAAACATGATGGATTACCATTGAGGCTGAAAAGTGACAAAGATATTCAAAATCAAATCACCTTAGGATGGAATAGTAGGTGCCAGAGGTACCTGTGGGAGTTTTCTCTCCCAGATTGACAGATGGATTCACCTGACTGCGTTGGGAATGCCTCGTACTCTCTCTGGTTTTGTCACGGTTCTCACATGCCGAGGCACCTTCATCTATTTTGGGAGTCGTATGCACCGGAGTTGAAGAACTTGAGCATATGGTAAGAGTTTTCTGCTGATCCCAATGGATCAGTCGGCCAACTGCCTCCTAATACTGGGGAAGGGAATTCTGGGACCCCACTGCAAAAACTCATCTCTCTTCATTTGGAAACGCGCGAGGATAGCGTCCAACAGCCCGACCTTCCTGATTCAGATTTCCCTGACTCTCTTTTAGGTGAAACACCGGGTAGGATCCTTAAACTATAATCCGGTATAGTTGGCTACCTTTATCTACCTTCTTCATCCTTTCTTTTCAATTGTCCCATAAATAAGGGGCAGTTGCTGGTTCATGTACCCTGTTACCCAAAAATTAAATAAATGGAATAATGATGTATAAGTAGCGCGTTAAAATAAACAAAACTTAGCGTCGGATACTAAGCAAAATTCAGGCTCACAATTTTTGAAAATATTTAATTTTCAAAAGAATTTTAGACTATTTAAACTTTGACAAATGTATACAATCTCGCAATCATTGTCAATAAAGATAATTTATTTACATTTCAGTTATCTAATGTGGTGAATTTACGTCTGTAAATCTTCCTTAACATGAAAGTAATTTCAAGTATGTGTGTGTATGGGAATCTGACCGGGAGGCACAGTAATACAAATTCTTTCCCAGAAAGCGTGCGTGGGCTGCTGTGATGTAACAATTCTGCATACGCGAGATGTCACAGAGATATGGTGGCCAGTTTGTTCTCGCCCACAGGACCCGTATTTCAAACGGCGGTTTCCATTCCAGAGACACAGGCGGCAGGAAATTGCGAATATAAATCTGCGGCAAAGTGGCGGGGTCCTGCCACAATCTACTACCTGCAGATCAGAGGCGCCCAACTCTCTCCAACTCCTATCCATACAAAAATAATTTCATTTCAGAGATACGTTCAATCTGTGAGTGCAACACAATGTTAGGAATTTACTGCAGGATTCTATCCACCTATCTGATTTTCAGCATTCTTCTATAGCACCCCATTTCAAAGCCTTCTTTTCCTTCCTGCAAATCCAATCGTCCACGTTTCGCACGCATATAACACCACGCTCCATACGAACATTTTAGCAACGATTTCCTAATATTCACACTTATATTACCCGTAAGTAAATTCTTCTTTTTCGCGAAAGCCTTCCTTGCCTGTGCTATCCTACTCTTCATGTCTATTATACTTTTACCATTCCCAGTTCGTATGTTGCCCAAGAACCAGAATTCCTTAACTTCCGTCAAAATATCCCTTCCCAATCTAACACCCTTTGTTATTCCACTGTTTCCCATACTACACTCCATTACCTTGGTTTTCCCTCTAATAATCTTCATATTAAACTCTTTCTCTACGACCCCGTTAATGTCATTTAATTATGGTTTCCAAGCCTTCTTCTTCTCCCCCAATATTACAATATCATCGGTAAAGCGTAGGGATTTTATTTCTTCTGCTTGTAATATTATTCCGTTTCCATATTCAGTTTTAACTCGCTTCATCGCTTGTTCTATACAATAACAGCATGGGTGACAGACTGCATCATTTTTCTTACTCCTTTCTTGATTACTTCTTCATTTACTTGATTTTCTATTCTAATTACAGCTGACTACTTTCTCGACATTTTATTCCACTTCTGTTAAAATTCCTTAATAGTGTGTTCCAGCTCACGTTATCAAACGCTTTTTCTAAATATACAAATGCCCATTCATGTAGTCTGTTTTTCTATTCTGTCTTCTAAAATTAGATGGAAAGTGAATATTGCTTCTCTTGTCCCTACATTTTTTCTAAAACCAAATTGATCGTTACATATCCCAAAAAAAATGTACAACTAATCTACAACCCAATAAAGTTTACATACCTTTAACACAATGTATTGAGAAGAATAAATTAAACTTCTTTTAAACAACATAATACACAATGATATGAAATCAATAGTAAGCTCTCATATTCTAGAATCGTTCCCGTCCGAATTAATTCCCCCTTCAGCTCTCTCCTCCAAACATTAACATGTCCTTTTAAATCTCTTCCACTTCAATTTTCGACAACAATAATAATGTTTCCAATTACAAACAACTAGGACGGTCGCCAGCCCAGAGATGATGTTCATTTTATTTTTCTTTGCAGAGTTTTTTATGTTACAGGAATAATTTAAATGTTTTTCGAACGCCAGCTACGAAAACTCCCAGGAAGAGGCAAATTACTCCAGAATAAATACGATTTCAGAAAATTAAGTTAAACAATATTTTTTCAAAGAATTTTTTTACGGAAGATCTCAAGAAATAACATTACAGAGTCCATAAAATTTACATGTAGAAACGAAATTATTTCTCAGTCACGGAAGATGGATCTTATTCATATAAAATTCTTATTAAGGAGATAGGCGAGAGTTATTAAATTTTATTTTATATTTCACACAGTATTTAATAGAATTTCTTTACCATCTTTACAAAGAAGGAATGAAAATGTGCGTATGAAAAATGAAATGTCTTTAAAAAATACGGAGTACAAGTTTTTCTGTCGATAAATTTTAATTTTAATACTACTGTGAATTGTCAGCATGTACTGAAAACAACAAAAAAGTTTTGTAGAGAAGTAAAAACTTGTAATACGTATATATTATGCCTGAAATCAGTTAATAATTCCAATTTATTCCTATTTAATTAATCGTAACTTAATATTAGCTGAAGTACGTGACATTTGTAACTTAAATCTTCATACGGAAACGAATAAGATAAAAAGGTTTCTATAATACATTTTAGTTTGAATGAAAACAAAACATTTATTTATGCGGTAAACAGTTCCCTGATATAAGTCTGGGCGGAAATGTACCCTTATTGTTTAACAACTTTTTTAAACTTTGCTAAAAAGAAAAATCACTTCAAAAAAATAAATTTTAATTAAGAAAAATATTAATAAGGTTTCTTATATTTATTTTGCGTACTGTTGATGGCTTTATCGATTTTTCCTTTTGAAAAGAGATTTTACTACAACTACACAGCCTTTGTTTGCATTTTCCCTTTTTCCCTATCCTTTACTTTTTTAGGGTACAGCATTCTATAACTACTCTTACCAGTTGAGTCTACCAGTTTTTCCTTTTTTTTGAGGAACACACAACATTTTGCCTTATACAGTAGTATACCGTACCACTTAGCAGGCTAGTTTTAGTTTAAGGTTTTTTACCGAGCCTTAATACAAGCAGATTTAAACGTCATATGTAGCTTATATGCAACTAAATACATCTACTTTACGAATAAGAATTAAAAACGAGGAGTTTTGTGAATTACCTTCTGTCGAAATGCTGCAAAAAATATAAAATCACAAATGTAAGTGGGCAAAACAAGAGTTCATACACAAGGTGGAGTCAAAACTTGGTCAAGATGGTTGTCATGTTCCACACCTATTTACTAACCTCCAGTTCTATCCAGTAAAAATAAATAGGGTATCAAGTTATTTCCCACTTTTCGTTTCACCTAGACTTCCCCTAATTGTAACGTTTTTGTACCGATTTTACGGTAAACTAACTATAATATAATCATCGTATCAAACAACTGGGTAAGATTTAAATATCTTTGTTTCCAGTCAGCCGATGGTTTTTTTCTTCGCAGTTTTTTTTTGTAGTTAGTGAAATCTATGCATGTCTAAAGTGACATCAGTAAGCTTATGCTTGGCGGTTGGAAATCAGGGTGGCATTGTTGATCTGATGGAAGACAAGCGCCTTGAAGGTAATCAGAGTCCTAGTAAAAGTCGAGGATGCTTCTGGAGATGGTCTTCCGGCGGGAGATTGATTGGAGCGCCGCCTGGAGGTCAGTCCCTCCCGCTGGACAGGGATAAATCGTTCCCGGAGAGAGCTGCTTCCGATACTCCAGCTCCGTTACTAATACTCCTGTGTTTGCGATTATGGCGTCAAGATTAATGGAGGCGCTGCCACTAAGGGCCTCTACTGTCCGTCCAGTACTTCTTCCACAAGGCCATTAATCTACTTGGCGTTTCTACACGTCAGCATTTAAATCTAAAGAAACCTCTAAAATGATTCTGATTCATGTATTTAAATACCTTGACAGTAAACCACGTTATTTGTATCGTAAAAAGGGGTTTAAATCTCCGCCCTAGTACATTTTGGATCGGAACTGCGTGTAATCATTTTTACATTTCGCAGCTGTTTACATATTGTATCCTTATTCTCGGCTCGATGCGATTATAAACAAAACGCCAATGACGTAATTATACTTCATGTCTTAGAAATAAAACTTCTACTCAATTACTTAGGGTTAATACGTGGTTTCAACAAATAAGCAAATATACTACATACTGAATAAAGTTTACATAAATTTTCACAAAATATATTTACAAACCTTAAGCTGTCTAACACAGTTGAAAAATTTTTGGAATCAAATGTTTTTACTCGTGGTGAAGTGGTACACAGTATTCACTGTTATATGATTCACAATCAATTCCCATGGATATATTATATTCAGGGGTGAAAGTAAGCCGGAACAACGTTCCTGTAAAATATTGAAATACGGATCGCTGTTCCGATTTAAAATCATCAGCAAGAATGAAAAAATAACATTCATTGAAGGGAATGCAACGGCATAAAAAAGATAATTACTACTTGACTTTGTAGAAACTATTATAACTATATGATTTTTCCGTTATTTTTATATTTCTGTGATTATTTACAAATTTGTGATTAATTACAATATAAAAGGAAATTATGATTATGAATCTTTTCTTTTTTGCACTCAACAATATACGTTCCGGTAAGACATTTTTTATACTTTTACCCCTCATTACATTTAACAATCGTCTCTGTCCTTTTATTATCAATTAAAAATCAGAAAACTTCGCTTTAACAATCTCCACAAGACGTCCCAAGGCGACACACGTCACCGCCAAAAGTGAAAATGTACATAAAAATTATGATAATACCCTACATAGCCCACATTAAACAAATTTCGATATATGGAATAAAAATGTGGGGTAAACTTTAATAAACTGCAATTTAATTATAAAAGTTATTTGTAAATAATTAGGACGCCCGGAATACTCGCCCCAGAAAATAAATATTAAATTAAACTACATGCTGTGGAACGTATAGATTATTCATTAAAATGAATCAGGTGGAAAACCGGTCCAACATTTTTATTGACAAATATAAATAAATTTGAGGTGCATGTTTGGACCTCATGGTTATTGCAGTTGCTACAGAATGTATTCAAATTATCAATGTTTTTAATGCTACCAAAGTATATTCTTTTACGGGCGCATTATTGTCAGAAAAATCAAGGAACCAATAGATAAGGAAAACAATTCACATAATATATATATATATATATATATATTGCTTTTACCGTTTGCCGTTAGTTTTTTACCGTTCCTGCTTATTTATATATATATATATTGAATTATTTTATGTAAAGAAAACGTTAAATTAAACATCTTTTATTGGCAGTGAAGGTGGAAATTAGTAACATACGAAAGAATTTTTTTCTTATGGAAACGAAGTGGATTTCGTAAGACACAATAAAATAATCGACCTTCAATACTTCAATGATACCATTCTTTAAACAATGGTAGGAAATAAAGGAATGATATGAAAATGATCGAAATCGTAGAGAGACATTACAGCGTTGTTTAGCCTCACTGTAGCCAAAACCCCTGTTTACAAAGAAAATTTCGACGTATGAAATAACAGTTATTTCACTACACATCCGACAGCCAATAATCAATCCCAAAAAACCAACAAACACAGATAAAGCCACTCCGACGCGCAGCTCACAATAGCAGGGGAGGGGAAAAAAGAAAAACAAACAGTCATTCGTAGCAGCCGTAAAAGCGGAATAAAGATACGCGATTTATCGGGCAGATCGTATTATCAGGGACAACGTGCGACAATTAGAGAGACCCGAGAGCGACAGAATTTGCATGGAAATTGCAGCCTTCGCCGGGAAAAGCACAAATACGTACGGCTTTTTGGCTGCCAAACTTTGACGGCAGCCTACATGAAAGCTGCTCTTCTTCTACTCATCTCTGGAATTAATCATTGTGACAGAGGTGAATGCTCCTATTTACTGTCATTTATTTCAACTTTACAAATGGAGTAATTTTTTAAATAAGAATTAGTAACACTTTGTCCACAAAACTCGTGGCTACTGTGTCTTGATTTTAATATAAATATGTATATATAGATAGATAAACCGAGCGTCTTTCTCCAACTTCTCCACTTAAAAGAATGGAAGAATGGCTGAGAAATTTCTCCCTTAACTGTAGTAGTGCTGAATATTTGTTCAAAATAAAAATAACGTCATGAATAAACCTTCGCCTAGTTTCCGTAAAAAGTACAAAAGTTTAAAGGTTGGACACGACTGACACATACTTAAACTGTTTGCAAATTATCAAGATACGAATTAATTGATTTAATCACGCTGAATTCGTATTTAATGTCCAGTGTGTGTGGATCCTCAGAGCAAACTTAGTCTTTTGTACCGTGCTTCTCGTTTATATCAACTCAATGAAACAAAATTTTATAAATTCGACTCTGTATGAATTGAGAAACTTGAGAATCGGCGACAAGTCGGAAAAACAAAAAGGGAATTTTAAACTTCTAATTACACCTTTGGAAACTGGTTTTCTTACTTCATAAATAATACATGTATATAAAGGAAACATCGAGATAGTGACTTACTCCTGTATTTAATATTTTTTCTTCACAGTTTAACTTACATATAGGACTGACGGTGAAGAAAGTTAAAACGGAAAACGAATCATACTGTAAGGAGAGGAAATAAAAACCCTACGTTTTTCCATTGATATTGTTAAGTCAGAATAAGAGTTATAAAGCATAATAAATGGCATGAACGTGGTCCTGGAGAAAAAGATTAATAGAGGAAAAACCAGGGTAATGGGGTATGGTACAGGAAACAGAGGAATAAAAAAGGATGAGGAAGGGAGATTTTGAAGTTAATTAATTCTGCTACTTGGGCCGGATAATAATTAGGGATGGTACAAGTATAGTAGATATAATTAGTAGAATAGCACAGGCAAGGGAGGCTTTTGCAAAAAAAGATAATTACTTATGGCTAATATAAATATGAATATTAGGAATTCATTACTAAAAATGCTCGTATGGAGTGTGGTTTTCTATGGGTGCAAAACGTGGACCATAGGGGTTGCAGAAAGAATTTTTAAAACGGTTGGTAGCAATTTCCAAACTGAAGAAAACCTTTTTGAATGAAGCACGTGTTAATCATATTGTAATTTTAAATTTTAACTTATAATAATTTCTGAAATTATAGTGTCACTTCTTAAAAATGTTAAGAATCATAATAAAAATATAACCGCAATTTTATCATCAAGCGTATTATAAATTAATTTATTACTGATAATATGGGAAGGCTTGGTGTCAGGATGAATTAAACTTCTATTATTTGATCGGTAAAGGCTAGATAATTGAAATAAAAAAACTTTCAGTTCCGTCATAAATCCAAGATACTTTTCATACAGTAATGGTAAGTTGTTGCGAGTTCCAGCTGTTAGCTGCGCCTTGTGTAATATGTAACTCAGTCACAGAACATTAGCTTGCAGACATTCGAGGAAACGCGAATGGCGCCCAATAATAGTTCACACTGAAGTATGGAGGCAAAGATATGTTTTAATCTTAAGATAGTTGATCTGATCAGCGTCTAACAATATTATAAATGTAACATTATACACCTATATGCAGTTTTCACTTCAGATGTTTGAATTTTAGTCTTCCATGCATCGAAATCTGTGATAAGCTAACTTTAATTTCTGATCTCAAAACAACTCCAAGTCCAAAACCACGTAATTTTGGCAACAACTCAACCTAAAAAATACTCAAACTGCGTTACATAAAATTACTGAAACGGCTCCCTCAGCTCTCTAAACGCCAACCATTAAATATATAAACGACTCCCTCAGTCAAAAAAAAAGAATAACTGCTGACTCCTCAAGCTTCTCTGGCGTCTGTGGCTTATCAATCATATTACAAAGTTTGGACTATAAAACTCGGGTATACGTCTGCAGGAAATCGTCTCAGAGATTGCGTGTTGCTCCATTTCCATAGACGCTATGTTAATTGACAGTAAATACCGGTTAATCGCTGCAATGACTATCACATTTAGGAGGACTGTAAAATATTTAAGGATGTAGCTCCAGATTGCTTGTGGATTTCGGTTGTGTTACAATTTGTGTAATAGTTAATTCCACTTAATAACATTACGCTTCACCGTAGCGAGAAACAAAATGGAAAAGAAGGCTAATTACTGCGAATATAGTGTATGAAGAGCGAGCTGGTGGCGTCGCACACGGTTTTAGTGTAATTAATATACAGCAAACAACCGCGTCACGTTCGCCGACTTTGATCTAATAATTAAAATAAAGGAAAAATGCACTCTAAGTGCACTGTGCTGATAAAAAGGAATTTTTCATCAACTCCGTCATTTAATTTTGCAAAGTTCTTCATGCGCACAAATAACGCAATTTTCCTGGAATGGGCTAGACTCATAATAACGTTAAACTAGTTAACTCTTTAAATTGCGAATAATTACTACAGAAAATTACGACGACACTTAATAAAACAAGCGACGCCCTTGATTCGGTATATAGTTTCTCATTGCAATTAAGTATATAGCAACTGTGACTTCAAAAGAAAACAACAGACCTAACTATAAGGAATCACCACGTAACTAAATATTATTAAACACTCAGTGCGCACGCAGTTTAACGAATCGTTCTGAAGAGAGTGTTACATTTTTATATATTTTTGGTTTGGACCACTGATCTCTCTGTAACAGAGATATTTATTAGAGGGGACGCTATGTTATCTCTGTTTTCCTTCGTAATTTGGTACCAAGATTTTAATAATTCTTCGTTTCGAGATAGAGGAAGAAACATTTTTTTGACTGAGGGAGTCGTTTATATAATTTAATGGATTGTCGTTTGGGGAACTAAAAATCATTTTGATTGAGGTAGCCGTTTAATAAATTTTATTTAACTCAGTTTGATAATTAATTTGGTTACGCTGTTGCCAAACTGTTTCTGATTTGCAGCTGTTTGGGCATCCGGATTTCAAAGCTTGAGATTTGTGGTTGTTGTTTGACTTTTCTGTCCGTCATCGGTGGCCGAAGATTTATTTAATACCATCTGGACCGGATTTTTTTTTACGTTTTTGTAAAGTTTTGTTGACGTAAGCAGTTGCCCAGACATTATTTTCTCACATTACAAAGTGACTATCACAAATTTCGCTTTCACTGATAGGTCCATGCATTTTGAGATTTGTTTCCAGCTTCATAAAAATTGCAACAGTCTATCAATTTTTGTGTTCATTTAAAGTGATTATGATAGTGAAAATTTGTGGTACAGAAAGCTACAGTGGTCAGAGAAAACGCACGCTAGTTACACAAATGGCTGACTCCATTAATGTAACAAAAAAAATTCATCAAAATCAGTCAAGGTGGTAAGGAGGAGAATAATTACTAACACCCTCAAGCCATAATTTAATACGTAAAGATTATATGAGTTTTTACTCTTTGTTGCGACCAGATATTACACCATCCAACGTTTGTTCGACATAAATAAATATACTGGATGAATGATTCACCGTCCTCTAATTTATTTTTGTTTAAACACGGAAAAAATAGCTTTTGTATGTAGTTCAGTGCGAGGTTTCAGCTACCGCTACATTTTATTATTATTTAGTCAACTAGAGTTAATATGTAAAATAACGTTCCGCAATTACAGACCGATATTTATTTTATTTTAGAGTTCAGCCATACAGTTATTAGTTGTTTAACTGCAGATGACGGTAGCAAGTAGGGGAAATAAGGGAACGGGATACATTAATTTTTTACTGGATAGTGCTGGAGGTTCATAAGGAGGGGTGGAACATGTAACTTGTCAAGGAAGAAGTTCTGGAAGCCGACTTGACCCAGTTCTGACTCCACTTTGTGAATTAACTATTGTTTTGCGTCTTACATGTGTGCCTTTATAATTTTTGCAGCAGAAAGTAATTCCCTAACTTCCTAGCTTTTAACTTTTTAATAGCATAGATTCGTAAATTATTTTTTCTTTATCTGCATACAAGTTACGTGTAAGGTTTACATCTGCTTGTATTAAGGCTCGGAAAAACCTTACACTGAGACTAGCGTGCGGGGGCGAAACGGCAAACTGTAATGTGTTTCTCCAGGAAAAAAAGGAAAACTGGCAGACTTAAATTGTAACAATGTATTACAGGATGCTGTAACCAAAAATAATATATTAAGAAAGAAAAGAACCGGAAAAAAAGGTTCTACAGTTGCAAAAAAATCTCTTTGCGAAAAGGAAAATTTGATAAAGCGATCAACCATACACAAAATAACACGAAAGGTGTTAAGATTATTCTTAAATGAAATTTTGTTGTATTCATTGTAATTAAAATACAGCCTGTCCGGTTCTGCCCCGAGAGTGGGCAGAACGAAAAAGTTGCTTCTTTTTAAAAATTCATTTAAAAAATATAAGTTTGTTGTTTTAAGTTATGCGGATAATTATATTAAGTAAGTAATATAATAAACTAAGGTTTCATACTTTCATAAAGTCATTTATCTTTTTCAATAATTTTACAAAAATTGTTAAACCTGAAGTGTTCCGTTCAGCCCAGACTTCCCATTGTTGTAAAAGTGTGTAATAAAAAATGTTACACAAAGGGTGGCATTTAATGATGCTAAAATCGACCTCCCATCCCCACCCCCTGGGAGAATAACGGGAAACCAATTTTTCATTGGAAACCTTGGTTTTCTAATGTCAAATTCCATTGTTTTGAATTCATTATTCATGGAAATTACTTCGCAGAATGTGTTTTCCCATTGAAAGTTTTGATATAATTTGCTTCCCCACTCCTCGGGTTATGGTGTCATTAAGTAGCATTTGTAAGAATACCAAACACATTTAATTTTATTTCTGCTGATCTGGTGACTATTTCTTGAGATATCCTCATTTTTCAACGGTTTTTTACCCATTTTAAATCTTTTTGATTACAAGGCCATCTGTGATCGAAATTACTCGATTCGTAGGTCAAATTGGAGTAACTTTTTCTGGAGAATCCGAATCTGAAATAAAAAATGTGGGTTCCCGTTTAAGGATTTTAACTCTTTCGAATATTTTACATTGCTTGATCCGATGTGTGGTTCTCGAGATATTTCAATGTCCTCGGATAAACTGTATGGGTTTACACATCAGAAATTGGATCGATTTGATTCAACCCACCATTGATTCAAAATTATTCCTCGATCCAAAGCAGAAAAATTTTAATGAAATTGAATTTCCTACAATTTTTTACTGATATTACTGACGACTATATACAATGTATGTTCTTAAATTATGTATGAGAATATATTTTTATCGGTTGTATGTGAGTTTTTAGTTGTGATGTTTCTAATCGCACCGTTCCCAAATATTAAACTGCTTAACCTTGGAAACATTCCGCTGACCTGAAATCATCCGGTGCGAAACTGGGCCTGCAGTCGGAAACGGAATTTGTAATTTCGGAAGGACTTTCACCTTCCGTGGAGAGTTTTTTTTATCGAATTTTATGTCTACGTGACAGCTGAATGAAGGGAGCAGAAAAGTCTGCTTAAAGCGATCGGTCAGGTTTGCGTAGCGAGCGATTTGCCAGTGGTCCTTATCGAGCGACCGCTTAACAATGGACGCCACTTGGACCGCATCCAGCCACTGTGTGAATAATGGACTCGTGTAATAGGCTTCGTCGCCAGCAGCTGTTGATTCACTCACTCTTAAGTGGAGTCAATCCTCACTTTGGGGAATATTGATATATGACCAGAGTCGCGCGATCGTCCGCAGTCTGCCTCTTCCAAAAAAAATGGATTTCTTAAAGTCAATACGTCCGTCATTCTACAGACTCTCACATGTTCTTGAAACATTTTCAAGTACAGCTGTAAAGACGACACAGCCAAGATCTGACTACCTAAACTATTCCTTCCGCCTGTGGAATTATTCTGGTTGCGGAAAATAAAAACTACGGAACTTTTGGAATCTTAAAAAAAAGGAAAGACAAACTTTAAGTTTAAAATACATTAAAACACATTCAGTACGTGATCAAATTTAATTACTATTTAATTAATTCAAATACAACGTTCCATCAAACTTCTTCAGATAAATTATTAAATAGACGAACTATATTCATCAGAGAAATTCCTCCTGGGTCGGTTACGGCCGCGACACCAAATTTCTCTAATGTAAATAGTTAATCCATTTGATAATTTACCAGAAGAAGTACACAAAGTTGTATGAAACGTTGAATTTGTATTACTAAAATATTACTTAAATTATTTGCTCACTTATTGGCCGTCTTTTACTTTAAACTTAAAATCAGAAACTAATTTTTGTAAAAATAAGCTTACCAAGATGTTTTAAAACATATGTGCTAATGTTTATTTAATTAAAGGTAGCTAATACTTATTTTAATAATATTTGACTATTTTATTTTATTATTTTTGACAAATTAACCGGTTTGTAATATATTCTGTTACGCTAGCAAGAAAACCCTAATCAAACTGATGAATTACAAAAATATATGTATAAACGGAAACTTCGTTAATAAAAAATTATTATAATTATTATTAGTTGTATTTCTTAAATTTAAATTATTGTTATAACGACGGTTTAATTTATATTATCATTTATGATAGAAATGAAGTCAGAAAATAACTATTGGCTATTATAAGAATAATTCACCAATTACGGAAAATATTTCGCAAGATGAACTGTACAACGTTTTTTCCATGTATTGATAGACATTGTAAACTACAAGGAACATCTAAAATTAAAAAGAAATTCGTAAATAGTTCTTGAGAAGGTCTACCAATAGGTAGAAGAAAAGACAGTTGTACGGATATACGCCAACACACCCAGTATAAATAAAACTGTATTGAGTCTAGACGAGAAAACAATTTAAATGTGTCTGGAAAAATGTATAAAGGAGCAGGGATTCGAACACCGGACGTCCCGTTTTCCCAGCGGCGACTCTACCACTGAACCAATCCCAGTCGATATCCAAGGACGAATTTAAAACCCCTATGTTCCTGTAAACCTAAGCCAGGCTCGCGAGAGGTCCGCGGTTCGATTCCCTGCCACGGTCGACATTTTTCCATTCTCGTCTTTCTTCCAAATTAGGTATACGCTCCTACTAGCGCTTCAATTGAAGCATTTCAACTTCCTAATAGCATGTAAAGCCTATGCTGCTAATAAACATTATTCATTATTTTGAATAGGCTGAGAATGTTGATAATATACTGACAACTTGAAACAATAAAATACCATTACTTTCTATCTTCATTTCTCCTACATTTAAGTTGAAGCTCCGAGATTACAATGATGGCTTTAATATAAATTGAATAATGTCTTCAAAACAATGCAGAGGATGTCATGTTCTGTAATGAGCTGTTATGAAAGACGACAAACAGTTTACCGCTCCGAGCTTCCTCACAATTGGCTTTTCTCAAGTTTTAACTGCTACATTTAAATTATTTCCCCGTCTTTGCTCATAATTGCTAATCTTGTCTCTGGGTAGATAACGTCGTTTAAAAGTTCTCTTAGAGAAAGGGTGGAACAATCTGTAGATAACGAGTATTACGTGTCGTTTGAATCCGTAATTACAACTTTCCCATCGTATACAACTGTCTTCATTACGTCTCCAAAAAGAGAACTAATACGATACGGTTTATACATTTAAAATAATATATTGTAAATAAATAAACAGTCATTATATTCGGAAATCACTTCGAGTGTAGTCAACACATTATAAAATTTTAAATTCTTCAGGTGAAACATTTCTAGAAAAATTTCAGGAAGCATATTTTATTTTTTAAACTGCTTATAAATATGTATTCGCACCAGTTCAAACTTTAACGTCAGACGAAATTTGGTTTGAGAGTGTGTAATATAATAAGTCCCAAATTTATGGACGAAAAGTTGCAACGGAACTTCTTTTATCTGATTACTAGCTGAGTGCCCAGCGTTACCCCGTAATTCATTTACATTAGTCCGCGGCGGTATTTAATTCTAAAGTAATCTCCTTGTCAACACGAGATTTAACCATCAAATAGATGCTAACATTTTTAATTTTTTAAAGTTTACCATTTCACACTCCGATCATCTAAATCACGGAAATGAACTAAGAAAATAAAATGTTTTATTTAGGCTAGATGGAATCCCGCCAAATAATCATGTGTAGTTCAAACAATTCACCTTTCACATTAGCACAATTCTTTTGTTAAATGTCGATACATAATACATTTAGGATACATTGAATTATAAAACACAATATATAAGAACTCAGAAATCCGAATCCAAATGCTCAAACAATGCCAAGCTACGACGCAATGAACTTGCGCATGTGTTGATGCCACAAATTATTCAGACAGGCTCAAAATGTTATATGCTCTTTTATGTGAAAGAAATTTGGTTGGAAAATTAAGAACCAAAATTCTGTATCTATGCCAGACATCCCAAAATGTGTATAAAGATATTTTGGTAGAAATTAAAACAACCCTCTTCAGAAGGTGTTTTAAAGATTTTAATTATAAATCAATTTATATTAATTGAATTATTCAATATTATATTATTCTCAAACGAAAAAAAAAGATATTTATGAAGTTTTCTGATTAAAAATTGAAATAATATATAAATGAACATGCACAATTTGTGATATTTTTGAATGACCAGATATCTGAAGAGACTAGTTGAGCTATCTGTTGAAATTTCAAAACGTCTACTCAGGTTGATACCATAGAATTTCTAGTCAACAAATTAGAAGTGAAAAATAAATAATTATTATGTATTTCCAATAACTGTAATGCAAGTAGTAGGAGAAATTTTTGTGAGTTAAATGCGCATGTCATTTAGTGTTGAATTTATTTTCTCTCTTTATCTGTTATTACTTACTCATGTCCTTTTGTCCCTGAACATGAAACGTTTCGTTTAGTAGTAATTTAAATTTCTAATAAATTACTGACTTGTGGTCAGTGTAATGTAAGCTATTAAATGTTTGTCACATTATGCCCCTTATTTTATTCATCAATTTATGTATATAATATCTGTTTGATTTTATTAATTTTGAATGTCATGCAATTGAATATTTTCTTAACATATGTTCATAAATCCACATTTTTCGACTATTTATTTCAGGTCTTTCTTTCTCGGGGTTTTCTTTGCAGACAAAGAATTTTGTGAGCCCGATTCCCCCTGACTATTTATAAAGCCCGCAAACCATCACAAAACAATTTTCGCTCTTCGTGACATTTAAATGTCACAATATATTAGGACTTAAAAGCTCTGGTTGGTTATAGGCGATTAAACGTACCGTAATGTCAGAGGATCTAAGAACACCTTAAAATTGGCATCACAATAGGGTTTCTCTTTTCTAAACAACTATTTTGTTCCAGTTAATTAAATACGAATTGTATTTATTAAGGATTACTCTTTGGCAGTGTTCTAGATCTCCCATTTAACTTTTATTTCATGACAACTGTTGGTTACCACGATTGTTATTCATACAGTTGATCCTCAAAATCACTTTAAAGTCCCCCTGGTTTCTATTTTACGTCTCAAGGCGATTAGTTTCCGTAGTTACGTCTCGAGAGAGGTGAAACTTGCTAATGTTGATAGTTAAAGTTCGTCCCTAGAGAGGGAACAAACAGTAATTCCAAACTACTCGTTTCAACACAAGGGAAACCAAATTCTGGATTATGTTGTGCAGGAGCAACGGTTTCTAAATTTATAAAGAAGAAACTTTTCAATTTACAAATTTTGAAGTAATATTTTTGCATTAATAAGCATTTAATTTTCCGTATATGATTAAATTATGGATTACATAACAAAAATATAAATTGGCCACAGACAGTGACTCCTGTCATCCGCAAGTTACTTTTAGACTTCTCATATTATCACCAAGAAAGATACATGCGTTGGAAAATCAAAATGAGGACACAAGGCTTAATTTGTATAAGTATACGAAAAGGGTTAAGTTAATTTTATAAATACAACTAGAGCTATGCACGCCCGGAATTCTATTGTGCAAACACGATTTAATAATTTTTAATTATGGTTAAATTATGCACCTGATGATATCTTCAATTTCAGACGAAACGTTACCTTTTTAAAATTCGTCCTTGGCTGTTTATTCAAGAATTGTGTGTTCACAGAAATATGTAATTAACATTTATTTTCCATGAAAATTCTAGTAATCTGAAATACCCAAAATGAAGAAGTCGGTAGCGAGATAAAACACTTCAACAAACACGTTGACAAACTTTTTAATCTTTCGAATTTACCGCCAACGTGAATCCTGGGCCCTATTTAATCCTTGGCTACCTTGCTCTACCTTCCGCATCCCCCGTTTTCAATTCCCTTCCTATGCTATTAAAGGGGAGTTGCCTGTTTTAGGATCACCCTCATGTAGCCTATTAACCCAAAAAAATGCGATTATAAACAAAACGTTGATGACGTCATAATAGGTCACGTGTCCGAAATAAAAATTCTTATATTTTCCTAGGGATTAATTCGTGATTTTACTTGCAACCAACTACTACTCTACAAAATGAATAAAGTTTACATGAAATTTCACAAATATAATGTACAAGTTCTAATGAACCAACACAAAATCGGCACACTATACAACTCAAACGTTTTTACCCCTAGTAAAGTAATTGTTATTTAAAATTCACTGTTACAGGCTTCCTAACCAAAGTATTTCCATCAATCTCTGCCGTTTAAGACTCGTCTCTCTCATATTTTTGTTTCAAATCAGGTAAGCTTCGCTACAATATCCGCCATCTCATCTCCAGAGACGACACAATTCTCCGCCTAAGGTGATATACTTTCTTCGTGTTTCTTTTGTAGTCATCCTACATTATTTGGTAACAGTTTGTGCCAAAGACTGAGAGAGGATCTTTATTAAACAAAAAGTAGTCCTATTATGATACATATTCAAACATTGCTTTCTGACTTTAATTATACAATCAATAAAAGGACGGCATATAAATATTTAATCAGCATAAATACGACGTTTCGTCTCCCTTTTAAGACTTCGTCAGGCATACTACAAACATTCTACGAATGTAAATACTTCAATACATTTAACAATCTTTTCGGCTGAGAGTCATGAAGTAAATGACATAAATTGTTAAATTTGTAGTTCTGAACCATATATATACATGTATATATATAAATTTGTAACATAGAAGCCATATTTAGTTTATTGTAACATTATGATTGTAGTATGCCCGAGAAAGTCTCAAAAAGGGAGACGAAACATGGTATTTGTGTTAATTTAATAGTAATAAATTTATAAGCTGACTTACTGGCCGTATTTTTATTTATTTGCGATATATATTGCTATAAAATTAAAAACATATAGAAAATATTATCACACAGTGTAGAAAGAACTTCACATTTATTTCCAAACCGTTTCTAACGTAGTAAAGTCCAGTATTTTTCTCCTTTTTCATAATATAAATTAAAAAAACAATAATTGTGAATAAAAAATTATCTTAACTATTTTTTCACAGAATAATCTTCTTAATATTACTTAAGTTATAAAAAAATCAAATGGAAAATCAGCAACATCACCGTTCCACCAAAAATTTACACGGTGCGTTTACGGTCAAATAACGGGCCATCACTTACCTGAAACAAAGAAAATATAATGAAAAATTATTTTATTTCATAATAATTATTATTAATACATAAATAAACTTATACAAAATTCTAGAAATTTTTATCTTTGTAAGATCTGAAATAGGATGCCAAAGATAATACATACAACAAGAAAGTATATAATATAAAAATTCACTACTAAGTCAAAATTTTACATACGCAAAAGAAAAAGTCAAACAACAAACACAAATTAAAGAGCGTAAAACTAATAATACGATTATATAAATGGAATAAAATTATAAAAAAATATATAGCCAAGTGATATAAAGAAGGCAAATAATCACTAGATAAGTGTCAAAAACATAAAAAATCTAGTTAAATGTTCTGATAAAAACTAAAGTGCAACAATTATTGTTGAATTTCAGTTTCAAAGGACAAGTAAAGAGTAGAATGTACGAAGGAAAATTTTAGTAGTGTTATTAGTGAATCGGATAGAACTTTTAAGTATTATTTTTAACTCCAAATAATCAACTCGGACAAAACTCAGGCAATGAATGACCCGATTGGCGGGGGATTCACAGCCGCTCCCCACCAACCAATCAGCAAGCCGCACCACGTGACCGTATCAGGCTGAAAACTAGACACTTCACTCGAAGATGTCGACGGAACGTTACTTATGTTAAACGGCACCCGGTTATAATACCAGAGAACCTTTCCAACAGATAATTCACCAAGAAAACTCGCAAAAGTTAGTCTCCAAAGAATTGTTTTGAAACGAATTAAAACATTGTTATTATATATTTCAGTACATTATATGATGTATATTCCACTTTACTTTGTGAAGAACAGTTGATTTGAAGAAGTTCAAAATTACTGTTACCAGATGTTTATCTTTCGATGCAGTATGTTTCTGAAAACTATTTTGATATTTTATTTATCACGAGTAGGTTTCTAAATTTATATAAAAATTATTGCTTCTAACTCAATGTAGGAAACTATCCGGCGCAGTAACAGAAGCCATAATGAATTAATTTTCCAATTGCAGGAACCTATTTAAATTTAGATTGAAGTCAATTCGCAGACATATAATCACATTTGTTACTAACTGCGTCCTAATTTTTGCTTCATATAAAAGTTATATAGCATAACAAGAATACATTTCCATTCTGTCTCGAATGAAACGCCAACAATTGCTACGTCTCGTTAACACAAAAAATTGTAATTAGCTACGAGTGTAGCAACTGAAAAGAGGTGGAAAAAAATTTCGGGAACACTGCAAAGCGAAAGAAAATCAACGCCCAATTTACGTTTTTTGGGGCATACAGGACGGATAATTTTAGTTGTCAATGCCGTTTGAAAGGGGGAAAAATAATTGAGTACTTAATTACACAAAAAATGTAAAAAGGAGAACTTTTTGATGTTTCTAACGAAGGAAATAATACATCTGTGGGAATATTAATGATGTCGAGTAATTGTTTTCCCTTCATTTATTTTTCTCATTTACTGATGACGTAAATGAATCAGTGTTATTTTTTAAAAACAAATAATGACAAAAATGTTAAATGTTACAGTAAATTAAATTAAATTTGATATAAACCCAAAAAATAATGGGAATAATTAAAATATATTTTGATTTAATTGACTATAATTCCTTCATTACTCGCTTATCAACCGACAGTTCAACAAGCCCTTATTGACCTAACGCCATGACAATGTTTTTGGTCTGAAAAGTTAGGTGAAACGTAAGCATTAACGTACTAGTATTACTGGAACTAACCTATTCCAAGCTCACGCTGAGTTGGTACAAATTTAATTTCCAGATGTGACTAGGCATGAGTTGAATAATTAATGAGAACTCAATGTTGTACGTTTCTCCTACATAACTATAACTATTCCAAATGAACATAAAATTTGTCGGATATTAGAAACTATGGTATTAGGATTAAATTGTTCTTAGTTATGAATAAGATTATAAGTAATATCCAGGTTTCAACAAGAAATTACACTTATTCAAGACTTGAGCTAATTAACTTTTAATAAATACATAAGAATTTATTTTATAATTTAGACAGATAAATTGGGGGTGAAATAATTTTGTTAGTATGACGGATAGTTTGAAACATTGTAATTCGAAGAAAAGTGTATTATGTAAAATTAGTAACTTAAGAAAAAATAAATAAGAAATCATACTATTTATCAGAAACGTACTGAAGCGTAAGTTTAACATCTACTGTCAAGAAACAATCTCTGATTTATCGATATGTTGAAGTATCCAAAATCGACGTTTATTTGATAGCGGAAATGTTACTCGTTATTCGGAAATTAAAAAAAAATATCCGTCCAAAATATACAATTCAAAATTTAAAAAAATATATATTTGAAGATAAATCATTCGATGTGAATAATTAATAACCGTTCACGTTTTAATTCGGTTTTATTGAAAAATAAGCTGCTGTAAAAGGAAATTTTTCAAATTTATGTTAATTATATTTGTGCGTATTACGTATATAATACTTCAAGCATAACATTAGAAACTCAATTTAAAATTATTCTATTAAGATATGAAATTGAATTAAGTCTTATATTGTGTTTCTACAAGAATTAACCAGGTTTTCTCTAATGACTCATTTCCATTCCTACCTTCCATAAGAAAATTTTAATATAAATCAAACAAAGGGTCAGACAACACAACATTGTGTCGCGGATTTTATTTTACTCGTCTCTAGAGTAAAGAGGGCGGCGGACGGATATTTTGTGACGAAGACCTGAGAGGAAGGATATTACATTTCATCAAGTCTGTAGCAATATTTGTGCTGGAAGTCAAGAACTGCAGATGTTGTATGGCAGGTCGCCATCGTTCATCCACAAATTGAGTACAATTCTAGAGTTGTGATTAAGGACCAGCGATTCCTCAGCTGATGTGAGCGACGGGTTTTAATTTCGTTTCTCCTTCTGGTATACTGAAGATTAGAGAAATGTGAGTGAAGGAAGAATTGGCGAAGCAATTTTATTAATCTGTGTTAAAATGAAGAAAGACATAACAATTTCTATAATATTTTAAGTTATCCGTAATTTACAAGAAGAATATACTCAATATATCAACATAAAATATTATTTATTAATACCTTTAGAAACAAATAAAAGCAGTTTATTCTATTTCCTTTTCAAAATTCTTAGACTATCATAATTTCCAGTTCAAGGATATAAACTAAAAACGTAAGTAATTACACTAAATTTATGTTATTGTTAATTTTATGTCATAATTTCAAAGATGACTAATTTATTATAAAAAGATCATTGCCAACCAGTGAATATGAATAAGAATAAGAATTTTAGAACTGATTGTTAAATAAACCTGAAGAAATACTGATAAAATAATTCGTCTTGCACGAGGAGAAATGTAACAGGCGTGTAAATCTCAACTGCAGACGAGGAGTTGGCAAACTTTGCCTTCGTACTGCAAGTATCACTTTAAGTTAATTTAACTACTATAGCCAAGCTGTTACCAAAACGTAGTTAGTTTCACCTAAGTAGGAGACGAAGGCGAACTCGTCTACCGCAAAGTAGTAAATTTCTTCGCATCTCCCCTCTCACATTTACCCTGTTCTTTTTTTAAAAAGAAAAATCATTTTGCTTAGTAGTCGTATCGATCCACCGGTTTCGAATCATGGAAATGGATTGATAGAAGTATTTTGGTGTAGAGTATTTTTTTAAAAAAAAGGGATGTGCTTGCTTGTGATAATCCTTTGTGGTAGTAATGGAGAGTTATGGGTGGTGAAGGGGTGGGGTTAGGAGCGCCGCGGGTTGCCGAGAGAGTCGGGCGGCCAGGTAGAGGAGGACTTGTCCTTTGTGTTTGTGTAGTGCGAGGGAAGACTTCCCGGGCAGCGAGCCCTCAGCCCCGGGCCATGTTCCCATCGATTCTCCAGGCCGCCTGGATCCTCCGCCCCAGAATTATCCTCTCTTACCTCTCATCTAAAAGAGGCACCACGGGCACAAGTTACACGGCGCAACCACCACAGACCTGACATACTGTTCCTCTTACCCCAATCATCCAATTTAATCCAGCTCAATTATTTACTCTTAATGGATTAACAGATTGACGGTCGTAAGTCTTAGTCTCTATTATCGAATAAAAGAAGGTGCTCTGAGGTCGAAAAGACTCTAAACTGCTCCCATAACAAATAAGCGAAGTCCAGCTCCAACAGATCACAGGATCAAAGACGTCTTTCAAGCTTCAATTGAGAGCCTATTTATGTGCCCCGAATACATTAATAATTTCCAAAAAATTATAATGGGCCATAAAATTTATTTTTCTACTGGGTTCGAACCTCATGTAAACCCACTTCAGGCAGAAATAATATATTAAAACCAACACAGAAATAAATACAAAAATAACATTTTTTGGGACAAATGATTCATGATTATAATAAAGCGATACTGAATTAAGACTTAGAGTGCAGTCTTACTTAGTGTTGTCGTAAGTCCGAATACTGGTCTGATGCAACCCTCCATGCGCAAGCCTTTTCATTTCTTCATAGCCCCCACGTCCTCCCTAATCTGTGTAGTGTATTCAAATCCTTCGCCTACTTCTTCTGTTCTTACCCGACACACTTCCCTCTAATGCTAATTTTACAAGAGCCTCAAGTCTCAAAACATGTCTAAAAATTTATCTCTTCTCTTGGTTTAAGTCCTCCAAATTGTTGTCTTCCCCTATTCTCCTGAGAACTTCCTGGTTATTTACTGTATCCACCCTTCTAATTTTCAGCATTCTTCTGTAGCACCACATTTAGAAAGCTTCTATTCTCTTCCTCTCTGCAACTCATATCGTCCACGTTTCGCACTCATATAACGCCACAATACATACAAACAGTTTTAGTAATGATTATTAATATTAATAATTATATTACTAATATTCATAATATATATTAGTTGTATCTCTTTTTGCTAAAGCCTTCCTACTCTTTATGTCTACAATACTTCTATCATCCCTACTTATTATGTTGCCCACATGTTGTGTATATTCGTGAAATATTAATGTAAACTGGATTTGCGTCCCTGGTTGTGAAAATCGATTTCCTATAAGCCTGTATTATTCTAAGGACTCGCGTGGGTGTTGTTTAAAGTGATTTTAAAAACATCGTGAGCTATGAGGTTCGGACTTGAGAAACATTGCTCGTCCTTTATGTGTAATGTCGCTGTATTCAGAAAAAAGATTATTCCATAGAACTTTTAATATATTTAGAAATACAGTCAACACACGCACGGTATAAAAATGTTGTCCTCCATTATTTAGGTTATTAAAACAATTATAAAAAACGTAAGGTAGCTGTTTCGAAACTTAGTCCATTTTTACCATTTGGGTAACAATTTCGGGTATCTTTATTTTAGTACTTCTTTTTGTAATTTTACATTAATGGCATAATTGCGCTTTGACACTACACATCAGAGGATTTATCGGTCCACTACAAAATTAATTTTTCTATCAAGAAATATTAAGTAGCTGATTAGTACATACACGACTGATGAATTACTAATTCGAGGATTTAGCTGTCAGACTTGTCCCTCTACAAAAACGAGACTTTCAAACTGCTTTCTTGTTTACTTTTGAATGAAAATTTCGAAAAAGCAGACAGACCGTTTCCACCTGCATACTAAATGATGATGGATTTCCATAATTTATCATCAATTGATATACAAAAAATTTTTAATAAACTGTGCACAAAAAGGTGGATCGCGTAAGAAACGGTCATCGTATCCTGTAAAACTGACTCCTGAAATTACTTAAGCAAACAATTAAAATAATAATGTACTGCCCGAACTCTGCCGATTAATATATCGACTGGTCAAATTGAATTCATATCTGAGGTTTGTTGTTTTCCCTTCAATTCCCTCTCTAACAATATTCCAAGACATGGCATACTTTCTTATTTCGTACCATCAACTTCTATTCTCCATTGCTGTTTGAATTTTGTTTTTAATATTTACGGTTGGAAAATAAATTTCCGCCGTATCCCGTGTCTGTTAATGTTTGTTTTTGTTGCAGTGTCCCCGAATGGAGGCATTGCCCCAGATATCGTCGTCCACGTAGGGCGTCCCGACGCGACGTCTGGAGCAACAGGTGCCGGTGCTTTGAACTGCAGACAAAACAACTGAGGGTCAGCGACACGTCACGTACACCAAAACCCCCCAGTGGCGCCGCAAACGTGCCATTATACTCGTAAATCACTTCAACCACTTGGAATCCGTGACACACTTCAAAATCCTGCGCTCAAGGATCACCTTGTAAGCATATTAGGGTACAATTTAAGTTACTCAACGAACTGACTTATATGTATTACTTTTTTTATAGAATTAATGAGGAAATTTTAGAATAATTGAGAAAAAGAACTGTTTACAAAATACAAAACCATTCATAATATGAAACATATTTACCTCCATTTAACACAGAATAGTTTAAACATAATCTCTAGAATTAGGTAGATGCAGCGTCTCAATTTGGTAACATACCATTAAAACTAGCTATATATTCAAATGAAAATAGGAATTTAACGCAAAAACGTGAATATTCGACACAAGCGTTACTATTACATTAATAATAAATTTTATAATGCGGACTCTATATGGAATTTGTATATCAGTGAACATTGCTTGTACTATAATGAACTATAGCTTAAAAATATTTAAAGATATTAAAATAAAATCAAAAATATGTAAAAATATATATAGAGGGGAAGTAGGGGGAAACGGGACACTTATTGTTTAAAATTTTTTGTAAAATTATGGATAAAGAAAAATGAGTTCATAAAGTATAAAACACTAGTTTATTCTATTACCTACTTAATGTAATATAATTTAAAACAATGAATTTAGATTTTTGATGAATTTTAAAAAGAAATTTACAAATTTCCTGTTATGTCCCATCATCCATCCCCCCGGGGGAGAACGGGATAGGATGTTTTGTATAAACAATTAGAGAAATAAAATAAAATAAAATTTAATAAAAATATAATTCCTTATCCAAGTATTTAGCGTACGGTTGATGTCTTTAACAATTTTTTCTTTTCGTAAAACTTTTTTTTTGCTACTGCACTGTTTTTGATCAAATTTCCCCCTTTTCCATTCCTTTCCTTTCTCAATCTATTCGTTTTGGGTACAGCATCCTGTAAATCATTCTTATAAGGTGAGTCTGCCAGGTTTTTCTATTTTTTTCTTGAAGAACACACAACATTATGCCTTGTACAGATTTATCTCGTTCCACTCCGTTTAAATTTTTTACCGAGCGTTAATACAAATAGATTTAAACCTTAAACGTAAATTATATGCAGCTAAATACAACCATTTTACGAATATATTCCATTAAAGAGTTAAAAGCGAGGAATTTTTGTGAATTATCTTCTGTCGAAATACTGCGAAAATTATAAAGTTACAGCTTAAACAGTTAGAGTGTTCCACCCCTATTTACTAGCCTTCAGCACTGTCCAGTAAAAAAATAGTGATAGAGGAAATATATATAACCATTATTATAATATATTAAATAATCTATACTCATGAGATTTTCGATACAAAAAATAATTAATGTTTCTTACCAATCTTTGATTATACTTTCGTATAATCGTTAACGTATTCAAATTTATACTTTTAACAGTATTCATAACAAAATCACCACAATACTTAACACCAATTTGAGATATATATTGTTTTAAGTTACAATATTAATTTTTACTAGTATATCTACGATTTAAAAACTTATTTTTAACTTTTCATAACAAAAATGTAATACTTCAATAGAATTTATACATTTAATTTCTCTCGATAACGATTTTGAAATTCCGTTGAGTTATTTTTCCCTCAGAACATTTTTTTACCCCGGGGTTCGTATTTTTTGTAGTCTGGTATAGGTGCTATGTTATTTATTGTTATGAGATTGATAAGGACATCATATTGAGCACCACTTAAAAAAATAATAGACTGTATTGGAAATCGTAGACTTGCACTTTTGGAACACAAAAACGTTCCGCAGCACAGCATACCGTAATATTGGAAAGACGCCTCCCCTTTTACGTGGCCAATTTTCTTGCGAATCGGGACTTAATTGCTTAACGAGACGACTCGACGTAAATTGAAACTGTCGCTTTCTTGTGACGATATCGCCGGTCCCCCTTCCCTTCGTCTCGGATTTGCAGTAAACTCGGCACTGACAAAAGCTGTGTTCTTAGGGGAACATTAATTAGTCACTCCGCAAAAGACAAGGCAATTTACTTGTAGAAATTGAATGGTATTCCTTTTAGCGAAAGCATTTACTATATTGACAACTTATACGGTAGATTTGAATCTGAAAAGACCTTATCAGCAGTAGAGATTGGCCGTGAAATCTATTTGGAAATGTGATACTTATTCTGGATTTAGAGGAAACTAACTTTGATAACTCACCCTTAATAGATGATACATTTCCTCTTGGAACAAAATATAACTTTATGAAATTTAAACCTTCATAAAAAAGATGATTATAACCTAGAAATTATTTGACGGTACATTAACATTCCACCTTCTCCTGAAAACATTCACATCCGTATAAATCTCTTCCACTTCAATTTTAGCCAATTATAATATTCTATCCAGCTCCAAACAAATAGGTCGGTCCCCCAGCGATGATAACTCTCTTCTCTCTGCCGCCAAAGATGATAATCCCTCTTACTCGTATTTGGCAAATATTTATTTTTTATACTATTTTGTAGTCATACTATGGCATGTTTACCAGAATATTGCCAAATTCAATTAATTAGCATAAAACAATCAGAATCAGACTCAAGTTGAATTAAGTACGATTTTTCTAAAAAAGGATCTATAAATAGATATTACGAGTTATTTGCACATCTTAAGAAAAGAATCTTCGAAGTATAAAAATTTAATATGTTGAGAGTAATTATATCAGTCAAGACCACAATTATGTTAAAGATCATAAATTCACAATCGTTGTTATAATACAAAGGGAGAAAAAGAGAACGTACCACAAGTCTAGGTTTTTACTGACTAAAAAAAGTTTACTTAGTAAATACACTCCTGCCGAAGGAGAAACTAAATGCAAAGGAAATAAAATTAACGAGAACATCTAGAAGTTTATAAAACTCGAATGCTTTACAATTTCTCCACGCTACATTTCAGACTAATTTTTGCGACTGGTTTAATTGAGACACACTTAGGATAAACTGTTTGTAAATTTGATAGTAGAATATGTATCGTATTAAAACATTTATCCATTCAAACTGCAGTCTTGTGAATAATTTCTCTGGTAGCAGTATTGGCTAAACAGTTTACCTGTAATTAAAATTGATGATACTTTATCAATCGTCTAAGGCCCCCGGGCTATAGTTTAAGGATCCTACCAGCTCTTTCACCTAAAGGAGATGCAAGGAAATCCAACTTTCATTTTGCTAAGCTTACAATAATTAATATTAGAATTTATAAAGTAAGATAGCTGATAATAATAGTTAAAAATAAAAAATTTATTTGGGTTAACAGGTTACATGAGGGTGATTCTGAAAGAGTCAACTCCCCTTTAATAGCATAATATTTTTCTACAAAATCTTATTCATATTCCACGAAATTTACTTTGTGAAAAAAGTCCCTGTTATACTACCTTTTGTTATAAAATTATATTAACAAGGCCTCTGTTGTTTATGTACCACATTTTTAATTTAGTATACTAAAAGTATAAGAGATAGTAATTTAGTCATTCCACGTCCTTGTTTCATTGGTAATATTTACAAGAACGTCACGGCGCCAAACCAGAGGAAGTCAAAACAAACTAAGAATTCAGACGGGAAAAATTTTCTACACTTGTAAACCCAGAAGCTCTCGGCCTTACAAAACAATCGATGCCTAATCATCGGTTTCACACCTGAATCCTCAACCTTAAAAAGCGGTCATATTGAATTTCTTCAGGCATAAAGACTCACCGAGACACACACATCGAGCCGTAAATTGATTTCACTGTCAGATTTTTATGTCTTTAAGGAAGAACGTTGTGGAAACGTTCGCAGTTAAATCAAGAAATGTCTATATTGGATTTCTCTCAGGGCAGAATCGTTCTGCAGACACGTGCGCCAAAATTGACTTCTCTGGAAGAGATTTCTTTCGTTTGTTTGTTTCACAAACATTGGTTTACTCGTATGAGGCGAACGTCCTCTTTCCCTATTCCAGAGATGAAACAACAAATCTCCTCAAATCTTTGATCGAATACATTCCCCGTACTGTCCCTTATGTAATTTAACGTACCGACGCAAACTAAATATAGAAGTCGTGGTTTCTATTGCCCGACGGGGTGAAATAATAAACTCGCAGTTTGAAGAAGGACCGAAATAATGTTAAAAACGTAGACCTAGCTTCACTCTGCCAAAGAGAGGTCTGAACTGACTGGATGATGAATTAGAAATTAAGTTCACGGCTTTTAAAGCAACATCAGGCAGGAAGAGAGCTGGAGAGGAAGGAAATGTTTCGGGAAAAATAAATTAGTGCTTTCCAGCCCTTAGAATATTCCAAGGTAGGCAGTAACTTAATAGCAAAAAGTTGCAGTTTCTTTTTCTAGACGATTCTCCAGAAAGTAATAATTATCCTTAAAATCCGCCAATTTCGTTTCATTTTCGGACAGGCTGAAATACAGAGACAGAAACTGTCTCACAATAAATTGCTGGTTATCTCTATTTTTTTAAATAATAATTTCGTCAACATACCAGAAACGGTTTGAGAAAAGTAGGACAATTTTTTCTAGTCTTGGAAACTTCTCAGGTGCACAATAATGAGAAAACATATTTCTTATAAATGAATTATGCCGGGATGAAAGTCTCAATCTTCAAGGAGTATTTTAAATGCATTCATAATATCAGTACACATATAATACACTTGCGTAGATACAAAACCAAAAATCACTTACTATTCTTCCGGTATTATTACGTAATTTAAATAAATTCCGAAATTTTGGCGAGATTTACTGAAAACGTCTGCTTTCCACGTGCAATGAAATCAAAATGACTGATGCATACGCAATGTTTATAGTGTTATTTTTTTGTATATTAACAAAAATAAAACAAATAAATGAAAAGACGGCCAATAAGTCAGCAAATAATTTAATTACTATATAATTAATACAAATAAAACTTTCTGAATTTCTTCAGGTAAAATATTCAATGAATGAACACCAAATTTCTCTACTGTAAGTAGTTCATCCATTAAATAATTTACCTGAAGAAATCCACAAAGTTGTATGAAACGTTGTATTTGTATCAATTAAATAGTAATTAAATTATTTTTATGACTTATTAGCCGTCTTTTCATTTACGTACTTTGTTTGCTTTTTATTTTATAATTTGTAAATTCTTTCGAGAGACAGGAAGATTAATTTTTTTGTTCACTTTAAGTACATATATTTTAAAATTGGAACATATATCTTAATTAATTCACTCTGTTTTATTTATTAAAGTAAATTAAAATTCCCCCTTTCAAAACATTACAAGTTCCTCGTCGAAAAATATAATGTAAGATAGTACTCGTGGCCTTGGCTATTATTTCACGACGAATGCTCGCAAGTGGGCTCTATTCTTCAGCCATTTCCTCGAGAACGAGGGACTGAAGAGACAAGAAAATGGAGTGGAAGAGGATTTCCGCCTGTTAAACGGCAATATATCGCCCAGAGGAACCCTCGGCACAGCTGTTAAGTTCTATATAAAGCTTTGGATATTAGCTGTCATTAAACTTCTTTCTTTTTTGGACAGCATTCACGAGCTACGGACATTTATACACCTTTACAAAGCATATTGTTCCGTAGCCAGATTTAGAACTGCCCTTCCTACACCACTGGAAAGGGTCCAAATAAATTAATATGCAAACAACTTAAATCCTAACGTTCGCGTTGCATGAAAAATTCCCGTCTGTAAAGGAAGAACTTGTTAAAATCGCAGCAGGTGTATTCTCATGATTAATTAAATGGCGATCCATTTTCGTTAAAATGTGCGGTATGTAATTAGGATCTACGGAGAGTTTCATTAACTATTTTTAGATTAGTTATAGAACACTTTAGGTTGAATTCGAGTAGCATATTAAAATAAACACTTCACCTTTGAATTTATTCATCAATCGGTTGAAATTATTCTCCCGACGAGATGGATATTCACTCTCATATTATTAATAACAACAACTTTTATACGGTTATTAATAATAATCTGAGCGTAAAAAAACCTGAAGAAGTTACGAATATGCTCGGAAAAGTCGTTTAATTAAAAATAAAATGTGTCAGGAAGTAAAATAGTCTTTAATTTATTTCATTTAAGTATCAGACGTTAGTTGAATTAATATAATATTCCAAAATTTTTATGTTCCTCCTGCTGAAATGATTTCGGCCACGGACGTTGCAGGGGTAACCAAAATTTTTTGTAATATTTTAATTAAAGAAATTAGAAAGCCTCTGAACCTTGGATGACGAAACGTATTCCAATTAAATAATTCCTTTTTGACTAATGTCCCCTCTTTTTGTGTTATTTATAATGTTAACTCAAATAATATAATTAATTTATAATAAATTATTTAATTAGCCTCTTTGTCAGTATTTTTATAATTTCAATATGAAATATTACGACGTTTCCACTCTCATTTGAGACTTTTTCAGGTAAAAATTTAGCTGTACATGGAACCTCACACCAGGACTCCTTCCTTACCCGAAGAAATCTAAAATGAGAGACGAAACGTCGTAATATTTCATATTTAAATTATAAAAATACTTCAAAGAGGCTAATTAAATCATCAATTATATATTTCATTGTCAGAATAATTATTTAATTATAATTACTTTATATATTTTTATAAATAAAATAGATTAATCTACTTTTATGAAACTGGGAGAATATGAATTAAAAAATAGATTAGCAAATTTTTTTTCTAAATTCGAGGAATTTATGGTACAATAATATATTTGTATACCAAATTAGCTGTTTTATGTTGGAGCGTGTAATCCGAATAAAAGTTAAATATTCTACATTAACGGGCTAGATTTTTAGTGAAAAACATTTTATGGAAGCGAATATTCCAGTTCTTAAATTAATATTAAATGTGGGTGAAAGTTAAGAAAAGATTTCTAAATTTATTCAATTTAAGTACGGTAATTGTGCAAAAATTAATCAACGTATATTGTATAACGTAGGGGTTGAAAGTGTAATAAACATCTCATTCCGGTCAATATTTTGTATTAATAATTAATACAAATAGGTTAATATGAAACGAAAAATACTTTTAAATTTCATTAAATATTTTAACACATTGGCTGTTTTATTTATAGATTAAACTGTTATTAGATAATGGCAATTTTTACTTTAAATTATTTTAATTTAGGCTTACATCTTAATTGTTTACAGTTGCTACCAAGCGTTAAGTTAATTGTAATAAATAAAATTTATTCATTCAATAGGTCTGGTTGTTTGAAAAAAAATGTAAAGGCCTCGTCGCTGTCACTAATCGTCTTTATAGAAAGAAAGGATTAATTTTCGGGATAGTGAAGAACTGTTATTCGTTACCAATTGGAATAGATTCGGAAAAGACAGATTACTCCAATTTTTTATTTGTATGACAGATTAATTATGAAAATTATTGATAATGACGGGCCTGTAATGTCGGCACACGGTTAGTTTTAGAGGAGAAGTTGTAGCTGGTTTTTGAGGAGGACAACTGCATTCGTCATTAGCTCGCAGCGGCGTCCTCGAGTGTCTGGCCTGCACTTCACGCTATTAATACCTCTGTTGCGTCACCGTTCCTCCGCAAACGTCACTCAAGAGTCTATTCACCACAAACCAGCTCCACCAGTTGACAATATATATCGAGGAAACGACGTCCTCCAGGCGTTACCTCCTTGCTCTGAATAAATCTATTCCCGTCTGCCACTTTCACTTTCCATGGAAGTCGGCTCAAAGTAGCCCCGCGTCTTCTAACCTTCGGGCGGAGTTCAGGGTATTCCTAGCACAAAGTGGACAGAACCAAAATAAAGCAAACAAAAATAGGCTAATACGAGAAATCACGCTTGATCGAGATATACGCACGTATTACCGAACGACTGCAACATTAATATTAAGTTAGATCGCAAAAAGTCAAAATCGGAGAACAATTTTTCGGATTCTGGCATTGTAACGTCGGGAGTTCCTCAAGGCTCTGTAATCGGACCGTTAGTGTTTCAATATTTATTCGTGACTTACCAAATTCTTTAAAGTCAGGGGTAAGGCTTTTCGCTGACGACTGCATCATCTACAGAAAGATAACAAACGAGCAAGACGTGATATTATTACAAGATTATCTAGATAAAGTCAATAGCTGGGCTCAGGAAAGTGAAATGAAAATTTATGGAAAGAAAAGAAGCTCAATCTCGTTTACAAAACGCACGTTGTTGAATGAGACAATATAGAATTTGCAACAATCTGCAAATATCTGGGGATATATTTCAACAACATACTTGAGTGGTAGGAACAGGTGAATTTCACGGTCCGAAAAGCGTGGAATTCCTTATATTTCATAATGAGAAACTTAAAAGGGAAAATCAAAATCAAAGGATGGAGGCAAACTTTACAAAAGGTCAACAAAAACATTTTCTGAACAGAGATCAACATACATCATGGCAATCGGGTGATTGGCTTTGAAAAACCATACAGGACAAACATGAAGTTTAAGAACATATGATTGAGTGAGGGCAGGGGGAAGGAGGGAACCAAATTTTTCAAAAGATCAACAGCAACCTTCTCTGGGCAGAGGACTACAATACACAAAACTTTCAATCGGATGAATAAGATTGGAAATAATAAGGGACAAACATGAAGTAGCAGATAATGAGATTGACGTAGGACGTTTCTGACCTAAGAAATGTTTTTCTACCAAATTTAATGTGTATTATTTTAAGTGGTCTTAATGAGTCTATTGTAGTACAAAACGCTTAACGCGAAAAATTTTAGATGCACGAGAATAAATTTTGTAAATGGTCTCTTTACGTCAGAATTACTTCACTCGTCCGGATATATAAATAAACTAAGAAACAACATTACGTAATTATTTGGTGGGTTTTGCTTACGGCGCCTCTTTTCTTCAAGAAAATAAAAAACTCAATTACAGCCGCGCAACACGAAAGCGTATATATAGGCGAGTTACTTTTAACGGTTAGCAAATTAATTTCCTAAGTCTTCTCGAAGATGCAAACTCCCAGCATGCCATAAATATTACACAACCCGCGATTCTCTTTTACCCGAAAGTCCGTAATTGGATGGAAATCATTGAAGCGTAAAGTGGTGTATATTACGGTTAAAGCTAATTATAAATTGAAGGACGACGATGGCTGGAATTAGTCTAAGAACTGTTCGTAATGTTAATAGTTTTAACAAGTCTGGTACAGATTATTTTCGAGTGTTTCTAGTCGAGACGTGCTCGAAATAAGCTTTTTAAAATACACTTTAAACTCTTGTCAAGTATTCAATCAACACTGAAAGCCGTAACACTTTTCAAAAGTCAACTCCGCCATCTTTGGCAATTATTTAACATTCATTTTATGCAATTTGTGATTAGTTTATTAAATATTTCGAGAGCTGTAGAGGTTAACAATTGTAATTGAACCATTAATAAATTCTGGGGTACGTTAAAATAAATTACAGGTTTAAATTATGTGTCTATTATTTCCGACGGAAACATTTTTTCACACATTGCTGAATGATTTCTTTGCAAATAAGGACAGCAGGTAATAACCAACTAATATCATTGGCATCACAAACAGAACGAGAAACTACGTTTCGTACTGTTTACTTTGTCGCTTATTCTTATCGGTAGTGAGATATTTATATTATCAATTATTTTCATCTGTAGTATGATGTTTAGTTTAACTCTGATGTTTATTTTACCAATTATTTTCGTCAGTAGTGTGACATTTATTTTATCACTTATTATTAGCTGGAGTATGTTCTATATTTTATCACTTATTTTTGTCTGTAGTGCAGTATTTATTTGATCACTTATTGTTATTAATGGTGTTTATTTTATTACTTATTCTTGTTTGTGTTTTGTTTTTTATTTATCACTTATTTTTATCTCTGGTGTTATGTTTATTTTACCATTTATTTTCATTTGTTGTGTAGTGTTTATTTTATCACTTATTCTTATCTGTAATGTGACGTTTATTTTATTACTTATTTTTATCTGTATAGTGATGTTCATTTTATCACTTGTTATTATCTGTATTTTACCTCTTATTTTGTCTGTAGTGCTTATTTTATTTTTCACTTATTTTTGACAATTATTTCTTTATTTCTGTAACTCGGTGGATTTATAATGTTTGAGTGCAAATCATGGTAATTTTAAATTAAATCAATTTAGATTCAGTTTTTTTCCAGATAAAAAAATATTATAAGAACAATATTGTGGATAATTTTGTAATTATTACACTTCTTAGAAGAAACGTCGCTCTTGTGTCGGGTTCGAGCTCACATAATTCTGAATATTATGTCTATTGCGTTGTCCTCTAGGGTCACCTTTTATGTCGCGATCGCGATTCTTGATTATGAAACTTAAAAAGGAAAACAGTTAATCAATGGAGGAAAGTACTACTTAAGTTGGTCTACAGTTAGATTGAAACTAATAAGGAACTGTATGATCACAGTGTGCTTGGAAATAGAATAATGAAGAATGATAAGTACTGATATATGTGTACAGAACGGATAAATAATAAGTGAAGATATTATTGGAGTTAAATACAGTTGTAGATGAGAAAATTAACACCACGTGAGAAATGTAACGTCAATGGTGGAAACAATTGAGCGCGTATCCGAGGCTTGATCCCCGCAATTACTGCGACACGTAGCCACTAATACCCTATTTAGCGTATCGGCGCATTGTGGCGAGTACAACAGGTACGTAATAACTGGGTTGAGCCACCCTCGGAAACGGCGGAGTTGCAGGAAGTTTGTCAACTCGGCTCCTCCATTACTTATTCCCCGTAAGCACGCCATAATTCACGAGATGCGGGTGGAGCAGGGACGTGACTAACAACCTATGAATGTTTCACAACCCGATGATTCGCTGCTCGAACATGTATATCCACGGCAAACACAATCATACAGAACATACAACAATGTCAGCGATCCCAAACGTCTGCGCCTGTTGTTTAATGATAATGGCACAGATTCTACATAATAGTACCCTCGGAACTTTACATTTCTTATTTTCTACTTTTTTATTTCTCTAACAAATAAAAACAATTTTCTCGTTAATTTCTTTATTCTTTTCATACTTTGCAAAGTGAAAAGATTCGTGAAGACCTGATATTCACAATTTCAAATTAAGTACTGAAATTTTCGTGTCTGAGTACAACAAATTTGCACAAAGTTATCTCTGAACGTTCTTAACGTTCCATGTCGCTTTTATTTTATTTTCAGAATTAGCAATATATTTTTCATTACCTTGTTTTTTGCGGCAGTTATAATTTTCTTATAAATACGTTTATATTTAATATAAAAGTTTTAAAATTCCGTGCTTACGTTTATCTCTTTTAATACTGATCTTTTTTGGGGGGAAGGGGGGTTAACAGGCTACATGAGGGTTATCCTGAAACAAACAACTCCCCTTTAATAGCATAGGAAGGGAAGTGAAAAGAGGGGATGCGGAAGGTAGCCAACGGTTGACTAGGGCCCCCAGGCTGCGGTTTAAGGATCCTACCCGGTGTTTCACCTAAATAAATGCAGGGAAAACCTGCATCAGGTAGGTCGGGCATTGGGTACTATTCTCTCACCCTCCCTAATGACGGGAGACGAGTTTGCTGTGGGGTCGCAGCATTCCCTTCTCCATGGCTCCATCAGTTTCAGGAGGCAGTTGGCCGACTGATCCAATTGAATCAGCGGACAACTCTTGCCATATGCCCAAGGTTTTAAACCCCAGTATATATACTTCCTAAAATAGGTGAAGGTGTCTCGGCAGGTGAGAACTTTGATTAAAAAAAACCAGAGAGCGTGCGAGACATTCCCGACATAATCAGGTGAGCCCCGCAGTCACTCTGGGGTGAAGCGCCAGAAAAAAACTCCTGCAGCGCCAGCAGACATGAATAATAATACTGACCTTACACATTCATTTCTTTTCTATAGTTCTAGTGAATGTCCTCCCTGTAAGCATCTTAGATCGAGATCAATTCTGGAAAGTCAACTCCGAGACATGGCTACGTCTGAGTCATTATTTACGATTTAATACAATTTATAATTAATGTCCAGTTAATTAAAACTTCATTATCATATGCATTCTACTTTTGAATGTATCTCGACAGAGTCGTCAACGACAATTTTTGTCAACAGAACCCTGTTTAAATAATTTAAATAAGGTAACGTTATATGTTATAATAATTTCTTCAGCCCTTCTCACATTTCCTTGATCACTACAGATTTCAATACTTTTATTTTATTTGGAGTGTAGTGGTTTACCAAACACGCGAGAGACAAATTGGTTTGAGTAAAGTAACCGTAAAATTCGAGAGAGGTTTTTACGGCATTGTGAAGACAAGCCAGGCCGTTTGCTGATGGAGCCAATCGGAGCCATGAATGCCGGCGCATCAGAGGCACGGCGGATGAGCTGCTCTTTGTTCATTGTACTACGATCGTCATTCAGAACCCGCCACTCCATCAGGACCTGTACGTGCCATCGCCTATGACATTTAACACAAGCAAACAAGCGTAATCAAGCGGGTCACTTACACACTTACCAATGTTAACATTAAGATGCCAATGGAAATTTAATAACGACATCAGGCAAACACTCAACAATAGAAAAGATTTAAAAATTCATTCTTCACAACTACCCAAATATTTGCGCTATTTACTTTAACATTAAATTTTATGTCTATTTTGTTAAAAGTATAGAAAGATGAATAAAATGACCATTTTTTAAACACTCAAATCAGAAACTTTATTCCACAATCACGTTTCGCCCTTCGGATGGCTGAAACTACGGACGTCATCGGTTCAGACTATTAAGTACAAACCAGAAAATTCTACACAAAGTTAGAAATTTAATGTTACAATATACCGTAAAAAATTTTAATTATTCAAATTTCCAGTTCAACATTAATTTCTTTAAAATATATAAATTTTAATTTACAAATCTTAAATTAGAGGTCCGATTATAAATATTTGCATGATGTACTGCATCCATTGGCATTTACAACCAAAGTGTGATTTAACAAAACAGACCGTTAACATTGAAAATATAAATTTGTGATAAATAAAATGTACCCATAAGGCTATGAATCCATCAAAGCCGTCATTTAAATGCCACAGTGGTCATCGCCAGTTGTTATGGTGATATTCAGTCTTATGGCTGGTCTCATGCTAACCTATCTTGCTAAACCCTTTTCATGTCCGCATAACTACAACATCCCACATCAACTCTATCCTGCTTAGCGTATTCCATCCTTTTATTTTAAAATATTTAAAACTATTTTTATTTAAAAATGAAAAAAAATTATATCCTTAATGTTGTACGGAATAAATAATAAATTAATAACAATACAATTTTTATAATCAAATCATATATTAATTATGAAAAATATAATTTTCACTTCAAAAGTACAATTTTCTACGGTTATTTTAAGGAAATCTTTGTTACATCTATTGTAAATTTATGAAAAAGAAGTTTTATAAACTTTTAAGGCTGTTTGAAACGTATATGTTCTACTAAATAATGTTGTTATTGCTAACTTACTAAGCGCAACACTTCATTTCCGCATAACTACCACATTCCACATCCTTCATAATCTGCTTCACAATTCCATCCCTGGCCTCCCTCTACTGCTTTTACTCCACACAGTTCCCTCTAATGTAAATTTTACAAGACCCTCATGTCTCAAAGTGTGGTCTATCGATCTATCCCATCTAATTTTCAGCATTCTCCTACAGCACCACATTTCAAAAGCTTCTACTCTTTTCCTTTCCGCTACTCTAATCGTCCACGTTTTGCAACTATTTCCTAATATTCACACTTATATTACCCATAAGTAAATTTTCGCGAAAGCTTTCCTTGCCTGTGCTTTCCTACTCTTTATGTCTGCTATACTTCTACCATCCCTAGTTATTACGCTTCCCAAGTTGCAGAATTCTTTTACTTGCTTCATAATATCCTTTCCCAATCTAACACGCTTCGTTATTCCACTGTTTCCCATGGTACACTCCATTACCTTTGTTTTCCTTCTATTAATCCTCATATTTAACTCTTTCTCCATGACCACGTTCATGACATTTATTATAGTTTCCAAGTCTTCTTGTGACTACCCTAATTCTATAATATCGTCGGGAAAGCGTAGGGCTTTCATTTCATCTCCTTGCAGTATGCTTCCTTTTCTATACTCCGTTTTGACTTTGTTCTTCGCCTGTTCTGTATGTAATTTAAAGAGCATGGGCGACAGACTGCATCGATGTCTTACTCCATTCATACAGCAACTATTTTAAATAACTTCTTCAGACCAACAATCTAACTATTTTACAACCTCTATCACAACATTTAGTCGCGAAAGACCGCGAGCGATTTATACTTCTCACCCTAGATTTAATAGAAATTAATTCACTTTGTAGTCATACCAATACTGTTCATTAACACCATGCGCCTCAACTTCGGCAAAGTTTGTAAATATCCCTCTAACAACAACAAGCTTTCACGTGCGTTTTACACGGAGCCGCGGAAACGACTAACTCTGAACAAATACTAGGACACCGTGATATACCCCAGTATAAACTTCCCACATTATAAAATTTAAAATTCATTACAAAGTTATTCATTCAAACATTTAACCGCATACATTTTACTATTAAATATTAATCGGGATTACACTTTCCAGTGTTACAATGATATTTTAATATTAATTTTTTGACTATTATTCGTACAGTTGATGAAGTCCCCAATTATTAACGAAACGTAAAGCTATTTTATATCGTTATAATTACATTATAATAGCCAGTTCGGCCATTAAATTTATATTCTTCCCGCAAGAAAATTCAAAGACCATTGTGACCTGGAGAAAGAGTATTGCAAGCATTTCTCATTATTATTGTCGTAAATCACTTGCCACTAAATTGAAGTCAGCAGACCCATTCGTACAAAAACGAAAAGAAACAAAAGTCTCTAAAGAATTGTCAAACAGAAAACGTTTTAGTCGAGGAATGAGAATGACCCCTTGTAATTGAATTTGTAATTAATTTTTGAAAGACTTTTTTTAAAAGATAAAGTTCTGGACACAAATTTAATAAACTCCGGAGGATGAAATAATTTCGGTTTATTGCACTGCAATTCCGAAGGAACAGGAAACCTGTAGAAATAACAATGGCGGGCGGATTGGAGAGCCGTCGGAAGAAATACAAAAGACAGCTTCACAAAGACGGACGTAGCCGTTGTTTGACGAACTCGCTACCCTGCCAGCTCCATTACTAATGCCTCCTTCTCTTCCCTTCCCATCCCTTCCCGTCACTTCACTTCGTCGTTGCACCGCGAAGATTTCATTACTAAAAACGAAACACAACACCCTAACTCCAACAAGAATACACTCATCATCGTCAAACCATTGAGGGTAAGAGCTTGGGCGATATAACTTGTTAACGTAAAACTTGAGTTCTTTGCTGAACCAAACAAACGAAATTATTGATAACTAACTTAATAACAATTGTAGGATTCAAATGGATGCGTACAGCAGAAAAAGAATTCAGAAACAAAATTTAATAACAAAAATTTAGAAGTCAATAGAACGGTGTATTTTTAGATTTGTAATAATTACTAATTGCCACTGAAGACGTACAAATAAAATATTGTGATTGATATGTTGTTAAGTTTCTTCATTAAAGTTTATTTCAGACTAACTTAGCTATTGTACTAATTTATATTTAAAGAAGTCAGATAAATATAACTACTAAAGGGCCATGAAAACTGAACCCTTTCAAGTGATTAGAAACTTTGCAAAAATGAACCCTTGTAAAGAACCCGTATTTATAAACGAAAAAAGATGGAAATTATTTATAAAACGTATTTTTTAATGTAAAAGATGTGTTTTGTTTCCTTCGTCATTTATTTTTGGATGTTACCCAAATTAAAGTGACAAAATATAGCTTTTCATTATATTTTATATTACAGGTAACTAAATCTTAAGACTATTATAAATCTCTTCAAAATTTTCCCATACTTTAGTTACATAATAAACGGAATGTAAACTTTTTTCCCAATCGTGATATAAAATAATGGTTGAGATACCTTCATAAGTCATTTCACTCTGCGAACTTCTAAATTTACTCAATTGTATATTATTTAAGGCTCCCATTTATAGTGAACTTTGTTTCTTTTTTTAAGAAAGCAAATGTTAAAATCATTATCGTTACGAAAGACAATTGTCAACAATGAATGAGAAAGTGTAATTCATTTGAGATGATGGGACATTAATTTATTTTTGGCGAAATTTTTGTACCATTTAACACATTAAGTGTGGCGTGATTACACGTATTGTAACAAGAATCGGTACCCAGTACCTGTCTGGCAACTACGCAACCACATAACTACTGCCGTGGAAGCTGTAAGCCAAGACATGCTCGCTATAGTGTGAGACGAAATTTAATTCCGCATAGACATATGCAGCGAATCTCAACGGGGAAATATTAAGCACAATATAACGTATTGTATCTTCCAGGTCCTAAAAAGAACCCTGAAGATGTCCGATTTTTGGCCAAAAAGGTATCCATTGCAGTATGCCGCGTTATGCACGGAAAATGTATTGTAAATAGGATAATTAGTTAATCCATGGCCAGATATGGTGGAGTAAGTTTGGTTATTAGGTCACGACGGCACACGGCTGGAGGAGGAGGTGTTGGGTCTCAAAGAAGGTACCGAAATACACGGTAGAGAGACGCCACCCTGTTTGATGATTTATATTTTAGGGAATTCGTGCAAAGCACTGCTGAGAGAGGATGGTCAACGAAAGGATCAACACAAGTTTATTTTTTTATATTCCTCGACAGTCTGCTGATTTCGTTTTCTAATTCTTCCACCGACACATCGTAAAAGATATTCGTTTTGATAAACTGAGGCAAATTTTCATTTCTCCGCAGACTCTGATATTGGGAATTGTGTTTAGTAAAGTTTTCGGTATATATAATTTATTCTATTATTGGTTTGATCGAATAACAGTGAAATCGTAGGCGTGTGTTGAATGATTACACCTTTAAGTGTATCAAACTCTAATAAATTGAAGTAGATTCTCGTAGCAGATGCTGTACGTCAAGGCGTGGAGTATTTCTTATTTGAGTTGTGGAGCACGTCCGCGTCAAGGGCCAAGACTAACAGCCCTGAGTGATGTTGTCACAACACAAACTATATCACGAAACCACTCGTCTCAAGAGTTAAGTGGACTCTGGGGCTCCCCTAAGCCACAACTATCTGATAACGAGGTGCTTCGGAGAGTTTTACGTCACATTACGTCAACCCACGTCAGTAAAAATGAAGAAAACTGTGGGGCATTTTCGAAACAGGGAGGCATCTAAATAAAATTAATAGTCTACTTAATTTATTTTAGAAAATCGGTGTCATATTCACATTTGCCAAACAGGAAAGCGATAGATTTTTTATTATTATTGACTGACATTTAGTTTCGACTGAGTCGTATTGACATGAATCAATAAAAAAATTGTTGAAAGCCTGTCAATAATTGCGAATATTACGACTTCGAAAATATAAGTCGTACAAGCTTATGTGTTATCTAAAACATGGAACGGACCTTAGAAATATTGTGTGTATTAGTGTCAGCAGGATCGGCGTAGTGGAATAAATAAATACACAGACTTACACTGAATAAAATTTATTAAGAACTGACAACTGTTAAATACTCACGACAATGAAGACGAGACGACTGTGGCTGGCACAATGAGGTGTTACCAACATGACGACTCGTACAAATAAAACATTATCTCTGACAATTACCAATATTAATAAATTATATTACCATACGTATAAAATAAAATGGATAATAAAGAGAAATGAAGTAAATAGTTACACATCAATTTTGAACAAAAAATTTTGTGGTTAAATGAATATGAAACTATAAAATAAAAAACTTTTCTTATCTGTGAATTAGTATTTAAATTATTTCTTTTATTTAAAATTTTGAATCATCCAGACACAAATCCTATTTTCAAATTCTATAAACCTAATATAATATCTGGATATTATGAAGATGATAGAACAACCAGGAATAATATATTTACCAAAAATGTATTAAAATGATTAGCGGATACAGTGTGTTTCAATGGCGTTTTACCATGTATATTTTTTGAAAATATATTAATATATAATATTAATACTAAATTACAATGAACTGGCCAATTATCAGAAATAGGTATTTACAACAAAATAAAATAAATAAAAAATAAAACGTTTCGTCCCAAAGTTGCTTATAATTACAAATATACACCCACGTTTGAAAACCTTAGCGATGAAATGTGCTGTTTGATAATTATTTGATTTTTAATTATTCCTATTTACAACTTTTCGCTATTTTATTGTAGGTAAATAATTTAAAATTAACTAATGAAAGTCACTATTTGGTCTATAATATTAATTTTATAATAAATGAAATTACGTTCGTTGTTTTTATTTTCTTGGATAGAAAATCCAGTCCTAAATATATCTATGTGCTACTTAAATTCATCAAAAACGTTTCCGATCATATCTTGATTTACTGCTTCCAATGTTGTTGTTAAGCTCCACAGTTCGACCATTGTTTCCCGAAGTGGAAGTTGTCTATCAACCACCTCAAGAAGAAATAACATTCCGTGAGATTTGGTGACTTTGGAGGTGAGTAATGTAAAGCTAAATTATTGCGTCCAGTACGATCAATCCATCGCTCGTAAACCGCTCGGTAGCCGCGTCTTACTCCAACACTATTGATTACCTAGCGCCAAGAACACATGTTCTACATTTGCTCAAAATTGCTCCATCAATTTAAAAAATTTACGAAAGTTCGGTTTACTTCCTATAACGTAAATTTAATTTTTTTATGATAGAATTAAAATCAGAGACTCGCATTCAACCGGTTTAGAGGTCAATCTCGGCTGGTTTCTTGTTATTTTTGTGTGAAGCTTCCCCAGCCACAGCTATAAGAATACCTTCGATTAATGATGGGGTTGTAATTTACGCAGAAATTTTCAAAGGTACATTATCAAATGAATTGATCCTATAATGTATTTATTTATTATAATTATTGGTCGGTTTTGCTTATTTAAAATTTTTCACTTCCTCCACCCCTCTCCTAGGAGTGGTAGCCGAGTCTTAACCGAACTATGCTGATTTCTGTGTTTCTAATAATACGTGTACCAAATTTGGTCTAAATTGTTCTACTCGTTTAGATTTATATGCGGAACATACATACAGACACACACATATAGGTAATTTTATTATAAAGATTTGAGGAACTGTTTCATTTTATCAAAATATTATTTATTATATTTATTGGTCTTATGTTCTCTACGCACCATTGTAATGTCGTCCTTTCTTTATACCATATATGTTTGGCGTCTTCATCGACCTTGGACTAGGATAAGCATTCCAGAGTTTTGGCACCGCACTGGAAAACGCGAATAATCGGCCGGAAACGAGAAACTACGCGAGCGGAACCAGCTGCCTTGCCCCGGGAGGAAAAACAATTTCCGCGACTATAATTAGCGAGGCACACAGGCGTGAGTTTGGATAATCTGTGGCTTTTCCCAGCTTTGAGCCGCCTACATCTGGCGCGTAATTTGCAAAAAACACATTCGAACCCGCGAGTAAAAGATTATCACTCGTCGGAACAGAGATTTAAGTCTCGTGAGGCGAAAATCGCAAGACGAAAAGGAGAAAAGCGGCTCATCTCCATACTAGACACTACTCCTCAGAGACGTTAACAAATACAGAACATTAAGGCATTACAAAGAACAGAGTGCTGTATAGACTAGAAAGAAAACTTATTATAAAAAATACTGACAATCTTGGTGAAAAAAATGTTTTTTGATTTCTGGAAGTTTAAATTAAAATTACAAATAAATTCAAATGCAATGCAGTATGAAACATAGGAAACATAGGAAATTACCTCAAGACCATGATAATATAACCGAAGAAGATAATGAAGATTTTAAAATATTTGAACTCTGAAGTTCTGCATTTAAACAAAAGAAACGGTCAAATATAAAATAATTTGTTTGAAGAACAATTACAAATGAAATATCAAGGGTAAAAAATTCAATATTTGTCTGAATCATTGTTTACCTACACACTTGAAAATTTATCTTATGAAGACAAAACACTGTATGAATATAATAAAATAAAAAAATTGTATGCGAATTGGCCGTTTAATTTAATATTATATAAGTAATTTTAAAAACAGAAGTGACATTTTTAAAACTATAAAATATTTCAAATCAAAAAAATTATTTTTAAGTATTTAAAAATATTTTGGTTTAAAAGTGAAGAACATTTTTGTCACCTTAATATTGTACGTACGAACAATACAATTTTTTTACTAGTATCATAAATTAATTATGAAAAATATAATTTTTTAGTTCAATAGTACAATTTCGCAGGTTATTTTGAAGAGAATGAGATTATAATTTGAATATATGCATCTTTGTTACACCTGTTGTGAAATTATGGAAAAACTTCATTTTCCATAATCCGCTTTAACTTTCTTCATCGCCCGTTCTATAAATAAGTTAAACAGCATGTCTTACTCCTTTCTTGATTTCTGCTTTCTTTTCTTGATCTTCAATTGTAATTACTGCTTTCTCGATATTTTATTCCAGTGTTCTTCAAAATCCTTAACAGTGTATCACATTATCAAACGCTTTTGCAAAATCTACAAATGCCATGAACCTAGGCCGGTTTTTTCTTATCCTCTCTCCTAAAATTAGACGCAAAGTAAATATTGCTTCTGTTGTCCCTACATTCTTCCTAAAACCAAACTGATCTGCTAACTCGCATTCTATTTGTTGTTTCATCCTATTATATACTATTTTCGTTAATATTTTGATTTTCAATTCTCTTCCTATGCTATTAAAGGGGAGTTGCCTGTTTCAGGATCACCCAAAAAAATCTATCATTTATTATAAATATAATAGAGAATAAAAAATTTAAGTAATGTAGTTCCTGTTTATTTGAAAAATGAATTTCCGATCCCCGACATAACAGAGCTAATTGAGTAAAGAGGTATTGGTGATCATGTAACGAAATTGCCCTCATCACGCCTCTGCATACAGAGCAGATAATTTTAGCTGGCAAAGTGATTTGTGAAAAAGGCTCAAGGATCTGTCGCACTGCCTCCTCTCAGTAATCAACACCCCGCCAGCTCTTGATTAAATTTCCGTGGCAGGCCGGAGCTGTGCAGTTCATTAGTGGCTAATCGCCGTCCGGGACACTTGTGCAATTAGTTAACCGGCTGCGTGCAGGCCGGGTCCGTCGAGGCGGCAACATCTGACGACACGGAGCAACAGCGGCAACGTCGCGGTCTTGCCAACAATCTACACATGGATTCAATTTTCCAGTTACACCCTCAGAGGTCATTAGGGCAGAGAAAACGATCTTAGTTGCGGCCTCGGTCTGGCACAGAAACACTGTCCAGATGGATTCAATTTTCGAGTTACTCCCTCCCGAGTCATTAGAATAAAGAAAACGTTCTCAGTTTCGGCTTGAGACCAGGAACAGAAACAAAGGAGCTTGAAGCTCTTATTTAATGTGCCTACAATTGGAAATAGTCTTTAAAGACTAAATGTACTTCTTGCAAATGCAATCTTCAGGGATTAAACCTAATATAAAACTGATTTTGGATGACCGCTGTTACAACATCCAATTAAAACAACAGATCAATAGAGACCACTCTAATTCCTGAAAAGACCTACAGATGACTGGAAAGTTACTGTAATCATATTTATATCTCCCAGCTACATTACTAGTTTTTTTATTGTATCCATAAGTAACGAAGTTCTTTGGGGGTTTTCTCTCACAGGCATTTTCCTCCAGATTGACTGTGGGGCTCACCTTACTCCGTTGGGAATGTCTGGTTTTTTCAAAGTTCTCAATACCGAGGCACCTTCACGTACTTTAAGAGGTGCATGTACTGGGGCCGAAGACCTTGGTCATACGACAAGTCGTTTAGCTTAATCATTTATGATACCATGGAAGTAAGATAAATATAACTATTGGTTTTTATAATAATAATTGACCAATTTCAGAAAATATTAAACAAGATAAACTGTATTACGTATCTACTATGTATTTACAAAATTAAAAAGGAATTCGTTATTATTACTTGAGAAGGTCTACCAATAGATAGAACAAATATTGTTCAATATTTTGTCAATAGTACTAATAATAATTAATGTAATGGTCGTTATTTTATAAGATCAATATTATTTTTGTTTAATTAGGTTTAACGTCCAACATTTCTGGTAGTCTTTTTGTCTTTGCTGAATTAAACACTGCAGAACCTTTAGCGAATGCAAAGAGAATGTGCGTCGCGGGACTGCCTGCTCGTAGGGACAGCTTATTTAGGAGCTTTCCCAAGACGTCTTGTCAAAAGGAGAAGCTCCGGAATTATGCATTCATTTACTTCAACTACAGACGACAGAGGAACAATTATTATAAAATAGAGAAGCCTGACTTGCATCTCACGAAAATTGGTAATTATAAATTAAATTAATGGACGAGAAAAAAATGTAACATTGTGATCTTAATCATTATAACGAACAATAAATTGTTATAGTATATGAAATCTTCAGAAGTTTTTAATTTATTTTGACCAGAAGTGATTGGTCTTCCATTAAAAGTATCTTTTTATATATCTGACTGATTTTAAAATATAAAAATAATTCAGTCAGCTTCATGGTCAGAAAACATTTCAGAAAAACAAATTTCAATTCAATGTATGAGCATGACGTGTGTTTCTTTAATTAGAAACCTCTGAAGACGTATATTTAACTTAAAATCTAAACAAAAAATAGGAAAGATAAATTACAAAATGATATTTATATTACTATTATAAGATATTTATTTGAGGCAATCAGGGGAAAAAATTACTTTATATAATAGTTTTCGCGTTTCATATTCTCATAGAAGTGGTTTGAGGTTGAGGTTAATAAATGTATTAATTAAAGCTTCCATGATATAATGGTTATTAACGTCTGTCACTTTAAACTAATGTTTAATTTAGGCCAAAAAGTCAAAAATTTAATTAAGAATACAAAAAATATGTAATACGAACTACATGTTTCGATCCTATTCTGTGCCTTCTTAAGGTAATTTTGTGTTGAATTCTTGACTTTTGACATTTTTAACATTGCTTAAATTTCTGCCTTTTTTTTCTTCGAAACTTTATATTATCTTAGGTTAACACAGAATAATTTCTTTATGACTAATATAATTTTTCTTAATTTTTTAATTTACTCCAACCGTGCTAATTTTCGAGCCACAAAGAACATGCGTGCAAAATTTGGTTGAAATTAACGATTTGTTTATATTTGCATGCGGAACATACATACAAAGTCACGTACGTAATCTGAGTTCTTTTTACACATAAACAATTAATTTCATTTATAAAAATAAGGTAGTTGATCAATCAATTGTTTGTTGAGCACGAAATAACTTGAAAATTTAATGAACGTTTTATGTAAGTAACAATACCTAAGTAGTTAGAAAAAACACAATAATGTTTATCTCTCGAATGCGGCGCATATTCCGCTCAAGGCGTTGTGTTGGACCGCACACACTCAATTTTAATTCTTTTTAATATTGTGATCGAATCGAAATGTTTAGAATTTATTAAAACAAATAAATATATTTAGATCTCAAATTTTCTTTCATGAAAAAATATTTAATCTATAGTCGTTCATAGTTCCTGATTAATCATTCTTTAAATTTACATATACTTAAAGAGCACTTAAAAGAAGTCTGTGACGTACATTTAAATTATTATTTTATAAAAATAAATTGATTTCTCATTCAAATTAGAAACAATCATGACACATGATAGTGTAATTTATCATTAAATGCACTGTGTACATAATTTACACACTTGTGTAGTTAGAAGAGAGATTTTACGTCACCGTCACCTCATTGAATGTGAGGAAGCCTCATATATCCATCCATTTACTTTGACAAGCATGACGCTTTAATCTTCTTCGTGTCTCCTGCAATAAACCGGTCATTTAATGCACCAAGCTTCGGATCACTTCCTGCGTGACGTCAGGTGTTATACTGAACTGACGGAGTGAATTGAGCCAGGGCCATTAAAGTAAATTTAAGCCTTGGCAGTCAATATTGTAGTGAAAACACTCGGTGGGTGGCTGAAGGGTTTCTGGGCGCGGGCAGTAGCTTGTTTCACGCACAGTTTAACGCTCACGGGAAAACCTCTGATTATAACTTTCCGAAATTAGATTCCTTCAAATACCTTGATGAAGGACAACTACGAGTTTGTAAATAATGGCCGGCGGTGATTCTTATGCAAACATAATTTTAAATTTAAAACTTGGAAGGAAAATTTCAATTTTTGTCTGAAATTTCTAAGCCAGAAAACCCCAAGTTACTCAATTCTATAAAATTATAGAATTTCAACACTTATTTAATGATAAAGGGTCAAAATGAACTATATTAGTGGACAACAAAGTTTCTGATACATCTTGAGGTCTAGGAAGAGACGAGGTTAATAATAAAATATTAACCGAAAGACGCCTGCCACTCAGAAACTTAGAAAATATTCTAAAGACGAGGAAATATAAAAACAAAATAAAAATGCATACCATTGCTGTGCATAAAGCATTTTCCATTCAAGTCAAAAGAGACCGTATTAAACAAGAACAAAATGAGGTCGAATTAAAAAATATTCATTGGATAATAAAAAATCATAAATGCATAAATATATTAACGAGTGCCCAGAGAGAAATTATTAAGTGAAAATATAAATTTTAGACAAAGTTTATGAATTCTAACAAACATTCATCGAATAAAAGCACTCATTTGTCCTGTACCTCACCATTTAATTTAAAAGTAATTTTCTTCATGTAGACTCTTTCGTAAAACTAAATTTCTTTAATGCCTGTATGCATTGTAAATGGAATCGTTTTATTTTCCATGGATATTCCACTTTCTAATTACTTTCTCAATTTGTAGCGATGAACTTTACTATCACACGTACATTATTTTAAGAATTAACTGTACAGGCACAATTACACACAAACTGTACTAATAATTGTGGACTTTACGTGTTGTTAATTGACACGTGTGCGATGAAATTACGTTACTAGTTGGAAATTGGATTTAATGGCACGTTTCAATACACGTCGTGATTTCGTATTGTGGGAATTGAATAGGAAAACTTGTAGGGAATTTCAGATCAGAAATGAATAATTAGCGTAGTCATTTCCATCAATGTTTTCATATATTAATTGCGATTAACTAAATCATATTTTATAAAATACGTTTACTATTAATTTAGTAATACAGTTCTGACGGTGTAATGTTGCAAAAGAATTTCCTACTCTCACAATAAATACTGGGAGAAAATATGGGATTCATAAGTAATGTAATGAATCTAAATATTGAAGAACTGAGTTTTAAAAATTAGATATTACATTAATGGAAATAAGTATAACAAACCCGACTTCCTTAGACTATATTACGCTTCTTTTAAATTTATTTATAATTAATATCCATGCTAATTTCGAATAATTACTGTAATGCATGTATTAAATGCCTCCAGGAAATTACAAATTAGTGCGGGTGAACTGACACGTACTGGAGCATCTAGATTGTTCCAAAGAGACGAAGAAATCCATGAAACTGTCGGGGCTACTGGTTGTCTGTCAGGCATTCCAAAAATTGACTCAGGAAGGGATTTCGCGGACAAAATATTTTCTTCGAGTGCCTTCGGGGACACAACCCCAATCAAATGTGAGAAACCAAGGATTATATAAATACTCGGAGAGAATAATGAAGGAGCATTGGGGAAACGAACGAGGAGTTGGTCGTAGTTGTTCTACTTTAGAATTAAGGTTTTCAACCTCACCAGAGTGACATTAACAACACAATTGGAACATTTTCTCACTTACTCTGGGTCTGTGGGACGTCACTCGACAGAAGTCAAGAAATTATTACCTCTCACAGCAAAGGTCCAAGCCATACCCATAAATTGTCGTTTAAACGTTCCGTTTCCACCCCACATTAGAACCCTGAGTTTTTAAGATCCTGTTGCTCAATAATTATAATTTTGATTTAAATTAATTTAATTTATTATTTAGTTTCCATTAATATATACATATTTCCCCTCAGTGATTGTTAAATAATAAAAATACGTATTATATTTTGGTTTCCAACTTCCAGGGCTTTCATAAAAATTTACAAAAGTTACATTATTAACACGTTCACTGCCATTGACGTAATATCAAATGGCTGCGAGGGCCATCTTACTTTCTTCTGTGTAGAATAGCATGATCGGTAAACTCTCAAAAGCGTCAGTGGCACGGATTCAACGATGAAGTTGACGCTTTAAAGCGTCATTGGTAGTGAACGTGATAGGATATTTAATCTAATTTTTGGAACAATTGCATCACGCCATAAATTTGTTGCTTCTTCAGACACAGTGCAAAGGTATGTGAGATTATATATATGTAGTCATATCTGCTTATTGGTAAAGGAAGAAGAAGAGTCAAATAAAATATATTTATACTTCGAACTTTTAGGCTTCCTTTAAAACTAAGACCGGAACTCGAGGGTTGCGTAAATTTTAATTACCTTAATAAATCAATAATATGATATTAAAAGGAATAAAGAAGAGATATTTGTCAAAAGTATATTTCAATAAAATAAAATAAATTGAATAAATTTATATATTCTAAATTCAGACCAGAATTGAAAACAAGTGAGAATATCGTAAGGTTTTGTTAATATAGTGAGATCCCTATCATCGCAGGGAACGATTAGCGACCTTAACTGTTTATGCTCGCAAATAAAAATCAGGGTGTACTGGCATAATTTACGCAGATGCTTCAACGTGGCATGAACGCCGACGTGCCTATAAAGCCGACAACGACCCTCCCAAAGAGGCTTTGCCTTTACGACCCTGGACAGAACTCTTCGTCGCGTCTGCGTGTGGGAACCCAATTAATTACCGGGTTGTCCCACGCGGCCTCGCACCTGTAATGCTGTTTTATTGCGGCTGTAAATACTCATTAATGACGCCGAGGGGTGGAGGGGTGGTATTTTTATAAACCCCCCCTGGGTCTCGCCCTTAAAATAGATGGTTAAATCGGGACCATTCATTCACCATCAGCCACGCGAGCTGTAAAGTTGATATTATCATTAATTACCTAATCAGCTTATGTTATTATCACAGGGGCGTTTGTATGAACTGCATGTTTATTAACATTATCGAGGAGAATTATTAACACTGTTCCACGTTGTCCTGCTAGCCACTGATGCACTAGTCAGACGGAAAACATTTTTGCAAACAGAATACACGAGGAACTAATATTTCCAAATTTACGAATATGGGGATAAAAAAGTTTTTTAAGATCTCCACGTTCCTAATTACTAAATTTCAGACACGTGTGGTTTATCACTTATTAAAAGTTTAATCTGTCTTCCATCTAAAAATTAAAAATGACTGTGAGAGGCAATATGTCCTATTTATATTGATCCTTGTAATAGGCCGATGTGAGTTACAAAACAGTTTCAAACTCATGAACTATTGAGTAATATTGGACTGGTTTTGATATTTTAGTCATAATAAAAAATTATTAATTCATCAGATTTTTTACATTTATCATATTCACTATGGAAATTTGGATTATATATATATTAAAATTTTGTACAACCCTTTAAATTTAAATTTTCATACTAAATTGAATATTTTTCAATTAATAAAAAAACTATTTCTTAGTAATAATAAATTAATTGTTTTCAAACTTACAGTAGTTTATTGACTTACAAATATTAAATTTAATGCAAACAATTTGAATGTAAATGTATTTGCAAAATTGAAAACCTTAAGATTTTTTATGTATTTTATTATATATATAAACGTAATTTCATGAAATCCAAATTCACAGAATGAATATGACAAATGTTGAAAGATTTTAATTGGAAGACATAGATTAACGATTTTTAATGTAATCCAATATAAAACCAGAATAATTATGTTATAGTAAATTAATTAGAAAAATATCAATCATTATTTTGATAAAAATAAATAAGTCATTCAACGAGCTTTAAATAAAATTTAATGGTTGTCTATTTAAAGGCTGCATTTACTTTAATTATTTTTACGCGCGTTAATATTTACCTTACTTTAATTTATATTCCCCAATTGTCCAGGCAATTATAATTAAGTATATCCACTACAAATTATCAGTCCAAGTGTGGTATCATTTTATTTATTTTATTATCACTACACTCTTTCCTAATTCTTCTTACCAAATTTTGCTGTCAATAAACCAGAAAAAATTTAAAGCTTTACTGGAAGATTCACGACGTCCTAGACGCGTTCCTACAAATCATAATTCTGTTTTTATTGCGATACTTCACGAGTTTCAGACTCCACATACTTGTGAAATAATTAAAACTGTCATTGGAGACGGAACGTTGGCTACAGTTATGAGATGCAGTTAATTTCATGTCGCTCTCCTCCCTCCTCACCCCCCCCTCTCTCTCTATCTCTCTCATTTTTTCCAATACTTTCCCTTCTGTTAAGTTTGCTACCTGCTCCAGCTTCTGTCAATTCTTAGCATCGAAGATCCTGCTACATAATATTACGGCGAAATGACAGTCTAACAATCTTTCGCTCTGAATGACCTACCATCCCCGTAAAATTGTGATTGAGGTCGTTACACCCCCTAGACATTGGGAGTAAAAGAGTAAATTTCACCGCCATTCCCTTTAATTGAATTAATTTCAATACGTTAATTATTAATTAAAATTATATGCGAAATTGTATGATACTTAAATGGCTGACAATTATTTTAGACCGTCAAAACTAGAAAGTTAATTTTTAAATTTCAGAATTTTAGGTTTCTAAATGCGGCATACATTACAATTTTTAAATCAATTTTAAATTTATCAACTAGTGTCAAAATATAATATTACTCACAGTTACTAAAACTTGATTTTATAAAAATTAATAATTTGATAAAACAAGTTAAACTTTCAGTGTGATAATTAAAAGTTTTATTTAATAAGGTTACCTAGTTTGAATGAACTTCAGACTTCTTTGCCTCGTTGTTTTCAATGAAATTTCTAAATTAAAATTGAGCATTGATGTCTATATTTAGTTTATAATAGTCTAATTAATAGAATAATTTAATTAAAAATGCTTGTTATCCACATTTCGTCATTTTTTTACTTGTAATTTGGATTGAAACGTTTTAAAAATCAAGTTAATATTTTTAATTTAGTAAATTCAAAAACAATGACGTAAATTTTAATCAATTTTAATCTAAATCACATTCTTCAAGGTTTTATACTTTTCTCGTAAAAAATAAAGGTCATCAAATTAAGTTTAAACATTAAATAAATACAAATAAACATTTTAAATCTGAATATTTTAAATTTAATTGCGTTGTTAGGAAACAAAGTGGTCGATTTTCTAACTAAATATTAATTTTCCTTCTTTTAAATACGTAAATAGCATCTAACGAGAAGAGATTATTTTTCAGTTCAGCTACTTAGGAAAAATTGATTTTCTCTTCAGAAAAAATGAGAGAATATCTCTGATATTCACTAAACAATAAAAATTAAATATAAAATATATAATCTCTATTAGATGAAGACAAAGAAGTAGCTAATTAACTGAAAAATTAAGTGAAAAAATAAAACCGTTGGTTGCTATTTATTACATCATTTACTTAAGTCACCTGCTTTTACTGCTTCTTTCATGAATTAATTATTATGTCACAGTAAGCTAGTTATATTACTACAAAATTATTTCAGCATGTACATGTATTTATGAAATTTTTTAAATCCATTTTTACCTCAAGAAACCAAGTAATGAAATAAATAGACTATAATAACATATGAAAATGTTTCAGCTTAGTGATTTATCTGAAACGGAGACCAGAGTTGGGAAGAAAAAAATAGGGAAATACACATTGTCTTTACACTGAAGTTTCGTTCGATCATTTCTTTATCGTGTTAATGATGATATTGAATATGTAAAAAAATATTGTGGTATCCTTAAGGAGAATGAGATAGAATTCCAGTGGACAAACCAACTTAGTTCACGGAACTGATATTAGAAAAACATTCAGATTATGATTTTCCTTCGCCTTTTAAATTTCATAAAAATAAAATCTTTGTTTTAGTCTCAAAGAACATGATGTTTTGTATTCCAAGTATTCGGAGTCTAGGGAGTTTATCCCCACACGCCTGAAATACCCAAAAGTATTTTCCTCGTATGTAAAAATGGGGTTCACATTATTAATTTTAAATTTCTGAGTTGAGGGTAGATAAAATTCAAGAAATTACAAACATATTAAAACTATAGATATATTTATTTGTGTGAATATCAGACACAAAGGAGGTTGCACGTACTCCATGATAACTTTCCAATAAACCACTTGGAGCGCTTAATCGATCACGAACCTGTCTACGAAGTGTTGTCATTGAGTGGCCATGTCATCGGCCATTTTGTTGCAAGTAGTTAACGTCACTTTGTCAGGATACTCGGGGAAAGCTTCATTGACTGCTACGTGAGTGACGTTGTATTTTTCTTGGCAATCGGCCCGGAAGTTGCAGCGTGGAGGTCAACTGTGCCAAGGCACAAGTCTGAGAAGATCAGCTTTAATCCACAGAATTTTACGATGGTGATAAAATTAAGTTTAAGTCTTAAAGACTGTTGAGACCCAGGATATCGGTTATTCAGTGGAACAAATGACTAGAAACATTTTACGTAGATAATTTAATTCCTTCTGAAGAATTAGTTAACGTCACTGACCCAAACACTTCCTCCCAATGTCCTCCCTGGAAATTGTCACTTCTTCCTATTGATACATCCCTAACCAGTCATGACTTTAAAGACAAGGGTAAGTGCTTCTGGGATGATAAGATTAAGTATCTTCTCAGATATATAACCATCCCTGAATGTTTTTCACAGTTAGTTCTCAGCAAAATTTAGCGACTCAACGACAGTTACAAGAATGCTTTAGCTACAGCGGCTGAAACATGCGCGATACTGATGGCATTACGTTATTTCAAAGACCACCCATCCAATTTCAATTTGACTTTGGCCGATTGTTCACGGTGATCAACTCATTCTCCAATCATCGATGGAGAAAAGCTTACATCAACGAAATAAGGTACATTCTTTCGAGGATAAAAGAAACAACCAAGAAATCACCATCTGCTTGATCCCAGCTCACACGGACTCCTTGGGTAACGAGCCTGTCGTCAAAGCCGCTAAGTTTCTGGCCTCCTTGCTAGTAAACCACCCGGAACGTCCTACCTTCTGATGAAAATACGTAACGATCGGGTGCATCAACCTCCTGACAAAGTTGGAATAAAGGTAAAAAAGGAAACGTAAGAATCCTCTAAACAGTAATGGAGCCCTACAAAGAGATAACTTATCCCACATGACAACTCGAGAAGACATCAGGTCGTTGTTGCAAGACTCAGATCCTTCCACTCCCGCCTAAGCTTCCATTTCTTTCTTCTAGGTCTCCTCAGCCTTTCTGCTCCGATTGTAACACCCCCCTGACGGTGCCGCGAATCCTCTTTGACTGCTCCCCCGCTATGACACAATCAGAAGGTCCACTCTTGTGAACAACTCCAGACGTGAACTGTCTTCTTCTCCGGTTCACAGTAATTCACTGAAGAAATAGATGTCTAAGAAGTAATATAAGAAGTATCTATGTGCCTGTGTGAACGGTCTTTCACTGGTCTAAAAATGATTGTCTCTTGCCACTCCTCCTTCAGTTTTGTTTCCTATTGTAATTAATTTTTGTAGCCGCCATGAACATCTTATGTTGACACGACTATAACCCCAATGTAAAAATTTCATCCTACATTCACATTATTCTTTGTCGTTAAACATCATATCTGGACAAAAATAACTTTTTAATGAAACTTTGTTGTCGGAAAAAGTTACTCGTTAATGGACAGATACATTTCAATAGTAATGAATTAATATTAGGGTAGAAGAAACTGAAAGCCCCTTATCAAAGCAATATATATATATATATTATAAATTAAATAAAAGGAGTATCGACAGGAGAGTAGCACAATTTTCAGAAAACAAAAACCAGACTCTGAAAATTTGTTCACTAATTTCACATTTTTAATTGAGGGAGTTCCTCAAGTTTCAATAATGGGACCATTAATTTGACGAATATTTAAATTAATTTTCCCGACAATCTAAAACCGGTAATCAGGTTTAAGGCATACAACTGCGCCTTGTAAATAAAATTAATTACAACGTGCTACCTTTTTATTACGTGTCCTCCTTCAATGTGAATGTTTCAGCTAAGAAATAATAACTGAAGAATAGAGAAGCATTTTAAGCTAGTTTACAAGTTAGACTTTCGTAACATTTTAAATATATTTATTTAAATATAAATCATAACACATCTTATGACCTAAATTACTTTGGCAAAATGAACCGAATTATAAAATTAGGTGGAGAAGTAATTCGAAGGCTACCCACGACCTATAATTATTGAGTGATATATTTGAAGAATAATCTTGATTGTAAAATGCAGGCGAGTTTCAGAAAGGGTGGGTAAGGATTTAAGGATTATAATCTACATTTTCTGTCAAACTTGTATGAAAAATCAAATACAATCGTCGGAATGAGATCCGAAATGACAAAATATAAAAGTTGAGTTTTTTCACGTAGAGTAAAGAAGTGGGTATAGCTATCGCAAATGAGCAGAATAGCCAGGCTATACAGTGCGTTGAAAGAAATTATCCCCAAAATTAAAAACCCCAGAAATTTCTAAAAATAGAGAGATACTTTTAAATATAGATGTTGCAAATTTGTATTACTTTTTAGGAATGTATTCTGAATATCTACTCCATTTAAAAAATTGTGTTAAATTTAAGCAATGAGGAAAGACAACAAAAAAATTAACATTTAATCAAAAAAACTATTTTAAAAGTAATAAGCACAGCGTTGAATCAAAATAAATTTAAATATTCCATACTTTTCCTTTTATGGGGAAAATTATTAAAATGAATCAAAAAAATTATTATATGGACAGTATGGGTAAATATTATTTTTAATAATTTATTTTTTATGTAACTTTTGTACGTTCATGTACCGTCATCTATAATTTAATAAATAAATAAATAGATTAAATCCTTCCTAAAAATTCTAAAATACTAAAAACAGGTTTTCTTTCTGAGACAGGTTAGTAAAATTAAAACTGTAATAATAATAATATAATATATATAAATGATACAGCCCGATTCAAGTTCGCTGTATTAAATTATTTTTTTTTGTTTTCCTAATTATCTGTTCTTGACCACAATGAAATATTATTTTGAGTATTAATTTAAAAATTCTATGCCAAATTTAGTTTTTATCCCCACTACACTCCTAGATAAAATTATTGCTCTTCGCTGAGCTTAGAAAGTAGCCAGCCTAAATTTATATGAATTAATTATATTTTTGTAATCTAATTAAATTTTTAATTTGTTTTTAACCAACGAGTATTAAATTTTTACAAATTGTTTTTCCTTTTTTATTAAAATTTTGATTTTTTATTAACGTTTTACCAACCCCAAAACAAAGTGTACCAATAGTGGTTCATTTTTTATAGTAAAGTGGAAGAAATCCGCAAGGTAGACAAAAGAGTTCATGAAAATGACAGTTTTGTGATTAAGCCTCTGAAATACCAATCTGATATTTTCTCAGGAAATAATAATTTTTTGACATTCTAATAACGTCTGAAAGTGTGAGGGTAAATTATTACTAAACTTAGTAAGTCTTGGGTTTTTTCCGGTACTACCGGAATTCTACCTTGAGACGAAGGAGAAAGTGGAGAAGGAGACGCTGAAAAATTCCGGCATTAGAGAGGCTGTGCCAGTAACAAAGCGCCTCTCGGCACCAGGGAAGCAGGTGGAAACAAATAGAAGGATGAAAGGTTACAAAAAATAGAGAACGCAGATGTTAGGGGACGAGGAAAGCTTCGCACTTTGTCACTGCTCAGGGCTCTTGTTTTACAACGTCAACGTCACTCAAATAAATCCCTATATTGATGGTCCCGACAATCCATACTCTGGTTCTCCGAATTTTACTAATTAATCAATCTATTTTAAACAATAAATTCTGGGAAACATTTACTAATCACATACTATCAGAAGCGTCTGATGTGATATGTGGGACTTTCTTAAAGCAGAAGTGTTGACTAGCAATTCCAATTAAATTAAAATCAAAGTTCTTCAGATTTGTATCTCCATTATACGATGATGGTCAATATTTGCTAACCATTGTATTATGTATTCTTCTCAATTTCTCGACGTATATAGTTTATATATTTTTAGTATCATTTAACTTCATCTGTCGCTGAATACGTAGTGGAAATTTATTACCGCCCTAAATTCACATGTTTTGTAATTTAAAAACGAGTCACCGAAATAACGGAACTAAATACCAAATATCTCATTATACTGATCGTTCCCTTAATTTACTGGCCAATCAGTAAACACGATTTTTGTATTTATATTCGCCCTGAAAATGAATTAATCTCTTGGTCAACGCATGATTTAAGTGGTACTGATGGGCACACACCGACCCATACCAATTGTGGGTTAGGTTTAAAGTAGCCAGGATGATGACTCACGGTACATTAACTGATATAAATAAGGGAATAAATTATTACAATAATACTGTAAAGATTTAACAGGACACTTTACAATTTAATAAATTATTATTTTTTGATAAACCTTCTTAACCAATTTTATATTTTGGCGATGATCTTTGATTACATCTTTAGTTGATTTATTTTATTGACAATGACCACAATGGACGGTCAAAACGTCTACTTAATGATCAAAATTCTTGTGTATAAATCCGTTATGAGAGTACATATTCCTTCTCCTCTTCTGAACAATAAAACTCTATATGCAATTTAACGCCACAATAATATTTACAAATACATCTTTTGTCACAAGAAAACAATAATTCGAATTAAGAGAAACCTTGACAGCTGAAACAAGAAAACTTGTCGAGAGATACATTCTTCATATTTCATTTCTAGAATCCAAACAAGTGTTTGATGTGAGGGTATCTTGCGTCTTCGAACGAAACGTTACATTCTTTTCTGAGTGACAGAGAGATGAGCTGTTGTATTATTTATTATGTTTGTGGAAAATCTCTCCTAATCTTGAAGAACCAAGCTTCCCTAGAAATTCTTTCCATAATCACGCTGTCGGCAGCTAATCCGATTATGTAAATAAGGGAGTGGAAGGATCACCGACGCAAAGTCATGTTCGGCTGGAGAATTAATATAGGCAATATGAACAGAAAAACTTGGTGTAAGATTTAACGAAATTAAAAAAAAATAATACAATTGTGTCTTACACACTTTTAAATATCATTTTCTCCGAATTCAGTGGTTTCCTTCCGTACGATTGATGTTTATGTATTTATTAGACATAGTTTACACATATTTAAGATGTAAAACAGGTCAATATTGAAAATATAAAAACGAATTTGAAACTTTGTTTTCCTATCGAAGAACTAAATATTCCTGAATATACTGATGGATCTATACGCAGATTTTGCACGCTCCAAGATCTTTACTTTCTGACTATTTATAGTGTTTTTAGTTTAACCTCAGCTGCACATTGACCGACAAACTGATTTAAAAAAAAACAGTTCACACCTCAAGTGCTACTAAAGTAATGTAATGAAGCATTTAGCTAATATGACTTACGGGTGCCATCGAAGCGAGTTGCGATGGTGTCCAAGAAGGTGTTTTGAGGGGCTAAAAGACCCTTTCGAGCCGGCATCGGGGACGGGCGTCCTCGACCTGGAAACAGACAAGAAAAAAATCTTTTATAAACATACAGAATGAAAAGGCACCTGAGACGGATGCAAGAAAAAATAAACCTTGGAACACAGCTAAAATAAAACAATAAAGTTATAAGGTTGAAATCAAGAGGACCGTTGAAATGCCTTCATGAAAACAAAATAACACGATTTGCGATCCTGGCGGTATGACCTTTGCAAATGGCGTCTGTGATCTTTGACAAGGTCTACCGTCCGTTTGTGGCGTTTGTCTTACCTCGCATACTGAGACACCTTCACCTATTTTAGGAGGTATATGTACTGGCCAACTGCCTCCTGAAACTGGTGGGGACATGGAGAAGGGAATGCTGCGACCCCACAGCAAACTCGTCTCCCGTCATTCGGAAGGACGTGAGAATAGTACCCAATGCCCAACCTACCTGATGCAGGATTTCTAGGGTTTTCCCTGCATCTCTTTAGGTGAAACACCGGGTAAGATCCTTAAACCATAGCCCGATGGCCGTAGTTAACCCTTGACTACCTTGCTCTACCTTCCGCATCCCCCCTTTTCAATTCCCTTCCTATGCTATTAAAGGGGAGTTGCCTGTTTCAGGATCACCCTCATGTAGCCTGTTAACACAAAAAAAGAAACAAGACGCCGACATTTACTTAAGAACCAAATACTAACCTCGGTCTTTTATATTTATTTCAACCACGGGAAATATTGCGGAACACTTCCAATTAAGCCAGAGTAGTGGTCTATTTGCTAGCTTTTGATTGTTAATAAAAACATTCTGCTCTTTGATTCTCTCAGTCATCTAATCATTGCTTTAAAATCCCTTACTTAGCCAAATCCAACTATATATTTTGTTGAACAAATTACAAAAATAAAAAACTCGAAAACTTTTAGGACAATCTCCGCATTTTATTCATGTCACCAACATGACGAAAATTCTTGGAAATACCCCGATAATCATTTTGCATAGGATCAGCTTTCTTTACCGTTTCAGGCCAAGTGATACAACGGAATATTATTTGACACAGAGATTAGAGGAAAATTCAAGCACAGGTTAAAATGCTACTAAACGTCATTCCGAAAGTGGAAAAGTAAATTTAATGGACCGTAAAAACGTTTAGAATATTATTAATGAAAGATAAAATTACAAAATCTTTGTCAGTTAGGTACTCGGTAAAGATATTCTATTAGCGCAAGTAGTGAGATATATTTATTTTTATGGGGAAGACGGATTGTAATGTCACATAAGTCATTTTTGCAATTATATTATATTTCATTTTTACTTTTAACTTTCGTTCTTATGGCTTAATATCGAATTAATTACTTATTTTAAAATTTACGTATACCTAAATTCATCGAACTATACAGATATTAATTAACTATGCCCGCGACTTCGTTTGCGCGGAACTTGGAGGCCCTGGAATTCAATTTAATTGGGGCGACCATCCGCTTCCATTTCCGAGGTCATTTACGGGTTTCAGATCTCTTCCCCAGTTGCGAGACGTATTCTCAAGGAAATATGACAGACAAATATATAAACTACTGTGTAAAGAATTCGTAAAAATTTAAAATGAAAACAAGCCCTAGCTATTAGATGATACGTCCTTCACAAATTATAATTTCTATAATAATAACGCTCTGTACATTATTAACCCACTGAAACTTCTTTTTCAGATCTGATCAACCTTTGTACAAATATTGTGAAAAAATGGTAATCGCAAATTCTGCTATGAATTGTTAGCAATCAAGGACCTAGACGATTGTTCCTCCATCACCCAGTCATCGACATTAATTTAAAATATTCAAATATGTTCCTAAGTTAACTTCAGCGTTTCTTTTATGATGTAACTCATTCCGTAGGCCACCAGTGACCATTACAGTTTACGTGATTTTAATAAATAATAATAACAAAATTTCCTACAGTTTTTCTAGAATCGTGAAGACTTCACTTCACACGAAGAATAGAAAGAAAACTCAATCCGCACTGATTTATTTTAGTGGGAAAAAATAGTTCCCTACACCTTGTGACGTTGCATTTGGTTAACAAAGGTTTTATACGTCCATTTTTTATACGTCACACAATTTCGCAGGAAGTTATATTTAATTTAATGAAACTCCTTGGATCTTACTCTTTGGTTTGCTAACTAATGTATCTTTGGACATACAGATAAGAGCTCGCAGTCCATTGTTGCAGTTCTGTATTTAAAGTTTTGTTTCTTTTCAATTCCCTTCCTATGCTATTAAAGGGGATTTGCCTGTTTCAGGGTCACCCTCATGTAGCCTGTTATCCAAAAAAAAACACTCACACAGGCAGTAATCCATTACAAATTATTGCAATTGTATTCAAAATATAGAGAGTAATTAATTGCAACGAATATACAATTAAAGGAGATGGTAACGTATTTTTTGTGCATGTGAACATTTTTACGCCTTAAAAACTCCGACGTAACCACAGAAAGCCAGAGGACGCCCTCAAGAAATATTGTATGTTTTCCACCTCCATTTAACACGTGTCTTTGGCAAAGGGTGCTCTGAAACTAGTATCCCACATTCCTGTGAACGAATCTCGTTTGTGAACATTTAGCTAGCCGCAAGTGAACTAATAGTGAACATTAAAACTTTATTTTGTATGTTATATAAATTTGTTGTTTATGAAAATCTATTCTGTGTGTTCCCATCCTTAAAGGTTCCTCAAGTTAATGATTAAATATTAATACGTTATTTAACCATTAAGCCAAGGTCGTTATAGGTAAATTATTTGTTTTAAAATTTAGTTTCACGTTTGCCTTACCACGCGTTCCTTCCAGGGTAAAATTTAAACATAACACAATTTCTATCTTTTTTCCTTCTGTATTACGACCTTCTGAAGTTGTTCTAGACTTATATGTGGTATTTTTCTGTAAATAACTCAATAAAATGCTTCATTCTCAAGTGGCTAACTTATAAGGAAGTTATTTTGCTTTTTCAATCCACTTTAATAGTTTCTCATAACGATATTTGAGATTGGCAACACTTTTCTGGACGGTTACTGTAGTCATCTTTGTTAATAAAACAGCAATCGTAACTCGGAATTTGTTAACTTATTTCTATAGTGTAGAGATCTTACATTTTGAAAATTCTACTTAAATTTGGACACTTTAGCACTAACTGCAAAACAGAATGACTAACATAACACGAATTGACGCAAAATGGCTTTTCTGAATAACATATCAGTTTTATTATTTTTTAAAAACTTGTAATGTCCACCTTTAGTTAGCAGTAGTTACAGTATTTTTAAGGTTGGTACTCACATCCAGTAGTGAAAGCAGCAGTAACCACGAGCATGTCTACGTCGTCTATAAAGTCGACTAGGAGGTTTTGCAGACTCCGAGGTCCTACGAGATGACCGGCCAAAATCGTAAATCTTAGATTCTCGAGCGGCGACGCAGCCAAGAAACCACTCACGCACGCACTCTCTCACTTCATCCCGATCTAAGGTGCACGGAACACTTAAATTTAGACCGAGTAGCTTATACATGACCTACATTAACCCTTTTGAATGTTGCGAGGGGAACTAAACACTCGAGTGCCGTCAACTTAACAACATTTATGTTCACCGGCCGTTGGTCTATGTCGCGTACTTTTTCCTGTTTGTTCGGAAGACAGGAAAACCACAGCGGGCGAAGTTCGTAGCCAGCGTCTCTGTTGATGTTTTCCGGGTTCTTCCGGATTTCAATGGCTTCGCGTATCTTCCGTGCCCAGAAATATTTTTCTCTAACTAGCAACCTGGTATCTTCCAATGCAATTTTGTGGTTGGTTTCTATAACATGCTCTGCAATGGCAGACATGTTGAACTGTTTCAGTCTTATATAGCGGTCGTGTTCTTTAACACGGGTTCTCACGGACCTGCCAGTTTCCCCGATGTATGACTTGCCACATTCACACGGTATTTGATAAATGCCTTTTGCCAGCAGTTTGTCCTGCTTGTCTTTTACTGGTGGAAGAAGGCTAGATATCGTGGTCCGACTCTTGAAAATCGGAGTAATATCGTGTTTTTTAAGGATCCCACCAATACGTTCAGTTACTCCCTTTACGTATGGGAGGAATGCTTTGTCTTTCCGTCACGTTTGACGCACGTTCAACTCCACTTTCCTCTGTTGTGTTTTTGCCTCGAGGAGGAAATTACGCAAAAACCTTGGTCTACTTTTCTAAGCCCGTGAAAAGTTACAAAAGACGAGCTGAATTTTATATCAGAAAGGTTTGAAACTGTCGGTGTTTCTAAAATTGAAATAAATTTCCTGATCCCAGAACGATCAATACAAAAAATGTTTAATTTACAACCTGATTTTCATCGTATTACTTAAAGGAAAAGAAACACTAAATAGTCGTAATTCTTCATCTTTACCATCTAAACTATTAGATTCGCTTCCACATATGTTGTTTTTGTTGTGGTATTCAGTCCTAAGACTGGTCTGATGTAACCCTCTTTGCTAGTCTATCTTGCGCCAGCCTTTTCATTTCCACATAACTACCACATCTCACATCCACCCTAATCTACTTACTTACCTCACATTAATCTATCCCTTGGTTAACTTCCTCCATATTTTTTGCTCTTCTCCTTTTCTGTTTAGTACTTCTTCCTTAGTGATTCCATCCACTCATCTGATTTTCAGCATTCTCCTAAAATACATTTCAAAGACTTCTATTCTTTTCCTTTCTGCAACTCTTACCGTCCACGTTTCACCACACTCCATACGAAAAATGTTATCAATGATTTCCTAATATTCACACATTTTCCGTAAGTAAATTCCTCCTTTTTACAAAAGCCTTCCTTGCCTGTCCTATCCTACTCTAGTTATTATGCTGCCCAAATAGCATAATTCCTTAACCTCCTTCAAATATAACACCATTTGTTATTCCACTGTTTCTCATACTATACTCCATTACCTAGGTTTTTCCTCTATTAATCCTCAAGTTGTCCTCTTCCTCCAGGACCACGTTCATGCCACTTATTATGGTTTCCAAATCTTCTTCTAACTCCCCTAAAATTAAAATATCTTCGACTAACCATAGGCTTTTTATTTCTTTTCCTTGTAGTTTGATTCGATATATGGCATACTTAAAATTACTTAAAAAACACCTTAAAAGTGGAAACTTATGGGCTGAGCACAGTTAAAATTAAGGATTATGTACAAATATACAAAAGAAAATAAATATATAAACTTATATACAATTGTGATACTTATAAAATGCAGAAAGAAGGAATTTTTATGAATATGAGTAGGAGATAAAAAAGGTTACATTTATTTATTAAGTTTACATAATTTTTTCATAAATTATTCTTTATCCATGTGTAACAGCACTTTCACTAATTTACTATTTGTAAGTAATCTAACATCGTTATTATGAAATACGTTAAAGAATTTTTTTTCTTAATTTACTTTATTCGTTAAATATTTTACAGGTGAATTCAAAGTGATCACATGTTAGAATGTTTAAATTTTATTATTATAAAGCTACCTGATTTCTATAGTAATTTTTTCATCCATAAAATAGTCACTATCGTTCCACTTTATTATAAATGAAAGTAACGATCAAAAACAACAATACAGGTTTTTTTATTTACACTTTATGGAGACCTAAATTAAGGATGAAACGAGGCTTAATGTAAAGGGACAGATTTTTTCAATTCTTATTCCATTGATAGTCTGTTTTTTTGTTTTCCGATTTACGTTATTACGTTTTTTGTAGGACAAACAGTTTAGCATTTTTAAAAAAAGAAAAATTATTTATGTAGTTATGTACTATTAGATACCTCTTCATTTGAAAATGTTTCCCTTCTAAACGTTAATCGTTTTGTGGCATCATTTGATTCATCGTTTAATATATATTTTTTCGACAATTAGACGAAAAGGTATTGAGATACATGCGGAGTGGATGAGGCATTTTCATGATTAGTCTGGCGCCGTTAAGTCGTCTAGGTTCGTGCCCAGAAAAAATTTACAGGATTAAGGTTCGTCATACCCACCAGGGAACAATTACCTGTGGAAACAAGTCCACCACTTCCCATGGTGGATGTCGCTATCTTGTAATATTTTACAGGATTGACGTAAACGTGTCACGTGGAGCCATAGTGGGGGTGACAGAGAGACGTGCTGGGAAGTCACAAAGAGATAAAAATGGCAGTTCACCACTTGACTTGGAAGGAGAAGGAAATCAGGGAAAATAGGAAAAGGAGAAGTAAGGTGTATGGGAACAATAATTCCCCTACAAGATTTAGGAAAGGAAGGAGTCATGAGAGAGGAGGAGGAAGATATTAATGCACTTTGTTAAATTCGTGTTTTGAATAAAGGAGAAGATCTGCTGTGAGAAGAGCAAAGGAGGCTTTCAGTAAATAATTGAAAGCAAAATTCAAGCCCACCTGAAATTCTAGCATCATGGCCAAAAACATGAGTTGAGATATTATCATCTCCGTGGAAAAGCAAATCTGGATTTCCTAGACTCCGGACAATACCAAATTCACCTGCTGAAATTCACACCAGCCAATTAAGAAAGACGAAGGAGTGATCTCTATCTGCCTGCCGTTTACAGACGCACAACGAGTTCTCAGAAGTTCCTGGTACCTGCTCAAGACCCCAGTCGTCGAGCTTAAAACAAAACAGGTACGTTTTCCAACTCAACGTAACAATTGAGACCTCTGCTGCACACTTGTTTGATTTCCCCCCCCCCCATTCTTCACAAATATAAACCTGATAGTTTATTAAGTTTCATATAAATATATACCATGAGATAAAGTTAAAACCCAAACACAGTCCACTTTTTTTGACAACTTTATTTAAGGTCGTCCGTAGTGTACAGGAACTTCCGGCCTTACCTGGCCATATTCATCTGTAATTATACATTATATATATATATATATATATATATAGTGCCAGAGAGGGTACTACTACCAAGAATAATTCAACAAGAGAACAAGGTACAATTACTTGCTAATAAAAACATCAAGTTGATTCTAACAAAACTACTTTACCCTACAGCAGCATACGATGTTGTGATTAAACTTGCCCTATGCTATGTTTACGTCAGCTCCGCAAGCGCCACAGACGGGCACTAAGCGAACTGTGTATTATAAATTATTCAATTTTGTGGTACAATTCATGAACTCACTCCAGAAACAGCTACTGTTAACTCTGGCTATGCCTGGAAGGAAACAGAACTGCTGATTTTGAAGCATTAATATAAAATTCTTTGATGTGCAACATAAATATCATTTAGTCTTATTCCTCAAGAACTTTAAATAGAATGTGGCTGATTTTTAAATTTTCCTACAGTTGCAGACCAAAATTAATGACTAAATGAAAGCATGTAAATTTATTTTAATTTTTAACACCCAGTAGTAATTTTGTTTTTGAAAAATTAATTATTATAAATTACGTCTGTACCAGGAGTCCGACCGACTGGAAACCGAACACTCAGGATTGGGCGACAGCTGGGAATCGGGAAGAGCAAACACAAATTTATTTGAAGGAAAGTTATTTAAAGATCTAATAAGTTTGTAAATGTTTATTTAAGTTCTCTTTTACAGATGAGTATGTGGAAAAACTATTGGCTAAAAGTTCCATGGTTTCTAAATTAAAATATTAATCAACAACTTTATTGAGTTTTATATTATTTATTGACACTAATTAAAAAGCCTGTGTAGATGTAATACCTTCATACAAAATTCAGTCATTTTTTTCTATCACTTCTTCTGTATTATTAAAACATCTTTATCCGGTGAATAAATTATGGACACCCTCTACTATTGGATGTTAATTATTACTCACGACTGAAGGCCATTTTGTGGAGAACCGCAATCTCTGGTTAACTTGAACTATAGCGGCCTGGAAGAAAACTACGTATTTATTGCCCGTAATTTGCATGCGCACTGAGATAAAATGGAATTAAAACGCGATAACGCTAATCCTCAAATTGTCCCCATACTTTCTGCAACGTATTAGATACGGGAATTTTGTTCCTTTGGAGGATCTCTCATAATATTTGTTTCCCCCTCCACCAGGTCTAACTATAAAAATGGGTATATTTTTAATGGGAGTAAACTGATTGTTTTAATAAAGTGCGTAGAGCAATATCATAGCTGATTATTTCATAGTCCTTTGTGTCGCTTCTAAGTCATTACTATGCTCAAACATAAAACTATTTACGTCGTACGTTTCAGAGTTTATCTACAAAATGTGGTCTATCCGACCCCTTTGTTATTAGAGACTTTCAGAACTATTTCTTATTGATTAACCTATGAGCTGAATGATATCTTCGTTTTTCACGATATTGTTTTACATAATAAACTTGAACAACGCCTAGCTACTGTATTCTCAATCGTTTTGTAAGAACAGACACAAAAATATCCCCGTAACTTTTCAATCTATCTGATGAAATAATTAAAGAATTGTAAGAAGGTTTAAAAAAAACAGTGAATTAGCAGAGTGAAAAATATTCCCGGTGTTTTAATAGAGTTAAAAATTCGCCCAGTGCTAGTACATTTGGGAGTTAAATTAAATTAAAAATAAAGCCGACGCCTTAATGGCGGTCATGTTACCAGAAGTAACTTAACTATGTAAGAAATGCTCCTGATTCGTAAAGAAAATGAAAAATCTTCCTCGTACTATAAGTCGTACTCGAAAAATTAAAGTTTCTACGGCTTGTACAAAAAAAGTCCTGTTGCTAATTTAAGACAGGGGTTTTAAAATATTCGCTTTTTTATAATATATTTTCTGTATAATTTCATTCCTATTGATATTTAAGAGATAAAATCTCCTCTAAATTTGAAGTCAAGTGAGATGATTAACTATCAATCACACAAAATTTGTACTTGATTGCGTTAACCTAACCACAAACTTTGTTTTCAAGATAGTGGGCATCACATTATCTATAATTGTTTTATCAAATTTGGAATATAAATCAGATTATTAAGTTTTCTTTTATTCTACATATTATAAAATATACTCTAAACATTTCTTAATTATCTTTAATGTGTCAGGGTGCATATTCTTTCAATTATTCTGTTAATATTTAATGGTGCTGTTACTTCAATTATTAGAAAATATACTTAAACTACTTTTGAATTAGCTTGATTGTTATTAAAAAGTATTTTTACTATATTAGGCTCTCCTACGAACATTTACATAGACACTGCTGTAAATTAGTATTTTTGTAGGCGTAAATTAAAATATTTGGTCTATAATAAAATTAAATCGATATTTGAGAAAGGTTCCGTTATGGAACCTCAAAATTTAGTGAAAAATCAGGAACTCGTATCACGATAAGTCCTCATTCCGATTTTAAATCAAATTAGTTATTGATTAAAAATCACAGCCAATTTAATTTGCAATTAATTGTATAAACAAATCTGAAAATTGACTTACAATACTGAATAATATATTATTTAAAAGTTTGTTAAAAAATTGGAATAATTTCACTGATTTTTGTAGCGACATATAAAGGCAGGTATTTAGAAAAATAACCTCTAATCTCAAAGTATGATTTGAAAACCTTTCCAATTTTATACTGGTTTGGTAAAACCACATTAAAAATAATATTAGCTCGACACCAAACCTCTTTATTACAGTATCTTTCTTAGGTAAAAAGCGTCACATTTAGCAGAAAATAAACACAGTGCTCCAATGCAATATGGCGTATTTCCCAATTTTCCATGTTTCTATGTTCGATGACGTCACATAGAAATCTTGTATTTACAATTCATTGCTTCCACGTTTGCCCTAGAGGTTTCCCCTTCTCCAGAGTTCTTCCTCGGATTTTTAAGAATGCGTGTACCAGATATTCATAAAAATCAATTTGAATAATTGCAATAAAACGTCCTTGCTTATTAATTTCTGCAATAGTTTAGTTTAAACTTGTATTTTAATGTAATAATTTCTTGTTGTTCTTGTTCAGGAAAAATCATCCCAGTTTCGTCTCTTTTTTTTTCTTGCGTGCCGGCTGCGGTCGAGATAAAAGTTTGAAAACTTGGGCATCGTTTACAGAAAGCCCTTTGTTGGCGGCGCGCCTTCCTGATCCACGCTTCTTCAACTTCTCCCGACTTAGACTGTAATAATCTGAGAAAGCGAGACCGCGTCTCTGAGTTGATAGGTTAACGAGCAAGGTTTGTGGCCTGCAGGTTTCTCTCGTGACAATGCTATTGATTTCGACGGTCTTCTGTCTCGGAGAATTCCACGCGGTCTGGAGTGACGTTGTTTGGAATGCAACCTTGCACGCCTTGTTTGATTGCGGAGTGAGTCGACACCAGACTAGACAAATATGATCACTCAGTCTTTTACTTCAGAAACGCCTCTACTGCAATCACTATTCTTATTTATTTCCTGTGACTATTAAGATTATTGTTTATCTTTATTAATTCCCCGCTGTGTCTTAAGACTATTCCAAAGGTGTGAATGAAAAATGTTTGGCTCAAAGGAGAGCATCTAATGATATGAAACTTTACCACCCGGGGGAGGGTGCGGAGAGAGTTAAAAACTTAAATGGCAAACCCCATTTTTGATTACAGATTCTGATTTACCAGAAAAAAGTACTCCATTTTGACCTACTATTGGAGTCATTTCGGTCACAGATGGCGTTGTAATCGGCTTAAATCAAAATGAGTAAAAAATCGTTGAAAAATAGGGATATCTCACCAAATGGGCACCAGATCATCAAAATAAAATTACATGTGCGTGATGTTCTTACAAATGCTACTTAATGACACCATAACTGTCAACCCACTCTCACTCCCCAGGGGTGGGGAAGCGAATTATGCCAATATTTTCAATGGGCAACCAATTTTTTTTATCCTCGTGGCTCAAGTCGGTAATCCTGCCCTCACATCACCACTTGATGAGACCTCCGATGAGAAATTTGGGAAGATAAAAATTATGGCGTGCAGGTGGTATAAACGAAGAAGGCTAAATAAAACGTTGCGTACGAACTAAAGTTATTATCGTTTATATTAAATTTCTACTGATTTACTGGCTGATTTACTATTTATTAAAAATAATAGCCTTTTTGGAAAGCAACGAAGAACTATGATTTTATGTGGGAGTCGTTTATAAGCTTTAATTAATTAATTGCCGTTTGGAGAAGCACTAAACATCATGACTGAAAGAGCCGATAAAGTAATTTATTTCAATTTATTCAAATTGAATATTAGTTTAATTGAATATTTTCTTGGCATTCATGGCAGATTTCGGTGTCCACCAGACTAAATTACGAGCCAGTCTGACAGTTTGGGTTTTGTGGCTGTTGCCCGACATTCTGCACGCCACCGGTGACCGGAGAATACATTCTGATCCAGAAGTTTAATTATATATATATCGATGATGTAAACAATACGTTCCTCTACAGTGAAATTCAAAAGATCCATAATACCTCCTTAAGGTACGATGTCTATTTCTTTCAAGTAACAATAAAACTATCTTGATTATTTAATCTCGATTTTCTGTCATAAATTTTCAGTAAATATTAGTGTAATAATTATTCACAATTATTCATACCTTAATCGCACAGTTTCCATTTGCATTTCATAAAAAAATTCTTGCTAATTAATATCGGCTTTGATGTAATTAGGGGTTTAAATCACAATAAGTAGGAAAATACGTATATATAAATGCGACTTCTTAATATTTAAGCAACTTTCTTAAAGTACTATATTATCTATAATAGTTATTAAAGTCTTTATGTTTAAAGTAATGTTTAATTGAGACCAAAATCAGACAAAAATTAATAAAACAAAACGAAAAATAATTTAATACAACTACATATCAATTCAACCTAATAAGAGTCCAGATCATGACCGAAACATGTATTATTTTTCGTTTTGTTTTATTACTGTTTTGACTGTTTTTGGCCTCAATTAAGTACAATATTATCGCTGATGACCTAAGACAAATTTTAGTATAGAATAAAAAAATATTTTACTAGCTGTGACACTCTGAAGACAATTCTTTTGTAAAACGTATTGCGTGCAGATACAGCTGAGTATGAAGGGTTCAAGTAGCTTTGTAACTCTAAGACTGTATTCTTGACAGTGAAAATTTTTACTGTTCGAAACGTATGAGACGAATTCAAGTTACACAACGTAAACTGCGATACAAATTATTATGTCTGAATGCAACAGCAATGGCTGATACTAGTAAATTATTTCTGTTATATTTTAAAACAATGTCATAGGAATTTATTTCACTGGACGAGATGTGTTCAAAAAATTCGTAAAAATGACGCAGATCCTAAAATTATTTTTAAATTCTAAAACTGTTCCTGACACATACCGGAATTTCTCCAATCTCTCAAACATTAAACGTTGTAACATCTTGTGTAGAAATCATCTAGAAAATATATTCCTGGTATTTTAACCCTTAAAAAATCTAGCTAATTGAAATTTAATACTAAGATTTATTCCAGGGAGAAAAAGAGAACAATGTACGATAAGTTCTCCCCCCGGGCCAATTACTCCCAGGACGCGAATATTCCCCTTAAAAACAGAAACTAATTTTATTACCTACTCAATTTTAGGGCCAGGACACTGTTTTTCTTTTACTTATTTGATCTCCGCATATTACGAACTGGAGTTGGCAAGTTGAGGTCTTTCATCAGTTCACATTAACCTCGCCCTTTGAGGCTACCAACAGTTTCTTCTCTTTTAAAAATGAAAGATCCATCACTGGTGTTTCAGCGACCTCAAAAGACGCCTCGTAATTTTATAAAAAATTAATTTTCCTTCCCCCGTCTATTGCTCATGATAATAATTTAATGGTTCTGACGGGGGATACTAATAAGAAACTTTTAAAAAAACGTCAAACAAAGAAGCTTAAAATATATAATTACACAAGAAGTTTTGTAAAGAGAAGAAGATTTAATGTAGGCAGTCTAATAGTCTCACAACGAAAAGTAAAAAAATACAAAAAAATAGACACGGAAAAATAATAACATGGAGAGAGAATAAAACAACTATCCAATAAAACAAAAAGTTCTCTATTTATATTATTTAAATTCATAAATTACATCTATTTAAATTACAAAAGATAATAAATACTATGTTTCTTCCCAAATAATTATCATTTATTAACGATAAAGGAAAGCTGAATTAATTAAAAAAATACTTTAATGACGTTGCTAAAAATAATTTTGAATTCAAATTGCTGAATTCTAAATTCATAGTTGAATAAAATTTTATGAGTTCAAATTTTCAAAATGTTATATTAAATATTTTTGGAACCGGTGAATTGAATTTATTACAATTCTCTGAATCGTAATTTACCGTCAGGCAATATCATATAGTTTTTTTCTGTAAATTATTTTGTCCCATTTCTTATTAATGTATTACTTGGACCAAAACGAGGAATTTTTATTTCATGAGTTGCTCTCGATTAAATGTCCTGTAACTTCCTTTTTGCAACTTTGGTAATTTTTAAAGAATTTTTTGTCTGACAGACGCTGATACCAGTCAATATATATTTTTTCAATTATCAGATATCATTCTGTTGCCCGATCACAAAATAAGAAATGTTTTGAAGATCGTTTAGGATATTTAGATGAATATTTACGATACTAAGTATTTTTACTGTGGTTCATCCGTTTCTCGATGACACGTCTAGTTACCGACTTTAAAAATAGAGCGCTCGTTTCTAGGACAGCTTAATGATTAATCTTACACGCACTGAAGGGTGAGATGGGATTCTGCGCAAAATTTCACCAACCACTTGCCAAAAAGCTTACCGCTGTCTCATTAAGCAAAATAATGAGCCATTAAGCAAAATTGCCATCAACCGGCAAGGTATCGAACGCTGCTTGGAGGCGGAATATTCCTCGTTCGTACTGAGGAATGGATGTCGAAGAGACTCAAATCAGTGGCTCCAACATTTCTTCCTTTAATGTTATTCTAAGTGTTTGATTATTATTTATCTATAGAAAGCTTATAAATAATTCCCCTAACGTTAATGGATATATCAATCAAGTTTCTTAGTATGTTTAATGATTTTTCCCTCGTGTAAAGCAATATTCTACGTGCGGAATTATTCAAGAGAAAGTCTTTTACAGGGTTTTGTACTAGCTTAAGTATTAAGCATTCATTTCACTACAAAAATACACTCAGAATAAACTTTTGGGGCTGTTCTTACGATTTATGCCTTAGTTTATGTACTGCATAATTTAAACATTTAAATTTCATTAGTTCCAGCACTCAGATTTATCCTTAATTGTCTTTATATTTTATGTTACACACTCGCCGAGGTAATAAGTCTAATTTATTCGAGCGTTATGATGAAAAAAATAGTCAAAATTAATTTGCACATGTACAGAAACAGCTTACACAAATTCCCGAAAAGGAATTGATCATAGGGCAAAACAATATTTAGTGAAAACTCAGGCAGTATTTAACAGTTAAAATATAATAAAAACTAAATTTAAAAAGAGGAAAAACCAAAATTGAGATGTAGAATCACATTTTATTAATGAATTTAAATAATTAAACTGGTGGAGTAGGGAATGCTGCGAACCCACAGAAAAACTCGTCTCCCGTCATTCTACCTACCTTATACAGGTCTTCTAGGGTTTTCCCTGCATCTCTTTTAGGTGAAAAACCGGGTTTGAACCTTAAACTCTAGCCCGAGGACCCTAGTCCACCTTTGGCTACATTGTTCTACCTTCCACATCTCCCATCCCTTTGAATTCCCTGTTTCAGGATCACCCTTATGTATTCTGTTAACAAAAAAACCTACAATTATGAAGTGAAAAGAAATATTATAAATTGTATAACATGTCTTAATAATTGTCCACGCTTAAAATACTTCAATAAAACCAAATTCACTGCAATCTATTTTTGATTATTATTTAATTTATAAGGAAACCCCATCTCTAAAATAAAAACCTTTCTGCTAGAAGATTTTCCGTAAACAGGTAAATTGTTCTAATCTCTTGTCCATCTGTCTAAAAATTTAAATTTACCAATGTCTGTCCTTTGTGATCCTGTTGTGATTTTAAATTACAAAGCTTTTACCAAAAATAGTACAGCAAATTACTTTTAGGATTTAATTAATAATTATAAGGTATGAAATCAATAAAACAAAAAAATTACGTTTCGTCCCTAATGTTGGAAAAAAATAGTTTAAAAAGGAAACCAAAATAAATTTATTCAGTTCAAATATGGACATTCAACAAATTAACATTTATTTAAGTTAAATTACTCGGCTGTAATCTTCACGCAAATTTTGTATCAAAACATAATACTCAGAAATCAAAATTTGTTTCAAATATGGCTTGTCATTTCAATGCTCCTTTGCTTCCTTCTCTAAGAGCATTTAAACATAAACTGAAAACTTAAAAAAAGATCTAAAACAAATTAATTAATTAATAATTTTCAGGATAAAGTTTAATATTGACAGTATAATTAAATCAAATTTATGAAATTAGTCTTTTAAAATAATGAGGATCTCTGTTAGAGTTATCATAAAACCAAAAATATGATTACATTAAATATATTCAATTTAAATTCATGAATGTCTATTTTATAAATAATCGAATAAATTCAACATATAAAAATAATGTACCTAAAAACATTAATGATTATTAGTCAATTTTTAGGTATTTTTCCTTATATCATGAAATCTTCTCCAGTGCTTGAATAAAATTTTTAATTAGTGGTCTAAAACTATTTCATTTAAATAATAAAGATCCCGTCATAGTTATCAAAACATCATTCAATTTTAAACAATGGAGCAGTTTTAATTAAAAAACTTATTTAATAACCTGATGATGGTCCAGATAAGAACTGAAAGATGTCATTAAACTAAATATATTGAATTTAAATTTATAAACGTCAGTGTTTGATTTATTTATATTTCAAACTATATACAAATATACTATACAAACATTTAATGTTTATTTAGAATTTTAGGTAATTTTCGAATTCATAAAACGCTGTCTTTGAAAAAAATGATTGGTCTGGAAATTTTAAAGGTTTCGACGATAACTGGCTCGCAGAAGTAGGCTAACCATTGTAAATGTTTTTACAGAATCCTTTTCTATCATAGTAAATATATTTGGGACCTACAAATGGACGAGTTTTAATCTTTATATAATCAAACCAATACAAAAATTTAGAACCAAGGTAGAAATTTTTATCATATAAATTAATTATCGATGTCATGTTTTTCGTATATTAATTAAACGAATAAGTAGTCAATTAACAGACAAAATTAAATAGTAAAAATAAATACCACGACACTATTTTTTGCAAGTGTTCACCTGATTAGGTCGCAAATTACGGATGAAACGTAATTTTATTCTGTCTTCTGTTAGTAATGCTGTCAATTTAATTCAATCATAGATGTGGCTTTTATGGTATTAAAGTTGTTTTGTTATTGAACATTATTTATTTTATTTCTATCTCTGTGTAAATAATAACTCATTACAAAACTGTTCAATATGTAATAAGGCGTAATAATTTATGAAACTCCAAACTATGTAAGTTCACAAAAGTCTGGTCTTCTCTTGAAACACAGCATTGCAGTACTTCTACTGTTTTCCAGTCCGTTTCTGGTTGATGAATTAATTATAGAGGTACGGATACACGTTTTTCATAACACAGGTGCGGCAAGCTCACAAAACAAATAACGACCAGTGAATTGAGTCGGACAATGGCGAGCCAAACCTGATAAAGCTTTCACGCGGTCTGCGTTTTGGCGAGAAACAACTTTCAAAAGCAGTACAAGCGCCATTACCAAAAACTGTTGGACCATGCAGACCTCTCAGTAATGGATGATCAGAGCTTTCGATGAACAAGAATAAAAACAACAATGTCCTCATTTTGGATTCCTAAAATGTTATTACGTTGTCCACTGCTGTCCATTTTTCCTCAAACATTTATGAAATCTTGGTAAACTTCCAAGTTATGGCCGCCGTTTTCCTTTCCAACATTCGTTTAAAGAAGTGCTGATGTGTTCATGGTCAATAGAAGTCGTTGGTTTGTTTAGTTCTGCCTAACACTAGCCAGTTACACATTAAAAATTTGACTGTCCTGACAATAACATACCAACTTCTTCTTTAGTTTACAAGAACCATCTTCATAATTGTATTATTATACTTTTATGCCAAATTAAAATCGAAAGTAAATAACCATTCTGTCATTATTTTTATGACTTAGATCAGATTTATTTCAAAATTCAGTATTTTATTTTGTGCTTAAAATCCAGTGATAGCTCTTTCAGCAAATACATAATTCATTAATTCTCGAATGATATCAAGTACAAAAAAATCCCCATCCCGAATGATATTAAGTACAAAAAAATCCTTATTCTAACTAAAAAGCGTGTGATAAATTTTTCAACATCATTCAGAGAACTATTCAAGGTAGTACTTACTCTTTCAGGGTAGTTCACTTGGTAATTGATGGAATTTAGAATAATTACATCGATATTTATTCATTTATTACAAGAAATAAATGTGAATTACATAATCGTTGTCTGCGCCAGTTGAACAAATAACTGATGGAATGTACAGCCATTATCCTTTTTTTAAAAAAAACTTAGTGAATTAAAAATACGGCAGTTTAATCAAAAGTAAAATATAAAAGATAGTGGGCAGTGGTTTACAATTATTTTTTGACCTAACAGATTTTATTAATGAATGGTGTGTTGGAGAAGCAGTGAAATTATTTATTTTTCACCATAGTAATAATTAAATTTTTATGTTTCTAACAATCATTTATTTACAGACCATAACTTAACTCTTTCATTTTGATTACGGTTGTGTAGTGTCATAATTTTATTATAGAAAAATAGAGAAATAAATGTTTTCATCGATACTCGATTATCATTTGGGATTTCGAAGTGCATTCGTTGGTACCTAGGAGGCATTACGGTTGGTCCCATGTACGCCCGTGTCGGAATAACAATTTTCCGAGTCAATGGATTGGAATAGCAAGGTCGCTTTGGCCTGATCTACTATCACCCAGCCACGGGCCTAAGGTTTTCGTTTTGAAGATAGGTTTATGAAGCGTGTGGCTACATCATACTTTCCATATTAGTGGCGGAACTTACGAAAGATTGAACTTAAATAGAAAGTTACGGAAAACGTGACACTGAGAGGTTTTATGGGCCAGAGGATTCAAGTACATTACTTTTAAGGGCAAACTCCTAAAAAAAATCAATTTTTATTTGGCGTAAGATAGCCGCACACAATGCAGAACCTATTCCAAACCACGATGTCGTAGTGAATTTTTTTCACCCATATGTTTTGCGTCAATAAAGACATTATTTTTCACTCTTCATTTTCTTATCTTAATTTACACTTTTATTCTCCATAAGACGTGCTTTTTTATGTAAATGAAAATACGTATCTGAACCAAGAGCGCTTGGAAGTATTCCCATAAACCAATAAAAAACGTTATATAAACTAATACTCAATTTCAGCCACAAAAAACTAATTTTTATAAAAATATTCAATATTCAAAAAAAATATTAATTAGACATATTTTTCCGTATCTGAAATTATGTTTAAGATCTGCGAATATCAGTCAGGATGTTGAACATCAATCGAGACCTTGAATTTACAATTTTTGATATTACGTCCTTATAGGTTAATGAAAGTATCTTTATCCAATATGTGTTCCTATACCATTAACACAAACTCGATACTCAATGTAGTGGAAAACATTTTACAATAAGTGACGGTCGTGTAAGCACGAAGGATTTAGATTTAATACGGTCTAGTGGCTAGCATCACTGCCTCGCACTACAAACTTCCCGGGGTGTTTGTGTTTGTTTTCAAGTTCCCTGAATGAGCAAACTTGACTAAAAAGGAAATAAGTTTCCTAATTAGAAAGATATTGGTGCATAAACAGAAATAAAAAATTAAGTACAAGTATTTTACAATAGGTGGAGTGCGGTCCGTTTCAACAAGTGAGTGAATGTCATATTTATTTAAGCCATAAAAATTTCAAATCTCTTTGTCTTGTACTTTTATAAGGCACACTATATGTACATAAATAAACAAATATTTTTTATTGTACCTGGATTATTATTCACTTTTTTAACGACATCAGGAGCATTTTTTTACATTGTTCAGTTACAGAATTTATATTGGACTGTGTTAGGGTATCAGGAAAATTTAAAAAAAAATTAAATTGTGGGAATATTTTCCACTCTTTAAATGCACCGGGAATTTTTTAGTCTAATTCGGTTATGTGTCAAGAGAATTATGGACTCGGTTAAGGTACCAACAGTTTAATTTAAACTAGCCCCAAATTAACCTAGGTCGATCCATCAAGAGGTTTATGGTTCAAAGAAGGTAGCTCTGTCGACGCAAATTAAATCACGCCTTGACCAAGAAGTTAGTGTGGAATAAAGTCAATTTTCGGGATCATATAAATAAATACCTGGAAATGGTGAAAATAGTAAATAATCCTTTAATTCAGCACCAGATTTCAACTTCTAAACTTTTATTTCTATACACTAAAAGTGTATCCAAATATTCTAGAATAAAGTGTTATGAACTATGGTGAATGCTTCCTGGTTTATCTGAAATACCGATATGAGTGACCAGAAACGTCTTGTAGTTAGTCTCGAGACGATAAAATACAGTGTAAGATTTGATAGAAAAATTAATGATTTGTAATTAAAAACTAGTTTTAATGATAGGCATTCTGATTATAGTAAAAAGATTTGGGATCGATCTGTTTTAAAGTCTTCCAATACACATTAGGTTTTTGTTTTCTGTCACGTTCGATCGTAAATTTATGATCACATAGAAATGAACATTAAATCCGATACTAAAAAGCTCCTATAAAAGTGCGGTCGAACTTCGATTTCCAACTGTGGGTTCTTATAATAAAAGATGATGGACTTTTTTTCTAGATTTTGTTGCTAGTCGTTTAAGTCGCCATCAAGCCCTAAACCGCAAGTCTTTGTCGCGTTCAATATTCCGTAATTGCCGCTCCAGCGTACAACGCCCGATAACGCTGGACTGACCGTTATTAATTTCTGAAAATCCCGAGAGACGCTCGATGGATTAGCAACACGGGCGCGACCAACCTTATTTAGAACTGAGAGGCCAATTAATTAACCAGGCGACCCTAGCTGGAGCCTCAAGGTAATTCTCGATTACAAGGGCTTCTCCGCGTCCCTTCGCCCTTTGTAGCATCCACTGGCTCTTTTCAGCTCATCTGCAGCGGACCAGTAATAACATTTTTCACAAATTCATTTCCCTTTTTATTATTTCAATCTCAGCTTCTATGGTAAGGTTTTGTAGCAGCATGAGCCACGGAACAGCCAAATCTGTAGCCCAGTTGATCATTTATCCAATTATTAACAATATATTAAAAATTTAGAAGTAACAAAATAAATAAATATTAAAAATAGGCAAAATTTTTCTTGTAGAGTCCTCGTCCTTCCCCACGTAAAACACTTTTTGATTCCGAGTATTTATTCGTCTCTCAATGGGTATGAAATAAAATGGCTCCTTTCGTTACCTGAAGTAACCAGGAATTCGCCAATCTCACGTGTCTTGCCTCAATTGTTTTTATCTTAAGTACTTACATTTTTAATAATCGTATATGCTATGTTTAACTACGAAATAAATACAGCCGAGAACAAATTACGTGATATTTTGACAATATATGTTGTCTCGATCTCGCCCAACTGACTGTTCATATAGTAATGGCCACGAGGTTTTCTTGGGCTTCTAACCGGGTGAAAACACAGTAATTCCACTTATGGCGTAGATGACAGCAATAACAGCTGTCGAAACGTCGTGAAATTACTGTGTTTTCACCAGGTTGGAAGCCCCAGAAAACCTTGTGAACTAAATACAGCGGGAAAGCCTTCATTCGATTATTAGTATTTGGCCATGCTTTAGGCATTATTCACTTTAATTTTCTAGCTTCTTCTTTCTAAGGCGCAGAAATAACTCACTTTACACTCAAACTCCCTGAAGTCTATCTTCTTTGAACCCAATCAAATAGTTTCATGTCTTCTAATTCTTTTGGGGAAACAGGCTAGATGAGGGTGATCCTGAAACAGGCAAGTCCCCTTTAACAGCACAGGAAACGAAATGAAAAGGGGGAATGTGGAATGTAGAGCAAGGTAACCAAGGGTTGATAAGGTTTCCCCGGGCTATAGTTTAACGATCCTAGCCGGTGTTTCACTTAAAAGAGATGCAAGGAAAAGTAAAATTAATTAGAGTTTAAATCTCTGTGAGAGATTTTCAAGTTCTCCTAGTTGTGATTTTATTAGAAATAAACTAACCGTAAGCTATAAGCTTTTTAATAATTCACAAATCAATACATAAAATTAAAATAAATTACAAAAAGTAAAGACCAAATTACAGATAAGTACTAGTGATTTAGGATGTATAAAATATAATTATAGTCGGTCTGAAATTTCATTACTTCAGGACTTTGTATGCTTCAAATAGAAAACATTTAATATTTTCAGTTATCAATAAAAAATATTTAACCACATTGTTTTGATCATAGTTTTTCAATTTCATTACGGTACATTAGTGTAGAAATTAGTTATTAATTTAAGAACAAATTCAATGAAGTCGAGTATTAAGCACAAGTTGTGTACTATGTCAGAAACGTCAAATTATATCATCCTAAAATATACGCCAAAAAAATTAATTTTGTTTACAATTCAAATCCATTACCTGCTTCCTTGTCTCATGTAAGGCAAGTCAACAATTTTGTTCTGAATTACGGCCAGTTTATTTATTTATTGTAGTTCTAACATGTGTCTGGTAATTATAATTATTAACATTAAATCCGGACGTTAATTGTACTAGGGGATCTGAATCAATGTCTGTTATAACTAATCTTTCTGTCACGATGAGTTTCACGCTCTACAGAAGAAACGGTGGGACCGATTTCGTCGTTATTACACCGTTGACTGGAGAAGATTTTCACGTATCGAGAATACACGCGTAACGCTCCAAAACCCGGAACAAACAGCTACTAAAAAAATTTGTTACAACAATGCAGACTGTCGCCCATGCTGTTTAACTTATATATAAAACAGGCTATAAAAAATGTTAAAACTGTATATGGAAATTAATTTTCTAAAAAATTGTGACTATTAAGAACCGATGGTTTATGTTTTCAACATTATATAATTTTTTTATTATTTTAAAACATTTAGTAATAAATTAACTTATTTATAGGAAACCTGTTCCTGAGCAATAGTAGGTGATCCAAAGAGCTAAGAAGCGCAAATAAAGTCAAATTAATGAAGTATTTTAACCGAAATGTGAATAATAAGTAACACGTTAAATACAGAGCACGAATCCTTGTATCAGAAGTAAACACAAAGCTTAAGAACCGAGAAAAAGTATGTCGTTTCCGAATGAAAGAATGTTCTCCAAAGGACCCAGTTATGCTCTCTTTTCTTTTTAGAAAGCAAGGACTAGACTTTGTGACATCTTTACCGTCACAGGTTCTCTGTTCTACTGGTAATATAAATAAATTATAACAAGAAAAGCTCTTCAGTAACTATATGGAGGAGTGCCTTAAAATACAAAGAAATTCCCCGGATACTGTGAATACAAGAATATCGTCGCGCAAGGATACATATGTATATAAGAAGAGAGAAATACAACTAGGGTTCAATGCGAGGGTTTCTATTCAGAGACGACAAAAAATGCAGCTCCAATGTATTGAATGAAGACTTCACTTCCACGACAAGCCTTTCCATTCAATCCTCGGCTAGCAGGTGTGGGTGTCATGTCGTTGCCTTTTTTCATTCTCCTTCCAATATAAATATGCACATTCAGATAAACTCACAACGTTTCATTTACAGCTGAAAATCTCAATACAACAATTTTTTGTCTCAAAGTAAATAATTTCGTCACATAGTTAGTACAATGTGTCTTTCGTGCGTCTTTTTCTACGTTGAATAACCTGACGAAAAAAACAAGGATTTCAGAAACGCTATGTGGTATTTACAATTTCTCTCTTAAATTACTTCTTTATTCACTGACGATTTATATTTAATATTTTCAAATACATTGCCTCATTCTCAAGATTTCGTCAACCGAAAATACATGGAACAGGAATTTTTATGATCGTATTTCAGGTCCATCCCCAATTAAAAAACAAAACAAAAAATTATTATAAAAGTTAAAAATTAAAGTACGGTTCAATATTTCATTTAATAACTGCAATATTTGAAATTTAATAAATAAATATTACATTAAATAAAAATAAATCAACATTATAGTAAATTTGTCAGCAAACAAACAATTTTATATTTATTTAATATATCTAAGAAGTTTCGTTCATATTTGTGGACTTCATCAGGTATATTCCAATGGTTAACGCGTATCTATGAGATTATTCAATTTTTTGGAATTTAGGTTCCCAACTATAAATAATTGTAAAAGCGACGTAGGTCTAAGATGTTGGAAACTCGTTTTAATAATAGGATAAGTTAAATGACTATTTATAACTGACATTGAGTAGAAAAAAATTCTACGACGTTTCTGTACACATTTTTATCTTTAGGTTCTTCCTGTTTCTGTAGTAATAGAATTTACTGTTACAACTTTCTCCTCCATAACACTCACTGATGAGATCTCTAACTTACATTTTATTTTAAAAATATATACAGTATATCCAAAGGAAAATTTTATAACAGCAGTTAGGAATAAAAATATATAATATTCCAAATCATGCATTTATGATATATTTATCATATAAATTGATTTACTGAAAAGAAAATAGTATTTTTCAATGTTAATTTTTTTTAAATTTAATGATAACTGTTATTAATTAATATAAATTATAAAAAATATTAAATACGTGGAAGGAGTTATTGTTACAAAAAGAACGTAAACGTTTCGGCTTGCGAAATATTTATGTAGCCAAGCATTAAAACAGAGAATTGTGGGAAATACGCCATATTGTATATGATATAATTAAACGCTGGTAATGACAAAATAAGTGATTTTCAAATATCACATTTTGTATATCTTAATATTACTTTTAATATTAATACGGGATGAAAAACGTTAAGTAGTAAATTAAATTATAAAAATTCTGACGTTTGGCCAAGATTCATTAATTTTAATTATATCATAATGTTGTTTATTTATTTTTTCTCATTTTATATTCCGTGTAACTAAGTTTCCAATATTTTTATTTATTAAATATAAGTATCGTAGTAGAAAAAACTAGTTGTATTGTTTTGAAAATTTTATTTATTTTTGAAATGTAAGAAAACCGGATCTAAAAATTATTATTCACATTTACCATTGGAAATACGTCTGCGTATTTATTGGAACAAACAGAACGAATAGTACTTTAGTAGACTGTAAATGGTTTTTTGTCGATTTTTATCAAATAATTCGTCTTACTTAGCAAAAATATAACCTCTTCCAATTTCAGAGACCTTTAAATGTCTAATCCAATTATATTCGCAGAGTTTTATTCCTTCATTTCTCTAAAATTAATCCCTCTATAGTCCGACTAATCTGTTCCGAGTATTTAACTGCTCATTAACTTTTAAACTGTAAGATTTCTTCCGGTTAATTATATTCTCAAATTCTAATTCTAACTAAACTACTACTACCCTCTCTCCCTTCTCTTGAAGACTCCGTTAAATTAATTGCTTAAGGAGTGAAATTACCCAGAATGATCCGGTTGTAAAAGTATATCTCCAAATATCAAGAACGAAGTTCTCATTCGACTCCTAGACATGTCAATAAAAGAAGTATTGAACGAAGAACATAAAAAAGACATTTTAGTAACTTTTTTGTTTCAAAGTAAGCTAACTATAAAATTCTAAGCTTCATGTTGACGTCAGTAGAAATTTTTTAGTGTGTAAGTTGGGCCAAAGGCTATATTCGCTTTAACGATGATTAACAGCTTTTTGATTGAGGTTTGTTCCTCGTCGAAAATAATTAACCTCAATTAAAAGATAAAAGTTTAACACCTGAAACGTGGGACTTTTCTCTAACTCTGCATGTTACAAATATTTAATTCTTATTAATCAAGTCTTCCAATACGAACAAATTTTTTCTCAGGTAATTCCCAACACAATTGTTTTGGATAATATAACCGTTGGTTACACATAATTCCTTGCATTCACAGTTTTGAAGTAATTAGCCATTATAAATTATTGAAATCTGCCAACAGCATTGGTGCGTCATTTACAGGTGACATTTAATTAAAACCTTTGGTTGACGACAAACAATGGTATTAACATTTTAAAATTTTGCTTCATGTTACAAAAAAATGTTAGCTTTGAAACAAATATGAAATATATTAACAGTGGAATTTAAAATCTGGACGAGGAAACGGAAAATTAGTTGCAGTGTCCGATACTTAAATAATTATACAATCGGGAAGAGAAGGAAACTGATTCGAATGAAAAGTGGGTTGTTGTTATTGGATTTGATGCAACCCTCCATGCTAATTTATTCTGTGCAAGCCTTTTCATTTCTACGTAACTATCACATTCCACATCCACCAAATCTGCTTAGCGTATTTCATCCACGGCCTCCTTCTTTTGTTATTACCACACACACTTCCCTCTAATGATAATTTTACAAGACCTACATGTCTTAAAACGTGTCCTATTAATCTATCCCATCTCTTCTCTTGGTCAACGTCCTCCATATTGTTCGCTCTTCCCCTATTCGGTTTGGAACTTCCTCGTCAATGATTCTATCCACCCATCTGATTTTCAGCTTTCTCCTACAGCACCTCATTTCAAAGGCTTTTATTCTTTTCCTTTCTGTAACTCCTACCGACCACGTTTCGCCACACTTCTTACGAACATTTTTAGCGATGATTTCCTAATATTCACATTTATATTAGCCGTAGGTAAATTCCTCTTTTTTGCTAAAGCCTTTCTTTCCTATAATTCTACCACACCTAGTAGCAGAATTCCTTAACTTCCTTCAAAATATCCTTTACCAATCTAACATTCTTTGTTATTCCACTGTTTCCCATACTACACTCCATTACCTTGGTTTTCCCTCTATTAATCCTCGTTTTATACTCTTTCTCCAGAACCATATTCATGGCATTTATTATGGCTTACAAGTCTTCTTATGACTTTCCTATTACTACAATATCATCTGCAAAGCCTAGGGGTTTTATTTCTAACTTAACATTATGTTTAAATTTCGTCCACTCACGACGGACTCTCGGAACATAAATTCTGCCATACAGCTTTTTCAAAAGGGATGTTCTTGGTAAATTTCCGCCAAACCTTTGGACTTCTCACTCAATAAACTACTACTGAACACCGTCCGTTTTGATGTTCTAGCAATCCATGAGAAATTCAAGTTAAAATAATTTTGGACTTAAAATTTTAGTTACTTAAATGAACTACGCTTGAATTTTCTTTATATCATCAATGTAATTGTGTTTACTTTTTATTTAAATGTTTCTTTCATTAATATATTCAAAACACTGTGGTGTCAATTAGAGGTTTCTTCCACAGTCTGTTCTGAGCTTCAACGTCCAGCGTGTCTGAATAATCTTTGTCTGGCGACTGGACCCAACCGGGAACTGCCTTATAGACCGGGACTGTGTGTTTTCTTCTGCCAGACTGAGGCGGTCGGTTGGTGGGTGAGCTTTTGTTAGTCGCAGACCGACGGAAGGGTCCCTCGGCTTGATCGATGACTACAGCGCTCCGCAAGAAAAGCGCCTCCCACCACGCGCTCTCTCACCTCAACGCGGAGGTCGCAGCGGCGGCTGCAGGCGGTCGCTCAATTTTGTTGATTGGTAAGCCGAGATATCGTAGTCTTCACCAGACTCTGCCTGAATCTTTAACGTACAGCCGACGCGCAACTGATCTCGATTAATTCGTTCAGGAACTGATTCTTTAAATCCCCGACGTCTAAAGATTCAACTTTAGCTAAGAGACAGACATTTATTCAATTTACCAGGCGGTCAAAAAAACAACGTGATAATAATACAATTATTTTAATGTGTATTTATGAATAGCGTAGTATGACCTTACGAATGAAAAATATCCTTGGGACCATAGGAACGTCTCTGGAGATAAATGACTGATATTGGAACGAAGTTTTCTGATTGAAATAAAAATATAAACCGATATACAATTTCTAAATAAAAATATTTTATGGAAATACTTTGATTTTAAAGGATAAAACTCTGAATACTGGATAATTTATCATTTTTCGTTGATAAATTTCGTCAAACTTTATTCACTTGGTAGTAGTTTATTTGGTTGCATAAAAACCAGGAATCAACCCTGAGAGAAAAAGATTTAATAAATGCAATAATTTCACGACCAGTTTTTTTCAGTCACTTTACATTTTTAATTAAAAGACGTTTCGGTGAATATTCTTTTATACGATCTGTGAAATACATATTTACATGCAGTTACAATTGAATTAAACGTCGTTTAATTAAAAATAAAAACACTCTGAAAAAAACTGCTTGTAAAATTATTTCATTTAAATATTTTAATACCAGACGTTAACTGATTTGAGATTTAATAAAGTTTCATCTACGCAACGTCATCAACGTTTATTGCCCATGATAACTAGCCGAGAATATTTAAAGGTAAATTAATTTTGGGGTATTAACTAACGTATCAAGATCAAATTAGACAATATTAAGTATAAACGGAGAAATTCACATTACATTAAATACACTAATCAAATTACAATTTCTTAATATTGCCCTATATATAGATCATGTTAACAATACAAATTAATAGAGGTATTCAAAAAATATGATATTAAGATTATTTTCAAAATTATTTAAAAGAGAATCAGTAACATTGAAGGAAGTGTAACACGGTGAATGCCAAATATAGCCCGATTCCTTCCCAGAACTACCTGCGGACCGTAATAACCGTCTGATTCCTTCCCAGCCTTTCAAAAGTAAATAACCCTCTTTTCTAACTAGATAGTGTAGTAAAATGAAATGGAACGTATTTTCATCGTGACTGACACAAATTCAAATATATATATATATATATATATATATATATATATATTGCCGTAATGTATGTCAGCGCATAACTTCCGAACGACTGCATCAAATTGTATAATTTTTTTTGTTTCTGTTCGTTATCGTCAGGGAAAGTTTTGTATAAAAGAAAATTTTTAAAAAATAGTACGGAAAAGTTTTAAAAATCTCATAATATGAAAAAAGGCTACGGATAGGTGCTTAATATAAGTGCATTTGAATCTCGAAAAATTAAATGCGTGTTGTCTTACTTTTAACCTGTTTATGCTCCGAAACGGTTTTCAATGAGAAATTCAGGGTATGAAACAGGAATTTAACTTAAATTTTCGTTCATTCCTCAAATGGGGAAGAAATTTTATTCTGTTAGAGTACTCAAAATATTTTTGTATTGCTATTGTACCGGGAGTATTTTTGACTTTCTCGAGATACTGGGAGTATATTTGAGCTTCATATTGTGACGTTTTCGATGCCGGTTTAGTCATGAGTTAACCAATAATTAAATAATGTACCGGGTTAGACTCGGGTAACGCCGGGTCACCAGCTAGTATCATAGAATGTAGTGTATGCAACCCCAATGTTATTATTTGATTTGTCAAAGAAAGAAAAATTCTCCAAACTGTATGCGAAATGAACGTGAACAAATAAGGCAAACAAAAACCTCACAAAATTGAATTTAATATCTACAAGCTTTCCAATTTATTTCCAATTTTGATCTGAAACGTGGGCGAGTAATGCAATAACAATGGAGGATGTTAATTCCAACAGCTGCGTCTCGCCCATCCTCAGCAAAGGATTGAATTGTCAAAGAACCGAGCAAATTGGACGGGAGATTTGTGGTGGAGATTGACGATCGATCGCCGTCCCGACTCAGGACAGATGTTTACGCGAAAACTCCGCCTGGTTTGCTTTCTCAAAGGTAATTTACAGCCGCGACAACCGCTTCCTGAGTGTTTAGAAACTATTTATAACTTGACTGCCGCTTTAAGTGTAATAATCCCTTGATACGCCATGACCTTGACTTCGTTCAAAGTTTACCTTCCTGTAAAAGACTAATCGTCTGGGAAGTATCTACGCTGTTTATAGAAAAAAAAGAGCAATTAATTTAGTTTTTAATAACGTCTTCTGGAAAAACATTTTGTATGTGTTGATAGCACCAGATATTCAGAATCCAGGGTAAGTCTGAGGGCGGGAGAAGAGATTTTCGACGAGGATTTACAAAAAGGAAATGACACAGTTTTCGCCGTCCAAATCCCCTGTAAATCTCCACATTTCAGTATTCGGGCACAAGCTTTACCAGGCAGTTCATTTCTCGTCATAATAAGTCTAAAGAGTTGTATGGAACTTGTTACGGTGCTCCTATAATTAAAATGCGGATTATGAAACATTATATGATCCTCCGTAGGATCCATATGATGGCCTTTTATACTGCCCTCGTTTTTTTCTACAATTTAGACGGGAAACTCTGTTAGTGTAGACTATTCATGATGCTTTCTCTCCGATGTAGTTAAACCGTGAGTTATTCGTTGTATGTGGTTAATCCCGACTCTGATACGAGAATTCGACCGCAGAGCACGTTGGACAGTTCATTAAACAGCTGCCATGTAGAGGCTTCCGATGTTATCGCCCTTCCGATAAGGAAGGCGTCACATCGGCTATCCATCACCTCGCTACACATATTAGCGGCATGCTAATGCTCGCGGCTTTGTCCAACGTCCTTAATTTTCGAGACGGAGAGAGTGAGTGCTGCAGCTCGACAGTACGCTCAGTCATCATAAACAATAATCCAGGCGAAACTCCCTCTTACCATAAGCACATATATCTCTCCATAATGCGACCCACCTGAGCCTATGCCTCGACCATATGGGAAACAGCAGCAATAATCCTTCAGCCAAAATTCAAAGATAACGTATTCCTACGTACCGTTAAAAACTCTCCCTGATACCTTAGAAATTCCGTCATCCACTATAACATCAAATTTCCCAAAGTAAACTCTGAAATCACCAAATCCTAATTAAAAGCACCCTCTACCACACGAACCCCACGATCCAACAATTCCATGACAATCCTCCTCCACCTCTACTCTTCCGTTGTCTCAAAAGAAAATTCCCAATCGACCACATCCTTCCCCCTAAACATTCAGGCATATCTTAACCCACCTTACCATCATGCCCGCAGACCACATCCTCATATATTCTCCAATAACCAGTTCACCGCCTGTCAACCCTCACCCACCCACACACACAGAGAAAAACCTGATCCACTTCACTTTGTTGCTACCAAAAAGGCAACTACGATAATATTCTCGGTACCTGTCTCCTGAGATACTGCTTGAAAATTTTAGATTCACAAAAATTTCGGTAAAAGGTCCGGCAATAAATTATGTCGTACTTTCCGCCCCCTGACACCCCTCTTTGCCGAGTCTGCCCCCGCAAGATGTGGAATAAAGCCCAGGTATTAAATTTCAAACAAACATTCGAGGAATTTTCAATTTTGTCTAAATACAACAAACCTAGCGAGTAATGTTCCCAAAAAATTATGAAGAAAACGACATTCCGATATTTACTATTCTTTCACATCCAAAATTATTGTATTCAATACCGATCAGTTACAGAAATTCAAACATCTGTATCTAGTTAGCAATTCTAATAGTGATACTTCGCTTTTGTTACATAACTTTCACATTGGATCACTGTTACTGCAAATGTTTCTTTACAAAATGATACTTCAAGATAAATTTACCAAAACCTCTTTCCAGATATATTGAGTTTATCTCCTTCATTCTAGAGGTAAAATAAATGAGTTTCAAAGAACTAATGAGAATTGAAGCAAACAATGAAACAACTGAAATAATAATCACCGTTTCTGAGAAGTGATAGGGAAATTTAATCTTCCTGGTCGAACCGTTAAACTCCTGTGCAAACAGAGTCGCATAAGTGATCCTTAGAACATATAACATGTGGCCGGCGTATTTACACGGAGGTTCCCTTTGTTTAACACGGCTTGTTTAGCACCATTTCCTCTCAATGCGAGGCTAGAAATATCGATCGTTGGCAACACGGCGTGAAACAGATAGGTTTTAACTACCGCCTCAACAAAGATCTAATTCAAAACTATTCTCTGCCGCGGTTTCACACAGTTGCACACGAAAACACCTCCCTGGTAATCTAACACAGTCGCTGCTCACTCAAAATAACGAATAGTGATCACGTTGAAGAAAGACAACGGGAAAGGGTACTAGTTCCTATAATACATTAAATTTACAAAGAAGGAAATAAATGTAATGTTCATAACTCTGTTCGTCTTTAAGGAAACAATAGCCCGAAAACACCTACAAAGTAAAGTTATGAAATTACGTTAGTTGCATTCACATTTCGCACAACTTAATAGGCATACTTCATGCTCTTCTAAGTGTTTATTCATAAATCTAAGAAGGATGCAGGTTGACTTGCTTACTACCCTTACATTAACACTATATTGTAATTTATAATGAATCTAAATTACAGGAAATTATTTTAATGTAGTAAATTTGCGCGACTTATTTTGTGTATGTGTGCGTGGTCAGACGTTTACCCTTCCTCTAACAATGGAAACTGACCTTTCTTCAGATTATGGATGAAGGCTTTTACAGACAATAGGTGTCATCCATCCCTAATTCGTCAAGTCGGAAGCTGGGCGTGGATAATTATAAACAGCTAGTGAGCGTAACTAACGGAAAGTGTATGTTAGGACCCTTCTTTACATTATTAAATACAATTCCACTGCGTCACCATCCCTTATAAAATGAACTGTCCGAAGACCTTTGGTCTGGGGAAACTGACGTAAGTTGCCCATTGAGATCGAATCATATTTAGTATTTATAAGATATTTTGTATTTTAAGGTGTATGTAATTGACAAAGATTCAATACCACCCCTGAACAAAAAATATCACGCTAGCGCCGTAGAATAGAATTACCAGTACTAGACCAAAATTATAAACATTTATTTCTTTTTACAAAAATTATCTAAAGTAAAAAGTGACAGTACTGTTCTATTCTATGTTTTGTAAGAAACAATTAATTGAATGGCGATATAATATTTAAAATAAAGTCATCAAACTTTACAACATTCCGTCAATTTAATATAAAATTTTTAAATTCATCAAGTAGTTTCAAATCACAAGTTTATAAGACTTTCTTCTTTTAAATTATTTATCTAACAGGATATATAGTTGCTGCATATAATTAACTAGATTCAGAAAAATAAATAAGTATCTACAAATTATCAGATGTCAGAGTTATTTTCATAATCAAAACAGAAATAAATAAAATTATAATTTGTATATAATAACTTTATTAAATCAACAGTATTTGAGTTAATTAAATTTTCGAACAACTGGTTATTTACTTAGCATGTAATTTAATAGTATTAATATTTTTAAAAAATTAAAAAATAAATTTTATAAAGATTAAAAAACACAAAAAGACGTTTCAAAATTCGAAACGAAATACGTTCCGTCAATTAATTTATAGGTTTGTAATATTCATCAACTCATTCAAATCTCCAGGTTTAAATCAGTAACATGTTAAACAATTATATTTGTGGAATGATCTTTCAACTGTACGCCATAACTATCTTCAACCGTTAGAATATAAAATTTATTGGTTTAATATAGAGTTTAGGTTTCATCATAAAATACTTTTATTTGGACAGAATAAAAAATAGTCATTGCATTTAATTTGTTACTGATTTAAATCTGGCGTTTGAAATAAGTTAAAATATGAACAGATGTTAATAAAAGTCAATACAAATTGAAATACTGAATTCGAAAAGTCACATTCTTAACGTCATACTGTTTTAACATTTATGTAATATTTGATTAACGGTTGTTTATTGTGTTTCTCTATAAACAATATTATTGCAGACATCCTATTTTGCTCCACACAATCAAACATCGTAGCTTATCGAAGAACGCGGCTCACACGTTCACAGGTTAAATTTGCATGGATGTGTTTGCGCAGCAATAAATTTCGCCGATTATATTCAGATTGCTAAAGCAAAACACACCCATTTCGTGCTCACTGAATATCCATAGCCCTCTTCACTGTCGGCGAGGAAAATTTGATTTGTGCGTACTTCAACGCCACGCGCAAACCTTAGACGCGAAACAGTGATTTTATTAGCACGCGTAGCTTGTGATTTAGCTGCTGTCGGTCCTTATTTCATATACACGAAAGCTATCTCATATTTCTGTGTTGTCTACATTTTTTATGGAAGCGCATGTTTTATAAAAAAAACAGCTCGGGCAATCGATTATATTGCTTGCCGATATTTAATAGTTATATTTATCTTACACTATTTGGGTGCCCGGTGATGCCCGTGGTTTCATTAATTTTTAAGCCGCACCAGTATTTAATTCGACAGTAATCTCTTTATCAACACGTGATTAAACCATCAGCAAGGGCGTCACATTTCTTAAAATTAGTCTTTTACGCCCCCTACTTTATGACGTCATAACCACTGCGGTGAATAGGTATCAAATCGAGTCAAGATATCTTAAATAAGCACATGCATACAGAAAAATATACAGAAACAGTCCCTTATATTGATAAGAAGCTACTTGAAGCGTCTCTTCGATCTGATTTTAGTGAAATAATGTGTGTTGATACATTATCAAAAAAAAATTAGTTGCTTGCGGCCCTCGTCTTTATGTAACGTATCTCAATCATCTGTCCTGTGAATTATAAAAGATTTTTCATGCATATTAACAAATTAAAAGTATCATTACTTAACTAAAATGTTTGACAGATATATTATCTCCGGTCTGAATAGCTTGAAATAATGTGTTCACCCTGCCGTAGCCTGTCAAATGTTAAATAATGCTTAACCGAATTTCATGTCAACAGTTTTTTTTTGTTCTTTGGGTAACAGGCCACATGAGGGTTATCCTCAGGCAGGCAATTCCTCTTTAATAGCAGAGGAAGGGAATTGAAACGGGAGGGGAAATGGAAGTCAGCAAAGTAGCCAAGGGTTGACTAGGATCGTACCCGGTGTTTAACCTTACAGAGATGCAGGAAAAATCTTAGAAAACCTGCATCAGGTATGTCTGGCATTCGGGTAATATTCTCACGCCCTTCCGATTAATAGGAAATGTGTTTGCTGTGAGGTCGCAGCATTTCCTTCTTCATGTCTCCGCCAGTTTTAGGAGACAGTCGACTGATCCAATAGGATCAGCGGACAACTCTTACCGTGTACATAGTACCTAAATATGTGAAGGTGTCTCGACATGTAAGAACCTCCAAAAAACCGGAGATAATACAAGGCATTCCCAAAGGTGAGCCCAGAAATCAATCTGGGGAGAAAAACCTGGGAGAGAAAACTCCCACAGACATCCCATCGGTTATCATCTTCCCATGTCAAGAGTTGGCACTTCAAGAAAAATAGGTAACAATGAATAATTTACTACAAAAAATAGCTTTGTCTTCAGATTAAGGTTTCTTTAGAAATATTATTGCTACTTCTTCGTGTACCTTAGAGTCTTGCTCAACAACTTGAATGCACATAAAGTGCTCTTCGCCATAATCAGGTCCACATGACACGTGTGGGTTGCATTATTTCAGAACTCATGAAGATAGTTTTCGCATTTGGGTTTCTGGTTCCACACGTGCTGCTGCATGGTGATGAAGAAATGGCTTGTAAACAAACGAGGTTGTTCGCCGCACACTTGTTGCTGGATGGCGTGGGAATGCTCGGCATCTCTTCCCAGAAATCACAGCCTTCTTCTCAACTTCTGCCTTCTTCTCGGGAAATTTGTTTCGCGTTTCGTCGAACCGTCACGTCAGGAAACTGGGAAATCTCGGTGAATGTGTTTTAAGTAGCATCCGTTTCGTGGAAAAATAAAGCGTACGATTTAAGTTGGTGGAATCGTCTCATCATTTGTAACACACTTATAATAACCAGCTATTCTTTCGATTAAAAAATATTTATTTATAAAATGAATACTTTGGTCTGCCACCTTGAACGTCCTTATATTATTAACTGTATTCATTGCTTCTATATTATACTATACTATTTAAAAAGTAGTTGTTATATCTACTTTTATTCAATTTCAGAACGATTTTAAATGCCAAACAAGTCAGGACGAAAATAATAACAGTTTTTAGAGTCAAGAAAGGAGCATTGTTGAGGTCTGCGACAGAAAATTTTGACTGTCGTCTGCGTGCTCGATTGTTCGAGCAGTTTACATTGTTTACTTAGATGATTGTAATACAGCGATGAGCTGCAAGTGGTTTAACAATTTTATGAGATTATTAGCATAGAAAGTTTTATTGAAGTTAACGATTAAAGGAAAAATATTTGGTTGGAATAAAGAAGTGAAAGTGAGACTAGATGACTCGTTTATAGATACATTGTATTGTATTTATTACTAGCTGGGGACCTGGCGTTGCCCGGGTATTTATTTATATTATCCCGGTACATTATTTAATTCTTGGTCGGCACATAACTAAACCGACATCGAAAATGTCACAATATGGCCCGCAAATATACTCCCAATATCTCGAGAGACTCCAAAATACACCCGGTACAATAACAGGAATAAATATATTTTCGGTACTCTTACAGAATATAAATTTTCCTCCACTTAATGGTTAAAATTTACTTTATCGCATATTAAAGGTCATAGTGTAACACAGCGACTCGCATTACACCAAACTCGACAGTTTGCTTTTTATTTTCATATTAGCAATTACAAATTTTAAAATTTATCTGGCGCGAGAAATGAATCCAATTTATGTATATATCGTATCGACGATCCAAATACGTTCACTTATCAGCCTCCTGCAACAATAGTTAGTAAGTGAGATAAATGATATAGGAAAGCGTAATAGGACTTATAACTCGCAGTTGGTTTACACGCTGCGGCAATTCCAAGAAATCTTCCCATTGAATTAATACTTTTATTTATATTTATATTATATTAATATTTTTGCAATATATCGGAATTAAATATGCACGAAGATTTAAATTAAAACTCCTTTTTTAAACCCTTGAATTTTCATTATAATCCGTTTAGACGTTTCAGAGCCTATTCGAGACAAACATACGAACAGATAGATAAACAGACAATTTTATTTATTTGTATAGGTTACTACAGGTGGTCATTTTCTCGGTGGCAGTTCTTTGATAAAATTAAAATAAAAAGACAAATTGACGATAAAGTAAAACACCAAAGGATAATTGACCGAAAAAAAGAAGAGGATATTAAAAATATTTCGCGACCCATTTTTTTTAATAAAGAAGCACCTAACTTTCAGTGTTTCTAACAGAATTTACGAAAACATAGTTGTGAATCGACAATCATATACAAAAATTCCAGTCGCATAAACCAATAATTCCATCTTGGACCGAACAGATCAATTTTTTAAATTGAAAAAGTATAAAACAAGCACTTACGGTTTGTACTTCATAAGTGAACATATAAATAGATGAAAAATATAAGACAAGTTTTATGATTCAGGTTTCAATTTTTATATTAATTGATTGTATAAAATAGACAAGACTTAATATATAAAGCTACAGAAGTTATCTTATGCTGCTTTAAATGTTTTTGAGATCATTTCATTGTGGAGTCCTTGACTGACTTTAATATCGTGTGTAATGTAAAAAAGTGTGTATATGTTTATACTTCATCTGACCGAAACAGGTAGTGGTATTTTTCAACATTAAGTTGGTTGGTTTTCTTTTCATGTCGGTGTCTGTGTTTTGGAGCCTAAATTTAAACATGTAGTCAATAGGATGCTGGGTCTATAGTATATATTTTTGTATCATAATAATTGAATATCGGGCATTTATACGGCTCAAATCATAGAAAAATGAACGTGATAAAATATGACGTTGTATATTGCCAACGCTGTTTCGCCTATAAATCCCCAATGATACAATGAATCATATTACTTTTCTATTTGAGTATTGTTTGCATCGTCCACGTAACCATTGAAAGTGAACATTTAACAGAAAATTAGTGAGTCAACTATTGTCTAGTTTTATTTGTATATAATCGAATAAAAATCATAAGCAAAGTTTCATAATTAATTAAATTAAAATTGAGGATTAAACAAAGGTACTACGCAATGGTCTGATTAGATTCCTTCTAAATTATAAAAATAAAATACCTACAATGTCTATATTTGTATACCGCAGAAATAAATTTGTTAACCTGGTTAAATAATTTATAGTTAATTGTCTCAGTACGAGAACTATATACAACTTATTTTACATCTGAACTGTTCCACCTACTTAGATTTATTTTTAAGCAGTTGAAATCATTATTGTGATTTAGATGCATTTTGTCAAGAGAAATATTTTCCTTTACGAAAATTCAGACCCTTCATTCGTCAAGTTGGCTTCTTGTTTTAGGGTTCTATATTCTTTGAAGTTTACTATATTTATAACTCAGTTCCTGGTATCGTTATTTTAAAATAAATATTATCCAGTAGAGACCAAGTTATTATCTCATCCCTCATCATATTTTCTTAGAATTCCACAAGAGAAACTTTTTTTTGTCATAATATGACGCGAGTTAGTCGCGATCGTATTAAAGGAGACGCGTCTAAAAGCAGTTTTTCATTTAAGCGACAAAGAATGAATCTGAAAATCTTTTTAAAAGTGCTTTTATGATTTCAAGCAGACAAGTATCATCGTACAATGTCGTTTTTTGCAAGAAAGTAGGAGGTAAGCTTTGAGAAATTTGATATGAAAAATATCTCTTTCACGCCCGAGATTATTTTACAGTTTTAACACATGATTTTTGTCGTATATTACAACTCTTTAGAGATATTTATAAGATAAGACGGAAAAGTTTAACTCAATATCATCGTGTTCAACGATTTAAGTATATTTTCAGATAAACCATCAACAAATTCAGGAAAAATATTGATCGTAGAACATAAAAATAACTGAATCGCTAAGACCGGCCCTCAAAAAGAGTTGAATGCGTGTCTTTAAAATTAAACTTTTTACATTCCTAGAAGATTATGTTGATAAATACTGTTGCGAAAGGTTTTGAAGCAAATAGAAACAGAGAGCAGGAAAATAAAACCGATAGAAGGAGAGACAGAGCTCTGGCGCCGTTGAATAGTAAACCGGCGAGTCTGTTACGCAACAATTGTGACGTCAGTTTAGAAGAGAATTTCTCAGAGAAGAATTAAAACGAGGAAGGGAAAGACAGAAACTCGGCTGGACCTTCACCTAACCAGCAGACATTACTTGACATTAAAATTATAATGCAATAAAATTTTGCAATAGTAAATATATAAGTAAATAATATAATACGAAATTGTATTAATCTAGACGCTCTCAAGTTCAAAAAATTGGTGAAATTGTTTTTGGGAACCACAGTAGTTAAATGGAGGTTAGTAATTTGAGACGAAATTTGGAAAATATGCAAAAAATTTATCACATTTCAGAAGCACGGCAAATTGATTGAAATTATGTTAATTTAATTGAAACGATATTTGTGTGAAACGGAAAGTGACGGGTTCAGGGGTTTCGCTGGTGGTAATAAATTAGTCTTTTCGTCCAGATATTTGTTTTTGGTAATTTTATGGTGATTGAAGTAAATATTGAAAAGTATATTAGTAAAAATTGGCGATTCTGGGTCGACAATACTTTCAAAACAGAAATTATATCAATAAGGTGCAGAAGGACTTTTAATAATGTATAAGGTTTCTAGCTAATTTAAATATTCTCAAATATCTTACAAATTAATTTAATGCCTCGTCATTAATAAAAACAAAAGTTATTTACAGATTGAGGATAGTCAATGGCTAAAAGCTTCGGTTTTATTAATGATGAGGCAATAAATTAATTTGCAAAATATTTTAGGACATTTTAATTGGCTATAAACCTTGTATCTTAGAAATTATATATTCCTGTACTATCGAGATCCAGAAATATGTTCTCATGTTGAGCTGCCTGGAGATAATAGCTAAATATATTTTTTGATTAGTAATTAATCTATATCTACATTATAATATGATAACAACTGATGAGTTTCACTTTTGGTATGTGGTCCACCGTGCATTATGTTTCGGAAAAGTTATTATGCGCGTTTCACATTTTGCTTGGTGGATTTTATGGGATTTCACGATCGGCCGTTTTTTAATTATCAGAATAATTTACAAGGGATTCAGTCATTATTTAACTACTCCAGAAAGAGGTAATGAAGGCTCAGCGTATCCACTTTTTGTCTCCCATACAACCGGACCTGTTTGTACCATTTACCTCTTTTGAATACATCAGAGGGGAGGCGAGATGCATTCAAGGAAATACAATTGCCGTGAATGTGTCTTGTGTTCGAGATGACACATGCGTTAAACGGAGAGGACGGTCAATGCAACAACTCCATGTGAGTTCTCAATATAAAGGGTCGTCCCACGAATAAGCATCGCCCTCCATTAACGTCTACAATGGAACCTTGTGTTACGGAGCGAGAGATGTATTAACATCGATCCTGTGCGTGTGTGTGTGAACACGGTCACTCTCTAGAGAACTGAATAAACGGGGCTGCAAATGAAAACGGCTTATTCAAGGCGTCGTATTTCAGATCAATTAATTTTGCGAATATATTTCGGACACTGGCCTCCTGTCACCAATCGTTAGCCATCAACATCTGCTTTACTGGAATTTTATTGGCTAATCTGGACAGAAAGCAACTTGTGATGTTATACTGGAACGTCTTTCGTTATAATAATAAATGAAAGATTGAAGCCGTTATTGCATATAATTATCTGATCTGTTACTGCAACTAGATCGACACTTACAGGCAGCTATGAATAAAATAGAATTATAAGATACTAAATTTCTTAATTTCATAAATTATTAAGTTCAATTGACATCACTTTATATTTTCTTATTCGCTTTGTGATTATTTATAGAGTGGGCTGTATCTGTATATAAAAAGAAGAATAGGGGACTGTATTAGTTATAGTCTTTATAGTGTGATATTAAAATATAAACAAATTTGTTCATTACAAATGTTATAAACTTTATATATTCTACTTAAATCAATCTAATTAATTTTTAATTATTTTGTTTTGTACCAAACCGCTCAATGTTTAAACGGTAAGCGGTGTTTATGTATTCTACGGAAATAAAGGAGAACTATAGTGTGATAAGTGTTCAAAATAATATATATATAACCGATTGGTATCAAAAATCTACATATTCAGGAATAATTCTTAATTAGATGTCGAATCACCCCATTCATTGCTCAAAAGAAAGCCATGGTTTAGATAAGACTGTCAAGTTGTCACACCACAAGTACCGCAGAAAAAATCTAAATAAAGTTACCAATATTCTGTTACTAAATTCATACACAATCAATTTCATTAACAAACGTGCTAAAATTAGATTGAATAAAATCAGGAGTTCCGACAATAATTTATCTGTTAAAAATATTGACAGAAAAATTTTCCCGACATCCGTTCTTTGCGTCTTATACTGAATTTTGAAATTAAATTCCTATATACTGAAAAATAATAATTCTTTTTGATTCTGCATTGATTTCATTACGAATGTAAAATAAATCATAATAATTTTCCAAATTAAATTGTAAGGGAATGGAGGTAAAACAAATAATAAAAAGATTGGAAATTAGCATTTGTTTTGTTTAGGGGTAAAATTTATTCAAGAAAATATCAGGGAACTTATCACCAACTGTTCTCAAACATAAAATTAAATACGTTAATGTTAATATATTATGTCAAGAATTGAAATCCTTCGAATCAGTTCCTATGTATTAAAAAATCAAGACAGGATATGAATTTGAATTGGAAAATACAATCTGGGGAAATCTCTAAGCACAAAATTTTATTAATCAATATATATATATGCCTTATGACGTAAACATTTCAAGTATAATTTTATAATTTCGATTAAATATTCATTCAAATTTCGATGTATATCGCAACACGAAGCGACAGACTTTTGTCAACACATCAATCATTGCTAGTATCGATACAAGCGATAGATTGACATCGATGTTCATTTTAAAGTTACTTGACTGCTTATGGACAGAATTCAATTTTAGCTGGAAAGATTTTTACGATTATGACGATTATTCAGGGTTATGTAAAATATATAGAATATATTAACTCAACAGAACGTCGGAATACATTCAGTTGCCGAATTTATCTAAATAGATTGTTATCTAAAATATGATTGCAACTGATCAAATTTACCTTAAGGTGTGTGTTGCATTGGTGGCCAATAATTATAAAATTATTAACCTTACATTCAATTTTTAAATTGTATACATTAATTATAATAATTTTACGAAAAATCTTTTGGAAAAAAATGAATACTTCTCCTTCGAAACTGTTTATCACCTTTGATATTGTAAAAATGAATAGGTATTTTAGTCAATAATTATCTATACTTATAAATAGTTCCTCTAATGATATACTGAACACGATAAATTCAAAAGAAGACTTAGAAGTACTTTTCAATTCATATACATGTCAATAGTGAAATTTATTTCACTACATTTCGGCTTCACTTGGTGTACCATAAGAAGAATTTGAAATTTCTTTTCATCTGACGAGGTACGAAAGAAGGAAATGAAACTTCGTGTTATTTTTATTAATATGTACTATATTTTTTATTAAAATTCATGTAAATGCTGTTATGATAATTTAGTAAAATTACCGTAAAAATTCGTATATTTATGAAAATATTAATATGTTTGAAACGTAAAATTAAAAGTAAATATGAGCATCTTCTCTGAGACTTCTTAACCGCTGAATGCAAAACTAACAACGAGAGTCGCCTAAAACTTGGTCAGACGGAAATATGATGTAAAAAAAAATGTGACCGTATGATACAAATTGGCGTCAACGGTAACAGGATAATGCCGAAATAATTAACGGAGCGAGGTAGGATGGATTTTTTAGTACGCGAATTCGCCGCCCACAACCTTCCATGCAGAACTGTAGATACAGTCAACGTCACGTCCTTTCAATTAAGAATATTTCGCTACACAAATAATACCATTTATTCTGTAAATCTGACTAACCTTGAAGAACGTCTACGATTCAGAAGCTCTGACGTTATAAAAGTTTCTTTCCAGAGACGACTTTGACCCAGTCTATGGATTCAACATGGTGCAGGTAAAATGCACTTCAGCCATCTTTGGGCTAAAGACCTTTTTACGACCCAGGGCTTTCACAAGTTAAGGTTGCAGACGTTCATCTTCTTGGCTCCAGTGTTGTTACAACAGCAAAAGAAAATACTTCAGTTGAACAATTTATTGATTCAGTTACTCTAAATATGTCATTTATATTTTATTTATCTTCGACACAATTTCCTTGCTTAGTAATAAATTATAAGCTAAAATAAAATTAATAATTTAAACAACGTCTGAATTATGTTAAATTAATATTAGTATAAAATGGCCAACGGTGGAATACTTATATATAAATATTGAATGTTACATTTATTACAATACATAATTGAAAGTTAAATAGTAGTTTCATGTTTCTCTTCAGGATATTCGATTATGTACAGTAGAACAACTGACAGCTCAAACTAACAAGTGATATGTGGTGTAATATCTTATGTAATTAAGCCCCACTGTTGGATGACATAACGTAATAATCATCTCATTTATATTTAAATTATGCAAGCCCCAGCAGTTGGAAACCAGAATTTAATAGTTATATAAATTTCATATCTATTATTTAACCATTGTAATAATGGAAAAATAAATAATAAAAAAGAGCTTTGGAAGGTAAAAGTGGAAAACTGTACAGCGGATCCTAGTTTCTTGGTTGACTGGTGATCCTGGATTCAACGCAAAGGTAGCATGTGCCGGGTGGCATGTGAAGCGGCAGACCTCTGATGTGGTTCAGGAAACGTGTCTCACTTTCTTTTCCTCGTGCCACTTGCAGTCATATCGCGACTCCTCTTTCCAGTCCGACCTTCCGTTTCGCTAGCTCCTCTCTGATCTCTCACCTCCAACTCTCTTTTCCGAATTCTTTCATCTGAATTGTCTCCAGTAACAAAGATGTAATAATTATTTTGACAAAAAAATTTGATTAATGATCGATTACTACAATTACTCGATAACCGATGGTTCAATTATCAACAATAATCATTAACGAGGTTACAGATTGCAACAAACGCATTAAAAGGGAGAGTATCAACAATGGCAACATCGAGGGAACGTTTTAGAGAAACATATAGAGGCTGTCTTTAGGATGACGGCCCGTGAAAAGAGCCACAAGCTCAATAAGATTATGATAATTCCGTCAGCAAAATCTCTCCCGGAGCCATATTATGGAGAGAGAGAGAGAGAGAGAGAGAGAGAGAGAGAGAGAGAGAGTAAGCGTTCACGATGATCTTCGGAACATGATACCGATTATCATAGGCACCGTACGCTGTTGAGTAGATTCACGTAACTAAGATTAGATTAGAGCACAGCTGTATTGAATCAGATTTGTTTTTTTCTACAATTCTTTGCACGGTGCTTCCGGTCGTATTCGCTACTTTGACGACGATAACGAGAATCCCGCGGCAAGTTGTGTTGATCACTTACGATGTTCCCCTTGAAGGGATGGAGAATTTACAACATTCTTTACACAACATTTCCCTCATTTTCAGTCAAGCTAGTTGTAACTAATGTCTTCTATGTACCAACGAAGGTAAACCTCTCATTTTTTAGTGTTAATACTACCCTTCAATATATCTGGAGTTCATGTTCGGCGGTCGAAGACCTTTCGCGTACGGTAAGAGTTGTCCGCTGATCCCATAGAAACAGTCGGCCAACTGCCTCCTAAAACTGGTAGAGACACGGAGAAGGGAATGCTGCAACTCCCGTCATTCGGAAGGGCGTGAGAATAGTACCCAGTAGCCCGACGAAACTGATTCAGGTTTTCTAGGGCTTTTTCTAGATCTGTTTTAGGTTAATCACCCGTCAACCCGTGCTCTACCTACCACATCTCCCCTTTCCAATCTTCTTCCTTTCCTGTTAAAGGGGAGTCCCCCTCCTCCCTTCCCCACAAAAAAAATAAGCACCGTTTTGTAAATTAACAGACTAAATTCACTCGATCCCTATATATATATATATATATAACAAAAAATAAAGTCGCGAAAGGGCAATTGGGTATGATGATGGAGGTTGCTAATTCCAACAGCTGCGTCTCTCGATAGAGAATTGAATTGTCAAAGAACCGAACGAATTGGATCGGAGATTTGTGGCAGATTGGCGATCGATCGGCGTCCGACTCAGGACATATGTTTACGTGAAAACTCGGCCATAGTTCACTTCCTCAAAGGTAATTTACAACCGCGACAACCTGTTATTTTAGAAACTATTTATAACTTGAGTGCCGCTTTAAGTGTAATAATCCCTTGATACGCCATGAGCCCGACTTCCTTCAAGTTTACATTCCTGTAGATCTCCCGATTGGTGAATATCTATGTTCCTTTTAAAGTAAAGACAATGCTGTTACTTTTTATGGGTAAAAGCGTTGTGTTAAAAGCACTATTTATTCAAAAACCAGAACATCCATTCGTAATATGAAGGTATTAAAAGAGTTTTCTCTGAGATTTACGGCAGCAAATGACGCATGTTACACTCTCAAGCTCCTGTAATTCTCCGCGTTTCTATCTCACAATTTCATTAATCAGCGCTAATGGCCATTAAATGCCGAAGTACCGTTTAGCCCGTAATCAATCACTCGTCTCAGAATCCCCATTTAATTGGTTGACGTCACGGCAAAGTGTGATCTACTGCGAGTTCTACAGGAAAATGCACGCACCTAAATTACACATACTTTGTAGTTTACACGCATATATTCAGTTTCTGGTTACAGTATGTCGCTGAAATAAACTAGAGTTTTTGCTACTCTATTTTTGGAAGCCTTTGCTAAAACGCACAACGTTTCGGCAAATAGTCTCGCCATCGTCATCAGTCATGACTGCTGCTGGTATCCGTTGAAACGTTGTGTGTTGTTACCCGGATGAGCCTGAAAAGTGTTTGTTGAAAGTATTCAGCCATCATCAGTTTGCTATACTTTATAAAACAGGTCATATTTTTCAGATCAAATTGCAATCCAGATTTCGTGCCTGGGCTGTAAGGTTGATGGGAATGCAGACGAAGAGGTCTATGAATAATTCACGAATCACCCGAACAAGACTCCTGGTTTACGGCCTGACAACGTCTCCAGTATCCTGCGATTCTACTATGAAAAACAAACGAGAATTCCCACAAGAATCCTTGCCCTAGGGTAGTCTTAATAAAGTTGATTTATTTAAATGGAAAAGTTTAAGATAAGTCGAGCAGGATTCTTCCAAAAGTTCACAGTATAAGGTAATTATTCAGACAACTTTGAAAAAATAATAAAACGTCTGTGGCAAAATTTAAATACAGGATTACAAACCTTATATTTAAACAAAAACGTTTACTGGATTGATTTTTACTCGAAAGAGTTACTTTACAAATCCTCAGATGTGGTTTATTAATGATTGAAACTAGAATTTTCAGGGCAATGGATACGTAATTTTACACCACGAAGCGATTTATGAATCTTGCGTTTAAGAATAAATTTAAAATTCAAGAATGACGTCAATTAAGGAAAGATTTGAAAGGTGAATATTTGTTTATTAAATAAAATTTTAATTCAAAATAACTATCATCATTTAGGTCGATTTATTGTAAACAAAATCACTTTATTAATATTCCTATTACAGAGTCGTAATATTATAAAAATTTTAAAAAGTCAAGAAATCGCAAAAATTTAAAACTCCGATACGATTGAACAATGTATTGTTAAGAAGAGGAAACACTCGGCTTGGATCGGTCCCAAAACGATTCAGCCTTAATTCACTGATCTCCAAGGTCACTAAACCTCACTGCAGGTCATTTTTTCTTCTGAAGTTGTTTTTAAACACTCAGTTTGTCTACTTCCAGCAACAATGATCGAACTGCGGAAACGCATAACAATAGCCGTGGAGTAATTGCTCAAGACAAGTAAAGTGTGGTACGAATTTGAGTATCCCATACATATATATATATATATATATATATACTGTGTATCACAATGAGGGCATATTGAGCACATTTTAGTAGTTTCTTTTGTATTTTCCTTCATTACAAAATTAACAATTATATATGTTCATTATCTTTCAAAATATACACTCGTCAAATCGTTTGATTATTTCCATAACATCCAGTACTTCTCAAAACTGTAGTACATAATTAAGGCTTAGTAAATAAATAAATATTTTATTTACTATAATTGTGTTTCTCCTGGTTACTCAGAGGAAAATTAAAGTCTCAATAAATTTTCCATAAGTACAGTATTTCTGAAAATTGAAGAACTTTCAGCTAAACGCCACAATCATCGTGATCTAAATTGAAATGTTTTAGGTAGAAACCTAAAACTTAAATATACAATACATACTCAAAATTATTAAATTTCACGTTCACCGTTAATTATTTGGAATTTCTGCACATAATAAATATACTAAGTGTATAATAATAATTTCAGAGGAATGATCTAATATAATCAAATAACGTATTGAAGTACCTTCCACAAAAATAATCTCCATTTATTGGTTTGTTCCATGATAATGTAAAAGTGGTGAATTTGCAGGTTTAAAATAGAAATAAAACTATTTCTTTCTCCAGTGTCTGTGTGTTTATAATGACTATATTTTTTTATTTAAATTTGTTACTTTCTTTACAGAATACTGTGTGTGTAGGATATTTGCCTTTGACGGGTAGGCGTTATAATTTTTCGTGCGACACAGAACTTACGATCCGTATTTTGACGTCGTTTATTGACCTCGCCACACACACAGAAATAGACGGAGTTGGTCAAAACAAGGGGAAAATTACGAGATGATGCGATATGTTTCGCGCAAGTGGCGGCTAGGACTTAAAAACAAGCATTGGTCTGACACAAATCGCCAATCTTGTATTTTACAAGTAAATCTTGAATAGTATGAACATTTTCGATTTACGATATAAGCGATAACAATTAAAATATAACTAAACCGTATACGCCTCAATATGGCAACAAGAGCTGTCTGCATTCATATGACTGATAAATTGCACTTGCAATACAGTATTATATTTCAAACGATTTCGATAACGTAAAACATCATACAGAGAAATCTAAAACCCATCTCAACGAAACGTATTTCGCACAATTTGCTCATTAATTCTGAAAAAAGAAACATTTTCAAATGTATTAAGTAATTTAGTAAATATTACAACACTATAATTTTTTTTCTCATTTTTCGATAGGAAAAATTCCGATTAGTTGCTTGATTTAATTCTTCCTTTAATTTCAAACATGTGAACACCCAAATGTTGTGCTCATGTAAAATTTCTTTCATCAGTATATACACTAAAAAATAAAAATAAAACGGAGCAGAATTTTGAAATTTAAAAAAAATCTCAAACCGTGTAGTCTGCATAGCTTTACGACTACAGAGAAGGATAATATATGCCTACTGTGACGGCTCGTTATGGAAATAAGATTTTAATCTCAGATCCGTCTCTAGATAATTTTCATTTAAATAATGTATAAAGGTGTGTTCTGTGAATGCTCAATATAAAAATTAGGTTGCGTCAAAGTCTACAATTATAATTACGACAAACTTAATATTAACATAAAGTGATCCCGCTAATAACAAAACCTAAATATATTAAATCTGATGGAAAATTATATGAATAAATAATAAAACAAATAAGGGCGAGCTTTTATAAAATTTGCTTTTTTATATGTCTCTAAATTACAAGGGAGACCATCTAAAAGCAAAATATGTTAATACTGCGAGCCAATAGTTATATACACAATTTCAAAACCTTCATATGAAGTAGGACACGTTTTAGAGTTAATAAAATTTCATATATAGGTATGTAGGTAATTTTAACCTTCCTTTCTAACAATTTCTTCATTCTAAGCAAATAATAAGTTCCAAAATTGTCGTCAGGAGAAACGTCATTCAATTTCAAAACGTAAATTTCAGTGGTTGTCGGATGTCATTAATGCAATATGTGAAAGTACTCCAAAGTAGAGATAAGCTTTCGGTAAATGATTTTTTCCCTGAGGATCACGATTTCAGGTGATGATAAAACACAGCGATAAATCAAGTAAACGTATGAAGTGTTGAGTGTAATTAATTAACGGGGTGTCAATTTAATTAGAGAACAGAAGACGAAAATATTAAATATTGCCAATAGGTAAAATTTTGTAAAATTATCAATGTTTTGAATATACACACATGTATATATAATTATCGAAATTGAAGATCATAATTGGTGGGATCTCAGCATCCCTGTAAATTTCGATGTTTTTCTTCAAATAATTAAACAAAGCAATGGGGACGTGGATAAAATTGTTAACATGCATTAAAAATTGAAGATTAAAAACCGTCTAGCCAATTAAGTGGAATAGTTTCTGAAGTGGCCGTTTTGGACCATCACCTCTCCACGACATCAGTAGAAGCAAGATTTAAACATTGTACAAGCTAACAAATGGCCTTAAAGAATAAACTGTAATAAATAAATAAATAAAATTTAAAAATTTCATTTTATGTTTGCTGTGGTAGTCACAAATTCCATGATGAGTGTAGAGAGACGCGGTGAGTTGTCTTTCCTGATATGAGAGAGATGAAGCATATAGACGGACCAGTTGTTTCAATAGATTAACGATGACATCGGGAAGAAGTAGAGTAATTTTAAGCCGTGTAGTCTGGTGATCTTCCATTGGTTCATTAGAAGGAATGCTAGATCCTCTCAGTGAAGTAGAAGGGTTTTTGATATATCTTCCCCTGTTGGGTGATCATTTACACCGCGGCACATCCAGATAAACATCCTGAATGTCGGCGTGGTGCTTGGGGTGACGCTCCTGCGTCTGAATCTTTTCTTTGCACAAGTGTTGAAATTGCTCTGGCTTGGCGATGCCATATCTATTCGTGTTCGTGTGATATGAGATGACGTTCCGACCCATACGCTAGTTTCCGAGAAGGTTCTCAGGAACTTGCGCGATAAGATAAAGAAGACCTGCGACGCGGGGGAGAAGAGAGAGGAAGAGCCCTTACCTTGCGAGCGGCGCTAGCGGGAACTGCGGTCGTGGAATCCTCCTCGATGGAAACACATTGCACCCAGCCGGATGTAGCACTGAGGTCCGCAAGCACGCACTGCCACACACAGACTGGAGGCTCAGCGCCGCGCCGCAGGACAACCACGGCGAGGGCGCGCATGCGTACCAACCTCACGCAACCTTGTCACTTCCATAATCCTCCCTTCCTGCTTCCCATTCTCACACAATCTCGTTCCCTCACCCCCCATCCAGATACGTTCCATATTTCCGAGACTCACCTTCACAATTCCAACTTTTATAGTCTCTTGAGATTCACCATTCAGCTTTGTTGGACCATCGCCCCTGCAGCCTACCTTGCCGACTACCATTGGTCTCTATCAATTTCTTCTCCCACCAATTAGCCTATGAGTCAATTTCGTATTCTGGTGATTGTTTCCCCCGTATGAGGAAAACAGCAGGTAGCAGCGCCTGCTCTTCGAGCAGGTAGTGAATAACAGCGTTGTTTTGATCAAATATAAATATATTATATTCCAAATTATATTTTAAAATTTTTAATGTACATTAATTCTACGCTGCATTACAACACAAATAATCTAATTCTGTAAATTGTAGATGCTTATTTATATGCGTATTAATTAACAACTGAAATGGTCCCAGAGTTAGTGACGAATCATTTTTATTTGAGTTTGAATTAAATTTCCTTGCCTCACTTATGACCGATCTATTGTGTTTTATCCATTCAAATAAAGTCAGATTAATCTCTATTTTATTTGAAATTATAATTACAGTAATGTTGAAAATAAGCGGCGTAAATATCAGTGCTATATCTATAACAGATTCTGAGAAAAATGTATCTAAAAATAACTATTTTAGCATTCCGACTCCCCTTAAACACATAACTATTATATATATGCCAGAAACGGGCAGAGGTTTTGTGTGGGCTTACGAAACTAAATGGGAATCACTTGGTGATTTAGGAAAAATGCTAGACTTGGGGAATTCTACAAAGCTTACACAGACAAACTAGCCTGGTCAGAAATAAGGGAGCGGCTAAGCATTCCTAATTTCTTTCTCTAAAACCGACCATAATTACAAAATATAGGAAAGGGACCAAAGAACGGATATGGGAAAAATATTCCTTCGTAAACGGGGTGATAAGGGACTGGAATGCTTTACCTGCAAGGGTCCTATAAGCTTTCCCTAAGAATACATGTGTTTTCAAAAAAAGTTAGAAACACTGAAAAGTTAGGTGCTTTTTTCAAAGAAAAAAAAGGACGTAAAATATTTTAAAATTGTATTTTTAAAATTTTTTGTGTAATTTATCTTTGTTCTTTCAGTTTATCAACAATTTATTTTTGTAATTAAATTTTATCAACAAACTGCCGCCGGGCAAATTTCCACCTTTAGTAATAATAAATACAAGACATAGCATCTTATCTTAATCAAAATAAAATTGACTGTGTGCGGTCCAACGCGTCGTATTTATATTCCCTTCCTATGCTATTAAAAGGGTTGCCTGTTTCAGGTTCACCCTAGTGTAGTCTGTTAACCCAAAACAAATATATATAAACTTACTTAAATAAATTAATCATTAAATTTACAAGTTTCTTCAATGACGAAACGATGCATCAACTACCTTTTGCTTATAAACACAAATCTCTGTTTATATGTAAAATAACTCAATATTGGTCTGTTTTTATTTATGTTCCCTACATAATTCTAAACTCAAGGAGCAATTTCAACCAAATTTTGCACACATGTTCTTTGGGACTCGAAAATCGGCATAGTTGGGCGGAAATTTTTTAAAATGCAAATCGGCCGGGATTTACGTCAAATAAATACTTTTCTGGGTAAATTACTTTCCGCGACACTATTTTTATCCATCCTACCCGAATTCCATATAGAATTATATATATTAGGCCCTTACGTAGCCTGCGTGTATATGTGCGGCGGCGGCGAGAAACAAAAAGTATAACTGAAGTAAGATGTTAGTTACATTTAAGCATTAATATCCCGGGAATTTCCAGACACTCAACTAGTAGTACATAAAATATAAACTGTCGACTTAAGTAAACGAACTTATGATGCTTCCGACAAAGAAACAATTTGGACTTACAGTATTGAAGCATGACGGATCTTCCTCGGTAAGCTGTATGTTCCGATGATGTATACTCAATATTATTTAACCCTCTAACCATCTAATATTCTACAACAAAAGCAGTAACTTGATTCATAAATCGTATGGAATTCTAATTACTAAATATCCTGTTTGTCAAGTGAACGTTGTGCTACTGCAGTCTCAAGACCTGTGGCTCAGCAGCTACTGATACCGTTTACTACTTGCCTGGAAATCAATAGCGAGACGATAATATTGCGAAGGAAATGATGACACAACTGCCTCTTTACCTTGAAAATCTTGTTATTTTATTGCCACCTGAGGTGTAATAAATTCCAATGGTCGTGTGAATCATCGGTAGACAAAAACTTTTCTCCTCCAACAGTAATGGCAATGTTACATCATAAATCTTGCGAAATGTTTCAATGCGAGAAACACAAAAATGATAGCTATCTAGAATAATGGTATCGCTATTACGCATTATTATGGCATTACGCGATTGGTAGGAACTTGAATGCACCAATCAGACCGGGACAAACAGTGACGCCGAACAATCACAATTAATTTATAGTCTTGAGTAATACAAAGCCCATTCACTACCACAGTACTTGGAACCTACCAGTATCTTTCTATTTTAATCCCACAGTATGCGTGTGACGTGTCCTCAATCGGAAAAGTAAAAGAAAAAAGATTACACAACTTTAAGCTAGTGTACGAGTAGTGAAACGTACCTTTGATAAATTTCTAGCAACGACCAGGGAAATATGAATTGTAGATCTGCGCTTTAAAAAGAACACATTAAAAGCAAACAATGTCCAATTTTCTTTCCAACTGAAAAGATAATTAAGGCTTTCTTTAGATATAGTATAAAATTTTTCAAAAAGGCAAAGAGGAAACTCATTTAACCGAAATGGGGAAGTAATACTTTTTTTAAAGACATGTTTTTACCAAACTCTTTAAATCTCAATAGTAGTTTTTGTACTCATAAAAGGTTAGCTTTTAAAATAAAGTTAATGGTTTCTGTGGGCGTAGCTATAGAATATCCATTGAAAGTAACTAATTCAAAAACTGAGAATCCTCAGAAAATATTCTAAATTTACAGTAACTAAAAACGCGAGCAAAATAATTATTTAATAATTACTGATTGAGTTTTAATTTGTCTAATACTGTAATATCTACATTTCAGGGGTCTTATATACATATAAAAATTAAAATGAAATTATTTATAATGCAAAAATCAATTTAAATCAAATATTTAGAGGACCTTGAAATATATATTAGAGAATAAAAACTTTCCCAGTTGATATTTGTAATAAATCATTTTTGACGACGGTATTTGTCGAAAATAATTTTTAATTATTTTCCCGGATAATTATGCAAACTTTTATTCTGTTAATTGACAGGTAACGCCTCCATTTCATCATTATTAAAATTTTATTATAGTGAAAATAATTTAATCAAATATTATTTCGTATATGACAAAAAAAGGTGATAAGGCTGGTTTTAATTAATTTTAATGTGATAAAACGGATTTGTTGGTGAAAATTTGTCACTTTCGTAAACGCTATTTGTCTCCTAGTCCCAGACGTTGGGTCGAGTTAACAGAAAATCAGTGGAGGTTCGCAAGATCGTAAGTATGCGAGAAGAGTCCCAAGATCCTTAAATTTATTGCCTTTGTTGGGGGAACCTCCAAGTCGAGAATACTTCTTCACGACTGAAACCATTACCTTGAGTCCATTAAGTCGTCCACAAAGGGCTACAACTGGAGGGGACGAGAAGAAAGAAAGAAAGAAAAAAACAGGAAACCGAGTAACGGTAGTTAAAGCTCTCTGGAAGATCGTCTGCGCGTCGGCCAGCCACAACGTAATCACCGGCTTAATAATGTTAGGTTCGTGTTACCAAACGAGCCTCTCAGCACATCCTCCACTTAATAGCACGAAAATTAATCTACCAGTCGTGTTACTTCCAGCAAATTCGCGTTAAAAATTAACCCCTTTGCGAACACAAACACTAATTGCTAAATCTATTCGTAATCATTTTTACACTAGTTTACTTATTGTATCGTTATGCCCGGCTCGATGAAATAAACAAAACGCTGATGACGTCATTATACGTCACATCCGAAATAAAATTTTTACTCTTTTCCTCGGGGTTAATACATGGTTTCACTTGTAACCAATTAATCTACTATACACGTAAATGAATAACGTTTACATAAATTTTCACAAAATATTAATCCAACTTTAAATTGTCCAAAACAGTTGACAAAATTTACGAATCAAATGATTTTACTCGTGGTGAAAAGATATTTACACAGTATTCTTTGTTATATGCTCCAAAATCTATTTCCATGGATATATTATATTTATCAAATGTCTTTCTCCTTGTACTATCAATTTAAAATTAGAAAAAGACGCTTTTATAACCTCCATCAGATGTCCAGAGATGACACACCTCCCCGCCAAAGGTGATATCATTTCTTCCTCCGCCTTAGGCAAAGACATGTTTCCCCTGTTGTAACTCGACATACTAAGACTAACCATCAATTTCTCCCACATCTCAAAATCCAATAATATTTCTAGTGTCACCTCTCGCAAACAAACAAATAAAATATTCTGTTTTCTTTACATTTTTCATCTTTCCGTCACTTTCAAGGCTTATTATTTCTTACATTTCTGGAATACTTCAGGCGATCAAGCACTTCGAGAGATCTGATTTCTTTTTCTTTTAAATTGTTATTTTAGTTTATGGTCGTACGAACGTCTTGGTTATTAGTGACTGTGCACGATTAGGGGAACTTATATCCATGTAGAGGTATCATAGTATGGTTTATCAAACAACACAAACGTCCAAGCCCATGTCAGGATTCGAACCCAGGACCTTTGTTGTTCGAGGCAGTGATGCTAGCCACTAAAACAAAGGATGTGGGCCAAGATTCCTTGTTAGTCATAATCTTCGCTCGCTTCGTAAATGCTTTCTCTGTCAATGTTATCTCTCCTCTGATTTCCTTTGTGTGATAAGGCCTCCTGAGTACCGTAGAAGCTCGATTGACCGCCAATCACAGTATCGGAGATTTAACGGATAACAAAAATATTTTTTTATTTATAAAAAAACAAAAATTTTTCCATTATGATGATATAACTTGAATGCGCACTAAATATTTATACTTTTTAATCACTTCCTTATTTCATTTTTCAAACAAACTCATTACCACTCTAACAAAAGCGAGGTCGAGGCTTTTTGTCGCTCAAACTAATAGTTATTAAATTTGTGAAATGTATTGACTGTAGGGGTGGGGAGTTGGAATAAAATTCAACGGTAATTAATTAAATAAATGGGGAATTTATAAACTTGTGACAAAATATTTAAAATTTTCTGTGCTACAGCGAAGCAATCAGATCTGATAATAATCTCAGGTTTCAACCCAAGGCGTCAAGGATTGGGAAATTTTACAGCGCACCTTGTTGGAACGTTGCGTCGTCTCTCTGTCAGCTTCTCCGTAGGACGCTCTCCTCAGCGTCGCAAGTTCACCTCCTTCAAAAGTTCGGGACCAAACGTCCGTTCCCTTCCGTCTACATTAAGTTCAAAGAGAAGAATTTGAATTCATATGGCCTCGCCACCGTGTGCAGAAGTATCGTAAAATTAATCTTTTAAATCGATCTTCTTAACCACGAATGCTATTTGTAGAGGCAATCAAGTGATATTTAAATATTTTGGTATTCTCCTGGTTCTCGTTTCCCACTTTAATCAAATTTATTAAAACGTTTTCTTATCAGAAATGTTCCATTTTAAAACAACAATAAACGATCTAAATTCAAATGACGATATTATTAAATTAGGTAATATTTATAATCATACATCTTTTAAACTTTGTTAACTACGGTCATAATATTTTAATTTTTTTTAAACAAATACGGTATAAAATTGTGATTTTGCAAAAAGTATGTTCATAAATTCATATTCATAAAATTTAAATTAACAAAATGCTAAAAATCTATTATCTAATTTTCAATATTAAATTGTTTTGAAATTAATTTTTCTTACCAAATATAGGATAGAAGAATATCGTTGCCTCTTTAAATATTTTTAAGAAGAAACTAATTTTTTTAAAAAAAAGTGTTTTAAATTGTATATTGTTTACTCTTTTCATCACTTTTGACAAAATATTGATGTTTCTCTTTTTTAAATATTTTTCTCTTAAATTTTCATGTAAATTTGCTACTTACAATGTTGTATTGTTCTTTCCATTTTCTGAAACATTTACATGTTTTTTCGGAAGCCTGGTTTATTATTTATTATAATGAAATAATTTTCGACCGGTTTTTCATAGTTTTTTATTTTTAATCAAACAACATTTCAGCGCATATTTGCACCTTCTTCAGGTTTGTCTCTTCACAATAAATTATTGTTACATTCATTGTTTAAAATTTCAACATATTATAAAATGTTATAAACACCAATTTTTTATATAAAGAGAGGTCCGAGGCAGCTTTAAGAAACTTATTTAGCCACAGTTTACACTGAAACGTTGTTTGATTAAAAATAAAAAACTATCTGAAAAAACCGGTCGAAAATTATTTCATTTTAATATTTTAATGTTAGTCGTTAATAGATTCAATAATAATAATATTATTTATTAAGGTAAGTAAACCTGTGTTGTACATAAAAAGTAAAATAACTCATATCAATTAATTTTATATTATTCAGCAAAAGTTCGAAAGTCATAAAATTATATTTGATAAGTTCCTTAAGCCAAAGTTCTTGATTTGAAATCTCGCCAGTCAGGCGAATCCCGTCATATTAATTTTTACAGATGTTCTGCGACTAGCGAATACAGATAAACTATGGAAAGGAGTCGTGTAAAAAGTATGCCAAGTTAGTCCCTAAAATCTCCGACGGAGATTCCAACAGGATAAAAAATTATACTTCTGTTCAGCGAGAGTCGGAGATCCTGACTCACTGCAATTTCGTAAGCTGTTTGAAACACTCCAGTGCACAAATCCTCCGACAGAAGCACTGGTCGCAGAATTTAAATAATGAACTAGAATAAAAGCGTAACGAAACAGCTGGAGAATTTATGTGAAGTTCTCAAAAAGTTTCATGATACATATTAACAATATATTTTTATTTCATTTTATTTTCCTTAAATAAAACATCCCGAACAATTTACTTGTCAATTATACTTACATTACAGTTATTATAAAATGCCGCAAAACTTTATGGGTGCTTACACTCTTCGATGTAAAATTTATAATGCATAGGATTGGTATAAAATTTTTCTATAATGAATATTATTCCTATAATTTTTTTCAATAATGTATGAATCTTAAAGACTCAGCTTTTTTGAGGTGAAAAGAAAGTCTATGGGCAGACGTGTGAAAATGTAACAATGTTCTTGTGGCCAAAATTTGAAACGGAAAGGGAAAACACAGTTGGTAAAAAACTGAGGAGTGAGTAAGTTGGGAAGTGGAGTTGTAGAGTGGTCGTTGAACGAGAGTTGGAGAGTGGTTATTGTTGGTTGTACGGAAAACCCAAGTGGTTTTAGAGACGAGGCATTCAGCCGATTTCAAAGGTCAAACGCAGCCACTTCAATGTATTCAATGGTTCCAAAGGTTCTGGCCAAATCTGCTTACGAGTTCCGGTGTCGGTAACGTACTAAACCAACCATCAATGACGCCTACAGAGGCCATTTCCACCATCAATTAGTGTTTGGTTAGCTATTTAAGCCCACCAAACACAGAGATATAGAATCAATTTGTTTTCAATTTTAATTTATAAAGTAAATTCATTTACCAAAATATGAAATACCTTTTAAAAGAGAAGGGACGTAAGTTTTTTATTTCATTATTTGTTGTTTTCTTGTTAAAAAATAATTTTAAAATTGTCAACTTTATTTTTCCTCTTTTTCCTATCATTTAAATTAAAAACGTTACAAAACTTGCAATTTGTACAGTAAAGTAAAATTTAAATATGAAAATTCTTAACAACATTTGTGTTTTCTTTCTTATATTTGTTTTGCGTACAGCTGATCGCTTTACCGATTATTCCTTTCGCAGAGAGATTTTATTGCAACCTGACAGTCTTTACTTTCATTTTTCCCTTTTCCGATCCATTTCTTTTTATCTATTATTTTTGGGCACATTATTCACAAGGTGGAGTGAGTTCTTCATCAAGTCGGCTTCCGGGATTTCTTCCTTGACCACTTTTCATTCATATTTATTAACGTCCAGCATTATCCAGTCAAAAAAGGATATCCCGTTCTACCCCACTGTCCCGTTCCACCTCGAGTTCCCCTAAGTGATAATTAAAAAGTTGGTTCTTGTGCAAACAATGCCGATTTATTATTTGTGTGCCTTTACCTGCAATTAAGAAATTGTGAAATAATTCCTTGCTCTGCTCATATTTTAAAACTTTTACCAGTGTATGACAAATATTAATTTATTTCCATAAGATCCATATTTTGTTCTGATCTGAAAAGTTATAAGATAATTACTGCAGTAAGTTCAGAGTCAGACATTTTAAAACCTATCGTTTTCGGCGGCTGTTATTAAAGCTTGTCCGTTTGTATTGATTTGATTGGTGTTCTACCTGTTGACCTCTGTCTGGACGCGAGCATTAAAAGTTAGACGTGGAAACTGATGTTCGTATTATTGCGGAATACGTGAATTCCCTGAGGACGACCAACACCGTGGTGCCAGGATTAAATGTTTAATGAAGTTTTGCAGGTAAATCTGGGTTGGCAAATCCTGGCGCTGTGAGCCGGTAATAACACGTGACTCGGATACGCGAGTATAACAGTTCTTCATCTCGTATTAATTAACGACACGTCGCATTTCTCAAACACACTGTGAAATCCTTCGGCAGATTTCTTTTGTCATGACCAAAATAAAATAATTTCTTAATACTTTGTTGATGGATCAAACTTCTAAAATAAGTGCAGGTAACAAAATTTAAGATTTGAAAATTTTGTATTTCATAAATTGGACAATAATATCGGGCATAATTTACATGTAGAAGTGTGTGGTAACCATATTTAAGTGAATCAACTTTACTTCAGGTCTAATAATAAGTAATAAATAATAATAAGAAGAAGAAATGACAACTTATTTTTAGTTTATTTCTATATAATTAATTAATTATCTTAAGTCAAACAATGGTTTTGAATTAATTCTAAAATATTTCAATTGTTAATTTATTTTATTAGAGGATCTGTTCTCTTCAGGAAGAAACTGGAATATTATAATAAAATGCTATTCCCAAGTTGCTGGAAGTTAAAAGGGAGTAAAATTCATCACGTGCTTAACTATAGACTTGGCTATAAAACTATTACTTAATAACAGTACCAAATGACAATGGAAACGAAAGGATATCATCAAACAATAGTTCGTACAATTTGGTATTATTCGGCTTAATTGTGAAATAAAGTTGCAGGGGTAATTACGATTTCTAGTAATTATAAATTCTGACACCTATGTATAACCTATTCCACTCTGAGCACTAGTGAGAGTACAGTTCCATAGAAATTCCCATACGCTTCTACATATGTCGCGTCAATAGGGACGGAAATTACTTCAAATCATATTAGAGATTCGAAATCAATTGACTTACTCTTTAACACTAAATATTTTCTTATTATAACTGCAGTTACAAGTTGAGATATCGTGAAGGTCGTGAGAACACTTCTCAATAAATGGTGCAAGGTTGGGTGCAAGGATTAGTAGTAGGTCAGAGCCGTGTCCTAGGCAGGATTGCGAGGCACGGTGGAATGTGGCTCCTTGCAAAGCCCTTAGATGGGGTGACGGTACGTGAGCCCCATCTTCAACCTAGAAGCCTTGTTACCATTCAATGTGAGCAGCGCTATAACACGGGCAATGCGTGTCGTATATCGGATATGGCTCCTTCACACTGAATCTGGCTGTCTTTTGAAACGCCACAAAGTAGCCAATCACTTTGAAATAATTCTCGGATTAAATTTGGCATGACATTAAAAAGTGTTCAGTTAGTCAATTTCATCGCTGGAGGAAACATAATCCAATTACTAATTGTAAACGATACAGAATGTAGATATTAATATATTTAAAAGCACATTTTTCTATCAGGCGTTGGGAAAAATTCTTTTTCTTTCGTCATAATAGTTAGTGAAACAATGAAGCTTTCATGTCAAATATATTCCTTTAAGTAAAAGCCTAAAGTTTATGTATGCAAGATTAAGTTACAAAGGTTGTTTCGATTACGCAGATTATATAGAAAACATAGACCATCTTCTAACTCTCACTAAACCCAAATGTCTATCTACCAATATTACATTAAAAATCATATTTTAATTTCAATGCAGTATATATTGCGCAAAATGAAAATAGTAAACTAAAAATTAGATTTTTAGAACCATAATACATTTTCTTAAAAGCAGAAGTTGCACGGTAAATTATAGAAATAAAGGTGGAGTCGGAGGTGAGAGGTCAGAGAAGAGCTAGCGAAACGAAAAGTTGAACTAGCTGGCTTCATGGAGTCAGAGAGGAAAGGCGACCTGGCTCCACGTGTCACGAGGAAACGAAAGTGGACACACGTTTCCTGAACCACATCAAAGGCCTGCCCCTCACATGCCGACCCGGAAGCTGCCTTTGCGTTGAATCTAAGATTGCCGGTTAAAGAGGACACTTGGGAAGAATTACAAAAGTAATAATATCACGGTCTGCTATGCCCTGAGTAAATAAGATTAATTTTACATGTTATTTCTCTGGATAGGGCTCAGTATGGCAAATAAGTTCATTAAAATTAATTAATTTCTAAATTTTGTAATTTGTTGAATTATTTACATTCATTAATAATAAAACTGTTTTAAATGCCAAAGTTGAGATTTATTGGTGCCCATCAATTTAAATACATACTCTAAATTTTTTAATATATTTACAAATAAAAATAAAAAACACGTCACAATACTCAACTATTTTTGAATCTGGAATATTGCATTTAAAGAAAAATATTAAAAGGTTTATTATTGGCAACTTCTTAAGGATGGCAGCACTGAACCAAAAAAGGAATGTTTCCATACAATGATATTACATCAATACGAAGAAAACTTTTTCTAACGTTAATGTGCGAATATAAGTCAGGACGTTGCTTTCGAGTGGCAGACTAGATTTCAACTGACCTACATTTTTGTTGAAGAAGCAAACTTGGAAATGTCGAGCACCTTGTGACAAATTGTCAGTGCTTCCAGTAGTCTCACGGGTCAAGGACTGTTTCATGGACTGACTGTTTTGTTATAACATCATCCCCGTTAAAGATTTATTGCTGTATATGACGGAATCATCGCTTTGCGACTTTTTACCTATTTCTAATCTGGGAGGTTGTTGTTAGAAAAATCTTACTCCAGTCTGTCTCTAAGGCTCAACCTAAGTATGACGTTCTACTCAACTTATTGGAAGAAATTATATACTTCAAAAGCTTTTAGCAATGTCTCGCTATTTTTTTGTTTTATATTAGCTTACACTCAGATACTCAAGTTACCATCTTTAACACCGTTTTATGGCTACCTTTTGCTCGTAGAATTTATTTTTGGAGCTGTTACTACATGTTTTATGCATGCTCTCTACTCACACGCCACAGACATAGAAGAAGCTTCAATAAATTCCAATTTTTTATTAATAACATCCATCGTCATTAAATTTTAAATATAATTTAACATATTTCCGGAGGGAAATTTTTTTGCAGCATGTCTGAGTCGTATTTATAAATGCTACGGAAGCTTTAAGTGCTCTCTGGGCTCGAAGGGGATTTCCTCCAGAACGTTGGCGTCATACTGCCCTGTTGACAGCCACATACAGCTCACAGTAACGCATAATAAACCGTTACAAGACTCTCTAAATACGTGGTCATGACCAGCCAATGACACACGGGTGCTTTTGGGAAGCTATTACACCCTATTTATACATGTCTGCAATAGTCGCCGATTCTTTTTCTTCTGTATAGATTCAATTTGAAATTTAATTAAAACTATCCGTTAAGTTGTGTTTTACTGTGCCGGACACTAAACATAAAAGTTGGAACAAATATTTTTTTCACTAGAAAAAATCATAGAAGAATGCTAAAATAAATGTATTACTACTCAATAAGGTGAAATAGTAAAAGATTAATTCTTATAAAATTTCATGTTACCGCAGCAATATCTAGGGCCGAAATCAGGATTTCGCAGTAGTAACATGAAATTACAATACAAATTATAATTAACGAACTGAAGAGGTCCCAAAGTTGGGGACGAAACGTTTTAATTCAAATTAAATTATTCTATTTCCAACTTTTGGCTATTCTTTGCATTTTAATTTATTATAAAAATTCATTGAAATCTATTCATACGTGTTTTGAAATAATTGCGTTCTATCAGTTCGACAAATTATCACGTTAATATATATATATATACTTAGAATTATATATAAAATTAACAGCAGTATACTGCATTCCTAGTGTTTCTTATTCCCTCGTAATATTGTTAATTGTATTAATAAATGTTTTACGTCTGTTTTCTGGCATTTAACAGACAAGTTTTTATTACATAAACCGTTTCGGTATCAATTTTTACTTAATTGTTAACCATTGAATTTGATTTTTTATATGATAATAGGTGAGTGACTTACTGATTTTTATTATATTTTATTAAAGTATAAATTTGTTTGGTTTCTATCGTATCATGTAGATTATTTTATTTCATTCAATTCATACAATTTTTAACCTTGACTGGTACAAATAGGTACCGAAACGTCGGTTTATGTAATAACTTGTTTGTTATAGGTCTTTTCATTAATTGTCAATTGTAGCTATCGTATGACTTCATATTGAAACTTTTTTGTTGGTGCTTTCTCAGCCAATGGCCGAATTGTGACCACGAAAGTCTGGTATGAATTTGAGATTTCTTGATTTTATATTCCTACAAACATCAACTCTTGACTATGTAGTTTATACCGAGAGAAAGCAAAATACAATTAAATCTTACTGAATTGTGCTCAGTTATTTCTAAATTTATCACGCTCAACAACTTTTAACAGTATATAAAATTCCATTTTATATTTAATATTCCTCTTTCCCACAGAGTTATAAATTTCAATCTCCTTTTTACGGTTTATTGCCTATGGTGTCATTAGTCACAGGTATTTCTACCTAACGTGCATTTAATAGCATTGTTGCAATCATTGACCCAATAACTTTAATTTATTTATAATTATCTCCAGTACACTATGGTTAAATTTTCAACTTTTTATCAAAAGTAATCCAGTGAGTACATATCTCATTAACATCACTTCTTTTAATAATAATAGTATTTTTATTCAAGTTAATACGTGTACAGTTTCATTCTTTTTTTCTTTGTTGTTACATTTTATCGCATAAATAATTGTCCCGATACTAAAGCCGTGGTATATTTTCACCTTTATGTTATTATATTTAACCAGAGTGTAGGCCCTTCCATGTAAAGTCACAAAGAAGTCTTTTATAATTGCCACCCTTTTAAAGGTTGTGAAATTTTAATGAATATAACAAAGTATTGAATCATAAAACGTAATTGCCGCCTGAGGAACAATAATTTTAAACGGAGTTACCGAAATACTAAGTATTTAAATAGTACTCGTATTCTAATTTTTTGTCATATTTCAGGACAGAAAAAAATAGTGCATTATCGTAAATATTGAAGTGGAATATTCTTATATGATGATAAGACAAATTAATATGGCTATTTGTAGCTTCCAATACCATGTGGTGCGTCTGTCGGAGATCACAGCTAAAATTAAAATTTTTTCTGACATAGATTACGTAGCACATATTCACTTGATAGTAATTTTCCAATCACTCATAAAATAAATGGGTGTTTGTAACTAATTAAACAACAAAAATATGAATAAATATAATAATAACGAATAGGAAGGAAGGTTTTTAGTGTATTAATAATTAAATATATTTACCTTATCCATGTCCAACACCTTTATTCTTACGTCAGTGGACATACTGAGACGCTTCAACTGACTCATTTTACAGTCGAGTGTTGGAAGTGTGATGCAAAGCACAACAGAAACTTAAAAGAGTACACACATCGAACGTAGCTACAGTGCTGCACGATTTGTATACCCCGAAAGATTTTCCACATTTCAATCTGCAGTAATATTTATCGACAGGAGAAGAAGAAACATGCACACAAATAGATATTAATCTGTAATGAAGGAACGTGTGGCAATATGACAACGAAAGCTTTGATTACGTTTTCTGATGAATGGTCCAAACCAGGGATTCCCAGTGTTTCTCTTACATATTTTTTTTCGACAGGCGCTTAAGATTTTTATTATAACCCATAAATAGCGCCACGTATCAAGTTACAATGGAACGGGCAATACTAATATAAAAAATGTAAATATATACTTAGTAAATGTTTTTTAAATTTTTTTTAATTTACTGACAGGCTATATGTAAGTATGAAATAATTTAAAAACAAATTATATATTGTTTCTGGTTTATGCTTTTCCCCAATACTTTTTATATTAGGTATAACAAAATTTGATAGACGTAGTAAGTTCTATAATAGTTAATCTAATTCTAGTTTTTTTAATCAATTATTAACGTGACTAAATCGTGCCCCAAACAAGTAAATATTATAAAAAACCAAAAATAATGGCTTCGAAACGTGAGTTAATTTGTCGCCCCTTTTTTTAATTCCAAGACTTGTTTATCTTCCAAATTCTCCATCAATTCATTCAACTCCTATACAAATAAGAATTAAAATTGTTTGTGTCTCTTTCAAGTTGATTTATAATCCAAGGTAGGATACCGACGAAACTTTACGCCAATTTTTATGAACGAGCTTTGACATCACCACTTGCTTTAAGTGGTCAGTGTCTACTTAAAATTTATGAACATTAACAGTATCAATTTCAACAACAGAAACTTGAGTAAAATAATAAAATTAACTAAAATGATTTCAAAAAGTTATAACGTCTGCTGTGAATTAATAAAATAATTATTGACCTTTCTCGTGCAATTTTATTTATTCAAAATTAAAGAACGACTTTTCGGTGCATATTCTCACCTTCTTCACGTTTTTCTTTCTGCAGAAGACATATTGTACATATAGTAAAGATTCACATACAGTTAAATTTAAATATTGGTATGCAAATTGAAAAACTTAAATAAACGACAATACCAAACAACTTAACAAATTACTCTAATATCCGAAGAAAAAGGTGAAGAAGTTGCGAATATGCACGGAAACGCGATTGTTTGATTTTAATTAGGAGATTAGATGGAAGGCCGTCATATGAACATATGTATAAATCGTTATTCAAACGATACACTTTTCACATTCACACAATTCATTGTCTCAATTTCGAATTAATCGGTAAGTTATATACTCATTATGTACGCAATTACAATACACGAAATATTTCAGAACTCAACAATACGAAATGTCAAAACAATGTCAAGCTACGAAGCATTGAACTTGCGCATGTATGGACGTGTAAATCAAATGCCACGGACTATTCAAACTGTCATGATAAAAATAGGGATTATATGTTTTTTATGTTAGAATTCAAAAAAATAGATTTTAAAAAATTGGTTGGAAAATTTAAAAAAAAACTGTACCTTGAAAACAGCGCTATCTATTGGACTCCAACTATAGTTAAGAACCATCCGGGTGACCACATAAATACGACAAACAATATTAAACAATATCGGTCAAACTGTTTAGGAGGTAATAATTATGAACACATGCACATATAAATTTTATATATAATTATATGTATAAATATATAATATATATTAATTGAATAGTTACTAATAGAGACTATAACTGTTATTTTTAATTAACTATATAAAGTAATTTAATTTCATGTGTATTACTTGAGCTTTAAATGTGCATTAAATTCAAAAACCATTAAGTTCATTATTTTTATTGTTATATCTTCTTCTGGACTTGTAAAAAACTGTTTATAATTTCATGAATACAATAAATAAAAGTCAATCTTTGGTTTTTTGTTTGTTGTATCTTCTTTATTATTGTGTCATCCCCCCCGCCCCCAATCGCAGGCCTCTCTATAAGGTAAATCTTATGGCATATATTCCAGTTTTTTCCCCACCCTAAAAAACGAAATAAATTTCTAACAAAACCAAATTATGAGATTTAGACCATCTTGTTTAAAAAATAACTTTAAACGGCTGAATATGTAAATGCATTAATTTTAATCGTATATGAAACGAAACATTTAGAAACTAGGAATGAGTTTTATTTTATTTAAACGTAATATAGTGTTCCAGACAACACGGCCGTCAGTATAAATTACGACGTCATATACTTTTTAACATTTTAACTAAGCATTTTCAACTGGACGCTACGATGAACGAGAAATAATATGTGGTTCTTACTGACACAATGACGTGCGGTCAACAACATTGTCCGGGCTCAAAAAACTCTTTCGGCTTTAATATTTATAAATGAAATACATGTTGTATTACAAGAGGCAGGAGTATAATCAGAATGCAGAGCCAACAAGTGGATGTGTGGTTGCAATATCCGGACGTCAAGTATATCATCTAACAAACCTGCAGCACGCAAAAAAATGCAAAAAATAAGGCAAGCAATGCAATGCAATTCACCTTGTCAATGCTGAGAGGTGAAATCTGCTAGTCTTCCCATTCGTGTTATTAATTAAAGGATTTCAATATTAACGGATACCATAAACGATCTCTTGTCCGAAAATGAGAAAATAGCAAAAAAAATTGTAAAAAAAACTAGTTATAAGGTTTCCTATTGTAAATGTTTTTACTTGCCATATTACTATTTTTTCGTTATATTTATAAGTTCTTCTCGAATGAGCAAACGGATTCTTGATATTATTTTTTAAGTTGAGTCTCCTCTTAAAATTCGTATCTTGATCATTTTCATATCTAGTTGGTAGGCTTTCTTAGCTGAGAATCCTAAAATAAAGTCGTCCCTAGATCGTGGCTAGTCTCCCAGTGCTTTGATCGATGCAGCCCTCTCTCTCTCTCTCCTCTCTTTCGCTCCACTAATGCTTCTTCACTCTGAATCAAATGATATTGCATATTTTCAAGTGGAAAACAAGTATACGCAAAATTGCTGTAACATATTTCTTGTTAACACTAGCTTTCCTAAAGCTTACAATTAACTCGGGGAAAATTTTATAAAAGGAAACAGTTTAAAAATTATTCATAAGAGGAGACCTTTAAATAAGCATGCTTAATGTAGCACTGAGAGAATCCATTATCAGCAGCTAGGTGTACAACATGTAATAAATGAATTTTTATCTAATTAAATTTTGTTCTATTTCGAATTAATTGGGGTAAGAATATAACTTTAATGTAAAATTTATCTTATCAAGAAAATATTTAGTACTTTTCTAGATGGCTTCTCCTCACGCCGTTTCCACATGAACTATCAAAAATAGTCTTGTTAAATAACTACTAAAGCGTCGTTAAGGAAAAAGATATCAATAATAAATTTTCCGATTCTCCTGAAATAGGTATTTTATAGTAGTTGATGGAATAAAGACATCAGTGCTCAGTTCTACAGTGTTCATGCAGCCTATATCTTTATATAGAAAATTCAACAATGTATATATCTGTATTTCTCCTCTTAAACGACTTGACCAATTATGATGAAATATGTGGCATTTGACTTACGCATCAATACAAGCGCAAGTTCATTGCGTCGTAGCTTGACATTGTTTTGGCCTTTCGATTTCGTATTGCTGAGTTCTGACCTATTCCTTGTATTGTAATTGCGTGCATACCGAATGTATTATTTATCAATTAATTCGACACTGAGGTAATGAATTGTGTAAATTTAAAAGAATCATTGTTTTAAATACGATTTAAAAACTTGTTTATTCGGCAGTATCACATCTAAGTTAAATTAAAACACTTTATTTTCAGCGTTCACTTGTGCGATTTCAATGATAGGGACATGAAAGGGTAAATTTGCAAAAATGTGACGATCTATCTGATGGTTTAACCACTTATTGACAATGAGATTACTGTCGAATTAAATACTGCTGCGGGCTAGTATAAATTAATTGCCGAACAAGGCCGGGCACTGATCTAGTAAACTATGAGTTGAAAAACAAACGCTACAGCCTTTAGCGGGATCCTCGAGAAGGACTAAAACTAAAGGAGAATACTTTTTAACGGTTTAGGTGCTTCGTTTGTTCATTTATTTAATCCACGTTTACACGAGCGTTGTGGAACAGAGGATTAATAATTAATTAATTTAGAATTGGAAAATTAATATTTTACGGGTGTTCAATTTAAGCAGGTAAAATATTAGGAACAGAATGCAAATAAAGCTGGGTTAATTGAAATTAGATTTTCAATCAATAATTAATATCCTGAAAATTGATATTGTAATATAATTAATAGAAAAAAAATAGAGATAATAAATTTAAAAACCAGAAAAAATACACAAGAGCTAATTGAATATCTCGGAGGCCGTCACCTAAATGTAGCATTAGTGAGGTATCATTATTCTATAGAATATTGTATTTGCAGTTATAATATTATCATTTAATGAGATTAAGCCTTATTTAACTGGAATCGGTATGTAATTGTTTTAATTTAGACAAATACATCTTAGAAATAAACAAATTGTAATCATGATTCACAGTATGATGTAGAACACTGTTCATAAGAGTCTGGATCACTGTTGGCTGGAACTATCTTCTACTACTCGGCTTTCCGGATTTGGTTCCTGGAAGTACCCAGGGATATTTTTTTCCCAACAGACTGGTCGGCGGTTTCCTTGTTGTCAACGTGGGCTTCCAAGATGAAAACGGTCTATTCGGGCTCGGCTTCTTTCCTCCAGGCCCGCAGAAAATTGACTGTCCGTCAGATTCCTTGCACAGATCCGTGGACACGGGTTTCACTGGAATCTGGGGATAATCGTCCGCAAAGAGAAACGACAAGATGTGATATGCAGCCGGAAACAGATTCATGATGCCCTTGTTAACCTCTATCTCTTGTTTGGTGCCATTCTTGTGCGGCAAAACGAACTGAAACAAGTACAGAATTTATTAATATTTTTAAATTAAGCTCAATTAGATATCAATTTTTATTGTACAATCCATTTCTATTTTAACAATTATCCCTAGGATTTTTATAATTTCGGATTTCCTTAAAACTGTTTAAGAAAACAATGATCTAAATAAATAAATAATCTGACACTATTCTTTTAAAAATAAAAAATACAGCTAACAATAGCTAACAAATTGGCTGTATTGTTTATTTAACAAAGAATCATTAATTTCAATTATTGATAACGCAGTTCTGTTTCTCAATGTCGCTTAGCGTTTCCTTTATTAATTTATTTCATGAAACCCGTGAAACAACCTGAAGAATAGAGAAGAAGGCAACGATTTATTTTTTCTCGAACAAGCATGTCGTCCGGCTTAAAGCTTACCTTATAAAATGAAGTGTGTTTAAAGACTTTTTTTCAACTACTCCGTCAGCAACAACGCTAACGTTTTCTGTTATGTTCCACATAGAAAAATATTGATGGTTAGTTGCAGTGGTGAGTCGTGAGTTTTTTTAAGTTACACACCACATCATTTCTAGAAATACATTTTACGAGTATACTAATGTAAAACATTCATAATACTGCAACAGGAACAGTGTTACCAATGCTCTGAGGAAAAAGAAAACAGATCCGTAATGTGCTACACCTCTAATTACACGTACACAGCATGCAATAGTGTTTCATTTTTAGAGACGGAAAAATTTTAAACCTAGTAACATGGAATAATTTTTTTTTGGTTCGTATTTTAAATAATTTTAATTTTACGAATAAGCCACACATGATGACAGTGTATTATGCAAGATCTCCGTATGATGGAAGGTTTCCATATGCCACCCCCTTAAATGTTGTTTTTTCTTTAAAATAACCTCCAACTATGATATTGTAAAATAATACGCCAACAGTTGGAACATTATTTCTGTATTTAAAATATATACTACGTAAAAATATTTTTTTAAATTACAGAATGGTTTGGTTTTATTTCGATTTTTCTGCTTTATGCACTCCCCATACGGTTCTCCATGTTGAGGCTGCCTCGTAGCACGGGCACGGTTCTCTTCCTACGTTATGAATTACATTTTATGGACAATCAAATAATATTTAAATTTAGATAAACTTAAAATGTATATTTTCATTGTGGCTACCACATACGTCATTCATATCACGGTAAATAGACAGATTTTTTAGCTTTACGGGTGGTTCTGGGGAGATAAACGGAATACAATTACATATTGCATTGGTGGGAGCGAGTGCACCGCAAGGGCTGCTGTTTAGTGTCTTCGAAATAGAGTAAATAAAACATGCTGTTAAAACACAATTATTATTATAAAGGTCCTAAAATTTTTTTAAAAATACATTCTTCGTACATTGCAGCACATAAGTACATATTCAGAAGCCACCAAGGGTTGGTTGACTTACCGTAACTCTGCCGAAGTTAAGAGGAAGACATCCGTTTATATAATTGAAGAAGCAAACACTCAAAAGTAAGGCTATTAAAATGTGTTTCATAGTGCTTCCATTGACTCAGATCTCTTTGCCGTTCATTATTATCGTTGTAGACCGTACGAAGAGTTCTGGGACACTGCCGCCAAGAAACACTTGTCGTTATCTCCGAAGTGACCTACTGTTTTAAGAAGATGTCCCTGAGTCCGATACCCATTTCCCACTTATCCACATAGTTCTTTAACTGTTCCCTATCCTCCGTTTGGAAAAGATTCACTGTCGTATTTAATATACGTGGAAAATTATTTTCTATAGGTTGGATGATCAACTGAATAATTAACCATGAACTGTCAACAGGCCAGGACACAGGCGAATTTTCAATTTACGTCTTGAATTACACACAATCCTTCGGATAGCAGCAATGAACCAGAACGATTCACCTCCACTAGTGATGAGACAGAAGCTTGCAACAAATTTAAGAAAATGGAGTTGAGTGTTAAATTTTCTTAAGAAACCAAATACAAAATTCAATCAACACAAGGAATACAAATTAGAGAGGAATCATGAGCAAAGGTGAAAAGTTAATTGATATTTTATAAAGCAACCAATTGTTTCCTTTCATGAAGGACTAAATTATATTTTATGGTTGATTAGATAATATTTTAATTTAGATAAACTTTAAATTTATAATTTCTTTACGGCTATCACGAGTTGTATATTAATTACAGTATGCCCAATTTGCTTGTAAATTTCATCACAGGTTTATCAAAAAAAACACGATAACATATGAATATAGTGCCAAACATTCTTGTATTAAACCGTTTCATATTTATTTATTTTTCCAAAGAGTTTGTTATAACCGGCGTCATGAAACGTTTATCATTTTTGTTAGTAGAAAAGCAATCGCTTAATTCACTTTCTTTTCAATTTAAAATTCGATGAGTTGCCGTTTATTCAATTAGACTTAAACGGAAGCTGTAACTTGTTTAGAATTACTTTTTTTAAATTCCTGTTTGGCGTGTTCTGTTTGTTGTACTCACAGAAAGCAACGGCGCGTTGTTATTTTACATGGCAGATAGAGGGACTAAAACGGGTTTCTGGCTGGAAGCCGCCAATTGATAAATATTTTGTAACTAAGCACTTTAGCCGTTTCCATGTTAACGGGAACGCAAATTAAACTGCGGAGATAATTCTTACACATATATTACCTTAATCTGGCTTCTGTATTCGATTACAGCATAGTTTTCCCCTCCAGCGTTAAATATATGTGAAGAAGCTCCGATTAATATTATTAATCTGGTACAAGGTGAGCAAGGGTGTATCAACTATCAAAAGATGCATGGTCGAATTCTGCTTGCACGCAAGTAAAATTAATTCAATGGATAGAAACAACTAGTTTTAAATAAGTGTATTATAATTCCTCCTGTGGTGTAGTGGCTAGCGTTGCTGCCTCACAACCCAGAGGTCCTTCATATTCGGAATGTGTCATGTAAGATGACTGTCCGCAGTCGTCCTGGTAGGCCAAGGTCCTTAATGGGCTGCAGAGCCAACGAAGAAGAAGTGTATTATAATTATCTGAGAAACTATTTCAGATTAATTACAGTTATTTAAGGTATAATTCTTTACCATAGTTCTTAGATGACAGTATTTCGACTTGCCGATACATCACCATTACTTATTATCTTATTTAAATGATTTTATCGCTTCAGTGAGTTGACTACATCAGCTGGATGCTTTATTAACGTAACTTGTCTCCCTTCTTCGTACGCTCCAATGTCTCATTCAAAACTTTCAGACAATTTAACCTTCTACATTTTCTAAAGCTTACACTCCATCCCCTCCAGACTTTTGAATTGTCCTAATTTTCTGGACCACACAAACCTCTAACCACTCGCGTACATTTTGAGTAAATATTTCCCTAAAACAATATTTAATGTTATAGTCCAATAAGTTAATTAACTTATTAATCTATAAGCACTAAACGGCTCAAGTCATTAATACAACACACAAAAAATTGCTCTCAACTCCGTATTGAAAAACATCGTCTAAGCCTTTTTGAAACAAGCACTCACTTTTCCGGTATAAACCTATGCAATACCCTTCCGGAGGAAATAGAAACTTTAAAGGTTCTAAATTTACTTATAAAGAGCTTTAAACCCCTGTTAATGAATTTAACGTATTATTCGCTGAAAGAGTTCGTAGATAGGAAAGGATAAAACAGTTTGCTGGTTTCATATCAAATTCTCCTATTATTTTACAACTCTAATCTACTATAATTCAACTGCCGAATTAGTTTGTTTTTCATGTTCGACGGGAATCTATGCAAGATTTGCTGATGAAAATTGAAGATTAATAATGTTATCTACTCTCGTTTTGTTCTTAAACTTTTAATTGCAAAATTTTGTTTGTGTTATAATACTATTTATTGATATCATGATGTTCTGCCCAGAAAATTATATTTCTATGAAATCTTTACTGACGTCGTACTTGTAAAACAGGCGCCAAAAAGTTACGTAATGAGTATCTGTAAAAATTGGAAACAATTGGCTGTGGTATCCCTCAGGGCTCAATTTTGGGACCCTCAATTTTTATCATGTACATTTAACGAATTATTTAGTTATAATTACAGTTATGTTATCATCTTTAACGTTGTTTCAAATGCATAACCTTTTTTTTGCAACATCACTAAGTGATTGCCCAGAGAGATTTCCCGACTAAATTCGACTACTTAATTACAAATTAATTTGAATCTTCAGCTTATTTCTTCAACGCAACTCCACTCCTAGGTCGGATTTGTGGCACTTGTTTGCATTTCAGACGAATGAGTCATGTAGTGAGATTCCATGTTCAGCTAAATTTTGTAAGTGTAAAAACATGTTTTTTATTTTAAAAAATTTTAATAATACATTTGTAAATTTTTTTATCACCTATAGATGTCTCAAATGAGAGACTAAACATTGTAATAATTAATTTATAAAAAAAATTGACTAACAGGTTGATTTAACTCATTTAGTGAATATTTGTCAGATAAAATTATAAAAAATAGATATGTAATGGAGTACAAAGGAGTAGAAGAATGATTCTCCAGTTTCATTTGTTGCCGCACAGTCAGCTAGAAAGAACACCCAATAAGAGTGATTACATTAGTGAAAACGGAGGGAAGACGTATAAGAACAAACAATTTGAAAAAAATTAGTAAAGCAGAAAAAGTGGGGATATAATATTAAAACGGTACAAGACAGGATGGAGCACTGTGTTTCAGAAGAAGAATTCATAGGAAAATTCACAAATCTTTGTAAATATATCCCATGTCAATGTTTCTCTTTACAAAACAAAAGTCCCTAACAAAAAAGTTTGCTAGAAATAATAAAAACAGTTTAATAATGCAACTTCACATAAATAACAAAGGAGAACTTAAAAGAGATTATGCAGTACTGAAATTTGAAGAACATTAATAATACAAAAACGTCAACATAAGTCATTTACTACGTTTTGTCAAAATAACCTCACTTGTCTTTTGAATTGTAATTAACATGGAAATTCATTTCATCTTAAATTAGATTTCATACTCGAGAATTGACGGTTGATGACTGCTTAAATAGTAATGAAAAAATATTTACTTATCATTTCAGTGCAATTCTGCTAATATCAGATAATATTCTTCCCGATACCTAGAGAGGAAATGGAACTTCCATTCGCCAATGTGAGTTAATGAAATTGTTTCTGCCCGAAGCCAATAACCTCTGTAGTGGATAAAATGAAGTAGCAATATACAGAAGCGAAGGAAAACTCCGCAATCCTATTTTCCCGCTTTATTGGAACGAAACTAACCTTTCCTGTTGCGATTAACAATGTGATATGCAAAGTAAGAGCAGCTTAATAGTCAATCACGACTAAGTAATTATTATATAGTCTCTAATAAACATCTCGACATTGATACTCTACTTTCTTTGGAACTAAACTTTAAGCATACTTTATTTTACAAGAGTATTGATTAATTTTCATGATTTTGTTGAACAGATACGGGAAAAAAAACTTTGGTCAAAAGGTCCATTATTAACAGTAAATATAACCGTACTAAAAAATTATTTTCCAGGGTAAAGAGAGCAAAGACTTAGTTCAGGTTTAGACCATTCAAAATGTGTGTTTCTATTATTTACATTTATTTCAAAAGTGGACAATTTATAATTTAACAGAATATTTTCAATAAAAAAAATTTTGGTTATTATTTTTTTCTCTGTAGGTAACAAAGCAAAAAATTTTACTGTACATATTTATACCTGAAGAAGTTTCAAAGTTGTGCACAAAAATAAAAATCTCGCTTTCTCTCTACATTGGTCTTTATTATTAAGGGTTTTGAAGATAAAAGGAATAAAATATCGAGAAAGGAGAGACCCCTACAGATGACAGTCAGCAGTAATTATAATTGAAGGGCAAGAAGAGAAACAAACAATCATGAAAGGAGAAAGGTAAGGATGCAGTATGTTGCCCATGCTGTTTACCTTATATATATAACATAAAAAGGAATCATACTGAAGGGAGAAGAAATAAAAACCCTAAGATTTTCTGACGATATTGTAGTATTAAGGGAGTCAGAAAAAGTCTTGTAAACTATACTAAATGACATGATAGTGATCCTGGAGGAAGAGTACAACATGAGGATAAATAGAGGTAAAACGAAGGTGATGGAGTGTAGTATAGGAAACGATGAAATAACAAGGGTGTTAGATTGGGAAGCAAGTTAAGGAATTCTGCTACTTGGGCAGCATAATAACTAGGGAAGTACAAGTATAGTAGGCAAGAAAGGTTTTAGAAAAGAGAGAAATTTATTTACGGTTAATAGGACATCATTAGTAAATATGTTCGTATGGAGTGTGGCATATGGGTGCGAAACTTGGACGATAGGAGTTGCAGAACGGAAAAGAATAGAAGATTTCGAAACGTGGTGCTACAGAAGAATGCTAAAAATTAGATGAGTTGATAGAGTTAGTAACCAGGAAGCTCTAAGCAGAACAGGAGAAGAGAGAACAATATGGAGGACTTCGACCAAGATTAATAGGCCACGTTTTAAAATGTGAGTCTTGTAAAATTAGTATTAGGGCGATGTGTGTGGGGTAAGAACAGAAGATGGAGGCAAAGGATGGAATGAAGTCAGCAGATTAGTGAGGATGTGGTAGTTACGCGGTAATGTTATGTCTTCCGCAAGATAGGTTAGCATGGAGGGTTGCATCAGACTAGTCTTAGGACTGAATACCACAACAATGGTCTTTAATTTAGTTCTATAGAAGAAAAAGGATATTACTGTATTTTATTCATAGAATTATTCGTTAGATTCATTTTTACGGTATTAAAGATCAAACTGTTTGAAGCTCGTGCCACCTAGATGTCTGTTGCAACATTAATAAGTTATACATATAATTTTTAATCACGTTGTTCAAGATATTATACCATTTTGACTTTCCAATTCATCAGTTGAAACTCTTAAATTAACTACTGAAAATCTGTTATACGTTATTCATCAAAAGAATCTAATCACGTCACCATGAAGCAGTTGCCAGTCGTTATCTGAATGGTTCATCGCGCCTCAGTACCATGGAATAAGTCTTCTAAATAAAATGCCTGTAATTTTAACGCGGGCTATTACGTTGAAAATGCTTCCATTAGTAATAGAGAACACCTTGCACTTTGTCATGAGAACACTCAAGAAGGGGAATGCGAAATCTAAAGAGTTGGCATATTTGTCATTAGTACGCCCACTTATGGAATATGGTGCAGGATAGGTCAAATAGAATCCTTAGAAAGGGTGCAAAGAAGAGCCGCAAAATTCGTACAAATAGGACCTGGGCATGGGAACGAAAAGGTAAAGCGACTAGGGTGGGATACGCTACAGACAAGAAGAGAAAGAGCTAGGCTACACATTTTCTACAGAGCTTTTGCAGGTCAAAAACCTTGGCAGGGAATCCGAGATAGAATGAAAGAATCGACTCGGAACGGGAGGGGAGGAGTGATCACCTGTTTAAATTACAAGACGTTGGAAAATACTCATTCCTAAATAGGACAATTAATGACTGGAGGGAACTTCCTCTAACAGAAAGAAAATTTCGACTCAATCTAAGTTTAATGTAGTGGATTGTAGTGAAGTGATCAATGCTGCGAAATCTCAAAAAATATACTACAGTGAAATATATTTCCAGTTTTTTGTTTTGTTTCTTTTTTTCAGGCAAAAACATTACTATTCTTTTTTTTAAAAAAATATTTCTAATAATATGATTCCACACTTATTTATTTATATTGAATATAATTATACATTCAACTATTGGTTAAATATGGCCCTTACGACCAGTTTATTAATTATTGTTTAAGTTCTATGTATCTTCCACCGGGAATCTGCCCATTTGTAGATTTAATAAATACAATACAAGATTACTAAATTATAAATAGATCGAAAAGATGACCGCCAAAAGTAGCTTCTCTAGTGAGTTTGTGTAGATGTTGAATCACTAATTAGCAATCAATTATTGCAGCAGATAAATTAGTTTATGAATACAATTGTGGACGATAGTGAAACTGAAGAAACAGACTAATACGTACTTGAATTGTGCCGAAATTGATGACTGAACAAGCATGGACGCAGCTGAGCGCTGCAAGCGGGAACAGCAACGCCGCCGCACACCTCATGGCTGCCCAATGGAATAATAAATGTCATCATCGCTCTCAGCCGTCTCGCACCAGTTTCGTATCTAAAGAGGAAAGCCTTGACCAGGACGTTATTATCGCCGGCTCATTTACAAAAATTTCGCACAAATTTTGGGCGTTCATTGTTAAGACGGATAATGATCACCTGAGCGTGAGTTTCGTCAGGAAAGATTGGAAGCGCTGCTCGTCAGACACCTGCAATTAGTACGGAGGATCAGGACACGCCGTCATTATCGTGCGATGTGACTTCTGGTTGTGAAGGAGCCGTCGTCGTTAGCCGCCGAGCTACAAAAGACGCGCAAACAATCTGCAACTGCGCGATCGCAGCCATGCACCCATCCTGACTTTGGGAATTTGTAGTAATTACTGTGGGACTAACGTCATCTTCTTTGACTTTGAGCATACATCAAGTTTTAATGCCAAAATATTAATGAATTATTTCAAATATTGGCACAGAACGCATGCTGAAGAAACACAGATTGTGATACTCGTGAATCACAGAGTCATAACTCTCTTCTTTATAACCAATTTCAAATAAAGAAAAAGTTCAAGATACTGAGCCAAGATCGGAGATTAGAAAATTGTTTTTTTTTCATATGTAATAAGGTTTTTATATAATACGAAATAAATTTATTAAATACGTGGCACAATTAGAGTAATAATTTACAAATCTTTGCCTGGCGCCTGATAAGCCTCATCAACTAGGGCTGGTGGGTCAGTATCAATTAGTCTTAACCATTAAGTACGAGATCTTTCCCGGTGAACGGCATTTATAAATTACTCTCGGGTTTCCAACCGGGTTGAAGTGATAATAATTGACCGCCATCTTCTTCAGACTGAAATGTCAAAATCGGGTATTATGAGCATTTATGTAGTCTCAGTACATGCACAGGCCACCTCTGGTTGGACAGTTGTGGGAGCGGGATAGACACTTCATCAAAAATCTAAATTCATTTTTTAAATTTATGTTAATATTATATTAAGTAAGTAATAGACTAAACAAATGTTTTATTCTTTTATGATGTCATTTTTCTTTTTCCTTACATTTAAAAAAATTAAACTATGAGTGTCCCGTTCCGCCCCAACTTCCGCTACTTTTGCAAAAATATAGGGTTCACTGTGACTTCCTGTTATTATATTAATTGATTTCAAGTGACGAAGTATCAAACTTTTGTCTTATCTTGTTTTTCCGTAATAGTTTTTCATAAATTAAGTGTTGAATGTCTTCTTGCGCTACTCAACTGAATAAATTATAAGATTCTCTAGTAATTGTAAATTGCGTGATGAATCGTATTTTACTGTTGGCGAACCTGGGTGTGATGAATTTCTTCCTTGCATACGAAGACTAAAAGCGTTTTCAGCTTCGTTTCCCTTGAGGATATTTCTCTTCGGGTGCGGTAAAACTGACCCAGTATTCCACCGCGGCGTTCTGAGGAAACTGCCCCAATCACGCAATCATCTCGTTTATAATGGGCGCTGCGGAATTTGTAATTCAGCTGGAGGTGGCTGTCGGCCTTTGACCCCCGCCTTGCCATTCAGCGAGGTGGTGGCACGTGCTTCTATTCCTGGGGTCCACGTGCCATCCACCCCCGTCACGCGATCAGCGCATGGCACCTGCGTACCAACGGTGCGGAGAACCATCCATCAAACACGTACAAGTCGCTAATAAAGCGTCACTGCGACCTCTTCGTTCTCATTACACGTATTATAAAGACTTTCGAGTTTGCGCAAGTGTTCCAGGAGTTAGTCAAAATATAAATGAATAATAAATACCTTTATAATAATTTTCTAGATTTATTTGTAATTAATTATTTGCAGTCGCTCAAGGAACTCATTTCGTTTTTAGCTGTCAGGGTTTCGCGTTATGTAAACACAAACAGCTTATTAACAATGTTTACAGACAATACTTACAATTTTTTATTACATTAAACACTTCATAGAAACAAGACGTTTATCATCATATTCCAACTCAAATTAAAAAATTTACAGCTTCCATTTCTACAAATAGTTTTTATAGTTACCGACTGAGTGAGAATTGTTTTTCATGGCGTCAATTAAGCTCAAGTACAGAGTGTAAATATTTTTGTACACGATTCTGTAGTTTAACACCAAGATGTTTTATGAAAGATGATTTGTGTCCCAGGACCGTCACTTCAACATTTATCCATCTATATGACGCTTCTCCTCATATAGGTTATATTATTTTAATTTATTTAATAAATTATTGCGTTTTTAAAATATACAATAATTTTATTTATAATCAAAACAATTTCTTATTGGGTCCTGCGCACGTTTACAATAAATATTAAGGAGATCTGCTATTTAAATATCAGAGGTTCTCAGGGTTAATTAATGGAGTAACAACGTGTAGCAGAGATTTTACGTTCTTTCGTGACAAACCTGGTCCTTCTTCTAGGCGATTCCAAAACCTCCGCGCAGTAGAATTTTTCTTCCTTTGAAGAGTTGTGGATTTTCCCTCGGTCGTCGGAAAAGGCAATAGATCTGGTACTGCAGGGTATTTTGGAGGAAAACAGTTTTACCCCCTTCTTTACTCCTTGAATCAAACACACTCTGCCCCTTTCAACTTCTGACTAATACTTAAATATTTAATTGTTCATTTCCTCTTCTCTACTAATTCCTCTGATTCCTGTTCCCTTTCACAGCAACACTGACTGCCTCCCTGCTTCCGCGCCTTTTCAACGTCTTGATAAATCCTTATCATTTTTCGTCTTCTTACCTCACAGCTAAACTCTTCTTTTTTTCTCCATCTCACGTGACGTGTGTTCACCAATCTTTATTCGTGTTCTGTCAAGCGCGGGAATTTTTGCGCTGACGAAGGGAAGGGTTTCCTTGGGCCTTCATCGTTGTCATTGTCCATGCTTCTAAAATAAACCTAATCCCTTGGACATACAGACAGACACGACTTCTACGCCTGAGATTTTCACTTCTAGCTTGCCTGCCTCTGAATATTATTACTGAATTTCGATCGCTTAAAACAAAAAATGTGAATAAAATTAGGGAATGGTCCTACTGCCCCACAAGGTCAATGTAAAGATATTCCTGACTGTTTAGTAAATCCTACGTGTTCATAAGTTAAAAAATCGTTATTATACATATCATTCTTTAAAAAACATTTCATGAAAATTATACTAACATAAATAAAATTTATATTAAACGAGAAAAATCCAGTTTATATACTTATGAAATATTTGTAGTGTTGGACTCTGCATCATCATATCGAAATTGGTTAGTAATTATAGTAGCGACAGTATTAACAAATTCTGTAAATGTAAATTGTAGTTGAAACGAAAACTGATATTAATAGGCATAATAAAAATTGTTATAATTTATTGCTAATATTACATAGGGCATAATAATCCATCATACATCTATGTGGAACTGCCAGTCCAGGAATTTGAAACCCCCAATTAATACTACCGCCTCACATTACGTCAAATTTCACAGCTCAATTACAGCTGATTGATATAACGCTCGTACAGAGATTAGTCAAATGTCCGATACAGAAAAGAACTGTCATTAAAATTTACTTTGGTTTGATATTGTACGTTTATAATTATTTAATACAAAAAATGAATTTGTTTTAATTTTACAATTATATTAAAACGAACTTGAGAACCTAAACACAGACTTACCTGCAACAGTCGTTTTGACAAAATGGAGTTTAAGGAGAGAAAGATTGAGGAGGAAAACACTTTATGATGAAAATAAGTTATTGGTTTCCATTATAAGAAGAATTAAACCACAGCAGTCATCTTTCTATTAAGCGGCCAACAGTAAAAAATATATTATATCATTATCTTCCAAGTATAGGTTTCTTTAAGACTAAGAAAAATTTAGTATTCCTCTTTCACCATTCTTATTCATGCACAATGGCATCATCTAACAAAGAAGTACAACGACCAGATTGATCATTTCTTTGGGGTCGCTGAATTTTAAAATGGCAATAAGTAACGTATGAGAATGAAAGTCTTGTATTGACTCAAGTTTTGCTCATAATAAAAAAAACTAGAAAATTTTATTTACTTCAAAATAAAAACTTTTACTGTCTTGTTAGTATGTAGATATGATAATTCAAATATGTTCTAGAATTTCAGGTCATCATGTCGTGAGACCTCATTTTGTTACAGAAACAGAATCACTAAACTGGATAAATAATGTAAATATTAGCATGTGTACCACAGTTAGATAAGTAGATTATTTCTACACAGGTATATGCATTTCTTGTGGATTAAAATATTTTCCTACCACCTGGAAAGCACTTGAGTTACATTGCCGGTTATGAAAGGTTTAAACGTTTTCCGGGCTATTTTTAAATAACATTTAGTTCAGCGTTTCCTCAATTGCGATGGGCTCTTCTCCAATTAGAATTAAATATTGTTTATCAGGCACATTTTATACATTCCTACATCTCAGAGGCTGAACTTAAGTGCCATCGAAAAGATAACGATTCAACTATCCCCAAAACTATGCATGCGCGTTTTCGCTTCAACTTTAAATTCCCGTTAAAATTAGACTTAAATGTCATTCGACTGTCACGCTATTAAATCAGCGATTGTGGCTGGGCTGTTCGAGCGCAGATACACACGCTTGGCCAAAATGATTAGGAAATGCCATACTCACGCTTCATTAATCACCAAGTCGACTTTTGTAGATCAAACTCGATTTATTTCAGTTAACATATTATTTCAAAATACGTACTATAGATATTCTATCCACTATTACAACAAATATGATAAAAATCAGTATATGTGCTATGTTTAATACATACACAAAATTATCAATAACTGAACTTTTATTGTTTTTTATCACATTTTGAAGTAAATTGGATTATATTACGAATGCAGAACCTGATTCGTAATTAGCATCTTACCTTATATCGGTTATTTGGTTTAATTATGAAGTTTTTGTATCATTTATCTTGTTATAATTTATACCGATTAAATATTTTTAAATAAAATAAGTAGGAGTTTGATATACAGAAGTCCTCTAGATAAGGTAAAATATGGTGTATCATAATCATCGGGGTCAGACAGTCGTCCATCTTCCTGCCACTCGAACAGCATTGCCGCAATTCCTAGTTGATAGTACTATAATATCAGCGACCCAGAAAACTATTATTTGACATTAACATAGGCAATTTATAATTTTAAATATCGCATCTCTTAAGACCTACATAGCATAAAAAACGGACAACATACACTTTTCCTCCCTGATATTAGAATTAGCAACTGCCAAAGGAATAAAGATGCCGTTTGTTTACCTCTGTGCCTAAAATTGTCAATAAAGATACGATTTATTATGACAATTTTTTCAATTAAGTCATATAATTTTTTTTATCTTGCGGCTATTAGTTTGGAACAATAAATGTTCCAGTATATACGAAATTAAAATAAAGCATAAACATGAAGGTAAGTCAGCCCATTGATTAGCCTAATTAGGCAGATGGATGAAGTTAATTTATTTTATTTTTTGCGTGTATCTGAAAGACATACGATGTGGGTGGGTGAGATTTGATAGGCGGTGTATTGATTATTGGAGAATATATGAGGAAGTGGTCTGCAGGACTGTTGGTAAGGTGGGTTGGATGTGTCTGAATGTTCTAGGAGAGGTCGATTGGGAGTTCTCTTTTGACCGGCGGAAGTGTAGATGTGGGGGAGGATTGTTGTATAGTTGTTGGATCGTGGGGTTCGTGTGGTTGAGGGCGCTTTTCATTAGGGAGGGTATGGATTTGGTTATGAAATGGTACACAGGATTATGTTTTGTTTTGTTTGAATTTTGGCTGATGTACCCCATATGGACGAGGCATAGGGCCAGGTGGGTTGTATTATGAAGAGGTATATGAGGCGTTTTGCGCTGATGGTAAGAGAGGCAAGAAACACTTTAGCAAATACTGGACAATTACAAAACAATCGTTTTGTGAAAGGAAAAATTGATAAAGCGATCAACGGAACGCTAAATATTTTTAAGAAATAAAACACAAAAGATGTTAAAAATTTCTTAAATTAAAATTAATTTTGTTTCACTAATTGTATATACATCCGGTAAATTAGTATATTTTTAAAAATTCATTAAATATTTTAATTCGTTGATTTGAGTTGTATTGGTATTATATTAAGTAAAGAATAGAGTAAACCAATGTTTTAAACTTTTATGAAGCCATTTTTCTTTTTCTATAATTCTACGAAAATTGTTAAATACTGTGTCCCATTCCGCCCTGATTTCCACTACCTGGACAACGTCGGGAACCAAGCTGGCAGGTAGTAAAAGTGTAGGGGAAATGTGTTAATAAAATTAGTTTTTATTTACAGGCAATAGTTAGGTATCATAATGAAGGGATATAAGCATTTTAATAATTATGAGTGTAAATGGGAAGCCTGCCTTGAACGGAGCAGCCCCTACGGTTCCCTCTACCTGGTAAGACTTGGACCAGATTCAGTGCTTGACACTTGCGTAGGGTAGACAAAAAAGTGTGTCTGCTGTAATGGTCAAACTGATGAGAAACAATTGACTGTGTGCTAAAAGTCTTTGACCCCAAAAACTTAACCTCTAGACCCGGATTATAAGGTTGTTACGACTTTCTTAAAATTTCCTCCAATTTAATGCTAACATTCAAACTTAGAACGGGTTTATGGGGTTGAGGGTAAATGCTCGTTAAGTGCTGAATCGTTTAACAGCCTCCGAAAAAAGTTCGATCATCGAGAGAAACTTGCGGAAGTTATTTGCCTTCCCACAACTTTCCGGATTTAGATGTTTGTCCAGAAGAAACGCCCCGTGATTAACCACCACCACCACCCCTTTTTTTTCTTTTCTCGCAGATATAACGGCGTTGTTTGTGCACGCAACGGAGCCGCCCCCAACCCCTTGCACGTGAAGGGAATGACGTCATCGAGCGTGCACGTGCGCACCTCAGGGGTCAACGACACGCCATCACTCTGGGACGCGACCAACTTTTCTTATTACCGCCTCGGTTTGGGCATTTTGACACAGTTCCCTTTCGCCTCGTGGTAAACACGGCATGCGAGCTTGAGGAATCACGGCAGCGAGGCACGTGCGATGGAGATCGATCGCCGTGAACTTTCCCCTCGGACGTGCTGCTGTCCTCGTAATTATTCCACGCGTTCTATAGAAGCGCTCAAAGTCGTAACTCCAATGGCTTTCTTCGTCCTTCCCGCGGCGCCGTGGCGTGGCGTTACAAAATGGTCTACTTGGGAGGGTGAGGCTTTAATTGGTTGCATAACGTTAGCCTGTGTTGCTGCGGCTCATTAGCCATAAGTACCCACGCAAAATAAGTATCAGATTTAATATCATGAAAGTTGTAAAATCTTTTAACGAGTGTGGTGAATCACGGCGAAGAAAACCAAGCAGAGTCGTAGTTAAGATTGACAAAAACAAGCTACTTTCTGAACTAACATAAATTAGTTTGATGAAGTTACCAGGACCGTTTTAATTTATTTATACAGTTTACAGGAAGGGAACCCTTAATCAGTCCTCAAGATTTTGGACCGTTTAAATAATTTTTTTTATTTAATTCGCATGGAGCTGTAGTCGTCAGGGTTGCTTTTCCTGGTTCTGTCAAGTTTATTTTATCCTATTTCACGAATAATAATAATGTGTTAGTTTACAGGAATGTAACCTTTAAGCAGTCCGTTTAAATAAAAAATTTATTGAATTGTCCACGTCAATTACAGCTATCGACATTATATTTCCATATTCATCTATAATAATTTAAATACAAAAAGCAGGTAACACAATGTTCCAAGTATTGACTGTGAATTTTACAATATAAAAAATATTAATTTCTTGCAATATTGAACAACGTACCTGTTTGTTTACACTCAATTACTTTCATCTCACTTTGCTTAAGTCTCATCGGCAACTAACTATAAACATACCACACTTTTCCGTTTAAATCGTACAGTGCTGCCAACGGTCAACTGAACCATTAATAAACTACGTTCGTAGTTTATATTTTTTAACTACAATATTGAGTTTCCATTCTATACAATTTAATACCTACAAACTATATGTATACAATTTATAATCATTTTCATTTAATAAAAACATTATAAAAACCGAAAACCACAAATAGTATTATATACACTCATGTTTAGCATTAATTTTATATATAATACTGAAAGCTCCTGTAAATGACGTGGACAAGTAAATAAATAATTTATATAAACTGCCATAAATCTTGAGGACTGATTAAAAGTTGCCTTCCTGTAAACTAACATATATTATTATTATTCGTGAACTTGACAGAAGCAAGAAGAGCACAAGGGACAGTATGAGCACATGACTTGCATGAATTAGAAACGCTTATTATTTTGAGTTCAGCTTTATTATTAGTATTTTATTCACATATTATATTAAACTTTTAAGATGGCATACTTTAAAATAGAATTTTAAATAGTAACTCTGTATATCGGGATTCATAAACGTTGACCGGATCTGGAACAGAACCCGCTTACCGGGTGGGAGCTCTACCGTAGTAGCTATCTGAGTCGACTCCTCCAGCCAGGCGCGAGTTTTCTCCTTCCATTGCACCGATCTGTGGACCAGGCTCACTTACAATTTACTTAATCACACTCTTCGCTGCCTAATTTTATGACATCAGTGGAGAATGGATTTTATGTGTAAATTTATCATCGATGATTTTAATTCATGAGCGGAAGAAATTATTTAATTTTGAGCTCATCCCAAGGCTTTGATAGCTGAGATTGTCTGGCGGCCTCCCGGGAAGCGGAGGGCTTGGGTTTGGTTCTCCCGAATCAGTCAATATTCAAATTTCAGTTGCGTAGTCTTTGATGTCGCATCTTCAATTAAAATCATTTCTTCTATGTATGAAAAGATAATTCTTAACCCTAAACTTTAAAATATTGTACAATTACATCCTGAGTCTGTATACAATTCCCTGCAAGACTAAATATTAAATAAAACAAAATAAGTTGGTGAAAAACTTTATTGTAGAGTGCTTAAGAATACTGCAAGAATTTATTTGCAATACAGATGCAACGATGCACAGTCCTGTTTTGAAGACAGATTTTTCCTTACATTCAACGTGGCGACACTAACTCTCAATTTATTTTTGTCAGTCGCTCTCCTTCCTGTCCATATTTGATTTGACAATGCCACCTTATATAAATAAATCTCGAACTTTATTAGAACTTGTAGTAGTGTTTATAATACATTTTCACTGACGCGCTCCTATTTTTTTACTTGAGCATTCGTGAATTTTCATCTTTAAAAAAAACTAAGAAAGCTAAATTATTTACACATTATTTATGTTAACTTATATACTTTTAGAATAGATTAAGCACACTCGAATAAATCTACTGAAAACCTTTCGTAATAATTTGTGGAAACTACCTTCAAGCAATAGGAGACGTGGTTTGAATTAAACATGGTTTCTTATGGGCAAATATTTAAGCAGTTTGCCGGGGGGAGAAAAAGAATGTAAATATTTGAATTTCTACGGCAAACATAGGAAGGTCCTACTTTTTCCACCCCGAGACCCTCAAGAATTTGTTGACCTATTAAATTTTAAATATCAAGCACAATAGCATAATTATCGCAAGCTGTTCGCAGATTTATTGGTTGCCTCTCCCTACTAATACTATAAATCATATGTAAAATACTAATTTTTTGCCGAAACAACTTATCTCATTTAAATACCTGCGATGTCGGCAAAACGTAGTCGCCGCGATCGTGATGTATATTACAAAACTTCCCCCATTATTCGTTATGAATTTCCTCCACCATAACGAAATAATTCACGTTAATTGATCACACAAATAAGCCGGTTTATTCAAAAACAATTCGGTAATTCCCAAAATTGATCGACAACCATACGTAACTCATTCTATGAGCAATTAATTCACTATCAGCGTGTTTTACGGTCCAATTTTGATTTTAAAAAATCATTTCTTTGTAGTTTGGAAGAGTTATGAACTAATATTTTTAAACCAACCCAAAAGCTGATAACGTTTACAATTATGTTTGTTCTTCGACAACAACTCTTTTATTTAATTCCAGTATACTATGACTGCTATGAACTATTTCGGAAATGGTTGCTTGTTTCTCAGGCTCCTATTTATTGCCCAAATTCAACCCGAGTTTTAATAGTCAGAAAAATTTAGTGCCCCTTCAAGGAATGCAGCAAGCAACACTTCGTTGACGCTGATAGCGTTTTCGGTCATAATCATTAAACGAAAATAAAAACAGCTACATTGATAGCTGTTTTGTTTCGAGATAAATTTCTTTGGAAGATTATTTTTAACATTTAATCGGTTTTATGATGAATTTTTTTATAACAAGGACAAAAAAGAATGAGGATATTTGTTTTGAGAAGCTTTGCGAAAAGTGCATTACAACTTGTAAGTGGGGGAAAGCTATTTTCTTTCATAGCCAATAGGAGTTGCTGTTGCAAAATTCCATTGCTCATCTCATTCTCGAAGGGTTGCTCAATTTTTCTGTCGACGAGTGGACATTACCGTAACTTAATATGATTTCATACGTCTGTGGTGACTGTATTTGACCTGAGAATGATCTCTCCAAAAACAACCATTCTATGACAAGTTTTGCTTCCCTTCGCCGTTGTGTGTATTTAATTACCACCAAACGCGTCTTATCTACAGCGCCATAAAGTATTCTAGCCCTCTGTTTCAGTCAAGGCAAAACAACCTTTGTCTACGAATGCCTCTTTATCTTACAATGCAACCTTTCATAGTTTACATTATAAAAACGCCATGCTACTTGGTCTCTAGTTCAGTTAAGACTTTGCAGCAGACGAAGCTTGAACAGCAGTACAATAAAACACTTTATATTTCTTCCTCGTGATTCTCATATTCATAAACGCTTCTGTTACCAATTTTCCTTTTTGTAAATTTTCTGGACGGCGATGTCTGTATAACTAAAAATTATTCCGCTTTCAAGGGATCCTCGCTGAAGGAACGGGCTTTCATCTGTAAATTCCGCCATATTGGTTCCTAAATTAAATTTTTTCACCAACACTTCGCCTCGGCATGTATGTATATAATTTGCTGCAAATGGAAAAGATACCATGGACAGTTTGAGAAACAAATAAATAAAATAAATTTGAACTAACAATTAGTCTTGCAATTGTAAATATAGTAATTATAATGTATGACTTATATTACCAATAAAGCCCCGGACGTTGCAGGAGCAACAATAAATTTTTGTAATATTTTAATTGTAAGTACAACATACTATGTTTATTTATTGATTTCTATTCTACTACATATATTTAGTTATAAAAATGTAGAAATATCTGAGGAGGTTCCTAAAGTTGGGGAACGAAACGTATTCTACTTAGTCTTCCACTTTCTATAATTCTATAAATTGTCATAAAATTTGTCCACACTTCTAAAAACCACACTATAAGAAAAAAACATTAATTATTTCTTATTTTATGGGAAAAAGAATTTTACTTGATAATCTACTTGATCCTTCGTGTTTCATGAAGATTCTCCTCAGCGCCGCAGGTCAATTGTTCCAATCGCTTATCGATTTGTTTAAGAATGAAAACATCCCTTTTTGAGATCTCGATTTTAATTTTATGATATTCTGTCCCAATTTTAGTCATTTTTTCTAATGTAATTCAAAGCTTTTGTTTCCGCATACGGTATAAATGTAGCGTAAAGCCAATCCTTCTTAAATCAGTCTTCCATAATATCAGAAAATTAAGGATAAAATATTATTTTACGTACACTGTTACGTTGAAATTAATCAACTAATTTTGTAAATAGGGTATGCTGGCAATTTTTCTACACAACATAAAAATCCCTAATCCTTAAGGATTTTGCGAAGAAGCTCTTATGACATCTTGTGTCCCCCCTCGCTACTGTAGTTCCGGTAGACAAGCCAGCTAGGAACCAGAGATTTTCGTATCATGCTGACAGTTTCTATTTTAATCTCATCGGCTTGTTAGATGGAGTGCGCGTGGTTTCCACGTGTCCGATTGGCTCAGTGACCGCTTGTTTGAAACTGGGGTATCGACTGCGTGGGAGGTCTCTGAAAGCTACACGATTCCGCACTTTTATTACACCCCCTAGCGAGAGGTAAAACACCACGCCGTTCTACTTCAACACACGGAGAAAGTTAGTCTAAAATTTTAATTCCCGAATCGCTGTTCATCCGTGATTTTATCGGAAATTCCATGTGAATTAACTTACCCTCGGTTAACATCCGATAATTTACTTTCACGCCTTACTACAGAACTACAGGTCGTTTTTTTAATCAACTGCGGAATCACGCTGAATGTACACAAACGATTAAATACAGATAATGGTGTGTGGCACTCGTGGAAACGATTGTTGTGTAGTTCATCCTCCTTTGTATTATTAAGAACAAGGCGATAACAGCAAGAAAATTTATTTTAAATATTTTTTAAAAAAACTGTGGAGCATTCTATTTATCGTTAAGTGGATGCTGTTAGTGAGATATTTTTCTTAAAAAAAATTACGCTTTGCTCATCATCGTGGTGTGTTTCTATGGAAACCGAAACACATCTTTGGTATGTCAGACATTACCCGGACCTCATCTTCCACTTTCGTAGGATATTTGGCAAATCCCAGAAGTTGGTGGTCTCGCATCTTCTTGCAAGGACCCAGACGAAATGTGGATCCCGAAGAGTGCGTCTGCAACGCCCCATCCAGCAGCATTTCTGTAAGTGAAACTTAATAGATGGCGATCTCGTCTCGACTGTTGCTTCTTGGCATTGAGGCACCAGATAGCAGGATCAAAATGAAAATAGTAAAATGATTCTAGATAAATAACTGTTGGAACTGATACTTAACCTCTCTAATTTAATTATTTTTATGTCCTCTTTGCTTAGTATCCTCATTATGAATACACTAAGGGAAAAAAATAATTCAAGTCGAGTCTCCATTGGTATTCATTTCAAGCACGAAATATGCATTGCAAGCTTTATTATCATTTCCTAAACTCGTTACGCGATGAGTATCATATTTTGACTCCAGTCTTCGAAAAGATCATTTAAAATTTCTAGCCTATTTCTTATGGTGACTTTTTAAGTTGTGCGCTACACCAATCCCAACAACAACAATTTCTACGAATATAACCTTGTAAAACGTCTGAATTGCCTTCCTATTGCATCTTTCTGTTTGTAAGAATAAATTTCCTTACAAAAGGAAGACGATTTGACTGTGAATCTCTTCCTTGTAACGTTCAATAAAATTTGTGCGACATTGTCAAATATCCACGCAGCTGTGCTGCAGTAGGGGTTAGCTATCAATCATTATCATTCACGTGTGGTAACGTTTATCTATTCTCTACTCTCATTCGCTGAAACTCATAACGGTTCCAATTTTACGACCATTAAAACCAGTTTTCTATTGATAAAATTGCTAGGACTTGAGTCTTGAGTCAAGACGGACATTGCACGATCAATTTGGTATCAGTTCAGGCCTTGATCATAAATGGATTCATAGCAGATTGTTGGATTGACTTCGTTCCGTCAGTCTTGATAGAAGCCTTATGTAGCAGAAAAATGGAATTATTTTATAATATCATCTGAGTACCTACTATTAAAATTAGTCTTTAAAGACGAATCGTTAATTTTTTACGAATCTTTAGCTATTTACTAACCAATTAGAGTTCATCCCATGTTGTCTTCTAGTTTTATCTAATCTGTGTACACTTTTACTCACGCTATGTACTCTGCTTTTTTACACTAAATGATTATTCAGCCACTGAACTAACGTGCTTCCTAGCATACCATTTTATTTATTTGTTAATGGTTATAGTCAGCAGATCCCTACGGAGATCGATGTGTTTCATTGCAATTTATTCTGACATTTGAAATGGTTTATAATTATATTCTTCAAAAACGTACTGTTGAAATAATAGTAGTGATAGCTACAAAAAAAATGGCTGAAAGAAAAGAAGAACGAGAGCCTGAAGGAAAGAGGTCACTACGCTCTTTTGAATTTACTAAATAAAGGGATGACTTTGAAAACCATTAACATCTGTTTTGATGAACTGTTGAATTTGTGTATGAAATATTTTGTATTTCGAGTAGTCAGCTGAGGCTCTGAATTGTCCTTCTCCAGAGCTGGATGAGCTATGACAGAAGCCATATTGATCATCATGTGGCAGCACCATCAATCAGAGCATCAGTCCAAACAGGATTGCCGATATTGATTGAATCCACACTCATCAGTCCGGTTTGCTGAATTGAATTGATGCCAAATTGATTGTGTGAGTTTCATCACAGAATTCGTAAATATCTAATCACCTTTTCAGGTCAGAGACCGTGCCGTGGTTTTTAGAATCTTTCATGTTTCACAAAAAAATATTTTCCAACAAATTTATGCTTGTAATGAGCCGCAGCAACCGCACCTGTGGTGTTCTGAAGTCAAGCCAAGAATGCAAAACACTTAATTCTGTCTTCAGTCCCCTTTAGTTAAGCAATGGGTATGATTTTATTACGCGATCAAAAAATGTTGAACATTCTACAAACATTTCCACTTCTTCACAATTCAAGTGGTCCTTAGACTGAATACGGTCACGTAATTTCTTTGCATCGTTAAACTTGCAGTCAAGCAAAAGTTGGGACCATACGTCTTCGTGTAAAAGTTCTAATACGCATATTCGTCCATGTTATATCCCAAATTGGCTGACTTGCTACATTAATTCACTTCTTTTGTGCAAGCAGTTGTACAAAATGTCTATTTAAAGCAAATAAAATGCACGATCTTCCAACTGAAGTCCAAGTCCACCTTCTTCCTATACAGCGCTGTTGTTTTGGAAGAGTTTTACTTCCAGTTCCAGAGAACAGTCAATAATGGTGTATTTATTTTCATAAATTACTGCTGTTTATTCAAAACCCAAGGAATGATAAACAGGTTGACAAATTGTATGGTGGAAAAACCACTGTAGTATAGAAGTTGTTGGTCATCATTGCTGTAGATTAGGAATTTGTCTTAGAAGAAAGATGGATGATCCATTTTGTATTTGTCCGTAAGGAACCCGTGTGCCGCATCTGCCACGACACGGAGTCTGAAGGCACGGAGCTGGTGAGTCCTTGCAACTGTCGAGGCACCGTGGCCTTCACGCACGTCTGCTGCTTGGAACAGTGGCTTTCTCAGTCTGGATCAACTGCATGCGAGCTCTGCGGACACACTTTCAACGTCCGTCGCATGCCCAGGTACAAGTCTTTCTTCTAAACATCTTCCTAGACACTAACCGTTGTACATGTGATCAACAACAATATTAATTCAATCGTGAGAGTGGAGGATCAGATAATAGAAACGAAGAAATGGAACAACTAAGATAGAAAGAACTCACTGTCGAAAAGGGCAGAGAAGGCAGATCAAACCTTAAATCAGACAAAACCCATGAATTGTAATTTTTTCTTCTAGCTCCAAAATCTAAAACCCGAGTTTTATTGGTAAGTGGAACTAAAAATTCAAAATAAAAAACACGAAACAGCCAACACATGGAATAATTTATCTGTAAGGATGTTTGGGAAAGTATTCTTCAATAAATACATTTGGATTAAAATTCATATATATCTGACGTTCAATATAAATAAATAAAATAATTTGAATTGAATACAATTCATTACATACAATACATTATAGAATTAAACGCATGAAAGTACAATAAAAACGATGCAACGTTATGACCCATCTTTGGTACCTTTCTAGGTATTATATTAACAAAAATTGAATTTCATACTCAATTGTCATTAGGATCAGGCTTGGAATCTTCTCTGTAATTGTTACACCAAAATGAATAAAATTTTGGTTTCAACAAGGTCATGTAAAGTTTAAGTTATTCAATTGGTTTAATTTAGGTCTCCTTTTTATTTTATATTAATTATAATATGTTGAAGCGCGTCTAAATTGACAGTCCACATTCGACCCGGTAAGTCAAGGCCCTGAATGGGCTGCAGAATAAGACACGTGTCGCCACGGCGCCAGACCAAGAAGGGGAATTCCACAGCTCCACCACCTATTTCCTAATGTGTCTGAATATATTTTGCTCTAAATAGAAATATTGGATAATAAATTAAATCCTCAAGTTTTGTCTATAGGCAAGGACTTGGGGATTTGAACGCGACGCTATGGCGCCAGACTAAGACGGGGAATACAACAGCCCCGCCACCTATCCCTTTCTGTATCTGAATATATTTTACTATTATTGTAGAAATATTGGATATTAAATGATGAATTTTAGGAGGATATTCCTCAGCGCTACAATAGTTGGATCGAAACATTGTACATTCATGAGATACAATTTTGTATTTGAATTTAGATTATTCTGACTGTATCAGCTGATTTATTTATTTTAATTTTAAGTTGAGTCTTAAAAACCTAAGTAGAGAATGGTTTTCACTCAACAAATAAAATTAAAAAATTAGTAAACAGTCATAGTCAGAAAGTATCATTGGAACCTCATCAGATGGATTAGTAAATTAATAGATTCCAATGACAGGAACGCAACGTCCTGAGTTTTTTATTATATATATTTTCTGGCGATGGTTGTTTACTCATTTATTTTCAGATATGTAAGAACAACACAACTATAGATGTAATTAACATTAGAAGCTAATAATTCAATTTAAATGTTCCATCTGAAGTGAAATATATTCTTATCCGTGCAGTCTTTCTTTTTCCCGCAAGGTTATTTCGTATATGCACGCTTAAAAAATTATTAAACATCTTAAAAAATAAGGCGAGGATTCCAAAATAAAACAGAAAAATTATTGAAAAGTTCAATAAATAAGTGAGTGAAATGATAAATAAAAAGTTCAACCAATTTGTCAGAAAACAATATTTGATTACTTATTTAAGACAAGCACATTTTGTTCTTCAAGAGAAACTTTAAGTCTTTATTTCTTTAATTCTAAATTTTCATCCAAATTTTTATAGTTATGAACTTTAAATTTTGAAATTCCTCCTTTAAGCAACTTGTTATCAATGAGAAAATTAGAAGTTGTATCCCTTTGGTTGAAGAACGCCTTATTTGCTGCACTCCTCTTCTGTGATTGCGCCTGTGTATTTGCACAGCTGTTTGGTTGTCAGTGACTGTACCGCTATCGGAAGAGTCGTCACACCATACGATACGAGAACAAAGAATCTTGTCGTTTATCTTTGCTGCGTATTTAACATGTGAGAGATGTGGAGAACCTGTCCGGACACGCGGTTGTTGTGAGGTTTCCGTGTAAATGTCTGTACAAGACCAGTTAGACCCTCATCAACTACAAGTGGTTTACAAGAGGAAAGGATTAGAAATGCGAGTACATCAGACGGCCAAATCCATCTCGGGGATCCGAAGAGAAATGTAAACCTTATATTAATTGTTTGGTGAATCACCAAAAATACTCGAGTGAACGTATTAAAATGAGAAGCTAATTGGAGAAGCGCACGACAGGATCTGTGTGTTTAATGAGAAGACGACCTCGTGGGTTGAAAACCTTTTCAGTAGCCTCGCTGAAAACGAGAAGAAAGGAGTGTAAGACTGCCGGATGTGTGACAGAATTGTGTCCCTGGGGCGACGCTATCGATTCATACGAAGTTTTGATCGGGTCAAGGAGCTTTGTACCCTCCCTGCAACTGAGGTCACCTCCCCGGAGACTTTACGATATGCTCTGACCTAAGGGCAATAAAGTTTAACAGTTCCATAACTGTAATATCTCCCCGTCCCCCTTCATTTGCGGTTGTTTCGGATATTAATTGTGGGCCAGAGCCAGGGATGAGAGTCAGAGGCACTGTTGTGCAACTGCAGTAGTATTAAGTACGTGTGGTTGTTACTACAGGGTGGGGCAGAGAATTATGCTTAATTTTAAGTTGGTACTGCGAAGATAGAGGGGCAATGGAAGAATGAGGATGGGCTCCAGTGGGATAGTTACTTGCAAACAAGCCTGTGGACACTGATTGAAGACGCGCACATTTTCTTCAGACATGAGACACCATTCACATTTCTGGATGTGTTAATAAACAGAATATGCATTATTGGAGTTGTGTGAATCCTGGGGAAATCATGAGAGTTTGGTGTGCAGTCAGTGCTGAGAACAACCGTGCTAATGCCGTCAATAATGGGCGGAATGTGGAGATGATCCAAAACTTTTTTCAATCACAATTTCAAGAAATGCATATGAGGGTCGTTTGGTTTCAGCAGGACGGTCCCATGGCACACACTTCTCGACATTCGATGAATGTTTTGAGGGAAATCTTTCCTGGACGTTGACCCTATGCGCAAGCCTTTCCATTTCCACATGTCCCACATCCTCCCTGATAATCCCCGGCTCCTTCTTATGTTCTTATCCCACACTCATCCCTCCAACGTTAATTTAACAAGACTTATGTCTCAAAACGTTCTATAATGTCATCGTTAGTGATTCTATGAAACCATCTGATTTTTAGCATTCTCCTATAGCACCACATTTCTTCTCCTATCTGCATTTCCTACCGTCTACGTTTTGCACCCATATAACGCCACACTCCATACAAAGCAATGATTTCCTAATATTCACACTTATATTACCCGTAAATAAATTTCTCTTTTTTGCGAAAGCCTTCCTTGCCTGTGCTATCCTACTCTTTATGTATACTATACTTCTACCATCCCTAGTTAGTATAATTCCCTTAACTTACTTCAAAATATCCTTTCCCAATCTCACCTCCTTTATTATTCCACTGTTTCCCATATTACACTCCATTACCTTGGTTTTCCCTCTTCCTCCAAAACCACGTTCATGCCATTTATTGTGTTTTCCAAGTCTTACCCTGACTACCTAATACTACAATATCATCGGCAAATCACAGGTTTTTTATTTCTTCTACTTGCAGAATGATTCCTATTCCATATTCCGTTCCAACTTTCTTCATCGCCTACTCTATTTATAAGTTATGGACGGCAGACTGCATCCTTATCTTACTTCTTTATTGATTTCTGATTTATTTTCTTGCTCTTCAATTCTAATTACCGCTGCCTGCCTTCTGTAGAGGTTTTAGATAAAACTTTTTTCTCGATACATATTCTGTCCTCTTCATAACCCGTACTAGTTTGTTCCAGTTCACATTATCAAAGGTTCTAAATCTACAAATGCCATGAACGTAGTCATGTTTTTTCTTATCCTGTCAATATTTCTTCTTTTGTCCCTACTTTCTTTCTAAGACCAAACTGATCTTCTCCTAGCTCAAATTACAATTGCTTCTTTTTAAAAAAATAATTAAAGCTCATTTGAAGCTTGGAAGCGGCATTTTTCGGGTTTGCTTACGGCGGCAGAAACCTCCCAGTTATGTGAGTGATTTCTGTTTATCAGGTTGAAGGCGTCGGAGTCGCTGCGACAATGGCTGCGCCGGCCGTCACAGGAGATGCTGATCTCCCACGCGTACCAGTTTGCCTCGTTCACGCCGCTGACCTTGTGGGCCGTGCACGTGGTCGACGGGGCGGCGTGCTTCGTCTTGACGGAATACCTCACGTCTCCCGGAATCACCCGGCTGGCTGCGTTGCTCCTGAGGATCACCGTGTCGGGGACGCACTCCATCTACATCATGTGGGTCTCTCTGCTGCTGCGCTACCACGGCTTCTGGTGGTGGCAATGGTTCCGCTGGTGGCGGAAAGACGTCATCGTGCACCTTATCCTGGACGAAGGCTCTGTAACTGAGAGACGCAGCCTGATGAACGATTCCGAGGCCGTGCCCAGAACGTGCAGTTCATCGGCGCGAATTTCACTGAGCTCAGTTGCGTAAAATTGGGGCGTGGCTAATGCAATAAAAGAAAATTTTTAATGCGGTCAACAGTAGGCATTCCATCATTATTTCCTTTTTGACCTTCGCTATATTTACCAGTCTGAATACTTGTCTTGCATTTCTCTCGCCATCAAAATCGCCTAATTACCTCGTAGCATCAAATTACATCCGAAATTTATTTGTCATCTCCATCATTATTGAACACGTTCAAAGTCGTTGTAACCTGTATTGTCTTTAAAAAAAATATATCTTAATTACTACTTTCATGCCTATCATCTATTTTTTGGTAGGCCTAAGTAACCTTGTTGTAATTGTCTCAATTGCAAGAATCTGGAATGTGAATTAGATAAATCATTTTCTTCTCGAGACATTAACTTTACTTAAAATTGCTGTATGAACTACGCCGATAATTATTTTTTACGATTTGAATAAAATCAGTGTATTTTAGTATTTGTATTAAACGTCCTCGGGTCTGGGGCAATAAAGGATTATAATACAACGTTTCCATAGCGAGCGCGGCCATCTTCGTCAAGACTACGTTTTTTTTATAATCCTTTATTGACTCAGGTCAAAACCCGGGAACTTTTAATACAGCAACTACACTGGGAAAGTCGTCGTTCTTTATCTCAGTGTATGTCAGTAATGTTAATTACGAAATACAACTACATCGTAATTTTCTTTTAGCAGTACTTAATATGATATCATGTGGACAAGAAAAGTTCTCAGGTAGATTCTATAGCCTTTTTTTAAAGGCGAAAACGTCTGAATTATTTTTATTCAGAACATGTACTAATCTGGTTTAGATGAGTATTAATCTTTCAGTTGTGTCGTTTGGTAAGGGGCGACGGGATGATTTTTTAGGGTGACAGACTGGATTAGGGTGGTCCACGTAATGGTAGCTCTTCTTCAATAGAATAGGAAATTGAAGAGAGTAGAGAAATTTGCCAAGGGTTGATTAGAACCCCGGTCTATAGTTTAAGGAACCTACCCGGTGATTTACCAAAAAGACGAGGAGAAAACCCTAGAAAACCTGCATCAGGTTGATCGGTTTATTGGGTACTACTTTCGCGTCTTCGGGATGACGGGAGACGAGTTTGCTGTGGGATCGCAGCATGCCCTTCACCTTGTCTGCGCCATTTTTAAGAGGCAACTGGCCGACTGGTCCAATGGGATCAGCGGCCCAGTACATACACTTCTTAAGAGAGATGAACCTGAAAACCTGAGAGAGAACGGGACATCCCCGAATCTGGGGAGAGATACCTGCGAAAGAAAACTACAACAGGTAGTTTCTCAAGGATCACGTGTCGAATGATTTTTTCTTTGCAAGGGGAGGACTTTCAGGCTACATGAGGGGTGATCCTGAAATAGGTATCTTCCCTTTTATAGAATAGGAAGGAAATTTTAAACGGGGGATGTGGAAGGTAGAGCAAGGTAGCCAGAATCAACTGCATGATACCAACTTCCAACAAACTGTTATTTTCCCAGCAATGACGCTAAAATAATTCAATATCACCATAATTTACACTATAGCAGGTATATAATCGTATGTGGATCGTTTATGGATAATTTAACTTATTAGTCCTTACATTTGCCACCATTGTCTTAGCGAGAGATTTCCAATGACAGAAATTTGTAAAAAAGTACGATAAAATTCAGAGGCAATGCTCTTTCATGTCGACAAGGTGAGGAAAAGAATTCTTTAATCCAATCCAATCGCCATCATCTTGTCCTCTTTGGAGCCCATGCGGACGACTGAATCGTAAACAAAGAGGAACAATATGGAGCTATTGTTACGGGATACAATAGCGACGTATGTAAATGGTGCGTGCAAATCACGACAAACAGAAACTAGAATCCCTCTACCGTGACAGATATGTTTCAGTGGCAGCAGCGGAATCTATTAACGGCATGGAACATTCGTGATGTTCACTACGTAACTGTCAAACAGTTCGCGCTTTACTTCAGAAATACTTCCGTAAAGTCATATGACATTAAATTCACACCTCTACGGAGTGTGCAACCGCATTCTTAAACAAACATATTTAAATTTTGAAGAAATAAATCCACTAGTGTAAAGCAAAGCTAATATTTGTAGAATTTTCATAAATTAAAAGATATTACAGAGAAGAATATATATATGAGTCAGGAAATGACATTGTCATGTTAATTAAAACAATTAATGGGGAAAGGACAGAGAGATAGAAAGAAGGTGACTTACCTGAGGTTCATACATGGTAGACACCTTGTGAGGTTTAGAGTACTTGAATTTTCGGAGGCACCGCCCCCTTCATCAGAAAGTTAGGAAGACATTTCTAGTGATCAGCTAGCCGACTATATATATATATATATATATGTGTGAAATGACCGTACAACCAAATTTCCATCACCTTGATAAACAGAACAGATCCTGAAATAGAGATTTTATTCGCGCCAACATATAAGTACTATTTATTTAATAGGCCTTATTTACAACTAGTTACAGGGCCGGATTTAGATTTGATGAGCCTCCGAGCTATTTGAAATATGGGGCCCTTTTGAAGCTCAAATAACCTATTTTTCCAACAAATTTTATTTTAGGATTCCTAAAATGTTAAACTTAGCGTATTCCAACCTTGACCACCCTCTTCTGTTCTTACTCCAAACACTTCCCTCCAATGCTAATTTTACAAGACCCTCCTGTCTCAAACCGGGGCCTATTAATCTATCTCTTCTCTTGGTCAAAGTCCTCGACATTTCACTCTCTTCTTATTCTGTTTAGAACTTCCTTATTGCTTACTCTACCCACCCATACAATTTTCAGCATTCTTCTATAACACCACATTTCTAAAGCTTCTATTCTTTTCCTATCTGCAGCTCCTATCATCCACGTTTCCAACCCATATAACGCCACACTCCATATGAACATTTTAATATTGATTTCCCTATATTCATATCAGCTGTAAGTAAATTCCACTGTTTTGCGAAAGCTTTCCTTGCCTGTGATATCCTTCTCTTTATGTCTACCTACCTAGTTATTATGCTACCCAAGTACCAGAATTCCTTAACTTCTTCCAAAATATTCCTTCTGAATCTAACATCCTTGGTTATTCCACTATTTCCCATACTACACTCCATCACCTAGGTTTTCCCTCTAATAATCATCATGCTGTACTCTTCCTCCAGGATCACATTCATGCCATTTATTGTTTTCAAAGTCTTCCTCCGACTCCCCTTATACTACAATATCTTCGGCAGACTATATGGTTTTTATTTCTTCTCTTTGCAGTATGATTCCTTTTTAGCTTTCTTTATCACCTGTTATATATAAGTGAAAGAACACGGGCAACAGACTACATCATTTTATTACTCTTTTCTTGATTTTGGCTTTATTTTCTTGCACTTCAATTGTAATTACTGCTGACTGCCTTCTGTAGAGGTAATGGATAACTCTTCTTTCTCAATAGTTTATTCCTGTCCTCTTCAAAATTTTTAACATAGGGTGTTCCAGTTTATCATATCAAAGGTTTTTTTCTAAATATATAAATGCAATGTATGTATGCCTGTTTTTTCTTAACCAAACACAGTGACAGCTATTTTTTAAGCTTCTATAAGCATCTTTCAGAGGAGAAATGTCCTCTCACTTATGAAACCAATACTGTTAATGAACTATTTGTAGTATAAAGATGTATATACAAACACTTCAAAGATAAACTTCTTACATTTACCATGAGGATATTTTCTAACAGTGTCAATGTGAGGCAATTAATATAAGACAAACCACAGCAAAGATTATTTTTAAAAAATTAAAAAAGAGGATTCCAAAATCAGAACAAAAAAATTATAATTGTATATTAGGCACATATCTAAGTTTACTGTGCTATCACATCACTAGATGATGTATATTATTCCGGTTCTGATATATTGTCACTAGTTACTAAACCAATTGCATAGGATTCAGTTATTACAATATAACAACAAAACTTTCCATTTATATTTAATTAATTAAACAATTCTTAAAATTGACTTTCAAGTATCATAGAACAATTCAGTATATAGTTACAATCCTATCGGGTAATGCAATAAGACTTGGATATTACATTATCAACTTCAGCATTTCTCAGTGTGTGTGTGCATGTGTGTAGTGTTTTTAATGACTTTAGACTATATACTTTTTATTTTAGTTAGTTTTTTGAAGATTATTTGTAATTAATTATGTACCTTATTTTGTTCTTAAAATTATTTGTTATTTTTAATGTATGACGTATACTACTTCATCAACCAAGGGCCGATGGAAACCACAATAAATCTAAACTTAACATGGTAATTAAATTGTCAACTATTGTATCAAAAAAATATTCAAGATTTCTCATATACTTTCATTAAATACTTTATATGGTAAATTTCTCTCATATAAGACATACAAATAAAAAACACAGGAAAATTAAAGATAATGGAAAGTGGGGCAAAATAGAGAAACAGATTAGCATATTTCATTTTATTAACGACAATGTAGAAAATAATCTATTTTGTGAGAATACAGAAATATTAACATTAAAATAGACAAAGTTTTGAGACCAATGTTATATCAGTACAAACCTTATGTCAATACTGGAACTTGAAAAATATATATTATACTTAAAACAGTCAACAATAGTATAACAGAAATTGTTTCATATTCCAGGGAAATATTACACTCACTTCGTACAATTTTTAAAATAGTAAAATTTAATAAAATTAATTATAATGTTCATAAAATGAACTAAAAGTTGTACATTGTGGCCAGCAATGTAAAAATTTGTACAATATGTATAAATAATTTGAATATAAACTTGTAAAGTAGTTCAATTTCAAATTTTATGGACCTTAAAGCTTGAAAGAAGTTCACATAGCTCAAAACATGGTAAGACAAGATGCTTGACATAATATTTTAGATATAGAATTGAATTTATTATTTTACTTAGTTCTGATTTTAAAAAATGTGAAAAATCTTTTTAGAAGATCTGAAGCCTAAATTAGATTTCTTATGACAAAATGTATTACCAAAGCAACATATCTTTAAAAGTAGTGATATAAAGCTTAATTTGGTAAAATATAATACAACACATCTATTAAAATAAGCAGAATCATAAAAAATTCATTTACATTTAAAAATCCTTCAAAATCTGTTAATATTTCTGATGTTCTGAAGCTAATTATAGAAATTTTACTTATGAAGTTTTCATTTTGCTTTGAAAAGCAGTAATAAAAAATTAACTTTAAAAATGCTTGACTTGAAAGTAAACTTAATTTCTTTAAATACAAAGCTCTCAAAACTTCATTTTCCTATAACTAGCTGCTTTACACAGGATGCACACAATCTACTGAAATGTTACCAAAACAAAAATTAATTTTGAAGCTTTCTTTGTACTATTTTATTCCTACTCAGTTCTTTAAAATCATATTTTCTCCAATATGAATATTTTAAAATTCATTGTAAGAAATGAACTTAGCAAAAGAGTTTTTACAAACATGATCCCTTACTGTTGAACTTCTAAAATTTTTCTATTAAGAATGGCATAAAATCTTTCAAATCGTTAATTTCTGAAGACACAAAAAGGACATTCAGGTACACTCTAATTAAATAATAGTAAAAATATTATAATTGAGACACAAACATGTGTTTATTCCATCCAATAAAATGAATCTTGAATCAATATGCATACCACCAATTATTAATTTATTTGTACTTATGTGTTTCATGTGTTTGTGGAAACAATTTGAATCACTACTTTTTCTAAACAGTTCTAGTCATTGATAATATGTTATTATTGATGCAATAACCATATTTTCATTTTCACAATTTGTGTATGTGTCTATAAAGTGATGAGAAACTTTTGTTGTAATGAGGCAATGATTTGTCAGAGCTAAATCCTTCTTACTTACACATGTGCAATAAATTCTAAATAATATATAGCAAGGTGTGAACATTAACTATAAAGACATTTTAATACTGAGATCACTCAGTTTATATAATGATAATTAACATAAGAAGAACCACAGCACTTTGGTAAACACAGTTGAAGTATATGAAAAGAAGAGATCACTTATTATTTGTATAAATTAATATTAGAAAACAGTAATCAAGTCTAAATTCAATACTTCACCAGAAGGTTTTCTTAAATAAAGTGAAAGACAAATTAAAGCAACTTTAAATCGAGGCAAGGTAAATACCAAAAGTAACACCCAAGATTTCATCCTTCAATTATTATTATTTTTTAAATAATAGTGCAATATATAGTAATACTACCTAAGTACCTAATTGCTGCACAATTTAAATTATACTTCTTTACCAGAATTTGTAATCACTCATAAAATAATAAGTTACATTTCAAGGCTAAATATTAAATCATTTTTCAAATCAACATGAGAAATTGAATTATTTTCATCCTTTAAAATTTGGTTTTCTGATGGGTCAGATTTGGATGCTGAAGTAATTTCATCATCCTCAGGGTTCTCTTCTTCAAAGTCCTTGTCTTTATCCTTATCTACTTCTCCTTCAGAAGCTTCACTTTCGCTGGCCCTTCTTTCTTGTGCACGCTTTTTATTGCGTGTCCTCTTCTGGTTTTTCTTGCGTTGTCCCAAAATGCTAGAGTTGTTCCTGTATAATTGATTTGTACAATTAATCAAGGTTACTAAGTTACAAGATGATTTCATTTAAAAAATACAACATGAAAATTATAAGAATTTAATTGGGATTTAGCAAATATTTGTTACAAAGCTTATTAACAGCTTAATTACCATTTAAGCCCATAAAATTTGACTTTAATCTCTACATCAACAAGTGACTTAATAAGTAGCATGAGGAGTTTCTTAATGTTGTACAATTTACCTATTCATAACCTACTTCCCAACCAATACTGATGGATGGTTAAATTAAAATTAACACTACCATAATATTAAGAAAGTAAAAAATGTTCTCAATTTGTTAAGCAATGCAATACTTCTGCTACCTAATGGGAGTCAAGTGCTCACCCTGAACCAGGGAATAAAAAACATTCCTCGTACCTAAAAAAATTTCAATAATACACCTAATACTACCATGTAATCAAAAATGTCACTCGTCCAGTTTTTTGAAGGTGTCAACAATAAAGTGCAGACTTTTCATACCTGTATATTTTCTGAGATATTACATCATTAAATCGAACAGTCTTTTTATGCTCAATATCAGCTTCATCTTCTTCTGGGATGCAAGAATCTGACCCACCAGATGGCCCCATTGTATCAAATGAAGAAGACCAGGTATAATCATCAGCATTTGACTCCGACAAGCTGCGGTAGACTCTGCCCTTATTCTTTAAAATACCTTTCTTCGTAGGACTAGTGCACTGTAAATATATTAGGAAATTTGAGGTTATAATCTAAGGATTAACAAAAGTTTAAGCAAAATATGCTTCTATCCAACATTATGGGACATACACTTTTTTATTACTGCACATATACTCTCTAAAATAGAAGGGCCTATTACTACATTACAAAATTTTAATATTCCAGTATCCTGTAAAAGTTTATATTTGCTGAAGGGAATCTAAAAATAAATTACATATGGTAGATTGGATTTGGTAGCAAAATATCTCTTCATAGCTTTTGAAATAACGACAGAGATCCAAGGACTTGCTCAAAAAAATGAGCTGAAACAATATTATTTTCTTCTTTAATCCATTCATATGAGATGTCAATTCAGAATAGAAACAGATATTTACATCTTCAATAAACAAATTATTAGTTAACTAAAAATTTACAATTAACTTCCAGAGATGTGACATATTTTGCAACAGTGATTTATATAAAAAATCTAAAGTCTACTCTTCATAAATAATTTGAAACAGCATAATTATGATAAATTCATTTCTTATTTTCTGTAACAACTTTTAACTTAAGAAACATGCTCAAAAGAAAAGCAGGTATGTATATAATCAATACTCAAGAGTCATTTAAAATGGAAACTATTTTAGTACCAAAGAATTGTAGAGCAAATATGGCAAAGCAAATGGTTTTGTAAAAATTGTGACAAAACAAGAAGTGAAATAATTTTAAACAGATAACTTTGGTACTTTAATTTGAATATGTTAATATATCATCTGTTAAAATTTTATGAACACAAATTCTAAAGAGAAGATGAGCTTTGTAAACAAATGGAACATAAATCATAAAAACTCATTTCAGATATTTATGAACTCTACAATGCGTACTTATTTTTTGCTGTACACTTCACAAATTAATAAAATAACTTACACAAAAAATATAACTTTTTCAGATACACGCAAAACAGGGAATGAAAAGTAATTATTTCCCACATGCAAAGGCAAAATACAGCTAGACTCCTACTCACCTAAAACTGATGAAAACATTTTCATGATTGAAGTAATTATATATATACTTTGTATGTTTTTCATTTACCCAATATCCTCAAATTTACTGTATCATTTTACCAAAATTTTAATTCAGAAGCATTTAAAACCAACCTAAAGTTTTTATTTATAAATCATGACACTTGAGAGCTTTCAAGTCACAAGCATTCAAACACACACAAGTATTGGACACACATTAAAAGTATCAGCAAATTGTCAATGCCATTGACACAAGGATGATATACAGCTCAAATTGTTGACAATAATTCCATAATGAATGGGAGAATATACCGCACACAATGTATGTAATTCAAATGATCATTTAATTTGTTGTATCAATTTTGCAAAAACAGTGCTATTGACAAAGCTAAAATAATTTCTCTCATATACTAGAAAAACATGGTTTCCAATAACACTGTTTTGGAAAGTGTAATATGAATGAAATTATAAAATAATAAAAAATAGTTTATAAAATTAAGTTACACAGAAATGTAGTCTTCCCTTAAATTATACTAAAAGCTTTCATCTAACCATAATTAATGTCATTAAAACAGTAAATTAATTTCAACAGGATTAGAGAAAAGTTTATGAAACTGCAGAACAAAATATTTATGCCTGTTAAAGGTTCTTAAAATAAGTTTTCAGTATAACCCTGTATTGTGCATAATATTGGCATTCAACTGACTTATGCACAAGATAAATACGCACATTATAGATTGAATATTTCTATCTCTATACATGTCCTCAAATCAATTTAATAGGTGAAGGTAAAATTCAAAGAAAAGAAAATAAAACAATAAATGAATTTGATACAATGAGAGTTAAGATTGTACCTTACTTTCAAAACTATCTTCAATTTTGGCACACAGAATTTAATTTATTTATGTATGATAATTATGGATATATATAATAAAAATTATAGACTAGGACAATAAATTATGTAAGTTAAGATTGCCCAACGTTTAAGAGTATAGTATATATTTACTAATCCTAAATCATCAATTTAAATAAATAAATTATTTCAAATGAAACATAAATAACAAAAGTCATTTCCACACACATGAAAATAACCAGCACTTACAACTTCATCTCCACTTGACTCTGACAATGTTCTGCATTTTTCCAACATTGGCTGTTTGCCAAGAGCGATTGAGAATTCGTCAGTTTCTGTCTTTTTATCAGAATCACTAAGTGTTAAATCTGCAATGCTTTCCAAATCTGAAGGAGTGTCATTCTCCTTCTTTCTGGGAGAGATTTCAATTTCAAATTCTTCTTTTGATGCTTTTGTTACTCTTATGTCCACATCTTCACTAATCATGTGATCATTTTCTGAGGTTTCCTGAAAAAGTAGATGATTTATAGCTTTCATTGTTTTACTTCAACTATAATACGCAATTAAGAATACTACTAATGTTAATACAATATGTAAAAAAAGTGGAATATATCCAAATTGAACAGTGTTACATTTATGAAAATGTTAACTTAAACAATAATAACCAAAGCTTCAATAAGAAATAATGAAAGGAAGACCTTCAGAATATCAAAATAAAATTCAAAAATTTGAACTCCATATTATTAGATTTTAATTAATTTCAAATATTGAGCTTTGTAGTAATGGTACCCTTACTTCGCCATATTAACTTTTTGGTGCATCTTATTAATTTTAGGCATTTAAGAGTAAGGAATGAATCTTTGAGGTTTATTATCTTTGCTGAATTTTGTACATAATTTACCTATAGATAAAAACTCTAAATCCGCACATATTTGTTTACACAATAATAATAAATTAATAAGACAGTATAAATACTTGCAAATTTTGAGTCTCTCATACAACACATCAGATAAATAGAAAATATTATTGAAGTACCGACCTTGTACAAGTGCTCAGAATTAAGTTTCATTACAGCAACAAACCTAAAATACTTCATCACTAATAAAGCATCCATAACAACAAATTATTGGGTTGATATTTAATAGCTAAAACAGTAAGACTATTTCTGTAAGAGCTATGAACCTTCAAAATATTTCTATATAAAAATATACAACAAAAATAAATAACACTTACCTTGAGATGGTCTGCTTTTTTCCCTAAAACAGCTGGTTCAAGGAGATCATGCTTTATTGTTGAGGTTTCATCAAGTCCAGCATAATATTCAGTCAGAGCAGTATCACAGGCTTTTAACTGTATTTGTACTATAACATTATTGTCCCATGTTTCAATGTTCAAGCATTCTTGGTCTAACACATGTTCAGGTGGGAATTTAACACAGAAAGCATGGTGAACAGGGAAAAATCCTGAGCCCATAGAGGTGAACTGTACATGAATACCCTGGGCATTTTCACCAAGGAAACAATGTTTTACAGATGTGGGATCAACATTTTTAACATGCAAGGTAAATGCAAACACTTCATCAAAAACATTGCATGTGAAACTAGGGAGGGTATAATGTTTATCAGGATCTAAAAACATATCTACGCTGTTAGTCCTAATAACATCACCACCATTTATATCATGTAAAACCTCAGTTCTTACAACTTCACAAGCGTCACTTCTAATAGAAATTGATGGTTCTAAAACACAATTTTCACCACTATCCTCATCACAACTGCTAGATTCAGGAGTCCTCTGCCCCAGGTCACTCTCAACCCCACTGTCATAACGACTTCCATCTACTAGGATACTATTTTTTGGTAAGACCACAGGCAAAGTAACAAATAATTTCCTCAGTTTGGCATCAAATTTGGCGCTACCCATATTTTCATCTACGTGATATGGGAGCTCAACATCCAGTTTGTATCGTGCTTGTTTCTCGCTTTTAAGTGTAATCGATTTTTCCGTTACATCTAAATCCACATTATTAGAAGACCTGAGTAAGGGTAACTCAATTTCAACAACTAGTTCTTTCGGAATGGCTGAATTAATTTTTGCTGTTTTATCATTGACATAATCTTGCATATCAATAGAACTTCTGTGCTTTATGGTATATTTAGGTGTAGTATATGGGGTGTCAACATTAGGGTCCACTTTAGGCTTTACGAAATTGTTATTTTTTGTGTTCTTATGGGAGTGGATGTTATCTTCCAATTTTGGTTCATTAAAGAATGGATAATTCAATTTCTGCATTTCCTCGACTATTTTTTCATCAACTTTATGGTCATTTTTTTTCCTAAATACAGAATTTGAAACACCACCCTTATACTTAAGTTTCGGAAATTTTAAATTTTTTCTGTCCAATTTTACATTGTATGTATTTTCTATTGCATCTAAAGCAGTGGTATCAAGCATAGTTTTGAACGGTTTACTGTTCTCGGATAAACGAAGTGTGTCAGGATGGAAAACAACATCGTAAATGACACATCTTTTACCAGACTTATCTAAATCGTCCCTAGCCTGTACAGGAGTGTACGGAAGAGACCAATTTAAACCCCGCGCACCTGCTTTCGTTGTAGGAACTGATGTGGGTTTCCCTACTTTATCACTTTTACATACGTTTATGAATGTTTTCTTCTGACCGTCAACACTAGTCTTAATAACATATCCAGGCTCAGGATTCACAAACGTGACATCGTAACCTCTTTCCTTCTCCAATAATGTGATTTCTTCTTGGTACTTCTTCCTATTTTCCGGGTCAGTTACTTCCTCGACATAATCTGCTAACAATTTTCGAAACTCCTCCTTCTTTAACGCCTCCTTAATATTATTAACCTCCTCTCTCGTAAATTCAAAATCGTCCCACTGAGAACCGCCGACACTTGCAGCCATGTTCCACGAACTGCGTTTTAAATTTGCACTTGTTTATGTTTTCTTGTGGCACTACTAGAATGTTCCAAGCTTACGGCGCCACGTAAATCGAGCAAACATTAATATAACACTGGAAATGGATGCCGAATCACACCACAAAACAAGGTGGAATTAATTTTCAGTACTTGTAGCCTTAAACGTTTTCCTTATTTTACAGATAACGAAATGCGACGTAATTTGTTGTCAACATTCAGCTGACACCGGCGACGCCATAACGAATAATTAGGCAGTTCAAGTAAGCAACTTTCTTTGGTAAGCATGCAAACTTTCTCTATCTGTTGAATCGAGAACATAATAATACATCAAATATTTACTCTTTCGCATTTTTATTTTTTATTACCTGTGATTTTCTGACTAATACCTTGTGTTGTGGTTAAAGATATTATTTTGTTGCCCGTTACAGGTAACACTGACGTGGTCGTCTCGGAATGTAGCACAACATCGTAGGTCAGTGAACGCTTAGAAGAAAAACATACACAGATTCGGTGATACAATAATTTATGCGATGTAAATTAAGTGCACTTGACTGATATACATTACATTATTGATGAAACGCGTTCATGCAATGAAAACAAAAAAGTAGCTATGTTAGCTAAAAGTAAAGGATTCTCTAGATTCTGCTGGATACATTAGGGAAAAGAAATTATGAATTAGCATAATTGTTTAACTACTTAATCCACCTTAAATGAAAATTGTAATTTTCTCTGTCGATTGTCAAAAAAATCTAATAAAGATATTTATAATGGTTTGGTCAGTTCTTTGGAATTTTATTTGAATAAATATCAACCTGACTTTTAATTGTGAAACCCGATCTTTCTAATGTTAGTATGGAATTAACAAAAGAATTCAACTAAAAATAAAGTACTGACACGTGAAATTCCTACTAATATGAGGGTCGATGAAGTCGTAAATTATAAAATGCAATAAATGGCCAAAGGTCAGAAATAGAAGAGTTTTAATTCAATATAACACGTTTCAAACTTTCGGCAGTCCTTCAGTTCTTTTATTAAAATCTATAACAGAAAATTTTCGTTACAACCGCAACATCCACTGAACTGGAAAAAAATTGTGCTATTTTGAATCATAAATCTTCTATTTTTTATTTATGCCCAATTATGTACTTTATTTATAATATTAATTCAGATTGTCACATTTTATTTGTATATACTTATAAACGTGTGAATGTTACTGTTTCATCTTTGCCGTTAAACTTTTTTTTCGGAACCATATATTTTATTTCTGGGGAAGGAATGACGCCTAGTTACAAATTAAATCCAATACTTCTGATATTGATTAGGCGTAACCATGGGATACGCAAGTTGAAAATATCAGATCTGCGACTGAATGGCGTGCAAGGTCTAACAAATGTAATTTATCGGATACAAAAAACACTTAGTTGTGTAATGCAAAAGAAAGAGAAAATATTCCACATCCATCCCGAAAATAAAAATGTTATTTAATGGACAGAGCCACGGAAATAATGGCGAAAGGAAATAAAATACCCTGAAATCTTTTAAATGTGTAAGAGAATAGAGGATTAAACGAAGTTGACAAGTAAAAGGAGAATTTCTGAGAAAAATATTGTGAGGAGGAAAGGAAAACTGAAATCTGGAGATGATGCAACTGCTTGCTACATGACGCCAGGGAAGGAAGGACAAATAAAAATTAACAATTATTTAGGGTCTGGAAGGATACAGAATATAAACAATTTTTAAAAAGCTGAAAATACGAAATATACATTAGATAACTTATAGTACTAAACAATAAACTATTTTTCATCATGAAGAAATATTGTAATAATTAGTTCTGAAATTGACATGCTATTGTTATCTGTATTTTCCTCTAAGGAAATTGGAATTTCATAAACATCAACAGCTTTGAGACGTTTTGAGACATGAGGGTCTTGTAAAATTAGCATTAGAGAGAAATGTGTGGGGTAAGAACAGAAGAGGGGGGTGAAGGATGGAATACTGTAAGCAGATTAGGGAGGATGTGAGATGTGGTAGTTATGCGAAAATAAAAAGTTTAGCATGGAGGGTTGGATCAGACCAGTCTTGGGACTGAATACCACAACAAACAGCTGTAAAACGAAGCAGGGATTGATACAGAAGAAATGAGGTTATTTCCAATGATCTTGTAAAATTAATAATAGACGAGTAATATAGGATTTAGTAAAAATTGTTAGATGCAACGAGCGACAGAAATAAGAAGTAAAATATCATTTTCGCACGGCTTCAAATTCTTCACATGTAAATTCAATAATATTTGCGAATGAGGGAATCGAGGAGAAAATAGGATGTCTTGCTGAATTCTAAGCCTGAAGAAGTCTCAATATGGAGATGAAACGTCGCTTTTGTTAATAAATGGTTATATATTTAATGCTGACTTTTTTGGCCGCCTTTATTTATTACCAATAAGAGAGCTTATGTGCAATGAAGAATATAGAGAATATTGATTTTACACAATTATTTGTATAAACAATTAATAATGACGATTGCACAACGTTGCATTACAGTTCGTAGAATATTACTATCATTGTTTACAAATCCATGACATCAACAATTCTGACGTTTCCAATACATTTCACAGACATTCGATTAAAGATGCAATCGTGAAGTGCCCAAGTGGAGATAACATGAACCGATAAGCATGTTGTTTTTCGAGTATGTGCAGAGAGGAAGATAAATATGCAGTTTTTGCATTCTTAGTATTCACAATGCCCTATTATGAGTCTCATGAAAACAAGATGGAAGGGAACTGTAAATGAATACACGAAAACCGAGTATGTTTTCTTTTCCGTCGTGCGAAGGCCACCACTGCTTGAGACATCGCTAATTTCGAATCGTTTGCTAATCAAATGGTATTTTGCTGAAGCACCGAAGTCTTACGGCCTTACTTGACAAAAACGTGCCGTAACATCAAACATTCCTTGCAATAAGGCCAGGCGACTGTTTGTGATTTATAACCAATGCTATTGTGAACGATGTTAGTTAGTACCTTTCAGATGAACATTTTGTGTATAAATAAACCCGATCCCGTAACTTGGAGAAACGTTGATGTTACGGTCTCCACTAGAAATCGCAAACTGAAAATTATTAAACAGTTCGTTATTTTTATCCTTTACTTGACATATTACATTAAATTCTGTTGGTATTAAACAGGCAAAAACAAGGTTTTCCAGCTAAAAAAACGTTTTGTCTGGTCAATCTATAAATAGGGTATTCTGACTCCCTTGTGCACATTAAACTTAATTGTGATTACAAAGAGGCACTTATTTATGAACACTTCTGATATTCCCAACATTTAATTACGAATAAGTCATTAATTACAAGGCAAATTGAAAAATAATCGCTTCCTAATTTCCAACATGTCGCCGTCCTAGTGAAAGGCAAAAAATTACGAACCAACCAACGTATTCTGGAAGGGCTCTCAATTTTCATTCCAACCATCAATTATTTTTTTTAAAAAAAGTGCTGATGGTCTACAAGTTATTCACCTTTCCCACCCAAGTTTTCATAATAATAACTTGATGGTTAGTTTTTATCATGAAATTATGTCAACATAAGATTGCGCAAAATTAAATCTCTTAACAATTTTCCCATCAGACTTACTGTTTCTAAAAAAATTTTAAATTGTTCCATTTATAAATAATAAATTAATTGAATTATTTAAATTGAACATGTTTTATAGCATATATATGACAGTCGGAGGCACAATAACATAATATGTTCTTCTGATAGTATATGTCTGTTAATAGCCAGACCGAGCTAGTCATCTATCAAAGTTTGTTTTAATCATTTTATTTGCTCATAATAAAATGATTTTAAATAGCCGGGGCATGTACTAGTAATAAAATTGATTAATAATTATAAAATTAGTTTCAAAGGATGTTGAATTAATTAATATAAATCATTAATTTAAACAGAAATGTGCAACCTGGCACATTTCACATCCTTGGAGCTCGGCTTCTATACATTAATTATTGTTAAAGAATAATTTCAGAAATGTTATTTATTAAAATTCATCTAAAAATTTCAATATTAAACATGAGCTCAATAATGTCATCAAATTAAATTATATTTTATTTTAATATTTTTGGTTATTCTGTGGTTAACTGTGGTTTTGATCTTTGCTTAAATTATCATTCAATTGTTTAAAAGACGGAAAGTTACGTCGAACATCTGTTTGAATGTTTCGCATGTTCTGTTTGGAAATTAAGGTAGAATAAATGGTTATTGCATGAATACGATATTATTATTGTTATTTATTCAATAAAAAATGGTAAATTGTAGAAAATCAAGGACGTAGGATCGGGAAAGAATGCAGTTAACGTATATCTTGTCAGATTTCAAAGATTACCTACAATGTGAAAGTCTCTTTGTATGCAAAACCCTGGCAAATTCTATGCAAGTTTTGTAAGAGCGATTGCTGAATTCTTGCCAGTATTAGACTAAAGGCGAAGTTATTTACATGGAGGTTAAATTTAAGAGCTCTCAACTTCGTAGCATTGTGTTCGGGTAACAACGTTAAGAATTGTAAGTAAACTTTGGTCGCCTGTATAATATAAACAAGATTCCGAAAATTTTGAATTAATTTTACACTTTAGATATAATTTTCTGTATTCAGGTAGTCAATTATTGTTTTTCTCGCTCAAATACTGGCTCGCGTCACTTATTACTCTACTTAATGTCATTCTCGACATGAAAGTAAAACCTTCCAAATGTTTTTAATTGTGGAAAATCGAGTCTCAAACAAAGACCTTACAAATCTTCAAAGAAACGCCACCCTAAATAATTACCCACAAAATAATATATCACATTATCCGACCATTCCCTATCCAAAAATTCAGGGTTGCCATGGAACCAGACTAATTTTATGTGCGCTATTTGACCGCGGCAACTCTTACTAAAAATATAAATGTAATTTTCGACCTCTGCCGTCGTGTGTCTTAATGTATTCTTGAGAAGCGAAATAAAGAAAATTAAATCATTTTTCTGTTCCACATATCTTTGTGAATCATTATTTTCAAACATGAAATTAATAAAATCAAATTACAGATCTCCGATGAATGTCTTTATAATAGTTTAGCGACAAGGACATCGCCATAATTTTGATTCTCTGCCCAATGATATTAATTGCCAAAGATAACACTGACATTGATATTCATTTGTTAAAGGGAGCTGGAAGGCCCTGCCCTAATCCTGCAGGTGTTATAAATAGGTACCAGTTTCTCGCAAAACCGTAATAGATACAGCACTGAAATATTATTTTCAACCTATGATTTTTGTGTGGCAGGAGAATAAATAAATCATTATAGTTATCAGATTTTTGATTATTAATTTACTTATCAATATGTGTTTTTATGCAAAAGTTTTTATCAATAACTAATAATTTCAAATATTTATTCTTCTTCCACATATACCAAAACGTTAAAAATAAGCTGTAATGTGTCTATAACAGTTTTCAAGAAAAAGGTACCTAAAAATCGCTATTTTAACATCGGGAAGATAGAACCTTACGAATTTTTTATTTCTCTTTACAGTCGCACCAACAACGAGGTAATTAGTTACTTGCTCTTTAGGTACCTAATTTTCCTTTTCTCTGTCGGGTATACTCAGTCAGGGTTCTTGAAAAAACAAATATCCAAGCCCTTGCCAGGAATCATTACGAATCTTCTTAAGCATCATTCTTGCAATTTGCCAGACTCCTGATTTAAAATGTGCTAAAAAGAGAAGTACAGATAATTATTAATTTTTTAAAGTAGGTAAAGTGAGAAGCCTCAGACTTACATTTCTTTATTGCATAAAAACCTAATACGGAAAGTGAATTTAGAGAATTATTTTCACATTGACAATATGGGATCTTCCGACTCCCCTGAAAGAAAATGATTACGTTAAATGTTTCTTTGTTGCACGTAATGTTTACAATAATTTTAATATTTTCTAAGATTATTTTCTTCATTCATTAATTACCCATATTCAATTATAAATATCCTTAGGAAAGAAATAGGCGGCGCCCGCCACTCTACTGATGTTTTAGACTGCTCTAGAGTACACAACATTTTGGGAGCCCCTGGACGCTTTTATTTCTGTAGTCTAGAAGACGAGCAGAAAGGGCTTTATTCAAGCAACTGACTAAGCCTAGTTAAAATTTTTTTTATAACCTTCATCACTTTGTTCCTGCTATTTGTGTGCGGACGTATTTTATGTTTACTTCCTGTACTTGGAGTGTGTCAGCGTCCTGCGTGTGCTAGGCGCTCCAGGGTATCAAGTTTTTCTACGTTTCTCCATACGAACATTTTTAGTAATTATTTTCTAATATTTGTACTTATATTAAACATTTAAGTAAAATCCTCTTTTTTGCGAAAGCATTTCTCGCCTTTGCTACCCTACTATACTACAAAATTAGACGCAAAGTCAATATTGCTTCTCTTGTCCCTACATTCTTCCTTAAACCAAACTGATCTTCTCCTAACTCGCATTGTATTTGATGTTCATCCTCGTATACACTATTTTCCTTATTCCGGATATAATTGCTTACATTTCTTTAGAACATCGAAAAATATTAATGGGTCATATTCTATTGTCTATTAGCAACTCGTCATAAATGCCCCTGAGTACAAGGTGATCGGTTGGAAGTCCCTAATGACTATAATTGTTAATGGGACGTTAAAAGAAGCCAAAAAATCTTTCTTCAAACTGTCGTCCACCTTTTCTCTACCTTCAATTCAATTTCAACATTTCTTTATTCAATAGAATATTTACAAAATATACAAAAGTTGTATACAAAAATTTTCATACATATAAATAGTAGTTCCTGCTCACGCTTAACCTACTGCTTAGACCTTTTACTTAAGTGGTGGTCGTTTTTCTTAGTTGCTTATAATTATAAATATTTTTTAAGTTATACATAGGAAAATTGTAAAAACCTACTATTAACAATTCTAATTTTTATACAATGACTTCTAATTACAATTTATCATTATTAGATTCGTAGAATATTTTTAATTTTTCTCTACCTTCATGTCTTATAGACCACACTTCACTTGCTGCTCTCGCTTTTGATATAGCATAATTCAAGTTACTGTTGCAATTGAAGCCAGCTTTGTTACACCTTAACCCTCTTTCGCTTTTAGGTTTATTTTGTATTTTTATTATTTCAGTTTTATTTATAGTGTAAATATACTACATGAAGTTAATAACATTGCAGGCTGTCTCGCCGTCCCATGAAGTTAGGTAACGCGCACTCCTGTCTCACCGTCCCCTCTCCTCTCCTCTTCGCCCGGCCCGGCTGTGCTGGTGCATGGGTGATGGCCGTCGGTGGCCGTCAGTGTGGACTCGGAGCCGCGCGAGCGATGTCATGCGTCCTCCTCTGCGGGCGCGCTTGCTCACTCTGGTGGCGACAGCGCTGCTCTTCATCTCCGCCAGCTGGTTCACGCTGCAACTGCACCTCGAAGTCCCCGTGTACGAGGCCCAGGTGTCGACCCTCACTCCTCAGCTACGCCACGTGGGATCCACTCCGCGCTACGTGACCAAGTCTCTGACAGAGGTGGGCGCCACGTCCAATCCGCACGTGGTGCTCTTCAACCATGTCCCCAAAGCCGGCGGGGAGATGTTGGTGCTGCTGCTGCAGTGGCTGCAGGGATACAACGGCTTCCGGCACGTGCGTCTCGGCGCCGGAGACCGCAGACTCGATCGCTCGCAACAGGTAATCACAAAGCAACACTACCATTCAATTCCTTTACCCCGGGGCATTATCTCGGACCACGGGGTCAGCGTCTGCATGTTTATAAAAAACATTAGTCAGTTTCTGTGGTGCCATATTAATGAATCACTTGAGCAGAACGCGCTTTCCAGTGTTCTGCATTAGCAACCGCGAACCAGATCAATGAAAGTGTACTGTAGATCAATAGCATTACACACGAGACCCTTGATATTCTACGTGGGTGGTGGCAATTACGATTTACAGGTAGCGAAAGGGTTAAACTGGAATAAAATTAGTAGTATATTGATAGTAGAATAATAAATAAATTATCTGGTAGTCCTAAATTTACAACAAAAAACAGCCAATATATCAGCTTTTTTAACACTATTTATTAAAGTAAATAAATTCATAATCTATTTCAGATTTTAACTTTAATAAATTAAAAAACAACGATATGGTACCTTCTACAAGTATTTATCCTCTGGTATCAAAGAAATGTACTATTTCAGTTCTAAGCACATTTTATAAAATTATTTTATCATGATTAACACGTTCACTATTTCTTCTCGGGATTAATACCTGTTGAAGACACAAATGCGTACCAAAAACATTTTTTGATTGTATTTATAAATTTATTTACTTTTTCGCATAAATCGGTCGTAAATTTTAACCTTCAGCTGCTTATCTATGACGTTTCGTCAAGAATTTTTGTCTTCTTTAGGACCATAAGTAATAAATTTCAAACAGAAGTTAACTATCAACAATAAATAAATTCAGTTAAATTGACGAAATTTTGTTAAAAATATATCAAATGTACAGAATTAAAATTTAATTATAAAAATGGTATAGACTTAATTTTTAATGTATATAAATACATAATAAGAGGATTTTGCTTTCTGTTTTTCGTCTGGAGACGGTGGAAGCCGGAATTTAAATCTAAATTATTTTCTTATGATTTTAATTCAAATTCTCAACATTTTGCATTTTAATGAAGTTTTGTCTATTTATATATTTTTTAAATTTTTACCTGCAGCTAACTTTTGTTGGGAATTGATTATTTATGTACCCGAAGAAAATGCTGGCATATTGGCTATTTTTTTATTTGCACATAAAACATTAACTCAAATTCATTTTTGATTATAACAACTCAATAACGCAAGCTCTGATAAAAAATAAAAGGTTTTTAAATGATAAAATTTATAAATGCATATAATCTAATTTTTCAATAATGTTATAAGGATTTTAGTCACCAATTATTATGGGACTTCCTTGGGTAATGTTAAATTTTAAAATTTTGGTAAAAAAATGGTAAATGTGTAAAAGTCCAAAATTGACTGTCTACAAGGGAAGCTTCAACCAAAATTTATCATTACCCGAGTAAGTACCAAATATGGTAACGACACGTCGATTAAACTAAATCAAAACTGTCTCTCGTCGTTAATTTATTAACCATGTTATAAGGGTTGCGGAATTATATTATACGAAAACTTTAGCTCAAACGTCTAAATTTCCGTCTGGGGAGGAAATGGATTTAAATACCGTAGAAATGCTTCTCGGGTTTAATACCGCCTATTACTAAAGAAAAAGAAAAATCACATATTAAGGTGATTTTTCTTTTTTCTTCATTTAATTTTTAATATGACCTCATTGTGGGAAGTTTAATTGGATTTGGTTGTTCTCTCCTGAATTAGTATTCTCAAATTCTAAAATTTTGACGTACTGTTTTATGAAAATAATTGAGCTTTAGGTTCCCAACCTTTTTGTACCCTAGAGTGCTTTCTAAAATATTAGGTTGCTGACGACACATAATTATTTGTAATGATATTAATAATTGGACAACGACAAAGAATAATCAATAAATAAAAAATAATGTTGAAATATAACAATAGTTTGTGTTATGTAAAAACAAAGAAACGCACAGAGAAGCGTTTTTTTGAAAAATATATCAATCTCAATGTGATTTTTGGCATTTTATTTTATAGGCCTTTACTTTACAATTTAAAGTATGACGATATTCTCGTTAGTCGAAAATAATAAAGATTCTCAACGGCGTGTCAAGATATATATTTATAATTTTATTAAATTCAAGTTTGAAAATAATGTTTCACACTGATATGTCGAACCGATTAATGATTTTATTTTGTATGCTCTAGTTAATTTATTTTTCGCCTCTCAACAATGATCTTATCAACTCCACTGGAATGTCATCAATTCCTGACACCTTATAAAGATATTTCTTCCATCTTTCTGCCTTTTCTTCTTTGTATAGAATTGACTTCCCTGATGTGTTTGCTAATATTTTTCCTCTCTCCAAATGTTTATTTGATTTTCCTATGATCTGTGTCTATTTTCCCGCTCACCATGGAATCTTCAACCGCTTTGCATTTCCCTTGGAGTCAAGCCTATTTGGTTTCTTTGCACTTCCTATCCATCTCATTCTTCAAGCGTCTGTACTGCTCTTTACCATTTTCATCTCTCGTTTTTGTATTTACTCCTTTAATCAATTATTTTTATTATTTTTGTGTTATCCATGCATTTCTATTGGTCTGAGCTATTCTTCCTAATTTTTCGTCGGCTGCTCTAGTCATTTCTTTCTTCAAGAGTGCCCATTAGGCGCACATAAATTGGTCAGCTGGAGCCATGGCAGCCGCTGGCACGTGAAGGTTTTAAGTGCATATTGAAAAATCAGAATTCCCTAAATGAGGCATTTATTTTGACACTTGTATACCAAGAATTCGCCTGAAAAAAATTGTTACGTGATTGATGGTAGTTAATGACGAAGGGCTGTGACTTTCTAGAGGGACTGACGGGAGTAATTGGGTTAAAATACTTGTGAATAAGGATTCACTTATTAGACATATAATGATCGAATTAGTAATTATCGTGCTCTGACGATAGTTTCTGGTGGTGGAAAATATCCTTCTACAATTATTATATGTGAAAGACCAATTATTTATTTAAATGATATTGAAAGATAGCTTCAGATGATCCAACTTTCTGTTACCTCAAGTAGACAGAATCGAGTTTTGCATCTGTCGACTTAGACATAATGGATATCCTGTAAAGGAATAACAACTTCTGGGCCAGTTAACATTTTCACAAATTCAAGGCTGGCTACTGGTAGGGAGTAGTGAATGGTGACAATCACGAACCAGAAGCACATACACATGTGCGTGTATAAAAACGGTTCTACAGTCATGACCATATTGAGACGTTTTAAGCATATAATTGATACTAGCTGAAGTTCCTGGCGTTGCTTGGGTTCCAGTAAATAAAAAAATTGGAGTGTAATTAAAGTAAAGTACATTCATAGTTCTACTCCAGAGTGATCCGTTTTAGCGTGTAAACACTTGTCGTTTTACATGTTTTTCAACAGCCTCAATCTATTTCTGTTGTCAAATCCAACCTATTTCCAATCCTAGGTTGTGTAAATGGCGAAACATCGGAAATATGGTAGCGTTTTGCAGAAAGGTGTCTTTTTGACCCATTTAGAGGTTTGAGAAGAAAAGTTGAAATGACAAAAATGATAGAGAATCGAATTTACAATCGACAATGTATTCTCAATTTTTCTAAAAAAAACTCAGTTTTTGTACTACAGGTGGAAGCATTCCTAAATTTAAATTTTTATGGTGTTGTAGCTCGGGGGGAAGTAAAGATATATACTGATAGTAGACTAAGAGAATAAGTTCTTACTCGTTTCTTTAAGTTGAGTTCGGACTTTCCTAGAAGCGGAAAACCACCGAAAAAAGTGTAAAAACCTGAGGTCCGTTGGCATTTTCACTATTTTCATATAATATGTATATATATATATAACTTCAGTATATTCAAAAAATTTAATGATCATGGGCAGCTTCGGGCCCTGAGGAACATGTGTCAAATTTGGCAAATTCGGCCCAATACCCGTGACTCACTGACAGAGATTTTTAGTATTATACATATGTATATTTGGGCCAAATTCCTTGCGTAAAATACCATCATTTATGTTATATACTATAAAATCTGCAAGACAGTTATGTATTATTAATTATTAGAATTCGCATTTTCACACCTGTCGCTTGAAGATTTTCCTTTGATCAACTTCTTTGGTCTGAATAGATTGTCCGTCAAGGTGCCGAATATCACTACGAATTTTCCCTATTACGTTTTACTGCACTTAAACTGCGTTATTTTCTATAAATACTATTCCAAGGACTTGTTATACGAAATAATTGTGAAGTTTTACGTAATCAGAATTCAACAATAAATTTTAGTCGATTAGATTCATAACAAGTAACTTTGCATGTTGATATCCAGGAATTATTTTCATATCTAGCATTAAATCGCTCGTTCTGAGACTGGTTTTTGACGAAAGGTTTCTATGAACATATTTCTGTTCAAGAGATACTATATATGCTTACATAGGCTTATATAATCGCTTTTAACACTTTATCACGAATATTGATTTGAATCGGTACTATTTACTAAAAACTTCTTTAAATTAAAAAATGTTAATTTAGATTTTTTATGAATAGTAGCTAAAATTTAAATAAATTTAGCTCGACTCAGCATATATAGAATTAGGCTATAAGTAACTTTTGATATTTTTCTGATAGTGAATATTTACTGGATAAATAAATAGTTTATCTGACAATTAAATAAACAGTAATCACATAATATTTCCACTTTTGATAATATTGAGTTTTCTGACTATTATCCGAGCCGAGTAACTGTTCTACCGAGTGCCCTTAAAATTAAAAAAAAATGTTATGCAGAAGACAAGATTTACCTGTAATCAGTCTTCTTTACTGTCGACAGATTGCGCAAAGTATTAACAGTATTGCATGACGATTCTGCGTAAAGTAATTTTTACCTAAATTCATTGTGAAATTCATCTCTTTGAGCCTCTTCATGGTTCAAATTCCTTTAGATTCGAGCGAACGATTTTTGTCTGTTTGCTTTGCTCCTCGCTACAAAAATTAATGGTTATTTCCCTTTTTCTCTCATCCGAATGACTGGTATTTTAATACACTGAAATTACGCAAGGCAAATTATCGAGTCATGCCTATTATTAGTTCTCACATCGAATAACTGCCTTCATTGGAACGAATTACTGTGGTAGTCCTGATGTCTGTTAGTAGTTATAGATAATTAATCTCATATATGGAGCTACGGGAATAAAAGAACTCCTGTACATTAAACTCACAGATTTGCTCAGTCGCTAGCTCATTTAATTGGAAGTATCCTATAATCAATTAAATTTACCCTTACTGAAATTTTTTTGGATAGAAAAAAAATTAACAGTATTTTCAAGTATCTTCGAGTCAGAAGCGTGACAAATAATACCCGTTTGATTATTTAGATTGCATATTATTGTAACCTACTATTAAATTTTTTTATATTTATTTTTACCAGAAAGTTTTTCTGCTTCAATTTTTCCCAAACAACGCACAATTTCCTAACTTTCTAAGAAATGGCCGAGTGACGATAGAAACGATGTAAATTACAAATTCATTCTCGCTTGTTACAGTCAATAAAGTTCTTTAATCAGTTATATTTTCGTAACACAAAATCAACTTCAGGAAACAGTAATACAAACCTATCTCTGTAACCTTAATGTATCAACGAAAAATAAATCACATTAGACTTACGTGCTTGTGTCTGAAAATTCTGAAAAAATCCATCCATAAAAGATGAATTTATCATCACTCTATTGGCGCTTAAGGGAAGACCTGGAATCAGCCCCACAGCGAGGTGTTTTATCTCCGAGCTTGCTTGAGACAAAGCTTTGTAACCTCCTGAGACATAATCCTGAGCCATAAATCTGCCTGAGTATTGCGTACTGCTAAAGCTCTCTCTTTCTCTGTCTACCTCCCACACACACATATTTACAATTACGCGAGTCTCTTCACACCTCGACGAGACTCCGTCCAATACTAACACTTTACCTTTCTAAAATGTCGTTCTTATAAAATCCAATTATAATAAACTAACACAATTCCCAAGACTTAATTTCTCTTATCCAGTAAATGCACGGCACAAACTATATTAATGTAAAACAATTCCCAAGACTTAATTTCTCTTATCCAGTAAATGCACGGCACAAACTATATTAATGTAAAACAAAATTGTGCTCGAAATTATAAATATATTTTGCTACATTTTTGCATTGTTCTTGTTTGTCTCATTCTTTTGGGACTTCATTGAAGAAGTGTTAAGTTAGTGATAGTCTACCAATGAACTAAATACTATCTTTTAAGAGACTTTATTATAAATCAGTATTTCATTAATCAATAATCAACAATTTTTACATAGCTCTTGGTTACCAGATTTGTTATAATAATTATTTTTGTAAAACATAATGTTTTAAATGACTGTTGCTGTTGTGCTACAACACATCAATTATTTACTCAATTTTAAGGTCTGTATAATGTTTGTGATTAAACATACTGAATTTCGTCTTCGATTTGGAAGAACCTGCTTTGCGGTGCAATCGCTCCCGCTACAAGTATGTAGCACATGTTTTCTGTTTGGAACAAGAAATGCGCATGGGAAGTGTTCCGTTTAACCCCCGATGCCCGTTCGCTGATTTTCCGGATTGCATTATCCTATTCGTTACGCTACCCATCTGATCTTCGGAGTAATTGGTCCGCCGCCTTTTTGTTGACCAGTTTCCCACGGTTCATTCGGAAAAGTGCGCGGCCATAAGGTCGTGAAGAAGGAGGCGATGGCTCAGCTTCCGGTTATGAAGCAATATTTCGCGACCGAGAAGGAATGACTGCTTACAGTAAACAAGTTAGAAAGGAACAAATAGAAAACTCTCACGCAGAAGTGTTAATTCGGCTATGTTTGGATCTGTATCAGCAACGCTCAAAAAATCTATGACATCGACATTTAGTATCAGGAAAAAAAGTTCTTTCAGTACAAGAATAAAACACAAAGTCTGATGCAGCTTGCTTGGCGGGATGCGCTAAAACTTTATTTAACGAAGTGAAAGAACTTAAACGCAGCTGTAGCTGATGAAGCTGATGCAATGATGATCCAGCGGGAAGAAAGAATGGCAGTTAACATTCAAGGTAGCATTATTTAAGGCAGGGGCTTGAGATTGCTGAGACAGTAAGCTTCTCACAGAAACGGCTGCATAATATCCTGTCAGAAGTTCTGCGTGTGAAAGATCTTGATGTGCGATTGACGTCTCGTTTGTCGACTCCATACCGAAAGGGTTTCAGCTAAGACATTTAAAATATTATATTTGGAAACTTTTCAGTATACTGAAGTAAATTTCTGTAAACGAAACTTTGATCCACAATTTCACTCCGGAAGCAGAGTTTTGGATGAATCAGTGCATTGTAAGATGTGAAATCGATTTTTTTCCAACGGTAAAAGTGACGATAACAGGTCACGGAACTTACAGGGGTTTCATGGTTGACTGGTTGGAAAATAGTAAGAAGTGAACATTGGTCTTATTATCTAACTTCATTGGGCTGACTGTTTGCAATGAGAGTTGAAGTAGAAGCGACAAAAAGCGTTCATCTATCCTGACAAGTAGTTCCCACCCTTAACGACTCCCTCTATTTGCGTCCTTCTGACATTTTCCTCTTAACGTCAGGAATTAGCTTTGAGGTAGAAATGAAGAGAGCATCTTCTGTAAATTAATATGAGTAACAAAAAGAATGTTGCAGAACGAAATGTATTAATCTTAATGGAGTCTATGAAGGTAAATAGCTGTCTTTCATTACAAACTAAAGGTCTATGAATTTACCAGTGCACATTAAAGTAGTGCAGAAGAGTTTTGTGGATTGTATCTTGAGTGTGGGAGGAAGCAGTTGCTAACTACAAGAGAAGCGACTCAATGCAAATGAATGTAACCACCTAATGGATAAAAAACAGAACAAGAATAGTAGTTGAGAAAGTGATCAGAACAGGAAGTGGGCTGTTACGTAAAAGCAGAGGTCAACCGGCCGTGGCCTGAACATGAGGCTCCACGAGAACCTGACCTCTACAAAAAGATAAAAAACAGGAACACACAGCTTTTCCCCAGAGTATACATTCTCAATCACGGGGGTTCCGTCCTTAACCTCGTAACACAGGCGCTCAGGTTCACGGAACAACTTTCTACAGACTTACTGCTTTGTCCTCTCTGGGAACCAATACTCCTTGCTGCCGTAATCAAACAAAGCAACTGCAGACTGTTTAGCAGTTTCTCTCATTCTCTAAAGCTATTTAATAATAAATCTATAATTTATTGATAAATAAAATCATGTTCATTGAAGGATAAATAAATAATTACACTTCCTGAGATTCTACATAGCTTATTTACGTGTGCAGTAGGAAAGGAGAAAGGAAGTATTGTCATTTGAGGAGGAACTTCCCTTTCAACAGACTTCCGGAACGCTACTAGAGTTGTTAAAAAAAATTGTTTTCATACAAATGAGATATAGATACTGTGACAGCTTCTTTTCAACACACCCTATACTTTAAATCAATAAAAAGGTGGCCAATAATAAACATAAATACGACGTATAGTCTCCCTTTTCAGACTTCCTCAGGTATAAAATTTCCTCAGGCACCAAATTCTTCACCATATAAATACTTCAATATATTTAATAATCTGTTCGACTGAGGAAATCAAGAAGTAAATGATACGAATTACTAAATTTGATGCCTGAGAAAGTCTCAAAAGGAAGGAAATTAAATAGCAATATATTTATATACTGAATTATTGGCCATCTTTTTATTTATTGTAAATTTGAAGTAAAAATACTATCTTTGACACTTTATACTTATTATCTATTACATTTTACGGATGAGTTTCTTGGCGTACAACATAAACTGAACTGAAGCAATATATTTCCTAGCGCCAATCAAAGGGATGTTGTCCAATGCGCATCGTGTCGGCACATGACATACTACCGTCACACGTGTTGAATAATTTAAATACTCCTACAGTTACTGGTTAGGGATAATTTCTGTAGCTTTATTATAGACGTAAATAATAGTTGAATTCACTCAGCGCAATGCGTGACAGAAAATAATAAATATGGCAGGGAAATGATTAAGATGTTATGCAACACGAAATCAAGTCAATTATGCAAACTAATTAAGTAAGAGGAGAATGTACCGAATCAGTCACGAGATAAAAGGTTAAGATAGTTGCTTTTATGAATTTACCTCCATATATTTAGACACTTGACCTCTATTCTCTTTGGATTTCCCATTCATAAAATAGTATAGACTTTTTAAATGATCGTAGAAATTTTTTCTAAAGTAATGACATGAAAGAACTCCTTTCAGATGCTTTATAACGTCACTTTCTCATAAGGTATATTGACAAAAGTCAATATACAGGTATAAACTAATTTAGCGTATTTCGTTTTCTTTGCTATCATTTATTTATTTTCCATACTTGTGTATATATGAATCAAGCACAGGAGTATAATAAGATATTTGTCACTACAGTCACTACTGACTCGTCGGGTCCGGTTCATGGATCTGTTGTCCTCCTTTTCAGAATTTTTCAAATGAATAGGGTAACTATTTCCCGATTCGTTTTAGCGTCTACTGTAGAAATTAGCAAAACTCGTTTCCAACCATTTTCCCTTTTTTTTACTAAAGGTCTGAGTTCGAAAGTCCTACTTTTGCGATGTTTACATAAATTACTGGCAAACCAACCGGTTTGGCACGGACAACTGGAAAGCAGCATCCGCAATCATTATAATACGCTATATTCATGAATTTAAAATATATTTTACTAGCGATGAAATTTAAAATTTTGTAAAAAATTTAAAAAAGCAACATATAAAATAATATCTTACAGATCTTTAAAAATATATGCATTTTATAAAATGATACCTGCTTTTATTATTTCGAACACTAATTGTAGGTGGCGATAACCACTGTGGCATTTAGTTGACGAATTTGTAGTTTCATTTGTCCGTTACCATCGACGACACTGGAACTTATAGAAAGTTCATCACCGGAACCTTTGTAGTTATTGAAGCGGCAAAGCTTCTGGAACTGGCTGACCGACACCTCCGCCTTTGAAATCTGGACTAACACCTCGTCTCTGTTACCACCAGGTTATTCACGTCCGCTGAATAATTTAACTAACTTTCGTAAATTTCGAACTAACGAACTTTAATCTCTTCCATCAATTCCCGTTTCTCGTTCCTTCGACAACTGCCCCGACTCCTTCAACTGTGTCCTCTCTGTCTGAAATCCTATTAATCTCTTCTCAACAAATATTCTCTGTGAAATTTCCTTAACCACTCACTAAAATCTTAACCATAACTTCAACAACTGAATTCTTCATCCCGTCTTCAACAACTTAACAAGAACTGCTTCCTCAATTTTTTTCGCTAACCTCGAAACCTCGGATCTCCCCTCTAGATGCGAATTGCCCACGACTTTAACCAATTGAAATTCGTATTATATTTCCGAATTCCCAATACGTCTTTCTTCAAAGCCGTGAAACCTCAAGCACCTGGTTATTGCATCTTCTGTGGGAAAGTTTCAGGCCTGTCTAAATGTTGAGATCGACGCTTATACTCCCGACAGATTTAAGATTCTGGCTGGGTCCCTCAATAGATGTTGTTATTTCAGACTGAACTGCGATAACTCCACGTGTTCCGCAGCTCGGAAAATTTAGTTCAACAAATTTATTTAATTAAACTGAAATAAATTAAGACCCCTAATAATTTATTAAGCATGTGCACACTACAGAGTAAACGATTCACTTACTTAAATCATGTTTTGTACTTCAAATAAGTAAATGACTCCCTCAGTAAATTCATATTTATTCATTACTCACCAAACCTCGAATAATGAAATTTTTGGCACCAGATGACGAGGTGAGCTTAAGATAATAATGCCACGCTTCTTAAATATTATCATTGTCAAGAGATACTTTTGTCCCAATTCTTTGCGTTATAAATTATTACAAGGCCGATGGCAATACGATTTAAATGAATTAATACTCTTAATCACTACATGCATTATAAACTATGGCGTATATTACTTTCTGGTAAACTATCAACTCGACTTTTCAACGGTATAAATGTTCCTATGTGTTTTGCTGCTGTAGGCAACTGACGTGATATTTCAGATTAAGATAAAGAATTTATGTGCCTAAAGTAACGAGAACATTTAGATTCGAGCCACAGTTAAGTGTTGTGGCATGGCACGAGTCTGGTATGTACTTTCTTGATATTTATTTCTACTCATTGCAATTCACAACCCCGGGGCTGGAGCTCTTTGGAATTCAAGAGTTATCACCGAGTTGGGAAACGCGCCAGCCAGGCGAGACCAGAAGTGTTACGAATCCGTGCCTCGAGATTCACCAACACGCGAGGTGAGATTAATGCCAAAGGGCGTTCCTGGATGACGAAAGCAGAGCACGGCGCCGGAGAAAGGACAACGCCTTCCAAGCGAAGTCCTGGTGGAGTGACTCAGTCAGAGTGATTTCAACGACCGCGTAGGAGGCGAACCTCGACCAATTTAATAAGCGAGCACAATCATCTTGTCAAGCTTTACCCAGACGTATGGACTCATTTTTAACCCGAAACTGGATTGTAATCGGTGAATAAATAAACAACAGTAAGCGAAAAAATAAATAATTAAATGCAAATGTCCAAATAGTGTAGACATAACACACAAAACGTGAACTAAAGCTGGACAGAATTTCGTTAATACCTCGCACACAGCTTGTTTTATTCCATTTTAACAATTCAACAGAAGACAGGCAGTAGTACTTAGAATTGAAGATAAAGAAAACAAAAGCAGAAATCAAGAAAGGAGTAAGACAAGGATGCAGTCTATCGCCCATGCTGTTTAACTTATACATGTAACAGGTGATGAAGAAAGTTAAAATTTAATGTGGAAAATGAATCATACTGCAACGATAAGAAATAAAAACCATACGCTGATATACCATAATAATTAGCATGAATGGATTCTTAGATAAAGAGTTCGATATGAAGATTAATAGAGGGAAAACCAAGTGTAGTATTGGAAACAGTGGAATAACAAATGGTGTTGGATTGGGAAGGGATATTTTGACGGAAGTTAAGGAATTCTGTTACTTAGGAAGCGTAATAACTAGAGATGGTAGACGTATAGTAGATACAAAAAGTAGGATAGCACAGGCAAGGAAGGCTTTCGCGAATTTACTTACAGGTAATATAAACGTCAATATTAGGAAATCGTTGCTAAAAATGTTCGTATGGGTGCGAAACGATGACGATAGGAGTTAGGGAAAGGAAACGCATAGGCGAATGCTGAAAATCAGATGGGTGGATAGAATCACTAACAAGGAAGTTCTAAACAGAATAGGGGAAGAGCGAACAATATGGAAGACGTTGACCAAGAGAAGGCATAGATTAAGAGGCCACGTTTTAAGACACGAGGGTCTTGTAAAATTAGCGTGTGTGTGGTAAAATCAGAAGAGGGAGGAAAAGGATGGATAACGCTAAGCAGATTATGAGAATGTGGGATGTGCTAATTATGAGGAAATGAAAAGGCTTGGGCAAGATACGTCAGCATGGAGGCTTGCACTGAATACCACAACAACAACATTTCAACATCGACCCTCCATTATCGAAAACCCTAATTCAATATTTTCTGAGCTGAATTCGTTGACAACTTCATTAAAATTTGTAGAAGACAGAAAATTAATTTGTATCTTCGCTGGCAGGAAAGTAGAAATCCGTCTCATTTTTTGTTTGCGGAGTAAATAACCGTGGATGTGTGGAAGACAAAGAACGTCGGACCACAATGCCGTCGAGGGAGCGAGGTGACTGACACTTTTTGGACCCTTATCACGAAATACGAGTAACAATGGAGCCATCCTGTCAGCATGTGGCACTAACAAGAGAATTCCTAACACGAAAGCAGTGATTTCTCTGGCGTAGAAAGCGAAGGCTGCGTTAATGCAGTCTGCGACGACTAATTGATAACTCTCTAGGGTTTCACAGTGTGGAAAAAAGACCTGTCCAGCCACGAGCATGACTTTAACAGCAAACACCATGGAGAAGTACTAACGACAAGTTGTTGTATGGTTACCTATGTGAAACCAAGGCATTTAACGGATTTAAACAATATGTATGAAATACACAGACTTTGGTCGTCATTCTCAGCTAGATTAAATTTTGTACCACATTTTGCAAACAAAAAAAAACTACATTGGTACAACAGCCTTTACTCGAACATTAATATTTTGTTAAAACAGTTTTCTGACTTTAAAGATTACAATACATAAAAATACGGCCAAAAAGTCAGAATTAAATATATCTCTATTTATTCACAAAAGCGACGTTTCATCTCCAAAAGTAAACCAGAAAAATGTTATAAGTTCAATAAGGGAAAAAATACTGGTTTACCTTTGGGTAAGTGTATTTTTGTATATAGGCATATTTCAGTTCAATTACTTCAATTATTCATATTTTATAGATTGTTTCACACCTGAGGAGGTTCCAAACAAAGGAACGAAACGTCGTGACGTAATTTAATAAATAAATAAAGTTCAATTTTGGCCGTAATTTTTCGCCTACATTATTCGAGGTACAGTCAGTACAATTACAAAATTTGTTTTACTCTTAATAGTCTCTATATTTTTATCTACTATTTTCAATAATATCTACATGTCAACTGATCTCCAGTATTCAATTTCTTTTGAAATACTGTGATCGATACACGCTCTATTCTGGCTCTTTTTAGCAAAGCTTTCAATAAAGAATAATCGTTCTTGATATCTCCCCGTCTTTCAGTTGCTTATCATCCACTACTCAAGTAAATAAAAGCGAGTTTTTTGGAGGTGAAATTTTCCAAAAATGGCCCGAAACCGTTTAGCGCTGTTTCCGGTTTGTTTAAGTAAGTTAGCAAGCAAAATCAACTTCCTTATTTTAACAGTTATTTATTCTCCGATTGAGACCGTCTGTTCGCGAAAGTATGGCTCTTCCAATAAACTTTCAATAACCATTAGCAAGCAAAATCTTGTTTAAATGCAGACAGTCTCGCTTATAAATTCAGTTTTGTCATTTGTAACAGTGCCTTGAAAGCCAATACTTGAAAAGTGTCATTTTTAACCGTTATTCTTTTAACAGGGATTTGAATTAAAAGTTTAGTCAGTTGGAAAGAGATCAGTGCTAATGAGAACCGTTCTTCGCACTTGAACGAATTGGAAGGGACACATCCTCATGACTAAGCACATTGATATTGATTGTAAAGGAGAAAGCTTAATTTTCAGAACTTGTCACTGTACCCGATGTGACCTAATTCAGAATTCTTGGTAATAAGTATTATAAATTAAATGGTGTGACTGTCCACTAAAAATGCCAGTAAAGTCCCAGTAGAACGTTTGTAAATGAGATTTAAATATAAATTAATGATTTATATAACTTCACCACGCCACAGATGGTACCTTTGACATCAAGAAAATGTTAAGACATTCCCGTTATTGTTGGGATGTGGAACACTGGTTACGAATAGTTATTTTTGTACGATTGGGGGTCCTCACGCTTTTAGAATAAACGCTACAGCAATAAATTTCATTACAGTAATTTACTAACTTCATCCACCCCCACCCACACACTCAGGTGCATACACACACAAAAGAAAAAAATTGTCAGGTCGTAGTTGCTTGTGTTCGCTCTTATGTTGCCTTCAAACGGACTCGAGCTTTGTGATTTCAAAGACCATGACTCGCTGGATACGGGAGCCGTAGAAAGGAATTCATTTCGGTTCAACGTGTGATGGAAATCAACAAGACCTTGTAGCTCCCTTCATCCGTGCCAAGGTATGGCATATTGCTCGGCACTGCTCAAGGCCCACTGATTCATCTACGTTTCATCATAGACTATTAGTTACGGTAACCGGCTTTACGCGGAGAAAGTTGAATGGACACATCCGTCTTCAAGGCTCTTTGAAATTTTCCCGGGATGATATATATCTCACATACGCAGCATCTCTTACTGCTTGAATAAACTGTATAATTTAAGAGATGTAACCAAGGTCTCATAGATCCGTTTGCTACTCCAGTCTGCTTCATTGGGAATGCAAAAGATGTCCGTCACCACCCACCAAGTTCTCTCGCTCGTCCGTCGCATAATCACTCAGACACACGCACAAAATGGCATCATAAATTTATCTCTTACAGTTTTCATCACAAGTTTATTAAATATATTTTTTAATATATATTGTGACGCAAAATATAATGCGATTTGACGTGTATAGTTGTTAAAGTGGTGAGATGGGGAGAGCTAGAGGACAGTTGGATAAAGATGAGAGAGGAGAAATGTTGGAAATGGATTTCAGAACACGGTCTGTGGAAAGAATGAAACAAAAGAAAGCAATGTAGACAAATTGATTAAGATTGGTGAGGTGGCAAGAAGTGCGACAGGGCCTCCGTTAATCGCCGAGGAGTGTTCGAGGAACGACACCGGAAAGTATGAAACGTAGCGTCAGGCTACGTTCTGTAGAAATGTTATTATTTTGGATACTGACTCTATTTTAGTAACAAAGTTCGAGTGTTTGCACGAAGGAAAGAATTTATAAGTCAGTATTTTCAAGTATTGGGTCTATAGGTAAGTCTCAAGGCACTGCTACATATAACTAAATTGAATTTATAAGCGTAATTTTATGTATTTTAAAATATTTTTTTGCTATTGGTTGTTGGAAGTTTTAGGATTTTTTTAAATCTCCAATGTAAAATGTAACGAAGAAACTGTACGAACAGGACAATAAATCACTCGACTGTCTAATATAAACTAAATTTGAATTGGTATTATCCCAGTTTGTATTTATGAAACGTTTTCGTTAATTTGTTGTCCCTTCTCTGACGAAATTAAAAGAGCAACTATTTATCAAAAGAATATGACCGAAAAATAATTTCTGTTGCCGCTATCCCGGATGGTTGCCATATATCTGCATCAATCTGGAGGCAGCTACAACATAAAATAAAATATTTAAGTAAATTATTTTTCTAGGTTTCCCTAAAAATATATAACACTGCGTGAATTTTTAATTCACTGTTTATTATGTCAGTTAATTATCCACTTCTTTCACTCTACTAGGCCGTGAAACTTAAATACAAATCGATATTAAACTGTCTAATTAATGTTACCTTTGAATTATCTGCTTTAATCTAGTTTCTGAGACTAAATCGTCTGCTTTAACCCGTAGTTTTGTTATCATTATGGCCTAACGCACTTTTGGATGGTTGTCTCAGACCTTTTTATCACCTTACAGGAAGCGTTTGTGAAGAAAGTGTTGGACGTCGCCAGAGACGAAGCTGTTCCCGTTACGATGGACCGACACATCTACTTCGTCAACTTCACCTACTTCGACAGGCAACCGCCAACTTACATCAACCTCGTTCGCGATCCGGTGGACAAAGCAGTGTCTAGGTGAGCTAATATTAAATACAACGTAAATTTGCTTAGAATCTGTTTTGAAGTATTTTTCTAGCCTTTCTCTAAGTTATATTTCAATACGGTGTTTTTATTTTCGGCCCACTTTCAGATTTTACTACGCCAGAGTTACTCCAAATCCAAGGAATCCAGATCTGCGAGGCGTTAGTCAGAGAAGTACTTCGAGTGGGTTGTCTGCGGCCAAGAATTTTGAGCACTGTGTGGCCTCTAGAATGCCAGAGTGCAGTTTCATATCCGGACAAGTCTACGACCTCACCATTCCGTACTTCTGCGGCCATGAGGAGTGGTGCATGTAAGTAAACGCCCAAGCAGATTCAAATTAAAACGTCATCAGTAATGACGTGAACTGAAAATAATATGTAACTTCTGCTGAAGTCAGCAGACGTCGACGAGGGTGAGGTTAGAGAGCTGCGATCAGACAAAAGCCTGTCATCTCAAAAGCCACATGCCACGGACGTATCGAACTGTAAAATCGATCACTGCGGGAATTTGCGACTACTCAGCATCTTGTGCGGCAATTCATGCAGAACGATCAGGCACCAATCGTGCAGCGAGTAGCAGATCTGCCGCAATCAACATTTCTTCATTTTTAGACAATTATCCACACGTCTTGACTTTTTGCCTGTGGATCTACTCCATTAGACAGAAAAAAATATATATTAAAATTTAATACTTATAATATTTAACGTCTTTCAAATGTCAATTGTAATATCTTGATATTTAAAATCTAATTGCTATTATTCCCAGCAAGCTCTTTCAAGCAAGGAAATTGACTCATATAGTCATTTTATAACTAATTTCATTTCAAAATAACGGATGCTATTTACTAACCTAGGAAATAATTTATTCTTAGCTTGCAGTTTTAAATTTGGTTAATTGAGATGGCTGGCCTCCTTTGTCAGTAAGTAATGATCAAAGGAAAATCTCCAAGCGACACATGTGAAAAGGCGAATTCTAATAATTAATAATACAAAATTATCTGGCGGATTTTTAGCATGCAAGGAATTTGGCTCAAAAATGTATCTATAATACCAAAACCTTTGTTAGTGCGTCCCAGCTATAGACGTCCGAAATACTGCTCCGAATTTGACCATATTTGACACGTGTGTTCGTCAGGGCCCGAAGCTACCCATGATCTTTATTTTTTTAAATATACTTAAGTTATATATGTAGAATTTTTTTGGCGAATAACAGGCTACATGAGAGTGCTCCTGAAGCAGGCAACTCCACTTAATAGCATAGAAAGGAAAGGTAGAGCAAGGTAGCGAAGGGTTGACTAGGGCCCCCGGGCTATAGTTTTAAGGATCCTACCCGGTGTTTCACCTAAAGATATACAGGGAAACCCCTAGATAACCTGCATCAGGTACTATTCTCATGCCCTTACAAATGACGGGTGACGAGTTTGCCACGGGTTCACAGCATTCCCTTCTCCGTGTCTCGACCAGTTTTTATGAGGTAGTTGGCCGACTGATCCAATGGGACCAGCCAACATCTCTTACCGTATTCCCAAGGTCTACCCCAGTACGTATACCTCCTAAAATATGTGAAGGTGCCTCGGCATGTGAGAAATTTGAAAACACCAGAGAGAGTACGAGGCAGGTGAGCCCCGCAGTCAATCTGGGGAAGAAACACCCACGAGAGAAAACTCCCACAGGTCATATATATGTAGAAACTATAAAAAATATTTTACGTAAAAGGTTTCGTGTCCCATATAAAGTTTTAATATTTAGTAATTGCTCATTTGTAAAAGTAAATAAAATATTATGCATTTCATGGTGACATTAGACACAGGTAAATTTATTAAGTTAATGTATTTAATAACAGCAATGCTGTATATAAGTGAATAAAGTGAAAATGTTAATAAACACCCGTTTTTTCCACTGATTATCCGCCATTCTTAAAGTCTCTTTGACTCACCGAGTCCTTTATTTCCAAAGTGGATCAACCTCCTACCCCTGAGCTACAACTCAATAAAAATTTCAATTTTGGAACCACTCCAACTATAGGCCACAGTAGTTGTTTTTGGAAAATTTCCAAGGACACAGTCAATTGGGAATTCGATTCTCTACCATTTGCTCCAAATACTATTCTCGGATTTCAACACAGTCTACCCAACGGCGATGACAGAGCTTGCTGTCGAAACGTTTTATAAGAAAACTTTGACCCTGGTTGCATTTGTAATGTAAAGAGACTTCTCGGCCAAAATGCAAACAGCCTCAAGGGTGCAATGCGCCACTTTTAATCGTCCAAAGCGCCACGTTTCGTGTCCTCTGTACTACAGTATCGCTGTGAAAATTTGCTTCAGTTAGAGATTCAAGTGTAAGTTATTTTTATGTTTGTTGCAGGAAGCTCAACAACTGCCATGCGGTGGAGAAAGCGAAAGCTAACGTTGAGCGTTACTTCCCTGTCGTGGGCGTTCTCGAAGAGCTCAATGTAACGCTCTCTGTGCTGGAGAATAAGTTACCTCATTTCTTCAAAGGAGTACAAGAATTATATTACAAAGAGTTATTAGGTGAGTTTGAAACATTATATATTAATCTATGAAACAATGGAAGGCTGGAAATCAATATACAAATTGGCATCCACTTTATGATTAAAGGTTAGATTAAACGAGAATGATCTTATTGTGTTGCAGAACCTCACCAGAATAAAAATTCGAAGCGGCCTGAAGTTTCGTCTAAGATACGAGCCGAACTGGCGGCAAATTTAACATCAGAATATGAATTCTATTACTGGCTCAGAGCGAGGTTACTCGGACAGTACCGTGTGGTGTGACAATGGTTACAGGGTACTGTAACTGCAAACGTTTCAACTAAGAATTGTTAATATAGCGTGAAGGTTTGTTTTGTACATATTATATGCCAAAGAATGAACATATATTTTTTTAGTATATAAATGGGTTTAATTATTACGCGTCAATGTATTTTATAGCTAATGCAACTAATAACCATGTATAAATTAACTGATCCTATCAATTAACTGTTACACGAAGTTCAGTACTCTTATGGTAATTGTTGAGACGTTTTCAGGTATTTCAAATTTGTCTCATTATATGCAGTTGTTTTCTCCATTGTTGGTATTTTGCCGTGTAGGTATCTGTTTTTGTAGTAGTTAGTGTCCACGGTGCGATTTCAATGTCGGGTAATGTTAGATTTAGAGTTATTATTCTATCCATTAGCCCTCGGTCGAGGAAAAGGACACGTCAAATATACGATTACAAGGAGAGAATAAAATTTTACAAATAAGATAAAATATGAATTTAAATTACTTAAGACTAGCTATAATTAATTAATATCAGTATTAGCTATTTGACCCTGCAGAGAGATTGACTTTGTGAAGTTGAAAACTATCGAGCTCAAAGTCGCGGTCTTGTAGTTAGGATCATCCGGGTTCAAACACAATATTTTCCTTACATTTTTATTATCTTTCAGCAAAATTTGACTCTGTAAAGGAATTGTAAATTTAAAATACTTCAGCTGTGAAAAATATTGAATTTTATTCTTGAAAGAGACGTCCCCTGAGGACGCCTTCATATCAAAGTACCAACAGGAAATAAAGAAAGAGAGGAAGAAGTGTGTGTGTGTGTAGTGCCATTCTTGTTTCTGCAACGCAGCGGACTCCATTTTAGAAATAATTATATTTAACCGAAACGTGGATCAGACGGTGACGCCCATGATTAAGAGAATAGTCAGCGTGCGAAGTCCTAAGGTAAGGTTAAATATTGTGAAACAGAAAAATTCCAAGTTTCGTGCGCTTGGCGAGCTCAATGGCGGGGATTCAAAATGAAAGGCAGAGATCATGAACCCTTATTCCAGGCTTCGTGGGCTCATGGCGTTGTATGTTGATCTCAGGCAAGTCCACGAGGCTTGGGCTCGCTCCCGACATCTGCCAAATATTTTCAGAGCTCAATTCCTTTTTCCCTGGACTCAAAAAAAATGCAATGCTGGACCAGCAGCTTGAGTCTGGTGTACATCAGACGATGAAGGGGAAGAAGCCACGCGGTGAGCTCCATTTTTAAAACTACCCACCTGTCAAAGGTAGGAACATGAGAGATTCATGTCGTCGACGTTGATCTAGCTCATAAGTGTTGAGCCCAGCAACACATTTGGTCGTTGGTTCAACAAGCCACGGCTTCGGAGCCCATCCGGGTTAGTAGTTTTCACTCCAGGAAACTACCCTGAGGCCATCTATCTGTAAGCTCAATCACCACGGTCCCTCTATGTCACGCGTGTCCCATGTACGAATTACTGACGCTTTTACAGATAAAATAAAAAGTTCTGCAAATATGACGACGTCCCAGTTGAAACTGGTGCGGCAGGAGCCTCTGGAACAGTCTCGCTTCACCTTTTGTTAGGAACCCGACGATGTCTAACATTTTTCGGTACTGACTGGTGAAGAAGTTTTCACTTTCATAACTTGTTCATATCGGCTACACATGACTCGCGTCGTCATGAAGTCATCACACGAAATTTTAAAAATGACTGTTCCCTCAAACATAAAATTCACACAATAGCACATCCTTCCCCGGTTATCATGGAACCCGCAATACACGCTATGGTATCTGATCAAGTGACCACCGCGTCATGTATATATAATACTATATATAGATCCTACCACTGACCCATCCTTCCCCAGGTGTCTTAAAAACACTACTCTACGAATCTTTCCACGGGTGCATTAAAAATGCAAGAGAAATGAGGTTAGATTCTTTAATTTATATAAAAAATGTAAGCTGCAGCGCTCTATTTCATCAGAAAGATAAAAATACGACAGTTGTGTTTGAACCGAAAAAGCTTTGATTACTAAACCACGATGGTGACCACTCAGCCACCGTGTTTCTCGCAGACTGGCTCCATTAAAATATCTGAAGAATGGCAGCAATGAGGACTTCTATAATTTAAAACGTTAATTCTGCATCTTCGTAATTTCTCTAACAGATTAATGACAGAGCTGGAGCTGTCGACTCTCAGGTGCAGGGAAAACCCTAGAAAACTGCCAACAGGTAGGTCGGACATTGGATACTATTCTCACGCCCTTCCGGATGACGGGAGACGAGTTCGCAGCATTCCCTTCTCCGTGTCTGCACCAGTTTTAGGAGGCAGTTGGCCGACTGATCCAATGGGATCAGCGAACAACTCTTACCGCATGCAAAGGGTACCTCATAAAATAGGTGAAGGTGCCTCGGCATTTGAGAACTTAAAAAAAAAACAGAGTACTACAGAATCAGGTGAGCCCCGCAGTCAATCTCCCATAGATATTACAATTAAATTTAATGGGGCAGAATCTGTTTTTGTATATTTGAGAATAATTATTGAACTGAGGGTGGGGGTGAATTTTAAAATGAGATTAAAAAAAACTATTTATATATGGTGAGATAATTCCATGGCCTTACCGATTAAATTGGACACAAAGAAAATAACTCTACATGCTGGATTAAATTTAAAGTTTTACCCGAATCTGTTGGGTTCCAGTAATTATTGAAATATGGGTTTATTTTCATAAGTTAAAGATTAAGTTAGAAGAGAGAAATACAGATAAAGAGGGGGGTGAGAAAGCGAGAGAATGAAAGAAAAAAAGGGGAAGATAGAATAAAACAATTTTAAGTAGAGAATAGAAAAATACACGCTTGTTGAATAGTGATGACGAGCGACGATAGTGAATGGTGAGTGGTCTGTTGAATGAGAGAATTGTAAGCACTAGATTTGCCTGATATCCTTTAAAAAGTATGAGTTTTACAGGAGGACGAGAGAGAAACGGAAAGAGAACTATGAGATTCCCAGATCACATGCAGGTACACAATTCTTATTTTTTTAAAAAATTAACAGTATCCTAAAAAATAAGAAAGCGTACACGTGGGAATTATTTTCTCGTAAGTATCTATATATTTATAGTCAACAAAAATGCCAATTAAATAAAATAAGCGTTTGAGATGTTAATATAAGTAATTTGGCAATAAAAAATTATGGCAGCGGTGGGATTCGAACCCACGCCTCCGAAGAGACTGGTGCCTTAAACCAGCGCCTTAGACCGCTCGGCCACGCTACCGATGAAATAAAGTTAAATTATTACTAGTATATAGGTAAAAGTAGTAGAATATTTATATTTGTGCTCATAAAATATATTTTTTTAATTCCAAAAAGATTTTATTAATGGGACAGATTATGTAATTTTCAAATCCTGAAACTTAATATTTTATTTAAATTGTTGTATTGGATATATGTGATATTATTAAAACATTATTTAGTTACATGTCAACTTTTTTTAAAAATTATATTGACAAGTTAAATTATTACATCACATTTAGGTACTAAAATTACTTTGAATAATCATAGTAAGTTGGGTTAGCCGAAAGAGATATATGGTTTAACCATAATTAATACTTTTTTATTTGCAATAAAGGCACCCACGAACAATAACTGAGATAAGAAGCAGATTGGACTCATTAGTTGAAAATGTAGAATTTAGGTAGGTTTACAAGTCCGAGTTCGGATGGCTGTGCACTGCCAGTCGTTTACATCATTGGCAGACAACTGCCCACTTCTTCACTGACAACTGTTTGGAAGTGCTGTACTCACCACAGAACGGGCAGTGAACTCTGGTACATGTTTATACTTCTCTGCTGTTTTTTGGCAAGATTAAGGTAAGTGTAAACAAAAATATAATTGTTATATTAAGAGGATATTTTTAATAATTTATTATTTATTTGTAATCATTCGATTAAATTTAGGTAAATATACACAAAGATGCTTTGCAAAAAACCAAAAACACGCTTTTATCTGAGATCAATGAGCACGGTACGTTTAAACTGCCGCTCCAATGTTGGTAGAAACTTTTCTATCCGGCCCCAAAGACATATATATCTCTTTGGCCGGCCCCATATTTCCCTTCCATTTGTCTTGTCTTTTGAATAGTCGATACGTAACAACGAAGTGGATGGACCCATTCAGTTCCGTGCGCTTCCGAAAATAAGGTACGTTTCAGGACCATGTTCATCTACTTCATTATATATATTTATCATTCACCATGCAATTTTCCCTTCTCAACCAAAGAAACTTAGACGCGACTCGTGTTCTTTAACGCAAGGCTCTTCATTTTTTTGTGCACGTGTTCGTGTGCAAACGTAACCTTAAAGTACTCTGCCTCAACATCGAAATTTGTAATACAAGGGTCACGATAATTCCAAAGTTCTGCTCTGTACGTATTACATTTTTATGCCAAATTTGTCAACGTTTAAGAGGTAAAATTTAAAATTTTGCGGTTATGAAGGATAATCTAACTAAAACCTTTGCGTGACTTTGTTCAATAACTTCATCAAAAGGAATATTTTATTTGTGGGCGTAGTGCTTATTTAACTACAAAATCGTTCATAGCATTTGAAAATAATTAGAAATACAACCATTAAATTGAAAATGTATGATGAAAAAAAGTTCGGAACTGGTGGAGAGTTATCCAAATCATCTGATTGGTGCTGAGAAAGGAAGGGAAAGCTGCTACATAATTGCAAAATTTTAATTAGTGGGTTTTAAAAATCTATATAAAAGGGAAAACTTTTACTTTATTACAAAAGAGTCAGTGATAAAGGCTATAAATTAATTACGAAGTCAGGAGGGGCTTAATTGTGATGTATTTGGGGGATAACTTGGCTTGTCTTTCCACTTTGGCCGAATCATGTTCTGCCTGTATTTAACCTTAAGTACGGTCTGAAATTTGTAATAAAAGCCTATTTTCATATCTTCAGGTAATAAAGTTGTGTGGATGTAAGAAAATATCAAATTTGTGGTTTTATTTTTTGAGATTTAAAGTTTGATGTAATGAAACTTTTTTCATATTTATTTACTACCACACAGCGCTATGGCCCCTGTAGAGCTTGGGCTTGCTTCATTACACTCTTCCAAATTGTATTATCCTCAGCACTATGTCACCAACCTCTCACATCTCTTGTAAGGTCTTTTTAAACATCTACCCATCTCTTCCTGGGTCTGCTTGACAGCCGATGTCCTAGCCTTTTTGTGTATACTTTGTGCCACTAATCCTGTAGCACATGTTCAGTGTTCTGCACACCTCCGTCTTGCTTTTTTAACTTAAGCGATTAAGCTGGGCTCTCCATAATCTTCTAAATTTCAGTATTGCTTTGTATCCTCAATTAACCATTGGCATTCACTGCTCCATATATTCTCGTTCATATTTCTCATGCAGCAATTGAGTTTAGCTGTTTCTTGTGTAACTATCCATGTCTCACACCCTTTTGTAATTATAGGTCTCAATACTGTTAGATATATTCATATCTTAGTTTTCTGACTAAGGAGTCTTGATGTGCTGAATAGCAAACTGAGCTTTATTTCAGTTTTTGCATGTTCTTTAAAATCTAAATGCTTACAGTTCTGATCTGTGATATATGATCCTAAGTACTAGCAAGGTTTTTATTTAAACTGATTGTCTCATCTGCATGCTTGGAAGGTGATTGCCTTGCAGTCTTTTCATTACCATGTACTTGGTTTTATCCTCATTGATCATTAATCTTGCTCTGATTCTTCAGCATAGATCTTGTTCTCTTCTGCACATGTATGTCACATATTGTGACAATCTAATCAATAAAGTACTGCTGGGAGTGAGAGGTATTTTCTTTATTACTCACAGCATGCAGTGCATCCCCTTGTCTTAAGCCACAGTTTATTTTAAATTATCTAGATTTTTCCCCCACCACTTTAACTTTTCCCATACTGCCATTAAGAATCATCTTTATCAATCAAATTCTTGTCTGGAATGTCATGTTTCCAAAGCGAGTCAAACGGATATATTTTAATACTGCCATATGCATATTTATAATCAATAAACATCTGGTGAATCTGTATATTATATTAATAGCATTTTTCCATTATATTCCTGATTGTGAATACTTGGTCAGTTGTGGATCTTCCTCTTTGTAAGAATCTTATATGCCACTACAAGTAAAGAAATTCCTATAGTTCACACACGAGCTTAGAGTCCTTTTAGGGATGGGGCATAACATTGCAGTTGACAATTCACCTGGCATTTGTTCGTTTATCCATATTTGCTTAATAGGACTATATAGGTGTTCTGTCAGGATCTCTATTGTGTTATCCTTGAATCAAGTTAGACCTTGTGGGGAAGCCTTCTTTCTTTTTGTATCTGACTATACATTTCTCTAATTTCCCTGTTGGCAGCCTTTTCTTCAATTTCTATATGCTTGGTTTCCCATTTTCATTTGTCTTCCACATGTTACTCAATTTGTACTTTTCTCAGGTTGTTTGTATAGTGATATAATTTGTGTATTTAAACTTCCTTCTTGATATAAGCTCATTTACTTGTACCATCAAATTTAAAAATGGTCTAAGACTAGTAACATCTTCAGGACATTTCCCCAACTAAAATTTTAAATCGATATAAGAAACTAAATTTATTTTTTTGTATTTCTTGATTCAAATATATACATTATGATTATATAATTATCAGTCTTTAACAAAGTTTTAATTAATTCCTTGAATAAATTAATTTATATTTAGCATTGATGTTATCCTAATTTGGGCCACTTATTAAAACTGTAATATTCACCTACAATGAATATATCCCTTATTAGCTTGGATGGAGGTACTAAACAATACAATATATATATTTCATTCTTACTTTTGGTGTCAGCATTACCAGATATAATTTCTTAAACAATAGCATATAAAATGTGTTCACTTTTAATAATTCCATTGTTCATTTAATATATCACAATAAATTACAGCAACTATACCCACTTCATTTTTCTACTTCACAGCATTTATATTGTTAATGTGCATATAGATTGTCTTAATTTTTTGTTTCATATGCATTAGTTTCCTTGTAGAATCATATCCTTCAAATCAGTTGTGTATACAGATAGGACATGTGACAATTTATGGGGAGTTGTGAGAGAGTGAGCTTTATCAACACAATTCAGGAACTTTTCCAACTTCATATGTAGGGTTTTTCAATAAGAACAGGTGTTTGAAATGGAATAAAATTAGTTTTGTGAGGTATCAGCAAAATTCTTTTTAATTTGAAACTGCATACTTGGCCTTTCAAATGAAAGAATTCTGTTAATATCTCACACAATGTGTTTTATTCCACTTCAATGTGGACTTGTCCTTGTTGAAAACCTGTATGTATTAATTATAATTGGTCCAATTGAACCTAAAATAGTGTAAGTACATTTAACCTATAGTTTTTGATTCTGGCTAAATGTTCAACTATTTCATTATCAGTTCTAGTCAGCATATGACTTTTATAGAATCAATTATCCATAAAAAGTTCAACAAATTCACTCACACATCTGTATAGAGCACTATCCCTGCGCTTCTTGTATCATGCCATGTGGGTACTGATCTTATTAAATAATTTAAAAATTCACATTTCCATTAAATTGTACATTTATAGTAAAAAACCAACCTGTTCCTTTAGGTTCATATTAATATAGTTTGCTAACTAGAGAACAGACTAGTTAATGAACTTATCAATTTTACTTACATGAAACATTCCTAACTGAAAATTCTTTTGTATTAGATTCTTAGTCATTGTTAACAGCAGTTTTTGACAAGGGTATGTTTTCTCAAAAGTTTCAGCTTGAAAATATTTTATTTTTCAATAGGAAGTCAAAGAATTAGTTTTATAAAGGAGAAATATTCTGTGATTGTAAAAGTGTAAGCAACCCTGTGAAAGTGTCAGAAAATTGTTATTAATGATGTATTTCTTTATTTGGGCCAAAACTGCTGTGTGTACTAAAAAAATCTTAAAATTTTATGTGAAGAGATGTTTGACAAGTTTTGAATTATGACAAAGTCCTTTTGCTGTTTATGAAATTATTTAATATTTTCATGTTGTACCTGATAAAATAATTCACAATTGGCAATTTATTTAAAATCATCTTATTTTGAAAATAATTTGGAAGCAGAATTGAAAGATGGAGAATTTTAGGACATTTCTACTTGTTTAGAAGCTGAGCTATGAACTGCTGTTTCATATAGTTATTCAGTTACAATCTTAGTCTGTTACTTATTTTTTAGTTTAAATATTAACAAGTGTTTGGCTTGAATGCATTCTCCTCCACATCCTTTCCCTGGATTTTCTTAAATGTTACATAAAAAAATTTGTATGAATAAGAGTTAAAAGTATAATGCCTGAAAGTGTGATTTCCTTGGTTTACACAGCTAAGATGTGAAATTTGCTGCAAGGTTCTAAACAGTTTGTAAGGTAATAGTAGTGGTTGTCTTAATATTTTTCCTCTATGTGAATGTTTGTTTGATTTTCCTATAATCTGCATCTATTTTCCTGTTCACCTTGAAAACTAGTACTGCTTTGCATTTCTCTTGTAGTTGTGCCTCTGCACTTTCTGTGTGTCATTCTGAAAGTGTTCGTCTGCTCTATGCAATTTTAATCACTTGTTTTTATATTTCTTGTGTTATCCATGTTTTCCTATTGGTCTGAGTTATTCATATTTTTTGTAGTGCTCTAGTCATTTCTTCCTTTAAGAGTGCTCATTTCTCTTCTATATGGTTTTTCTCCTTTCTGTATTAAACTACTCTTGATCTCTTTTCTATAGCAAATCCTGTTTTTTTTATAATGGCTGTATTTGTGTTTTAATTCCTTTGAGTGATTAACGTGCATCTTTTCCCTTTCAGTTGAGAAGACAGAATCCATGGGCAGTGTGAAGGAAGAGTCCATCACTGGGTGAAGCTTGCTCATGACACACAGTAATGTAAACTGTAAGGACTTTAATTTTGGAAGATCTAACAATATCCCTTAAGAGTATAAACTGTTATTGTAATGTAATCAAATTTAATCAACATTCATAATTTGAAGAAGAAAAAAACAATTAGATTGTAGGGAGTTTCTCAATATTTACAGATTTCATACTTGACCTGTAGCAGGTTTCTTATTTGCTTGATAGTTCCCTTTGCCATATTTCATTTTCCTGAGATGTAGGAGATTGCTTTATGAAAATTCTAGTTTACATTATTGTGGTTTTCTTTAATTACATTCATATTAAAGTAAATATTTGATGGAAATATTTTTGGTTCTTTTGAACTGTAGTATACATTTAAAAAATTTTGTGCTATATTTACTCCTTTATTTGTTAACTTCAGAGTAATAGATTCTATGCAAGTTTCATGTTAATGAATGTAGACTTTCCTGGTGAATAATTTGGATGAAATCTTCATGGTTAACCAACTGGGTCAGGTATTTAAAAGAGCACTGTTTCTGTGGCCATGTTCTGCCTGAAGATGGTGGCAGAAAGGTGTTCTTTTAAATACCTGACCTAGTTGGTTGACTGAAGATTTCATCCTAAGTTTCATGTTAGTATTAATTTTTTTTTTCTATTTTGCAGGATTCCTTACTGCTTGAAGGGTGTTGCTGAGCTTTCTGGACTTGTACAAAATTTTGTTAATTTACTTTGTACTGTTTTTCCTTTTGTGGTTTATAAATACATTTGTATGCAACTTGTTTAATGTTGATTTTAAAGGTTAATTAAATGTCTAAATATATAATGTTTGACTTATTGCTAACTTGGTGTTAAACTGTATATCATTGATAGGAATAAAGACTAGTTTATCTTTAAATCATTTTATTGTTTTTAGAAATTTACAAAATTTTAAATCCTTTCCTTAATTTTAAAAATAAATCCAGCCTTAACTGGTAAAAGCAGCTGCTTCAATGGTGGCTCAGGGAGCTGCCTGGCAGGCGGCGGCGCTTGAAAAATCGCCCTAAGTCCAACACGATAAAAAAGCTTTTCTGTCCAGCGTTGAAACTTTTCAGATTCCACAGCTTCCCGGTCACACGTTTAGAGGAGCAAGTGGGCCGAGGGTTTTAAAGCCCCCAGTCTACAGGCTCCTCAAAGGTAGGTCTGCAAAAAAATAAGTTACATAAAACATCAAAGAAAATAGAAAATCAATATGGAAAGTGGACACTTGCAGAAAAACATCAGTGTTAAAATATGGATAGTATTTCTGAGAATAAGAGTGGTGCAAGAGAAACCATGATGATTTGGAGATAGTTTATTTTTGAGCATCACAGGGGTGGGAGAAGAGAAACACTGACCACTGAAGTTTTGCCATAATTTGGAGATAGTTTATTTTTGGACTTGCGGAACTGGAAGCTGGAGATAGTTTATTTTTGAGCATCGGGTGGTCTCTGAAGACAAGCTACTAATGCAGTTTTGCTATTATTTGGAGATAGTTTATTTTTGGACTCTTGAAACCACAGAGGAAGGTAGAAGACATGTTACTGGAAATAATGAACAGTGGACGTTCTGTGAAAGATGACATTTATTGAAAGATAGCTGAAAATGAAAGAATATTGATTCATAATGCTGAAAGCTGGAGATAGTTTATTTCTGAGGATTGCCATGGTGGGAGGAGAGACTCGGGGGACAAACCAGTACTACTTCCTAGCTGTTAATTTGGAGATAGTTTATTTTTGGACTTGTGGAACTGCCATTGTTCAACGAAAGAGAATAATAGTCAATAAATATGTTATTAATGAGGAATTGTAGCATAACAGAAAGATGGAAAGGGCTGAAAATGAAACCATATTGATTCAAGAATGGAAGGCGAACGGTCACACCCTGTATATAAGGTGAGATGAGACAGAATCTACTATATTTGTACCACTAAAGAAGAAGTCATTATTTGAAAATAACATCCACAATATTGAAACAAAGTGAGCCACTGTGGTTCCATGAAAGAGAAGAATGGTTGAAAAACATGCTATTAAAGTATGGTAACAAAAATGAAAGCATATCAATAATTGATATTCATACATGGCAGAAGTAGAAGGGTTAGGTGAGACCACTACAAAGGGAGAGGTGGTATATGAAAATGAATGATGGTTTATTTCTAGAATTCCTACAAACAAATATGGTTAGAAAGTTTGTCTAAAGAAACAAACGCCATACTTCCAAGTGTTGTCCGGCAGAAAAATGTTCTTAAAAAGAGATGTGACTATAATCCTGAACTTTGTACAAAATTCTTAACAACTATGGTATGCCACGAAAGAGGAAGCTCTAATGAGGCAATCCGTTCACAGATGATGGGTCAAATGGAAAGATTTTTAAACATGTACTCTGGATTTCCTTGACAAAATAAGGAGCACATCGAAAATAGTCACCGATTAGACAAAAGCTAATTTTTTAATATGCAGATGAAATATCGTTAGCGAAAGACTTAGAATGGCTGCTTGAAGGGTTTTCAGAAATGGGAAAGGTGAGCCAACTTTCAGAATTGTTGCAAAAAAGCTGAGGGTTCCTTTACTGAAGTCATAATAGATACTTGCAGACAAGTTTTTTTGTCCTGGTAGAAGTGAAACAGAATACTAAGTGCATGGAGTGACAATTTTATGAAATGAAAAGGAAGTCTTGAGGAAGAATGTAAAGAATTCTTTTCTGGACTCTTCAAAAAGTAAAATTGGTAAGATCACAATAACTGCTAAGAACCCAAAGCAAATGTTGGAGTTGATGGAACAAAGGAGAGCGTACAAAACCTCCAATGCACCAAGAAGTGCAACTGATATAAGAAATGTGTGATGATATTGTAGAACTCCAGAGAAGAGGTAGATACGACTTCATGTCTCAAAAGATGAGAACTGGAATGGGGAGAGAATTAAACCCATTTGAAAAAAATAGATTTTCAGGGTCAAAGAAGAATTTTCCACAGTAATAAAACATATCTAAGACCCAGGAGAGGAAAGACCTCACATACTTAGGAGTGAAGTAGAAAAAGCAATAATGCTACAGGAGAGGATCACATTCCTATAGACTTGCAAGGGAAGAAATCGGTCTGCAGAAATTGACCAAATTTATCAACAGAATGTTGGAAACCAGTGAAGGGCCAAAGATTTCCTCAACATGACTACGGTTGACCCAAAGAAAAAAAGGCAGGAAATGAAGCGCCCATTGAATTATCACCAGGAGTGAAGAATCAGAGAGCATGGGGTCCTAGTGACAAAGGACGCCAACTGCACAAAAGAAATGAGAACACGAATCACTGTGGCCAAGAGAGCATTCATTAAGAAGCAATCACTTCTGAGCAGTAAAATATGAAAGGAACTCATAAAATGTTGAATCTGAAGCATTCCTCAATAAACTGGGGAAAATGGAAGGAAGGACCTGGAGAGTTATGAAATGTGGTGGTACATGTAAAAGTTAGTTGCCATGACATGGTGACAAACAAGGAAGTTACAAGAAAAGATTAATTCTGAGGGAGAAAGCAAACTGGATTGGACATATTTTAAGGAGAAATTGCCTTCTTTGTAATTTTATAGAAGATGGTAAGCTGGGAGTATGTAGATGAGTGAGAATGTAGGCACAGTAATTTATAATGATCAATTTGTGAATAAGTCTTTGAAATTGAAAGTTTACAAGCTTTGAACAAGGAGAGTAATAAAATGAGTTCACGATAACAGGGTACATTGAAAGATACAATCAAATTGAAAAGAATTTAGAAAGGGGAAGTGTGGTCTGTCTACTTCAGACAACTGACTTTTAAAGACTACAGTAAATCATAAAAATTGACTCCTTAAAGAATGCAACAAAAAACTGTCTAGAGAAGAAAACAAAAGTTAATTTTAGATAATACCTGTTAGGAACAGAAATACAAAAATAGTAGGCTCAATGCAGGGGAAGATGAAGACAGTAAGGCAAGTAAATGTAATGGTAATTGAATCAAAATTGACGAAAAATGCGGCAGGAAAGAAACAAAATTGAAAACTAGAGACTAGCAAGAAATTAAAAGCTACAAAGTGTCACTGAAATGTGGAACAAGATGAATTTAGTAGCAGCAGTGACAAAATAGTCTATGAAGGCAAGGCAGATGAAAATATATATTACTTCATTTCCTTATTCCGTTTCAAATTGAAGGCAAATTAGAAATAACTGAGTTAATAATACAAAAAATGAAGGGATGTTTTCTTATTTTTAATTTACAATTTTGACCAAGGTGGTGACGTCACTGCTGTAGCTAAACTCATCTTTAATCAAAAAAGTTAACTTGGCTTTTGGATATTACCGCCATTAACAATGAATAAAATGAAAATTTAATCTTTTTAGTTAATTTTTTACTAAGCAGACAAAAATTGAAGTTATTGATTGTACACACAAAGAAATTTGTATTACAGTGACACAAAAAATGTCACAAGATTCAAATGAAATATTTGCATTGTTTACGACTGTTTTTAGGTATTTAAGAAATGATAATATATCAATTAATTTTTTGAACGTACGCAAGACAAGTTAACTTTGCTGAGAGTGAAGGCCCACTCACCCCAGATGGATGTCTGTTTCCTCCGGAAGGTTTTCTTCCTTTCCTGAAGAGTGGCAGCATGTGCAAGTACTGTCAAAATAAGAAACAAATATTCACCACACAAGTCCAAGTTGTTAATAGTGAGAGAAAAATAGATTCTTCAGCCTGAGAAAGGCAGAAGAAAAAACAGGCTAGAATTGATTCTTGCATAAAAAATTTATTTGACAATAATTAATGTCACACAACTCACCTAAATATCCTTCACTGTGAAGAGGAGTTTATTGGATTTTCCCAGCAGCAAATGTATCTGTTGCCTGTCAAGTAGCATCTGAGAAGAAGATAAAGTGATTTTATTATCACAGCACTATGAAAGTAAATAAACTGGGAATCTTATCAATATAAATTTTAGACCATGTACAAGGCTTTTACTCTAAACTGAAACAAAAGATCATGTTTCAATAATGTCAAATATTCTGCTTTTTATGTTTCAACCTTGTTAAGACACCAGATTTGAACATGCTTGGTATCATCAATTAATCATTTCATACAATGGAACAGTCAGTTTTTTCCAAATAACAATTTCCTTGAATAGCACTTTCTCACTACAGCGTACTTAATAGGAAGCTAAACATTGTTTTCTCCTGATTACAGCCATCAAAGTAAATATTGTCATAAGACATAACAGAATGAGACTAGTATTTGCTTTCAGAGATTGCAAATATTGTTACAATTCTTAAAACTTGAAATCTTCACAAAACATGTAGCAAAGACTACATTCTATTTTCATATGTCAGCACTTTCAACATAACTTTTTTGTTTATAACTAAATAAAGAAATTCAATAGTAACATCATATTAGTAATGCAATTCTTAGATAAATGTAAGGGAATTTATTTTATGAGTAACAAAATTATATTTCAGATTACGGTGCGATGACAATAAATTATTTTCTTGTTTACAGCTACTATTATTTAATTTTCCAATGTTGCATTACATAATTAAAACTTTACAAAACATAACATCTTTTAAAAGTTCACATTTTAATCCCTTCATATCACTCATGTGTATTTTTTTTCCTTTGCCAGTTAAAGTTTGTATCGTTCGAGGGCTGGACAATAATTATTTTTCGAATTTCCTCCCGTCTACTATTATATAATGAAAAGTTAACAGAAATATTTATAGGTTTGCTGAACAAACTACTCACCACAATTCACAATGAATAGTCATTGAATCCAATCGCACAATAATCCAAACAGCACACGAATTGAAAACGCAAAATGCAAACTGTTTACAATCTCACAATCGATAGTCACCTGTACTCAGTACACACTGTTCACAGTCGATAATTGACATATGTTTATACGTCACTGCCAACACTGCAACTCTTTTTTTTTTTGGCAATGATCACTGCCCGTGTAAACTTATAGAATATGACGACGACTAGGTATTTGTTTACCCCCAAAAAAAACATCGTGCAGTTAATTGTTGGTTGACCCGGGTGGAAACTCGAGAAAGATTTCTGCAACAGATAAACCATATATATCATCAAAAGCATGATTCACTTCCTGAATGAATAACGTACTAAAATCAAGTTGGCAACATGTTTACAATTGCTGGATGATGAAGTTAATGTATATAGAATCTGGTATTTTTTCTGGTAACTAGGGCTGTGATTAATTAACTGTGGATTCACTGTCGTAAACTTTTACATTGAAATAAACGCATTTCCAATGTGATATAGTTATTTTGTTCATTCACTCTTATCCTTTCATATATTTCCCTGACATTCCACATCCTTGATTCTACAGAATATTGTTAAGGTACGACAATCTGCTGGATTTTTTCAATGACAGCCGCTGTAACGAAAATATCTGAATAATTTTATTTATGAAGAAAAAGACTTCGTTAAGCTTAAAACGGTTGTTTAAGCCATTATTTACATAATCTAATATCAATATAACTTAAAACAACAGTTTGATGTACTCTTAAATAGAAACTGAAATTCCTGCCATGCTCCACAATTTAATACAAGCAAAATATTAATACCTTTTGTATTGTCTTCCTTACATTTGTTTTGTATACTGCTTATCAATTTTTTCTTTCACAAGATGTTTTTTGCAACCAGTCTTTGCTAATTTTTTTTCTGTTGCTTTTATTTATTAATCTACTCTTTTTTTGGTACAGCATCCTATAACTCATTCTTACAAGTTGAGTGTGCCAGTTTTACCTTCTTTTCATGAAGAACAGATTACATTTTGCCTTATACAGTAGTATCCCATTCCACGCCGCAATCAAGTTTCAGTTTAAGGTTTTCCACGGAGTCTTAATACAAGCAGATTTAAACCTAATAAATGACTTATATGCAGCTAAATACATCTAGTTTACAATTAGGCCTATATTAAGGAGTTATAAGTAGCTTACCTTCTATTGAATTGCTGCAAAAAATATAAATTCACACCTGTAACACGCTAAACGAAGAGTTCATTCACAAGCTGCAAAGAGGGCGTTTTTGAATAGAGTTAAGGACAAGGGAGTGACCATGCCCTGCTTAGATTATCCATTCTAATGCTCTGATTTGAATTAAACTTTTGGTGTTTATCGGAGTAAAAAAACCTGGCAAACTATAATTTTCTTGATCCAAAGAATAAAAACGTATATCAACACAGAGCTGAGCGGATGGGGAAATGACCATTCACTATAATATATATAAACCTACAGGGCATCCCATTCTGCCCTGAGTTAACCTAATTATATTTAATTGTAATGTGGATCTGACATCTGCATCCATGATTATGGTTTTCTATTTTCGTTTAAACAGTTGATTTCTTACATTGACCAAATCCCCTCACCTTTTGGACAACCTCCCACTCACAATTTTTTATTTATTTATAAATATAACTGATGAAGTATATACATTGAGTAAAGAAATAAAAAGTGGAATCATTCAAAAGTAGGAGCAATGAACACTGAAGAGCAGGTAAAAAGTAGAGATGTGTTAGGTATGGAACTGATAAACTATACGGATTAATGTTTATCAAGTAAAGGGGACAGTGACAAAGTTACCAAAAAAGAACTGTATGTAACTGCTTGACAGTAAGAGATTACTCCAACAGTAGTGTTGCCTAATTTAACAGAGATATTGTTTACATGATAAACTTTAACATATGTTTCCTCCATCAATTGTACATGAAACTAATTCAGAAACAAACAATCCAATATAAACACAGTAATTTCCACAAATGAAAACTATATATAAAGTGCCAAGAATATTGTATTTAGTGATGGAATCAATGTGGTTTATCTTTCTTGGTTATTGTACCTGCTTGTCTCCTGGTTTAGTCCTGGATACCTTGTCCTCAAGTGTTGAGATGACTTGCCCAATCAGTTGAAAATAAATAATGGATTAACCATGTTGGTTACTAAACACAAATTGAGTAAAACGGAAAGAAGCAAAAATCTGTGAAATAAGTTTAATTTAGCTTTAGATGCTGTGTATTATATTTTTACTTCTGTCAATGGTATTAAATGTTCATTTAAAGTATCTCTGAGGGTATGTTGCCATGGTTCATTAAAAATGTAAATTCTTCATGGTCATAGACAATAATTACAATAATGAAAGTAGGTTTCAAAGGTTTTTTTCTTAAGCGAAATGTAAAGAGTAATCAATTTAAATTCAACTGCAGTATTCTTTCTTATCTAAATCCAGAGTGTGTAAAGGTGAATATGGAACACGGGTAGAAGGATCCGAACAATTATTAGACTTTTGAAACTAATAAACAAATATGACTTTTATTGTTTTGCTTAAATCTAACAAAAATAACTAATTATTTTACAATTTTGAACAATTTGAGATTTTAATGAAACATCAAATGAATAGCATTATTTGAATCAGCTTGAAGCAAAAACCAGAGAACAATTTTTTTCAACAGTGTAAGCCAATAATAAGATGTATGGTTTGCTCTATTACTTAGCACAAAATAAAAATTCCATTTATTCTAGTTTGTAACATGTTTAAAAAATCTGACGCAAAAGTACCCTTATTTACACAAACAGAGACGTGCAACATCGTGGCTTCTCATTATCACAGAAAAAAATCTTACGAAAGTACAATAGATAATTAAACACTTCTTCGTTATGGGTGCTTAAGAAATTGAAAATTATTTTTTTATTCATGGTAAATTAAAGAATGGTAGTCTCTACAGATTAATTCCTTGGCTTTTCTCCCAACCATACTTTCTCCTGACAATGTGCTGTGGCCTGAAACAAACATCAAATTTATAGATTTAACTGCATTGTTAAAGTTTTGACACAGATGGTATCTATTGAAATGAGGTAAAGAATATATTCATGAGTAGTTCAAGATAACCTCATTCTAATTGTTCATTTTATCATTGCAATGAGCCATTTTAAACTTGAGCAAATTTCATCACTATTTCAAAAGAAGCATCAGAAATTACACCAAACTTTGATACACTTATCAAGGAAGTAAAATAATGTAACATTTTCAAATGTCTGTCTGTGCATATAATGAAAGTTTTTTTTTAAAAAAAAAACAAATGTTCAATGAAGATAAATCAGATCTAATACCAGCAAAAAGGAAAATACTTACTCCACAAGCTGCAGCCTGCTGCTCACTCTCACACCAGTAACTGGGGCCCCAGGTGCACATCTTTCCTCCAAGCATATGGACAATCTGCCTGCTTTTCAGGCACTTGCCAATCATTTCACAAATCTGGTGAGACTCTGTGTGCCGAGCAGTCAGATTGATGATGCTCTGTCCATAGATGCTGACCAAGTTCGTGCACTGAATACATTTAAACATTACACAATAATCAAACTAAAATTAATATTAATCTCTAGATATACAACAAATTGTTATGAATTGATTTAAGTTTAATGTAATTAGTTAACAGAGTGAACTGAAATAAACAGCATGACTAGAAGACTAATTGATAAACCAAGTAATTACAATATTTTTTAGAGTTTCAACAGAGATAGCATGAAGAATAATTGAACATTATAAAACTATAAATCCCAAGTATAGTCTTGAAGTGTGTGCAAAATTTGGTCAGAATAATTACTACAAAAGAAATATTATTACTGAAAAGATTTAATTACACTACAACAGTCATAGATTGCCTTGGAAAGTGGATTCTTAAATAATATTGATACCTCAATTCCTAATATTGTGGTAACTGTGTAATATTTTTTATTGGCACTACATCAATTGTGTCACTCTGTTTCCACAAAAGAAACAAGTAATGAAACAGAGTATTCCCTTGCATACTCGTCACGCTCGCAACTACTGTACTGTTGGAAATGATAGTCTGTGCATAATCCCACTGGCATTTACCTCTTAAGACATGTGCAATATATGTATAAAAGATCTATAGATTTACTAACCTTGGCCTTATACTGTGGTACAGACTGGCACACTTTCTTCAATAAGTGTCCTACATCATTTGTAATATAAGGATTTGAAAGAAGTTTATCCAATGCACTCATAGTAGCATCACACACTGTGCAGTCTGCGATGGATTCTGAACATGATTAATTAAATTAGAAAACAATGTGCAACTAATAATGGTCTGTAATTTGGCTATTTCCTTTTGCAATTAGTATAGTTTTAACACAGACATTCTAAAATTAAATGTCATAACAAATTTTAATTAATGTATAATACAATATAGCAACAATCTTTTGTTCCTTAAATACAGACCTGAGTGTTCCAAACTGAAGGAACACAATGTAGTGTTCATAATTTGTATTATAATTTCTTTAATAAAATCTTTTCTGACATATAGGTTGATTTATTGATTTATTTTATGATACAAGTTATTTGTGTAACATGGTGATAAACATTTCCATTTAACCCATTTCTCAGTTTACTTGAATTAATTACTGTAACTAATTATAGATAATTTTACTTGAAAGTATTTCTTCTGTGTTTTACTTTCTAATTCAATAAACAATTAATTGAAATTTGATCAATTTATTTCTAAGACAGTCTTTAATTCTATTTTATCATTGAAAAAGGAAGGTATTTCCCACCTGATATCATTCGCCGTGTAGGTTTGCACAGCTTAATCTCAGTGCAAACAGATTTAGGATCCATAGTCTGTGCCAGCAATGTGATTACCAAGTCAGCATACTGATCAACAAATTTGTTGCACTCTGCAGCAACTGTTCTTGGCATGTAGTTGCAAATATTATGGACAATGACCTTTATTTCTTCCTATATGAGACAAAATGAGTTACTACACAATCAACACAATATATTTATACAGTACTGAGCACAAAAATGAGCAAAAATCTTGGTTTATATAACAATTATACAAGTTTGGAGTTTTGATACTATTAGGCAAAATTAGTTAATGAAAAGTTCACAAGAAAGGTCTCCATCTGACATTTTTATTTAATGCTATTGTGTGACAAAATGCTTTATTAAGTGTATAACTAAGCTTACTTCAGTTGCATTATTCTTCAGTTGATTGTCAACTTGGGTCATAACAAATTCACACATTACACACAAATTTGAATCAGAAACTTGTTGTTCTCTGACAATAATATCCGTTGGTGATGGACGACTTGACTGATCTGGAATCTCATTGCTTGCTATAATGGAATGAATGAACTACTTAGTAATGAATATACTTCTAAAGAAATTGTATGTGAAAAGATTTGCTATATACTCTCCACACACACAAAAAAATTTTGGTGTGTATTTCAATTGTAAGTTCTTTTATTCTATAATCCAAGAAGGGATTTACATAGTAGGAATTAATTTTACTTTATTTGTCAGTAAGAATAAAATTATTTCTTCAACTATTGCCTCCTAACACAAACAACAGGCAACAGCATTTTTCCTTTATGTTGTAAAGAAAATTCACTTACTGATTTCATTACCCGTTACAGCTGATAATGCATCACACAATTTCAGATACACACAAACCTCTTGAGGAGTGAAATCTGAAATAAGCATGTCAACGAGTTGTTCTGAATATGTGACCACAAATTCATTGCATTCTCCAACTAAGTAGTTGGGCAGATCTTTGCACAATGATTTCAAAGCATTCTCTATTTCTTGCTGAAACAAATACATTAGAGTTAATGGAATTGTATATCATATCGATGGCATCACTAGTCTTAAATACACCAAAATTCCTAACACTTCTAAATAGTAATTTACATTCTTCCACAATATACAACTGTATCAACCTATATATTAATTAGAAAAATTATATTTAGAAGTGAATCTCTATTAAAACTAATATATAACTTAATTTTCCAATACAGATTTCTTCACTTTAATGGTTACATGACAAACCTTTCTAAACAAAATATTGCCACATTTCTGCATATTTAATTAAGAAAGTACAAATGGTTTACTATACACTTAAATTGAAAAAAATATGTTCTAATGCAGATTTTTATAATTTGATGAATTAAAAATCAGTTAGCTATAACAAGATAAAATTAAATATTTAAGTTAGAGATAATTATGTTAGAGTAAAACCTCAGTTTTGTTGTCCTTCAATTTTTCACTTAGTTCTTCCATTGCAAGCAGGCACAATGGGCAAGTAGGTTTATCATTCACAGTGCTGGTTAAATCTAAAACTGTGTTGTGATAAGGACACAGACCTAAGCTCGGGCAAACCTATATAAATCAAATCAAAGATTTAAGTGTAAAAGATGACAAATAACTTAGTTTTAAAGCTTGAAAAAACATCGGTCATTGTTAAAAAAGTTAAAACTAGCAATATTTTATGTATACAAGAATAAAATCAATTCATCTCAATGAGTAACTTTGCATATTTATTAATAATATTAAATACATACAAGCCTAAATAAAATTGCAAGAATTTATTTTGTGCATTGGCAGTAAGCAATACACAATGTAATTTATAAACCACTTTGGAATAGTAATTGTAATTTGTTATAAAACCCTTTGTAATTAAATAAATAGCACTTGCAATTTGTTTACCTGAGTTGGATCTATTTCCTGTACCAGAAGGGCAACAACAGCATCACCATAAGCATCAACAAATTCCTTGCATTGGCCTGAAACTGCTGATGGAAGGTGTGAGCAAGCATTTTTAACCACAGTCTTAATTTCCGTCTATTAACAGAGGAAATAAAAAGCTAATTATGTAAATATGCACACAAAAAAAGTAAAGCAGCAAGTTAAACATACCTCTGTCACAGGAGTACTTAATGCCTGTTGCAAGTAGTGAAGGAAATATTCACATATAGTACAGTATGTTGGGTTCCCAACAAGACTCCCAGGGAACATTCTCTCAATAGGTAACTGTGCGGATTGTATTTCTGCTTGAGACACCTTTATTCCTACAAACCATATAAACTGCAGCAGTGTACATTTAACAACACAATAAACTTTAAAAAAACAAAGTTCAAATTGCCAATGATGTTATAAAATAAAAATTCAAAATGACTTTCTGAATTATTTGTTAATTAAATGAATGTGATTTCAATCAAATAAATGTTGTACATCTAATTCAAATTATTTCCAACAGAGAAAATCCTATTTGACAAAACTAAAATTCTTAAATATAGAGAATGAACTAACCCTTTCCTCCAATTGGCACTCTGACAAGTTTGGGGTAGCTGTTTGCCTCATCTTGCCCAATTATCTTTTGCGCAGGACTTAAGGGTGTCATTGGCACAGTTTGAGGCTTGCTCTTGAGTATATCTGCTGCAGTTTCAGGTAACAGTGGCCAGATTGGTCCCTTAAGAAAAATTACAAGCAACTTTTTTCAAATTCAGTTAAATAAATAAAACTAATTTCACAGGCCATCAAATTTAATCATTATTTTGAGGACCTCACAATTATCCATTTCCAAAATGAAATCAAACAAATTGAAATTTAATTAATTACAAATCCAGTCATTTAAATATATTGATCAACATTTTATTATAACTAGAAATTAACAGAACATAAAATTAATTAAGTACATGTGCAAAAGAAGAAAATTAGAAAAGTAATGCAACAAATTTAACAAAAATTAATTGCATATAAATTATTGTGGCTACACAGCTGTAACCCAACAAATTAATCACTGGCTGTGGTAACACTAAAACAGATTACAAATATGTTACCTTCTGTGCCGGACCAGAACGAGGACATAGTCCTACAGCTGAACAAACTTCATTAGGGTTTAAAGATGTGGTGAGGAAGGTGTAAAGAAGTTGGTAATATTCGCCAACCAGGTTTTTACACTGAAACACAAAATCATATTACATATTATATTTTATTGAGAACATATTACAACACAAGGGCAGAATTTTACTATTAAATGTATATGGCAAGATCAACAAAAGAAAAAATAAAGGGGGGGAGAGGAGTATGTAGAATTTACATCTAACACAAAGATGTACCTGTCATGTAACATGAACGTCTTTCCTGGTTGTCAATCACAATAAGAATTTTACCACAGTGGAAACAAAACACAATTTAACTAAAACTAAATTTTAGTACTACATTCAGTTTATGCATACATAACCACAATTATTATATGTAATCCATGTCACATTAACTTTTCGATAGTGATGGAATATACATAGCTTGAAATTACACTCAGAATTTGAAAGGTACAACTTTAAGAGTGATGGTAACTTTTCAATTACTAGGAGGAAAGTGGGGATAATATTGTTATTGACTTTAAGGCAATGGCGATAGACTGGCCAATCAAGATCAACCAGTTTGGGACCTCCCCGTATTACATCAAAATTCCAGTAATCTATGTTTCATTATAATTGTCCTCACTGTTAATAATATTGATTAATCTGAGAAGCTGCCCTTTTTAATTGGATTCAAACCTGTAATATTGAACGGGAATAAAGTAGTTAACCCAATCAAATAGTTTAAAGCTCACCTCATCAGCAAAGGTTCCAGTTTGTTTGCATAGCCCAAGTAAAACTTGCTGAAACTCTGATTCGGTTGTGTTTGCAACAAGAATGTCTTTCAGGTGAATAATGAGTTGCTCACAGAAGTCACATGGCAGATCATTTTGTGTCACTTCAACAAAACCCACAGATGATCCAAGTGTCATCTCCACTTTGTTCTGTGAAACACAAATTTTTATTATTATTTTTATATAATTACAGCCAATATTCTATAACAAATATATGTTTTGAATAAACCAACACTGAAAAATTAGAATACGTCATTCATAAAACATATTATTTACTATGTTCATAGTATTGAATTTCTTTAAGTAACCACTTAAAATTAACAAGTGTAACATTATTAAGCTTCAGTATGATTGAGGAGCTAATTGAGAGTATTATTCAGAATTTAATACAATGCTAGGTAATTGGACTATGAAATTTCAGAAAATTCTTTACGAGGGAAAATATACATTTTAGGTTGTGTAAAACTAAATATATGTGACGTATATAAATGTTGTAAATATATTGTTGATGAAGTAACTTCTATAAACCAAATAAATGGGATTATTGAAGTGTCAATGAACATTGACAAAGGATATTCAAAAGAACAATGTTATATTTACAGTGCAAAAGTTGCTTTAAAATTGTCATAATAGTCAATTAAAATATAATGAATTGTACCTGTCTATGGCTGTGAAACATATAAGAGCACATGCCAGCCAAATGGCACACGCTTTCTGGAGCGATCATCGTCCGTAATTGGTTGTACACTTTATCAAAGTAGGTAACCACAACTCCTGCACAACTATCTGAGAAGCTGCCAAATTTTCCACAGGCCTAACAAGTACAGCGAAACAATATAAGTAGTAAAAATTAATTAAAAATATACATAATGCCATTTTATTTGTAATCAGAAAATTGTGCTAAAACCAATATTATACTGCTAAACTAAAAACTAAATTACTATTGATAGCAGCTGAACTACTGTCTTAAATTTAACAAATTGGATGTTCCTTTGATTCTGTTTCCTTATACCTCAAAAAAGTTTATGGGAGATTTAATAAAAATTTGTCAGATTTCCACTCAGCAACAAAAGAAAATAAGACTATGCTTAGTTTAAAATACCTAACACCGATAATTTTGATTTATACTGATATGATTCAATAAAATACCATACCAGAATGAAAATGACATATAAGCTGTCAATAAATTGAAATAATTGGGACATTAATTAATAATTAAGTCTGAGGTTAGAGAAATGCTTAACATTTAACCATTGTCTTCATAGTGTTTTCAAAGATGTAAAAAAATAATTATTTAATAAAATTAAAAATATCTAAATTTAAAGTACTAATTGCAAAAAATTAACATCTTTTCCAATTATGTATAATTAGTGTTAACTAGTTTAAAACTGGTTTCTAATTTTTAATCTTGGTCTCAATACCTCCAATACATTGTCCAGTATATCATCTCGAGGAGTATTTACGAATTTCTTCTTCATCTGTGCTGTAATCAAATAGCAGCCTTCACAATTTTTCTTTTCACCAAAACTTCCACCAGTGAAAATCTCTGTTGGATCATCCTACACAAAATTATGAAACATAAGTTAAAATTTTTAACTTAGAGCTTATATGTTAATTTCTTTTGATATTCATAAATATTTTAATATATAAACTGTTACTGTGCCAGTCCTTGGGGTAGATACAGTTAAACAGAAACTAAAATTGATGAAGAAAGTCAATGTGTATTAAAAGTAAGACTGTAGTTTACCAATGCTATTTGTGTCATTTGGAACAGGTCAATTTTGTGTTCTGCATTCATAAGGTCAACATCTTAAGGGTACAGTCCCATGAAATAATAGGGACCACCTCACAGACACAACTGTAATGGACAAATTTTTGCCCTCTCGAAGTGAGTAATGTTTAAAGCCAGGAAGTGCCTTTTAGTAGAAAGTTCGGAGAGCAATCCAGATGAGAGTTGACAATCCAGATGCAGATTTGACATTCCAGAAACTAGCAACCTCCACAGCATATGCAATAGACACAAATCCGGTCTACAACAGGACAATATGCTAAGAATGTTGAGCTCACAGTTGTTTGCCTAATTTCCCCTTCTCTATATTTATGCAGTCGTCAGCTCATGACGTGCGTCTAAGACTTATATTTTCAAATTCAGTGACTGACAGTCCTCCTGAAAGAGGCTAAATATAATAAATTTTGGTCAAATATTTAATTCAATTCCAGAATTTTTGTTGTAATTATTTTTTGTAGAGTCTAAATTTAAGTTTGAATGTATGAGTTTCTGAACATCATACCAACAATAAAGTCCTGTGGAGGCTTGAAACCTACATTTGAGAAATCAACATGTTGGACATTATATTTAACCTTTTGTGGTCATATTAAATTTGGACATGGGTGTAGTACTGGTCTTCCTAGTTTTGAAGATACTCCTTCACAAAAAATCACCTACTAGTTGTTCAACCAATTATCGAACAAACGTATAATGTGACACAGGCATCCTGTTTTCTTTTCTAGCTGACATCTTGTATAAGATGTATCACACAGATCTCTAATCCCCAGAAAAAAGTATTTCTCCACCATTAGTAAGATTTTCTCATGAAACAAAATGAACTTGCTAATTGGTCAGCTTTTTTCATGGTGAGCGTGGCATGACTGCATGTGTTTATATGGAGTTTCAATATCTCCTATTTGTGAGGGCAATTGTTTGTTTGATTCATGGCAAGGTCACGTAACACTTATGAGCTTTCAGAGAATTTATGAACTGATACATGAATGAATAGTTAAGATTTGTAGTTCCTTGCTGTGGTGGCTGAGAGTAGCAAATGGTTTATTTATAATATGTATTTTGAATGGAATGCATGTGGCGATGATTTTATAATAATACCACATCTTTAACTGTAACTTTTACTACTTTTCTTAGAATTTAATGGTTCAGCATTATGTAGAAACTATAAATTTCAGGAACACTATTCATACACGTCACATATCCTAAAGATAAAGGGGTATCACAAATTAATTTTTAATCTCCAAATAACTATAGCACAAAGTTTCAGAGAACTTTTATGATATAGGCACTGAGTGTGTATAATGGTTATTACTTATCCTGATACTGAACAAAATATAACACAGATTAAACTAGCCTGAACTTTAGCTAGACAAAATTTATGATTAACTTACTTTTCCTTGGGCAAGTAGTGCATCTACTTTAGCACTGTTGCAAAGACCAGCAACAGCACATACAACTTGAGGATTCATTTGAGATGCTAGCGTCTCTACTAGTTCTGGTATAAATTCATCTGAAAGTTTAATACATTCCTGAGCAACAGCTTTAATAGGAATCAATTTACAGGAACCTTCAAATACTTCCTTCAGCTCCTCCTGTACAGAACGTGAGGTCAGTAATTCACAAAAAGTTACATTGTAAACAAATACTGTTTAAAATTAGATTGATGTCCCACTTACTTGGGTTTCATTGCTCTGAAGTTGGGCTCTAGCCTGAGCAACCATATCCTTACAGATTTGACAGACTTCACCATTATCATCAGGAAGATTTTGATACAACCACACTGTTTGAATACAGTGCCTTACAGCTCCACAGCTCTTAGCAGTTCTAAAATAAGTACAAGCGTTAGAGAAATTGTTATTGAGAAAATAATAAGTTTGTAGTTATGATAGTAAAGTGAGTAATAAAAGTTTTTTTTCTGATTAAATTGTCAGTGTTATTGAAAACTGTACATTAATGAAAATATAATGAATATAACCGAACAATAACAACAAGGGATTTTTAATGAACAATAGTATTTAGAAACATTTCCAGCTACATAAATACCAATCAATTTTTTCTACAATTTTGAAAAATTATTGCTTAAAATAACATAGTTGGATACTTGCCTTAAATTTTGACACCATTGAACAGGGCCTTTAGTACACAATTTTTCTTCTTCACCCTGAACAACTGAATCTGACGAAGGTTGTGGTGGTGCAGAAGAAGCCACTACAGCAGTAAACAAACAATTGAACAAATTCAATAACAACCTTGATAGTTGTACAATTTGATACATCATTAGTCTTTTGTAAGTAAATAAACTTTCAAATCATTATTATAACTACAAGAAGTTACATTATAAGCTTTCACATTTTCACCAATTTAATGCATTATTTTTGTCAATTACAGGGCTATAAACAAAGGACTATGAAATTTATACCTTGATTATATAATTAGAATTGAGACATCACATAAACAATTCGTGAATGAAAGAACAAATACCGTAGTGTGATATAAATACTTCAAAATTAAAGTAAAAAAAAAACATGTTGAAACAACTGCTTAGATATTTTGTTCTGACGTACGATGTAATTAGTAACGATTATTGTAAATTGGGAGCGCTATGGGGTTAGTTAAAAGAAAGAACAAATATAGTTATTAATAATATCGAGAAAAAACAGGATACAAGTTATATGATCTATATAACGCAATTACAATTTTAAAAGAATGCACACACGGCAATATTTCAGGAAATGTATGAATCCTTTGTGACGGTGGTGTACGACCTTACAGATAATTTTCCTCAGATTTCAACGCGTTTAGAAACAAATTCGGGAATCCAAACCACAAAATCACTAGGAATGTCGGAATCGTATACGTACCAGTTATAACTGCTGCATAGAGTAGAATCCACAAAGGATTCATGATTGAAAATAGAAAGTTGTCCTCTCCAACGCAATTTATTCCTTTGACTCGAGTGTCTCGTGATCACGCAGCACAGTGAATGCCACTCCACACAAACGTCAGACCAGTGCAATGCTGCCAACTGCGATATGCTTAGATGAATGTCAGGGGAAGAACAATAAGATTCGTACGACACACACAAACAGTAACAGTTTATACACGCCTGACTAACTCTTTAAAGACAAAATAACTTCCGACTTGTTGGATATTTTGTTTTAATTTCTTAAAGTTAATCGGATGAGTTTATGAATGTGGTGGGAACTACAAGGTTTTCGGGGAACTACGGCTGATTATTCATTATAATATTTCGAAACTAGTCCGACAGGGTATATAATATGTCAGTAATTTTATATTAATTCATACATAATTTCACCGATTATCATTGATCAATTGCACACGTGCTGATTACTCGTGCGATGTATAATTATTGTTACATTTACATCTCAGTACATCATAATTCTATTTATGACGGATAAGAATCTTCTTTTCCCAAGCATTTCAGATGTGCCTAATTTTAATACAAGAAACAAACGCACTTGTTCAAACAAGCCAAAGTACGGTCAATTACACATTACAATTTATTAATATATTTAATAAACTTCCAAACAATATTCGAACCTAACAGTTTAGAGGACAAAATGAAATTTTGAAGGATACCAACAATATGTTTTGCTTAGTCACTTCTACTTTTTTTTTGTTTATTAAGAAATCTACAAGCTGTTCATTTTGAACGTTTAACAAATAAGATAAAGGAAATACAATGAGGGAAGAAGTGGTGCAGTGACCACGCTTCGAATGAAACAAAGTGATATGTGAATGCAATAAAATTAAACTTCGCAGGTCTGTTGGCCGTTTCCTCTTCAATCTGCTAAATGGCTGACCTCTTCGTTATGTTATGCTATGTTTGACGATAATTAGTGCTGAGTCTGTGTATTTCATCTTCTATAGTACGTATGGTATGTATTGTTTTGTTGTTTACAAACCAGGGTGCGTTTTACATTAATGGCCTTTTGCAGACTTTATGCTTTAAGTTTAATTAGTAACAACGTTTCGGCATATTTTTATGCCTTCTTCAGGTTTTATTCCACAACAGTATCAATACATAACAATAGAATCATTTATAAAGTCCAACAATAGTCATTAATTGTTTTATTATATATAACAATTATCATAAAACCTATCTGGACTCTGGGGAACCACCATTTCATCGAACTTATATATAATACAGAGTTCCAAAACAAAGTACACAGGGCAATAGTAATCGCACCTTGGTATGTTCCCAACTCAGTCATACAATCTGACCTAAACATACCCTCAGTCCGGCAAGAAATAACTAATCTCAGCAACAGGCACAAAGACAAGGATACAAGACATCAAAATCAACTTGCAAGAACTGTGTTCGAGGACGAGGAAAAGCCAAGAAGATTAACGAGATTCAACCCATCAGACCTCCAACACAGGTTTAATTTAAAATGCATAATTCTCATATTTTAAGATCACAGAATGATGTATCATAATGTATTTTAGAGAATGTTCACTGGAGCATTGCTCTACAAGTCTTTATTTCTTTTATGTAAACATTAAGTTAAGTATCACAACAAAATGTATTTATTGTCTGTTATAATAGACAGATTGTACATAATTTGGAGTCAATTAAAAAAGATATATAACAGACATTTATATTAGACTTTTCAAATTAGATTAATATTAAAATAACCTTAATGGAATATGAACTAATTTATAGGGTATACTAAACTTCTACAGGAGGATATTAAATTTTTGGACAAACCATAACCCATGAAACTTAGCTTCTGCATTGGTTTTAGGAAAATTAGTATACTAATAACTTAAAATATTTGTCGTTATTCAATAATTAATTTCATTGGCTACTTTTACTAATATTGTGACTATCAAATTTGGTTTAAAAGTACATGATAAATGCGTGCATATATTCTCGTTCGAAGTATTAGTTTAATCCTTAAATCTGTAAAGGGAAATGGTTTGATCATCATTTGATTATTCTCTAATGAGAATAAATTAATTAACCGTTTCGGTTACTTCTAATTATTTCCGATAGTTTTACCCACTGTGGTGTTTCCCATTGAAGTTCCTAAAAAATAAAAAACTATTTTGTTTAAACAAAGATTGTCCATCATGACCACATTCTCATCAGTGTTCCGAATAGGATGGTTTGTTTCCCACCATCTGAAATAATATTCCAGGTTTCCCTTAATTCTTTTGGAAATATTAATAATACGGCTGTAAACATTTATTTTGCAGAAGCGAAGTTCTGTGGCCTAGTAAAACAATTTGTTGACAAATCTCGAGACGTCGTACGCCATTGAACAGAAATAGAGCGAGCATTTCGACACTGAAACCAGTTCTATTTCTGTGTTAATGTCATCTAACTGCTTGAATAGCTGGTGATTTTGAGAAGCTGAGGGCATTTTTGAAATGAATATGGTAAACGGTATTTAATATTCGTTTTATTATTTATTTACTTTTATAAAAGATACTTTGGATTTAAGATAATTCATTACTACTCCATAGACTAACTGGGCCCCATACCGCTATTATTTCCTGCCGTTAATGTTGCTTGATCTTGAAGTTGATGAAACTATTGTCATACTTCTAAACGAAAAGCTCTATTTTGCCATTTTAGAGACTGTGGATGCAGAAGTGACAACAAAATGGAAACTGTAAATATTGGAGCAGGGAAGTAGGATGGCTTGAAACACGATCCTTGCTGCTCTGTCGTAGGTGGAAATACAGCGCTGACATCGCGTGACTGTAACCACAGCGATTACGACTCAGTTGGACCTGGAATGCGACATCCTCAGGCAACATGCGACGACATCTAGGTTTAATGCACATGTCATTCCCGTTCACTTTGTTAGCTGGTGAAAGACAGGCTGTAACTGATACTGGAGTATCATCAGTCTGAAGCTTCAGCAATGAGGCAGGACACTGAAAAGGGGGGATGTGGAAGGTAGAGCAAGGCAACCAAGGGTTGACTAGGGCCCTACCCGTTGTTCCACTTAAAAGAGATGCGGGGAAAAACCTAGAAAGCCTGCATCAGGTAGGTCTGGCTTTTGAGTACTATTCTCACACCCTTCTGAATGACGAGAGACGAGTTTGCTGTAGGGTCGCAGCATTCCCTTCAAAGTGTCTCCAGCAGTTTTAGGAGGCAGCTGGTCTACTGATCCAATGGGATCAGCAGACAAATCTTACCGTATGCCCAAGCTCTTCGGCCTCCTAAAATACACGAAGGTGCCTCGACATGTGACAACCTTGAAAAAACCAGAGTACGAGGCATTCCGAAAATGTGGGCCCCGCAGTCAATCTGGGAGGAAAATACCTGCGAGAGAAAAACTCTCACAGTCATTCCTTATATAATCCTACGGCTACCTTATTTTAGAATATTTTTATTTAACTCAATTTTTATCATAACTGCCAGTAGCTACTTTTAATTAATATTTTATCAGACGAAGTAACACAACAAATAAATAAATATCATGGCCAAAATAGTAATAAAAAGTTTAACAATTGACATTCCAACCAGAACTAGAAATCATTTTAGAAAAATATAACAACACTTGGTTTCTTTCCTAATTTTTTGGCTTAACAATAGTTAACATATAAAACCTTAAACGACGTTGAATATTCTATTGCTATATAAAAACACATTTTAGCGTGTGTCGAAAAATTGTTGCTTTAAATGATATAAAACAGATTCAAACAAACATATTGATTACATATACTGAGGTAAGATTTTCTGTTAATCAGTTCCAAAATAATTTGATAATATATTAAAGAATTTTGAATGCATTTTAAAAACGTGACCTGACTTTATAACATAATTCAAGTATTTTTTAGATTATAATATTAATATTTTCCTTTTTTTCGAAATGGTGCCTACAGTTCCTTTGGTGAAGTAACAGATTAATAACGAAACGGAATGTTGTTATATTGCAAATAATTAAACCTTTTCCGACTATTTGGAAATTATAATAATAAATTTACCTGTTTAAAATATAGGTTTTTTATAAGGGTGGGTTGATGTAGAAATGTAATAAAACAAGCAGTGTCTGAAGTATTAACGAAATTATTCTTTTATACATACAGGAGTCTTTTTAATAATAAAATAATGTCGTTAATACCTCACTCATTGCTTGCTTTATTCCATTTCAACATCGTCCCGCCCTTATCGAAAACCCTATACATATGGGCTTTTATATTTTTATTCTTCATCTTTAATATAATTTATATTTGTTTTTAATTTAGTTTAACTTTCTTAGAGTTTGTGGTTGTGTCGTTTATATTTGATCCTCCTCTAACCAAAAGTGAATTGGTGTTATAGTAAAAATTCTCAATCGTAATTAGAACTATTTAAAATCATTATTGTGTTACCAAAGTAATTACCATTATTATTTATAACAGAAGTTGACCCAAATTTGTATTAATATAACTATCATTTCTTTGGTACTGAAAAGAAGTATAAAACAGGTAAAACGATAAAAAGGAAAGGTAAAGATTATCGGAGTTTTATTACAAGCATCTGATTACTGCATTGATTACAACAATCCATTAAGTATAATTGGAGTGTTATGAAGTTTTCATTATTTTTAGAATTGCTTATAGCCTGAACGACGACGCTAATGTATTTTTGTCTGTGATTCATGTATATTTTCATTTACATAATGGTATAGATGATTACTTTTCTATGTTAATTACTAGTTTCTCACTATTGTACAATTTATTTATTATTCATGCAATATATTTTGTAAATGAATATGATGCACAATACAACTTTTCAAATAATAAATTCTGATTGAAAACACTTGTAAAGGCTTATATTTAGTTTGGTTAAAAACCAAACATTATTTATTGGTCCATAAAAAAATAATTTTTACAAATTAATCTAAAAATTTCGATTAACAAAATTATTTACAGGAAAACAAAATAATTCTAGATGCCTTGCATTACGTCTTACATACAGGTTACGAACGAGTAAAACAAATTAAGACTTGTGCATTACGGTATGCAGTATTTGGTACGTAATGGTATTACATCAAAATTGTAGCTTATAAAAAAGATCTTCACACAACGGTGAGGTTATTAAACTTCAGAGATATCACTTAATTAAATAATCTCTATGCATTTGAAAGATGCAATTTTAATAAACGAAGATCGTGAGGTTATAAATGATTTTTGGCTGTTTAATAAATATAATACTTTTAACTTAAATATTAATGCTCATGTTTTTATACATTAATTTTATGAAATCGATCTCATAAATATATGTATATATTAATTTGGAGATTTTTTTCGGTACGTGCCACATGAAATTAGTTCCTAGCCTTACATGGATCTATGTTTCTTTGTCTCTAACTGAGGTGTATATTAAGGGATGTAAGTTTGCGCCAATTACGAAGCCTTGAGACGTGAAGAGAGTTGTCTTTTTCAACATCTAGGCGTTATGCGGACACGGAGGCCATCTTTGGGACGTAGAATGAGTTCTGCCAAGAGGGTGAGGTCCTCCCTTCGATCCACAGCCTCCACACGATACTTCCTCAGGACCGACGAAATTACAGCCTTCTCTTCTAGCAGGGCAAACTTCTGGCCTGCAAACAAAATGGAAAATAAATTACAGATTATTGTACACGTCTTTAGAACAACAGTATGTCCTCAACATACCCTTTTAATTTCATTATTTGAATCAGATGATTGAATTACTATCCCACCTTAGCCAAGGATAAGTAGTATATACACCTGAAATATCAAATTTTGTAATTAATCAGCTTTATCCTACTCTGCTGTCCATGTTGCAATAGATACTTCTCACGATAATTAGGAAAAACCCCATTCGCGCCGTCGTGTCGGTTTTATTACCCCTGTCTGCGATCTTAACTTCCCTCACGCAGCTTGCCTTTGATTTCGTACCGCCAAATTTCGCACCTGTGTTTATCGTTATAATTTGGCCTCCGCTTCACTGCTACCACCAGACATTCATTTTTCATCAGTCCAGAAGTGCTGGTTGTGGCTATTGGACAGCTCCTCGTGTGGAAATGTGGCCTTTTCAGGAAACAAACAAAAATAAAATAATTCCGGAAGAAACCATTCGCAGAATTGAGTTCTGTAAGTAACGAAGAGTCTCTAACAAAATTATAAGAAGTAAATAATTTTTGTATTGACTCTCTTTATCCTCCTTTCAAGTTTGACACTTCTGTTACACCTTGTGCATACATGTCAAATCGGATGGTTCTTTTTGAAAACCATTCGTTCACTTCAGTTCAGTAAGGGTGTAGTAAAAAAATCTGCCCATGTCTGTGTATCTAATTCGTAATGAATAGTTTTAAAATTGTGGTAGCTTCCCACCCAGCCAAAGCTTTGGCCTCACGACGATATTCCGCTCCTCTTACTGTGTATTTCATACGACTTGCTATTTCTCCCGAGGTTAGTTTCCTGTGAAACAATAACGGAGTTTCCCCTTTCCGCCATCTTACGCTCTCTATTCGTTCCTAATTTTTCCACGTGATATATTCTGTAATCATTCAGAAAGTTCTAAAGCTCATTTGAATTCAGTTTGAGACATAGATATCTTGATGGCAGATAATTTGCCGAGGCGAGGCATTGTTATCTTTGTGTTTAAGTCGTCAGCAGTTGCAAACAATGCAATTAATTGTCGTTTGGAGAGGAATGAAGAAACATCATGTGACTATATTTTGACTCGTTCAAATACTTCATTTGAATTCAGTTTGAATAATAGTTTGACTTTCATGGAGATTAGGGCTGAAATTATTTTGAGATTTTAATTAATGTTTTGGGAATTAATGTAAGAATATTTTACTGTAAGGCACGTTTCACTGCTTACAGGTGTTTCTTGGTCGTTCCATAATAGTTGAAATTATTTTTTCTGTTAAAATTTTGAATATGTTACTTACAAAAATATTCTATTTCGTCATTTGAATAATTTTTGTTCAGTTTTCTTATTGTTTTTTCTCTTTTTCTCATTTCATAGGTCTCTGTAATTACCAAGGAAGTTAAGATTTCTCATCGTTCAGCTCGATAAGTGTCCTTTGTGTGTATGTGTCGTATTACTCTATGTTTTTTGTTTGTGTGCAATTACACAATTATTTTATTTGGGGGACTGTCGTTAAATTTGTTAATATCAATTATAAACTTAATCTGTAAACATTAAACCGTCCTCTTAGAAATGTTAAGTGCGTTTTCTGTGCCCAATTGTAAATTAATTTATAATTATTATATTTTTTCATTTTAATATAACACACAAAAAAGTTTGTGCAGTAGGTTAACATGCAATAGTTTAAAGTAATTTTTGGTAGTTGAAATATTATTAAATATATTCGTAAATCGCTTGAGGCTACTCTCTTTTTCCCTGTTTTTTTCGATTGCAGTTGCTGGAAACTCGTTGGACGAGCTTCACGGTCGCAGCCTTCATTTGCACTTGTCCTCGACTCTGTGCAACAGATCGTACTTTATGGACATTGTTCGGGATAGCAAGGACATGATTAATTTTGGCTTTTCAGGAAAACTCTGATGCTAAACTCAGTACTTTAATTTGCTACAATAGTTAGACAACGGTAGAGAAAAAAATTAAATCAGAGTAACCGATTGAGGATCTAAGGCAACGAACCTCAACTATTTTTTCACTTATGGACATGGTATAAAAAGTTATAAATTGTTTATTATATTTAAATTCATTCGCTTAATGCTGTTCAAGTGCATTAATGTTAAATTACGAATTTAAATTATTATCCTCATAATCCTAAGAATTTATAACTGTGCTAATTTATTAGCATTTTTTGATCTTAGTTCTAAAGAGTTTAGTGTCTTATTTCTTGTTGGAAATTACATTACATGTGTTTTATTTACAACTAACTGCGGACCCGGCGCTGCCCGGGTATTTATTTATATTAACCCGGTGCATTATTTAATTTTCCACCTCCGCCAAAGTGGTGGTAGCTGTGTCTTACCCCAACAATGTTTATTTCTGGGTCGCCAAAAACACGTGTTCAACATTTGGTCGAAATTGTTCCAACCGTTACAATTGGTATGCGGAAGTTTGTTCTACCCCCTGCGGTTCACATTACACTCGTTCAGAGCCCAATTTCGATTTTTTATGGTTATTTGTATGGGATGCCCCTCTACCCCCACCCCTAATAATACTCTCCTTCGATTATGAATACGGTTGAAATTATACGTTAACAGTATCGGAGGACACACTATCAAATTAATTGACCCAGAAATGTATACCTCGAAATAACTTGTAATTTTAATGAACGTTTTATTTAATTAACAATATATTTTAAGTACTTAAAAAATTACAAAAACTTTTACCTCTCGAGTGCGCCATATAAAAGCTGCGGGTAATTTGTTTAAGATTAATATTGATTGTTAAGAGGTTTTTGGAAAAGCGATATAGTATATGTCATCGGGTAATAATAGAAAGAGTGTAGCAACAGGAAATGGAGCTTTTGGTAAGTAACTAAAAAAATAATCCTAGAATAGAACCCTGTGGAGCCACCTTAATGAATATTTCTTTGCTTTCTGTCGCTCAAGTAGGTAGTGAATCTGGAATTTGAGGTTTCAATACTCCAATAATACAACTTTTCTACCAAAAATACAATAATGAACATATTTAAATGCTTTGGAAATTTCCAGAAAAATTCCAACTGGATGCTGTCATTTGTTTAATGGATGAAATGATCAACATTTCGCGAAATAAATAATTGAAACTATGATACATTCGATAGTGTTTTCTCATTTTCAATTTGAGAAAAAAATCTGGCTATTAAAAAATAAGTTAATATGGAAGTGTAGCCGGTGATGTTTGGAAAGTTACGGGCAGTGAAGAAAAACGAAGAGCTGAGGTCGATTGTGCGTCGATCTGATTAGGAGGCACTTTAAGGGTTTCGTGCTCCCTTCAGTAAATGTGAAAAGTCTCAAACGTTCTCAGTAATGGCTGCTGTCACTTTTATTCTCAAAGAGTTGGAACGCATACTTGAGTAAATTTTCTGCCAATGATGCAACCATGCTAGAATATAATAGAAACGACCTTCGTATTAAATTGAGCCCAATTCAAAGTGTCGTTGAAGTTAATGTTTTGTTGTTTCATTTATCTTTGATCATTTTCTGACCAAATGTGAGGTGAGGCGTAAGGTTCCTGTCATTGGAACATATTTAGGTGTACATGAAATTATAAATCTAAAAATACTTACAATATTATACATAATTACATTATGAGAAATTTTATGGAAGGTAACTTACGAAATCAAGAGATATAATCAGATCAAAATAATAACCATACGACTCTTCGAAATAACATTAAATGAAATGGGAAAGGTTATAATATTAAAGAATCGTAAATTTTATTTCAATTAATGGTGTCATTATTTTGTTCATCAATGACCCAATGTGAAGCATCTCATTCATCAATCTAAAATAACAATTACTCTCTAAAATATTAACTTTTTCAGTCCAATTTATGGCCGTTCAAATAAATAAGATCGTACGCGACTGAATAATTTTGAATAATTAATTTCAAATTATTTTTGTGATCGTAAACAGGAGTAAATGACGCGGTTCTGTTGGAACGTCTAAATTTGATGACTGTTTTATTTAATTATACTGGTTTAAAAATAATACGATTGCTGTAATTATTAATTTTTTGATTTAATATTTCCAATGGGCCGAACGCAACGTCGTGTTATAATTTTTCATATTATACGTATTTCTGACTAATAGGCTGTTTGACTTCTGGAATAACTCCAGTTCGTCTTCTCACGCACGCTATGAAGCCGTAGTTTTCCTGCGTGGAGAATCACTCTGACTCTTAACTAAAATTAGCAATCGAAACATCGATATGGACAACGTACGATAACGACATCAACTAGTCGCTATGTCATAGTTCCTGCTGTCAAGTTAACAGTATCTTACACGTTTTATTAACAAAAAACTAGATTTATAGGCGAAAACGAACTAGAATAGACTGAGAACACAGGGCTATTTCCTACCTACACGACAAGCCAATGTTAAAAATTGCAATGGAAAAATTTAGGCAGAAGCTTCCATCCATGCGGAAATAATGAGGTAATCGGGATGAGTCAGCGTTGCGAAAAGCTCGACTGCGGAAATGCAAAGGCCAAGACTCTCACATCATACCGTTTCGACTTGGGTTCCACATTTTAAAGCGAAATTAAAATAGTTAATTTTGTTTTGAGCTACATCGCGAACTTCTTTCCACTGATAACAAGTATCCATTTGTAATTGCCCATCAATGACGTGATTTGGAAGCATTCTGAGAAATGCAGCAAGAAAGGGAGGATGATAATGTTACTCATAGGAATGTCTTTCGTCTCTCTGGATCTGAATTAAGGTAAACCGAGCCACCTAGTGATCCAAGGTTACAGACCTTCAAAATTGATAGAGGTATGGAGTCGGGAATGCTGCGTCGTCCAGGTTATCGGATGAATGTGGGACAAATACAGCGGTACAAGTTGATCTAGAACTTTTGCTTAGGTGAATTAAATCTTACACATGGGCCCTAGTTAGCCTTGGCTATCTTTATCTGCCTTCCGCTTCCTTCTTTCTATCCCTTACTATGCTTTTTACGGGAAAGAGGCCGCAATGTGGTTTATTTCTTTGAAGTCATTTGAGTCAGTCGTAGTTAGTTACGATCCAGAACTCTGATTTTATTCTTCATATTGTAATACATTAAAAGTTAAGTCTTAAGGTCTGCGTTGGCAGCGCTTTCACCCTCCTTCTGACGATGGAATTGTGTCTTTCTTCAGAAGTGACTTTTACAAATAACGAGTGTCATCCGTATCAAATTCGGAAAGCAATTTTGGCGTGAAAAATTAGGAATGGCTACTGTCCGCAACTGATACAAAACATACGTGCGAAGGCATCCTTCCACATCTACGACAAAATTTTCTTATTTGCTGCAATTTTTCAAATGCTATTAGAAATTGCAACCGATTGGCTACTGGAAATAAGCAGGAGGATTTTGGAAGCCTACCGAGGTGACGTAGAGACAGATTTTGAGGCGGAGAGAGAGAAAATTGGCAGCTAATGGCGAAACATGAAAAAAAAAATTATGAACCGCTGATGAGAGTGCTGGAGTTCCTAAGACCTCGGCAGGTGTAGATTTTGGGAGGAGTCATCGTTATTTTGGCTCAAGACGTCATCGATGCAGCCAGATCGTCCCACGGGAATCAACTTAGCCGGCGCCTACAAAGTACACCGCAGAATATCAGAGAAAAAGACCGCCAGACAATGCAGCTGCAGCCTTAGTCGGTATCGTTGATTTTAATTCTGTGTATAGTTCATATTGTCATTACGTTGCTTCCTCTTGGTTCACCTAACAGGTGACCCTGATTTTAATGAGTCTCAATATATATTTATTATTGCTACCGTTATTTATTTGTATATCATTTAAGCCAAGTTTCTTGTTTTAATTTTCTTGTTATTAAATACAGAATTATAAATTAAATTTTTTCTTTTCTCTTTCGAGCCCTTCATAGATTTTTACATTTGGCTGGGCTGGAGTCTACAGTTCTTTCTCTTCCAAACTACGGAAACACATTAACAGTTGTTTGAGGCATCCTGATGAGTTATGAAGACATTTGAAATGCACTCTTAAAAATATTGGAAAGTAAGTCAACAGCCAAAAGACGCAGTGATGAGGTTTCACGTAAGACGGTTTTAGTACTGCGGAATGTAGAGTAGGCAAATGCTCAGGTGAATATCCTCCGGAGTACGTGAAGTAATTTTCCAGTTATTTGAGAGGAAGTATAGGTCGAAACCCACAAAGAAAGTCGTAAGAACCTACCGATGCAGTTGCGAGGTCCAGCACTGAAGGGGATGTAGGCGTAAGGGTGGCGCCCTTGCGAATTTTCTGGCAGGAAGTGATCCGGATTGAACCGCTCAGGCTCTGGAAAAGTCTGAGGATCTCTGTGTAGCATGTACGTCACTATGAGGGCCGTCGTTCCCGCAGGGATCGTGTAGTTAGCTGCCAACAAAAGAAACAACCCTAAAACATTCGTATGCCTTTCAGCTTGATACAATTTCAGTTAGTTAAAATATTGTAATAATTTTGACAGATAAAAGGTTATCAGGAAATGAAACCTCTTAAAGTTAAAGATTGAGAAACTGTCAGCAACCATAAATTTTATAATATTTTAATTAATGAACAGAGGAGGTCCCGAAAGTTGGTGAATATACGTTTTCGTACTAAATTCTTCTAATTCTGACTTTTGGCCATTTTGTGTGATTTATTTACGAGAAAATGCAAGTTAAAGACTGTCGACGAAAGAAACTTATTGGGACAAAGGAATCGAAGGGGAAAAAATTAAGTATCAAAGGTTACTGCTAACATGCAAACTGAACTGCCTTTACAGATTATATATAGAATTCAAAGGGCTACGAAATATTAAATTCAATATAGGTAAAATGATACTAGAAGGTAATACACTTTTCTAGGAAAATAATTGGCGCATATCTTATAACTCGAGACGGACTGATGTATTAAAATCTACTTTCCAACCAGGACACTGTTATTTTGCAACATAAAAACATGGGGAAACGGCAAGATCAATAATTTGAATTATATTCAGAAACACAACATGCAAAAGATGTGTCATGTGACAATAACATCAATTTTACATATTTCTAAAAGAGAAAATGAACGTGTCCATTAAAACTAATAATACAACCAATTTTCACTTAAATTCTGTACAGGTTTTGCAGCCAATTAATTTTTTTAAACGTACAAAGAAAATTTTTCTCTTTGTTTCCTTAATTAAGGAAAAATTAAGGAAACAAAGAGAAAAATTTATCAAATAGAACTGATATATCATAATTAGATTTATGGAAAAACATAAGAGAATATACCAATTAAAGCTTAGAAGTGCGTCATGGGAAAACGACCTGCCATTGTTCGAAAAATTAATACGGTCTAAAAATTTATTTATTAAATACAATGTAGAGGCTTTCATCATTTGTCATCTCTATGAATTGGGAAAAGATAGTTCCTCATGCGATTAATTAGATCAGACGTCAAGAAGATCGTCCTTATGTCCCTTGATGGGTTTGGGAAGAGAAATCAACTGATCACAAGAATATCCAGTGAATTTTACTAGTAATAAAATAATTTGTAATATTACGCTACTGTAAGTCTTCATGTCGATTGTTTAATACACGTCATTTATCGTTTTAAAGATTTTTTAAGCCTTCTTCTATTAAACTGCAGCAGATCATGGATTAAACAGGAGTTTCTGGAATATTATTAGCTAAGTAGTAGAATCAGTGAACTGAGCTAATATGATCACTTGTATCCATAGATAAGCAGAAATAAATGCTTCATTTACTAGTCAAAAGATTCCAAACTTTTGACATTATTACAACTCACGTCTACTCATATTTTCGATAAGATTTGTCGTTAGTCGTGTAAATAGCAGTTATTCGGCGGATAAGTAAGATTCCGGGAAAAGTCTTTCTTATCAACGAAGACCCTCAAGGAACAAACTGAAAGGAAGCGATTAGCAGCTATCTCGTTTCTAGGTCCACATTACTCTCTCGCTTGGAGCCGGAAATCCAGATGGATGAAGAAATGAAATATGTAACATTTCGTTAATGAAATTATGGTTCAGTGAGCTATCTCGTACAAGTGTATCTATTTACTGAAGTCAATGCCAATGAGTGTTGCGCATAAGTCATTGGCCAAGATATTTTATGGAGAAATCTAGACCATCATCGGTTCTCCATACCGAAAAGGAATTTATATCAGACAAACTAACAAGTCCTACTACAGTATTGTGGCTTTCTCGGTAAATTGGTTGAATGAAAAATTCTCAGGATAGAGTTGATTGAAAAAATATATACTGGAAGTCATCATTGATCAGTTCTCAATTCTAATTATTGTCAATCTAAAAGTTTCGTCAAACCGTAGCTTTCGGTCAATATTGACCATAATCACCTGTAATAATATAAATTAAATTACAAAATAATATCAAATAAATGAAAAGACGACCAATAAGTCAGCAAATAACATAATTACTATTTAATTAATGCAAATACGTTTTATTCAGCTTTGTGGACCTTCAGGTAACCATACACCAAAAAACTAAATTAAATATTAATTTTGAATACATAAAAATTTGTTAAAATGAGAAGTGTAATATTCAATATAAAGTAAAAACTCACATTATTAAATTGATGAATTAATTAAATAGAAATATTTATTTTAAACCTATAGTCAGAAAATGAAGTTTGAAAACAATTTCAAAATGTTCACTTAAATTCGTCATATTAAGACGAATAATATCAATATACCTTACGTGTTACTTTTTTTGGAGTAACAGGCTACATGAGGGTAATCCTGAAATAGGCAACTCCCATTTAAAACCTAGGAAGGGAATGGAAAAAAAGTGGGGAAGGGAAAGTGGAAGGTAGAGCAAGGCAGCCAAGAGCTGGCTGACTGACTTACCCTATAAGAGGTACCAACTATCTCCGAAAAATGTGTGTTGAGGTTAGTAAAATTATTTTCATTGCAAATTACTAGGACAATGGAAGACGAAGCAAACGCAGAAATCCGTCCTTGAATTATCAATCTCTATCGCTTATTAGACAAAAAAGGAAATGAACCATTAATTTCAACATCAAAGATTACCCGCCACATAAGAATTGATTGCCATGAAGGATAAGTAACAATTAAACGTTGAAAGGGAAAATAAAAAAACCTTAACGTTACTGAAACAAGTCACAGAGACATTCCTTGTGTGTCGAGTTGTTGTGAGATGATGTCGGACTTTTCAATTTCTAACTGAGTAACCAGACTCACGTTTGAAAATGTTATAATAGTTAAATTGCAGCAATTCTTTGGAGTTAAAGATCAGCCAAGGATAAGATTTATAAGTAATAGAAGCAGGATTATAGAATGAAGTAATATTTTGTTCTTCTGCCAAATTTGTAATGGCAGAGATAATACACGGAAACTGTATATGGTTGTAAGAAACTATAGCTGGATCACGTTCACTAAATTCATTCGTTTTCAAAGAATCCTGGGGGTAGATAACAGGATGTCAGACAAAACAGAATTGTTTATAAGAAAATTTAACTTTAATACACTAGTGATACAAAAATACGGACCAACTTAGACGTGTGCAGCAAAATTTTGGAAGAAGTATAAGTACACAACTATGAACTGCAAGTTGAATTTATAGGGAAAAAAAAGGAATAACCGTGTGAATATGAATGCAAGATAACAACGAAATGCAGTAAAGAATAGGCTAGAAACAGACAAAAACTCTATTTTTTTAAAACGTGGTAGAACATATGTCAAGCAAATAGACATATCATTTTATAAACCAAATGTTCTTATCTCTCGATTATTTAAATATCATTTTTACGCCATGTGAAAAAGCAAGTCGCATGGGATGCATAATAGGAGTATATGGGAGTATTGACTTCTGAATGGAACTGACATTTGTGTCTCTTAAGTGTATGAGGAGTGTGTAAAAGTGTACTCAAGTTTCGAAGAGAGTTTGGGAGTAAGTTCGTGGTGATAAGCCGTCGTCACGTGGGCGATTTTTACAGCAGTAATCATTTTATCGCTACCTTAAACATGATAACAAGTGATACTTTTTTCTGCGAACGGCAAAAACTTAAAGATATCGGAAAAGAGATTTACAAAAATGTTTGAGTGTATATTACAGTTCAGTATAGTCGATATTGTGATCAATATTTGATACTCCAGCGGAATGGAACACTGGCGAGAGTTGATAATTTAGAGCATGCATTGACAACGAATATGAATCTGTGTTACCGGTAAAAATGCTGAAAAGGTTTGGTGTATTATGCTAAAATAACCCACATAATAAATTAAGAGATCAAAAATCTCATCAAACGCAATCAACCTTCTGCAAAAGGAGTAATACATGACATTGAATACAGACCGATGCAAAACCGAGAAACTTCAACAGCTAACCTGATCGAGTGATTTAATAATATCAGAGAGCAAGAGGTCAGTACTCATATAAATAGACGGGGAATCACTCGAGATTATACTCGCAGGTTACAACATTCAACGATAACCAGAGAAGAAATACAATAAAATGGAAAATGAGGTAATTAAGGATTTATTGGTAACTTGGTTGCGTAAACAGTTCTCCAGTTACAATAAAGGGGGTAGTCAATAGAACATTCAACAAAGTTCCCCCATCGTCGTATGTTTATGATTGGGGGGAACTGGCTTTATAAATGGCTGATCTTCCATGGACTAACCAAGAATTGAACCTCCAGAACTGTTAAGTTATAAATTGATCTTGTGTCAGTCTGACATGATCTAGATTGCAAAAGCTTTTGGAATCGTAATCTTTTCTAAAGAAACAATGCCACTCACGGGAATATGTAAATAACCACAGAGACTCCTTCCTGCACGTCTTTGAGAAACCTTGGTTAACAATTAGTATTGACAATGGGTCCGAGTAATCATGGCTTGATGCCAGCGTGACTGGAACAAGTCGTTGGCTTTTCTTCAGATAAGGTTTGTTTCGCAACGCAGGCTATTATCGGCCAGAGACCACAGCCGCTTTAGTATCAGGAATATTTCTCTCTAGACGGTTGGCTGTCCTGCCTTTCCGAGTCATGTGGTCTTTAGTCATTGCGGATGAATCAGGGAACAACTTGACGTAACAGGTCGTGGCGGTGATGGAATTACTCACGGTGTCGGTTACGCATTGAAGGGTCAATATATACACTTGGGTTGAATCAATGTGGGTATTCAGAGATAACTTTACGGAACAAGGAGGCAGGTGATTCAGTCTAATTATACATTCCTTTGAGAAACGACCTTGATGGCTTGCCGCGTATTCAGATGGCAATTTAATGATTTCTGAAGAGTTCGTTAACATCTAGTACAACTACAATTTCTGAAACGGAATTTATCGTCGAGAACCATACAAAACAAGTCGTGATCGGCTCCTAGAAAAGGAGAAGACGAGAACGCAAAACAAGGTGAAACCTTGAGCTGCATCAACAAAGACCAATGTAGATATACGTGATCATATTCTGATGATCTTTAGTTCGAAACATGTGCAGAATCTACTAAAGTGTAACGATACTTAATTTCCGAATATGGTCTGACAAATAATTACTGTCTCTTAATTATCATTATTTCCTTTTCCGCTGTAGCCTCAGTAATTATAGAGTTATTTTGCGTGTTAAAGAAATATCACGTTGTCCTCATTATGATTTTTATTTTAAGAAAAACTCCTGTATTTTTGCACTAGGAGATTTCGGCTACAGCCACTCTTAACAGGAAACCTACAAACACATTTCACAAACCCAGAAGCACATTTCAAAGAAATTTTCAAATCAAATAAGATATTTTACCATATTTTTCTGGAGTTCTGTTGTCAATAAAGCTCGAGGATTGTGTTCCACCTAGCGGCAGAATTAAAAATTATTTTTAATTGGTTAACATTGGACATTTTTAAGATAAGATATAACGATGCTGCGCTTAAAATCATCATTTCCCCCAGCTATTTATAAATTTTTAGGGCTGATTAGATTTACAATTGTGGGAAGGGAATACTTTAATATCAATATAATATTGCCGTTAAATTAAAAAATATTAATATGCGTCACATATTACAAATTAAATAATGAAATATTTAACATTTTTGTTTGTAAATAAATTGAAATAACTTGTTTACAGACAAAGTATATTTGTACAACTTTTACTACGCATTTTGGCACTCATCATCAGGTAAAAAAAAATAGAATTGATTAACAGGCCATGACATGAAGGTCTTGTAAAAGTAGGTTTAGAGGGAAATGTGTGGGGTAATATCAGAAGAGGGACGCAGAGCAAATTAGGGAGGCTGTGGTAGCTATGTGGAAATGAAAAGGCTTGCACAGAATAGGTTAGCACGGAGATTTTCAGTCAAGAAAATTAACAGGTAAACATAAATTTATAAATGAAATAAAAAGGATAATTTAATTTTAATTAGTTGCGGCAGCAACAATAACAATAAAGTCGGGGACGAAACATTTTAATTCAAATTAAATTTATTCTATTCTTGACTTTGAGCCATTCTTTGTTTTTTTATTTACAAATAAATTTCTTCATGTCTTTACTAAAAAAATTAATTTTGTTAAAATGAATATTATTCGATTTCCAGTTTTTATTTAGTTTTGATAAAGTAAATATTGATTTTAATTTCAATTAAATTGATTAAAAATTGGAAATATGAACAATAAATATTTATTTTAACGATATTAACTTGAATAATTTGTTGTTAAATGAACAATGAATTTTATAACTTTTTTTAGTCGAAAACCTGAAGAAGTCCCAAAAATGTGGACAAAACGCAGGAGTTTCATTTTCTCTGTAAATTGGTCGTTTTAATTTATTTTTGTGTAAATAATGCAAATGATTTAAAGATCACTAAAAAATATCGTGGTGACGGGATTTCACATATTTCCAAGGGTTATTATTTGAAGACCAAGTCGTGTATCTGAAAATTATTACGGGAAGGGACCTCATTACATTTGCTTGCTTAATTTTTATATATATTTGGCCAAATAAAATCCCAAAAATTAATCCCGTATGTTTATTTTTTATTATGATCATCTTAGTGTGATACATATGCAAATTCAGTGACGAAAAATATCATAACTTCATTCAGCGACTGTGTTCCTCACTAATTATTTTCCCGCTGCACAAGCGCCCCCCCACCCCCGGTTCTTCGGAAATGCAAACAAACGACAATAAGGATTCGTTGCAATAACAGCAGACTAAAGCTCCGAAGTCCAGAGTCAACATTCTCCACTTACAAAAGGCGGAATTGTTTAGTGCTGAGTTGTGGCGGTGTATCTTATCAGCTCATAACGTCACACGAAGGTTATTCCTTTACTTATCCGACTGTAAAATATAAATGAACATTTTATAATAAGAAAACTAGCTCTTTCGTTACAACGAAGATGTATTTGCTGTAGGTCACAGTTCAGCTCGTCCTGTGCAGCGGAACAGAACTATTTTAGAAATTTTGTATTTTTATAGACTTTGCTAACAGGTTTGTATAAAAATATTCGTCCTTGGTTAGAAGGTTACTTAAATGCTTAAAAAATTTCTTTGTAGTATATCTCTGCTTAGTATTCTACTGTACAGAGAATGTGGATAAACGACAAAATCATGTGAAGACGAGAATAATTAAGGAGGGAAGAGCCTCATGTAACCACTATTGATCCTTAAATAGCAACCAAGTGTGACATAGCATATTAAGCTATTGACAGTCTTCTTATTTATATCATATTTAGTTTCACGCGGTAAATATCAGCCACGAATAAAAAAAAATATCGTCGCGGGTCACCAGTGAAGCCGCTACGATACGAATAATAGTGTAATAGGAGCTACAGACAATTACTGGTAATGTGCAATATTTACAGACAGATTGTGCTATATTGTTTTGATAAATTCAAATTACTTTTTGTTGTAATATTATTGAGGTTGGGTAGGGTTTATTTTACTCATTAATTATTATTGAGCACCGCAGTTGGGCGACAATTTTAAAGAATATAAGGGGAGAGGTTTATTAATTACGCTATTGATATTTAATTATTTAATGAAGCTGTTATTTAATATTGCTTTTATAATTAATTTGAATTATTTATTTAAATGTCATATAAACTGCTTATTTAGAATAATTATTATTTTATGTTGTTAAACAATTTAGAGTGATTTATTCAATACTTATTTGAATTATAAATAATCTGTGTTATTCTGTATTTCATATGTTCGGAGGTGATTGTTCCTACGTCATCATATAACGTCATCCACCAACTGAGATCTCAGTATTGGTGACCCTGTCTCACCAGCCACCAGGAGTGAACAACTCCTAAAACCGGTATTGTGACCAACTAATAGCGTGGTGACCAAAAAACCCTTAGATTTTGGTAACTTCGCTAATTGTAACATGTGAGATATAAAACGTATAAAAATATGTTGTGTATTTGAAGGTGGAAGCACTAAGAACGTAAATTAACTCCAGATGATTATAAATAAATATAACTGTTGGGAAAAAGTAACAGTTGTACGTGATACCTACGTCAAACAAGGACGCTGCTTTTTGTATCAAAGTGATCAGAGAGGACGCTTTCACGAAGGAATGATTACGGCTAACAAGGAAAACTGAACCCTGGGAAGTGCCCCAAGGTTTGGACACTCATAAAAAAAAGAAAATACCTCCATAGCTTTGAAATGTGAGGCAAGAAGTGGAACAGGCTGGGCAACACGTTAGACGTATTAAGTGAGAAAAATTTCCTTGTTGCATGAGACGAATTGCATAGTATCTGAATTAAGAGAGATTTGGCCAATCGACTATTCAGTGGAATAAAAAAAGTTTTGGAAAGCCAAAAACTCCTTGAATTATTAAATTTTGAAAACTCAAGACATATTTGATGGGTTGTTTAACGTCTTGGTGACTGTAAACATTGTCACGTTTTAAGACGAAGTGCTGCTCAAAAGCTCGTACTGCGAAAGACTGCCTCCGCTTCGAGGTCCAGTACAATTTATACATTCATGTATTATTCTGGAAAGAGAACATATCGAAACAGAAAATACTAGAAACTAAATTTATTGAAGTAAACAAGTAAAACGTGGTTGCGGTGAGTGGGAATCGAACCCGAGAAAAATAATTAGCAGTCTAGCTCTGAAACCCTGGACAATAGCTGCAGGTTGCCAGATGTGGTAATATAATCAATAATATACATAGATAATAGTATTAGTGTCCAAAGTCCATGGTTGGTGGGTTATTAAGAAAATTTGTGTTTGCTTCATTTTCAACTGAAAAACTACGGAAGAAAGAATGATTGTAAATTAAATAAAAAAGATTGGATTTAAAAGTGGGAACTAAAGACAAGATTAAATAATGGAAACAACCCCTTGCACACTTTGGTGCGGCAAATAATTCCTAACAATAATAATTTATAGTAATATTCATCAGACATCAATTTAACCGATTAATACATAAACCAGCCAACACGTCTAAAACTATTTAATTTATTTCCTATTTACGTAATTGTGTTATAATTTCTTTTGATATCATGTTTATAAAAATATTTTCGGGTTTGATACTCTCATGAACATTTATTTTGTTATGTTATTTAAAATATCCCGAGAGATTTCGTACTATTTTTGCTATAATGAACTAAATGTTAATGGGATAATAACTCCGACCGATGAATCTAGTCATTTGATAAAACTGATTTCTGGAATTGTTTATATGTTCATACTTTTACAATTCAGCCATACCAAATTTATTATACTTGAAGAAAAGTAACGAGGCGTTGCGATGTTTTAAATTAATTTATTATTTCTAACAAGAATCATATATAGTTGATTTGTTGGAATATATATGAACGTGCATGAATCGTTGATCGTAGAACAAAGGACATTTCATTAAGGCATTACGAGGTCTAGCTAGCTATTATGGTAAATGTCATGGTTCAACGGGCGTTGAAAAAAGTAAACAATCTTGGTTTTAGAAGGCAAACAGACAGATGGGTTTAAAAGCCAAGATTGTTATCTTTGATCAACGCCTGTTTCGTCCGAGTAACATTAAATAATACGTAAACCATCAAACAAAAATATTTCGGTGCCCAATAAAAATTAATGATTTCATTTTTTAATGGTACAATGTCGTGACTTTGAAGCTATTTTTGAAGTGGCACCATTAAAAGTAGAACGGCGATAAAGACGGACATTCTTCGGATTCTTCACTATCTCCATGTTAACGATCTTGCATTTCCATAACTTCTTTCATGTGCGTATTACAGCTACCGACTATCCTTCAGTTGCTCGTATTTAATATTTCATCACTGACACAAGTACTTTTCTAATCCCTAAACAATGGACAATTTACCCGTTAACGAAGACCGACAATTATTCTCTATTACGAAGCTCGTGTTTGGTAATACAATTAATTGAAGCTTTAGTGAATAATTGTAATTATTCTGTCTAAAAGTTTATTCTGCTTCGGGAGCTGGTGCTCTAAATAATCACTTAAACCTCCTCAAACGCTTTTATATACGATTACACAGGAAAGTGTAATCCCGAATAATAATTTAAATTAAAAGGAATAATTATAAGTTTGGTAGTGTGAGAATAATTGTCATTGTTGAGAGATTTGAACTCTGCGTGTGTATTGTAGTCAGTCGTTTTAGCGGCTTTGTGAGTCGCGCAATGTTTTAAGAAAATAAATTATCTTTTTTTTCGATTTACGAATTATATTTATTCCTATTCCCAAGAGTTAGAATGAAACATATGAATCGCGTTCTGGAGGAATCGTCGCGAGGAAAAAGGATGTGAAGTGCCAATGAGAAACCGATAAGAAAACAATACATTTCTCTAAAACGGAATTCCACATACATAATTTACCAATTATTATTCTCACGGACAACTCTGGGTTAAGAAATTTTGCTATTTAAGAAACAAAATTATTTGTGTGGAGCAATTAAATTACCTGATAAATATTTCACGGCGCTCAACCCTGTATAACGTTTAAAAGAGTATACAAGATTTATTATATAATATTCCCACAAATACCTAAACACGGGCACACCAACGAGTGGCAAATGGAATTGTCTCATAAAACCATTAAGTGAGACGTATCTACAAAGTAATGCCACAATACCATGTTGTTTTCTTAACTGCTTTGTCTATAGGTTCACTAAACAATATTTCGAAACACAGCGACAGTAACATTGTTGAATTTAAGTACAGGCCTCTGTTGCAAAAACCAATGTAAACGAACGCACTCAATCTTAATTTTTTAAGAGAAATAGGAGGGAAAAATAATTTAGAAAGAGTAAGGAGTGTTGACTTCTGTGGTCTAGTGGCTTGGATGTTTGTGTCGTCACAGTCACGGAGACTGGGATTAAGACTGCTGGAGAATCGACACGCTGACCACGTATCACTCCAAATTCAGAGGTGACAGTCCACAATCGACTTGGTAGACCAAGGTCTTGAATATGCTGCAGAGCCGAGAAAGTAGTAGAAGAAGGAGTGTTGAGACGGCAAGACAACTTTGTTTCTTTAGAGTTTAAGACGCATCAGTGCATTTTTAAGCATAAAATCAATTAACAAACTCTATTCAGCCCACTCTACTGCCTTCACCACTCTTAATTGTCCCATTATTTTCCAAATCAGACAATGGGAGAACCCGAACAATACTACCACTGTATTAAATCAATAAAACTGAAATTTCAAACCCAAGAAATAAGATAATTCAAGAGAAAGTCTGTATCTGCTACCATTGAATCTTTGACAAGTACACAATAAAATAGCGTGCAAAATGTGAGTGAAATTGAATATTGCAATAAGATTATTGGTTCACTTTTTTACGCTGAAATATCCCGGTGTAATAGCCACTAATATAAGCGTGATTATTATCAAACACTTTTGCGTCACTGTTTGAGCGATCGCAGTCAACTTGTGTGTTTAGGGTGGCTGTAATGTTAACATACCACAAATTTGCTTTGGTGAGCTGCCTTTACTGCCAAGCGACCTTCATACCGTTTCAACACATCTCGGTTCCAGAATTACGCTGAAGTTTATTTGAAAATAATTAATATTCTGTCCACAAAGGTCTGATTTAAGATACCCGGCTGGCAAGCCACCATTTTTCTCCCCCAAAACAACGGCCTTAGATGGCTTCTAAGTTTATATATATTTTCATCATCTCATTTAAAATGATTATTCTATTCCGTGTACGATTGTAGGGTACAGTGAACCTGTTGATGGTTCTCACCTATCTGAACATCTTCAGTGAGATGTCTGGCGATGAGAGGGACGCTGGGGTAGAGACGCAGGGCTTCCTTGATGCAGCACTCCAAGTATCTCATGGCCAGAAGGTCCCTCATGGAAGGACGACGGTCAGACCCCTGGAATATGCTTTCCAGCTCGTCAAAGACCTTTTCCTGAAAGTTAAAACGTTTTATATTAGTACATAGAAATTTTTACATCTGATTAGATAAATTAAATGACGATTTTTTACAGTCAATTGAGAAGCTTTATTAAACTACTCTAATTGGGGACTTCATCAGGTAAAAGGAATATATAATAATAAATTTATTCATTTTTCCTGCAGACAAACAATTGTACAAACAAATATAAATTTAAAGTGACACTATTCCGTTAAAAAATAAAATAATTGAAATTTACAGTTCTGAATTGTTTTTTAAAAATTTATAAACATGAATATATGTAATGAGACCTGCATATATTGACGGTTATATTTAACTTTTGATTTATATATTTTTAAAATTTTGTATAATAGTAAAGTTAAAGTTCATAGTTATTTTATTATTGGTAACATGTATTGTCAAACTGAGTACATATTATTATATTGCTCTCCTTAGAAGCTTAGTATAATGCTCTAATTTTATTAATCTTCAATTATTTTAATTCCAATAAATTAATATTATCAAGTTTAATTGTCTAAAATGCTATTGCTGAGCCTCATTCTTAAATCACATTTTAGTTGTCATTATTTATGTATAAATACATACAGTAAAAATTTGAGTTGTATTATTTAAATATTTCAACAAATATAATTAAAAACTGAATAATTGAATAATTTTTTTAGTTATATATTGTCACTTCAAGTTTATTATTTTTTGTTTTAGTTAGAAACCTGAACAAATCAATTTAGATTTCCTTTGTTCTTGATTAAGTCCTAAATTTGTGTACAAAAAGTCGCACATTATTAAAACTTCTGAATTGTCAGTAAAATGGTCACTTAATTAACCTTAATATAATTTATTCTATAATTTTAGAAGTATACAACCTTTGTTTTCAGATAAATTTTACTAAAGGAAACAATTACGATGAATTAAAATAAAATATAGCATCGACAATACACTCTCTCATTTTATGACCGGTTTAAACGTATTATTACATTTTTTTATCCTAAGCAAACCTCTTACACATGGCCAATGATGCCATCATCAAGTTCACACATTGATACGTCTGTACAATCTTTACAAATTAATCAATGACAAAGAAAAGACCTTCATTACTATTAGAATATGATTTTCTATCAACTACAAGTCCAACAGACCCCAGATGATCAAACCGTAAGATTTTCAGAAAAGAAGGATAGTTGGAAAACGGTGAAAGGAACAGAGGAGAACTTATAACTAAATTTAAATAAAGAGAAAATGTATTAGTAATTATTAAATAAAATAAATACGAATTCACATTAAATTAGAATTGGTTCCTATTTCTCAGAAAATGTGGAAGGCTTGTTGTTTCAGGGCAGACTAACCAAAGAAGAATAGCAGAGAATAAAAGATAATTTTTCAAGGAGAGAGGCCCTGATAGTGCATGATGTTGAAACGGTGTGTTGGAACAAGTTTATGGAAGTGTGTGAACTATAAAATTGGTGAAATGTGGGCAATTGTCCATTTATGTCATGACAAATGCAACAAGGGTAATTGTGCTTCAATTAAAACTTTCATTCATAAGGGAGGGAGACAGAAGGACCTTATCTGCCTCCTCATATTGTCTATCTAAAGACATTCCAATAATATGCCATTCTTACCTGAATGTCCGGATGGCTGCCAAGCAAGAAAAGGCACCAGCTTATTGCCGCAGAGGTTGTGTCGTGTCCCTGAAATATAGTAATAAAAATTCGCTACAGTAGGATCTAAAGTCTAATAATTGTTCCGCTATATACTGTAATTCGATGCTTAACAAGGGGGGGATGTGGAAGGTAACCAAGGGTTGACTAAGACCCCTGGGCTATAGTTTAAGGGTCCTACCCAGTTTCCCACCTAAATGCAATGCAGGGAAAATCCTAGAAAGTCTGCATCAGGTAGGTCTGGCTATTGGGTATTATTCTCTCAACTCTTACCATATGCCCAAGGTCTTTGACCCCAGTTCATACACCTTCCAAAATAGATGAAGGTGCCATGGCATGTGAGAACCTTGAAAAAACCCAGAGAGAGTATGAGGCATTTCCAAAGGTGAGCTCTACACTCAATCTGACAAGATATACCTGCAATAAATCTCACAGGAATCTCTTCGTATGAGCTGCCCTTGAGTACATAGTTACAAATACAAATATTTTCGTATCTCTCTTGCCCCTACAAGATTGTTTGAGATATTATCATAAACAAATGAAGCATGTGAATGCTGCGAGTTTCTAGTTGAGTGAATTCAGTATAAGGATCAGAAAAAAAGCTTATACTATAGGGATTCAGAAGCTAGGAGCATCTTAAAAATGAATATTTTTGTGTGTTACCTCAAACATAAATGTATCGACTTCTTCTCTGATGTCTTCATTGGACAAGACAATGCCATCTTGCGAATACTCTATCAGCAAATCCAGAAAAGCTAACCGCTTCTTACATCCTGCACAAAATAATAACAATCAGATGATGGCATAATTAAAAAGGTTCAGATAAATAAACAAAGTATGCAAGGGCTTCAAATTATATTTTCTCTATGCTTTACAAACAGAGCGACAAACTTATATATCTGTTATAAATTGTTATAAAAGCCAAATATCCACAAAATTTAAATTCTTGCATGGACTCATAACTAACCAAAATCTATTTCATCCTGCAGTTTACTGTCGCTCATATGCTTCAATCTTTGTATTTCTTCTTTACGTTCTCTAATAACCTGAAACATGCGTAAAGTTATGTTTTGCATATAAGTATAAGTAAGCAAAAGGATTTAACTTTGAAAATAAAAAGTTCAAAATATGATAAATACAGCAATAACTCTGAACTTGTGAGTAAAATATACTGATGTGATTATAAAAATCATCGTACACACAGGGGAATTTTTGCACTCTATTTAAGAAATAATTTATAAATAATAAATGACATAAATCAAACATTTAAAGGAGAATAGAGAAGGGGACCTGAGCTACAATAAATTAGGATGGCTGAAAAAGAATTAGAATATTGTATAACATTATAATAAACTATTATAATTCCAGCAGATGAATTTAAAAGATTTCCAATGTTGGGGGCTAAAATTAATGTTACATGAATTGAGAATAAATAATTATGATATTCAGTTCTATATTAACATAAGTATTCAAAATTCTAAAGAAATATGGTAAAATATATTCATTTTTATTCATCGTGCATTGTTATTTAGTAAATTTGTAAATATAAAATTGTTATAATTCATATGTTGGCTTTGATGGAGCAAACAATTTAAATTATGGTTGCAATTTGAGTTTTAAAGATTACACATGAACATTTGCTCTAGTCATTGGATGAATACATTTTTGGATATAATAAACATGTTCTTCATGCATGGCATTTGAATTGATTACACCAAAAAAAAAGGTCAAAACATTTAGTTCAAACACTGACAATAACGCTTGACCATGAGTGTTGTTCAAATGTGAAACACATTTATGTATGTATTGCAACACATTACAATGTAATTTTCCTGTCTAAAATAGAAAAATAACTAATTTTGTTCAGTACTTAAAATGTGTTCATTTATTATACTTACTTTATTTGAGAATCCATGCAAAATTTTTACACACTTTTGATGTTTATTGTATAGAGATGTCATCCTGAAGAGCCAATCTGGTTGGAGCCAAATCTTAGCTTGCCTGCTCTGTACAATGGAACCAATCCTGAATGAATAACATTTCGGTTTTAGAATACATACCAAAATATTTAGTGTTTTAAGAACAATTCACCAAATAAATTATGTGCTTAAAATTTACATTTGTTCATAGGACAAATCTCTTAATAGACAAACTATGAACTATATTGTCAAATATTTTTATAAAGTTGATTTATTAGTTTTAATTTAATACTGTTGCAAGTTCTCAATTTTTATTCTGTAAATTTTATTTGGAATTTTGTAATAAAATCTTTTTGTGTCTCCCGTTTTCTTACAAACTGACTCAATAAAAGCTTCCACTCAGGTACACTTAAATGGCTTTTAATATATTTTATGATAGAGGTCAAAATATTTTATCATTTTCTCACATCTTAATTACATCTTATATACAACAATTATTTAATCTTTAGATTTTAAAAGTTATAAATGCAAAGAAGCGTAGTTGTAAAATAATTAGTGATTTTCCATTAGGTGACTGGCACCAATTTTATAGAATGTCAGAGTTAAGAAAAATAGAATAAGAAGTACAATGACATTTGTAAATAGTAATTTCTCCATTACATCATATAACAGGAAATAGAAGGTGAGGAAGTTATTGTTGTATTTTATGGAAACAAATTTAGCTTAACTACCACATATATTAACAAACATGAATCCAATGCTCTCATAAAAGAGATGACAGTTATAAATCAAAAATTCATTTTTATGAATTTTATAATGATACATTTAACGATAGCAACTAGTTAATTTAATATAAGCAAATAATTATTTAAATCAAGAAAATAAGTGCATTTTATTATTCATGACTCTTAATGAAAATATAAAATGAAAATTGTGTTTAGTATGTATACAACAGGTTTTCTGTCACTGAAGTAAGGAACACTTCTCGAAGCTATAGATTTCCTGGAAATTATTTTTATAAATAATTTCATTATAACATAAAGACTACATATCTCATTGATTTTCTGGTGTTGCCTTACGTTTGTGAGGAAAATTAATTAATTCTTCCTCTAGTGTCATATTCAAGTAAATTTATTTTTTAAAAACTCACTATAATATTAATTAAAGTCAAAATAATTAGTTTCATTTCCAGGAGCAAGAATAAATAATTCATCGGTGAGTCTACCCTTCAGTAGGGAACTAACCAGTCCATGTACATTACTGTCTCAAGTCCTTCCACACTATGCAATGGACTTCACCTGTGAATTGTTATCGTAAATAATATGAGTCTCATGGGATTACTGTATCGATTATAGTTTATGATATATACATTGAATTTAGCATGTTTTCTTACTTGTTAAGGCCCCATTACTCTTACATTGCCTTTTTTAAATTATTTCAGACAACCTTGAAGGCAGAGTTTTGTTTCAATAAGCTTGTTCTGAAATATCATCGAGACATTAAAATCATTCTAATTACCATTGAAAAACTGGATTCACCAACAATTTCACTAACTTGAGAAATTTTATTAGTAACCCCTTCTCCCAAAATTGTCACCCTCTTCACCTACAAAATTTAGAAAAATTGCTTCTTTGTGAGCAACTATAAGACAAGGTGAATCTTTCTGCTTAGTTTCAAAGCAATTGGTTTGAGAGATAGCTATTAATGAGTGGTACTTGGAACACCAAGACAAGAAAGAGAGACAGAAAACTGGTGGCTAACTTGAAGTATACAGATGACAGTCATTATATAGGGTTTTGAATTCTTGTATTCATATATACAGTATATTCTAATAATGACAAATATATATTTTTGAATAAGTATCAGTATACATATTAAAAACTAAATATACCCACTCATAGACAGCTCGTACATATTCTGAGTCACTGTTTCCTTGTGCATTTACTTGTTGTCCCATTGTGGTCTCTGTTGGGAGAAATAGTTTTTCAATAAAGAGTACAAGTAAATGTTCAAATAGTAAATGTGCTGATCAAAGCTACTAAGTTTATAATATATCGTATGTATGTATGTATATATATATATGTATATATATATAAAACTGTATCAATGTAAAACAATTAGAAGGAGAAAAGAAGCCATTTTAGTCTATTAATACTTTGATTTGAGTAAATGGGAAGACAGAGAAAGAGAAATGGAAAACAGTGGTCATGAGTATGCATCAGGAAAATTTTGCGATACTGTTGAAAGGATTGACTGTGGGGTACATATGATAAAAAATCCTGGCACATCATTTGTATGGGACAATGTGGAGCACAGAAAAGGATAAATGTTGATACACAAAAGATCTGTTTAATGGTAATAATGATGTGTAGAGTGTATTCCAGAATCTCGTTAAATGCTACAAAATACTTTGAAGTAAGAAGTGAAGTAATAAATAAGTAAGTTGTTAAGTAAAATAAAGAAGATATGAGTAAGTGAATGAGCTCCAAAAATATTGTATGGTGAATGAGACAAGTGACCAATTGAGATGGGGAACAGTATCAGTTTTTTAAGATTTCTCTCTCAAGTAGATATATTTGAAATAAATGTTAATGATATTCAGTATGACAGAAAATTTATAATTGAGTATATAAATAATAAGCAAATATAGTGTTTACTAGTCAAATATCTTCATTGGCAAAGACCATTAAAATAAGCTCAGTGAAAACTGATTATGAAGATTATAAGGTATTCATATGCAATATGGAAATGATTAAAATTTGAATTAAGAAGAACAGAATACTTCAACATGCATTGTACAGAACAACACTCATGTTGAGCAATAAAATTGATGATCACCTTAATACTTTGGTATTAACTGCCTCTTTTTAAAAGTGAATCTTTCCACAAATTTCTTTTGGAAGAATTTTGTATTAAACTTTGGCATTGTTGAAATTAATAGTGTAGTGGAAATTTTGTTGTGAGCAAGGCTAATTGGGTAGGCTGTTGTCAGAAGTCACAGAGCATGGTCAACCACTGCATATGGAAATGTAAGCCAAGTAATATATGTGGAAATGGAGAATTTTTGAGTGGACAATAACAACCAATGATTAATAAAGTCCAATGTCAGCAATGGAACTGAAAAGTAGTGGTCGACTTGAGATCAGCTCCTAAGAGAAAGGAATCATTGAAATCAATCAAACGTTTACCATTAATATTTGGCTATCATGCCTCTTTTTCTTTCTGTGAGGAACGTCTCATTGTTAGAATATATAAAGGAAATGTTATTTAGCTATGGCAATTAAAATCCAAAGACTTGAATATTAGAAATGGGGGTGGATACCACATATAATGTCCAGTGTGCACAGGGTGACGTAGGGGAAGATGTTGAAGGCAGGCTTTCCCAGTTCGCCATTGAGACGTTCCACCAACACGGCGCTTTGTTCTCCGAAGACCTCGATGAAGTCGTCCAGAATACGAAAATGGAAAGCAGGCGTCAGCATTTTGCGACGCGTGTGCCACTTAGCTCCTGCAACACGTGAAGGAGTCCGACAGTGAGGAATTTTAGCCCACATTTCAGAGTTGTTTAGCCAGGAATTATAATTTTAGATTACTCGTGGTATAATTACAAGTGAACCTTACCTGCGCTGGTGAGAAGCCCCGTCCCCAGCCAAGGATGCAGAAAGTTGTAGTCTCGGCTCTTGTCTATGTGCTTGTTGCTGCTCAAGATAGGCTGAAATCAGGCTCACAAGTGGATAATATTGAATACACATAAAAACAACCCAAATAATTTGGTAAGGGCATTACTGTTTGTTTTGTCCATATGAGCACTGACAATTAAGCTTTCAAATTGGGAACTTTGTGATGAAAGTTAACAGGGTTGAGCAATTACTCAACTCCCCGAACGTTTCTCGAATTAAGAGTAACGGGTTTCTCCTCCCCTAACCTTAATTGTCAGACCTCAAAACTAGGCAACGAAAGATATGGAAAGTCTTATCCAACTCAACAGCCATATCTATCTAGAGAAATTATTAGATAGATTAAATTAAACTACATATACTTTAACACAATACAATCCGAAATTGGTGCAGCTCCTGAACCAACAAGTAAATTAAATAATTAGTAGACAAGACAATACAAAGCTGGTAAAATATGTTAGATCATTCGTATCAAAGCCCAAATTTTAAGTTTCATTTATTACATATAGCAATGTTACCAAACAAGATTACAATGATATCGAAACCATTAACCATGTAAATGTTAATAATGAAAACCTTAATAAAACCAAATTTTTCTTAAAAAATTGTTACCACTTTTTGTCCTAACATTAAGGCCTGTTCTAGTATTAATTAGGTAGGAAAAATTTCAAATATAAATTGTTAATGATTATTGCTTCCGTTTACATGAAGAGTAATTGAATTAATAATTTTAAAGCTCTCCTAATTAATTAATACCCTAATAGGTCCTAATGGGTAGCAAATTTGTAATTTGTTACTAAACTTTTATCCCACTTATATACCTATTTACATTATATCTTTCTTAAATGTCGGATAATTTTAAATTTATTACCATGATCAGTTGACCACCTGTTTATATTTTTATATTCTAATCTCTTTCTTCATGCTGCCCAACCGAGACATACATTTTCTGTAACCCCAAGTGCTTCTAACCTTCTGTTTTTCTCATTTATTTTAGCTTTTCTTTTATATATAATTAATATATTTACAAACTTATAAATAAACGGGTATTATTATACTGGACCCAGTAGGTTTCTTAAAAGAAAAATTTGGCTGAGTTCAAAAGAAATTCTACTCTAATATATATAATTGTGAGTGCAACATGTGATAAATGAAGGGATATATATGTCCATCCGGCGGATAATCTGCGGAAGGGATATAGTTGTAGGCGTGTTACACTTTTGGAATATAATTTGAAGGTGGCGTAGTTCAGTCCCTTTAGTCACTCTAATTAACATCCTTATAACCTATTGGAGTTTCAGCATTGGTTATTTTAGTTAACATGAATTTGAAATTTCCATGATGATTTTGTCGACAGTAAGGCATGAAGGAGTTATTCGAAGAGAACTACCCTGGGACACTGACGTTAACACTTACTAGCAATTGGTTCTCCAAGAAAGACCGCTTGAGCAACAATTTAAAATGATGGCTAAAGTCACCACAAATGTTAGAAGAAAGTAAATTTCCTCCACCCTGCCGAACTACGAGTGCAAAATGTCTGTGAAACTGTGAGATGGATGCCTTCACCACCCTCGCCCTTGAACCTCCACCAACGACAAGATCGAACCTCGATGACGGACGGACTGAACAGCTGAACGTAGGGTCTCGTTCCCTGCCACGCTCGGTTCATACCCCGGCGTTTACCCCACAACATGGTCACTCCTGTGATACGAGAGAACAGCTCTGGAAAACAAATCAGAAAAAAAGATCACACAAAAACAATCATTTGCCCCGACTGCCTCAAAGCAATTTTCTATTTTATAATAAAATTTTCCATGGCTAAAGCGAGAATTAAATTAATTGTCGTCTGGAGAGAAGCGAAGCAAGACTATGTGACCGAAGGAGTAATATATCAACTTTAAAGGATTTAACTGTATTTCGAAGATCAAACATGAAAAATGCATATAAGCGTGTTTATTAGGTGCAATTTTGAATATTAGGTTGAATAAGTTTTACGGGGATTGCTGTTGCAGAATTACTGTCATGACTGAGGGAGTCGTATATATAAATGATTTACTTATTACATAAACTGTTACTATTTCAATGTAATATAAAAATTATGTATACGGGTAGTAGAGCACTAGGCTGAATTTTTCTTTTGCTATTTTCCTACCCTCGGCTTTAAAACAGGGGATGTTAATTAAGGTTTTCATAAGCCAGGACACCTAGGGCAGTTTTGTGAGGGTTAATGAGGCGACATTTCACCTAAAAATTCTAAATAAATTCAGTAAAAATCACAATGTAAAAGTTATGACTTCAATGAGGCGATATTTCACCTAAAAATTCTAAATAAATTCAGTAAAATCACTATGTAAAAGTTATGACTTCAGAACCGAGTTAAAATTATTTTCGTTTTATAGCAAGAAAAATATTTACTTTTTCACTAATTAGATGAATTATAATTCAGCTGTGTTGTAGTAACGTTCTTAATTAATTTTTAATGCATCCTCTCCTATAACTTCATTAAACATTTGAAAGAGAGTTGAAGACAAATACCTACTTTCAATTAAGTGGGCTTTTCAATAAATATTTCTTTTACGAAGAACACACAAAACAATAAAAGACGGAATTTATTGCTCGGTTGAGGTAAGCAAGTTATGGCAATTTACTGTGATAGACTGATTCATCAAAGATAGTATGGTGAGGCTGTGTCTGGATGAAGTCCCTTGGAAGCTAAGTGACCACAAGCAAGGAGTCAACGTGCAACGATGGCCTCACATACAATTAGACCATCCAATTTCATGGTACACACACAGACAGATATAATACAATATTTTAAAATCAAAATAACTTTACTGATATTACTTATTGGTCTAAATATCTCTGAAGTTCTACTTCTTAAGGCGTGTGATGATGACGGACCATTCTTTAAAAAATGTACAGAGACGAAGCAGTTAAGGTCTACAAGTATTTCCTTTGTCAGTGAAATTACGTCATGGGGTACAGTAATAAATATTTTTAACCTTTGAAATAAATTAACGGCAGGTGCGCAACTGAGATTTTTGTTCCGTTACGTAGCTGAGTGCAACAAAATGATTAGCAAGTAAATTACTTACACAACTAAGAAAGTGAGCCCTGAAGCTATATGTTAGAGCGGAAAGCTAGAGCATGCGATGCGTTTCGTTGCGTTACCTCTGCTGGAGAAGCTTTGTACAGCATGACCAGGGGGACTGTACCGACCCAGCCTCGGATCACTCCTTCCAAGGGGTTGTACAGCTGAGCACCACCCATCACCCGAGTAAACATCTCTACAACAAACTAGAGTTACACCACACTGACTGATCTTAGACTATTGCAAAATATTGCCTAAAAATTAATACCTTTTTAGTTCATTAGTTGTATAAAGCACGCTGCCGGAACCAAATACAGAAAATACATAATAGTAGAAAGTGTTCTAATTTTAGGAGGAACATCATTTCGGCCGTAACCGTCATTGAACGTAGTTCACGAAACAAAATCATCCACGTCTGCAATTTTATTTTCTTTCCCCATGGCACTACAGCCCATTAAGGGCCTGGGCTTACCGAGTCGACTGCGGACTGCCATCTTGCATGACACGTTCCGAATTTGGAGTGACACGTGGTCAGGGTATCGATCCTCCAACAGTCTTAATCCTGGTCTTGTCGACAACACAAACATCCAAGCCCATGCCAGGATTCGAGCCCGGGACCTCTGGGTTGTGAGGCAGCAACTAGAGGCTAGCCACTACACCACACGAGGTCGACGTCTGCAATAGTTTTGTCAATTTAGAAATTTATCTGACGAAGTCCACAAAGATGGACGAAACATCGTGATTATATCAAATGTATATTAATTAATTATTAAAAGTTATATGTATCTGACTACATGGGTAGGTATCCTCATATACTTTTATATTTTGCTAACATAATTTTATTTATGGGTTAATATTTCAAGAAACAATTGATATCTAGGTTCGTAAATTTTTTATGCGTGCACATGGACTCGACCATGCAAGCATTCTGTATGGAACAGCAAACAAGAAACCCCTTAATCAGCTCGACTCCGTTCATAACGCAGCTCTAAGGATTTCAAGCGAATGTGTTCGATCAGCTCCCGTAGGCAGTATATTAACAGAAGAGCAAGAACCTAATCTGAGTCATAGAAGAAAAGTGATGGGAGTCAAACATGGATTAAAACCTCTCACATCTCACAACCCTTTAATCCGAAATGACGCAACCTCTCCCAGGCACCCTATTCCCTCAGGCTCTCAAAAAACACTCCATTTTATACAAGGTTTAGCTCCTTGTGCCAAAAAATACACCTTCCCCTCCCTCTCCTGCCTTCTCCCAAATGGAAATATACCCATATCGATCTATCTCTCACAGAGTATAAAAAGTTCAACCTCTCTCAAGATGAATAGGACACAAAATTCACAGATCTATACCTCAAGTTCATCAGCTTCGAGCGCATTTTCACCGACGGTGCCAAGGACAAAGATGGAGTCAGCAGTGCCATCATCTCTTCTAATACTCGCCGGATAGTGACATGAAATTTACTATAGACCACTGTTCTTCGTCTCCCAAAATGAACCGCTTAATCCTCCAAAAGTCACTCTCCGATTTAAAAACCATCGCCAGTGAAGACACCTCCCAAGAGTTATCCGCAATCACCATTAACGATCTACACAAGCTTCAAACAACATGAAATAATATAGTATTGGCCTGGACCCCGGCGCACAAGGGAATAAAATGGAACATCTCCGTCGACCATCTAGCAAAAACCGCCACTCATCTTCCCCCTCTCCTCACATTCTCGGATGTATGGAAACCCACCTTTCCAAAACCAGCCCACCTCTGGAATAAAAATCAAGCACAACCCACAAATTAGTTAACAACTTCCTCACCATTCTCCTCCCCTATAAGGCCTCCAGAGGAGATCAAGTAGTCCTTTCTAGAGTAAGATCCGGTCAATCCAAATTATCACACTCCACATATGTACAAATAGTCCTCCTCCAATCTGCTACCTCTGCAGCACAATAATCACCGTGGAGCACCTTATCAACTCCTGCAGTAAATTTCTCAACCACTCACCGGACTACCAAGGAAGAGTGATCAGGTTCTTGAAATCGATTAATTGTTATGAGGTAACATGTTAATTTTCACTTTTTTTAACCCATAAATCAGTTCTGTCGCTAATGACCTCGTAGTTTATGCGACCTTAAATTAAACAAAAAAAGGGGGAAGGATACGTCGTGACGTATCGTAATGTGTTCTAAAATTTATACTGTTATAGTATATTGCTGACGAACTTGTCTGGATTGTTGATTTTAAATTTTTTGTTCTTATTAAAATTAAACGATACTGTGTAAGTTAATTTAAAATTAAAGACGAGAATTTTTTATAATGAAAGTCACGTCATAAAGCCTACGAAACTTGAATCAGAACGGGGAAAAACAATGAAGACAATATATTTTCATAGAATTAAGTGCTTTGCAAATCTTTTCTTTCTGACTTTTGTGCAGTATATTCATTGCACTATTAAATGGTGATTACAATTTTCATGTATAATTTACTGGATTCCATGCATCATACAAAAAATACTGTCAAAGTTTGAGCTCCACGTGACTCTTACAGTTATGTCCCAACTGTACTATACTCCGGTTCGCCTATAATCATTATTTTCCATTAACGGTAAATATGTTTATTAAAAGAGCGTAATGAAACTTTAATTGTTGTGAACGAGTAACGGTAGACTGGTTAAGTGTGTAGATGACGTGAGCGTTTCTACCCCCGCAGCGCTTAGAAATCGCGAGTGTCTGGAAAGTAGTCGCTTTCTACGACTATTTGCAACCCTCAGTTACGTTGCTGTTTACAAGTAGGCGAGGGCTGGGGGACCTTGCGTAATGGGAAGGCCCTCGACTGCACGCACACTCAGAGGTGTTTGCTCACGTCTCAGCCGGCGACTGTTTGTGCGTGCCACAGAATCCCTCAACTCTTACTCTCGTCGCTTCCTCTCAATCTGCTCAAAGTAAGGAAGTGCTATAACTTCGATTCTTATCCCTCCTTCCCCTGACGATTACTCTCATTTTCTTTTTTTGTGGATATTTTCCTCCATCATGTACAGCTGAGGGGATGACCAATGCATATCCACCTCCTCTATTATTCTTTCAGAAAAAAAGTTATTGTATGAGGCTATAACACGGAGGAAATTTCACTTTTCCTTGTCCATAAAACGTGAAAATTATGTCTTCGTCAGTGTCGAATATGATAGACCTTTTTTTTATATATATAAAAACAGGAATAAAATGGGGATATTAATAACTCAAAGGAAGCTGGACATCGCTTGTTGAATTTAGAGCGTCTTCATATCTGATTGGCTCTGATATCTTCAACAATTAAGCAACTTTTTAATTTTCTATTATTTCACTGTTGACGTTTAATTTCAAATAAAAAAATTAATTAAATAACCCCTCTAAATAAAATCCAACAGTTCCGTGCTCTAATTATCACAGCTAATTAAATGCACATTGCGATTCCATAACGGAACTTAATAAACAGTACAGTCAGTACTACAAAAATTCAGTTTGAACTAAAGCTGAAATTAAGCGAACGATCCACTGAATCATGTTCTGAACATTTAATGTAACTATTTTCATTTCCTGTCCTATATGGAACCTTAACAATATTTAACACAATATGAAGCTCAGTAAACAGTATAATTCAGGGTGACTCGAACCAAACTGGATCCAAATAACCAAATGTCACTCTAGGTACAGAAAATACACTTAAAGACAAATTAAAAGTGTGAAGTCTAATGTTTACACGTAGACGACAAATTGTCTATAAATTGGCCAGTTTCGGTCAATGAAATATGTCAAAACATGTATTGAAGAAGAAGAATATTATTAAATTCAATTACAATTATATTTTATTATTCGAGAATTTTTTATTTAATGTTGTTTTGGTATTCAGTCCTTTGACTTTTCATTTACTTGGCTACCACATCTCACATCCTTTCTAATCTGTTTAACGCATTCCTTCCTTCTCCCTCTTGTGTTCTTACCCCACACAGTTCCCTCTAATGCTAATTTTATAACACCCCCATGTCTCAAAACGTGGCCTATTAATCTGTCAAAGTCCTCCAAATTGTTCTCTGTTTCCCCATTATGCTAATAATTTCCTGGTTAGTTACCCTATCGACAAATCTGATTTTCAGCATTCTTCACATTTCTAAAGCTTCTATTCTTTTCATTTCTGCAACTCCTATCGTCCACGTTTCGCATCCATATAACGCCGCAGTCCATACGAACATTTTTAATAATTATTTCCTAATATTAATAATTATTATATATACTTTATATGAATGATACTGTTTTGATATTTTCATATTTTTCCCCCGATGGCCTCTATCAGTCACATTTAGAATAATAAAACTAATATTTTCTTAAGTCGTTATTTTACAATTTAGAAAACATGTACTTTTCGTGTTATAGGTAGAGAAAAATTACAATTCTACAAGAATCCCTTATATGCAGTATATGATATCAATAATGACCTTTTATCGAAATGACTTGTTTAATCTTTAATTATGCAAACCTCAGATATGTATAAGTTTAATTAGTAGAATTCCTTTATTCTTGAGTGCATCAGTATTTTACTTTTACATATTTTTATTAATGACAGTAAATAAGCTCTTGTAATTAATTCCCAAAAATTTTTAAACATTAAAAATAATTTTATATAATTTTAAAAGTTACCTTGTTCCCTTCTTCACTTTGAATTTCAGCATTTTTTAATAATCTGATTTATTAAGATAATTAAAATTCTGTTGTGTATAATAAGTAATGACACAACTGGCAGTAGAAACCTAATAAGAAATATTCACAAACAGACGTTTAACCTTCAGTCTGGCGAAGAGGGTAAAATAAGTAAATAAATATAGTATTAATAGCAATGTTTTTTAATTGTAGAAATGTTTGAGAATTCTCGTAAAATATATCTTATAATTAAATTAAGTTCGGCTTTTTCATTAATTTCCTAGTCCTCCCGATAAATTAGTGCAGAGTGAAATTAATGGCTGAAAGAGTAATTTACGTTTTCCAATCATAACTTTCTATGAGTCTACTGCTTTACGATTAACGGATCATAATTTCTAAATTGGATAAGAGGGAAATATTTATTATAATGCTACCGAATTAATAATATAACTGAACTCAACGTGCGGCTGAGGCTAGAGTCTCTGGAAGCAAAGATACTCCCTGCGTTACGTTCAGGACACGTTTGGCCCTTATTATTATTATTATTAATATTTTTTACATACATAATGGAACATTCTCAGCTGTGCGCCTTTGGATATTTAAATGTAGAAATACTTATGAGGTGGAGAGGAATTTGGAATATTTATGTGGAAGCACGTGCGGGGCAGTCGGCCAGCCAAGCAAATATGGTCCGCTTGGTCAGCTGTATTACCAAACTCTGCAAACACTCTGCACGCACGGTACATCCATGTTCGCCCGTGTTTTCATCCAGTCACGTAATCATAGCAAAAGCGAATTACTAATACGTTTCACAACAATTCATCGCGTACTGAAACTGTTCTACGAAGATATTCAACGATGATTTATAATAATAATGTCCAACAATACTTCCTAAAATACAGTATAGAAATCAAAGAAAGCACAACTTGGTAATCTATGATAATATTTTAAGACAACAGTAATAAGGCTCGAATGTAATCAAACCATGAAAATCTACTGGGTTAATGTAAATGACTCACAGATTGTGCACATAAACAATGTTTAATGATTTTATTTCTGTTCCACAAATGCCATAAACACAAAATTAAAATTATCATCTTAACCAAGTTTTAAATCTTAAAATTTTTATTTGTTTAAATTTTTATTTATATACATATTGTGGCATTAAAATTAATGTTTAATAATGAACAACACCTGAATTAAAAATTTCTTACTTTAAACAAATATTTATTTTTATTTCAAATGGCGAAGGAAACAATGCAATATTTAAAATTTATATCAAAACTCATTAAGCGTAGAAGTTTATTTGTTGTGCACTCCTGATGAGGTTCGTGGGTTATGGAAGAATCGTAGTGTATTGGTAATTAGTAGTTAATATGATAATGTGGAAGTATTATTCATTTGTAATTAAATAACTCTTTAACTGACTCCTTAGTCATAATATGTTGTTAACTTTTGTTATTTAGTTCATTAAATTTATGTCACTACAGTCTATAATAGTTGGTTTAATCTTTGTCACTGTCTTTGTATTTTCATACATGGCGAGGGTCCGAAACTTGTTGCTTCATAAATTATATTTTAGAAACTATTCTGGGCTGTTCATACGTTCATTTTAAATTACATACACGTAAGTAACAATAATTATACTCATTTATAGAGAAGAAATGCCTGCGAAATATAAGTGACTGTAGAAAAATTGTCAGTATAATTAAAATAAAAGTTAGAAAAAAATTCTACCTGTTGCTAAAATAAAGAAAATTATTTTACATATATCCCTATGGAAGAAACTTCAAGGATGGGGAAATAGTTGTTCATGATATTGTAGAGATAATAAATTAATGTAAAATGTTACATGTAATTATAGAATACTTGTCAAGTACCAAGCCTAATAATATGACGAATTCTAGGTACAATAAATGATTCCAAATAAAAACAGTTGTTTGTAAATTACAAGTAGTAACCAAGTAAAATGGAAGCTTTTATATTTTAGATGTTGTAATCGATAGAGAAATAAATAGTAAAAGACTCGTTTATTAAATCTCATGATTTTGTGGTCATCCCAAGTATATTACGGAATAAGTTTTAGATTATAATGTACAATTTACTGTTACCGATGTGTATTTAAAGAACGTGCAGTGATGATTATGCTTATAGTCATAGGACAGATTTGTAAAATTAAAGAAATCACAGCTGTTGGGTGCTTCCGTCTATTTATTAACATAAATAAGTCACAACATAATTTAAGCATCGAGGAAAGTAAATATTTCGTCAATGTATTTATTTAAATTACGCCATAAATTTCTACTGGAATACCAATGTTAATTAATGTGGAGCCTGGAAGATTTTTTAAATAAAAAGATAGATATCTGGTTTTGAATAAAATTAGTACCATTACCCTTCGGATGATTCAATAATAATTAAAAAAAATTAATACTCAAACTGAATAAGGACAATTGTGTGTGTTTCATTGCCCAGGTAAAAAGTGTAGTCAGATTTCTAAATAAACATTCGATTAGTATTAATTTAGCACAACTCCCAATGATTTAACAAGTTTGAAAGGTAGAGTTTAATATTGTAAGATTATCGATCAAGCAATCCAGCGTTACATTATATCATGTCTTATACCTTACGCTGAATATAAGATAAAGATAAAATGAGCAAAAAAAATACTTTAAGTTTGAAATTCAATAGTCGAGTGATTCTAAACAAATTGGAATAATTTTTTTCTTGAAACATACACCTTTGTGTGCTGAAACTGGCAGATTTGTATATTTCGTTCGGACGGAATAAGTACTTGTTTTTATTTTATGTTCTACCAGTTCATTGTTTTTCCTTAATTTAATAATTGACAACACGTCCTTATTTTATGAAAGATAGTGCTCAGAATATTTATAATAAAATGTCAGGCAAAGAATAAATTTGTAAGTAGCACTTTTATTTTTTAAATTTATTTTAACTTTGTTAATTGCATTTTTTCGACTTATAAAAATTCCAAGAGAAACACTTGTCGAAAATGGGCTGACTAATCGAAACCTATGAAAGGATTTTCTACGTCTACAATTTGGTTGTTTGTATTTATGAACTCAAGACACGTACGCCGATATGAATATTTCAACATAAGATTTCAGCAAGAGGTTTCACTAGCACCAGGTGTCCTCAAAGTGTAACATCAACAAAAGTAACAACACCAGCACACACATACACAAATCTAATAAAATATTTAAATCGAAAATTTTGTTTAGTTAAAATGTATACGAGACTCTCTGGTCAGTTACAGCATAGGAATAATTATAAAAAGTTCAGGAATTTATTACTAACTGTATGCTCAAATATAAGTCTTCAAGTTAAGAAACCTAACCTACAATACATTCCTGTGAAATTTTATATTTAAACAACTACATCACTAGTGTCAAAATGTCACTAATTTTGATCCATATTTCTTGTTTATTTATACTCTAAGATTAATTAGCAGGAATTTTCAGGAACATCAGGATATTTTATGCACAATTGTAATATAAGGTTAGTAAAGGAATACAAAGAAAGTCAAACCAATGTCTGTTGCCAGAAAATAGTAGTACATAATAATGCAATCTGCATGAATCTTTATATTTAGCTGTTAGTAATTAAATATTATTCTGTAAGGATGAACTTCTACTTCTGCCTATCCCTGAAGACTTCTCTCTCTACAGTGCATTGAAGGAGAGGCAAAATTAACTTCACTAAAGGCGGTGAAAATTATGAAGACGACCAGAGAAATATCTCATATCGAAGCTTCGAGTTCAGCGACTACAGTCCAAATTTGAAGATGACAAAAGATAGTGCTATAAATTATTAAAAATTATAAAATGAGTTTTAAAAATTAATAATTGCAAATCTGTGGGTGACCGGTTTAATAAATTTTGAATCCCATAAAAGACACAACTCAACCAATATTTTTTTTAATAAATCATATAAAGCCACTCCATTTTTTTAAATAGAAAACTACTAATGACGGTTTCCCTTTTAAGCATTACCACAGAGGACATGACATGAAGCTATATAAAATGGTATATTTCCGTAATACGCTACGGCATGAATTTATACGCATGGTAATATTAATTATTCTGAGAGATATCTTATCTTTGCATACTTCATGCATTAATATAGCGTTCGTTAAGAGGGTTCAATTAATTTTTAGCCTTCATTATCAGTCCATTTCCTTAATTTCCATTTATCAATCAACAGAAAAGATACAGAAATTTAATTTGTTAAATTTAATAAATAGATGGAAGCCTATATAATTCACAGACAAAATTGTATTATAACCAAAAAATTGGAGTTATAGAATACAGATGTGGGAAGGTGTAAAATTAAAAATTTCCTTTAATATGTGGATAGAGCCTCGATGATGATGCAGAGGTGATGCTCACTGATGATGGACAAAATTTCAATATTACTGTTTTCAGGAATTTATAGCACTGTAACATTGCCCCTATGAGCTCTAGAACCAAGGAGGACTGAAAGCGAGATCAATCAGAAATTGGAAGGGGAACTTCGCTAAGAATAAATATGGAGGTGCATGTAACGCCTGACAGAGAAAGAGAAATTGCCACTTTTATTAACTTTTTACTGACAACTATGTAGGATGGAAACTTGGGATGAGCTTGATAACACTCATGAGGACAGTTTCCAGGAGCCTAAAAATTTATTTGATTTGTGTTATTATCGTTGACCCTATTTTGCTTATAATTGTGATTTCAAACGGGTATTATATGAAAAAATTATTGTGTTTGTTATTTAAGTTCAGTAAGATTCCTTAAAACAGGTCAGATTAGGGAAGAATAAATAAAATCCACAAATCGTTGCTAAGTTGTTCATCTTGCTATACAGGACAAAGTAAGAGGTCAAGTTTCCAACTGAGAAAAAATCTATCCTCCTCAAAGATGATTAAATTCCAACAAGTCTTTTAATTGGATAATTTAAAAGAATTAAATGTTAAAACCACGCTCTGGAAAAACTCCCGAAATCCTTTAGAATAAATCTAACATAACTGCTTTGAAAATCAACAAGTTTTAAGCAAACTTCTATGAGTTTATGTTAATATCTGGGCTTTTATTTATTTTTCTTAAATTGTGCAAATACACTTACTGATATTATATCTACACGTGATAAAAGCATCAACGAATACGGAAACGTCAACTCTATTCCGGTCTGTTTTTAATATTTTACAATCGACGACTTATTTTCTAAACTGAAAATACATCAAGTATAAAAATATTGCCTTATTAATGAAAATGACGTACTAAAATAAAACTTATGCTTTTTAAATCTACATGACTTTTACTAACATGGTTTTAAAACGTCGTATTAAACCTGAAGGAGTATTGTGTTTAAGTAATTCTCAATATAAAAGTTAGTAAAATTAATAAATAAAAGGCAAACTTGGTACTCATGATGAGGTTTCCTTGAGTACAGTTGGTTATAGTGAGAAAAAAAGGGTTAGTATATTAGGAAAATTGAATTACAATCCACTCGGTAAATGAGAGATGTAAATGGTATCTTCAACCAATTTATAAATACATGTCTCAGATTTAAATGGAAATTTTTATACGTGGATATCAGGTAGTTTTGATGTACTGTTTCTAAACGTTTAATGAGTACATCAAGAAGTACGTCCAAATGAAAGGAGCAGATAAAAGTAAAGGCCTGGCGATCAACTCGTATACCTATTAAAATTTAATTTGCATCAGGACCTTTTTACAAATCCCAACAATTTTAATGATTTACTCACAATTTCATGAATATGTCCGATAAATACAATTTCGTTCGCAATAGCCATTTCGTAACTAGTGAAACACATTATCGTCATTACATCAGGAAAAAGAGATGTATAGAATTTTGAAAATGTAAAATCAGTAGACTCAAAAATGTATAGAAATAAAATTTCTATGTTAAATAATGTGAAGTAGAGGGAGATATTTGCTCACCGTCGTGTTCCACGTTGATCTCGATGGTGTTTCCGATGAAGGGCAGCGCTGGAGGTCCTGGGATCTTCTCTATGAGGCTGACGAGCCTCGCACGACGCTGGTTGTAGACGAGCGTGAGCACGAGGACCAGCGCAAGCAGAAGCAGGGGGCCGAAGCTGAAAGGAATCCCCGCGACGAGGGACCTCAGCACCAAAGACATGGTGATGCGAGTGAGGGAAGGCGAGGTGACAAACACAGCGCGAGGGCAGCGCCGCCGCTTATATACCTCACATGGCACGTGACGCGGGAGCGGACCTCGGCCATTAGCATCACACTGCAGGTCGTGACAGACACTCACAAGGACTTCTTCTTCATCTCTATCACGGCTTCCGTCACCCTCACCAACACTACTGTAACAACAAAACATGAACCTCTTACAAGAAAGAAATCTTGACTGCAGTAGGGTTACGGTTTGTAATCAAACCTTTATTACTAACCGCTAAGGAAACACTTTGTGATATATCACTCTGACATTTATATAATTAACAAATAAATACCAAAATAGCCAATCAGTCAGAGAGAACCACTATATTATTCAAAACATTACATAGATTCGTCCACAATTTTTGGGACTTCATAAGATAAAAATATGCATCCAAGGCCATAAAAATATGCATCCAAGGCCGCAAAAATATAAAAAGTCTCACATGCAAACATTTTTGAGGCATATCATCACATATTAAATAGTTCAAATAATATGATAATATAGATAAAAGCGCACAACCAAAATTAAATATTTATTACAATTAGTGCATAAAAAAATTAAATGTCATTACCTTGGATACCAAATTCTTCTATTATAAATATTGTCTATATGAAATTATTAGATATTTATTTAGGGATAAGTTGATAAGTCACGTTTTGAGACATGTGGATCTTGAAAAATTAGCATTAGAGGGAAGTTTGTGGTATAAGAAAAGAAGAGGGAGGGCAATGATGGAATACGCTAAACAGACTAGGGAGAGTGTTGGATGTGGTAGCTATGTAGTAATGACATAACTTGCACAATATAGGTTAGCATGAAGGGTTGCATCAGACCAGTCTTAGGAATGAATAACACAACAGGTCTTAGGAATAAATAATACAACAACAAGAAGATTTATGTTACAGCGTATGATAATTGGTTAATAATATGAGAATTAAGTATCAAAAAATTACAAAAATACAGCCACTTTATCAGAAAACAAAATTAGTATTTATTTAATATATTTATGACGTTTCGTACAAATTTGTGCAATTCATCAGGTAAATTTTAAATGAATGATATGTAAAAGCGGATAATTTTCCGTTTTGGACTACGTTCAGCGACGGTTACGACCGAAATTGTTAAATTAGCCGCTTTTGCATTTATGTCATCTATTTATAATTTAGCTGATGGTGTCCACAAATTTAAACGAAACGTCGTAAATATATTAAAGAAATGTTAATAACATGGCTGTATTTTGATTTATCCACAGTTGGTTATAATTCTACTTTTATGTCTATACTTAAGTGAAAAAAGTCCCACGCTAGACCGATCCATACTGTCCCTCTTTAAATTAAACTCATCCCTGTTTTGAAATATTTTTATCTCTTCACAAAGGTTATTACAAATATTAATTCTCCAAATCACGCAAGGGATTATCAGAGTAGCATTATCTGCGTATAATAACTTGGATAAAACCGGAAACAATTATTCTTTGGTGGAAAACGGAGTATACCAGGAAAGATCTTAAATAATGTCAACGAAATTATATAACTAAGTAGGAAAAAAATTTAATTTGTTTTTACTGAATAAAAAAGATAACACTTTGCGATATAACCGATTTTACACTCAACTCTGGGTGATGTTGTCGTTTTAAGTGCAGACATGCGCATTTACGAAAAGAAGAAATAAACGCGAGAGTATGACGACGTTTAGTAGTTCTCGTTTCCGAGAGTTATTACCGTAATGACTTTCTCTGCTGCGGCAAGTTTCTGCTGGAGATGACATCACCAGCTACCATCGACAGCTTCACTCTTATTACGGTGAAAATCCTGCTTCGCTCGTAAACTTTAGAAGACTGTTTATGTTGCCAAAATTGATAAATAAAATTTTTGCAATAGTTATATCGGCTGAAATCTCGCATATTTGCGAGTTGCAAATATATCTTCAAATTTTACAGCTGAACCCTCATATCTCTCTCCTGAACGCTAATAGCCCGAAAACTGAATGTTGAAATTTAATTTCCACTCACTGCGCTTTTATCATCCCACTTATTACGGAAAGGATTGTACGAGTGTAACTGGTTGTTCATTAATAATTAATGCAAAGTTAAATTTAGTAACCAACTAACAGACAATTTGGATATAAAGAATTGATGAATCACTGTTTTTGTATTTAATATCGCTACTTTTCGATACCCGTTTCTACCCCCTTCAGGATGTTCACTGGCCGAAAAATGGTATAAACGTTTATTAAGTCTGCCTATGAACATTACTTTTTAGGTTTCTACCGCTTAATAACGTGTATGCTTTTACTTGTTGTACGCAATACGATTTCATTAAGATTAATAAATCTAACAACTAAAAATGTATAAATTAAAGGTGGTGCAGGTAGCAATGGAAAAATAATAGACATATAATAAAATAAAAGAATAGAAAGAATAATATACTAATTATTTATAAAAAAATACGAAAAAAAATTAAAAGTAGCACCAACAATTTAATAATTTAAACCAGAAGTTAATATAATTTTTTCAAAAAAAGACAATCTAAAAAAACAATTTATAAATGCTGAAATAAACCATGAATTATCAACAAAATAAAAATTATCAGAAATGCTACATAATAAAATAATTATATATACACGTTAAAAATTAATAAAATTTGTAATACATTATTGTTGAATTTTGGTATAATTAATTTTTAAACATTTTATTTTTACGTTTTGTTCCTCAATAATTTTAAAAAACTTATTTATAAATAAAAAATATTATATTGATCAATAATTAACAACGTTTCCATAAAATTTTGTGCTCTCATCAAATTTAATATTATTTGTTAATAAAATAATATTTTGCAAATTATTATAAGTAACGTGATAGGAGAATAAATATTTACATGTTTTCTGAATTATTAGAAAGTCTATTAAAATGGCCCTTAAATTTATTTGATTAAACTGCTTCTAAAATGAAACATTCATAATAAATAAATTTTATTATTCAGATGAATATACATTGATAGTTGAAACGAAAGATTGAGATGTAACAGAAAATTTATTTTAAGAGGATGACAAACATGAAGGATAGAGAGTTTAATTTAGGGACATTTTTCAATTCAAAATGTAAGGGATTGCTAGACTTTTTAAGATTGAAATAATAATTAGACTATTTAATTGAGAAATTCTTCTTGGAAATATAGTTTGAAATCAGGTGAATAGTGAAACAGACGACAAAAGGTTGTCAGGGACAATAAAATTTTGAATGACGTTATTGTAACGTAGTATATAACTTATCAATCAGGTAGGCACCTTATTACTTATCTCAAAAGCTCGTAGATACGGATGTCAGAGGAGCAGAATAGAATACGCGTACTGATTAAGAAACACTAGATACTGTGAGTGTAACGAAGCAACTGATTACTAGAGTCGTTTCCATAAAACGGCAGTTTCTGAGAGACGAGGCTATTATTTTTTCCCCTCGCAGGAACTTTGACACATGGCAGATTATTCGACAGCCTCGTCTGGTGATTGATTGGTTTAATTACCAAGGTCCGATTGAGTCTACACGCACTTAAGTGAAGGCGGAACAACGGCCTGTTGCCATTCCGTTTGATCCTGCCATCAAATTACGTACGCTTCGTATATCAGTGGATTAGAAGCACCGTGGCGTAAGGAAGGAGGGTGGCCCTTCACAATATCATACACACTAACTACACAAACCGACCAGACGAATAAGAGGGGAACACGATAAGCCCATGAATTTTATTCTAAATTATTTTTGGAGCTCATGTAACCGATATAAACTAATAGATACATGCAACGAGGGAAAATGAAGGTAGAATTAATTGAGATTGGTAACAGCGAGATGTTAATTTTTATTTAACGAATAATTCCCCCGACAGCATTGAACTTAGAAAAATAAATTGTTATACCTTAACAATCTTGAAGATTTACTTTAATTAATATTTCAATCAGTCCTGGATGAGGTTACAGTATAGACCATAATATATAATGGGATGATTCTAAGCAAGAATTTTACTTTAAGAAATAGAAATATTTTTGACATATATAATTTTTCCTGTGCGTCGTCAGTTGTCACCAGAAAAAGAAAAAGAGCAACAAAACAACATGTTTTTGACTGAGGGAGCCGTTTATTTACTTAAATGACTGAATTGTCGTTTGAGAAGCTCAAAGCATGATTTGACCGAGGGAGTCGTTGAAGTATGAATATTAGTTTGGTTCAGTTGTTAAATTCATGCAAAAACGGAGTTAGAATATCCATGATCCTTACCGACTGTCGGACTGTATGAAAAATGCTTCCCTGCCATTTTTGTGCGCCACCGGGGAAATTTTATATTTATGTGAATGTGTTGTAAACATTAGCCAAGTTATCGTTTTTCGCTTCTGAATTTCAATGCACAAAATTTTTAGGTATACCTATAGTCAATAAATTAAATTTGAAAGATCACATTAATATTCTCCTAAGAAAACTAGGCTCGGAAACCTTTGCCATTAGAATTGTCAAGTTGTAGTAATACAAAAATAAGAAAATTAGTGTATTCTGCATACTTTCACTCTTTAATGACATATGGTATAATATTCTGGGGTAATGTATCAAGGAAAGACGAAGTGTTTAATCTACAGAAAAAATTGTCAGAATATTAGTCAGGTTCCACCAAAAACTTTAAGCAGGGGCTCTTACTTGCCAGTATATTTAATAATCGACGTTATTTGTGATTAATAACAGTCACCTATTCACAACAAAATAAGATGTTTAATACCAAAAATAAAAATAATTTACACAAGGAAAGGAAGCCTCTAGTTGTAATACAAAAGGGTGTACATTATAATTATATTAGCATATTTAATAAACTGCCAGCATCCATTAAACAGATGAAAATAAATAAAAAAAGTTCAAACATGACCTAATTAACTTTTTACTTAGGCACTAATTTTTAGTTTCATACTATTTTTTTATAATTGTTAATCTGAAGCAACTCCATAGTGCAATTTTTTAAAAATATTTCTTAGATGTTGACAGCTTAATTCAATTAGTGCGGTGAAACCTGATTACTCTTTTAATAGGTACAGGTGAATGCCAGATTTTGATAATCGGAACTTGTTTGGTTGCTCCCTGGAGATCCTTTGCAATTCTGCGCTCTCGTGGCGAAAATCAGAATCTGCGCGCTAGTTTCCCCGGTTTGCCGCTAGATGCTGCTGATAGCCTCCCAACATTTGCAATTAGTATTTACTCAAGAAAGGTAATTTCAGAGTAGAATAAAAATGTAGCCAATTAAACCGTAAATACTAAGAGTTTCAGCAACAATTCGCCTCATCCCCACAAATTTGTCTGTCCACAATTTTTGCAAATTAAATAGTATGAATTCTGACCTTGACGCACCATAAACGGTCAAAATTGTGGTTATTCTAATTAATAATAATGGATTTATAATGAGAAATTTAATAAAGGAAATATTAAGAAATCGTATAAGTACTGCTAACACTAAAAATGTTTGAAATGAGTAATTTTCGATTAGGTTTTGTAGACAGTATTTCTTATTTTTCATTAACAACGTTTCGGTACATATTCGCACCTTCTTAAGTTTTTCGCTTCACAATCTGTGAAATACGTATTTCAATTTGAATTTAAACTTATACGTAGCCAAATATTGAATAAGTAACAACTTACCAAATTATTGTTACATCCAATTTTTAAAAATTTATCATATTATACAATGTCATAAACAGCAATTTTCTATAATAAAGAGAGGTCTAAGGAAGCACTAAGAAACTTATTTAGCTACAATTTTCACAAGACTGAATGACGGACCGTCTCGTTTTTAGTGGTTTGACCTGTCGTATTGTGAATTTACAACACCGTTTTTAATTTTAATATCAGACGTTAATTGATTTAACAAAAAGTGTTTGTATCTGAGGAGTATCGATGGCATGGGTTCAATCAGATTAAAAACAATGCGTTATTTCCAATCTTTCAGTCAGATTGAACACTCTCATTTTGAATGACGAACGTTTAAATAAATCAATATCAAGTTGAAATATAGCCTGGGCTACCTTGCTATACCTTCCGCATCCCCCCTTTTCAATTCCATTCCTATGCTATTAAAGGGGAGTTGCCTGTTTCAGGATGACCCTCATGTAGCCTGTTTACCAAAAAAATGAACAAATATTACTTTTTCTACTGGATTAGAGTTTTGGCGTATAAATTAAGTAAGTCTATCGACAGAAACTCCGGTTAGAATGAGTGTCTCTCGATCTTTGGGACGATTACGGTCAGACGAAAGTATGAAAAATAAATCTCCCCTACAGCTACTTATTGAAGACAATTCCTTGTTTATGGCGAAATGAAGGTTTACAGGTTGGGGATTTTACTGAGTCACATTTCGCCCTGCACTTCATAAGCAAAAATTTCTTCAATTAAAATTTAATGGACTTGGAATCAAGAAAGCGCAAATGCCTTTCAATGATGAAAATTTGTGAATTAATATGAGGAATCAACCGCGGTGTTGACGTCAAGAATAAAAATAGATTGTCATCGTAAACAGTCTCAAAGTTACTTCCTTCGAAATACAGGGTGAAGGAAAGGAGAAGTCAATTGGGCAATTTTGAAAGAGGATTTATTGAGTGGTTTAAAATTCTTGATTTTGACGGTCCTATATGGAAAGTAACAGCCGGATTTGCCAGAAATTAATTCCAGGATTTTTTTTATCTTCCAGTTTAGTTTGTGTTATATAAAAAGCGTATTTCGTTTTTTAATTTGCAAAATCTGCAATTAACGAACCCCTATCGCAACGGTCCCATTGCGTTCGAGTAGAACGTCGGAAATAATAGGCAAAATACACGATATGGCGTCGTGGAATCAGAGACTCATATTGCGACGTCTATTTGAGGTCACAGGCAGATATAAAGCCTCAGAGATTTCGAATTTAGAATAAAACGTTTGATCCTTAAAAATTACCTTCAAGATGGATGCTGCATTTCTTCACAGTGGGCAATAGTGTGGTGGATTATTTAGCAGGTTCGGTCCCTTTTTGTCATTAAATGGAACCGCAATGCAACCACCAGGCGACTCGGCTCCGATAATTGAAGTATTTCTTCTCCCTTTAACTAGTTTATTAAAAATTTAATCCTGACTAAATTGTCTGTGTTATTGATTTATTTGTACTGTATATAGATTATTTTCAAAAATAGAAGTTTATTCGTCAAAAATGCATTTTCCTGTAATTTTGCAAGTAGTCGAGCGATACATAATCCGGATTAGTGGACAGTACAAAGTCAATAAAAATTACAAATTCCGTTGATGCTATTTGTCTGGATTTTGTATCTACTGATTGACTGCACTCATTGACTGAATTCCGACTAGGAAATACCAGTAGTAGTTGGAATATAGGACTGTCAGGCCGAGGAGAAACACTAGCTAGATTGTGATACAAGCAAACAGAGCAATTAGTCACATTAGTTAACGAGACTGGTCCGCAGTAACAGATGGCAGCAACTCCCCTAGGTGGCAGTCTTGTTGTCATAACGACGCTCATCTGTTTTGCCTCCGCCAGGGAGACATCCCCCAGGGGAGGAAGCTACACAACTTAAATACGTCATTACGGAACAGATAACAATCGAACTTGGCCCCTCCGCGGCTATTCTGCCAGACATCTTTTTATTATAATAAGCAATAACTAAAAAAAAGAGAGGAGTGGGTACCATCTGCCCCAGGGCAAAATTTTATGTGTGTGTGTGTGGGACGGCGGTATAACCTATAAACGGGAGATGATTCCGGTATAATGGAGAACGTCGAGAGAGGCCCACTTTGCATTCTACGGGGGTAAGGGTGGCTGAACTGCTGGTGCGAGATCTCCCAAGTTTGAATAGCAGGGGGGTGTGACGTCGGAATAATGAACACGGAGGGGTTGGGGGTTGGGGGGTTGGGGCAGGGGAGGAGAGGATACATAGAAGGATTTAACGCGTTACACATAGGCGCACCAGGCCCGCGTGATGATTAATTAGAGTTTGATGCATATTTATGAAGGTGGGAGGCATTGTAGTGCACACAGTGGTACGGCGAGGAGGGATAAACGATGATTGGTATTACAATGGCTGCGGAGGCACAGCATGTGGACAGAAACAATCGCGACGCAGTCCGGGGGAAGCTGCAGAAAGCACTTTAAAATATACACGTCTGAGTCAGCTCCCCGCCATGGTCGCCCGCAACAATTGGATTGTTTATAAAGTTAATGTGGCGTTTTATGGGAACAGATGGAGGGGAGCGAAGATCGGACCGGGAGGTTCCCCTACCTGCTAATTTAAATCAGGCTGAAAGGGGTGATCAGCCGGAAACGAACAAGTACGTTTGTTATCGAAACGGACTGGTAACAGGCAGCCGAAATTTAAGACAGTCGTTCTACTCACAGAGTACTGTGACGTGACGTGAACTCAGCTAGGACAAAAAGTCTTCTTGAATTGTGCTTCTCAAACGTAGAAAACATAAAGCTGGTCCTGCTTTTCGTCCCTAAGACATTTAACAATAAAAACTTATAATCGTAAGAAAAGCTAAAGAGATGTAGGCAGACGTAAAATTTATATTAGTATCATAAACACAAGTCAGCTGGAGTTCAGAAACGCAGTACATTATAGGATCATCGTCTACCTATAAGTTTAATCTCATTCTTAGGTTTTTGGGTGACCCCAATAATTATTCTTCAAAAGACAAAACATAAGACTTATCAGTAGCTTAATATTTAACTCTCTTTTTATTACCTCTAATACTAAAGTTCGAGTATACCCACTCCCAAAAGTACACGTAAGAGACTTCAATTTCCGTTTAATGGTCAGTTCAGTAGCCAGTTCTTCGAGGGAACTTCAATATTCATACAGAGAATAATTTCTTTGGGCTTACTTAAGGAAACTTACTTTTCTGTCAAGAATTCCTGCGATTTCATACCAAGGTAAAATTCTACACATTCCTGATGAACACGAGTATTTATTTATTTATTTTCAAGTACTCAGTTTTTCCTTCAAATCTAGACAGTCTACTCACGAAGATCCTGCTGAGTCAATTGAAATTTAGTCGGTCATAGCCCTTGTACTTAACTCCAAATACTTTACTTTTAATAATAAATTATAACACCAGATCTTGAGTCTCTCTATTGGTTCATTTTATCCTCGGTTCTTACAGAGTTAATTATAATGTGTTAAAACTACGATAGATTAGTATTTTATGTGTGTGCGTAGTATCCTTTTGTGACGGTCAGCGCTATACACTTCTTCGGACAATGGGCCATCCCCTTCTTCATACAATATTTTTATTATTGCCCGTCTCTTAATTCGTTCTTAATCCAAGAAAAATTTGCTTCTGTCAAGTTGGAAGGTACGCGTAAGTAATAAGTTAAATATAAAAGTTAAAATAAAAATTAATAATACATTAACCTTCAATTTTTTCATACGAACGATAGAGTTGAAGTAGAATTACCTTGAAAAGCTGAACTTTAAATCAGTTACGTATCATATATATATTATATGTGGATGAAATGTTCTTCATTCTATAGATGAAATGTTAACTATGTTTAAAAATTGTAGACTGCAATTACAATTTACTTCTGAGTGTAAACAAAATTATTCCATCAGTTTTTAGAGGTTTATGTTAAAGTTTAATTAGTACTAACCTTTTCAAGCCGTGTTCTGAATATTTTCAGATCACCCTTTTATACAGAAGCGGGCTACAGTTAAAAATTTTGTCGACAGAGCTGTATAGTTGTATGATCCTGCCCATCATATTAATAATCTTCATTACGTAAAAATAAAAATAGGTAGCAACCTCTATCCAGAAAATTGAAGTCCAGAAGATCATTGCCTTAACTTCAATTTTGTGATTAATCGTGGAATCGTGAATTATTTATTTCTCTTTCTATGTTGCATATTTAAGGCTTCATCTTTTAAAAGCTAACGTACTCGTCTGGTTTCTTTTATTGTTTTGCTCCTTTTATCTCATTTTAGGACATTTATAGTTCATATTTATTTGTCCTTGCACAGTACAGTACAGCACTACCTCAAAATGACCTAGACAAATCTCTTGGGGACGATATGGGGCTGTATTTAAACTTCGAACGAGGATGCTGAAACTGACAGCTTCCCTCTAGGAAAGTCGGCAAACCTAAACGAAATAATACCGAATAAATAGTATTGACGAAGGCTCGGGGAGGCCAGATTGGAGGCAACGTCATTAGCTGCGAGGGGCACGTTCTTCAGTTATTTCCCCGCAGATGTGGATGGATTCCGGGCATGTCGGAATGCTGATCACATAGCTTCTAATTCCGCCCTCTGCAAAATACGAGTGGGGCGTGAGAGCAATGCAAAACGCGCGCCGCCTGTAATGGCGAGAAATATGACGCCAAGGGAAAATGCAATTACAAAACTCACGTACACACTAACTGCCTCCTCGCGGCCAATGGGAAACCGCCTTGGGTAATTATATATAGCACCCTGAGAGAACAGAAACTAAAGACAAAACTCCGGCAAAGTTCCGGAATACCTGATCGCCGCTCCCCGATTCTCATAACAATGGCTTGCATCGAAATTCTTACCACTGCCCCTGTCTGTCGTTCAACTGCGTAAAAGGGTCTGATAACTAAAAAGAATAATCTATCCAAATAGCATCTATTTCTATTGGAAATTCCATGTTGAAAAATAAATACTTAACCCGTCAAACAATGAATAGCGTCTTAAAATTGCAGTGGAAAAGAAATAAGTTGATACATTTAAAATATTTAGAAAGTTTCCCAGCCGTTGTCGATTACTGAACCAAAGAACTTGGGCCACAGAGACGTGATAAATAGAATTATCCTCGTGTGTACTAGCAAATACTTAAGAAAGAAATGCATAAAAAGTTGGAAGAAAAATGGTATATCAACAGCAAAAAACAAAAACAATGGCGCTTTTCACAAGGAAATTAACAACTATGACGATCTGGACCATCCTCCCGACCTCATTAGAAGACGGCAAGCGAACCTAAGCAGAATTATAACCCTACAAACTAACCTCAGATCTCCTCAACCAGCATGCACGCAATGCAACGATTAAATACGTCATTTTCGAGTGTAACAACCTCAAAAAGATCAGAGACTGAACCCATTGCTCCATTCTCAAAATTAGATCTAAACTCTTAACATTCATGGAGGAAGCTCAACGGCACAATTGTGTATAAAATAATCTGACTGTGTAACATCTAAGCTATGCAATAATAAAAAAGTATTACTCATCTGTGATTATGAAGGAACTCTCATTCACTCGCTTCATTTCGTCGTCGTTCGAATGCTCACTTCTCTCTGTCTCCCATTTACTATAATTTATTTGTACTCAGAATTTGTTACTAAACACGGGGTGACAATTTCCGTCAGGTTGCAACCCCTTGTGTCTATATCTCTAAATTTGCAAAATGAAGTACGAAACGAAACATCGCCGGAGTACCGATGAAGGAAACTCCCACAACTCCGGGTTCCTAGTTGTGGGGTCGGAAGAATTTACGAAAATAGTTAGGATAGTAATTGAATTTGGTTAATGTATACACACTCAAGCTCACAGATGCGAAACAATATGTAGAACACAATACTTGAAGTAAAGGCTAAGCTAGGTTTAAATAGAGTAAAGGCCAAGTCTCTCCGCTTTGGTCGAGTGTCTGAGAGTGACTCTCGATTTTCCACAGCTACCACATTTCAAACGGCTCTATTCCTTTCTGAAACACCTACTAGCCACGTTTCGCACCCATATGCTAACCTATCTTGCGCAAGCCTTCTCATTTCCTTATAACTAGCACACCTTACATTTTCCCTAATCTACCCTCTTCTGTTCTTACCCACACCGCCTGTCAAACCTCACTCACCCACCCACATAGTATGCCTCTCAGATAAAAGCGAAAAAAATTAACAAAACAAACTAACCCATCTGATAAAGTAGGCTAATCAATGGAGAACCCTACCTCCATGTTTACATATGATTTGTAGACATAATTTAAATTAAGTAAATACATTATTTTAATTTTATATGTTGTTGTTGTGGTATTCAGTCCCAAGACTGGTTTAATGCAACCCTCCATGCTAGCCTGTCTTGCACAAGCATAACTACCACATCCCTCATCCTCCCTCATCTGCTTAGCGTATTCCATCCTCTAATAATAATTTTACAAGACCCTCGTGTCTTAAAACGTGGCCTATTAAATCTATCCCTTCTCTTAGCCAACGTCCTCCATATTGTTCGCTTTTCCCCTATTCTGTTTAGAACTTCCTCTTTTGTGATTCTATCCACCCATCTGATTTTCAGAATTCACCCATAGTACCACATTTCCCAACTCCTGTCGTCCACGTTTCGCACCCATATAACACCACACTCAATACGAACATTTTTAACAATGGTTTCATAATATTCACACGTATATTACCCATAAGCTTTCGTTGCCTGTGCTATCCTATTCTTTATATCTACTGTACTTCTACCATTCCCAACTATTATGCTTTTGAACTATCCTTGATTTCCTTAAAAAATATCCGTTCCATTATTTCGCTTATCAATCTCGTATTATATTTGCAGTCTTCACCTATTTTTATTTTATTTTGACAATTGAAATTACAATTATATTTTAATAAATATGTTTCGACACATAATTTGGAACGTTAAATTTGATTTACTTTCAGTTGTATTGAATTATTCATTTGTTCTGAGACAAAGAAAATTCAATTAAGAGTATTTAAAAATTGGCTGAGGTACATTTGTCTCGATTTTATTGGTTTATTTATTTATACTTTATGTAGTCTGAAAGGGTAGCAATGTCCTGGCACTGATAATCCAATTTGTTTTCCGACTATAAGGGGTGGGGAGGGGATCAGGCGCCTCTGATGGAGTGTTTTATATAGTCTTTGGCACGGGCCGCAGCGGAACAGAAGCGAGCGGCGTGGACAAATACACCTCAGGCGGGCCAATCATCGCGTCTTAAAACGCTTCCGTCAGCAAGCCAGGGCTTAAGGGCCGGCTTTAGCGCCGTCTCGGAATTATTCAGCGGGGATCTCCTCGTTATTGGACGACCCCGTAAAAAAGATGAGCGTCTCGGAATAGACCCTCCGAGGCGACGCCGGGTTTGCCCGTCCCGTCGTGCCGGACAGACCTTCCTCCACTGTCAATCATCATGTTGAAGAGAAAATTATATGGGCACTGTTAATGCCTTTAAGGATAACGCCTTGGTACCTTTCTCATACCAAGAGGGCAGAAAACCAAACAGACCGAGAAACGAGTTGAAAGAGCTGAAATCGGCAATGTGTCATCTCAAAGACAAAACACAACCGCTATTGTATGAGAGAATTTATAGTCTATACCCCAATTTGATAGTCAATTGTTGCACTACACATCCTACCATTGGCGTGCAGAAAGTCCAATTTAGAGGCCCAAGTACGATTTCCATAATGAAGTCTTGGGACTAAAATATTTTTATATAGTTACCAGTGTTAATTCTATTTAATCATACACAAAAATTATGAACAGCCATTGCTTGGTATTATAAGTTTAAAGAACAATGGTGTCAAATAAAGGATTGCTAATAGTGCCGTGTATTTCGCGAACGACTTAGTCCTAAGGAAGCTTTCCGCAAGAAGAGGATTTTGCTTGTAATGTTAACTATCTTTCGTGAATCAGCCATTTCTTGAATCAGCAACAGTTAGTGAAGATGGCAGTTTAATTTCAAGTTGTACGCTTCAAGTTCGTCGTATTAAGATATGACGAAATAAAGTGTAGAAAAACATATGAAGAATCAACGAGCCGTATAACAAACTTAAACACAAAATTTTGGAATATTTTTACCATAAGGTACACTTTTCACCATCCATTGCGGCCCTTATGTTGCAAATATTTCAAGATTATGTGTGTTTAAGTCTGTTATCCGGGTCATTGGTTCTTCATATGTTTTAGTTATTCACAGACGTTGTTGTGTTATTCAGTCCTGAGACTGGTCTGATGCAACCCTTTATGCTAGCCTATCCTGCGCAAGCCTTATCATTTCTTCTAGCTACCACATCCCACAACCTCCCAAATCTGCTTCGTTTATTCCAGCCTCCCTCTTCTTTTCTTTCTACACACACACCCTTCCCTCTAATGCTAATTTTACAAGACCCTCATGACTGATAACGTGGCTTATTAATCTACCCATTCCCTTAGTCCTCCAAATTGTCCTCTCCTCCTCTATTCTGCTTCCCGGTTAGTTACCCTATCAACCAATTTGATTTTCAGCATTCTCCTATAACACCAAATTATTTTCCTGTCTGCAACTCCTATCATCCACGTTTCGCTCCCATATAACGCCACTCTCCATACAAACATTTTTAATAATAATTTTCTAATATTCATAAAATCCTCTATTTTGCGAAAGCCTTTTTTGCCTGTGCTATCCTTTGTGTCTACATCCCTAGTTATTATGCTGCCCATGTCGCAGAATTCCTTAACTTCCTTCAAAATATTTCTTCCCAATGTAACACTCAGAACGTTAATTGTTCCTATATTGAATTGTACAACTTTAAATTGTTTAATAATTGATTATGGTCATAATGTTGATCGAATGCTACTATTTACAACTATTTCCAGGGTCTTAACAAAATCATATTCTGTTTAATATTATATCACTGCGTTATTTGTACGGTTTATGAATTAAACGTAAATCATTTTAACAATATAAGTTAATAATACCCTAAGAATGGCCAAAGGTCAACAATGAAATAATTTTATTTGAAAACGTTTCGTTCCCCAACTTTCTACTCAAAGTACCACGAGATCTTGGTGTGTGGAGACTGTTGGTTTCAATATGTAAGAAGGACAACTACATCTCCTCGATGGGACCTTGGGACAAGAGATCGCCTCTATCATTTTCTAATCGTCACTGAAAGACTTGTCACAAGTGTGCAATCCTGTTTCACACCTTACAAGCCAAGTTCACGTTCGATAATCTCAAGGGTTGAAACCTTCCTGGGTACATAATAAGATGAAACAATGTACACCGTCCACTCCTCCGCTGTCTTAAAGAGGCCCCGTACTTTTTGCGCGCGTGCGACTGTACTTGGCCAGTGCGGGGGCGGTTCATCTTGCGATCGGAGGCGTGAGTGACAAGGCGCAGGAGCCGGCCGTCTGATGGATGTCGCTAGCCTCGCATCAATCACCCCCCGAATTACCCTCGTCTCTGGCGCCCACCTGTACCAGCCCCGATTAGGAACTCCATCTTCCTAATATTTTACCGTGCCGCTCTCTTCCAGATTTACTGCCATCGTTAAATATACACACTGGTGGCACATTTTTTCCCCTCCCCTGCCCACTTATTGCTTGTCAGACAAGACAGGAAATCAGTACGCGCGGTGCACACGGAAGCTTTATTTACAGCGGATTTTAAAATGATTAAACTTTTGAATGTATAATTTTATTTCAGACGAATATATACATCTGTTTTAAGCTCTCGGTAAAGTGAAAAGGTTTAGTCGTACCATCAGTAACTGGATGAAATAATCTAATAACCAATTAAAATTAAATATTACAAAAATCAACAGTCGTGTGCCAACTTCGTCTAAAAGAAATCAGTTCGGATTTCCTTATGAGGCATTGAAATACTCTCTTCATAAAATAGGTAACAAATACAGTAGTAATAAAAAAGGTGCAATAAGAAAAAGGAAATATATCTTATTCTAACAACCCCTAATAGCTTTCGTAAATAAGGGAAAATTTCCTTAGAGAAATATTTGAAGTTCGAATAAAACTGGTCATGATACATAGTTGATAGGGTGATTATTCGAAACATTAAGTAGAGAAGGTGAAAGGAACAATAAACCAAAACATTTCGTAATCGTGGAAGCATATTATAATGAGATGAATATAGGGGGGTTTAAATATTTAAAAGAAAGAATTATATAAAATGGGAATCCATTAAATATACATTAATTAATTTACAATATACAATCATTGGACCGTATTAATTTAAAAATCCGGCCTTTCTTTTTTATTTATCATAAATATTTTATAGATTAATTAAAAACATTAAATTTTCTACCAATTAACATTCAAACACGTGACATCTATTATGGAGACTTCTCGAAGCAGAATACATACACAAACCCTATGCGGAAATGACAATTCGAGGAAATCGGTAAAACGTAGTAAACAGAGTAATTAACGTTTTCAGTTTAGGCTGGAATACTGCCTGGAACACGCTGCTTGGTCCCAACCAAATACTTTACTTTCTTGTTGAAAAATGAACACCTTGGTCATTTAGTCTTCTTATTTTTCACCACGGACGAAAGCAAGCATTCCGCCCTGAATCAACAATTCAAGTTTTTACTTCCCTCTACCCCCTCTCTCTGTCTCTGTCCCTCTCTCTATCAATCACCCATTATCCAATTGCTCATAGCAAATTGCAATCTCCATTCTTTTCCTTTCCAACTTCTTACCTTGTAATATCTATTAATGCCAGAAAATCAATTTTCCTCCGTTTTGAACCATTTTTTCAATTCCATCTTTTGATTACCTTCCATGGCGGGCACCCAATCCTGTCCAATCAAAAGTATCTTCCGTCCTTGTGAGAACCCATTCAACCCACTCCATCGATGATTTGGGGAAAACTCCACGTCGCCACACAACCAGATGTCACTAGATTTCAAAGACACAAGAAAAACAAATCCGGTGTCAAACTGTTTACGTTTTATTACCCTGACTGAAACCTTCTTCAATTTCTCTGAAGCCACATGTATTTGATTTTGTACTGAAAAATTACATATGTAGTTGCGTTTTACCATTACAATATGTAGTCTACATGAATTTATTAGCCAAAGCCAAAACCGAAAAAAATATAATGCATTAAATTTAGATGGTGGAGCTCATAGATATAAAGATCATTTAACGAATAAACCATGCCAATTTATCGGAAATACGCACTAATAAAAATAAATGACTAAGAAATCAGCCTTTCATGTCGGACCTTCAATTAGAATGTATTTAGTTTGATGGTGTAAATCGTCTTCATGACGTGCACAAAGAATAAAAAAAAGGAATGAGTTATCAATGTTGACAATATATCAGATATATTCAACTTCTCGACATTATTCAATTCTTAAATAATGAAACAGGCAGGCTGTGAGGAAAACATTTTAATAAAATAAAAAATCTTAAATGTAAATAAAATAAAAATTAGCAGCACGTATAAGACCTTAAATTGAGACCTCTTGAGGGATAAATAGAAAATATTTACAACCCTGAATACGTAAAATTTTGTTTACCTTAATGATATTATTATTTAAAGATGACGTAATAAGATTACTGTACATGGAGGCATATAATAATAATATAATGTTTTTTCTACTCATATAGGTTGAAAATTACCTTTCAGTTCGTAAGATTCTTATTAAATAAATCATTATGGTTATATCCTCTGAAAATTGTTATTTTAACCAGAAGAATATATACGTAATTTATGATTCCATGTTATTGCTAATTTTTAATTGTTTAATGCAAAAATAATTTCCATTTATAATTTTAAGTATCAGCCATAGGCACAACATAATTGTGTATGTAACAGCCATTTTGGCTGTAATATTTGGGTAAAGCACACATTTTCTCACCTTAATTTTAACTATGGATTGATATTTCAAGAAAGAAGTTGCATGTAATGTTTAATTTATTTTAATGTAAATATCTTTTAAGAAAATAACTGTCAATTTTTAAAGCTTTGTATATTCAGACTAATAAATTTGCAAGTGTAGAGGTTCTACAAAAACAACTACACGTCGTGCCAATTCTAATTTCCTTAACTTTGACCTTTTTATTCTACTTCCTGTTACAAGACGCCGAATTTTTATCGGTGGGTGGTCCACGAAGTGTTTTAAAAGCAGAGATTTAAGGGATCTAAATTTGGCACACTCCCATAGCGCTGTGACACCAAGAAAAATTAACCGCGTGCAGAAATCTCAGTGAAAGAAATAATCTTTAGTGGTTTGAATTTATTTTAGGGAAACTTTTTCAGCAATTAATCTTTCACGATCTAAAAGAAGTGTAAGGTAGCTTTCTGGTGGAAATTATGGAATTTAGGGATACGGGGAGTAAATTTCGTCCAAAATCTGAGAAAAATTGTTTTTCTAAGTTTTTCGTTTTAATTGCCTATAAGCCTTAAGGATCATAGAGAAAAAACTTTTAATTCGATTTCGTTACTTTTAAATGATCAGGGGAAACTAAAAAATGGATTTTATTCTAAATTAATAAATTATTACTTTTTTAAATAAAAATGTGTTTTTCTCAGCTTTATGATTTATGGTACCACAAACTTTCTGTGGGTCACAAATATTATGTATATAATCTACATGCAAATACCTTCATATAAAAGTGTTAGTTTTCTAATTGTTCAAGTAGTTTAGGTGAAAAATTATTTTCAAAGTGATGAATAGTGCCAATTTTTAAGTAACCGTATGAAGGACTAAATAAAAAATTATTTTATCCCCACATTTTTATTCAATTTAAAAAATAATCTAAAATTGATAAAAAAAGGTTAGATCTATATATTAATGTAAAAAAGTTAAAAGTATGTAAACGCAAGGGACATTTTCAAAACTGCCAGTTTTTTAAAATAATTTTTGAAATATCACAACTAAAAGCAAGTTTAGAAAAACAAAATTCTGTAATAGTTGTTAACACAGTTAAAATTTCAGCTCATTTGCAGGAATTTCAAATTTCAGTCCCCGTTCCTTTTAAGCAACTGAAAGGAATTTCTTCATAATAATTTAATGAGAGGAGCTGATTAATGGTAAATTACCAAGTTCAGCCAAACAGAAGTATTTTTCTGGGTGAAATTTTTCAGTGAGGTTGGAAAATTGTTAGCATTAATCGGTTCATTTTATGGGCCAAAGCCCAAGCAGCTACCACAGTGCAACTATTTACAGTGGTCTGGAATTACGCGAGTACATCAGAGCACACGCACTTTAATTTGTCAGCTGAGTCATTTGCGGGAGTAACCGTAGTAATTGAGGAAGTTAAAGGAGGCGAGCAGGTCGCGGCAGCCGGTTTTATGGCGGCTGCTGTCGCCTTCAGCATGGTAATTTATGGCGGTGTATCTTATCAGACCCCGAAAGCTTCTATCTGAGACCTGGCCCCCATAAAGCAGGGCACACAGATGCACCAGCCTCACCTCAGCTGCTCACGTGTTTCCAAGACAATCCTTGTACCATTCCTCACGGATTTGCCATCGAAGGTCGTGCCACGTTAATGACATTTTAACAATAATGAAGATGACAAGTATGAAATATATGACGGTCCGAGCGGTTTTCCCTTCCACTATACGGGCGATTAAACTATGAATAATAATAATAGAATTTAAATCAAGAAAAAAATACTGGAAATGCAATATAGAAAGTCACCCTCAATAACTTGAAAGTGAGAAACCTGAAGTTATGTGCAGTCTATTTGTCAAAAAGAAAAACCTTTCCTTTTCCTCATCCAGGAATCGAACTTGGAAAGGTAATAATTCAGAAAAATAAATCGTGGTGCAATAAAATGTTCAACCCGAGCTTTCTTGACCGCTAATGAAAACTTTGCTCTGAACATGAAAGAGTTTGACATTATCGGCTGAATCATGTTTCATAAGTATATCTTGTAACACAATATGAAGCATGTCTTAACTCTTAAACAAAATTCATGCATTGAAAAACTTAAGTACGATTAACTGAGAAAATTTAGAGTACGTGCCAAAATCTTCGGAAAATAGCCTTGAACAATCATTAATTGCAGGAAGCAGCGAAGTGAAAAAGGGAAAGCTTAATTCCTAATTAGCACCATTTGGGATTCCAACACCCTACTGATGCATCAATTCCACCCACAATTAAAAGACAAGACAGTCACTACTAATAAAAATATTTATTATATGAATAAATATATTGAATTTTGTGTAAAGAAACATTTTTATGTTAATAAAAACTATGTAACGTGCAAGGACATTTCCTAAGGTAACGGCAAAGCATTGATGACAGTGATAGGATATTTTACCATCCAATTAAAAAATACTGTAGTTGGCCAGACAATAAGCGGAAATGATGTACAAAGAGAACATTGGTTCCAAGAATTTTAAGAAGTAAAAAGACAGGATTGATTCAAGAGGTCTAAGGCACATGAACAAATACTAGCACTCAGAAACATCTCATTATGAAGTTGAATTACGTTTAAGCATGTATTTTGGGTTAACAGGCTACATGAGGGTGATCCTAAAACAGGCAATAGCATAGGAAGGGAATTGAAAAGGGGGGATGCGGAAGGTAGAGCAAGGTAGCCAAGGGTTAATTAGGGCCCCGGGCTATGGTTTAAGGATCCTACCCGGTGTTTCATCTAAAGAGGTGTAGGGAAAACCCTAGAAAACCTGCATCAAATTCCGATGAAGTTAAGTAAGTCACAATTACGCTTGCGACTTTAAGAGTCGATATTAATCCGGCGACTAAATGACAGTCAGAATGACTCCCTCGACCTAAAGTGAATCAAAATTACTCCCGCGGCCTAGAAAGAGTCAAAATTTTAGAGAGTCACAATTACTCCAGATACCTTAATTGAGCAAAAATTACTCCCGAGCCTTAAGAAATTTTAAACTGCACCCGCGATCGTAAGAGAGTCAATAACTACCGCGCCATTAAGAGAATCACAATTATTCCCGCGACTTTAAGAGAGTCACAATTACTCCCGTGACCATAAGAGTCCCAATTATATATATGGATAAACATTACCGCTTGAAGAGGTGAAATATTTAGTAATTAATCTTAATTGCATGAATAAGTAATAGCGGCAATTATTAATATTTATTACGAATATTTTAACTGTTTCAAGAACTGATACATAAAATTACTGCATACAATGATTTTAATAAACGCTTTTTCAAAAATACTCTGGTCATTAGAATTTTTACTCTCTTTTACTGTATCTGACTTTCGTTTTCCCTATCTTGTGTCGCTAATCCTGCATTTCTTTCAAACTCCAAGCACTGCAGAAATATTAATTCGGGTCACCCTCACGCGCCTTTACCGTGGAAGCAGAGAATAAATTGACGAAACTGAACGTATGGCAAGTGATGCGACATTTGTCGGATATTGTTCACGTCCGAATTGTTGCATCCGGTTTGCGAGAAGACTGAAAATGAATAAAATTTTGCAGCTATTGATAGAGCTTCCTCTTTGTGGCTGCAGGTAGAAAAGTTCCTTTGTCCTGGCCCCTTCGTTTTGGGGGCTGTGTCTGGACGTGCCTACCATCCCCTAAGACTGACGCCAAGATATCCAAATATCTAGATATCCGTCAGTTACAGCATCAGTCCACAATTCACATTCAGTAATACTGACAGAGTTTGCCCCTATACAAATGAACGTAAGATGAGACGTGGAAAGGACTTACTCTTTTTTCGACACAGGGTCTTTATCTGCTTGGAACGCACCAGTCCAGACCCTCGAAGCCAAACTCAGAAGCCGGTTCTAAATAAGGTAGAAGAAATAGTCGGTGCCGTAAACGTTAAAAGCCGTGCCCCATATTGACCTTTTACACCAGATCGGGTGTGAACTCCAACTCCTACGTTCTCACCCCGAACTCCGAATGATTCTCTCGCCCGCGCCAAAAACTCTCTCTTCGGCCAGTGTCCAGAATTTTGTTCTCCACGGTCGGGTGTCCCTTTTTTTCCTAACCGCTGCCCCAAGACTTCCTGCGCCTTCTATCCTTTATTCTGACATTCAGCATCTCAAGCATTAACAAATATTTACTTAACTAAATGCGTTAAAAATAAATAAGATTTAGTGTATTGTGTCTTTAAACATTTTCACTGAGATTCAATAAATCTACCAAATAATTCAGTTATGTAGCTGCTGTTCGTATTTGGCATATAGTAGGATTATTTAAATTATTCGAGAGTATTGGCGTAGTGGGGCAGGAGAGTCACGAAGACGTTGAGAATAGATTCGGACGCGACGCGACGGGCGGGCCGATTAGCCGAGGCCCGCTTAATGCGCGGGCTTACAGGAAGCTCAGGCTGCTTACCCTATTACCCCGGAGCCAAGAAGCTGCCTCAACTTCCGGAACGCACGCTGCGCTCTAAAATTCACAATACGCCGCCACTTGTTGGGGGAAGGGCACGCGTTAATAACTAACTCTCCCTGGGCCCCCGGAGATGAAAAACACGCCGTTAAAAGTGTATAATAAGTTTAAAAGGTTGAAAATAATACATGACAGACCTGAAGTAGCAAAGAGACTAATCCGGCCTTGCATATTTGATAGAGAGGAAACGCCGGCGTCTGTCTGCCCCACTTAAAGCTCCGATTACCTAAATTTGTTTTGAAAAGTCTTTCTGGTTCGGGGATTAGTCGTATCGGATCCGCCGCCGCCTTTTACTCTCTCACTCACACAGAGACGTCGTAATGCAGTTAACGAGGCGACGGGCGCGAACTTAATTAACAACTCACGACTCCGTAATTAGCTTCATGTCACGATGTTTGTTTTAATTACGAAATTACTTCGGTCGTCGACGTGCAGCTCCGATTCAGACAAGAAATTCCAACCCACAGGAATTGACGGCAGAACGACAATATTTCGAACTTCTCCTTTTATGACTAAACCGCAACACAAAAATTCTCCCAGTCACGAAAACGCAAAATGTAGCGACTAACAAAGTCTTGAAATACGGAATTATTTTTTCCGTTTCTAAACTCACGAGAATTTAATACTCACGGAGACAAGAAGTACGAAAACACTTCTCTTAATAATAAATAAATAATTTTTAGTTACTATTTTATATTAACGACTGCCTCTAATAATAAGAAGTAACAGACTATATATAATTGAAGAAATATAATTTTTAATTATAAGCGCTATTCACACTATGGACCAACTGGAACGTTTGTCTTAATCTTATAAACATTTCCTCCATCGAGCAATAATTTTAAATATTATACGTTTATTAAAATATTTTTAAATGTGTCTCTAAATACATCTCATAAAATTTTAGTTAATTAATTTTAATAAAAAACTCTTGGGTTTCCACCCGAGTTCTATAAGAATTGAATCATTCATCTTTATAAAGGTTTCTTTAATTGATATAGATGAATGATATATTAATCAAAACGTCGTGTTCCAATCCTAATATGACCCGCGCTGAAACCCAGGAATTATTTATTCAAAAGATTTACCAGGAAAACCTACGATACAATTAATTTGTCATTCCCGCCGCTTGATAGATCAAAATCCTTTAAATCATAAATTTTGAATGTTCCAAAAAACAGCGTAACGAGGAATGCTACGAAATACATAAATTATTTTAGTTATATAAATATCGTTATATGGAGCAAGAACCCCGATTTTTGTAACAACATTCTCGGAACTCGCGTGCGTATTTAAGTAAATATTTATGAGAATAAACTGGAAATAAATGAAGAAATCTGCTGTAGGTTTCATAACTTTGGACCTGAGGTTTGATTTCAAGCATTTATTATGTTATTGAATAATATCTATTGCATTGGATCAAGAATGAGCAATTAGTATCTTAAACTTTAATGAGTAGTAAGTACTTAAATCACATACAATAACAATTGTTACCATTTTTATTGAGTAAAAGCTGCTGTTATATTTTAAAACGATTTTTATTTTTACTTTAAATTTAGACAGCACGAAAATAAATGATAAAAAAGATTAAAATTTTATCTTATACATTTAATAACAAATAAAAACTCATCTTCCTGCTCTTTAAAAAAATGCAAATTAGAAAACGAATTCACAATTACAATTCATAAATGACAAAACCGATTCTTTTTCTCGGGGGATTGTAGGCTTAAATACCTGGTATTTATATTCCAAACACTAATTGAAGGTGGAAATTGCTACTGTGGAATTTTGTTGATGACATTCAGGGATATTTGGTTTCTTTTGGTACTTTAACAACGGCGACACTGGAACTCGTAGGTAGACCTGGCTGGAACCTTTGAAATCATTGAAGTGGCGACGTTACGGAACTCGAGGCTGCTACCACCGACTTTGAAATCTGCCATACGCCTCCTTTGCTATGAAACACCAGGTTTTCCACGTCCGGTCAATAATTTTAGTAACTTAACCATTGGCATGTCTGAATTCTTCTTTCCAATTTCAAAAAATGCTATAATTCAAATTCCTTTAACCAATCACTTAAAATCTTAACCATATTTCGACAATTACTCTTTCTGAATTCTTCCTCATAACTTCTCAAAAACTCAGCAACCACCCTTCTCGACAACTTCTCAACAACTAACCTTCTTCACAACTCCTCAAAACTTTCACAACCACCCTTATCTACAACTCCTCAATAACTCTCCAAACTCTCTAACAACTAACAACCTCGAAACTTCCTATCTTCCACTCTCCCGTCGAAATATCCACGGCTTTAGCCAATAGGAATTAATTTTACATTTTCGATTTCCCAATGCATTTCTTGATTCAAAGACGTGAATCCTCAAGCACCAGAGATTACTGAACGTTCTGTCAGAAATTTTCAGACGTGACAAATTGTTGAGACTGAAGCTTATGCACCACATTTATCACACTGGCTGTGTCCAAAGATCTTCTTAATCTTTTAAAGGGCAAAGATGTTGTGATGTCAGGCCCTTTTGCGTTTTGAAGAAATCAGCCTACGGAAGTTGAATTTTCTTCATTTGGAATCGATAACTTCATGTTACACAGAGTAGATGAAAAAATAATATTAGCTTAGTAAATATGGGTTTAGTTTGTAGGTCTGAATGTACTGAACACGATGCAATTTATTTGAAAAGAATTCGTTTACACAGTTCTGGATAATTTAGAAATTCGTAGATAGGTGCAAGAATCCAAAAAACAGCATGCGCGCTACATCAAAAGCGGCTGCCATTTTTGAACCAGACACAATATAAATGAAATAAAATTAGTCTTCAACTGACAAATATGAGGGAATGCACCAGTAAAATATTAATTTTTTCTAATATGTTGCGATAAGCAGTGCTGAACCACTTGGCATGGCCCTATATGAGTATTTCATTCTTTTATTTTATTAATTGTGCAAGTAATGGTCTTTGGACTGGATATATTTCTCTACCAAAAGACAACGAGGGGTAAATCTAATAACTGTGGAAGGTACGTACGGCACGAGGCTTGCAGTGAGCGGACTGTAAGATAGACGTTTGATTTCGTTTGAAAAGCGTGCGAAATCAATTGTGCCGCTCCTTGGGGAACACGCAATATGGTTGTAGCGCCGTAATCCCCGGCGGCGTGCTGCTCTAATGGGATATTTATGTGATTACGGGTCACGCCCAATTGCCTGGCACGCTCCTCCGTCTGTCCACACAAAGGGAGGAGACCTCGGATCCTGTTACCAGGGCAGGTGCCCCTCATCCTATCTTCACAAAGATAGAACAACACTACAGTAGCACAATGCTTCCCAACCCCACAACAACAACAACAGCAAAAAATATATATTATGTCGCAAAGCAGCTGCATTACCTGAAAAAAGTATAACCATGTAGGTTTCCTTTAAAAGCATGACATTGAAATAGGTCCTCTGTAAAAAACATACCATTGGTCATATCTTTTAGCTAAATCATCAAATGTTTATTTTCTTTAAATACTAGTGGCATGTGTCTTATGTAATAATAAAATAATTGTTGGAGGTTCACAAAATAATAAATTGCATGAAAGCATACGACTCTAGATCAACTCTGTCGTAATACGTCTAGTAATATAATAATACAACTCAAGAGATCATCAATTGGAAACAAGCCATTAATTAAAATTCAATATGAATTTTGTAATGGTCCAAAAATATTGGAAATAATGGTATCAATATAAATAATACTTTGAGTACTGGAATAATATACGAGACATGCCGAAAGCTCCAATCTGAGTAAGTAATGGATTTAATGTTTTAGCTTCACAGATAATGATAATGAAAATTGAAAAATTTCAGAATTCGTTTTAGAATGCGACACCGATTTAGGTTACTTCCTGTGACACCTTTCTGTGATGACGTCATATTATCATCCATTACTTGGCTTTATTCAACCCACCAACCCCCTTGAAGACTTTAATCTTAGTTTCCGAGTCCAATAAGAAGACAGTACGTTTCAGAGGTTATATTATATTATGGTTATAATTCAGGTTTGGTCCACTGTTGAGACTACTGTTAGCTACTCGTCATAAACGTAATTAATAGGACGTCAAAACATTCGCGTTGCGGTTTATCCTGATGAGAAGTGAATAAAAGTTTCAAAGAGACATTGACTAGTGAAGTTTTATTTCGGGCCGCGATTAGACAGATGACGTATTTGCAATAAATGTATCGTTCATTTCTAAAGCAGAGTTGACGTAGGTCAATGAATTTATGTTAGCTGGCTGTTCTGACGTTCAATTGGGGTCTGAAGAAAACGTACAAATATTTCAAGATACGACGAGTGTCACCAAAATGACTAAAATCGTTGTGAAACGATTTTGCTAATCTACAAAACACAAGCGTGTAGCAACATTAAGCGAAGAAACTTCGTCCAATTGTTTGGAGTAGTATTAGATACTTGTATAATAAAACTCCAAAAATCAATGTTAAGCTTGCACGATTTTGAATTTAATTGCAAATTAAATTCCCTTCATACATATGTAGTTCAAAATAACGTAATGAATAATTGCGACAATAGTGCGGTTCCTAAATGGTGGAAAGGTCATCAGGTAAATTATATACTTTATTTGTAATATAACATATTATTATAATTGTAAATATACTTTTTCCAGTATTGTATTGTAGAATTAATATAAAGAAATAATTATGACAAATAATAGTGCAAAAGAGGTGATTTATTTAATTTTTAATGGCATATTAAGTCATAATATTAATCCATTGCAAGTTATTGCAGCAATATGCAACGTTTCAAACCAAGTTATACTATGTTCGAAAGAATTTAATTTTTTTAAACGGCTGGTGAGGATTGTTCCTCTAAGACTGCTGCTTGAAGTTTTCATGCTTTTATACTTTTACCTGTTTATACAAACCTTAGCTCGATCAAAATAACAAATATTTTTTTCTTAAAGCGTCTTCAGTGACCATTCCATTTTTCAATTGTTCTAAAAATTATATGGGTACAGTTCGTAGTTTTACATCACATTTCGTTCTTCGGAACCGTGGCGCGTAGTTTTATTCCACCAGAGACGAACTCACTTATGAAATTTAAATTCCACGAGGGACGTAGTAGGGGGTTTGTTATACCATCTAGTGAGTATATCTGCAGGAGGAAGCACGGCGTCCAGTTGTGTCGGAGGCCTGAGTGTACTCGCAAATCTGGCGGCTCGTTTTAATTAGTTTGTCCTCCGCGCGTTTAAGACTGGGCGCGCTGGAGTAATCCCGGGGAATTACAGGGATACCGCGCGGAATAAAACAGCGCCCGAAGGGGTGAGGGGACCAAGACACTGCTCTTCTAGGACCCACGACCCCAGCCCCAGCCCCAGCCCCTGGCGGCATTTACATACCGGTACCTCACTCGCCACCTACCCCAGCCCACTCTTACTAATGCTTCCCAAATAAATTACGTTCACAGAGGTGGAGGATGCGGAGGAGGAGGAGATGCCAACACTATCAGACGGAACGTTAAAAATTTCAAATCACAAACTGAACACTTCAAAATTACTTTGGGATTAAATTTAAGTTTTAACATTTCGAAATTTTCCTAAAACTAAGAAAGTTAGAAACAGCAAGAGGTTGGGATATTGAGAAAGCTATATCGAAGCAAAAATACGCTCCAAGTATGTCTATAAAGTAAGGAAGCTTGATAATGGCATATAGAGAAACTGGCGTTATGTTTAGCAACAAATTAATATTAAAAGTACTTTGATTTCCTCACTTATATTTATTTTGCTTCCTTAATTATCCGAATTTAATGAAACTATATTTGCACGAATTTCATTTTCCTGATACGCAGATCTTACACAGCTTAATTCAGTTTGTATTTTCACAATGCGTTCTTGTATGACGGTATTTTTTTCCACATTAAGGCTTAATAATATAATTTCAAAAATAATTTAACGTCTTATGATATAAATTTGTTGTATGAATACTAAAAATTGATTTCAATAAAATTGAGTGAAATGAGTTAGGAAAAATTAATATTTTAGTAAAGAGATTTAAGTTTATTATTAAAGTCATTTTAGAAACTATTAGGACGCCTTTTATAATATTATTAATAGTTAAATTTTAGTAGAAGTGATGAACACAGTTTTATAGGGCTACTGGAATGTCTTATTCCCGTATTTTATATTATTTTTATTATATATACATATATTGTTATCTGTATTTTGTAATTTATACGATTAAGGTAAGTTGATTTGGTATTTTAGTACTTTATTCAACAAGAATACAAATTTGTTTTAATTTATTTTCAATTTAATGAAATCTTTCTCCCAAGATCAGATTTTAGAAATTGTCAGAATTTGATTCGTAATGTTTTACATTAAATCTAACATCCCTGCAAATAACGTAGAAAATGATAATATGAAAATATGGATAGCTTCATTGCTTTTAAATTAAAAAACCAGCAAAATTTGTCAAATATATATTTTAATAAAATAAAGGTATTAAAACATATCGAAAAAATAAAATTTTAGCGACGCATCCTTCTTTTCTGAATCTTAGTAACTTACAAATCACAATATAAGAAATGTGTGCCTTACATACAAAATCTATGCAAAAACTTTATAATTCCTCGGATTATTAAAATATTTGACAAATTTGACTGGTTTATTAATTTATAATTCAAGGGGATCGGCCTTGAATTAAGTAAAAAAACTGTATGTATTTTCTTTTATTATAATATTTGGCATTAATTTTATATGGTAATTATTTTTCACACACCATGTATTATTATGGACAGACAATTGATCTAATAAAATTAATAATATATTTTTTATATCACGTGATTATGCCTAGAATTTCATTTTGCTTCCTGAATAGCTCCTTATTTTGCCAATACTAGATACAAATATGAATTTTAGCTACGATGAAATAAATAAATTTTGAAATAGGCCTACTTTTGCACCGTTTATTAAATTTGAAACCTAATTAATACTGTAATCGTTAAAGATTGATCGTTGAGATTCTGTTTAGAGACAAATGTTGGAATCCTTCCTTGGCATGGGCAATCAAGGAGAGTTCTTCAAAGGCGCGCCTAATTGAGAGATTTGATGGATGAGCAGAGTTGCCAATTGCGAGCTTTCGATCAATCTAGGTGCACAACAATGGGATTACTCAGCGAATTAACGGTCGATATTAGAATTCATGGACGCGATAAACACCTCTGACCTTTCAATTGTTACGTGACGAGACCAACACCACTTAAACGCGATAATCATTAACAGTGTCCCCAAAACAGTAATACTGCTCTTATTGCGGAAATCAGTATACAGACAGATAGTAAGTAACTGCAGACGAAACTAAACACACTTCCCATGGTTATAACACTATTTTCTAGGGAAAAATAAGCATATTAGCGGATAAACGAAAATATATTCTCATTATGGATCCTAAGTAAATGAAAGTACTTGAGAATCATTAAAGCATTCTGAAAATTAATTTTATATTTTCGTTATGATGCTCACATCTATTACTCATTTAAGCTCATTAAGAAATTGATTAGCATAGAATCTAGCAATAATGTCAGTCAATTTCTTCAATGAGAAACGGATCTTGCTATATTATTATAGCCGTTCTGTGGTTCCATTTAAACCAAATTTCTTAATTTAGGTAAACATTACGATATATCTATTAGGTCCAAACTTATAAAAGGCCATAAAGATCCGTAAAACAAATCTGATCAACATAATTCTATTTGTAAAAGGCGTGGATTATGCTATATGAGGCAGACTTGAAAAAAGTACAACAAATTTTTGATGTCAAATTACAAGCATAATCTCGTAGATAAACATAGTTTAAAATTAAATATTATGTTTTACCCGGAAAATAATTCAGAACAATGAGAGTCTTAAATATACCATTCACATATTTGCCGGATGAAACAGATGGAGAAGAATTTGATAGATAAATTGATTCCAATAGTTTAATTCATACAGAAATCAAAAAAAGTATTACTAAGTTTTAATAGTCTGGTTTGGTGTACTTTTATTGAATTTTAGATGCCATGTCGTGTTTTAATGTTTCTTATTACGATACGTATTTTTAAATCAATCTTTGTTGATAGAAGCATGATAACTTGGATGCCGAATGGGTTCTACAATAAATAATGCTACTTGCTGCAGACTGTCACAAGGTTTCTGAATCATACATATAATTAATAACAGTCTTATTTTGTTTTTCGGAGATTAGATGTGTCCTGTTGAGAGATAAGAATTTCATAGTCTCATTAAAAGATCGAGGCCAAACAAAATAATTTCCCAGCTCACTATCAAATGGTATTATCATGGTTAAATTACCGTGAAGAACGATATTTAACTCACCGCGGGGATGGTTGCTTTGAATGTATACTGTCAGATTTATCCGTTCCTTCGTATACACATGACAACCGTCTTTGAAAATATAATTTGGCAATCCGCGATTTATCCAAACAGGGAACTGATGAAGCTCCTTATACATTACAACTTAAATCTAGACCATTCTAAGAGAAACCAAATTATAAAAGGATTGCCATGTTTAGCACGTCCTTCATTATTCATTGGAATGAAACCTCTCGCAGACACGCCATGAATTTATCACACCGCAGTAATGGAGAAGGAATGAATTATTTAAAAAAATGGAATGAAGAAATGTGAAAGTCTGGGTGCTGTGTTCCCGGATATCAGATGGTGATTGGTCCATGATCCGTGCTACAGCCGGCGCAGGCGGCTTGTTACTGGACCCACACGGCCGGCACGTATCATTCTCCAAACCTTTCACACCTAAGAACCGTGTGTGTTTTCCGCTCTTCGGGAGCATTTAAAAAAATACATAATACTAGACCCGTTACAGCCGTGGCTATTGGACGTCCCTACTACCATTATAGTTTCCGCTCAATGCAGGACACAAAACTGACTTACAAAGGTGAGGTCAAAACGACATAATAATCGCGTTAATTATCAGGGACGTGTCTTTTAACACACGTCGACGTCCCTTCTCAATTTACTGTATCCACCGTAGTGACAGACGTGCTAACAGTTCAATTAACAAAATATTTACAAAATGCAAAATAAACCTTGTCACGCAACGCAAAACTCAGGAGCTTATGTCCTGAGATAGAGAAATAATTAAAATGAAAGTTTGGCTATAGTGGTACAATTTATGAATCTACCATCAGTAGAGTAATAAATACATATTTTTAAGAAAAAAAATGATATACGTTCAATTTTTCTGTAACATCCACAACAATTTATAAGTTCAAGACAACTGCGTCGCGTCGTCCATTTAGTTTGTGAAAGTTATTGTAATAATTTTTAGACCATTTTCTCGCGAATAGAGACGTCTGCCTACAGGAATCTCCGGAAATGTAGACAATTGCGCTGGGAAAACGATCGTGAAAGTAGAGAGTACGATAATTTTAGCTGACGTGGAGACGAGGGAAGCATATATTTATCCGCAGCTCGATGCATTTCGTGCTGATTGACGCATTTGGGAGGTGGAGATGTTCACAGCAAGCGCGATAGCGCAAAGCTCGCGGCAAACACAGGCCGGGATTACCCCGAGTAAATAACACCCCCGCCCCGCCCCTCCCCAGCCACCCACACGACAGGCCCGTCGTGCTGATGGTGCTGCAGAGGCTCACTCTCTTTCCAATAAAGTGCGATAATGAGCAAAGTCATGCGCGGAAAACTATCACATTCCACGTAGCATTCGAACACGTTGGCGTCTCTAAATCAATCACACGAAGAAACAGAGAATTCAGCTATAAATCAGGGGGGAAAGGGGGGAGAGAAAATGGACAAACTAAGGATTTCAATAACGCCCAAGAGATCGTAGGATAGGTAGAATACAGAAATTGTATACACAAATACTGTGACACAGAATTGAGTAAACATGAAGACGTTTCTATTAAAATTACCGAAAAAGTATCATTGTTCATTTCTGAAAAAAATTGTTTCCAAACCAAGTCCCGAAAAGCACTATATATTGACAATAAAATAAATTTATATATATAACCTCATTCATACAAAATTTTATTAGCGATTTACTTTAATTTTACGATCCAATATTTGTAGTCTAAATGAAAGTATATTGCGTATTTTAATTAGAACTAAATATACAGAAGTATACGGCGAATATAAAATGTAATACACAATTAATTTTTCATTTTTAATTTTACTAAACATATGCTTTAAAAATTGTGTTTTATAATACGTTTGCTTTACTTATGCGTTCCATTTAATAAATTATGCTACCGACGGATGTTTTACATACATGGATATAATTATTACATGTCTAATTATTCTTTATCAGCTCACGTAATGTGTTGATTACAAAAGAAGGTAGAAAGTATTCAAAATTATAGTATGAATGGAAGCCTTCATAGAAATAAAAATATTCTACAGTCTCTAGGATCTGAATTTTTGTTGCAAAAACTGGGAAACCGAACAAATACTGAAACAGGATGCTATTGTTTTTAATTTCAAGCATTCAGATACTTAAAATAAATGATAAGACGACCAATAAGTGAGAAAATAATTTAATTACTGTTTAATTAGTACGAATACAACGATTCATTCAACTTTGTCGACTTCAGGTAAATTATTCAATGGATGAACTATTTGCAATAAGTTGGATGAAACGATGTATTTGTATTAATTAAATAGTAATTAAATTATTTGCTGACTTATTGGCAGTCTTTTCATTTATTTACTTTAAACTTAAAGTCATAATTGTTGTTTGCGTTCAGAGATTTGTCAATTAAAATTAATTTATTGTGTATTGTTTTACACATTCACGAGTTCATTTCCGAATTTTATTTTTATTTCACAAAAACGTGAATAACAAAGTTAAGAATAGAAACTCTGTTTTCGTAATAGAAACTATAATACTCGGCCAGACGGTAGACAAACGTAGTACTTGAAAAGTGGGAACATTAGTAAATCAAAAGTGAGTAGCGTTGAGGACAGTTTAGCGGAGTGGAGTAGAGAAATGAATCAGATATACAGAGAATATGGAACTGCAAGGAAGGCAATGATTTGAAAGAAGAAAATACAGAATTTAAAAACGAGATCCTGTGAAGAAGAGCAAAGGGTATGCTCAATTTTAATAAAAAATATATTAAAAATTATTTTAAAGAAGAAAATATAGAAATTAAAAATAGGAAACAGAGGAGAGGAGCAAACTAAATGCTCAATTTCAGCAAAATCATTTAAAAAAATGATATTGAAAAAATACAGAGATTAAAAATGGAAAGCTGAGGATAGGAGCAAACGGTATTATTAACTATAATAAAAATATTTTTTAAATGATTGTAAAGAAGAAAATACAGAATTTGGAAATGGGAACATGAGAGGAGCAAACGGAATGCTCAGTTTTAATTAAAAAACATTTTAAAATGTTTTTATAGATGAAGATACATGAATTAAAAATTGAAAGCTGAGGAGAGGAAAACACTTAATGTGCAATTTTATTAAAAACATTTTTACAAACGATTTAAAAAATACATAAATTAAAAACGAGGAGAGGCTCTAATGCTATTCTCATTTTTAATAAAAAGATCATTGTCTTGTAGTAAGACAGAAATTAGGAAGAATAATTATGGTCTTATTATAATTTTTTTTCTGAAGCACGTGGTTCATAACAAACAGTCATGAAACAATAATTAAAAATAAACGGCTAAGTAATAACTATCGTTTTCCATGTGAATATGAAATTAAAAATCCAAATGGTTGAATAATACAAGTTACTTCAATTATCTGACGAAGAATTTGAGACTTGAGAGTCCCACACGTCAAAGTTTATCTTCTGCTTCTAATATTTATATTCAAAAGTACGACGTTGTAGTCATGGGCTAGAATATAGTGTGAAGTAAGATATTTCGTGATGTTTGTTGTTGCAAATTGAGGGAGATTAGTAAATATTTGGCAAGCACCTATTAATCGCCTTACATAATGCTTGAAATTAGAGTTTACTGTTTGCGGAGCCATAAAGAACGGAAAAAGCAAGTTTGCAGCAATTGCGCTGTTATCATCTTAAGTAACGTGTGAACTCGTACACTAAAACTGCGCTTCCAACTCACTTATTCCGTGACATATTTCAAAGAAAAAATTCATATGTAATAATTCAGAGAATTAATTATCTAATCTGTTGAGTAATATAAGAATATGATTTATTAACTGTTTGATATTCACTTGTATATTCTGTAAATTTAAGATCAATTTAAATATTAAAATACAAAAAATGATAGTTGGGTGCCATGGTTTACAAGTTTTAAGAATTTGAATTTTAATAATTAAAATTTCCTTATTATGTTGGGAGATATAATTTAGTTGACTTTCCAAAGTCTTTTGACACATTTACGCTCTTCAACACGCGTCACTGTAAATTATTTTGATTGATGAACGTCACAGGTGTTACAATTTCAGAAATTAATATTTTTTGTGTACGAGACAATTTTGTAATAATATACTTAAATCATTTATACCTGAATTTCTACACCACATGTAGACTCAATTTCAGCGATTTATTCATTTATACATTCTTTAATGAATTTTTAGAGGTTCAATGAAAAATAAACAAATCCAACAAACCAGAGATAATAATGAAGATAACGTATGATAAGAACAGTCTCTGTTGTCTTCATGGCTGAGATGGCACGTGGGAAAGTAGCGCGTGTCCTAGCATTTTCGGTGATCACATTTTAAGAAGGATTCTCTAACGTATATGAGTAACAGCTTTTTCAGGAATCTGTTCCTAGTGTTCAATATTTTTCTCCATTCCTAGTTTCCTCACAACGCCTTCCTTCATATCAATCTGTTTCTTTCGAAAAGATTCACGTAACCTATTGTCGGTATTCTGTCCTTTCTCGTCTTGCATTTTACTCGCCGTGACGTAGATTCACACACGCACACACAAACAGAAACAAACAGATGGAAACGGGAGGCCCGCGTGTGCACTTGTTAGCTCGACTTTTTATTGCCCTGCTGTATATTTCGAGAGTTGCTTGCTAATTGTCTAGCTGAGTGTGGAATGAGTGATAAGAGCGTGATTTAGGACCTCGGGCCAAAAAGCACCACTATGTTAACGTTTCTTGCCCGTATTAAACAAGAATTACAGAGTAACCTTTCGCTCAACAAACATTTAAGTATTACCAAGATTTAGATTTATAGATTCCATTAGTCCTGCGCTAACGCAATGAGACAAGTAAGGAACAGCTACTTTACAGAATACGTTTCATATGAAGCGTACGAAAATTTAAAAAAGTGTAAAAAACTAGTTATAGGAAACAATACATAAATTAGAAAACATATCAAGAATTAAAGAATTCAGGTAGGAAGAAGTATTCAGTTAATAATATAGATATAATCTATCTAAAAAGTTATAAGTTGGTGCCTGGGTATTTGATGTGGCCATCCCCTCATTTTGGATTAACTAATTTAAAAAAATAGCTTTAATCAGCATTCATTAACGGGCTACCTAATATGTACCGTTATTTTTCTCGTGCAACCAGGTTGAACCAAATGGCGTCCGTTACCCTTTTTTATTTTCGTATGACGTCTTCATTTTCACTAGTATATATCCCATGTTTTATGTATGTTTTTTAAAGATTTATTGTATGAATTAATTGAACTCTATTCAGTTTTTATTACTCTTTCGATTGGTGTCGTTTATCATTTCCGAGTTGGTCACAAACAAAAGATTTTCGTGAAAACTGACCTGATCCTGATATGGCAACCACTCTTTGTTTCTCTCTTTACAAAAGTAGCCAATAAAAAACCAGAAAACGGACCAACCACGAACATTTAAAAAACAAAAACGTAGCAACTCACGAAGGAAAAAAGTTTGTACAGTAGTGTTTGTCGGAAGGAAGAGACACACAAAGTGTACTTATTTAAGATGGAGGATCCACCAATTTCTAGTAGGTGTGGCCACATACCCTAACGATAAAGCACATACTGTCACCCTCACTCAGATGATGCACTCCCAGGTGCTCACCAGATCAGAAAGGGTGAACTCGACCACTCGGAAACAGACTAAATATATGTTCACGTTCCTGGCTCTTAACAAGCTATCAGAAAAGATAGTGGTTAGAACACCCGGCTGGATATCGAGAGGTCCGGGGTTCCAGTCCCTGGTTTGGTCTGCATTTTTCCATTCTTGTTTTTCTTCTAAATTAGCTATAGGCTTTACGGAACTTCATTTGAAGCATTTCCACTTCCTTAGAAGGATTTTCTAAGTAAATACCTTTACCGGACCTAATTTTGAATATAAAATGATTATTAAAAAAGCTATCATGTTTACGCCAAGATTATTTAATCTTAGAAGAACTGCAGTAAGATACTAATAACGAAAATTAGAATTTAAATAACATGGATCAAGAGTATCTATGTCACGTTCATACGTTCCTTATATGGCTACTATGCTGACTTTTTGTAAATTTGTAAAACTATTTTTATGAAGATTGAAAAATATGTTTATGAGAGTCCATTAGTCTACCCCCACCATTTATAGAAATAATTTTTATTATTTTTCCAAAATGGCTGCAAGAGAAATTATTTAACCATAGCATGGGCATAACACGGATATCCACCTTAAAAGAAAATTTAAGACATTCATTAAAAAAATTGTTTATTATGTTGTTAGCCACTTTTCATCGACCATCATAGGAAGGAATGTTCTGCCGTTGCACTGGTCTGATTTCAGTCATAAACTTCTTAATTCTTCTGCTACACGGAAGACGCTTATTACTCTATCCCTGAGCTTATTAGCTGCACTGTGCCTAATTATTACTAGGCGAGTGGAGAGGGGTGGGGTGTGCGGACGTGGGAAAGTTTGCACAACCAGTTGCAGTTTAAAGTCAACACTCGTGGCTGAATGGAGCACGCGACGATGTTTTTGCAGCGGGCCTTTCGCACGGAGCACGGAGCAGTGACCCTTCACAGGATCAAGATCCTCAAGCCGACCCTCCCCGGTTCCCTTGCATTATCAATACGACACTATTCTTTTTTCGACGTTACACCTCGCTGAGGCCCAGATCCGCGTTATTACAACTGACGAAATGGTGAGCAGAAATCCTCGCCCTTTCGCGGCTCTTTCTACCTTTGACTAATTGTTGAGAAACACAGTTTACCTCACACTGTTCATACGTTGACCTCCGACAGCTACCGACGTCTGCTGACACGTTTATAAGACTGTACTATATATAATTATAAACAATTAATATTTTCAAAAAAACAAAATGAAAACGCCATAAAAGACAATGTCTTGAAATTAAAAAGCACAGACATGCCGAAAAATTACTGATAGAAAATAAACAATACAGTATTTAATTTTAAAATATTAGGGAGAGGGAATTAATTTTTACTGTAAAATAAATATAAAAATAATTCAACTTTAAAACAATAAAATGAGACAATTATAGCTACTTACAAAACGTCAGTCGCCCATGCTCTTTTACATTTATATATATAGAACAGGCGATGAAGAAAGTTAAAAATAAATTTGGAAAGGGAATGCAAGGAGAATAATTAAAAACCCTCACGTTTGCTGATGATATTGTGGTTTTAGGGGAGTCAGAAGAAAACTTGAAAATCATAACAAATGACATGAACGTGATCCTGGAAGAAGAGAACATGAGGATTAATACAGGGAAAACCAAGGAGATAGAGTGTAGTATCAGAAATAGTGGGATAACCAAGGGTGTTATTAGGAAGGGATATTTTGAAGGAAGTTAAAGAATTATGCTTTTTTAACAGCTAATAACGTGAAATGACCTGGTTAAAACTTGAGAATATCAAAATAAGAAGGATGTTCGAATTTAACTTCTAGCCAAGAACAGAAGTTGCTCAGGCCAAAAGGGAGGTGACTCAGGATATATCCATCGTCGACTCTTCTTCAGCGACCGAAGAAAGGAATATAGAAATAGATGATAGGAAAGGATAGGTACGTTAGGGTCTTCTGCCAAGCTGTCCGAACCTGAACGGAATCAAATTCGCTAGAATGGGATGTAGTTTAATCTATAAGTTTTAAGAATACTGATCTGAAGAGAGCCCAGGACCCTAGCCATGTTTCCGGAATTTAGACTGAAGACATTAGAGCTCTGTTAAGCTTCGGTGGAGAGCCCTCTGCGCTCTGTCAGAGAAATAAAGTAAGAGAAAAACAAATCACGAGTTAGAATTTAGTCACGTGCGGACCTGAGGGTTAAATCCGACTTTATACAAGTGCATTTGTGTAACCGAAAACTACCTTGCTTCTGCACATGTCATCACGAAACAAGACGCCTTTGTTGTTTATTAAGGCGAAACTCTCAGCCAACCACATCCCGCCATCTGTCTAACAGAAGCTTGGATATGTGAAGTTAATAATGCGAAAAAAATATTGGTAACCATATGACAAAGTAGAGTAGGATAGCATAGGCAAGAAACGCTTTCGCAAAACAGAGGAATCTTCTTATGACTAATGTAATCAAGAATATAAGGAAATCATTGCTAAAAATTGTTCGTATGAAGTGTGGCGTTATATGGGTGAGAAACGTGGACGATACGAGTCACGGGAAGGAATAGAATAGAAGCTTTCGAAATGTGGTGCCATAGGAGAGTGCTGAAAATCAGGTGGTGGATAGCGTAACTAACCAGGAATTTCTAAGCAGAATAAGAGAAGAGAGAACAATATGGAGGAATTAGACCAAGAGAAGGGATAGACTAATAGGCCATGTTTTTAAGACACAAAGGTCTTGTAAAATTAGTATATGTGATTTAATAAGTTGTGTTTTATATTTTGATAATCATAAATTTTGTTTAGCTCTATTTCCTTAATAGAGGATTAATAAATCTAAATTAAGACAAAAAATGAAGATAATTTAGTAGTTATGGAGGTTCATTACGTGACGTCTTTACTTATTATCGTGTAAATGACGCGAGGAAGAATCGTATGGATGATTGAACTGCAATGTTACCTATAGGTGTTTCTAAATGTCCAGCATCCAATTTTTAAATGACGTGAGTCACCGTGAGTATTCCCCGAGATTGCGATTCGAAATGAATTATTCGCATTGCTGGTCGCCTATTAGCTGGGGCGAATGGTCTCTGACGCCAGCTAATTACTCAGGGCTGAAAACCTAATTTCTTAACGCATTGCTGCGAGCACAGAGCGCCGGGTTTATCCGTGGGCTTAGAGCCTAATACTGCGGGAGTAGTGCCTATATCCCTCGGTGGTTAGCACGCCTCCTATGGCTCAAACCCAAGCGGTTGGCGACTGGGAATCGGAAATAAACAGCTCGGCACTTGCAAACAATTACCCAAACACGATTTGGATTCTCCAAATCTTTCGCTTCTGCGGTGGGGAAAAAAAAATCGTGTTCTTCAAGAGTCATTCTTCAGGAATCACGATAACGACCTGATACAGCAAGACAGGTTAAACAACAATTATGGTCTCGAATTTTAATTCAGCTAAAGGCATGAATACATAAAGGGGAAATTATTTAATTTTATGATTAAAGAGAGACCCAGAAAATGCGTGCTGGAGAGTCACAACGTTCCCTTTCTCTACCCATAATACAGTTCTAATTTTGTGTGGGTTTCCTGTGAATAATAATAACAATACTAGCGTCTAAATTTATGATTTTTAAATCAATTATACAACCTGAGTTTTACTCTGTACAGGAGTCTCTTAATCGTTCCTCAAATAGTTGAAATTAATGTTTCTGCAAAAGTGTTGAATCTGTTGCTTTCTAATATTACCTATTACAGAACTTTTAAAACTTTCTGTAAGTAGTCTTCTCTGCTCTTTTATTTGTTTGTTTCATATATTGCCTGGAGCTACTAAGAATTGTCAGATATGTCGTCGTGCAGCTCCAAGAAGTGAATTCTCCATTCCTTACGCGTGTGTTTGTGCTGTCTAGTGTGCGTGTAGTGTTTTAATTATTATACATCATATTATACATCTTATTTATCTTAGTAATTTATTTGATGACTATTTTTGGTTAATTATCTACTTTATTTTATTTTTAAAAGTATTTATTATTTGTAAAGTGTGACGTTTCCTATTTCCTCAACCGAGATCTCATGGAAACCTAATTAATTATAAATCTAATTCTATGAGAACCAATTCTTAACAAAGAATACCTGGACTTTCGACTCTTCTTTACGCTGACTCAAAGAAACATTTAATAATAGAATGAACAGCAAAGCATAAATGTAAAACCACAATTAAATACAAAAAAAATAAGTATATACAATTTGTTAAGATTTCAGTGTCAATGTCGATATTGTACGATTTTAATATACTACTTTTCTGAATTATTCTTTTACAGTAATAAGTTTCTCCGTATAATATTGAGGCATTTCCAAAATCAAAATTGTAATTAAATATTAAGTATCGTATTGAGGTTTTAGTTGTTGATTAGACCTTTGTATCCCTTAAAAAATAATTGAAGGCTCAATAACAGAAATATGTAGCCTCTTAAATAAATATTAGATTACAGGACAAAATGGTAAAACAATGAAATCGGTATCTGTATTTTTCGTGTAAATGATACAAAGATGTTGGTGGTTGGTCGATAATATATTTTTAACATAATAAAGATTTTCAAAAGTGATAAAGTTATACTTGATACAACTAATTTTTCTGTTCAACACCCCGCAGGTATAATTGTGGCCAAACTTAGACAATAACTTACTTAATAAATTAAAAAAATCACAACGTTTACTGCACTATTTTCGTGGATCCCTTAAAGCCTGTTACATTTAAGTACTCCATTAACTAAATTGTATTCTATTTCTCGTTTTTGAGTAATTGGATAATCAGACAATAAAATCAGAAAACGGCTTTAAAAGGATAGTTTGCCGTACCAATTATACTTAAGACTATTATTGTGAATGGAAATAGAGCCTTATAAATAACTAAAAGAATGATTTCGTTCACCATCGTAAGTGACCTGTAAATGATGATTATAACTATTGAACAACGTCAATATTTCATTCATACAGTTATAGGGAATAAGAAAAAAATATTATCAACAACTCTCTGATAAGTAACTGCTTTCTTACGAAGCTTCGCGGTACATTTCTCCGATACCTAATATCATTTGGGCCGTAACCGTCACGGGAGATTATCTGCAACAACAAAATCCTTCATTTAATAATTATTTCGACAGAGGGAGTCATGAATTACTAAATTTTATGCCCGATGATTTCTTAAAAGGGAGACGAAACGTAGTATTTAAATTAATTAAAAAGAATAAAATTAACTGTTGACATAGATAAATAATTGCATGAAGAAGTTTGCAACCAAGAATAGCCTACAACTTCCCGGAGGAGCCAGCAGACAGGTGAAGGAGATAAATTCTTTCTTCCACCAATACGGAAATTGGTAACAGATTTGGATGGTGATACTAAGACTAGTTTTCCATAAATTAGGGTGAAATGTAAGAAAAATGAGAGAAAGAGGAGAGACACGTTTGGTTTAGAAGTGACGAAGCAAGGATCGGGGAAGACGGAGAGAGGAGCACATGGTCCAATGAATCGGACTTTGCTTCCAGCTTTTTGGCAGAAATCCTGTTCTGGTAAGCCGTCAGAAGCGTTTTTTCCTGGGGTTTTTGCGAAGTTAAGTTTGTTATTTTTTTTATATACCAAATTTCCGTCTGAGGTTCCATAACGAAACACGGTTACCTGGGGGTAGAATCTCATGTTTGAGCAGTCGGAAATATATTTTTTAACTTAACACATTTATTTATTATGCAATTTCTTTTTATATCTTTTCTGAATGAACGTAGAATAGTTAATTTTTAATTTTAATGTGTAAGCACGTTGCATGCTACATTAAGTTGTATCTGAGTACGAACTCCGGTTGGGTATCTCAAATCGATTATGTGCCTAAGGAAACGTTGAAGTTGACACATTTAGTTACGTGAATTTGAAAAATAGAAACCTCCTAAACACGTGATCATGCGCATAAGTACGTTCAGAAATATCAGATTCAAGCTCTAGAAAAAATGCGGAGAGAGATTTGTCAGTGTTCTCGTTAAATACTCGTCAGTTTCCGCAGGAATTTTGACTTCGTATTTCTAAGATTTCAAACATGAATATTCAAGTTCTTCTCGTCAACGACGGAGCTCGCATTACAAATTTCCCAGTTTACACTAATAAAACCAAGAGTACCGGATAAACAACCCCAAAATTCTACAAAGACCAGGTAGGACGGATTCGCAACGCAATGTCGAGGCGCTTATTTTGCGTATCAAACGAGCATGATGAAGCGTCACTTTCGAATACATCGGTCAACACAAACCCGAGCTGATGAGGTTAAATTTTTCATCAGGCGAGTGCAATCGCAGGCCGCAATCCCCGTGACATCTGGCGCCCACAAAGAGAGGCATGCGAAGCGCTAATTTCGCAGTCCCGTCAGCGGGATTTGAAGCGAGGCCTGTGCCACAGAGATGTCGCTGCCCCTGGGATTACGTCCGAATTAGCTCCTCATCAGTCAGACGACCTGCTTTCATCTAGCTACGGCGAATAATTGCGCCTTATCGGATCACCTTACCTGTCGGAGACCGCATCCCGCATCCCGCCTCATCTGTCGCCATCTTTCAGCCTCTTCACAGGACTTTTCAAAAACAACCTACGCTCCCCTTTTATAAATAATACATTATTAAAACATAACACCTAAATCACATTTCAATTTTACTGTATCACATAGATAGAAGTAATAATTACCAGATATAATATAAGCACTTTTCGATCTGTCTAAATATCCTTAACTTAATTTGTACAGCTGAGAGATGAAATTGGTAGAGTTTATCCTGTCTGGTTTTAAGAAAAATTAGATGAACTGAGAATGGCACAGAATATTTATCAATTAATGTACATCAGAAAGAGAAAAGAATCATAAGACATCCAATTAAATATTAGTGAGGGGTTACATTACGCTACATTTGAATTTTACAAAATTATATCCGGGCAATAAAATTTAAAGGAGATTTAACTTACTTACGGCCAAGGTTCATGCAATAAATAAATAGATTATGTTTAAATATGTACGGAATATTTGGTCGGAACGTGAATTAAAAATTGTATTTATTCTCGTATTATTTTCAATGATTTGTTTCCGTTAAAAGTAAAGTTTCATAAACACCCCAAATATTTATCATTTTTTCTTAAGTAATTTTTACAATAAATTTATTAAACGTTTTGGTATAAATTATAATTGAGATATAATATATGTATTAGAACAAGAAAATATTTAGTCTTCGTGAGAATGAGTTATAAATAAAAAGTATGGGTTTGACAGAATCCCTTTAACGCAAGTAAAAAATTGAAAGTAAATGAGTTTCTATTAAATATAGTTTATCTATAATAAAAAATTAATGTATTTATATTGTATTATAATCCTCCTTATATAATTTTACATCAAAAATTCAAAATTGACGTAGAAAGAATATACAGAGTAACCACAATCGTAAATCCTCCATACATTTCAAAATAATATTTTTCTTTAATAACAACGCATTTACCAATGCGCAGAAAAAAAACCTTGAGTTTGCCAAAAAAACTTTGTAGTTTAGATCACGTGAGATAAAGAAGCTGACGATTTTTCGCAGTTGGGAAAGCGTCGTAAAAAGGCGACGGAAACAGGCTCACAAGGCTGTGTTTTCTTTACTTTATGAATTTTGCTATTTGTTGGGTTATTTTGGACAATAATAGTAATAAACGAAGGAAAATGGGGGCAAAACGCTTAGTTTTTGGAGACTGGGTGCAAAGAAAGCAGAAGCAGCCGTCTCAAAGAAGGGAAACATTCCCCGCAATTTCTCCTTTGTTACATTTCTTATGAAATGGATATCAACTTATGTATTTATTTATTCTTAATTATTCATAAAAAGAGATTTATAAAATAATTTGATAAAAAAGATGATAAAATAATTACTTAGCAATAAAACGGTGATTCGTACTAGGCAAATAGAGAAAGTTTTACGAAATAAAAATTGTAATTTAAAAACAATTTAATGTATCCATATTTTTACATAATTTAACACATTTATATAACATTATCGCTACACTATTATTATCTCTGTCTATTTAACCGAGTATATAAATTATCCATATTTGTTTTGTTGAATTAAAATATTTACAATAACGCTGTGCGCATTTCCGAGACATTATTTCTCAGCAGCAATGGAATGTAAACTCTTTGTACACCAAAAGCAACGAAAACAATTTACGTAAATGATATCGATATAAAAATTGTCTAATGATACAGTAAAAGTATTTATCCAATTTTCTGCGAAATTTTATTTTCTCCATCTTGATTTATATTTAATATAAATAAGCCGTACCTATTTATTTTGATTTGACACTGAAATTTTAATGTTTGAGGTAGTGCGTTAAATCATTTCCCTCAATATAATGAATCCAGCAATATTAAGAGTTTTTATTATGTTCGTAGCGAACAAAATTTTATAATGAAAAATGTAAGGGGGAAAATTAAAAAGCACCATGTTCTCCAATCCAAAGAAAAAGATATATAAATTAATATGTATTATTTCCTTGTTATTAAATGTGCAACTGAAACAATTGAAAATAAAATTCTAAATCATAAGTATTTGAATTAACAAACATTAAGATATTATTCATACAGATTTACAATTTTGGTTGGGAAGGACGTATGACGTCACTCGTTCTACTAAACTCGTCTTTAACCTACATAAACATGCGACTAAAATAATGGAAAATAAAACACTAAACTGTAAATATTTAAATTAATAAACAAGGAGGGATATATTCTTGATATAAATATACAAGTTTGGTCGGGGAGGAGGTATGACGTCACTCGTTCAACTAAACTCGTCTTTAACCAACATTTTTAATACCCCTTACCTTCGCTAATAATTCGAATTCATGTAACTGTAATGAGGTAAAATTATGACGTCACTCACATCACTAACAGTCCTCATATCTACGACACCATATAATTCTTTTATGAAATCTAATTCGTCTATCTCGTTGTCTACGACACACAGTATTTCTACTTAACAAATTATAATACACGGACACTTGCTGACATTCTAGGTAAAAATGTCCCATTCTGTGCCAACGGTGTCACAAAATTATAGCAAATAGTTGTCCTCTTTTTAAGGAAACTTCCGGATTCACACATCAGCTTCAATTTTGGTACATACGCTGACTGGCAATCTTGTGGCCCAAATGTTGCTTCGTGACTCCTGGCTTTGTTGCTGGTTAGAGAAGAACCTTTTATATATATTCGAAACTGCAATTTGAAGTGAATTCCTCTTCGATTCCGATGGATCTGTCGCCGAGCAGCATCAGTCCTAGGAAGCTGAGGAACATTATACCGAGCATGAAGGCCGACAGAATGGCTGCCAAGAATGCGTTCAGGATCGGGTAGTACAGTAAAAACAGTTCCACAACCATACACGAAGCTATGACCATAGTAAGACCGCAAAGTCTCCCGTACAAGACCCAGTGCATGCAACACGGCATTATGCTCAGGAGCTTTTAAGAATTTTTCGCGTCATTGTCCCTTAGCACTGTATCAACTTTGTCTGAAAACATCGTATAACCAGAAATCGATTTAAAGAGTCACATTACTGTCCCTAGCAGAGACCACATTACAGTCAATTATAACGGATCTCACCGTCTCATCTTTGCCTCATTCTTCGACAACATTCAACACCAATCCAAGGATAAAGAAGAACGAATTAAGGTTAAAAAAATTATCTGACAAAGTTGAGAAAACAATTGATATAATTCATGGCGTTTTCTGTGAACTACAAAGAAGACTAATAACTTCAATGGTGTAGTGTCAGCGGGGTTCAAAGCTACAACATACTATACACACACATGTCCAAAGAAGCATCACAGATAATATTAAGCTTTATCGCATCAAAAACATTGGAATTGTCATTACAGATTTATAAAAGAAAATGTAAATACATAAATGTCGTCTGTATTTCCAAGAACAGGATTAAAGTGCACCAGTGATACCTGGTGGCCAAAATTTTTATTCTTTTCTATTGAGACATCGTATAGTTTTTGTATTTTAGTATAACCTATGCATTTCTAAATGTAGAATATTATAAATAGAATAAGTATCTACACCAACGTGACCGTGCATCAGTTACTCCTCATCAAAACCACAAACAGATAGTTGAAACTTAACGTTTAAATTTATTGAAATAATGTCAAGTTTTTATTGTGATTAATAATCATTTCGGCTACAACAATCATTTCAGAAAGAGCATGGCTCGGAAAATCTGCACAGAATATATTTATATAGCATTAATATTACGATTGTATTGATATAAAAATTTGGTAATATGTATATATATTTTTTTCTTACACTGCCTTCCATTCCCCTGTCGACGGAACTTCAATTTAAGCATCATCGACGTGATGTCTCACAGTACATTAATGAAGTCAAGAAAGCTCTGGAGAGTTAAAATAAGCACATCAAATTAAAAAAAAATAATAAAACTGTGAATTTTATTCTTCTGTAAGTAAAGAGATCCAAAAATACTCCCGTCACTAAATATACTCCACATTACATGGGAACAGTAATACTCAGGGAATCTAAAGAGATTAAAAACTATTCCCGGTAACATTCCAGAGTCTTCAATGTTACAAGTACCCTAAAACTGTTAAAATACTCTCGGTATTTTAATAGAGTTATTAAAACGCCCGGTACCCTAAGATAGTGAAAATTATTGTAGTTTGCGTTTGTCTTATTTCATGTATAAAACGTTTGGTAGGCATTGCTCCGCACTCTGGGGGCTGAAATACAATTTAAGCTGGATCTTGGATGTCAAAATTAAATTTTATAATTGTTCTGACTGTACCTCGAATAATGTAGGCGAACAATTACGGTGAAAATTGGTCAGAATTATAATTATTTATTTATTAAATTATAACACGACGTTTCGTTTCTTTGTTTGGAATTTCCTCAGGTGTGAAAAAATTTACAAAACATAATTTTAATTTAACTGACAAACATGCTTATTACTGGAGTACTCTCTTCTTCATTCTTTTGGGGGTTTCAGTTATTAAACGTTTCTGATATTTCTTTATATGATTTAGTAGTCATTTAATGAACGTTAGTGCATCAAGAGATATTTAAAATAAGAGTTGAATGTCGAACCAATTCATTTAACGTTTTTAATTACGTGTTAGAGGACAGAGTGCTGGGAAGTTGATTTTTTTCCTTGCTGACAGCTGCATTGTCGCTTCTTTGAGTCTCCGCCCAGGACAACAAGTTCGCTCACACCAGCAGCCTCTTTGAAATTCAAATGTGAAGCACTTCGGAGGGGTTGCGGGTTGGCGACCCAACGCACCGCGTCAGTTTATTTTTAATGTTATCATTGTTTCAATTGCACTCTCGGTGAAGAAAACCATATTGAAGGATAAGCCTTAGTGGGAAAAAAAAATTAAATGTAAAATTGAAATCGAGGGTCCCTCTGCAGTACCACTTGAACGCGCTTGTGGCAGCAGCAGCAGCAGCCACGTGGCGCCTTCATTGTCGCCATGCTAAAAACAACTCATTGGTGTAATCCGTTTCAATTGGATAAAGTTACAGAATAACAAAATGCAATTGGTGAGCTTGAGTAATTCATTCAGAATAAGGCAGTGGAAACAAGAATTGGAGGTCACTAACCATCAAAACTTCTTCATGCTTACTGAACATGTTGAAGATATTAAACTGTATATAATAGAGAAAATTATTAAAGAAAGAAGGCGTGGAAACATTTCTTAAAATTAAACAGCGCCGTTTATCACCCTCATGAAGCTTGTTACCACCCGAACAAGAATGACGTGGAGAAATGTAAAAACAAGATTTGTATCTGGGTAAGAGAATGAAAATTTTTTTAAGGAATTCTCAAATGCAGAATAGCGTAAGTTAGTTATAGCAGAAAATATGCATGTCTCCAATATTGAAATTTGGTTGAGGGAAATGTATTTAAAAAATAATTATCATTTGACTTTCGACGAATGAGTACGAAAGAAATAAGGTCCATGGTGACAAGAAAATCGAGTCTAGAATTTAAGAAAAACCTGGCAGTGCTAAATCTGGACCAGGGGGTTGAATGGATAAGAAACACGAACATCTAGGTATAAATAGAAGAAGTACATGGAAAGTTTTGAAATGTGATATTTTAAAAGAATGGAAAATATTAAGTGGACAGAAATTGTAAAGCATAAAGGGGTTCTAATAATAGTAAACGGAATCAAATTCATATGTTCTGTTTTTAAGAGAGAGAGAAACTGGACCGAAAACAGCTTAATAAGAAATTATTTAATACAAATCAAAAAAAGAATAAGAATTCAGCTGCTAGGCAACTTTGGTGATGCACAAAAAAACCAAGATGATGCAGGAAATTTACAGGACATGCCAGTGGGGAGAAGAAAACACATCTGGGAACATTTGGTTAAATACCATCAAGTCTTCAAACATTGTATGGGTCTTCTAATTATAGTTCCCTAGCTACAAAAACAGCGCTGCTTGAAACCGCTAAAATTTTATGACGATAATTTGACTCTAAACCGCACCATGATTGTCATTAATTTACTTATTATTTTTTGAATAATTATCTAGACTTATCACAAGATTGTATGTTGATACATCATGAGTGGAATTCTGCCCAGAGAACGCTCGGACTCCGCCTAAAGTAAGTGTTTGGGTTACGAATACACATGTCGTCAAGGATGACGATAGCCATATTCGTCGGCAGAAGGTCATTATTTATTTTTCTACAGATAACACATCAAGGGCGTATTTATTTTGTGTGACGTGACAAAATTTTCTTAACTGCCTCCAGAAATATATTTAATAGATTTGAATGAAAGAAGATTCGAGAATGTTTAAGTTTATTCGGACAGATGAAATAAGGAATGAGAAATGTTTAAAAAGTTTTGGCACGACGGAATGTGTAGGAAGGAGACGAGACAATGTACTGAAACATTCAAGTTTAGTTAACTCGGAGTTGGAAGATGCACGAAATAATTTTCAGTGTTGGATAAAGTGAACTTGGACCTCTGCATTTTTATAATTGGCTGTATGTAATATACTAAACTTTCTCAGATTAATACCGTATTTAATTTGAACGTGCTCCTTCCGCTTCCAGAAATGTGGAGGGAAATGTTAATAACTATTTGCCCAGAGATTCATTTCGCGTAGGTAAGAACCGTAAAATCTAATTTTTCCTGCCTCCCGTTTAATGTGAAATGAAATTGGACGTGATCTTGGCGAGGATTGGTGTCCGTGTCTTGGAGTTGTCCGCTGCGTGACGCGGCTGTGGGCCGTCGGCTTTGACGCGTGATCCGCAGGATTGCCCTGCAATTAGAGCCCGTAATTGTTTGCCCTGCTCCTAATCCACGCCCGGGGACACGGGAAACTCCGCATGCAGCAGCACCACTTTAAAACCACCACCTTTAAAATTGAATCTCCGGGTTAGCTTCTACGGACCCCGGGAAAACCTTGCCATCAGCCCTGGTCCTCGATTTGATTGATTTCGGTTAAAGCTCGTCTCCAAGTATTTCCAACAAGAAATAATTATTAACGTGGAAATGTACTATTGCCACAAGTCATACAACTGGTTCCTGCAATCTCATTCGACAGTCTGAAGATTAAATCTGCGCACGAGGCAAGCAGCGTCATTTTGGAAACGGAACCATGATTGCGTGTGTCAAATTATGGGATACTTTATCATACGCAATAACAAAGTACAGTAGTAGAGGATTTTGTTATTCGGTGTATACTATATGTATATATAATATGAAGGGTCTCATTTTGGGACCCTCTTACCATTTAAATATCTCACAGTGCCATTCATTAGTATGTTAAAAGTTACAGATCCTCTATCTTTGTAACAGATAATACACGTAGCCAAAGAAAACGAACAAAAAATTATTTTTAACCAATTCAAACTGTGGATTATGAGAATATCTTAAATGTTTAATCTGATGTAGAATTACCGCCTTTTGGTGGTTTCGGATCATGCCAGATGAATGATGCGAAGTCTGTACTCCCTTTTATGGGTAACATAAACCATCACCATGCAGAATATTCCAAAACTACAAGTGATAGAAAAACATATTTTTAAAACCTGGAGGTCGTTGCTCTAACAAATGGTGGTAAGGTTGATCATATGTGCCTGACTGTTTCCGTTTCTAAAGAGACCGAAAGGAGAGAGACAGCCAAAATTTAACACTTCATGTAGTACAATTTTTAATAAAATTGAGTTTTTTTGAATTGTTTCTCAATTTAAATTATTTTAAAATTACTTTCATCGACTGCATTCTTTTATAAAAATTAAAACCTTTATTTAGTCACTATTATTTTATACCAATTAAAAATTTTAAGTTAATATACTATGAAATAAGTCAACGCATAATCATGATTATTATAGATAGATTTATAGTATTTCACCTGGAAGCTGTGTTTAAAATACATAAAATTAAGGTACAGAAGTAATTCAAAGCAACACAAAGTAATACATGACTAGGAGGAGGAGAAAAAGAATACATATTACTCCATTTCCCGTATAATACTGTAAATATTAAAACTAATAACTGTTACTGGTTTCTGAACCTTTTTTCTTTGCCCTGCACTTCATTTCACTACAATGACTTATATTCGATTTTAATACAAATAAACGTACTTTTTTTCCTGCTTCAATCTATGAATTTTTTTAATGAAATCCGTTTAGTCTTTAACCATTATCGAATATAGATATGTAGGAACATTTAAGTTAAATATCCTTTTTCTAATTACTCAAATTTTCTTTCGGAGTCTATTCGAGACAAGCATACGGACAGACAGTCAGAGTCAGACAGACACTTCAATTTTATTTATTGGTATAGATTTACATTGAAATTTTTTATGTCGTGGAAGCACACCAGGTGAAATGACGACAATCAAGAGGCGCAATTGGGACCAACACATTCTGTTCAGAAAGATCGATATATGTATTCCTCAAGCACTTACTTTTACAAATCTCCAATTTTTATCTCATCTTTCGTGTCGTTTTTTGTAATAAATCCGCTTGACATTCTTTCGATTGCATGGTTGAATGAGGATATGAAAACATAATTGCTCACGTGATGATGGAGCATTAATGTAGTTTCTGAAAGCAAACCAGTCGTAATAAATACGAATTTCGGACTGACAGTTACGGGAAGCAATAAATAATATACGCTGAAACGTGCAAAGTCCGACTGGTCCATATTGGATGCGTAATCTCTGTGTTTTTGACGGGAGGCAATGCCCTAGAAAGAGCTGCCAAGATATTGACAGCTCGTCTCCCTCACATAATCCCGGCCCGTCTCAACGCAAACGCGAAAAATAATAATAATCTACATTCACCAAATATCAAATAAATGACGAGGAGTGTCAAAAAAATTGTTCCCAAAAAATTAAATTGAGGCCGCAGGATTTAGGAGGGTTTTCGGCGGACTTAGCGTTCCTTCGAGCGAGGTTTATCAGGCACGCGCATACGCCGACCCGACGATACGTGGGTGTGGGTGTGTGATACGAGAACTGCTCTCTCCAGGGATCCTGCCTGCCTGCCAGCCTCTAACCAACCGTGGAGGCACAACTCACACGCTCCTAAAATATATTCAATATTAGACATTTTGTTGATTACTTTTACAATGACCTCAAGCGTGTTAAAGGACTTACAAGGGCTGCGACTAAACTCGTTAAACAATGGAACGTATTTATGTGGGGGACAAAGTTATAGTCACAAGCACACTAACGATTAGATCAGCAGTTGGGCATCCGAACCCAGAGCTTGTCCTAGTCATGGTAGATGACTACATACGGCGGCAAAATCGCCTGCGATACAGAACAAAAAAGAAAAAGATGTCTCAACGCTTTGGAAATTAATGACGTAATTGGCCAGGATTAATATTTTTAACAAAGAAGGAGTGTCCATTTGGAGAAAACTGGGTCATTACTTTCAGAATTTTACTCCGGTTGTTCATAATTGTTGCTACGGGCAAAATAACCTTTCCTAATATAAAGTCATAAATGGTTATTTAAGAACAATATATACTCAAAACTTCTTGATGGATTATCCATTTTTGTCCCTGAACATGAAGCCAGTAATAAATAAGACCCGGAAGGCATTATTCGCGATTTTGCAGAAAATAAACTTCGAAAATTGTTTCAATTTTACTAAATACTTTTTACATTATTTAACTAGGTTTATTTCTTGTTTTTTAATGAATATTTAAATTCTCTCTGAAAATACTGGGTTCTATTTTTAGATTATGGGCTAATTACTCATAAAAATATATTTAGTCACTCCTCCTATTCTGTAAAGGAATTAGAACTTGATTGCACGACAGAAACCAGAATATAAATAGTTAACATAAACAACTAGATATAATAATATAAATTTAGGTAAAATTATTTGACTTTTCGAAGCATTGCTTCATGGAACGATCCACGGAATATGACAATTATGTGATGTTAATACATAATTTTCTGTATTAGTCTCATTGTCTCAATTCAATTACGTCATTTTCAATTTAACGTAATTTTTAAAATTAATTTAAGCTCGGGATGCGGTGTATTTAGGGTTGCCTACGGCGGCAAAAAGCGCTAGGGCCATAATTACCGACGCAGAAGTTATCTATTTAATCACTGAAAAGTTTTTACGGATCCATCGTAGAGCAGTTAATTAATAGAAAGATTTTGGAAGGACAAATATTTTCGGTGCTAAATAATATTAAGATAAGAAGGGTTTGATATTTAAATTATTTAGATTTTCTTTTTCATATCACAATATGAATATGAATTAACATAAAGGTTTTATCTTTGTAGGAAAATAAGTAGAAAGGTAGGTTTTTTTATACAGATTTTTAACAAATGCATCGAAATCTGTGGTAAATAATTGCACTTTTTACTTGATGCTCAGTATTGAATGACGTTAGAGAATCGTCAAGTTACAATTGGCGGGACCCACCGTCAGTACTCTGTAAGGTATATATAATACCGAGTTTGGATTACTTCACTTCGCTGGAAGATGACGACAGTGCCTTACGTCGCGCTATTATTGCAGTTTGACCCAGGTGGAAACCCGAGAATGTTTCCTCCAACAATTACACCGGGATCTTTTTATTTATTTTTTGCTTTATTAATAACGAAAAGCTATTTATTTATAAAAAACTATATATATAATTTTTAATAAACAGAAAACTTCTTAAAATATATAATTTTGCAGATTAAAGAATTGTGACAGGTATGAAGTATAACAAGAGATAATGTGAAAGAATGGGTCCTTTACACCTTGACGCGCGGAGTAATACGAAAAGCTGAGGAAAATACAGGAAGGGAAAAATTAGAATAATATACAGCGAATTTTGTAGTGAAGCTGAATGACAAAATAGAATAAATGATATAAATCTAATTTTACTATGAAACTAGCCTTCAGTCTGCTAGTTTCTAAAATTATAATCTATGCTGATTTCTCATCGAAGAAATTAATGATGACGAAGTTCCTTCTGCGTCATCTCTTCTGCTTCATGTTGTTTTTTTTTACGTAAATTCACCTTACTTGCTTTTATGTAAAAATCTCCCTCTACACTGTCAGTTTTTCGTACAATATCAAATGCATGCATCGTACTGTTCATTCTAGGCGAGGGATGAAGGTTTACATCTTAGTACTTCTGTTAATTTTCGGTTGGCACTTCACAACAGAAACTTCTAATTAAAAGTTCGCTATTTTTGCATTTGTTTAATACTGAAATCGAGGGACCAAGAAGAATGATCCACGTATTAGGATTATGAACGTACGAATCAGCAACGCAGACCTACATAAACTAGGGAAAAGCCGTGAACGCATGTTGAACTTAATTTATCAAGTGTTCCCGTAACGACGGGGTGATTGCAAGATTCTCTTTTTATTGAGTTCGGTAATTAACGCGGTGTGAGTCAGCGGCGCTGTCCTGTCAGGAGCATCTGCGGGATTCCGAGGCGCGATTTTTAGGAGGCGCGTCCACTTTTCAGCGCCGTCTGAGCGTGCATGATGGGTGGGCTTCGGCTCAATGCGACCCTTCACGAGGGAGAAACGGAACACTTGCGTCACTGCAGCATCGCCTTCCAGCCCACAAGCAACAAGAACTACATCAATAGAGTGCGACGTCATCACAGAGGAAGGAATATTTTCACTGTGCGGATGTAAACTTGACAGGTGAAACTGTATCGGTATTAAAACAATACGAACAGAAGCAAGATCCAAAACTTAAACATTTGTTCTTTAATTATCAGAAATAAATAATAATAAAAATTTTGGTGTTCAGTTAAATCTAATGAGCATTTAGGTACATAAAAAATGAAATGCAATTCAAACAAAAACAAAAATAAATTTATGCTAAGATATACAATGTGTAATGAATTAATGCAAACAAGACGGCTGGCTTTTGTTCCTTCAACAAGCAATATTTCAGTTAATTATATTTTCGAAAAACAATTTTTAAATATAGCAAAAAATTGGATTTATAAATTAAACTATTTTTATTCAGTTTTAATGTTACAAAATAATATTTTATAAATTTATAAAAAAATTAGTCATTTGCTGTAGAATTTCAAGACTAAGAGACGTTTATATTATAGTAATATTTAGAATTATTATTCAATCCAGTAGTCCTGGTCGAGGAAATAGGATACATCAAATATAAAGTAACAAGAAATGAATACATTTTTATAATTAGAAAGTCGAAAGACAAAAAATTGGAGTTTATAAAAAAATGAGTAGAAATTTAACACTAAATATAATTATTAGTTAACATAATTATTAGCAATTTGATCCTATAGAAGTGCTACAGACGAAAGTACTCAATAACTAACTAAATTGTTTCTTAATTCCTCCATTTAATTTTTTTTGGGTTAACAGGCTACACGAAGGTGATCCTGAATCAGGCAACTCCCCTTTAATACCATAGCAAGGGACTAATTCTGGGATTTAGACATTTATCAAAATTGGTTTCAACTGTAAGTAAAATTGAGAAAAACGTATCCACTTCGTTAATTGAGTTCGAATCTTAACCCTATGTTATTACGATGACGTAGTGGTTAAAAAATGTAATGTAGTGATATGCGACACGCTTTCGTGTGATGTGGATATTACGTCTGACGTCAGGCTAAAATCATGTTTATGTTAATACTATGATATATTGGTCAATAATTATACAGAATAAAAAATTCTAGTCTCAGTCATCGGCTGCTTTTAAACCGGTTAATTTATGGTGACTTAACATACGTTTCTTCATATTTTAAATCTCTATCTCACAACGAAGCAGAAAGTTTTTTAGTTGTTAAGTTAACATTACAATTATTCCTGCCCATACATACTATAGGTTACAGTACCAAGCTAATTAGTTTTTAAACAGTGCCCTCGTAATGGATTGCTATTTCGCTTCCTGACTAATGTTATTGAGATATACATTCGGAAATTATAAATGAAGAACGGCTGCACGGATAATAAACCTGTAGGAGCAAAGATATTACACACCCGGAAGTCAGCGATGAATTGACTTCGGTCGTCATGGTAACGAAAATACCAAGTATTCGGCGCAATCAGTTATACAAATATGCTATGGAATCACACTAAATATAGCTATAATGGTGATCTTCAACACGCTATATCAAATAATTAAACACCTGTAATTACGAAAAATCGTTTACGTAATATATACATCTCCTCCAATACAGATGAATAATTCGACAATATATTGAGTTAATGGCTATGAATATTTGTCAGTCAGATAATAATTTTCCATCTTTGAAACAGAATGAACTTAAAATTGAGCAAATCCGTAGGTTAATTAATGCGGTAGGACTGGTAGTGAAAGTTATTTGGCCACTGTTGCTGTACGGGGGCACAACAAATGCTGCTGGGAGTGCAGCGGCAGCTCTGCTTGTTGTCATTAGCAACAGACATCTGCGCCGTGTAATTTTTTAAAGGTTAGCAGTGCAGGTCATCAATTACCCTGCTGTGGCACCAGGAACAGGTTGGAGTTTGCCGTGACTCAGAGAGTTTTGAGGGGCTCCAATCCCCAAGCGGCCATCCCTCATATGGAATATATTTACACTTAAACCATTGTGTACAGACATATCTTTTTTCATTTAATGTAAAACACGAATAAACGATTATGCTAATTTGAAAAGTCCTGATAACGTTGTGGACCGAAGCGTAAACCGAGAGCAGCCACAGGGAACTTCAAATTTAAGATAACGCGGAAATAGCATTTCATGTTACACAAGACATCTTAAAGATAACGATATTGGAACCTGAAACAACAAATATGTAATATCTTCTGGTACGAATTTGTGTATTTACTAGGCCTTCATGAGGTCGGAATCCGATATTATCGATGATATAGAATGAATTTGAAAGAATCACCAATAAAAATCCAATTAAAAATTTCGAGAAATGAAATGTTCTTCCTAAATTATTTATTGCGTTTTTTGTCCATTAATCCATGAAAATATTTCGCATTAGCACGTTCTAAGATAAAGGAGCTATAATCACGTGCTCGTAGAAAGGACTCATTACGTTGAAATATTAAAAAAACAATATGAGACTAAACATTCAAATAAAATATCTGTTTTCAGAAAAAGCGTACATTGAAAATTAAAATATTTGCATAAATGAAGGCTTTCATTTTTTTAATTTAAAAGAAATATTAATTTTATTTTAAAAATTTTCTCTGCACAAATTTAAATCAGTAAAATATATCATAAAATAGGATGGAATGTCAAAGACATTGGATCAAATTTGGGGAAATAATGAAATTAGAGACAAGGAAGGTATCAGTTCGTTTTGTAGGACAAAACCAACAAATAAAGCAGCGTTAAATACTTTGTAAACCCATTTATGGAAATAATTAAGATAATACGCCATATAAATCTTGGTGGAACGACTCATGTTCAGTAGCGTACAAGTTATATAAAAAAGCACTGAAAAAATATTACATTACATTCTCACTGGTAAATAATACATACATTTGCAACTGAAGAGCTTCTGAAAACGAAATGAAGCGACCTGTTGTTTTTTACTTCGTTGATATCTTCTACTTTTTATAAATATAAAAATATTTATACGGCTCAATAACAATTGATATCTGATAAATACAACTATTAGTCTCAGTTTAAGTTACTACTATTAAGTAAATTAGTATATGTATACGCCTGATTGTCCACATCGGGACAGATATATTTTGTATTAATTGAAGTTTATTTTTAATTTGTTTGGCTGTCCATTCCTCCAATGTATAGTCCATAGACAAAAATGAGATACATAAATTAAACTTACTAGCGTCGGAAATAGATTTTTTTAAACTTTCGTGTCTATAAATATATTATTCGGTTTTATTATTTTTTTCTTTCTTGAAAACCTGCAATAGAGTCAGAAACAGTGACATATCAACTATATGTCTGTTAAACTTGTCAAATATATGTTAAAATAAAATTTAAGAACAGATTTAATGAGGTTTTATGCCATCTTCCTCTCAGCTGTTACTGTGAAAACGCCTCCGGTAAGTTAATGACATAAAATTTCATTCCTTCTTGCAATTATGTTAATTGAGGAAAAAGACGAAGACTAAGACCAAAAAATTGCTTTAATAAACTGCTACAGTTTTTCTCTCGTTGGCATATAGGTGTAGATTTTTTTACAGCTTAACATTCCTTAACGATGTTGTTACTAAATACTTAACTCTAAATTAATTGGCCTATAAGTTTCTTTTAATATTATTTATTTGTGTCTTTTTGGATAACCATTCAAGATTTAGATTTAGATTTATTGTTGTTTCCATTAGTCCTCGATTGAGGAAATAGGATACGTCATACATTAAAAATGAACAAAATAAGGTTCATAATTAAAGACAAATAATCTTAAAATAAAATAATAAAAGAAAAAGTATATAGACAAAAGTCAATATAAACACAACGGACACACACTGGGAAACACAAACAAGCACACACTGAGGAAGACGGAATGGAGTTTTAATTACTTGGAGCTCTGCGACCAGGAAACTGTCCTTCCGTCGTAGCTCCAGGCAATACATGAAACAAACAAACAAAAGAGCAGAAAAAACAATAGGAATTTTAAAGATATGTGATGTGCTATTTTACAAGGCAGCTCATTCAACACTTTTTTGCAGGAACCTGGATTTTAAATACTAGAAGGACGATTAAGAAAATCTTGTACCGAGAAACGCACCATTTAAAAGAATAGTTTTACTCTGCTTCACGAAGCTTTTGTAGGTACTATTTTTAACCTCTGGCGGAAGGCTGTTGTATAAAATTATCCCGGTATTGTGAATACTTTTCTGGTGTAGAGCAAGGCGATGCTTGTCCGACCTTAGAGCTGAACTATTTCTGGTCGCGTATTCATGTAACTCGCCATTTGTTTGAAACAAATTAGTGTTCCGCTTTACAAGCATTAATATATCATAAATATATACGCTTGGTAAAGTAAGTATTTTCAAACTTTTGAAAAAGGTTTGCAACTCGATCTAGAATTCGTGCTAGAAAGTATTCTAATTGCACGCTTTTGCAACTTAAAAAAATTAAGGCTACTAACTTAATTGTCCTGTTACGCCGTTCATGTAGCAACGGATCTAATGTTACAGATTGATGAGCGTTGTGTGTGAGCTCACCCTTGACATACGAGTGGTCCTCCCTCAACGCCGCTGTTCCCATGGCAACGACTCCGCGACTGAGTAAGAGCCTCAGGCTTCCGTATTTCCCGCCAAGTCGCATTATCAGCGGACTCCTCGGCCTCCAGATAAATGGTTTTAGCCCTGTCGGCGTATTAAAGCCCGGGCTTACCTGCCAATGTCAACTGCCGATAATCAACTGATAGATTTACAGCCCACCCCTGTCAAGATGGCGCCTCGGTCTTGTTGCACGTAATTAATGGGCAGCGGTCGCAGCTGCAGGTGAAGGTCTACGATGTGCCACCTAGTCGGGATCCTAGACGAATATTGGCACGGTTCAGCTAATTACGCTCAATGTGGTCACAAAAGTGGCCTTAAAGCGGGCTTCGTCAGATTCATATTTTAACTACAACGGTCGAATAAGAGAATCTGTCCTTTCTCCATAACAGGACTAGAATCTTCACCATCAGACTATATAGTCATATAGAAGTCTAGTTTCTATAAATGTTGGTGCTACAACAATATTTTTTCAACTAATATCAAATTTGCATGTTGCATTGGGTTACTTCATCCGTCAATGCCATCGAGAAAATTATTTTAAAATGTTATCTTATTTTATGAACCGATAAGTATTTCGGACGAGACGAGGGCGAAGGCTGTCAGTCAGCAGTGAAAGTAATTTTGAAGCTCATCTTGTAATTTGAGGCTGTATCATCAACAGCTTATAGCGTAAACGCCAGATGGTACAAAGACTGTTTCAGGACAAGTACAAAGACCTGACAAACGATTAATTTGGCTAAGATAGTTACAATCATAAATATTATTGGGTTGGTGGAAAAATTCAGTAATTATAAAAATATTATTAACATAATTTTCTCAGTTGGAGATTTTCTGTCGACGTTCTACTTCAGTTAGGCAAGGTTTCACCAAGACTGTCGTCTGGTTTAGAATAATCTGATTGCACAGACAAGCAGTCCAGCTTCGTGGGAGTTTATTTTAATCGCTTCGCGTATTTTCCGTGTACAGTACAACTTTTCTTTAGACAATATAGGTGCCTCCTCCTAGTTGATACGATGATTTAACCTGATGGCATGTATGGCGGCTGAAGGCAGGTTAATCTAGCGTAATTGTAGTCATTTAGTCTGCGCATGGAATCTTGTATGCACCTTCACTGAAGAACCTGTCTTATTTTTCCTTCATCGTCTGGATGTATTGATACTCAATGTCGTAAGTCCTTAGTTATTATGTAGCCCAAGTGGCAGAATTCCTTATTATTGTAAATATTCTGTTTTATCGTCTATATTATTTTCTCGGCTCTGACAAATAATGTCTTTATATGAGCCTCCGATTCTGTGCCGTGAGATGATGGGATATATTTTTTGTATATCTATGTTTGTAGAGTGACAGAGATGGGGGAAGATATAACGAAGACAGAATAATGAAATGGTACAATTTTTAAGATAAAGCAGTGAGGTTATTTAATAGAAGTGTAGTAGTTGAAAGTAATTCGACAAATTGGACCTTTAAAACTGTTGAACAATAAGTTGGGTGTCGAGACTGTTGGCGCAGCTACCTGCAACACACTCAGCAAAAATCACTTGTATTTATTTCCTTAATTTATTCTTCATCGTATTAAGTTAAATATTCAAAGATTAAACATATTCCGTTTCGAAAAATTTTAAATTGCATACCAATTAAATTAAAAATAAATTAGACTTTCCACACTATTCAATTTCGTACATTGGGTTTGAGGTAACGTAACCCACATTTCCCGTCGTCCACTAAAATGTATGGATATTTTCAAGGGTGTCTAAATATTCCTGTCCCTCTGTTCGCCAGACACTTATTCACTAATTATGTAGATGGTAATAGATCAATTGCTGACATATACTTTTTAAGAGGTCCTGTAACTTCTCCACTGCAGCCTTTACCAATTTATGATGAAAAGGTCTTGTTTTTCTTTTCAATCATGTGGAGCAATACGAAAGGAACGAGGTCATATTTGTGGACTTTAGGGATTATTTTGGAGATAATATGGCTGACTAATGAAGAACATAACCGGCCTTCACGAAATTATAACTTTTTTCTCAAGAAGGCAAATACAATGTGACGAATAAAAAAAGATTATTTATACAAATGTGGAATCTGAATAAGAAATATAACAGACGAGAACAACCAAAAAAGATTTCACGATAAATTTCACAATGAACTGATTATCGACTAAAAATTATTTAAATACTAGTATTTATGTCCAGTAAAAGAAAATCGAAACATGTATCTCGGTATTCAGTCGTAAATTTTTAAGAATTGTAAATCAACTCGGAGAACAATGAATTTATCTCGCAGAGATTATATCTGGAGATTAGATTCATTTTGCAATTTCAGAACTACGGAAATCAAAATTTTCCATAGTAAAGATACGAGTTGTAAGGATAACGTAGATATAAAAATTTTTGTCATCCGACTTTGGTCAATCTAGGATTAAATATAACGCGATAGTGTAGAAATATAAATATGAAATAATTATGAAACACAATAAATGAAACACATAACTTTCTAAAATTTATTTAATATCTCACTACAATGTGAAGTAAAATACTGGGTTTTAACCAGTCACACCATTTAATGAACCAAAACTACATATTTATTTTGATTGCAAATTCTTTTATACAATTTTTAAGGAGCTTTCGGCATACGCCATAGTGATCAACAAATTTAAGAACACGACTTACTTAACATTACAGATTTTTGGGTAGATATTGGGTAGACAACAAAATTACTATTTTACTTACAACTAAGTAGTTTGCCTGGTGGCAGATACGTGAAATTTCAATAAACTGATTTACTATAAAAGAAATTAAAATAAGTAAATATAATTATTTTAAATCAATGAAGTCGACGTGTTGTCCGTATTTAAATTTATAAATAAGTTCATGAAAATAATATTATTCAAGGAACACTTTATGAAAAAGAAACTTTTTGGATATTTAAAAGCACTTACGCCAAGAAACCTTTCCCGTAGAATGTTTTATATAATATATTCTGTTACATTAACATCTTATAAAATATATCAAAATGAAACATGCACAAATATTAAACTTAAAAATCTCCTCTTTTTAAACCCTTAACATTTCATTGGAATCCGTTGAGCCGTTTAGGAGTATATTCGAGACAAACTTCCAGACCGACAGTCAGTCAGTCAGTCAGACAGACAGACAGACAGACAGACAAACTGTCAGACAGACTAACTTCACTTGTATTTATTGGTATAGATTTGTTAATGCAAGAAAACAAGATTTCATTAAAAGCGACATTTATAATACAATTATATATAAATTTATGGATCATTGCGTACTATTTATTTAATTAAATAAATTGAAAGTAAATTTTTATAATTTATCGTATTGTTGTACTAAAAATGTCAAGTTTCTAAAAACTTGGTTATGACTATTGTGGTTTACTGACATTTGTAGCAAGGTATATGTGTACCGTTTAATGACGTAAATGAAGTATTTATTTAACATAATGAGTGTAAAAATTACATTTAACAATATTGTTTTCCTATTGTGTAGACCAATGGAGGGTCAGATACTTCAGGAAGCATATATATTTATTCTTATTCGTTGATCTGGTCGTAATCCCCAGATGTCAAGAGCCGATGCACAAATGATAACCCTTTATATACGCTTTACGGTGTCATAAAAGCAGCTTAGACGCGCTGTACCGACTGATCTGGGGATTTGCTGCACAAATACTACTAGTTTGTAAACTACAATCTTAACCCTATCTTGTGCACTGATTATAACAGCCGCAAGTCGTACATCGCCGCCATTTCAGAACTTCATTAATAAATTTCCTTTTCTCTGACAGTGCAAAGTTTCAATTTATTCTCGGTTCCTACATTCCTCACTTAGTTGAACTTAAATGAACTTCTCGGTTTCCATTTATTATGCGCATTTGGAGCCAATAAATGGTACTTATTATCTGCCCGATTTACACGACAAACAATTGTATCTTTTTTTTAAAGATTACCTTTAAATCATAAATCGTTCAGACGGGTCATATATCTGTTAAGCGATACAATCTACTCAAACAAACGCCTCAATGCATTTTATTAAGATAACTTAAGTTGATCAGTCATTGAGGGGTTCCATTTTACTCTCCAATCTTAAGTAGTGTTATTCAGGCTGAACCGTAAATAAAATATAATCAACCTTTCCTTGTTATTGTTTCCGTAACTGTGATGTAGCGACGTATTTTCGCTCAATAAAATAGCAATTTTCTTTATATTTCAGTAAAATAATAATTTCTGTGAGTACATTATATTGATATTAAGAATTAATATTTCAAGTTTAATTTACGAAAAATTCACTGGAAATATTGTTCTCGAATTGACAATCGTCTAATTCGCATAATTTAGAGTATTTTAAAATAATGTGATAAGAAGTTCACTCGATTCCTCATTTAATATATAAATTTGGAAATCAAGTGATAAAACTATTCTAAAAAGCCTTGAAGTAATAATTGTAATGTAAAGTAGAATTATATACTGACATGTAAATTTAAATATTCAAACTGTATGTATAAATGTAATGTTTAAGTTGTATATATAAATTAAAAAGCAAAATCGTATACTTAACTGAAATTAAAATATTATAAGTCTCTACCGACTGTATTATTGATAGTACTAAAAGTAAAATTATATGAAAAAAAGAATATCGGTATGAAGCTTAACATTTATGGCCATCCGATTCTTCTCCTGTTTACCTGGTTTCAAACCAATGTTTACAAAGAACATTACAAAACTAATAGGGGAAGTCAGGAGAAATGCGTCACTTATTGTTTAACAATTTTTTTAAATTGTGGAGAAAGTCAAAAGACTTCATAAAAGTATAAAACATTATTTTATTTTACCTACTTAATCTAATATAACTTGAAACAACGAATTTAAAATATCATGAATTTTTAAAAAGGGGAAGAACGGGACATGTTTTTTTAATTACAATGAATACAGCAAAATTTAATTTAAGAAAAATATTAACACCTTTTGTCTTTACTTTGCGTATGGTTGATCGCTTTATCAATTTCTCTTTTCGCAGGGAGTTTTTTTGCAACGGCACATCCTTTGCTAACATTTTCCCTGTTCCTTTGCTTTCTTAACCTATTTTTTCGGTACGTCATCCTGTAAATCATGCTTATAGCTTGAATCTGCCAGTTTTTCGCTTTCTTTTTGAGGAACACACAACATTTTGTCTCATACAGTAGTACCTTCTCTCTCTTAGAGTTCAAAATCGTGATGTAACTTGAAATCAAATAACTTGGTAAATATAGAAATGATTCAAGTTTACATATCTTTTTAACAATATATTTTGAACAAGTTTAAGCGAACCAACAGAAAACGACACACAGTAGATATTAAACGTTTTTACCCTTAGTGGAAATGATTGCTGTTTCATATTCACTGTTTCAGGTTCTCCAACCAAAGTATTTACAACAGTCTCTGCCGTTTAAGAATCTTCTCAAATCAGGTTAACTTTGTTACGATATCTGTCAACTGAACTCCAGAGACGATACACCTATCCGCCAAAGGTTTTCTTTTGTAGTTAAACTACAGTATGAAAACACATTTCATCTTCTAAAAATGAATAACGACTCCCAATAATTATTTTGGTTACGAACCACTGAATTCTACTAATTTCTCTCTTCATATCTAACTAAAATTACATAAATCACTATTTTCCCCAATGATTTGATAATTATAGAGTAAAGTGTAGGTTTATTTCGTTACTCTGGTAGATGAAAATCCCTTTCTTCTATTAAAAATTATTTCTTTTAATTGTCTACTCAAGTTTTAAATGTTTTTAGAAATATCATTTCCCTTTAAACCGTAACACACATTTTGTGTTACATTGGTGCCAAATTTCCTTCTATTTCTGTCTTAAATAATTATACTAAACCCCAGTTTTTTGTAAATATCACGAATTAATCAAATGACGAAAATTAGATATTTTTTTTCCAATACAGAAGAAATTAGACCAGGCCAATTGTCTTAATGGAAAATGAAACATAATAAGACCTATACAAAAATGTTATAAACTACTCATTTAAGAAATAACAAAAAATACGTACAATAGAAATTATAGACAATTTAAGATTTGATTAATTGTCAGGGTAAGCAACTCTAATATCTCTATAAGATATTAGCTATGGATTTTTTTTGGGACGCTGATCCCCATATATTTTTATGAGATCTTACTCCTTTTATTATATTTTTGGCTGTGGCCAATATCAAAATCAGCTTCTCATGATATCATATGATCAGATTCCCATCGTCCAAATAAGGCGACTTGAGAGTCGTTTGAAGGCAAATGTCATTATCATTGTGTCGTTGAAATATTAATAGCTGCAAGTTATGTTACATTGAAATTAAGTGCCTAAGATAATAAAAGTATTAGGATTATCGTAGAGAATTGTGAGGTGTTACTGCTTAAGTTTGCAAGTCCTAGAGGCTAATATGCGCTTAGTTATCAAATCACTGAACTGTCGGAAGCTTAGCATCTTTACCAAAGGCGTGAGTACATCCGAAGTCTTTGGAGGCATTATGTAGCCGAAAGCCCTTTCTGCAGATTTACGAGATAAACTGTCTGTTGTTTTCTTGGAGACGCGGATCTTGCCAGTATCACACGAGGATGAGATCTTGCGCCAAACCGAAATGACGAGACAGTTTCCTTCCGGTTTCGATCGTGAATTATTCAGTCCCAAATTTCAAGATGTATGATTTATTGGTATAATTATTGTAGGCATTGACCAACATGAATAAGATAGTAAGGGACGGAAATCCTCAATCAATTATGCGTGTCACTCTAAAAGGTTTCATTTGAATAAGACGTTGTATTTTGACTTCACAGTTAACAACAGTTTCGATAATACGACACAGGCCTATGGTCGACGATTTTTATTATTCCTTTCTCTTCTAATATCCCCATAAAGCTATCCTGCTGTATTATGACATATATTAATAGCTTATAAATATAATTGTTGATTAGGGCTACATATTTTATTTTGCAATATCGATTGCAAAGGTACGTGAGAGTTGAGGATTTTTAGAAGCGTTATTTCATAATAGACAGCCAGCCTTGAGCAAATTTGAAATAGAACAAGTGGATGATAAACTGAAACATGTGAGATAGAAACATTATCTCATTGGGTTATATGACTGCCATAAATCGTTCGATCGAAGAAGAACGTGTCACAAGTTTACGGCGGACGACATCATAATGTCAAAAATAGAATTTTACGAACGAGAAAGAAAATTCACGATTTGCTAATATTCATACAGCCTGTAGTTAATGTTATAGATGCGAACCTGTCATCGTTAATGATTAATAATGGTGTTATGTCAAATACAAACAACAAGTGTTTGAGTACATTGTATAACAAATTACATATTATTTTCTGGTTTATTCTTTTGTTCAAGATATTATTGTTAGGCCATATATAGAAATATTGTGTGTTTGCATGAACAGCTTTAAATCGCAAAATCAGATACTTTCAAGGGAAATGAGACAGAAGCGAAATCAAACTCAATAGAGAATATAAACACATTATTTACGGTTCAAAGAAATACACGCTTCAAGGTCAAATGCCCTTCTCTGACAACTGTTAATCCCCGTTTTTCCCCTGGTGGATTCAGATCTCTATCATAAATTCAAATAAAAATTGAAATTAATTGATTTTGTTCTTCAATTAATTGAAATATTTAATATTTTCATTATTTATTTCTTCCAAATTAGTTATACGCCCCTATAGGACGTTAAATTGAAGCATTTTTACTTAATTTGAGATATATTTATATTTTAAATATATAGAAAGTCTGTTTTTGTTTGAAATTAATAATTATAGGACTTAAAGAAGACAAAATTAGATGATAGAAATAAATTAGTCAAGAAGTCAGAAAACATTCGTTTAAATATTTATTTATCTTTTTCATACTTGAAAACAGCTCACAATGTTTCGTCCCTTATTTTGGGAAACGTGCAGCTGAAAGATTTTAAATTGTTAATTTAAAGAATAAATTTATTCTTTGATGTGAATATCGTATTAACGACATTCTACTACGTTTCTACAATCTACCGTCATTTTACCAACTTTTGCAGATACGTTGTGTAGAGTTTATAGTCAACAACCTATTTTCTCCTCCTTTTCGGCTTTATCATTATTTGATATTTGAATTGAATGAAGGACTGAGTAAAATCAAAATATCATTGCTGTGTTCAAAAATCAATATCAGACATTAACTTTTGATAAATCAACGTTTTTATAAGTTTTTATAAACGCTCATTTGTTGAATCGTAGAAATATAAGCTAGATGAATCTTCGTCAGAAGGACTGTGTCCAAGAAATAAATTTTCATTTCAATTCTGAACTGATTTTGTCGTCAATATTTTTCTGCTTTAAGTTTTAAGGAAGTTCTTGAGTGATTACTGTTTTAATTTTTAAAAATGAATGGTTCAATTCACGAACAGGAAATAAGAGGAAGTGTGTGACAAAGGGTGAGGTGGAGATTACCAAGGAAACTTCTATCAGTCATCTTGATGATTATTTCCCTCGTACTCTAACAGCCAATAAATAAATGAAACGATATCAACAACAAAGTACAGTTCGAATTTTAGGAAGCAACCTTTATTTAGAGCAGGAACAAAATTGTCGCCTGCAGGGGTTGGTATAGAGTAATTAGCTAATTAATTGTCGAGAGCACGTCAGTTGCTTACAGTAGTGATCCACTGAAATGTGTTCAATCTCATGAGCAGCAGTCAGACTTGATTAAAATGACCTACTCACTCCCCCACCCCCTCTACAATCGAGCTCGACCCTACCCTTAATTGAGTACGGAACGAATAAGGGTGGTGTGCTGTGGCTGGGTATGGAAAAGAAACAGAGCGTTAAACCTAGCAATCAGACCATTGAGCCACACAAATTTGATCAAAATGTTCAACGTGTGAAATAATATTACAAAGGAATCAAATGATTCCGAGTACTTCAGTCCACTTCATTCCAGATTATGAGTGGTAAGGTCCGAGAACGGGGTTGATCAGTGACTCACTTTTTACCTCCTACCCATTACCAACGTTGATCATGCCATTAATACCAAATACAAACCAGATTGTAAACTTCTCATAGAATGAAAATAAGAATATCAGTGATCGGTGAATCACTAAAAAATATTAATCGCGACTCCAGTAAGTAAATAAAACACTCTTCATGCGTTGTTGCTTCCTGTCTTGTATTCCGTAATTAGGGTCTCGAAATCAAGATCAAATCTCCATCATCCACAAACACTGAAATTGCTTTAATCTCTTACCCATACAAAATGAATTTGGATTTTAAAAATAATTGCTTGAAACCTGTCGCTAAACGAGCCATTTAGAAATTATAGACTTACTTGTTTTCTTTTTATAGATATCAAGCTCTAAATTTGGTATCATTAATTTGTTTAATTTCCTAGATGTTTATTGAGCGTATGAAAGAGAAATCGTTCAAAGGCATGGAATAGACCGACGTTGATTGGACCGAAATTTAAGGTCATTGTTACATTTAGGAAAATATTTCTCTCCAAACAAAATATATACGATAGTACCTACTGAAAAGTAATCATGTGTCACGTGAAATTATATGTTACCTTCCACTAACACATTTCACTTACTGAAACAGAAGCATACAGGGTTATTTTATTTAAAGCATTAGTGATTTCATTAATCTATAGTAAAATTTTACTCACTTCAAGAGCCGAATTAAGGGACCAGAGAACGTAGAAAAATGTATTCTGAACAAAGGAGAAGAACACGAAAGGGAATTACAGAAGGCGATGGAACGTCGCTGTCTATGGAGATATGAAGGTGAGGAACCAGAAGAATTTTATTCACCCAGAAAACCTTAGATTTAAAAATATATTTATCTTTTATGATTCGGCTGTTAATAATTCACAGCTGGGTGTCCGACCTACATACAATGATGACGTTATGTGCTAGAAAATCCCCCCCATTCCTTCATTCATCCATCAAGGAGCCGCCGTTTGAAATGCCATCTTTTATTGGCAACGTGAAACTATTTTAACTTTATATCCCTTTTAATTTACATAATTTAGATAAATATTCGCAGGGTTTATTTACTTTATAAATAAGACTTTACTGATGAGTAATTATTTTTCGTGCGTTGCAGATTGGGTTTAGTTAGAGGTGAATGCAGCATAAATTAAAAAGATCTATCCCACTTCTTTTTACAATTTTTCTAAAAGAATGTTTCTGAAGGAAACAATGCTCTTATAACAAACAATTAAATATCAAGTTAAAAATTAACTAAGAAGAAATTATATATACACAAAATAAGCACCAAATTTGAAATGTATTATTCAGAGTTTTTTTAGACAGATCCAGATTAAAAGGGGACTTCGCTGCTTATGCATTTTATAGTAATGTATTTTTAATAATATATAATATAAAAACGCTGTGTCAATTGAAGAATAAAAAACTTAGCTTCTTTGAAATAATAATTTTAATAAGAAACTAGTATAGTATGATAGAAACGTTAATGATACTCTACACCATTTGATACTATTAACTTATGAATCAATGGGATCTACAAAATTAACCCCTAAATATATTTTTATTTATAATGTCTTTGGATAATACAAAATTACACAACCGGTTCAATTTAGTATTATATAAAATCAAGATTTTCCGAAAGGTGTTCACAGTTGCACATATATGTATTTGTACGTTCATACACTAATTCGGTAAAAGACGAAATGTTTTCGGAACTACTAACACATGGAATTTGAAGTCAGAGATGTTTGAACATTTCAGAATTGGTTTTATAAAATACAGTGTATTTCTGCGACAGTAAATTGTTTCATGAGAAAAATCAAAGCATGTCTTTGACCATTTAGAGCACCACTAATATATCAAGATCATTTAAATAACAACACAGTTTCCATAGAACACTCTTATGTTATAAAATCAAAAATAAATAAGAAATAAAAGGAGAAGCCGACGCCCTTCAAGAGAAGAAAAGAAAAATTGCCTAACAAAACGTTTTCCCACACTGGAATATGAGGGGGGCCCAGACCGCAGCGCAGCACAGCGACTGAAGCAGAACTTCAACCCGGGAGTGAGGGTCGCCATGTTGGCGCGGTGGCCAGAGACCACGCCTCCGTCGGGGGCCGTGATTGGCCGGCGTGCCTCGGAGGGGGCGTGCACTTCTCAACACGTTGACGCGACACGGTCATGTCTCCGTCGTCCACGAGAACGTCGCAAAAATCTTCTACGACGACCGGGCAAACACCAAGCATCATCGTCGAAGCGTCTCCGTCGTCGGTGCGTCGTTTCTAATGAGTCGTCGTCTGCCAGTGTCGCCCGTTCTGAACTGAGTTGAACGCCAGGTAACTCCGAGCAGACCGAGACTCACCGCAGTGTCCTGTTGTTGACGTCGAGTATGGTTGCACCGCTGCATGTGTGCCTGCGAGTGAGAGTGTTAGTGTGGGAAGAATTTCACGTGAAACGAGCTGGTCAGCAAGCACACGTCCATGCAGAAAGAATGTCCGAAAAAGACTTGTTTCTGTAGGAGCAGGCTCTTCCCCACCAGCTTGGTGACGCAGTGGCCACGCCCCCGTGCGACTGAGAGAGTCTTATGCGGCCGCCATTTGCGCAACAGAGACGGCGGCGTAGCCAGTAAGCGACGAGCTGGCACGCGGCACTCGGAGGAGGGGGGAGTTATATAGAGAAAAGCCTGTGTGGCGGTCCCCTCTCAACTTGCTAGGGGCCTAGGTCAGAGGGATGATATATAGAGCTCCGGACTTAACGTTTAAATCGCGCTGGGAAGTCGACGAGATTAGGCGGTGGCTTGCGGCTGCTGGAGCGATAACGCCGCTGCGGGGGGATTTTTGCAGACGGTAAGAGAGGAGAGAGAGAGAGTGAGCGAGAGAGAGGCTAAAAACCTCGCCAGGAGGGGAAGATTATTACCGCCGACGCAAAAATAACTATTGATACAGACAGAGAGAGCTGTAGTCGGTAATCACAGGGCCTATTAGTAAGTTGGCTCTCCGTAGGCCGATAAGACGGTATGGCGTGTGAGTGCGTGGTGGTCGCGTGCGTGTGATCCGGGGAAGTGATTCAGAAAACGCGGAAGAAGGACCCTTGCGGTGGCACGTGGTGGGACCGCCCACAGCTTCTAATTCGGGTCAACATTTATTAGCACTCGTGGGAATTCGCTAGAAGAAAGACTAATCAAAAAATCCCAGCGAAGTGAGTTGAACCGACGGGGACACGTGAAGAGCTTACTCGGTGCTGCTATGAGAGGAGACTGCTGATTGTGTGTCCTAACTGTTTACGCTGGAACTGTTGTACGTCCGCGACATGGAATCGCTCCAGGACCCGGGATTGTGTCTGCAGGACCTCGTGGCCGGCGTGGGCGATTCTCATCACCACCTGCACCCACACCAGACCCACGACCTGGGTCTCAACCATCATCACCATCACCACACGACCCTGCATGAACCGCATCCGCAACTGCACCACGAGCCCTTGGAGAAGCTCAAGCGAGGTTAGTATCATACATCACAGTAGCATTAATTCATTTAGCCTACAATTCCCCGTACTCTTTAAACATTATTTTCCATCTATACGAGACTTTCTTTCGCGACATAAATTTATTCTACTGTCCCTTAATCAATATAATTACACTTCTGTGACGCGAGTAACCACATCTAAAATTCCTTTATTTTATCCTTTACATGGTACAAAATGAAAATGTAACATGACTGCATATTTACTTGTTCACTCACTGTTTTGTGTAATTATAACGGGACATATTTTCTAATTTTTCTTTACTCAACACTAATAAATCACTTGTGTCCTATCACTATTTTTCTACAATATTCAACAGAAATGTCAACGAAAATGAATTAACGACAACAATTGTAATAACACTCGAAAAAGGCAATCCTGAAAAATTTCCTCACAGTGTATATGATTCAAATGTAATGTAGGCTAAAAATGTTATTCTTCTACACAGTCAGATTTTCAACACACATTTTTTCCGGCATGAACACATATTTCAATTAACGATTTACACGTATGTTTACCGAAAAAAAGTGGTTTTGTATTCAAATATTTTTATTAAATAAATGAAAATAAAATATTACGTTTGCGAACATAATAAATACAAATTTCCATTAATTCTGACTTGGTGTATTAATAAAATAAAATAGAGGAAAAACAATATTCTGTTATTGGCTGAGCTATATGTATTATTTCCTGTGTAATTCAAGGTATTAATTGGCGAAAGAGTAAAATATTTACTGTTATATGTCCAGGGATATATCAACATTACGATACGATTTTAATGCTTAAAAAATTAGCAATGTATATATATAATTCAAGTAAATATTCGTCTTTCATTTTGATATTAGAGAATAAAATAATAAACTGTAGTAATATACTTAAAGTAAATTCAGTTGTAAGTATAATGGCAGAAATTAGGAGACTGTATTTAATTTTAAGGTGAAAACGTTTAAAAATATTAATCTTACCTCAGGAAGAGAACAGCTTTGGAACCCGTAATCCTTTCGGTAATTCACTGAAAAAATAGACAAAATTGTTTAGAGTAGTTTGTTAAAATAGCAATTGAGGTAGTAGTTCGAAAAATACAAATAATTAGTGTAAAAAAAATTAAAACGTAAGGAAGGTACAAATGGGTATGTTCTACAACAATCGATTTTTACCACTTTTCCTTTTGATTATTTGCTATTCTACATATTATTTAATTTTTTATTTCTTTTAATTACTATTTTTAATTTTGTAACGTTTGAAACATAATGGATATGTTACTGATTGGCAAGAAAAGAATTTATCGTAGAACATGACTTTATAAAAGGGGTAAATTTTAACTTTTATGTAGGTGCAGGAAGAGAAAATTATTTTATAAAGCAGAACACCAAGGATCAGAATTTTGTAATCCGTCGGTTTAGGGAAAAAAAGCAGTGCTGTATAAATTCAAAAGTACCATTACTTTCCAGTGGCAAAGTAATTTTTTATTTACTATGACTCTTTTACGGTACAAACGCTTAATAAGAATTAAATTTACTTCCTTGAAATAATGTATTGAGGGACAATAATGTTTTGAAAATGTCAAAATAAGTGAAAAGATGTTCTAAACTATTTTAAAATTGGAAAAGCAAATATAAAGGTTTAAATTTAAGCTTTCCTTAAAAATAAAAACCCTCTAGTGTTCAAGCTGAGGAATAACAATTTAAGACAAACAAACAGACCCACTGGAAAAACAGACTACGTTAAAATAAAATACTTGTAAAATGACTGGTACTTAACTATACTTTTCCACTGTAAGATCCCCGAAATTTAAATCTGTGCGAATTGTTTCCATTAACATCTTTTTGATTTACTTTTCAAATTTCAAAATGGTTAAGAAAGTTTTATGACTTATTATAGCATTTAAAAATATTATTGTCCTTCAATGTATCATTTCAAGGAAGTAAATTTAATTATTATTAACCGTTTGTAGAGTACAAGGGTGGGAGTAAAATAAAAAAATACTCGGCTACTAAAACGTAATTATACTTTACAAATTTATGCAGCAGTTTTATTTTTTTTATAAACCGACGTATTTTAAATTGCAAGTGTCGGTGTTCCGCTTTATAAAATAATTTTCTATTCGTGCACGTTTAAAACTGTCTCAACTGTCCTGAACCAGTCTACACTTGAAGAAATGCAAATATGATGTTTTAATATTATAATAAAATATAAAAATGGCAATACTACAAACAATTATTGATATTAAATATAGGCCTACCATTATATAGCTACTTTATACTTTAAAATTTAAATTTTCACAAGGTGACTCATGAAACACATTTACTGAGGGAGCTAACTTATTGATACTTAAACATTTACATGTAGATGTAGAAATGAATACAACAGAAACGAAGATGATTGTTTAATTTTTTTATGTCTAACAGCGCCAAAAAATACATAATTAACGACAAGAAGCTTATTTAAGACACATAAATAACAAATAAATACTGTAGTGTCTTTTAAAAATAGATATATGGATTCTGTATTTGGAATAAGTATTTCTAAATTTCTCTAACAGCTTTATAATCGAGGTTTTTGCCAAGTTCATCTACCGATTTCTTTCCTACTTTACCATTACCATTTCAGGTTTCTCAAACACATTAACAACAGAGTTAATTTTTATTGCGGTCAAAAGTATAATTATATTGTTAAAATTAATTGTATGTAGATTGTCACACACTGAATGATTCGGTCTGATAGCTAGGATGTTTTTTAAATCAAAATTTTCCGTGTAATACTTAGTAATTTACATTTACAAAATTAAAGAAATTTACAACGCTTCCTTGTTCAAGAATAACCGAAGAAGACGCATGTTTCAGTAGTTTTTCTTTCACTAATTTGAACAGCATTTAGATAATTTATAGGTCAGTAATTAAGGGAAGACTTGTACGGAAATTTCCAACAACTGAATGAGCACGTGTGTAATTCATGAAACTAAAATGATTTTTTAAATAATTTGCGTTGTACGTTGGCAAGTTATGAACGGACAAGTAACTAAATATCGTTACAGAGTCTGAGTGTAAACTGAAACATAAATTTCATAACTTTTCATTCGTTTCTGAGGTGACAATTCCCGCGATTAGTCTAAGACATAAAATCCTCTGCGACGGTCCATAATAAGATTTTATTGTACGTTACGTTCATGTGTATTGCTCGTATCTTCACTGTCGTTGTGACACAAATTGCACCGCATATGCTCCATTAATTTTACTGCTTGGCTCAAATTTGAGTAATGACGTGCTTGTTCCAACTGACTGCGTTGAAGGCTGCTTCAGTCAACCATTATTCAACCATAAATAAGAAGACGGCTAATAAGTCAGCATATATATTAATTACTATTTAATTAACATAAATCCGACGTTTTGTCTCCGTTTTGAGACTTCATCAGACATAATAAATTAGCAATTCATGTCATTTACTTGTTGACTCCCTCAGCAGAAAAGATAATTGAAGTATTTACATGTAAAGAATTCGGTGTCGGGGACAATCTCCTGCGACGATTACGATCCAAAATATTATTCAACCATCTTAGACAAGTGGCTCACTTATTAAATTAATATTTTTCGATGACCTTTTTCTCTTTCTGTTGTCAATATAGTGAGTGAGAAGACGAAGGCTACATGAAAGAAATGAAAATAGCTGTACGTCTCTTAGATTTTGTTGTGTCGTTTGTTGGTTACTCATGATATAATTGAGGGTCGAATTCAAGGAGTATTTATGAAATTTAATTTTGGTTATAATTCCTGGGTAATTTACCTGGTAGCCAAAGTGTCAATATATGCTATTCGTATTATCAAAATTGGAGCAGTCGTGTGAGTAGAATTATGTAATTTCAACAATTATTTTGCGGAAATTGTACCAAAGTTTTCAATGGTGTGAGTATAAGTATTTTCGTTGATTTTCGAAGAGTTTCATATCAAATAACTAATTTTTTGCTATTAATCTGTTAGTAGTCGATATTGTTGTGTAAATTATAAGAGGGAAGAGGGTGAAAATTTAAATAGGCCATTCCGAAATGGAATATTGACCCGTGTGTCTTTGTCCCATCGGAGTAATACGTCATATAAATTTGAAAATTTTAATTTTGATTCACTCTACAACCATTTATCTTTTATATGTTGTTCACAACGTTTAGATTGATGTTTAAAAAATTGTTAATAGCAAATTGAGTTCGCCTACGTATTCCAGGAAGGGACGAGGAGGGAGAGGAGAGGATGGGGTAGGGTAGGACAGAATAGCTGTGCACAGCTGGCGCTGTTTGTGGTTTGGGCAGGGCCGTAGGAAGTGACACATGATAACGAGGTTGTAAAACTGCGATAGGCTACGTGCTATCAAGCTGCCTCGTCTACGACGCTGCTGGCCGCAGAAACACAGACAGGTCCACTAACGTTCTTACTCTCTAATCCTCTCTCTTTTAAGGTCCAATACTTTCTCTTACTTACATATAGCGGGGGCAACGATTCCTTCTCCTTCCAAATTATTTATTATTATTTACAAAAACTATAAAAGGGCAATAGCCCGGTGGTAGTTACACAAATTTAACCTCGAGGATGAAAAACAAAAGGAACAAAATTGCACAATTAATCACACTGGAATCAGTCTTCTATTGAAAACTTTAACGTTCTGGGGAAAATCCTCCAGCAACCTTGCAGGTAAACTATTCCAGTCCCTGATGGTCCTGTTTACAAACGAGGACTTCTCTACATCTGTTCCTTGAATTCTTTCTTTAATTTCATACACGTGGTCGTTCGGTGATATAAAGTTTTGAGTCTCAAGTCGTTTTGTGACTTCACTCCAGGCCTTCACCCTCAGTCTTGCTGGTGTTCGCCTGTCTAAAACATTCTCCAAGCAAGAATTCGCTTTACCCCAGAGTATGAAAGAATTTCGATACATTCTTCGGAACTTTTTCCCAGTGCGCTGACACGTTCAGATCTATATGGGTCCCAACACACCGCTCCATACTCCAGAATAGGGCGGACTAATGATTTGTAAGCCATCAGCTCTGTACCTTTCATTAACACTCTATTTACGAAGTGCAAAGATCCCTTCTTTGCCACTGCATTTTATTTTACAAATAGTGACTCCGGTATCTTATCTTCTTCTATTCTATATTTTGTTGACGGCAGGTTTCTAGTTTTTGTAAATTCAATCGCCTCTCTTTTTAGAGGAATTAACTTTCATTTGGTTAAACGGCGATCATCGATAGATCCTCCTGTAGAGCAACTACATCTTCATTCTGAGTAATCCCATAAATTTTGCAGTCATCAGAAAAAAACTTTATACTTGAGATAATGCCTTCCGTCATGTCATTTATATATGCTAAAAATAACAACGACACAATGACACTTTCTTGTAGAACGCCGGAAGTTACCTCTACTGATTCTCACTTTTAAAAAATTGATGTAATATTCTTATTTATAGACTGTTAGTTATTATAGAAGTCATTTCAAATATCAATACTCCACTCTCTAAAGCAAAGCGTGAGCATCAAGGAATAATTCAAAATATTAAATGACTGATTTTAATTTTGATGATAATGATGTATAACCCTTGGTTTTAATCATCACACAATTTAATAAAACCAATATTATTATTGCATTAATTTTGACTGGAAAGTTTTAGGATCTTGAGGCATATTCCATAGTCACCAACAAATTTAAAACACAAATTAATTGAAACATTTCAAAACATATACAGAAATTTTAAATATAAAAACAAATTTGGTTATAATTTTTTTCAATCTTAAATCTACTGCACTTACCCTCAGTTATCCAATTAATAATTATATATATATATATATATATATATGTAATCTATAATTTCTAAATTTTTCGTGGAATTTACGTGATTCCAGAATGCTTTGGCCTACACAGGGCATTTGTCGAACTTCGGAGTTCAACAAATTTTACCGCTACTGTTTTTTTCGAAATTAATCTGGGCAAATATTGGTATGAATGTAAAGCATGTAATTAATTTTAATAAAACTTGGCAACGGGAGATTTTTTACCTAAACGTTGCATGTTTCCCCTCCTAGCTTCAAAATCTCTGGATTATCTGTATTAATGTGATAGGTAAATTCTTAAATTAATTTTTATAGAGCGTGCAACAGTTAATATTAATCGAGTTTCTCACATGCACAAAAACTTGTCACTGTCTAAATAAATATCTGATTTGCTTTCCGCATCCCCCCTTTTCAATTCCCTTCCTATGCTATTGGGGGGAGTTGCGTGTTTCAGGATCACCCTCATGTAGCCTGTTTACCAAAAAAAATCCATGTCTGGAGGAACTACCATTGTAATTAATAAACATTTGGTTTTTTGTTTTCAGAAAAAAATACGAAAAGACTGTTTTTTCTGACTTATCTATTACAATATTTTACCCCACTGATGACAAGTACATACTTATATTTATCCTACCCACATTTAATTGAACGATTGTATTTCTTCACTGTTCTATCAAATTTAATTTACAGACGTTGTTCTTCATATTTACTGCTACACAAGCGAAAATGCGTAATTTATGTTCGTTTTGTTTTTTCCCTTGCACAACCACCAAATAATCTGTGATGAGTTGCGATTATCAAACTGAATATATTTTTACGTTGTTTATTGCTGGAAAAGAATGCGAGTTTTCGTAATGATTGGAAAAACGAAACTGCATGTTTTGAGTGGAATGTCTCTAGTTTATATTGGAATATGTTTATGCTGACAAGCAATGCGACTCCATCTGAGTTACAGTTCCAATATCTCATGCAACGTTTCCCAATGGGAACAGTGTCCAACGTGATTTACAAAGCGTCATCAAGTTTTCCGATTTAAAATGGTTAGGCTGATCTCCGGAATTCTCACTGAAATAATAAACACTACCTACCGAGAATAATTAAATCATTAAAAATCAAGATTCACATTACTCTCGTTAAATTTATTTGTTGGCGATCTATGCCATTTATGATCCATCCTTTCATTATTTAATCTCTTAGACAAGTAGACATACAAAATTAATTTGATTTTTTAAACAATTAGGTCCATGTCTTCTCTTATATTTCATTACACATTGAGACAGCAACACGCAAAAATTAAATCGGGAGATATTTAAAAATAATTGTTAGTCTTAATATCTTTGCCTTTTCACACTGTAATTTTTTACATTATTTATTCCTTTTGGTAAATACCAAAAATATTTGTGTGTACGCCCATATATAAATAAATATTTGGTTTTAAATTTTTTGAACTATAATATCCGTTTCATTGTCAGTAAGTTTATTTGTAAATGATTATAAATGTAACTTAAACCCAATATAATTATCTAAAAATATTTTCATATTGTTATTCCTTATTTCCCATGTTATAATGTTTCTGGATCTGAGAAAATAATTACTGATTTGAATTCAATTGCAATATTAGAGTGCCATTTTCTAGTCTTTTTGGGAACTGTTTCTTAAAACTGAGAGTAGATTTAAAAATTACGTAGACGTGTTTTGAAGAAACCCATGAAGTAGCAGACAGCCGAGGATAGTTTCAGTAACGAGACTATTTTAATTATTTTTCCATGAGGTTTCCTGAAAATTGGGCGTGCGAAGCATTCAGGTGGAAATAATTAGAAATGCGTTAACTTGAAGACTGCATTCCTGTGTATACGCAATTAAGTGATTAAATATTAAATCTAAGATAAATAATCTCTTACAAGTATTACTAGGATGTCGTATATATTGACAGGGTAAGAAAATCATATTTACCAATGTTAGCTTTCTTAAACTAATTCATCAATACAAATTATTTTTAAGCAATGTCGCGTATAAACGTGCATTAAATACCGTAAAAAAGCTTGTTGATTTGTAAATTTATAAATATTATTATTGTAATAAACATTCACTTACTAACAGTTTATAAATATTGTCAAATATTACGAATACAATAAAAGGTTTCAATATTTAAGAAATGATTAAAATAGTTTAATCTTCAGTAGCCAAGGTACTAAATACCTCATTTTCCATGGAGCATTAAAAAAAGGAACCAAACTTTTAATAGTCATGGGTTAAGTTTCCACATAATCTATTGTTAATTTCCAACCTGTTCTATGCTTTTATTGCTATCTCTTATTTCTCTTCTTATCTGAACCACTAAAATTTTTAAACGTTCATCCATGGTTACATGAAAATTGAGATAATATCTCACCTAATACTGTTAGTTACAGGAACATAAAACTAATGTTTTATTTATTTCTTGACTCACCCCATTCTAAAGAAAGGAATAAGTGACTTTTACAAACGGAAAGCGTCTCAAAACACTTATGGTAAATTATTCTCCACGACTTGTTACTTTTTCATAAGGATATTTGATATATTTATAGTTGATAATTGTGAAATGTCTCGAGAATGTAGGCTAACGTCGTACAGTAATAAATTAAAGAATATATAAAACTCGATAAGAATCATAAATGTTATATTAATTGTCAAAGAGTCGACGTAGTGTCTTTTTTGAAGAATCTACCGGCCCTGAAGTTTTCATTAAAATATTTGAATTAGTATTGTAAACGACATTAAAACTTTCCGAGTTTTTTTATAGTTCACGAGCTCTTATAAGACTTTTGTTTTGTTTATTTAAAATGAGATAGAATAATAAGTTGCTTCTCACCTTGATAAATGAGAGCGGGGCCGTGAAACATTCGGCTGTGAATTTTATAATAATATAAGGTCGTGCTTGCGCAAGCACATCCGTGTCTGCAGGCTTTGGAGGGCGAGAGAAGGTGATTGATCGAAGGCCCCCGCCTCAGAACTGCCCATAAGTTCCGCGGCTTGGCAACTCTGTGAAGCGACGCCGGCGCCGCGACGAATGTGGCGCCCGAACGACGCTGACGGGACGGAAAATTGCAGCACGCGCCCGAGTATTTACCCTCTCCATCCTCGCGGAGACAACCAAGGAAACGAAACCCAACACTGCTTCAATATCTGCGCCACTGCCACACTAATTAGAGCGACGCTCGTAATTTCAATTAACGACACTGAACAATTGATTTGTCTGCAACCCGGAGGAAAAATTATCTCTCTTTCATATTTACATTAGTTATATGTGTGTAATATTATACATTAATAATATTTATTTACAGTCAAAACTATTTTTTTCTCAAAAATTAATTGTTTAGTAATTTAGTAATCAGAATTGTGAATATTTCTTCCCTTCAATTTTTATTCTGCTGCAAGCTGCATGTCACTACATTTGTAATTATTATGAAGACATTAAACTACTTTCCTCTTATTCTTCAAAATAATTTCTAGTCAGGCAAAATTCAGATTCACATAATTCGTAATTCAACCGGACATTTATTTTTAATTAAAAAACAAAATACCACTATCACAGTTATTTCACTTATACTAGGGCCACAGTCAACTGTAAAAGGACAATAATTAAAAACACAGCTACTATCGTACATCGTCACTCATTGCATAACTCTGAAGAACAATTTTACAATTCCACGACCGAGAAGCTTTATATAACAACAGCCAAACAGTAAATAACCAATCTTTCTCTCTCTCTTAATATATCTTTTGAATTAAATTCATATTATTGCATATTCATTTATACATGCCAACTCCACTTATATTAATATCTTTAATATTTTAAAATTCTAACATACACCTATTTACATTCCATCAGCGTTAACATGAGCAAAATTAACCACCACAACTCGACTGCGTATTTACAGTAATATTTACATTTTCCTTAGTAACAATACATCTATTAACACTTCTACATAATTTATTTATTTTGTCTAATATATTTGCATATGCTTAGAAGAAAGACAAGAATGGAAAAATGTCAACCGAGACGCGAACCCAGGACCTCCCGACATCCAGCCAGACGCTCTACCAAATGATCTAATATTTTTATATGCTTTACCAACATTTTCCACCTCTCATATATAAATAAAATGCCTATAATTGTAGACTTTTGGTTTTCAAATACATTTTGAATTCCATGCAAAAATTCCAAATCTTTCAGACCATTTATGAATCTATTTTTCTAACCATGTTTCACGTTACTTTTAATAAAATATATTTTTCAACTGGACTAAACTACATCTTCAAGAGCTTTTACATAACTATATAGAGTCAACTTCGTAATTTATGTGTTATATCAATTACTAACCAATATTTCTCATTAATGCCTTAATAAAAAATAAACCAGGAAGTATATATAACCTGCTAATAAAAAAAAGATTTGTCCACGAAGATATACGTGGTTTCTGCAAGCCTTACTTGAGAAGAAAGAGGCAAAGTAATTCGTTTAATAAAGAAGTATAGTCATAATAGGCCCAAAATTGAGTTATGGCACAATTAATTTCAAATATTTATTTTTAAAAAAGTGTGAAATTTTGCTTAGTTATGACGAAGAATAAGAAAGGATTCGGCGTTGAGGGAAAGAAAATACCGCATGAGCACTTGTAGTTCTTGAAGAAGAATAAAAACTCGTTGACGGTCACAATTGTTTCTTAAGAATTAATTTATTACAAAGGTAGCTTTCCGCAGTTTAAACTGCCATATTCATCTAAAAAAAGCAATGTAGTATTTTCTGTATTTAGTATCAATAATGTGTACTATTGTCTATATTTTTTGGATGAATATCACAGTTTAAACTACCGAAAGGTAACTTTATAATAAATTAATTCTTAGAAAGCAATCGTTACAGTCAAAGTTTTTTTTATTATTCTTCAATATCAACATTAAACGTTCAGTGACCTCATTCACTTGTAGTTGTTTATAATTCACTGCATGTCTTTGAGGGAAAATTAAAAAGTTAATACTCATTGTAAGACTGCTCAGAAGCAATACCCGGGTGGAATTCAATTATCAACTTTATTAGCATACATAGTAAAAATTGCTGTATATTAGTCATAAGATATCGAGTAAAAATTTTTATTTTTATATTTGAACAATTAATGATGGCTTTTTTAACTAAGGTTCTGTCATTTCATAGAAATTTATTTGTAGAAATATAGTCTATAACCAATGTGATACTGATCCAGGTTTTTAAATTTTAAATGAAGATTAAATAATGGCAGTAAAAGTAAAACACCGAAAGTTTGGACAGTGTCGAAAATAAGGGCCCATAGCAAGCAGAGGGAATTATTGCTTTATGAACGTCACCGTGATTGTTTTTCGATTCAGCTTTACACTCCAAAAATTTAAATTAATTTTCGTTCAATAAAATAGATAAATATTTTCCGATTGCATGCCCTTTAAAGAGTTTTTTTGCTAGTATTTGAGTAGGTTTTCCCTTTTCTATTCATTAAAGCAGAAATAATGGAACTACTTAAATTTGCATATATTATTAATTCAGTTTTCCTCCCTCTTTCCCGATTAAATTCCGGCAGGGCAACTTTCAACTGCTGCTTTTTAAAAATAATTCGTTGGAATTGCTGCGCCGCCGCTGTGGGAAAAGATTTGGCCAATTAATTCGGGCGCCGCATTTAATTAATCGCTTCGTCGTCGGGGACACAGGTGGTGTAAAAAATCAGGCAACGGCGGCGGCAAGACGCCTCGCAAGCCTCGGGAAGAGTTTTGTGATTCATTAACTGCGCCCTAAGTCCCGCGCTGATCCCCGGGAAGAGGTAATAGGGCCTAAACGTGAATTACTCCCGTGCTCCACCAAAGCCAATTGGAAAGTCTTGGCCGGAATAATCCGGCGCCGCTCGAAAACCTGCTGCTGCTGCCGCTGCTCTTGCTCCAGCTCCTGCTCCAGCTGCCCCACCACCCACAATATCAACTTGCCGGACAAGCACTTTTCCTCTTGTATTCTTCCTCCAACCTGTTACCGGGGGCAGCTTCGTATCCATGAAATTTGAATACGCGCGACAGCGGCGGAGTCTCTGTGTCCTGCTTCTTTTAATTTCAAACTTCGACACTTGAACAGTCCCATACAATAATTTAACCAATTTGAGAGCCAGACTTTGCAGCCAATACTCAAAAAAATCAAACCGTTGGACGGGGAAAATTTTGTCAGTCAAATTACATTCATTATTTACCTATTTAATTTAACTAAACCAACGCAGTGATTTAACGTAATTAAGTCAAATCTGTGATCACCTCCAAAAATAATTTTTTTCTGCAATGAAATAAGACACTGGAAAAGTTTACGAGACACTAAGGACAGAAGATTAAAAAATTATCCTCGTTCTTAGGAGCCGGATTTAAAAGAAGGGACATATGACCATCGCTTTCACTTCAATTAATTACTATATAAACACTTCGTGGCCCTAATCACTCTGCTTATTCCAACGAATTATTTAAAAATAAACTGCAACTGAAAGTTATTCTGCTGGAATTTAATTGAGAGGCAGGAAGAAAAACTGAATTAATAGTGCATGAAAAATTAAGTAGTATCATTATTTCTGCAGGCGAAAATACATTTAAATGCTCGAAAATATGAATGTTTAAACTGAATCCAATCAGCAAATATTTATCGTGAGAATTAAAAGTTTGCGAATTTTTGAGGATGTGTAATACTTATGGTCTATATTTTAAATTTTCTATAAAAGGACGCATGCTTACTTAAATAGTCGTTTGCTTTTACGGTCAAAACAAACCTGAAAATCAAATCTAATGATACTCAATTTTTATTGGTATATTACTGTTGTATTACTATAAACTACATAATTCCATTCTAACCAGTAGACCTATTTAGTCCTTACAATGAAGATAAAATTATTTCGTCATATTTCCTTTTATTCTCCGTTAATAATAATAATAATAATAGCGTATTCCCTAAAAATAAATTCATTAAAGTTAAAATAACCTCATATGATCACTTTAAGATGTCATTATTTTTCTTCTACGACGTAATTGAGTATAAACTTCGAATTTTATTAAAATTATTTCAAAATTTCTCTCAGTTCAAATTTCCTTTTTTGATTTCGTTTATTTCAATCTAATATAAATCAAATTTGACCACACTACTTAAGTCAAAAATTATTTTCATCTGAAAATTGAACTTCTTTTTCTAAGTAATTTTTTTAATATATTTGTTTCAGTCGCATTTTCGTCTACTTCATTAGCTGTTACACTTTTACATTACGTTTAACTAGCATGCTTTAATAAAATTACATAAATTATAGGTTATTTACATGCTAAACTTACACTTACTTTACATTTATTCTCAATTTTTTTTCCATTATTTACTTTGTTAATGAATCTTAGGAATTTATTGATTCAAGCTTATTGTACAGACTGAGATAATATTTACACAACGAGGCCTTCCTTATACAAAGCCGTTAAGTAGATATCTTTCACTGTTAGAAATTTACATTTTGAAACTCTCAAAAAATTAATACAGATATTATATATTATGCAGGTATTACATATTATGCCTCCGTTTAATCCTCTTCTTTCTATCTCATTTTGATTCACTTATGTTTCATATCAAAGAAACAACTTTTCGTTTCTCAGAAATCAGAAACGTAAAGGCTGCTTTAGTCTGCCGAAAAAGGGACGCTTCTCAGCTGAATCAGGAAAATGATGAGCATAAATCAGAAACAGCTAAAAATAGAGTATTATTTACCAACGATATCCACGACAACCTTTGTTTTGTTTTTTCAACGCTTTGGTCGGCAAATTTTTCTTATCTTTTCGGAGCAAGAGATAAAATTCTTCAAGTTACAGCCGTAGAACAACATTCCTATTATTTATTCGAAGAACCTGGCTACCAAGTTTATTTAAAAAAACATTAGAAAAGACACCGTATTTCCAATATCTCGTTTGAAATCATCGTCATGAGTAATGAAATACTTACTAAACTTCTCCTTTCAGAAAGAAAACTACTTATCAAGTAATTGAAACCCCGATTCATGTAATTGAATAAAGTTCACTTTACGTAGTAATTATTTACGAGGAAATAAATTTTTGTAACTAAGAAGCTAAAATAATAAAATTCCTATTTTTTTTCTAGGGCACGGAATCTTTACTTTAAATTGTACCGTTTCCAAGAAAACTGTTCTGGATATTTCTTTTATGGGATAATTGTTCTGTTTAAAGTTTTGAGAAATTTAAAAAAGTCTTCAAGGATTGAAATTCGAAAGAAGGAAGTAAATAACTTTATTACTATCTGTTTATAACTGCAAAAATTTATGAGATAGAAAGTCGTCTTCACTGCACGCCGAGAAATAAATACTCTCCATTATCAGTGAGAAATTGTATTATTCGTGTAGTCGGTAGAGTTTCTTGGAAACGCCAACCATCAATCTTGCGTTATTAATGCTTGTGGAAACGTGAAATTGAACAGAACCTACGCCACGGAGATTAAGGAGATCCTACAGTTCTTAAATTGTCATGGTCGTAATTTACGACGGTCGACGTTGGCAGCAACACGCCAGAACAGGTGGCTCCGCTAAGTTGGTAACACTGCTACATTTCGCGGGCAAACGGACCCGAGGAGTGACGAGCGAACACGTCAAGAAAACGACGACGCAAGGGATCTCGCCCAATTAATCACCAAGTTGAAATACTGCTCTGTTCCGAAGTAACCTTCTCATTACTGCAGTTTCAAAGCTCCGCTAATAGAATATTCCAGACGCGACAGCCTTTGGGAGGATCATAGGACATCTAAATTACGAGAAACAGTCTTCATTATTCAAATACTAAACAAACAATAGTTCAAACCCATTTAATTAAAATAAAAACATATAACTGTCTGACAAATCCACATTAAAAAGTGAAAATAATATTAATTACTAAGAAATGTCTTTAATAAATTCAGTACATTATCGTTTGGTTTAGAGGCATCATTCCTCTGTGCTTATTCTGTATTTTAGCAAATACTACTATAACATGGAACTTGATAGTGTAAACCAAGATAAATAAATCTAATTTTGAGATTCGATGTAGGTTTAAAACAGTAAAAAATAAACAAATGTATAATCGTTAATAATAAATAAAAAATTAACACTATTCAATTAGGAAAATAAATTACTTTGTACGGCTTATCTTTATGAATGAAAAATGAACTGCAAGAAATAATTGCTCAAAAACTTACTTATCATCGAATAAAATACAGACATTTTTATTTCCCTTTGGGTTAATTTGTGCTAACCTCTTGCACAGAACGTATGGTTAAAGTACTCATTTTCTAACAGCAGAAATGGGCCGTACTTCCAGAATTTAAGTGATGTTAATAATATGCAGACAGAATATTTGAAAATTATCATCTTCTAAAGAAAATAGTGGCTGTCATTAAAATGTTACTAACGAGTAATGTATTGTGTTGATTTGTCAGCAGGGGTGTAGTTTTTACTTTATCTTTAAACCGACGGCTACAATCTTGCAACTCCTGAGCACCTTCTTGATCATCGTCAAACAACTTTAAGGAAATCCGCTGATGGCTATTTACTTCCTTAACCTACCTGGGTTCATCCGTACAATGAACTAGCCAGTCCGGATTACAGAAAGTTACTTGCACAAAATCGTTACATACAACAAAGTAAATAAAATTAATCAACTTCACCTATATACACTACAGTGCTTTTTGTAGCGTTTCCCGATTCGAATATTCACTTGCTTCCATGTTCTTTAAAGATACGAATCACAAATAACAGATCTATGTTTAATATTACTTTAAAAATTATAGTGCATAGAAAATCAGAGTTGTGAATGACGCGGAGGAACTTCTGAAGGAATGTCCATTTAACGTTCAACTAATTGGCTGCTACTTTAATTGTATGATTAAATGCAAGTAGGAAGCAGCCGGATGTCGCAGATTCAATGAAAAAACGTGTAGTAAACAATCGACAAAAGGTTTTGAATTAATGATCTTCATGAGAAACGAAAACTTAAATTATTTGGATGACTCAAAAACCAAATTCG